>CM062807.1:1144375006-1145769850 GCA_031772625.1 Pinus tabuliformis
TTATGGCACTTTCCTGAGAAATTGGTTGTCCTCATTTGTAACATCACTTGACACACTGGTGCTGGCTTATAAGAAGCAAATTTAATTCTCTTGCTACCTTACAATGAATAAAATTGTGGGTACTTCCTGAATCAATCAACACTATTACCTTTTTCTTCTTGATTTGTCCTTCTATCTTGATGGTTTGAGGAGTGGTAATTTCCCACCAATGCATTACAAGATATGGTTGGATTCATTTCTTCTTTATCTAGGCTTTTTTCTGGGAGTATATCCTCTTCTTTTGACCTTTCTTGCTCTTTTCTTCTTCCTCTTCACAATCTATGTAGAATAATTTCTTCTCAGCACACATAGTGACCTTTGTGTATTTGCTATCACAATGTAACAAATCCCTTTTGCTCTTTTTTCTTCCAATTGTTGTGGTGTCAACCTTATAGGTTGTGGAAGACTAGCACCAACAACACTTCTGTCTTTATAGTTGTGAGTGGTATGCTTCCTGGTTGCCATAATTTTGCTTTCCATTTTTCTTTGCTAACCTGAATGCCTTCTCTAATGAATCAGGTTCCCAAAGGTGAACATCATGTTGGATATTATACTTTAAAGACCCTATGAACACATCAATCCTATGCTCCTCTGGAATATCTTTTTACCTTATGTTCAATTTTTGGGAACTCCTTAATGTGCTCCATTATTGAACCCTTTTGTTTGAGACTTATCAATTGGCTAAAAGAAGTGTTTCTTTTTATATCCTCATAATGTGCTATCAATTCTTCCGTAAAAATTGCCCAAGTGATAAATTGTTTACGAGAGAAAAGCCATTGATACCATACAAACTGATTTGGTTCCAAACATAAAGTTGCAATACGTACCTTTTGTGTGTTTTGCACATTATTGAGATCGAAAAATTGCTCCATCTGTAATATCCATGTTGCGGGATCCTTGCCATCAAACTTCCTCATATCGATTTTTGGAATATGGTGGGTCTTTGATCCAACATTAGAGTCTATGGAATCATGATTAAAATTTCTTTTGTTCTCATCATGAGTTTCCTTTACTACCCTTTCACCATTAGTGACCCTTTCTTGTAGCAACTTATTCATATTTATCTTCAATTCTTCCATATCTGTCTTCAAATCTATCTTCAAATAATCCATCTTAGCTTCCACATCATTCATCTTAGCTTCTACACCTTTCTTTAAACAATCCATCTTAGCTTCTACGCCTTTCTTTAAAACATCCATCTTAGATTATGTTCCCTTTTGTGCAAGGGACAGTTGTTGCACTTGGTCTTGTAATTTTGATATATCATGTTGCATTTCTTCCTCTTCTTCATGAGTCATGCTAGAGCTTTCAGGTTCCTTACTAGGTGTTTGCATTTTCTTTCCTCGGGGCATCAGTTAACGATAATAATGCTCTACTATGCCCTTTGAATTCCTTCAAAATAAATTTTCAAACCAAGCTTAAGCAAAAATCTACACACCTTTTTTCACTTTGTAGGAGCTCGATATTGCCTCTGATGTATCTCTATACTTTCCAATCATCTAGATCTGAATTTGTGACTTGTAGTAGCCCTCTGTGTCCTCTTTCCAATGCCACAAGTCTAACCCAAATTCGATTCTCCAAGGAAGAGTTATGTGAAATCTCCCACGGTGACTTGATTATAGACTAGTTCAGTAGAGTGAACTTGTACGACTTGCCATGAGTCACTGCTTCGGCCTTTGGATCTAAAAAATGTGTACAAGAAACTACAGTCCGTCCTCTTTCTGTAAATTCTTACGAAATTTCAATCTGATCCCCGGAGAGAAAGTTATGATGCTTTTCCACAGGTCACCTGTTTGGAATGTAATTCAGGAGTCTGTAAAAAGACCAACTTCCTCAGATCATATCTCCGCAAATATAGTGCTAAAGGCTCTGAAATTTGGACCCGAGGTTCAGCGCGATTTCTTCTCAAATGGGTTTTTTTCGCAACTTCTGAAACGTCACAGAAAAAGGTTACAGCGAAAATGCCACGATGACCTGTTTGGAGCAGCGAAACCCTAGAATCCAAAGCTCTGATACAAAATGTTATGAAACCAGCTCAAGAAAAAGATAGAAAAGATAGATCAACCTCTTCGAGGGGGAAACCTCCTTTACATTACATAAATGAACAATTCTTTGATGATTCAAATGACAAGGCCTCCTTTCTATATATAGGAGTCTAAGGGGTCATAATATAATTCTGCCGACCTAACAATAATAATATAAAGCCACAAAAATAACAATAGAGGGATTCTATGGGGCACAATAATAACAATATGGGGGCAATATGAGCACAACAATATTAATAAGGGGTATAAACTACAATAATAATGGGGTAATCACTAGTATTATAGGGACCCAACATTGGGATTAATGTTGAAATAACCCAACATAAAGCAACAATCTCGGAGAAATAATGAGAGGTTAGAAATTTTATGCCCATGGAGGAAAGCCATTGATGATGAGGAAAAATTATAACAAAGTGATGCAACTTGTGACCCAAATGACAAAATCTACATTGAAGCCCAAATGAAGCATCATCAATCTTGCATGAATCCAACTTACTTGGTCAGGATTTTGAAAGTACTAGTTTAATAACGATGAAAGTAATTTTTACCTTCCCAAAAGGAAATTTGTTAGTGAAGGAAATATTCACTAACAAATTTCCTTCGATTTTCATGGAATTCACTTTTGATTTTTTTTATAAATACAATTGCATAAAGATGTTAGCCTTTTGATTCAAAGCATTGAAGATAAAATTAAATGTTTCTAACATTATGTTACACTCATTAAGAACTCTCAATAGGTATTTCTCCATTGAGTCATATAATCCAATAAAAACTCAATCATACTCCCATCAAGTCCCAAGCTTTTATCCTTATGGAAACTATGAATGACTAGCTGAAGTTCCTCCTCATTGTTCTCCTTTAACCGTTGGTTCTTTGCATCAATAAGAAATGTTGGTAAATAGTTGGTCATTCTAACCACTACATAATAGTAATGTGTTTCTCTCCCATGTATATTTGTTGAAAGTGACGAACCCCCAAGGAAGCAATGTCCTTGAAGGAACTATGCATAGACCCATCCATATTAGGCATTTACCAAATGGAATTCACATTAAAATAATGATTTACAGATTTAATGATTTACATATTTATTATTATTCCCCTACTCTAACTGTAATCCTGTAAATTTAAGTCATCTAATAATTTATTTCTTATGCTCTCTAACTCCTTTATCTTTTGCTTATAATCTTTGATCAAATAAAACTTCCAAATCTTATGATGAGTGGATCCTCTCATCCCTTAACCTTTTCCCACGAACCCACTTAGTAAACATATACTTTATCTTGTTTTTCTTCCCAAGAAACTAAAACATTGTTGACTTCCAAGAATCATCATCAAAACTAACATAAAGCCTCCTTAACAAATTCTACATATTCCTCGTCCTCTAAATAGCTTGTTTTAAATTTAAAGGGATTGGTCTTTTTCAACAGGCTTTTTACAATCTTAATAAACATTAGTAGATGATCATATTCATCGTCGCCTCTAATCCATTCTAATGTGGTGAACATTGGAGGCACGAAATCATTGCTCACTAAGTAGTATATCCTCATTATTATCCTTTCAACCCCAAAATGCATATTTATCCATGTATTTTAAGCTAGATAAGTGCAACACCATATAAGCACAAATAATCCAAGTTCATTATAAAATATGCAAAAATAACATCAATGCATGCAAAATCCCCCCATATATTAAATACAAAACCTGAACATGTCTTAATACACTTGAAATCCCTCTTAATCCAAGTTGGGATTTGTCAAGGGCCCTAGGCCCCTATGTTAATAGTAATTCATTATTAGTTTGTTATATGGCTATGTTGGTTAAGGTCCCTAGGGCCCTATGTTAATAGTAATTCATTATTAGTTTGTTTTATGGTTATGTTGGTATCATGGTAGATTACAGCGGAGGTCATTTTATCTCCTATTTATAATGGATGAGATTCATTTCTTTAGGCATCTTGTATTATGCATTGAATTCATCGTAAAGTTTCATTCATAGCAAGATTGGATCTTCAAATTGGCCCAAAGAGCTAATAGAGTGGAAATTCCCTCCCCAAAAAATGTTTCCAACTCATGCACCAGAGTAAGATAATATTTATGTTATGCTCCAAACACTTAAAATACTATGAGAAATCATAAGTACACATTGTGCCCAATGTGAGTATGAAGCACAACGCCAAGATAAGTAACATAAATAAGTCACCCAATAACTTCATAAAGAATAAAAAAACCTCCTCAACCAATATAAACCATATGTTTTCTAAAAATAATTCAATTAATAATGGTCATAGAAATAAAATCTTACTAAACCTTGAGGTCTTGTATTGTCCCCCATCAAAATAAACATTTAAACATATATAAATATATTCCTACCCAACTTAAAAAAAACCAACCAAAATAACAATATTACAAACATAAAACCTAACTAAAACACGAATTTAATCTAATGGCTCACTTCCCCTTTCTGCTGTCCGGGTGCAGAGCCATAATCCACTGTTCAACATCTTCTGATTGTGAAGGTGGTGGCGGCAGCAAAAGACCTTCCAATACTTCCCATCCTGCATCATCTTTTGCTTTTCTAATCATCTCATTGCAGCCACTTGCCCCATGATCTCCCCTCCCTACGACCATCAACCTTTCATCTTTACACATTTCGCTCTCCTGTAACCTGCTGGCCGCGATTTGAGGATCTGATAATGATGACTCCAGGATCTGTAACCTCGGTCTTCCACACCGTAACTTTGTTTCTTTCAGAAAAGCGACAGCATCTTTATCTCTGGAACCGATAAATTCCAAAATCTTTTGAAGTGCTTCGAAAGTGGAAACACCAGAAGTCGGCAAAGGAATCGAAAATAAATTGAAATAATAGGTAGTGACACAAGCCACAGCCTTTTTCAAAAGATATAACCCTTTCTGCACATCCTCGCCCAAAGCTTTCTGCACGTCAAAGTTCAATAGTTTAGTCGCATGGGTAAAAAAAGTTTTCCTTGGAAAGAAAAGACGATAGTACTCTTGCTGCTTCCTTTGAGAATGTGAGTGCGGAGTTGTTTGGCGCACACGTGAACAAGAACCTGCAAACCCAGAATGAAGAAGCTTTGGGGCATATAGGTAACGGGTTACAAGATCTAAAAGTTGCACCATATAGCCCAACGATACCCCAAGTTGTAGTGGTGTAACAGAATATGGATTAACACCTCGAGGCAACGGAACATTACAAATTTGGTCACACGAATATTGATTCCCACTACACCATTCGTCTCTGGTTCTCCCATCCTCACGTTTATGTAGATGCTCGAGTGGGAAAATCTTGCAAAGCTGTTTTACTGCAACAGACTGATTTTGCAGAAGCTCTGCCTGGAGTGCCGCGAGAGCTGAGTTTTGGGCGCAAATTTTGTCTGAATGCAACTTCAACTCTTGCGCTTTTTTCTCCTTTAACATAGTACAGGCTTCACGTAGTTCCTTCATTTTGGTATTTAATTCATTTGTTTTGTCGTCTACTTCAGATTTTGCTGGACAAAGTTGATGCTGCTTGAGACGAAGTGTTTCCTTGAGGTGAGCAATGTTTTGAGCATGGGTCAGTCTCCACTGCTGCTGCTCGACTGCCTCGCGGTTGGCTTTAAGCTTCTCCTCCAACTTTTTCTGTAACAAATCGCGTTCACGTTTTGCGCCATTGAGAACCTCATACTTGTCATTTAAATTGCTATTCACGCAAGCTGCGCAAAGTGAAGGGGCGTTTGCATTCTCACAGTTTCCACAAAATTGGGTTTTCCTCTCCATTGATGCCGAAATGGAAACAAGAAAAATGCTCACTGCCTCCAAAGTCTCTGGCGCCTGATAACCAATATGATCCAATGACTGCTCTGTGTGACTAATGGAGCAAGGTGTCAGTGCTCGAGATATTTAATGAATCTCATTAAACTTTAATATATATCTTCATTCGTCCCTTACAAATTGCTCATCTTACAAAAGGCCGACTTTGTATATGCGAACACGACATTACATTCATTTTCGACCCCATTATCATATACCATGCCACCATACCGAAATGATAATTATTATTTAAAAGGATGAAAAAGGAGAGTTGGGATTGATTCGAGCTTTATCTTAAATTGTTCATCTTACGTAAATATTATAGTTGGTAATTAATTTATCATTATATTAGTAAAAAAGTTTTTTTATTAGATAAACTTCGAAAGTATAGTTTCTCTCTATCACTAGGGTTTCTGAGCTTTTCCACTCAACTTGGTCATGATAAAGGCGGGGCTATGAGGCCCCTTCCTTTTAGGACATGGTCACAGGCAAGGGAAGGGAACCCAATGTGTTTTTCTTTACAAAGCTTACAACCTACAATGCCTTCAACTCATCTAGAAAATTCAAAATAGTTGACGCGGGTAAAAGGTAGAAGGAAATGCCTCAAAAGGAGCCTCGACTTCGCAGAGAGGTGTTGGGACAAGAGCCAACCAATCTATCATAGTAGAAACTAAGAGGCCTCAAAGAAAAACCAACAACAACTGTAAACCAAAGGCAAAAAAAAATTCAGTGTTGGAGATTCAAGACCCAGATTTTGCAGCCTTTAGAGATTTCATGCAGGAGCATGCCATCATATGTAAGTTCATGGGAATCTTGCCCACGGAAAAAGCACTAAAGTGGTGGATTAAAAATAAATGGCACCCAAAAGGAGAGATATGACTGTAGTTAGGATCCAAAGGCTTCTTAACAGTTATATTCGACCTCTTGGAAGATCGGGATCATATTTTCGAGGGAGGCCCTTATTTCTTCAAATTCAACAAGACTTTACATGAGGTATTGGAAGGAAAACTTCACTGCTAAAAAGGATGACTTCACCACAGTCCCTGTATGGGTCAGACTTTACTCACTACCCATAGATATAGACTATGAGCACATACCTTTCAGATGCAGAAAATACCATGAACATGAGCACTTATTTAGAGATTGCCCCCATAACAACTCACAACAAACCAACACACATGCACAAAAGAAGACAGATGAACAAGGCTACACCAAGGTTGGACCCAAAAACAAAAACAACAGGACTCAAGGTGAACAAGGACCATAATAATCAGGCAACAAAAACAAGTTTGAAACCCTACAAGAAGAACTGGAGGAACCAACCTTAGATCATTAAGCTAAGGAAGGAATCAAAACGCCAATCCAAAACTCAACAGTTCAAAATCAAATTCCTAAGGAGAACGTCGAGAAAGGCCGGACCCTAGAAGAAACTGATATGGAACTGGTGATGTCAAAAAACTTAGCTGAAGACCATGCTATAGAAGAAGCTCTCAAAATAATGGACCTCAACTCAATAAAAGAGGAATGGGAGAAAGGTGGCTTGGCTACCATACCCGAGGAGTACATACAAAAAATAGAAGGAGCATGTCTATTAAAAGAGGAACTAAAACACAGCACGATCGATACACCCCCAAAAGACACAACCCTCAAAGGAATTTTATCAAATATCATAGCAAATTGGTACAACCCCAAAGGTCCAAGCAGAAAAAGAGGGAGGAAAACCACAAGCCAACTCCTCTAGGAACTAGGAGAAAAATTAATCAATGAGGGCAAGGTAAGGGCTCTCACTCTAACCCCCCATCTTTCTCAATGAATTTCATCTCTTGGAATATTAGAGGCTTAAACGACCTTGGGAAAAGAAGGCCCTTAAAACACGGAATAAAAATAGACAAACCAGACATAGTACTCCTCCAGGAGACTAAGCTTTTAATGGAGAACCTAATGACCCTACAGAAGGAATGTTACAAGGGATACAACTATTTAGCAAATGCAACTTTGGGCACCGCAAGTGGGGAACTAATTCTTTGGAAGACCTCTCAATATGAGTTAACTTCTTCAGTGGAAACAAGGAGCTCCATCATAGTGGTTCTCAACATCACAAGCACCACTGAAGAAATCTGTGTAACCAACATCTATGCACCCCATGGAGCAAAAGAGAGGATTCAAACGTTATCCTCGGTTATGAGAATCCTTGACATCATACCTCATCCCTTTAAAATTAGAGGGGGAGACTTCAACATGGTCCTTAACATGTCGGAAAAGAAAGGAGGTCTTCAGAGGCGAGATAGAGACTCAGAAATATTCCAAGAAACTATCAACAAAATGGTATTGATTGACCTTCCAACAGTAAATGATACCTACACATGGAACAATAGAAGAGGTGGGGATAGACAAATAGCCTCAAGGCTTGATCAATTTATGATCTCGAAAGTCATCTATTTGACCTCTGGGAAACTGAAAGTTGAATTCTTCCCCAAATAGGTTTAGAACATTGGCCAATAGCTCTAAGGTTGTGTTAACACCCAGGTTGTTCCCTATGACTCCCAAGGGAATACGGCCGGGGTAACCACTAACCAATCTTTGGATCACTGTTTCTAGCCAAACTGTGATCAGAGAGGGCTCTCTCTTTATGATTTGTAACTGTTTATGATAGGGTTTTAGGCTAGCTATTATGCACTGGTTTTGTTTATGTTTTGGTTGAAGAATATCCTTCAGATCTCTTGTGATGTGATTTTCAGAGAGTCAAATATCATTGGGCAATGGAGTCTGTAGCTGTAGGTGTCTAGAAACTTTGAGATGAACTGGTGAAACTTACAGGGCCATTTGGATGTTTCATAGAACAAATTTTGATTAAAAACAGGAAACAGGTAAGGCAAACAAATGAAAGCATTCAAGAATTTTCACTCTTTGTTAAATGTTTCCACCAAACTGGTTACGAGAAAAGACAGATGTCACAGGGGCAAACTTTGAATCCCTGGGAATGTCTATCACAGTGAAAGATATAGATTCAAAGTGCAGCAACTAAGAATTACACTTCTGTTACTATATCTGAGGAAAACATAGATAATAGCTCAGTTTGAGTTCAGGGTAATCATGGATTAAGTCCTGAACTATTCTTCTACTTTGCTATTAAGTGTAAAATATCTGAAACGATAAAATGGAACAAAGACTTGAAAACATGTAATACAGAGATATGAGAAGACTTATTGTTTTATGAAACAACTGGAATCCTGCAACATTCACCATTCATCACAACGCACCAAATACACCATGCTTTGGAAATTCCATTCTCCTTTTCTATTATTTCTCTCTGGGAATTTTACAACGAGCGAGAGCTCTTCAAAGGAAAATTACAACAACCCTTTTCAACTGCTGTGAAGGGTGAATATATACTTGCGGTGATTTACAAAATATCTGAGTTCTGAGTTATCTCAGATTTTATATTCTTACCAACCACGTAAGATATTATGACCAAAATTTAATACAGCATTGATTACAGAGTACAGGCATTTTAATGCTCTGTCAGAAGATATTTTAGCCTTTGGAAACAGCTAAGTCGGTCGAGATATTCTGAATAAATGCTGGAAGACCTGTCTTTAAGGCTTGTACGCTGTATCCTGGACTTGTCACCTGTGATTGTGACTGCTGCTTGTGGTGAGTCAATGGTCCTGCTGAGTTGGCTCAGCCTCTGCCTCTTCCTTGTAGATATCTTTCTTCAAAATTGTGCCTGCGCATGTATGCTCATTTGCCTGGAGAATTAGCGCTACTGATTCTGGCCTGACAAAATTGTCTGTGTCAAATTTCTCCAGACATCCTGTGTGGGCAGTTGGTGTGCTAAGATTGCCCCTAGAGTTTCATCTGCTTCTGTGAATTTGAAGAAGTTAGGTGGTGTATCAAACAGATGCTCAACTTCATTCATGAGGAAAAATAGGTTCTCCACCCTGTCATACATAGTCTGCCCGGTGGCTGGCCCTGCGTCTGCTGAAGTGCTGGGCGGTTTTGCAATCTCTGCTACTGCATGGGCATCAATTCTCTTATTGTAATTGTCTAGGGTGAGCAGTCTTCCTACACTGCTTAAAATGCTGGGGAGGCCTCTGTTCTGTAGTGCCACGAATTTTTCCAGGAATCTGTTGATTTCAGTCTGCATATCCTGTGTCCTCCTCTCCAGTGTTCCAACCAAGTTCCTCAATGTTATGACTCTTTTGGCTACAGCAATTGTTTCTGTCCTGTTGGTGATTCCCATGACAGCTAATTGAGAGCTAGTCTTATAGTTCAGAATATTGATCATCCTAGTAGCAGCTTCTGGCATGTGTCCAAGGCTTGCCCTGGCTCTCTGTATTTCTCTGTTTGCTTTAGTGATGAGCACCATTTGCTCATCCATGGTCTCAATATATTGCCACTGGTTGGCAATGGACCGCCCAATGTTGCTCCATAGCACTGCTTTCATTTCAGCTGTCACTTTTTCTAGTGCAAGCTCTTTCTCTAGTTCAGCAATTCTCCTCTTAAGAGCTCTTACCTCTCTCTCCTTGGCTGCCTCATTCTGTTTGCTCTTGTCAAACTTTTCATTTACCTTAGCCAAGGTTTTCTTAAGTTCATCCAGCTCTTTCATTTGAGATTCCATGGCTTGGATCTCAGCTTGCAGCTTTTGCATGTCTAAACTAGTAGCCTGTTCCGATGTTGTAGTTGTTGTTGCTGTGGATGGCGCTGTAGTTGGTGCTGTAGCTTCTGTTTGCTGAGGAGGAGGAGTAGTCTTTGGAGGGACTTCCTCAAGATTTATTATCACAGGAGGAGGCTGGGAGGGTTGGCCCTCTTCTCTTTGCTTCAGTGCTTCTTGTAGTGCTGCCTTTGCAGCTTCAGTTTGTCCTAGCTGGTCTTGAGTCCTAACCAGCTCTTTGTATAGGGATACCAGCAGGTCTGTAGTATCCTTTTCTTGCCTTTGCTGGGCAACTTCATCTGTTTGTGGATGGATGGTGGCCGGGAGTTTGATTTTCTTTCTTAGGGCCGCCATGTCTGCATCCCTTATCTTCAGGAGTTCTTGGATGCCTTTGACATCTTTAGGATCATGCCCTATATCTATAATTACCTCTTCCAAGGACTTGATCCTATTGTCCTTGGCTTGTGATGATGCTCTTTCTAATTCCAGCTGAGAAGCTGTGTTATCCAGGCTGCTCTTTAGTTTGTAGTTCTCCAATGTCTCATCTGCCAGGGAGGCATACACCATTTCACCAGTTTGTTTATGTAATTCAATCTTGTCCATAGGGTGTATGTCTTTGGCAAGAACCTCCATGTTGGTTCTTAGATAGTCCGAGGTGGACTGAGGATGCAAAGTTGTGGGCATGAAGTGGCTCATTATCATTTTGCCTTCGCTCACATCGAAAGCAGACATGAGTCTCTGCTGGTTGCTAGGAGCTAGTTTTAACAAGTGATCATACAGCTGCACTTTTATGGGATCACTCCTCCTTTTGATGTCAATGAATTGCTGCTTTATACTTGACTGCCCTTCTCTATGTTGACCGGAGGAGCTGACCTCTCCTCCCATAGTCATGTCATGTCCACGCTGAGATGAGCTGGCCGAAAGTTCTCCACTGGGTGGGCCCATGCCCATGGCTTGCCTTACTGCTATGTCCTCCTCTTGGGAGTCATTCAGTCTTTGTCTCTTCTCTCCTCTGATGAAGGATGAGGTGTGGGGGGTCTCTCTCTCCCTTTTCCTGGTCAAGTCCTCCTTCTGTGGTGTTTGGAGGACTGAGGTGTCTACATTGGTGTCTGTCCTGGGAGGCACCTCTGTTTGGGGCTGCTGCTCAGTGTAACTAGGTAGATCTGTCCCCTTTTCCTGCTGCAAGGGCTGCTGTTCACTGGACTGTGCTTCTTCTTGTTGCTGCCCCAGTTCTTGCTGTTCCATTTCTTCTTGCTGCTGTAGCAAGGTGTCAACTTGTTCTTCTGTCAATATAGGTGGCTGTTCCACCTGTTTTCCTTTGTCTTTGCTTGCTGCCTGGGGTGTCTTCTCAGTAGTTTGCTGCTGTGCTGCTGAAGATTTAGCAGCTGTTCCAATTTGCTTTCTGTAGGAGAGGGGCACCTGTCCACAAGTTTCCAAGTCAGCTTCTTTTTGCACATTCCTAGCTTCTTTCTCAAGTAATTCTACCTTAGTGACTTGTTCTACTAGTGTACCCTCTTCCCAATCTAGTGCATTGGCATACTTTTCAATTTCAGGTTGTCTTTTATGTGCATAGTTGCCCAATTTGTATCTAATTCTCCTGAGGGAGATAGAATGATTGGGGTCATAGGGAATCCATTCAAAACTGGTCTGCAATCTGAGGCCTTCCAGGATGCTGTCTGCCTCTTTCCACCCTTCCTCTTTCCTGTTATATAGGAAGGAACCTAGCTGGCTTCTTACCTTCAATTGTGACTTCTTGTTTCTACTCTGAAAGTGAAGGTAATCTGAGTTCCCAAACTGCCTGAAATATTCTAAGGCAAAAAGCCTCATGGGGACATACCTTGGCAACCTAAATGGGTTCAATTCACAGCCATATATCCTAATGACTGTGTGGTTCTGGTAGAAGTACCAGTTGCCAATATTGTAAGATTTGTTCAAATGTAGAATCCTCTTCATATCATCGGTTAATCTAGGAGGAGGAGTACCTTGCAGCGCTGTTAGGGCTGGATGAACAAATAAATCAATAAACTCACAGTATGTATAGGGTGATACTGAGGTAGAATGAAAAACAGAGGTCCAGAAAACAACTGATCTTGGGCTTCCTTGGGCATTGAGTGGCCTCAAAGGAACAGAGAAGGTAGCTGGCTGGTAGAAAAGGAATAAATGATATATATAGGAGGTGTACCTGAACAGTCTCTCCCTTTTCAAATTCATGAACTGCTCATGGATTTTCTCTGCTATGTAAGTTGCATAATCATACTGCACAGCTGGAGGCTTACCAGGGGCAAATATAGACAGCATTGCCATTATGCTGTCATCTACATCTTCCAACCCCCTGAATCCTAGGACATAGCCAATTAGATCCACCAACATTCTGCCCAACTCATTTAGATATTGGTACCCAATAGGAGGGGTTCTGACTGTTTCAGAGCCTGGTGTGACAAACAGTTGGTTGATTTTGACAATCTGGTCACTGGACAGCTTGATCCCCTGTTAATCAGATTCTGCATGGATAGAGGGGTCAATTTCTTGGCTGTTTTGAAGCGCAGCATCTGGTTTATGCTCTCTGGGGTGATCTGGAACAGGACTAGGCCTGTGGGGCTCATGACTGCTCTTTGGCTGGGGTCATAGCATTCCTGGCAGCTATAAATGAGCTCTGGCATAGGATTGACTTGGGGAAGGTTGTATATGGGCAAATTTGACTCCCAAATCCCCAAGATATCTGCCCCACTGAGGTGCTGGGCTCTTAATTCATTCAACATTTGAATATTGTACTTGGTTCCCATGGGGAACCAATCCAGCATTTGGTAGTCCATGTCTCCCAGGGCTTTCCATGCTAATTCCTGGTGAGGAGCATTGATGGGCTTAATATTCAGTGCAATAGGGGTCTCCATAGCTCTTCAAGTTGCAAGAATTGCAGGTGGACAGGTGGAATGGTAAAAACACAGTCTGGAGGCAGTTCTCTGTGGAAACAGTTGATGTTTTGAGTATCCAAGGGGAATTCTCTCAATAGCAATTGAAATACTACTGGAGTCTAGTGACAGAACTTCTCTGAACTCTCCAATCGGGTGAATTATATCTATTAGGAACTCTGCCGGGAAAACGCAGAATTACAGTGGTTTTATGTGAATTGCAGGTTTCTAAAGCTCTGCAGGTACTTCTTGGCCCTCACAATGACAATGGTGGATGAATAAATGGAAATGAACGGTGTAAATATCGTTTTTATGGTTCTACTATCCCTCTGAGCAGTTTCAAGCTTAATGAAGGTCGTATGGAGGGCGAAACGGTCTAAATACCTGTAATTCGATGAGCAGAGGTTGAAGCAAAGGTGCACAGTTGCTGCTTGAGGAGGTCGCCCGGGCTAATAGACTGGTTGGCGAAAATTAGAGTGCAAACGGTCATGCAGAGCGTCCAACAGAAATAACAGTGAAAGTGGTAAAAAACACGGGAAAATTGGTTAATATGGGTTATTTTACCAATTTGGCGCTTTTTTCTGCTGACGTCAGCATGACGTCATTGGTGGGTCATGGTGAGGTGACGTCAGCTGACGTCATCGGGCGACGTGGCAGTGGGTGACTGGTCAAAGGGGCGGTGAGGTGGCAACCCAGTCAGCAGTGAGGTGGACCAATAACAAATGCAGGTACGAGCAGATAAGGACGTGGCGGCGAGTCAGCGACGGGTAGGTGGCAGTCAAACCGCAGCGGTCACGGTTAAGGCCTTAACCGCCGCGGTTTCTCGGGGCGGTTTAGGTACGGCGCAGAAGCTGTCAGACTCGGCTCCGAGATGGTTGATCGATTGACGCGTGGAGGAGGCGTGACAAGGCGCAACGTCACTTTCTCGGAGGTTAAAGTGCCGCCATAGGATGCGCTCCGATATTGATGTGGACCGTCGGATCTGATGGGCTTGATCCGACGGCTGGCGGAGGAGAAAGATGCGCGCTTCATACTGCGGGCGGAAAAGATTGAAGTTTGTGGGTTTTTATGGGTTTTTCAAATGTTTTGGCTTAACCAATAATGTGGTAAGATTGGGGAACGTGCCAGAGGCGGGTATTAGCCTTTGCAAAGGTTTTTATAGGCAAAAGGGGTTTGGAGAGGGGGTTTTATCAATGCAGAGGTGATTTGAGGGTAAATTAACTTGCAGCAAAGGGGGAATAGGGTGGAATAGGTTCACCAAAGTGGCCAGATGCCATTTTGGTCCCTTTTGAAAAATACACGGCTATTATGCCTAGGGGAGGGAATATACATAAGATTTGGGGTTTTATACACCTTAGTGTTAGTATTATTAGGGGTGGGGGTAAGATAGGGGAGGTTATATAGTAGAATTAGGAGTTAATATGAATGAAGGAGGAGAATTAGAAAGGGGGTGTTAGTGATGGACTAGAGAGGGAAAAAAGGAAGTTAGTGATCCTCTTTGCTGTGAGCTCATGGAATTCACCACTTTGTTTGCTGATAGATTTATTGCCTTGGCAAGAGACTTATTGATACCTGTGTAATGGTGATCATATTCTTTCTGCAACCACAACTGCCTACCCAACTATTTTGCCTAGCATTTTTTGTTTCTTCTTGGAGGGGCACTTGGACTTGCAACCCTCAATTGCCTTTTCTTTTCTTTGGCTTTTTCCTTTTCTCTCTATCTACTTCTACCCTTATGTCTTCCAAGGTCCCAGATTAAACTTTTGGGAACCTTTGCTTCTCTACCTGAACTACTTGTCTGCCAAGATTAAGCTGTTTGGACAGACCTCTTTCTCTATTCTACAACTCAAAATTGAAACATGGCATGATCCAGTTTAGACTGTTGAATCATCCACAAAATTTGAAATAAGGTCCTCAATACTTGAAACACTTTACCCAGCTCTTGCTTTCTAGGAAATATGGGATCTTTGGGATACCAGAGCAGAGCATATTTGGATTTTCTCTTGCCAATCATGAAATATGAAACCTATTGGTATAGGTATCCAACAGTGGCTCCACATGGGGATGGTTTTTCTTTTGAAAGACCAAGAACAGCAGGTCAGATTGCCTTGTTCCTTGACTGCCCATCTTTGTCTTTGAAATCTGCTGCATGAATGTGTCAAAATAGTGTGCTTCTTTCTTGGAGAACCTTTGATTCTATCTGCCTGTTGCTGCTAGGTGCAGCATTTGGGAAAACCTCTTTTTACATTCTAAAATAGAAGATAATATGTAAGGCTGCATATATACAATGAACCTCTGAATTCCTATCATAGTGAACAGTCAAAATAGTGCTTCAGCATCCTGCCATTGACAGGACCTTCATCCAGTTCAGTTACAGTCAAACTTTTTAGGAAGTAGGTGTTATTACCTTGTACTGCTTGGACAGAAAATGGTCCTTTCCATAAAGAATCAAACTTCCCATGTTTTCCTTTCTCTTCTCTTCTTGCATCCCACTTTAAAACTTTGTCCCCTACATTGAAATCTTCTGCTTTAGTTCTTCTGTCAAAGGCCTTTTTTAGTTTCTCTTGTAGTATCTGCACTCTGCTGAAAACTTGTTCTCTGGTCTGCTGTAAACAGATTATCTGGTTAATCCTTCTTTGCATGTCATTTGGCTCTGCTTGGCTTTCTTGTAGGAGTTTCATAACCGGCACTCCTAGTGATGAAGGAAATCTGGCCTCTAATCCATAGACTAACTCATATGGGCTGGTCCCAATTGATCTTTTAGTGGTTAATCTGTCTGCCCATAAAGCATTTACTAGTTTCTTATGCCAGTTCTTTTTGTTCTCTTCCAGCACTTTCTTTATGATGTTTATCAGGCTTTTGTTTGATGATTCAGCAAGACCATTTCCTTGAGGATAGTAAGCTGTAGAATGGCCCAAAGTAATGTGAAATTTATGGCAAAAGTTCACCATCTTCTTGGATCTGAAGGCAGCAGCATTGTCTGTTATTATCTTGTCTGGGCAGCCAAATCTAGCCAGTATATTGTTTTCCAAAAATTGAATGATTACTGAATCATTTGCTTGTCTGCATGGGACAGCTTCAATCCACTTGGTGAAGTAGTCTGTTGCTGTTAGAATCCATCTGTGTTGTCCTGAAGATGAAGGGTGAATTTCCCCAATGAAATCCAAGCCCCATTGTTGAAAAGGTCTCTCTGTTGCAATGGGCCTCAAAGGAAGTGGCAGCAACTGTCTTTTGCCTTCAAACAGTTGGCATTTGTGGCATGATGTTGTGAATTTCTTCACATCAGAGAACATAGTGGGCCAGTAATAACCAGCCCTTAATATCTTGTCTACAGTGGACTTCCAGTACAAATGTCCACCACAGTCTCCAGCATGGAATTCTTGCATGATATTGTCAGTTTCACTCTCAAGAAGACAGTGCAGCAAAATACCTTCATGGTTTTTCCAGAGTAGATTCTCATCTATCACACAAAATTTAGATGTTTTCATTTTTAGGAACCTAGACTTAGTTCTGGACAGTCCTGGGGGAGCACACAGGTTTTGTAATACATAACAGATATCAGAGTACCATGGAGATTGTTCAAAGGCTACATTGATCTTTGGAGTCGCCAGCTCTGTTTCACTGTCCAGTTGGTTAATGTCTAAGGCTTGGAAATTTGCTTCTGTCATTAACTTAGCCAAACCTTGCCCTTTTATCAGCTTTGTAGGCTTTATTTCAATGTCAAATTCAAGTATGTTTGCAATCCATTTTCCTCTTCTACCCTCTAAGTTTTCTTGTGTGAGAATGTCTTTGACAATGGGACTTGGTACATAAGCCACAACATGGGAGTAAAGGATGTAAATCCTAAAGTCTTTAATAGCTTTGATTAAGGCATAGGCTTGTTTCTCCATTATTTGGTACTTTAGGGGGGCATCTCTAAGAGCTCTGCTGAAAAAAGCAATGGGCTTTTCATTCCCTTGGTCATCTTTCTGTAATAAAACAGCAGCAATAGTATGTTGGGAGGCAAAGGAGAAAATGATGAAGTCTCTGTCAAACTGAGGGTTAGTTAACACTGGGGTTTGAGTCAAGGCCAATTTTATACTTTCAAAAGCTTGTTTTGCTTCAACAGTCCATTTGACCTTTGAATCTTTCTTTAGCATATTGTTTAGTAATCTGATTAACTCTGCTAAATTTGGGATAAACCTTCTTAAAAAGTTGATTTTTCCTAAGAATCCTTGCAGCTCCTTGACATTCCTTGGGTGAGGCATTTGTAGGATAGCTTGTATCCTATCTGGATCAATTCTTATGCCATCTTTCGAAATGATGTGTCCTAGAAGTTTCCCTTCTTCCAAACCAAATAATGACTTCTTGGGGTTTAAGGAAATACCATATTTCCTGCATGTTATGAAGATTTGTCTCAAATGTTTCAAGTGTTCTTGGTCAGATTTTGAAAAGGGTGTTAGATCATCTAAGTAAATGACCAAGAAGTCATGAATCTCTTTTGCAAAAGCAATGTCCATTGCTCTCTGAAATGTTGCCCCTGCGTTTTTCAATCCAAAGGGAATTTTTACATACTTGAAAGTGCCCCATGGGGTAGTAAATGCAGTCTTGTCTTGATCATCAGGGTGTACCAGGATTTGATTGAAACCTGAGAAACCATCCAACAATGATATTCTTGAGGCTCCTACTACTCTTTGAAGAATGTGGTCCATTTTGGGCAAGGGGTAGTTGTCTTTGAGTGACACTAGGTTCAAATTCCTTAAGTCTACACAAAGTCTAATCTCACCAGTTTTCTTTCTTGTAGGGACCAAATTTGAAATCCACTCAGAAAACCTGATTGGTGCTATGATACCAGCTTTGAACATTTTTTGTAATTCCTTTTCAATGGAAGGAAGGAGCACAGGATTGATTCTTCTCAATTTCTGTTTGAATGGTTTTTGATTAGGCTTGAGGGGAATGGTGTGCTGGATAACAGAGGTATCATAAGACTTCAAGTCCTCATAACCCTAGGCAAAGACATCTTGGAACTCTTTAAAGAGATCAATATATTTGGGTTTTTGGTCAGGGGGCAAAGCAGCAGATAGCTTTATTATTTTAGGCTTGTCAGTGGTACCAATGTTACATTCTTCAATTGTTGCATCTAATGGCTGCATCTTTGGTTTCCTGGGGACATCATTTGAGTCAAAAATATCCTCTAGTGGGGTAAGGCCTGCTGGAAGAAGATTGTCTTTGAGTTGTATGATTTCATCTTCAGCGTTGCTCAGTTCTTCACAGTCAATTTGGTGAATTTGCTGAATGTTTTCTTTGTTGAAAATGGTTGGACTGAGTAATTGTTTGGCTGTTCTAGGTGACATTGGGTGGGCAGACTGTTGAAACTGTAATTGTGATTGACTTGCTCCATCAAATATTTGTGATTGACTTGCTGTCTCCAGGTCAATATTTAATCCTGTAAACTCTTGTTGTAAGGTTAAAAAGTTGTTTATTTGCATGTCATTCTCAAATACTTGCCACTCTTTGACATTGTTTGGAATAGAAGGCCTATATTTGACCTCTGCTGTGAAACAATTGTTGGGTTGTAGTGGGAATTTGAAGGTGCTGGCAAATGTTGCCAAGCTGTGAGCATGGAGATTGTGGCCCCTTGGAATCTTTGTGATAACAAACTCGGAGAAAGTCTCTAGTATTTCAATTACAGCAGACCTATAGGACCTTAATCTTTTGTCATTGGTAACAAAATTTCCTTTCACTTGTTGAATTACTAGATCAGAGTCCCCCATGATTGAGAGTTTAGGAGCTTGTAGTGATTTTGCTAGCTTTAGACCTAGTAGCAGAGCTTCATATTCTGCTATGTTGTTAGTGCATCTAAACTTCAATCTGTAAGCCCTGCCTTCTGCATAGCCTTTCTCTTTGTTATGTATCCATACTCCAGCTCCTGCCCCTAACTTGTTAACTGAGCCATCAAACTCTAGGACCCACAGAGTATCTTGCTGAATAGGGGATTTAACATTCTTGTCATGGGATGGCAATGTGAGCATGAGTTGAGGTTTCTTTTCCCATTTGTCTTCTAGGATAATTTCATCATTTGTTTGACAATCTTTGACAACTAGAGGAGGGTTAATGGGTATCGTTGGGCTGATTGATGTTTGACAGGTGCTACTTGTTTGATCAATGTTTTGTTCTTGTATGAGTGTTTCGGTCTTAATGTCATTGTTTGAGAAGCTTGCGCTGTCATTGACTAGGATGAAGGAGTCTATGTCCGAATGGACAGCATATATTGGAAAATTTTGAGGCTTTTCTTCACTGCTGACCATATACTTCATGAGTGTTTCCCTATAAAGTCTTTTTGGTTGCCCAAATACAGAAATGGTTGCATATGACATATCTAATTGCAGGGAGCCTTGGAGTTTGGCTCCCCATGATCTTGATAAGAGCATCCCATATTTGGGTGGGATATCAGCAACTACAACGTCCATTAGTATGGTTTTGTTGGGAAATTGAACCAAGGACACACATAAATCCTTAATTAGGCCCAAGCATTTGACTTGACTAGAATCAAAAGAAAACAGGTCTTTGTATGGTCTTGTTATATCCAGGTTTAATCTTTCCATGACAGCTTTTGGCATAAGGTTGTGAGATGCACCTGAGTCAAACATTGCCTTATGCAGTATTTTATCATGAACATGCAAGCTGACATAAAAAGGTAAAACCCCTGTGACTACTGTTTTTCCATCTACCTCTGGGCCAAACAGCAATTCTGGAGTGTCATCTAGCACATTTACATCATCTTTGCTGTTGGTGAGCTGAAGGGATTTTTTGATCTGTTGCTTATATATGTCATGCTTGGCTAGCTCTGAAAGGGGAATTGCTATCTTTAACTTGCCAATCTCTGCTCCTAGGTCAAAGGGTTTGTCCACCTGAATTTTAGAGTCACGGATAGCAGTCCTTTCTCTGTTCATTAAATCTTCTTGTTGGATTTCATCTTGATTTTGGAACCTGCCCCTTATATTGATGTCTTGAGGGGTAATGTTCGGATTTGGGTGGGAGGATGAGGTTGCCGTGGGCTGTTGTGGTGTGGACAGTAATTCAGTGACTTCCTCAACCACTACTTCTTTTGTAGGTAAGTTTGTTTTGTCATTAGGTTCAGTGACTAAGGTTTCTTTAGATTGCTGTTTCTCCTTTACCTTCTCAGGCTGATTTGCATTTACAGTCCGACTTCTTAGTTTGTATTGTTTATGGACTTCATAGACAGCAGTATCATACCCTTGTTTAAAGTCAAAAGATTCTCCTGATTGTATTTGGAATGTTTTGCTTTCATCCTCCTCATGGTCTTCTTGTGTTAAGAAAACCTGACTTTTACCATCCAGACCTATTAAGTTGATTTCAGGATCTTCATTGAGCTGATTAGCTGAGGAAGTTTCTGCATAATTTTCTTGAAAAGGGGGTCTGATATCTTGGTCTGCACTTGTTTTTCCTATATTGGGGTTCTGGACTCTCCTAAAATTTGGGTTTCTAGGAGGATTGTTTTGTGGTGCCTCCCATGATGACTTTCTTTCAACTGATTCCACTCTTTCACCTAGTCTTTTCATGCTGTTTAGTATTGCATCCAACTTTTGATCAAAGCCTGAGGGCTCTTCTTTGAAACCAACCTTCTTTTCCAGCTTTGCCCTGTTTCTTTTGGCAATTAGGTTGGCCTCTACAGTGACTGCAACTCTTTGGGCTTCTGCAAGGGTTGGAGGGTCTCTTTCTCTCAACTGATAGGCCATATCAGAATCAAAACCATCAGGGAAGTTATAAAGGGCCAAATCAGGAGGGGGCCTTAAGTTCTGGGGGATAGCATTGTATATGTTGTTAAACCTAGCACAATACTCCAAAACCGTTTCTTGGGGACCTCTTTTAATAGTGTTATATTCACCAAGTATATGGTGCGGATCTCTCTTTTTCTCCCATCTGTTGGTAAATTCCTGGTATAGAACTTCAGGGGTTGCAATGGAATTTGCATTTAAGGATCTAAACCAAGTTCTGACATCCCCAGTTAAGCTTTGAACAAAAATTCTCATCCTGACACTGTCATCATCTATCTCAAAGGTCTCAAAGTGATCTTGCATCTTCTTAGCATGCTGGGCAGCTGTCAAAGGGCCCTGGGAGTCAAAAAAAGAGAGTCTAGTTTGGTAGTCTTGGGGTAGAGCTGGAGCATTGGCTGGTATCTGCAGAGGTGCATATCTGTTAGCCATGTTTATGGGATTTATAGGGTTAATAGGAACAAATGGGACAGCTGGGATCACAGGTATAACAGGGGTAACAAGCGGGAAACTGGTTGAAAGAGTATGTGCAGATGGTGAAGATGGGAGAGGAGGGCTTTGAGGTGTTGATGATGAACTAGGGGAATTAGGTGTGGAACGGAAAATGACTTTACAAGGAGTTGGAATGAGGATAGGTTGGTCTGAACTTATATCTGAATCAGCAGGCTTCTCCTGCTTTTGCTGTCTCCTTATGTTCTTTGGTATGATATTTGGATTATCAACAATGATGGGTTGATCAGGGTCAGGGTTTGCCCTAGTGTGCCTTGGGTTTCTTTTGGGAGCCAGCTTCTAAGTATTCTTTTAGAACTTTATACAGGAGGTTTTGTATGTACAAGGACTAGGTAAGAATTCTGGAATGACTATATATTTTTCAAAGCTAGGATGAAGATTCCCTAGTTAGCTCTTCCCTAAAGCTGTCCCTGTGTTGGAGAGACAGTCCTAAGGCCTCTTGGCTAGTTTCAGGCTTGATGGTAGCTTTTGAAAATAGATAGTAATTGAAAAAATCTTAAGTCCCCAGCGGAGTCGCCATTTATGTTAACACCCAGGTTGTTCCCTATGACTCCCAAGGGAATACGGCCGGGGTAACCACTAACCAATCTTTGGATCACTGTTTCTAGCCAAACTATGATCAGAGAGGGCTCTCTCTTTATGATTTGTAACTGTTTATGATAGGGTTTTAGGCTAGCTATTATGCACTGGTTTTGTTTATGTTTTGGTTGAAGAATATCCTTCAGATCTCTTGTGATGTGATTTTCAGAGAGTCAAATATCATTGGGCAATGGAGTCTGTAGCTGTAGGTGTCTAGAAACTTTGAGATGAACTGGTGAAACTTACAGGGCCATTTGGATGTTTCATAGAACAAATTTTGATTAAAAACAGGAAAGAGGTAAGGCAAACAAATGAAAGCATTCAAGAATTTTCACTCTTTGTTAAATGTTTCCACCAAACTGGTTACGAGAAAAGACAGATGTCACAGGGGCAAACTTTGAATCCCTGGGAATGTCTATCACAGTGAAAGATATAGATTCAAAGTGCAGCAACTAAGAATTACACTTCTGTTACCATATCTGAGGAAAACATAGATAATAGCTCAGTTTGAGTTCAGGGTAATCATGGATTAAGTCCTGAACTATTCTTCTACTTTGCTATTAAGTGTAAAATATCTGAAACGATAAAATGGAACAAAGACTTGAAAACATGTAATACAGAGATATGAGAAGACTTATTGTTTTATGAAACAACTGGAATCCTGCAACATTCACCATTCATCACAACGCACCAAATACACCATGCTTTGGAAATTCCATTCTCCTTTTCTATTATTTCTCTCTCGGAATTTTACAACGAGCGAGAGCTCTTCAAAGGAAAATTACAACAACCCTTTTCAACTGCTGTGAAGGGTGAATATATACTTGCGGTGATTTACAAAATATCTGAGTTCTGAGTTATCTCAGATTTTATATTTTTACCAACCACGTAAGATATTATGACCAAAATTTAATACAGCATTGATTACAGAGTACAGGCATTTTAATGCTCTGTCAGAAGATATTTTAGCCTTTGGAAACAGTTAAGTCGGTCGAGATATTCTGAATAAATGCTGGAAGACCTGTCTTTAAGGCTTGTACGCTGTATCCTGGACTTGTCACCTGTGATTGTGACTGCTGCTTGTGGTGAGTCAATGGTCCTGCTGAGTTGGCTCAGCCTCTGCCTCTTCCTTGTAGATATCTTTCTTCAAAATTGTGCCTGCGCATGTATGCTCATTTGCCTGGAGAATTAGCGCTACTGATTCTGGCCTGACAAAATTGTCTGTGTCAAATTTCTCCAGACATCCTGTGTGGGCAGTTGGTGTGCTAAGATTGCCCCTAGAGTTTCATCTGCTTCTGTGAATTTGAAGAAGTTAGGTGGTGTATCAAACAGATGCTCAACTTCATTCATGAGGAAAAATAGGTTCTCCACCCTGTCATACATAGTCTGCCCGGTGGCTGGCCCTGCGTCTGCTGAAGTGCTGGGCGGTTTTGCAATCTCTGCTACTGCATGGGCATCAATTCTCTTATTGTAATTGTCTAGGGTGAGCAGTCTTCCTACACTGCTTAAAATGCTGGGGAGGCCTCTGTTCTGTAGTGCCACGAATTTTTCCAGGAATCTGTTGATTTCAGTCTGCATATCCTGTGTCCTCCTCTCCAGTGTTCCAACCAAGTTCCTCAATGTTATGACTCTTTTGGCTACAGCAATTGTTTCTGTCCTGTTGCTGATTCCCATGACAGCTAATTGAGAGCTAGTCTTATAGTTCAGAATATTGATCATCCTAGTAGCAGCTTCTGGCATGTGTCCAAGGCTTGCCCTGGCTCTCTGTATTTCTCTGTTTGCTTTAGTGATGAGCACCATTTGCTCATCCATGGTCTCAATATATTGCCACTGGTTGGCAATGGACCGCCCAATGTTGCTCCATAGCACTGCTTTCATTTCAGCTGTCACTTTTTCTAGTGCAAGCTCTTTCTCTAGTTCAGCAATTCTCCTCTTAAGAGCTCTTACCTCTCTCTCCTTGGCTGCCTCATTCTGTTTGCTCTTGTCAAACTTTTCATTTACCTTAGCCAAGGTTTTCTTAAGTTCATCCAGCTCTTTCATTTGAGATTCCATGGCTTGGATCTCAGCTTGCAGCTTTTGCATGTCTAAACTAGTAGCCTGTTCCGATGTTGTAGTTGTTGTTGCTGTGGATGGCGCTGTAGTTGGTGCTGTAGCTTCTGTTTGCTGAGGAGGAGGAGTAGTCTTTGGAGGGACTTCCTCAAGATTTATTATCACAGGAGGAGGCTGGGAGGGTTGGCCCTCTTCTCTTTGCTTCAGTGCTTCTTGTAGTGCTGCCTTTGCAGCTTCAGTTTGTCCTAGCTGGTCTTGAGTCCTAACCAGCTCTTTGTATAGGGATACCAGCAGGTCTGTAGTATCCTTTTCTTGCCTTTGCTGGGCAACTTCATCTGTTTGTGGATGGATGGTGGCCGGGAGTTTGATTTTCTTTCTTAGGGCCGCCATGTCTGCATCCCTTATCTTCAGGAGTTCTTGGATGCCTTTGACATCTTTAGGATCATGCCCTATATCTATAATTACCTCTTCCAAGGACTTGATCCTATTGTCCTTGGCTTGTGATGATGCTCTTTCTAATTCCAGCTGAGAAGCTGTGTTATCCACGCTGCTCTTTAGTTTGTAGTTCTCCAATGTCTCATCTGCCAGGGAGGCATACACCATTTCACCAGTTTGTTTATGTAATTCAATCTTGTCCATAGGGTGTATGTCTTTGGCAAGAACCTCCATGTTGGTTCTTAGATAGTCCGAGGTGGACTGAGGATGCAAAGTTGTGGGCATGAAGTGGCTCATTATCATTTTGCCTTCGCTCACATCGAAAGCAGACATGAGTCTCTGCTGGTTGCTAGGAGCTAGTTTTAACAAGTGATCATAGAGCTGCACTTTTATGGGATCACTCCTCCTTTTGATGTCAATGAATTGCTGCTTTATACTTGACTGCCCTTCTCTATGTTGACCGGAGGAGCTGACCTCTCCTCCCATAGTCATGTCATGTCCACGCTGAGATGAGCTGGCCGAAAGTTCTCCACTGGGTGGGCCCATGCCCATGGCTTGCCTTACTGCTATGTCCTCCTCTTGGGAGTCATTCAGTCTTTGTCTCTTCTCTCCTCTGATGAAGGATGAGGTGTGGGGGGTCTCTCTCTCCCTTTTCCTGGTCAAGTCCTCCTTCTGTGGTGTTTGGAGGACTGAGGTGTCTACATTGGTGTCTGTCCTGGGAGGCACCTCTGTTTGGGGCTGCTGCTCAGTGTAACTAGGTAGATCTGTCCCCTTTTCCTGCTGCAAGGGATGCTGTTCACTGGACTGTGCTTCTTCTTGTTGCTGCCCCAGTTCTTGCTGTTCCATTTCTTCTTGCTGCTGTAGCAAGGTGTCAACTTGTTCTTCTGTCAATATAGGTGGTTGTTCCACCTGTTTTCCTTTGTCTTTGCTTGCTGCCTGGGGTGTCTTCTCAGTAGTTTGCTGCTGTGCTGCTGAAGATTTAGCAGCTGTTCCAATTTGCTTTCTGTAGGAGAGGGGCACCTGTCCACAAGTTTCCAAGTCAGCTTCCTTTTGCACATTCCTAGCTTCTTTCTCAAGTAATTCTACCTTAGTGACTTGTTCTACTAGTGTACCCTCTTCCCAATCTAGTGCATTGGCATACTTTTCAATTTCAGGTTGTCTTTTATGTGCATAGTTGCCCAATTTGTATCTAATTCTCCTGAGGGAGATAGAATGATTGGGGTCATAGGGAATCCATTCAAAACTGGTCTGCAATCTGAGGCCTTCCAGGATGTTGTCTGCCTCTTTCCACCCTTCCTCTTTCCTGTTATATAGGAAGGAACCTAGCTGGCTTCTTACCTTCAATTGTGACTTCTTGTTTCTACTCTGAAAGTGAAGGTAATCTGAGTTCCCAAACTGCCTGAAATATTCTAAGGCAAAAAGCCTCATGGGGACATACCTTGGCAACCTAAATGGGTTCAATTCACAGCCATATATCCTAATGACTGTGTGGTTCTGGTAGAAGTACCAGTTGCCAATATTGTAAGATTTGTTCAAATGTAGAATCCTCTTCATATCATCGGTTAATCTAGGAGGAGGAGTACCTTGCAGCGCTGTTAGGGCTGGATGAACAAATAAATCAATAAACTCACAGTATGTATAGGGTGATACTGAGGTAGAATGAAAAACAGAGGTCCAGAAAACAACTGATCTTGGGCTTCCTTGGGCATTGAGTGGCCTCAAAGGAACAGAGAAGGTAGCTGGCTGGTAGAAAAGGAATAAATGATATATATAGGAGGTGTACCTGAACAGTCTCTCCCTTTTCAAATTCATGAACTGCTCATGGATTTTCTCTGCTATGTAAGTTGCATAATCATACTGCACAGCTGGAGGCTTACCAGGGGCAAATATAGACAGCATTGCCATTATGCTGTCATCTACATCTTCCAACCCCCTGAATCCTAGGACATAGCCAATTAGATCCACCAACATTCTGCCCAACTCATTTAGATATTGGTACCCAATAGGAGGGGTTCTGACTGTTTCAGAGCCTGGTGTGACAAACAGTTGGTTGATTTTGACAATCTGGTCACTGGACAGCTTGATCCCCCTGTTAATCAGATTCTGCATGGATAGAGGGGTCAATTTCTTGGCTGTTTTGAAGCGCAGCATCTGGTTTATGCTCTCTGGGGTGATCTGGAACAGGACTAGGCCTGTGGGGCTCATGACTGCTCTTTGGCTGGGGTCATAGCATTCCTGGCAGCTATAAATGAGCTCTGGCATAGGATTGACTTGGGGAAGGTTGTATATGGGCAAATTTGACTCCCAAATCCCCAAGATATCTGCCCCACTGAGGTGCTGGGCTCTTAATTCATTCAACATTTGAATATTGTACTTGGTTCCCATGGGGAACCAATCCAGCATTTGGTAGTCCATGTCTCCCAGGGCTTTCCATGCTAATTCCTGGTGAGGAGCATTGATGGGCTTAATATTCAGTGCAATAGGGGTCTCCATAGCTCTTCAAGTTGCAAGAATTGCAGGTGGACAGGTGGAATGGTAAAAACACAGTCTGGAGGCAGTTCTCTGTGGAAACAGTTGATGTTTTGAGTATCCAAGGGGAATTCTCTCAATAGCAATTGAAATACTACTGGAGTCTAGTGACAGAACTTCTCTGAACTCTCCAATCGGGTGAATTATATCTATTAGGAACTCTGCCGGGAAAACGCAGAATTACAGTGGTTTTATGTGAATTGCAGGTTTCTAAAGCTCTGCAGGTACTTCTTGGCCCTCACAATGACAATGGTGGATGAATAAATGGAAATGAACGGTGTAAATATCGTTTTTATGGTTCTACTATCCCTCTGAGCAGTTTCAAGCTTAATGAAGGTCGTATGGAGGGCGAAACGGTCTAAATACCTGTAATTCGATGAGCAGAGGTTGAAGCAAAGGTGCACAGTTGCTGCTTGAGGAGGTCGCCCGGGCTAATAGACTGGTTGGCGAAAATTAGAGTGCAAACGGTCATGCAGAGCGTCCAACAGAAATAACAGTGAAAGTGGTAAAAAACACGGGAAAATTGGTTGATATGGGTTATTTTACCAATTTGGCGCTTTTTTCTGCTGACGTCAGCATGACGTCATTGGTGGGTCATGGTGAGGTGACGTCAGCTGACGTCATCGGGCGACGTGGCAGTGGGTGACTGGTCAAAGGGGCGGTGAGGTGGCAACCCAGTCAGCAGTGAGGTGGACCAATAACAAATGCAGGTACGAGCAGATAAGGACGTGGCGGCGAGTCAGCGACGGGTAGGTGGCAGTCAAACCGCAGCGGTCACGGTTAAGGCCTTAACCGCCGCGGTTTCTCGGGGCGGTTTAGGTACGGCGCAGAAGCTGTCAGACTCGGCTCCGAGATGGTTGATCGATTGACGCGTGGAGGAGGCGTGACAAGGCGCAACGTCACTTTCTCGGAGGTTAAAGTGCCGCCATAGGATGCGCTCCGATATTGATGTGGACCGTCGGATCTGATGGGCTTGATCCGACGGCTGGCGGAGGAGAAAGATGCGCGCTTCATACTGCGGGCGGAAAAGATTGAAGTTTGTGGGTTTTTATGGGTTTTTCAAATGTTTTGGCTTAACCAATAATGTGGTAAGATTGGGGAACGTGCCAGAGGCGGGTATTAGCCTTTGCAAAGGTTTTTATAGGCAAAAGGGGTTTGGAGAGGGGGTTTTATCAATGCAGAGGTGATTTGAGGGTAAATTAACTTGCAGCAAAGGGGGAATAGGGTGGAATAGGTTCACCAAAGTGGCCAGATGCCATTTTGGTCCCTTTTGAAAAATACACGGCTATTATGCCTAGGGGAGGGAATATACATAAAATTTGGGGTTTTATACACCTTAGTGTTAGTATTATTAGGGGTGGGGGTAAGATAGGGGAGGTTATATAGTAGAATTAGGAGTTAATATGAATGAAGGAGGAGAATTAGAAAGGGGGTGTTAGTGATGGACTAGAGAGGGAAAAAAGGAAGTTAGTGATCCTCTTTGCTGTGAGCTCATGGAATTCACCACTTTGTTTGCTGATAGATTTATTGCCTTGGCAAGAGACCTATTGATACCTGTGTAATGGTGATCATATTCTTTCTGCAACCACAACTGCCTACCCAACTATTTTGCCTAGCATTTTTTGTTTCTTCTTGGAGGGGCACTTGGACTTGCAACCCTCAATTTCCTTTTCTTTTCTTTGGCTTTTTCCTTTTCTCTCTATCTACTTCTACCCTTATGTCTTCCAAGGTCCCAGATTAAACTTTTGGGAACCTTTGCTTCTCTACCTGAACTACTTGTCTGCCAAGATTAAGCTGTTTGGACAGACCTCTTTCTCTATTCTACAACTCAAAATTGAAACATGGCATGATCCAGTTTAGACTGTTGAATCATCCACAAAATTTGAAATAAGGTCCTCAATACTTGAAACACTTTACCCAGCTCTTGCTTTCTAGGAAATATGGGATCTTTGGGATACCAGAGCAGAGCATATTTGGATTTTCTCTTGCCAATCATGAAATATGAAACCTATTGGTATAGGTATCCAACAGGTTGCATATCACCTCAACCCCCAAAAATCATCCCTTTTGATTTTATGCCTTTTGGCTAGAGAACTCAGACTTCCTAAGCAACATGAAGATTTGGTGGGAAAGCTCTTCACCTCAGACCGACACCAAAATGTATCAGTTCTAACAAAATTAAATCAAATAAAAAACAAAACCAAAATCTGGAACACATAAGTCCTTGGTAACATTTTTAAGGATAAGAAGGAGCTGGTGAAAAGTATGGAAGAACTTCAATAATGAATCATCCATCATCACATTACGGACAAAATTAAATAGGAGGAAATAAACCTTCACAAAAAGTGGGAGGACAGAGAGCAGGAGGAAAATATCTGGCAGTAAAAATATTGAATCTGCTGGCTTTGGTGTGGGGAATGAAACTCCTTCTCCTTTCATCACTTCATGGTTCAACATCGAAGGAACAACAAAATCCTCAACCTAAGAACGGGGGATGGGAGAACTGTTAACTCCCATGAAGACATTTCGAGTGAGTAAATATTTTTATAGCAAACTCTTGGAGGAGCCTCAAGTAGATAGATCACAAGCCATAAGGGAGATTACTAACAAAATCCTGACCATCCTCAACCAGGACCACAACAAAATGCTCCTTAGGGAGGTAACAATGCAAGAAGTCGAGGAGGAAGTAATGCCCATGCCCAATGAAAAAGCTCCCAGACTCGATGGTTTCACCATTGATTTTTTCAAAAGTTGTTGGTCTTTCATAAAAGATGAAGTTCATGCCCTAGTGGAGGACTCGAGGAACAAAAAAAAAAAGTCCTATTAGCACGGAACGCCACCTTCCTCACTCTCATCCCGAAGGAGGAATGAGTTGATTCTCCAGATCTATTTTGACCTATTTCCCTTTGTAATGTTATTTATAAAATCATCTCTAAGGTTTTGACCAATAGAATCAAGATTGTTCTCCCCATCATTATCTCGACCAACCAGGCAGGGTATGTGGAGGGAAGACAGATCTTGGATAACGTTATCTTATCACATTAAATGATACACTCTCTCAAAACCCTTAGAAAACCTAGCATGACGTTGCAATTGGACATGTCGAAAGCCCTTGACAAACTCAACTGGAAATATATGCATGAAGTCTTAGCTACCTTTGGCTTCCACTAGGATTGCATAAATTGGTTCATGGCTCTAGTCTTGGGAGCCTTATTTTCTATCCTAGTCAATGGTTCACCTTCCAAGCCTTTCTATTCCTCTAGAGGAATCAGGTAAGGAGACCCTTTACAGTCTCCCTTCCCTTTTGTCATTATGGCTGAAGGCTTAAGTATAACCCTCCAAGCTACCAACATCATATAAAACGTTTATTGGCTTCGAGCTCCACAACCTTGCCCCAACCTCAAGCCATCAACAATTCGTTGATGACAGTCTGTTGATGGGAATCCCCATTGGTAATGAAGCGGTCACCTTCAAGCGCATTCTTAATTGTTTTTCTAAAGCTTCTAGAACCTCCATCAACCTTGAGAAATCCAAAATCTTCTTCTTTAATACCCCCCTAACTATTCAAAGAAATGTCACAATAATTTTTAGTTTCTCAAAGTGCTCGCTTCCCTCAAAATACCTAAGAGTTCCCCTCACTGATAAATCCTTCAGAAAAGCTAATTGGGAGGACCTCCTTAATAGGTTGTGTAAAAATTCTCCAACTAGACCTTCAATTCCCTCAATTTGGTGGGCAGACTGGTCCTAGTAAAATCTATCCTACATTCCATGCCCCTATATCTCTTCTTGGCCTCGACTGCCCCTAAGTCAATAACTAGCACCATTTGGAGCATCCAACACAACTTCTTATGGGGAGGTTCATATACAAAGAGAAAATGAGCCCTTGTTGCTTGGGATTAGGTTTGCAAGCCCAAGAATGTTGGAGGGCTTGGTCTAAGAGACCCAAAACTTCTAGGGAAATCCCTGGGGGATAAAACTTGGTGGAGGTGGCTGGAAAACCCACTCACACCTTGGGGTCTTATTTGGAAAGCGAAATACACACCTAAAAACTCTAACGTCGATCTCATTTGACTCATAGGAAACATCAATGGATCGACCATATGGAATGAGACATGGAAGAACAAAACCATCATTCAAAAACACAACTTCTGGGAAATATGCAATGGGGAAAAGGCCCTCTTTTGGGAGGATGCCTGGAAACAATTACCAGTCCTAGACAGGGATCAATAGACGTCTCTTCGAATGTCCATGCAAGCTAAAAGGAAACTTGATGTCCCACTACTAGAAGCCTAACCTATTGTAGGCTAGGTGGAAAGAATGGATGCATGCTCAAGATTGGGCATCCCTGCCAGAAAATATCAACTGGGACGCCTTTGCCCGAACCATCCAAGAAAGGAAAATTCAGATTGGTCAGGGGGAAGATAAGCTAAGATGGGGCAAGAACTCAGTCGTGCTCTTCAATCTCAAGGAGGATTATGGCTACATAGCCAATCACAATCAACTTCAGCAACATCAAAAGTGGAAAACTTAATGGGGAAGACAACTCTGGCCCCAAATCACCCTATTTCTCTCGTTGGTCATGTAGGGGAAAATTCTCACCTGGAACAATCTTTTGAGAAGAGAGTTTACAGGTCCTTCGATATGTCCTCTGTGTGAGTCATAATATGAGACCATCAACCGTCTCCTAAACACTTTCGACTACATCAAAAAGATATGGAAATGGGTGGCTAAGGTTTTTAGAACTACAAACAAAGATAGAGCTTCCATTCACATTACTCTAAAAAATTGTCATTCTAGTATATCCCCACATCTCGTGGTAAACAAAGCTTGGAATATTCTACCCAGAACCATATTTTGGACCATATGGAAAGAATGCAATTCTATAAACTTCAAAGGTGACAAAAAGTTGGATGAAATCCTACTTACCTCCATTAAGCGGGTTGTCCGTTAAATATTTTCCATTTCCAAAATTCCCAGCTTTACTAGCCCCCATTTACCCACTGATCAACATATTATTCTCCTTCTAGACCTACGCCAATCCCAACCCTTCTAATGTCAACCTTGAAGTTCCTTGTCACTGCCCCCCCTTGATAAAGATGTGGTGAAATTGAATTAGGATGGTACAACTAAAGGTAACCTCGGGGTAGTAGGATTCAAAGGTGTTTTCAGAAACACGGCTAGGGAAATCATGTGGGCTTACGCAAGGAACCTTGGTATCACCACTAAAAATGCCACATTACTTTAGGAAATGGAACATGTTCTTGCCATTTCCAAAGATAAAAACTTCTGCCCCTTAATCATCGAAGGCGACTCGACCCTGGCAAACTTGGCCGACCGCAAACTCTAGCAAGGCACTACCACGATCAAGGTTACGAAACTCTGGAGGTTGATCAAAATGCTTCTCTGTATCAACCAACACGTCATTGATCTCAATGGGATCCATTTTCAAGTGGTCATAAGGAAAGAAAACAATTTGACTGATATGCTTACCAACATGAGTATTGTTGTAAACTATAGGCCGTGCTCCCTTGCATGGAAGGACTAGGAGGAAGGTCCCCTTAGAAAAGAGTGTGAGGATATAAATGCCAAGGATAATGTTGTATGTGAAAATCATAGCTCTGTAGGGGTTCATCAGATCTCACAGACCAGGACGATATGCTCTAGTTAATATGTTATCATGAAATCCATCACTGACATCAATTGCAATTATCCACCTGTGGGATTGAAAATGCCGATCGTGATGCTGATATCTGATCGTCGCCCCTTCAACCCGACACCTAGTAAAATCCTTCACACCTCTATGAATTCTCTATACTTGGCTCTGTCCATATTAAATGGCTTAATTATATCCACTTTCCTCCTAAACCTCCCTACCGCTCGAATTGCCAATGACTACCTCAATCCCCTGGCTCCTATTCATCACTCTTTATGTCTTTGTGCCTCTGCCACCTTCTCTCTCCCATCCTCTACTCTGAGACCTACCTCTCATTACCCCGACTCCCTCTCCCTTAGCAAGGCCCCTCATCGTTGCTTGGATCCCACCCCCCATAGAGGTAGGGGTAGAAACAATGATTGTTGGAATGATGTCAACATGCAGTTGAGGACTCGCTCTAAAGCGTTGACTAGGAGAGAAATGATCAATTACAATAGTTTGGTCTCTTCGGAGACCAGATAGCACATTCAGGGGCTGGAACTCCAAGCTAGGAACATTCACCACCGTCTCAGCAATGAGGAATTTGGTGCCTAATTCGAGTGGATTCTTGACCCCGACTTCACCAGGGCCAAGGAGAACCTTTACAACTACACAATTAAACTTTCTTGGAAACTAAAAACCATGCTTGGCCTGGTTTTGCAGAAGCAAAGAGATAACACAAAGACCCCAGAGGCCAAGATTAACATGTTGAATGAAAAATTTACTATTTATGTGGACACATTTCACCATCATCCCTTTGTAACTAAGGAATCACCTCATTACGCACTACTGAAGCATCATATGGAAACCATGCAAGAAAGTGGGGGTGGATCGCCAAACATTAAGTGAGAGACAGGAGGTGCTTCTACCAGTCACCAGGCCTTTGAGAATGGCCTGGCCAAAAGCACCCCAGAAAATCCGATAAGGCTGGAAGAGGACCCCTCAGGGTAATCAATTTGATGAATTATGTCTATTTTTTGTTTTGGATATGTGCCCTTTGGGCTCGCTCTCTATGGTTTTGGCCCCTATTCGGAAAAACCAATGTAAATGTCATTAGTTTTGTTAATCCTCAAACTGTTTTCAATGTTGTAAATTTTGTAACTAGGCATAATGAAAAACACTTGGATGAGCTCAAAAAATCTATATTCACACAAACCCGGTTGAATTGAAAATTTTGTAAATTTTGTAAGGGAAGGAAACACAATAAACTTTTCTTTTGCTGATGGTTGGGGCTAGACTCTGTTAGACCATTTGAGCACCATATTGACTGTAATTATCACTTTATTATATAATAGAAATCTTCTTACTTAAAAAAGGGAAAAAAGAAAAAAAACAGTTATTTTATTTTTTAATTTTTAAATCAATACTCTGTTAAAACACAATTTTATTAAAATAAAATAAAATTATTCATTATTACTACTATATTAATATATCTTTTTTTTTAAGAACCATGATTCTGACTATTACAATTAACAAAAGCAGATTTTGTCTAATATTACTAATGATTTGAATTAATTAGATTGGTAGATTTGAATTTATTAGAATACAAATATGTTGGTATATTTTACCAAATATGTGGTGGATAATAATATACCATTTCCTTGTTGAAACCATGATTTTCACTATATTAACATAAGCAATTTTTGTTTAATATTATTAATGATTTGAATTTATTAGAATGCAAATATCTTGGTAGATGATACCAAATATGTGGTGGATATTAAGTAGAATTTATTTGCATACAAAAGCAATTTTTGTCTCATATCATTAATGATTTGAATTATTAGAATGTGAATCTCTTGGTAGATTCTATGGAAAAATAATATTGTTAATTGATAACATTTACTTTTGGGAGTTAAACATTTGAGGATCTAATTTTTTCATCTAATATTTTTTGAATGTTGCTAGAGGGGTGTCTTTAGCTTCAAAACCTTTGTCTTTTAAGGGGGCAAAGTAAAATGAATTTTTCATTTCAAACATTTTGAAGGTTTCTCTTTTTTTTTTTTAAGTTTAGAACGTTTTAGAGGTGTAATTGGTAGTGATCACCACATCAAAGTTGATTTATCTATATAATATATGAAAATATGTAGTTATTTACACATGCAATGGGCAATGGTCTCCTACTTATCTTTGTACAAATGGATCCATTTGACTTGAAAAAAGAATCGCAAGATTCTACTCTAAAGTTTTTTTATTTTTTAGTTATATAGTCTTGTTGATTATTAGAAAGGTTCACAACAACAAAATAGAAAAATAGTGCCTAAAATAATGTTGGATTTTAGTGTATTCTAGTCCATGAATTAAACACCTTCTCCGATGCAAAAATGGGCACAACCAGTTATGTCTATTATAGTGCCAAATTTAACACCCTAAGTAACCCTAGAAATAGTGCCTGTCTTAACACTGGAAAAGACAACCTCAACAGTAGTGTCGTCTGTAGCGCTAACAATATCACCGAGAGTAGCATCATCAATAACACTGACAGTAGCGCCCATCTGTAGCGTCAATAGTAGTGCTGAAAATGACGTCAGAAATAGCGCTAGAGATAGCAATGAAATAACGCCAACAATAGCAACGACCATAGAAACAACAATAATACTGAAAATACCAATAATGCTATAAATAACAACGACAATAGTGCCAGATATAACAACATCAATAACGTCGAAAATAGCTCCAGAAATTTCACCAGAGAATACACTAGAAGTTGCAGCAAGAATAACACCAGAAATAACGTCAGGATTTGCTTCCAATTTGGGTTCAGGTTTGGATTCTAGTTTTACATCTAGTTTTTCTTCTCGTGTTGCTTCCATTTTTTCTTCTAGTGTGGCTTCCAATTTTTCTTCCATGGTTACTTCTTTTATCGCTTCAAAGCACCAGGAATACTATAGGGAATAGTGCCAGGAATAAAGTCAGAGATTGCTTCCAATTTGACTTTTGATTTTGCTTCTCGTTTTGCATATAGTGTGGCTTCCAATTTGGCTTCCGATGTTGTTTCATTTTTTTCTTCCAAAAATAATTATTGTTTTGCATATAGTTAAATTAATATGTTTTATTTCAATTTAATTAGTTAAATATATCATGTCTCTTAAATAAATTATATGATTATATAGTAATTCATATGAATGCATTTGAAATATTTTATAGGATAACATTTATAAAGAATTTTTAGGGAAATAAATATCCATACAATTATTTTTTTTAAAGGAATGGGTATTGAGTTGCATTAAAATCATCTGGTTTGAAGGCCAAAACCTTTTACATCAAGTTACATAGTATTTCCATCTTGTTTCCAAAATTCAAGTCCCATTACATGCATAAGTTTCTTCATAACACATACTATTATACTAACAAATGTTTCCCCATATACTCTCCAAAAAAATCCATTAAAAACTACATATTGACATAGCATATATATCTATTAAAAGTTAAATATTTATTGATCCTCCTACATCATAGTGACTCAGTCTTCCTCACCATTTGTTGTTTGCTGCATGTTGTTTTCTCCAAAGTCATTAGTGTTGGACCTAGAACCCTCGGCTTGGTGCAAGCTTTATTCTGCAGAGTCTCGAGAATTGGAGCTATTCTCTATATTGGCCATTATTAGCTGACCGTCATTCCCTTTGAGTCTGTCAAACTCATGAACTCCAAGATTCCCCATGTTTGACGTCATCTCATTGCCTTCCAACCTGTCGCTGAGATTCTCCACCTTGAACTTCATCATCTATGTTTCCAACTGTAGACACTTATGCTTCATCTATAGTAGCCCTATTCGATGGGAGAGGAGTTCATTTATGGCTTTGATCTTTGTCAGTTGCATCTATCCTTAGCAAGAAGTCAATGTAATCAGGAACTCCACTTCCCATGTGATCTTGGCTAGATGGGTGTCGATCTTTCCACCTTCCTCTCCTTAAGAGCGCGCCTCTGAAGGAGAATTTTCATTCATGCAAGTTGCAAAAAGTCAAGGGGAATTTTCATTCTCAAAGTTTCCACAAAAGTGGGTTTTACTCTTCATCAATGAATAAAAATGCTTGTTACCTCTAAAGCCACTCACAAAATTGTGTGGCATACTAACCAATTACTGCTCGTGGTGACTAAAGGAACAAGTCAGTGCTCAAGATATTTGTGTTTTGAACATTGGACAATTTAATGAATCTCATTAATTTATTATATATCTTCATTCATACCTTATTGACAATCTATTTAGAAGTTCGAATTTGTATATGCGAACACGACATTACATTCATTTTTGACCCCATTAACATATACCATGCCACCGTATCGAAATGATGATTCTTATTTAAAAGAAAGAAAAACGAGAATTGGGGTTGATTTGAGGGAAACCAATATTTCTGGATCTATAGCTCCATTAATGCACGGGGCATTATATGCCATCCATTGGATTTTGTACTTGCTAAAATCCAACAAGTGACATATAGTGACCCGTGCATTAATGAAGCTATAGCTCCATAAATATTAATAGCCTAATTCGAGCTTTATCTTAAATTGTTTATTTTTCTTGCATAAATATTTATGACAAAATTTTCACAAAAAAAATTCCAAACACAAAAAAATTCCAAACATAATAGAAGAAAAGGTGTATATATTTTAGTTGGTAATTAATTTATCATTATATTAATAAAATGTTTTTTTTTAATCAATAATTTATTAAAGCACAAAAAATATTTATTAAAAAACAAAAAAAATATTCATTATCACAGCTATGCTAATATATATTTTCCTTTTTTAAACCATGATTCTGATTATTACTATTAACAAAATCAGTTGAATTTATTAGATTGGTAGACTTGAATTGATTAGAATGCAAATATGTTAGTAGATTTTACCAAATATGTGGTAGATATTGATATACCTCTGCAGTGTTGAAACCATGATTTTCACTAATATTATTTACATAATTAATTTTTGTATAATATTAATAATGATTTTAATTTGTTAATTTTTGTATAATATTAATAATGATTTTAATTTGTTAGAATGCAAATATCTTCGTAAATTCTACCATATATGTGGTGGATATTAAGTAGAATTAATTTCCACTATAGAAGCAATTTTTGTCTCATACCATTAATGATTTGAATGATTAGAATTTGAATCCATGGTTAGATTAATAACATTGGAAAAATAATATTGTTAATTGATAACATTTATTTATGCCAATCCTTTTTAATGTTGTTAAAAGGGTGCCTTTAGATTGAAAACCTTTTGTCTTTTAAGGGTGTAAGGTAAAATGAATCTTTCATTCCAAGCATTTTGAAGGTTTATCTTCTTTGTAGTTTAGAGCATGTTAAAGAGGTGTAATTGGTAGTGATAACCATGTCAAAAGTGATTTATCTATATATAATATATGAAAATATGTAGTTATTTAAAAATTCAATGGGTAGTGGTCTCCTACTTATCAATGTAGGAATGGATCCATTTGACTTGGAAAAACAATTACAAGATCTCTACTCTAAGGTTTTTTTAGTTATATAGTCATGTTGATTATTAGAAAGTTTTTAAAGATGATCCTTAGTTCGTGTAAAGTGTAATAACCTCTTGGTTATTCTAGTTTGATCCCAATTCCATTTTACTAAAATACATGTTTGGGTTCATTTTCAGTAAATTTCATTATATTTATAGTATTTATCATTTTTTTTTTGAAGATATTGAGAATATTCGTTAAGCACATAAATCTTGAGGGTGTTATAATGGAGTTGTGCACATATGCTTACATTTGTGTTCAATTAGGCATGATATTGAAATGGAAAATGATTCAGAAATAATAATAAAAAAATTCAATACACTAAGATCTTTGAATATGAAAGAGTAACATTCAGGTGCTAGATATATCAGCGTCTAGGATGTCTACAACCATCTTATCTCCATGCTCAAGCTCATCTTCTTAGAAAAAATAGATCAAATCAAAATCAAAGATTTGGAATTTTTCAAATTAATAAATATCAAATACTAACATTAATCAAAATGAGGTATATAATTTTTCAAATGAATAAATATCAAATACTAACATTAATCAAAATGAGGTAAATAAATAACATATAGAGGGAAATATATGGATATAAGGGTTTCCTCGTTAAGGGTTCTCACTTTGGATCTTGATTTCTCACCTTCTATGGTTTTTTTAAGAGGCATGGTGGGAAGTTAAAATAAAATGGGGGTGGGGTAAGGGGGGGAGAGGTAGGGGCAGAATGAGAGGATTGAAGGTTAATTTTATAAAAGGCTAGAAATGGCACACACATTAATTATGCATTTTTTCTCTTGTAAGTGTAGTATGTGCCTATACTATTGTATGTGTAGTATGACCTTATATTTTCTTTTATTTTATTTTTTTGTGGGGGAGAGGGGTGGGGTGGGTATCATGCTTTGACTACTTAAAGAATGTGATTAACAATCCACAATGAAGTAGAAAATGTGTTTGTCTCTTGGAAAAAATGTCATACCAAATCAACCAAAAACACTCATTAAAGATGGTATAAGAAGACATGAGATTTATAATCACACAAATAATCTCAACATGTTATGTAATATTAAATTAGATGTAGCTTGATTGTTTGGGAGAAATCTTGTCATCCTGCACATATGGTTATTCCTACATGTGACATGTTGAGCTCATATCCTTTACTAATTTGTTAAAGTATAAAGCCTTATTGGCGTAAGGCATTGTTTAGGCCTATGCAAAGAAAATTTTCATCTAAAAATGTCTACATAAGTTTTCTTTGCACTCTTTTCTCCATGCCCAACACTTTTCAAGACTTTCCAAGACTCTCTTACATATTTTTCAGAGAGGAAGTTCACAATTCCCTACAATCCTCAGATCCATGATAAGTACTTTGTATTTTTTCTCCCTTGATTATTATTATTAATTTTATTTTTCAGTCGGCCTCTTGTCGTTGTTTTTTGTTTAGTTATGATTTTTTCCTTTCTTTTCCATGGAATTGTGAATGGGGAAAGGAAGAACAAGTTCATTGTAGAGGCTGCCAAGACAATGATTCACGCATCAAATGGAAACATACGAGCGATTTTTGTGGCAATATGGTTCTCCCAGAAAGATGGAGTGGGTTATGAGGAGACTTTTTCTCCAGTCACCAATTGGTGAGGTTCTTATATGGCCTAAGGGCCTAAGCATAGACTTATCATGAGCGATTTGTGTTCAATATGGAGGATTTTGCAAATTTTTAGGACATCTAAGATCGTGCCAGATGACTAGAAGAGCTTCCAGTTCGAAGGGACCAAAAAATCAAGAAGAAATGGAAGGATCAACCTTCCAAGGGGATGCCATGAGTTGTGATTTCCAAACTAGATGCTCAAAGATGAGAGATATCTAGCAGCAATATGCACTTTATGAGGGGACCATTCCGAATATAGCATATGCTTCAATGACAGAGGGAGTAGCAATGGTAGGAGGATCTTCTTCAGTGAAAAAGGTAGTAGCTAGGATTACCACAGGAGGATATGATTCACTGTAAAAGGGAGCACCCAGTCAAGGTGACTAGAAAGAATTTGTGGTGATGGATCTAGTGAAGGAAGCTAACCAATTTTTTGTTGAGCCAAGGCATTAGCAAATCATGTGTTGAGGTACCTATATATTAGTTGGCTATGGTTTGAGATATATCTCATGTGGTGAAGTGAGGTTACAAGGATATACACATTCCGATTGAGGATGGAGTGCAGAGGATAGAAAGAGCGCCTCAAGAGTGCTACTTCAAATTGGGATAAGATATGACATCCTATTTTAGCAAGAAGCAAACTTTTGTCACACTTAGTATAGCAGAAGTATAGTATAACACAACTAGTGCCATGGGTCAGGATGAAATGTGGCTTCAGAAGTTTTTTTGAAGGCTATTTTTTCAGATCAAAGCACATTTAGATCAAATATCACTTCATCTGAGACATGGTGCAGAGAGGAGCAGTGAATATCTAGTACATATCCACTAATGATCATATTGTTGACATTTTCACCAATCTTATGTCTAGAGTGAATTTTGTATACTTCATAGAAAAGCTTGTCATGATGCAAAATGTCTCCCTCGTTGAGAGGGAGCATTGATGTCTTTGCAAGGATCAAGTAGACCATCTCTTGAGAATCCATGCTGATTTGGTTGGGTCTTGTTGATTTGACTAAGGGAGATGGATACATTCACTTGAGTTGCCTTGCTAATTTGGTTGAGTCATGCTCATTTGACCAGGGATGAATGGCCTAGGGAAATCACAGGATTGGAAAAATCTTAGCCTAAGAAGCCATGAATGACCTTTACTAGTTCATGCTAACTTTACAAGAGGAGATACATGTAGTTCACATAAGAAGTGAGAAGGACTTTGGCTGGTCCATGCTAATTTAGCTAGGGGTTAATGGTTTAGGGGCAGATTATCTATTGAGAAGCCATGAAGGACTTTAGTTGGGTCATCCTGATTTGACTAGAGGATATTGATACATTTATCTGAGCAGTCATGTTAATTTGGCTAGACCATGTTGATTTCACCAAGGGTAAATGGCCTAGGATACTCACATTGCCTACTCTTGGATGGAGTGATCTATAGATGTGAATGTGAGGAGTCATGTTTCCTACTCTAGGATGGAGTGATATATAGACGTGAATGTGAAAAGACACTACATCAACATAGAAAGCTAATGAACTTTTCTTTTGGAGGATAAATTTCAGCTAAGGAGAAATATATTCTGTAAAATCGGGAGGTATTCTCACATGCCTAAGTTGACCTAGAAGAATTATGAAGAATTAAAATGAAAATTTGATTTTTGAATGAAAAGTTAGCACAAAAAGGTCAATTTGTCCTAGGATGGTGAAGGGATGTGTCCCTTGGGTTATTTTACCCCCATTCGACAAGTACATATCAATGATGTGTCATTACATTTTATTCACCAATGAAGAGAAAAAATATGAGCATGAAGACGTATATTTTCGAGATCATACTTCTATCCTTCTATCTCTCTCTTGCTCATCCATGTGAAGGAGTATTTGACTGAGTTCTTATACAAGTTTGATTAACATTATTGGATAATCACATGTGTGAACAAGAGGATGAATTTGATTGCAGTTGTTGACCTATTTTAATTGTTTGATTGAGCTAATTTAATTGCATTTTGATCGAAATCTGTACTACAATTAACTACGGGGTTGACCACAAGGCCGAAATTTGATCACATGAAGGTTGAACATGCCATGTTTACCAGTGTTGAATTTCTGATATTTTTCCTAGCTTGACCAATGTAGATTTATTGAAGATTGACCAGGTTTGAATGGTACTTTGACTTGGATTATTGACAGATATTTCTAGAAAAAAATTGTTTATTTTGTAAACCTTGCTGAAGATTAATTTATCCTAGAAAATTTGTTGGGTTTTCTCCCAAGGTTGAGTTTACCGAGGTAAAATTTGTTATCTCTATTGCGCATGATTATCTTTCTATGATCTTTATTTTTTCGCTACATTTATTGTTAGTATTTTCTAAAGTGTAATTGCTAAATGATATCAGTGGCATAGAACAATGCATGGAAATAATTAGGAAGTAATTATGTGGAAGAAAATTGCGTTTTACAATGCATCTTGTAAAACATTCAACACAAGTAAAGGGTACGCGATGGGAATGATACTCTGAAATATATTCTCCATTACCCCTTTTAAAGTACGGTCATGATTTATTTACTTCTACTTATTGTGTTGCCTTGTCCAATGGAATGGCATGACTGAAGATGATATATTAGTAATTATACTGAAGAATGAGGAGCTAAGATATAAGACTCACTAAAGGTATTTATTGATCAGTCATACATTTCTAAGTACAAAGGACAAATGGTCGTTATAAGGAATAAAGATCTTGTTTGCAATGACACATTCAATTCACTTACTCACTTAGACAAAACAAATTGCTAGGCTGTTGCGTACTAGTCATATTTGAATTTATCTTTGGGTGAGAAGTGAAATAACAAGATTTGGATCACCAGACTAGCAAACCCTGCACATGTTCCCGAATTTTACAATTTTAGAGAGACAGTTTATTATGTGCATCAAAATTTGATCCAAAAAATAGAGAGTGAAGAAGAACCTAGTCCCCTTGAGCCAACAAATACTATACCACAAAGTATCCACACAAGAAGGTCGATAATAAGCCCTTAGGATGAGTGGCAGGTGAAGCTCGCTCTTCACAATTTGAACTAGATTTCACCCTCATCGCTTGCATGGTGACATCGGTGATGGGTAGTGTGTGGTACCTAGATAGTGGAGCTTCATTCCATATGACCAAAAACAAAGAGTTCTTTAGTGACGGAGTAAAAGGACCTCCAGATGCACCTCGAGATGGGAGATCATGAGAGGTATAACGCGAATGGCATTGGTATTGTCACCTTTTTAAAGGGAATCTAGTTCTCCCTTCACATTAAAATATGTCATGTATGTTTTAGGTTTGAAGAATAATTTGGTGTCAGTTTCCATGATGGAGGATCGTGGATACGATGTGATATTTAGCAAGGGAAGGGATTTCCTTTGTCACATAACATCAGGACAGGTGAAGTGGATCAGGGTTAGGGTGAAGAACCTATATAAATTGGATGTAGAAGATTGTGATGTTTTGAGCACTAAAGCAGAGAGGGTGGAGACTCGAGACATTGGTGAGTTGTGGCATAGAAGATTGGGTCGCTTTCACCACGAAGCTTTGAATATAATGCAGCAAGTTGCTACAGGACATCCCAAGGGTACATTAGAGTAGAGAGACACATGCAAAGGGTGTACATTAGGGAAGTACACCAAATATTCCTTTCATGATAAATACAGTTGACGCAAGTGAACCTTGATAGAGTTCTCTCAAATGTGTGCGTACCATTCTCGATAGCATCCATGACCAAGCATAGGTATTATGTAATATTTGTTGATGATTTTGCTCATAATTGTTGGATTTTCTTCATGCATAAAAAATATCATACGTTCGCTAAATTTTGTCAATTTAAATCACTTGCCAAGAAAGCTAATAGAATGAAAGTTAAATCTCTTATAAATGATAACGGTGGAGAATGTGTGTCAAATGAATTCAAGAAATTTTGGGCATTAGAAGGAATTTGACGAGAATTAATAAATCCTCATAACCCACAACAGAATGGGGTGGCTAAAAGGAAGAACATAAGTATTTTTGGAGTGGCATAGGTGATGTTACATGATCAGGGTCTATCATTGCACTTGTGTGTTGAAGCATGCAACACAACTATTTATTGGCAGAATATAATCCCTCATCGAATTATCGGGATGAGTACACCAAAAGAAGCTTCTCTAGGTAAGAAACCAGATGTGACACACTTCAGGATCTTTGGTTCATCATTCTACTATCATGTTACCAAGGATGCACGGAAAATGCTAGAGCCAACAACTGAGTTGGGCATATTTGTGGGGTACATGGATACACCTCACAACTATCAGGTGTACCTGCCATCCAACATGATGACAGTGGTTCATAGAGATGTGAATTTCGATGAAGAGAAGGCCATGAGATGTTCCCTTTAGAGGGAGCTCTAGTTACATATAGAGGAGGATCTTTTAGCTCCAAAGGAGGAACCTCAAGATAATGTGGAGCAACCACATGCAGAGGAGTAGAGAGTGGAAGCACCCACTCATGCAAAGACTTCCAAACATGGAAGGAAGCACACCATAGAGGTTGAAAAATTGATGCATGATGCTAGAGAGAATGTGGGAGCATCCACAACACAACATAGGTAGAGGAGGTCACCAGATCGGTATATTGGCTACATGGCTATGATGAGAGAGAGTGTAGAGATTGAGCCATCCTCATTTGAGGAATAATTGTAATAACCAGTCTTGGTTGATGTCATGGTTAAGGAGTATGACTCCATTATCAGACACAGTGTTTGGGACGTGGTCCCAAGACCAACAAACAAGTCAGTAGTGAGTTCCAAATGGCTTTACAAGGTAAAGCAAGCAGCAGACGGGAGTATGGAGAAACAAAAGGCTATACTTTTGGCCAGATGGTTCTCTTAGGTGGAAGGAATTGATTACGATGAGACCTTTGCTCCAGTAGCAAGGTACAAATCAATCAAATCTATTCTAGTACTCTCAACATAGATGGGATGGAAGATACATTAGATGGATGTGAAGACAAAATTCCTTAACAACATGATTAAGGAATAAGTGTATATTGAGAAACGATAAGGATTTGAGACCTTCATCAGAGAGTCACATTTGTGCAGACTCAAGCACATGCTATATGGACTGAATCAAGCACCCCGTGCTTGGTACACCATAATTGACAATTATTTCACTGGATTAGGTTTCACCAAAAGTGAAGCAGGTACGAACCTTTACCATATTGTGTTTGAATCTAAACTGTTGATTATAGTATTATATGTCGATGATTTGATTTTGACAAGTGATGAGAAGTTGATAAAGTCTTGCAAAGAGGATGTTGCAAGAAAATTCAAGATTAAGGACCTGGGGTTCATACATTATTTCCTTGGTATGGAAGTATGGAAAGGAGATGAGGAACTTTTTGTCTCTGAGGGAAAGTATGCCAATGAGATACTAAAGAAGTTCCACATGGTGAGCAGCAAACCCATGGATATTCCTCTAGCAGGTAACTGGAGGAAGGAGGATGCTATTTTAGGTGAAGTAGTGGAGGCTACTATTTATAGACAACTTGTGGGTTCACTTATGTATTTGGTGAACAAACGACCATACATGTGTTTTACAATTAACCAGCTTAGTCAAGCCATGGTTAAGCCAACCAAACTTTATTGGAAGGCAGCTAAACATGTGTTGAGATACCCCATAGGCACCACTCAGTTTGGCCTTTGGTACAGATAGACAGAGGGAGTGAAGATTCAAGGATTCACAGATGAATATTGGATATGGATCGCATCCAATAGGAAGAGAACATTAGGGGGAATCTTCAGTATTGGGTCAGCAATAGTTTCTTGGTATAGCGGGAAGCAGAGATCAGTTGTACTAAGTTCAACAGAAGCATAGTACATGGTTGCTAGTCAAGAATCTTTTGAATCTATCTGGATGAGGAATATACTTGTTGGGTTGTTTGGTCAGCAGATAGATTCTACAATGATTTACTGTGACAACCAGAGTTGTATCAAACTCTCTAAAAATCAAGTTTTTCATGATCGGTCCAAGCATATCGACATCCTATATCACCATCTATGAGATTGTATGCAGAGGAGAATCATGTTGTCAAAGTACATTCCTATAGAGGATAAGGATGAAAATATTTTGACAAAGGCATTTTCAAGATGCAAATTCAAGTTTCACAGAGGCAGGATCGGGGTAGAAGATAAGCCTTTTCTTGTTGAGAGGGAGTGTTGAAAAATGCAACAAGATAATCCTAATTTAATTTTGTCCCTTAATTAAATTAGGAATTAAATTCTAATTCTAATTCTCATAGAAACTTGTAATAGTTAACTAAGGTTTTTTTTTTTTTTTTTGTAAATAAGATATTATATTACTTGGTAAACTGACAAATTACAAAAAAGGGTTGTGTGCGAAACAACCCATCACAAGACCTAGATGAAAATCTAGTGTTGGTCATAGCATAGGCTAAATTTACAGTACTATCTAGACAAAAGAAGGAGCGTACTACAAAAGTGAAGTAGAGAGGTAATCTCATTACAACATTTCAGAATTTGAGAAATTAGAAGCCTAGAAATGAGAAGAACGCCATATGGCAGCTGACCATCCAGATATTTTTATCCTCTGCGACAGACAAACTTTTTTGGAGGCAGAAGAACATACACATGGGAATACAAATAGAAAAGGAAGTGTACACCTCCCCTACTTGGACCAGGGGTGGAGCCATGAGAGAACCTGAGTTACAGGAATACAGGGGGAACCAGAGAGCGAGGGGAAAACTGAGGAGGGAAAAGGCAGTGAGAAGAATTAGAGGGAGAAGGGGGAAGGTGAATTTATAGAGGCCATGAGGAGGAGAGAGATCAAAATGAGGGAGAGGGGATGAGAAGGGGAAGCATGCAGAGATCTCAGGAGGGGAGAAGGAGTAATGGCAGAGCAGAGAGGTGTAGGTTTTAACCCTGTACAAAAATTACCTGCATACAAATTCTAAAACACATAAAATAAACAATGCGAGAGCATAACACATAAAACACATATAAACAGAGATTTTCCCCTGGATCCCAAAACTGGGACTATCAACTTGATTTTTCATTATGTTCCTTTCAATGTTACAATACATATTCATACATGCCGAAGCATCCAAACTATGGACCGAAAACCATCGCGTCCAAAACCATGGACTGAAAACCATTGCATCCAAAAACATGTGCAAAAATCATGCACAAAACCATATGTGGGTCTGCCCAACCTAACATAGGGTCCAAAACCAAAATTTTCCAGGGCGCTGCCCCAAACCCCATAGAGTGGGGTTACATGCACCCCTCAAATCCCTTGTGACGCCCCCCGTTACGTAATCGGCGCAAGACTACATGGGCTAGTCATGTAAAGAATATAACACAACCCAACATTCTTCCACTTGTTGTTTTCTTTCCACAGGGGGTTGCAAGAGAGCTTAGTCATTTAATCAGCCCTGCAATGCCCATTGTTTCTCTACACCAAGAGAACTTCTCAGAGCTCATATATTTTGTCAATGCATCTGTAGTATTCTTCAAAGTGTCCACCTTTACCAGCAACACCTTTTTGTCTTCTATCATATCCCTCACAAAGTGATACTGAACATCGATGTGCTTTGTATTTGAATGATATGCAGGGTTCTTTGCCAAGAAAATTGCACTTTGGCTGTCATAGTCTATCCTTATAGCTTCCTGTACTAACCCCATACTTGAACACAATCTCTGCAACCAAACTGCTTCCTTGCTTGTTGAGTGGCTACCATGTATTCTGCCTCTGTAGTTGATAGTGCCACTACAGATTGTTTCTTACTCATCCAACTGACTGGAGCTCCAAATAGGCTAAACACATACCCACTTGTAGATCTTCTCTGATCGAGATATCCAAGCCAGTCTGCCATCAACAAAACCATGAATATCCAACATTTTGTCCAATCCTAGTCTTCCTTGGTAGCACAAACCATATTCACTAGTGCCACGCAAATACCTGAAAACACGCTTCACTACTATCCAATGCTCCTTTCCTAGTTTTGACATAAACCTACTCAATACTCCCATTGAATGTGCAATGTTTGGTCTAGTACAGACCATTGCATACATCAGGCTACCGACTGCATTTGCATATGGAATAGGGGACATGTCCTCTTCCTCTTCTTGTGTCTTGGGACACTGTTTAGCAGATAACTTTACACCTACAGGAATAGGAAGCTTCACCGGTTTACTATCCTGCATATTAAATCTTTGCAATATTGTCTCAACATACTTCCTCTGGTTTAACCATAGCTTCCTCTTTGCCCGATCTCTTTTAATTTCCATGCCCAAAATATAGTTTGCAGCACCAAGATCTTTCATGTCGAATTTAGAGGACAATTGGGTCTTCAAATCCTCGATAATTTCTTTGTCATTTCCAACGAGCAACATATCATCCACATATAAGACCAAATAAATAACACGGTCACCAATTAATTTAAAATACAAACAGTGATATGCTTTGCTTCTGGTGAAGCCAAGTCCCCATATAAATGTATCAAATTTCTCATACCACATCCTTGGTGGTTGTTTTAACCCATACAGGGACTTCTTTAACTTGCATACCAGTTTTTTCTTACCCTTCACTGCAAAGCCTTAAGGTTGCTTCATGTAGATATCTTCTTCCAAATCATCGTGAAGAAATGTTGTCTTCACATCTATCTGTTCTACCTCAAAATCAAAAGTAGCAACAATAGATAAAAGTAATCTAATAGAAGCTACCTTGGCAACAGGAGAATAACCTTTTTCTATCAACCGAGCTTGTATTTCTCCACCTTTCTTTCTGCATTTGTCTTCTTCTTGAACACCCATTTGCTGCCAATGGGTTTCCTTCCAGCCGACAACTCCACTAGATCCCAAGCCTCATTTTTGTGCAGAGATGCCATTTCATCAACCATGGCATCTTTCCAGAGTTTTCCATCCTCTGAATCTACTGCTTCCTCCACAGTTCTGGGATCATCATCAGTAATAGATAAAGAAAAATTTGAACAGAAAGCAGATGGACTATACCTTTCTGGCTGCCTTCTTTCTCAAACTGATCTTCTCGCACCTAGAGTTTGTGGCTCTTCATCTTCTGATTCCTCCTCTGCTGTAGAGTCTGATTCTTCCTCCTTTAGCTCAAACTCTATCTTTTCCGGTTCCTTTGGTTGGACTTCATGTTTAATAACATCTTTCACCTCTCTGAACACCACATCTCGGTTGTACACAGCCTTCCTTGTTACTGGGTTCCAAATATTATAAACCTTTAAACCATCCTTATACCAATAAATATGCACTTTTCAAATTTACTATCCAACTTGGTTCTTTTATCCTTTGGAACATGTACATATGCATCACATCCAAATACCCTCAGATGTGAAAGAGAAGGTTTCTTACCTATCCATACCTCTTGTGGAGTCTTATCTTCCAATGCTGATGAAGGTGATCTATTGACCAGGTAACATGCAGTCTCCACCCCCTCTACCAAGAATTCTTGTCCTAACCTGGCACCATTGAGCGTGCTTCCTGCCCTTTCCATCAACGTCTTGTTCATTCTTTCCGCAACTCCATTTTGCTGAGGTGTATATGGAGTAGTCTTCTACCATGCTATACCACACTTCTTACAGAATTGTTCAAATTCCTTACTACAAAACTCTCCACTGTTATCTGTCCTCAACACATTTATCTTCTTCTCTGTCTGGTTTTCCACTAGAGCCTTAAATTCTTTAAACCTGTCAAAGACTTTAGGTATCTTCTTAAAGAAATATATCCATGTATTCTTTGAGAAGTCATCTATAAATGATACATAGTACACAGATTTACCCAGTATGGAACCTTCACAGGTACAAACACATCACTATGCACAAGCTCTAATGTATGTTTCGCCCTCTTACCACTAGCGGGGAAACTCACCCAATTCTGCTTCCCATATACACAATTTTCACAGAAATCAAAATCCAAAGAGCTATTACTCATACCTTCTACCATACCTTTACCATGAAGTATGTGAAGGCCCTTCTCTCTAATATGTCCAAGCCTTTGATGCCATAGCATGGTCTTCTCTCTAGAGACCACTAGATTTTCTGCTCCACTTTCAGGAACCACAGAACTGTTGCATCCATCAATAATAGTGCTACCTTGCAGCTTGTATAGAGTTCCAATCTGAAATCCCCCCACCAATACAAGTGCTCCTCGAATAATTTTGCAAGTATCCTTCTCGAACACTGTTTTTACACTTGCATCATCCAACTTGCTTACAAAAATTAGATTTCTAGCCAATGCAGGAATATGCAGAACACCCGGAAGTGTTCTAACCCTTCCACCTTGCAACTTCAACTTTACTTTTCTGCGACCAACGATTCTAGCCTTCCTGTCATCCCCCAAGAAGACATTACAATTTACCACCATCATATTTCTCATACTTTCAGAACCACTCTCTATGGGGAGTGAAGTGAAAGGATGCACCTGAGTCAATCAACTATGCCTCATGATCTACATGTGTACTTGAAGAAGCCAAGTACACATCCCCACCTTCATCTGAGGTGGTTTTCAGCTCTACAGAAGGAGAATCATCAGATCCCTTTCCTTTGTCAGGAGCTTTAGATTTACAATCCCTTTTATAGTGCCCTTCCTTTCTGCATTTCCAACACACCACCTTTATAGGTTTTCCTGGAGATTTAGATCTCCCACTCGATGACTTATTTTTGTTTCCGTTCTGCGACCATCCTCGTACAGACAAGGCATCACCATTCTGGCTCTCCATATTTTTTCGTCTCATCTCCTCCGTCAGAAAGGATGAGACTATTTCATCAAACTGCAAGGCAGTTGCATGGGAACCTATTGCAACAACTAGACTATTCCACGAATCTGATAGAGAACACAACAAACTGATGCACTTATCTTCATCTGAAATTTTAATATCAACAGATAATAACTCATTTACCACAGTATTAAATCCGTTAAGATTTTCTGTCACCAAGTCTCCATCTTTCATCCTCAAGTTATACAACTTTTATGTAGGAAGATTTTATTCACCAAAGACTTAGACTGGTACAAAGTCCCTAACTTGTCCCACAAAGCCTTCATCGTAGCTTCCCCTGATACATTCAGCAATACTAAATTTGAGACACACAATTGTATTATGCTCTTAGCCTTCCTATCCAACTTCTTCCATTCTTCATCGGACACCCCCGTTGGTTTAGTACCTAGATCTACCATGACCCACTGATCCTTATCCACCAACAGATCATCCATCTTGAGTTTCCATAACTCAAAACTCAGACCATTAAATTTCTCGATCTCTATCTTTCCAGTGCTCGCCATCCTCTTTCACCACTAGAATCCATCCCACATATCTCCCACTGAATAGGGTCTACCACAGGTCCAAGCGAAACCCCTCAGCAACAAAGGCGTTCCCTTAAAGCCAAAAACAGCTCTGATACCAAATGTAGGTTTTAACCCCATACAAAAATTACCTGCATACGAATTCTAAAACACATAAAATAAATAATGCGAGAGCATAACACATAAAACACATATACATAGATATTTTCCCCTGGATCCCAAAACCGGGACTACCAGCTTGATTTTTCATTATGTTCTTTCAATGTTACAATACATATTTATACATGTCGAAGCATCCAGATGGGTTGATGGGTGAATCTTTCCAGACAATATCCATTGGTTCATTGTCGGGAGTGGTAACAACTGCATCATCCAACTTTCTTTTCTTTTCCTTTTGATGACAACTTTGTTATCTTTCTTCTCAATCTGGGGTCCAAATTCTCTTCTCAGGTGAAAAATTGAATCACTTTGTGTTGCTTGAATGAGATAAATTGTGATTTGCATGTACAAGCCGACAAAGCCATTCAAAACCAATAAAGAAATCTAATTCATAATCACTATGTTTTTGGTAATTTGTTGTGTTTTCTCCTAACTGTTGCAATACCACGGAGTCTTCATCCTTTGCTTCTCTTCATTTCCAAGATCACATTTTTTCTTTGTAGAGCTTCCATGACGAGATCATCTAATGTGTTGAAATTGCATTGAACCCTCTTACCCAATTGTTGTGCTTGTTTCAAACTAAATTACCTGGAGCGGCTGTATTTTTCACAAAGTGCTGCAACTCTCCCTTTCAATTCTTTGAAAATTGTTGCAAATTTACAAGTCTTTAAGTTTTTTCTGAAAATGTATGCATTCATCATTTTTTGTGTAAAGCTTGTTTCCTATTTTTCATCATAAGAGGTTTTTAAATATCACCACTTCTCCATTGTTGTATAAAACAAGTTGTTTCAAAACCATAAATTATTCACTACTGCAAAAAGCAAAAACATGTCAACTCCAAAAGAGAAGAAGCACAAGGTATGTGTTATTGTTCATTTTGAGCCACAATATATCATAGTCATTAAAGCATACCTAGCCATCAAAGTGGATTTTGTGTAGGTAGGTTGTTTAAGGTTTTGTGAAAAGATTCAGGGGTACAATTTGCGGGTGACTAAGGAATTTTCCAAAGGTTTTGATTGATTGTAGGCAAAGGTTGAAGCACTCACTTTTCCAGTCACAACCCAATGAATAGTTGAGGCCACTAAGATCCCTTTAAATGGTCAGGAATAGTTTAAGGGTATGGAGTTAGATTCAATTTATTTCAAATATTTTTTGAAACTACAATACCATGAGGGGTATGGGTCAGCTGTTCCAAGGAGCTATCTACATGACCACCATAGTAAAATGTTGGAAGTAATTTCAAAGGTATTTCACTTGTGAAGGGAGATTCAATAAAGTTTACCAATATCATATAACACTCCCAATGCATTTTACAAGAAAAAAACCTTTAAATCTTGCTTACTACTTATTTAGGATTCTTTGCAAAATGGTTGATATAGTTCAAGCCAAAGGGAGTCCTATTCAACCTAGTCTATTTTATTTCTCATTAATTAAACTGCTGGTGGTAAAGGAACTTGATAAGAAAGAGCAGTCATGGAAATACTTTTTGATCTCTTCAGGGTGGATGACACAACCTTTTGTTAGCCAAAGGTCTATGAAAAATACCCCATTAGCTTACAATTAAAGAAGCCTCACTTGTATTAGATAGTTCGGTAAAAAATCCTCTGACTAAAATCAAACTATTTGACAAAATAAGTGCTAAAAATCTTCACTTCTCACCTAAGGCAGAAAAGGTGGCTAGGGGACTGAGAACAAGGGCTTCAACCAAAAGATTGCCTATATATTCTTCACTTGTTCAAGCTATTGAAATATCAGAAATTGCCCATAGAGAAATTGAAGTTGATAAAAGGGATAAAAAAATCAAAGACCTACTAGACCAGTTGGACAAATCTCACCTAAAAATAGCTTATTTGCAACAAGAAAATAGAGAGCTAAGGCAAAAAGTATCACAAGAAACTACCCACCCCAGTGAAAAAGAACCATCAAAGAAGCATTGGAACATGTTGTGAAGGAAAAAAGCAAGCAAAAAACAGATGTTGAAGATGTGTAGGTGACACTTGAGTAGTCAAGAAGACCTAGGACTAGGTCTGTTGCCAAAATAAAAATGAAAGTGGAGGAGATTATTCAACCAGAATAGAAAATGGTATTTGATGAGCAACAGGAGTTTGAAAAATTGTTGGAACAACTTGAAGGAGTTCAACAACAAGTAGATTGGCTAGCAGAAAAAGATCACAAGGATAAATTGAGTTTGTTTAAACAATTAGAAGTTGTTGAACATGTACTTGAAAAAGCTAAATACAAGTTGAAGTGGACCTTTCCTCTACATAGGAAAGTGAGAAGTTTGTATGTCCAAAACTTCGTTTTGAAGAGGAGGCTTAGATTAGTGAAGCAACAGCTTACTGAGTGTCGAGATGGCGAATTTTTGCTATACCAACAAAGGGGAACTAACCCAATCACAAACCTCAATTAGGTCTACTTACGTTTGGGATGGCTAGCTCCAACGGGTTTTAAAGGATCCCGTAAAATATTAAAGGTGTCGAGGGATTGCTTCCTTGAGGAAGACTTCAATTAAATCAACAAAAAGAAATAGCTAACCTATATGAATTATATCCTATCTATGCTAATTCTAACTACTCTAATCTATCCTGCAGAAGCATAACAAAAGGAGGTTAAACATCATATATAGATCCCAAGTCCAAATGAATCAATTACTGATCCACATAAGAACAAGGTTGTATTAAATCCTAATTGTAATCCAATTACTTATACAAGAATACACATTCCTTTCCATACAAATAACACTTGCAACTAATGTTTAACAATGTTTCGAATCAACAACCTTTCATGAGTTAAGCATGCTATTGAATTATATTCGAATAACCAAGAATAACCATGAACTGTATGTTTTCAATATGCACAAAGCATAACACATGTATCTTTATCCATAGTTGCATTTTTCATGATCTTTTCCTTTCTTTATTCAATTTGTTGATACTCCTATAGCGATTGATGTTCAACTCGTCAACATAGCTCGACCTCCTAACATTGGCACATCAACTAACAGGTCGAGGACATATTAGTGGCTCTAATGGACATGGTATCAACCCGGCTACCAAAACGCCAATTGTCTTGGTTTTTTTGTGTGTGTATACGATGGCATCCCCAGTTCAATTTTTTGACATTTTCAAACCAAACTTAGCCAAGGGAACATATCTATTATGATTGGATGATATTTTTGTAAAACAATAATAATGACTTAATTTCGTTTGATCTCGTTTTTGACAGTTTTGATCCTCTCTTGAGATATCTGATTAGAATTTTAAACTCTCATTATTTTTGATAATCATACTCTCACTTTACACTTTATATTATTAATAGAAACGTTTTTTACCAGCGTAAAAAAATACAATATATTTATTTATATTGAAAATCCAAATTAAATAAGGAAAAATGACCATTATAAAAAAATAAAAAAATGAAATAGAATGTTTAACCTTTATTTTTCACACACGAAAAAATGAACACACACTAACCACACTCAAAGTTTTAGGAGCCCCGCATCCAGCCCGTGCCCAACCAAATATTTAAAATTAACTGCGGGCATCCTTGCGTTGTTATAGAAGGGTCGCATCATTTAAAAACAGTCCGCTTTGGTTCACATGTAGAACTGTGAGATCTCTCTTTATATACACTACACACAAAATTAGAAGACAAAAATTAGCTACTAGGGTTTAATGTCCAAAGCATCTCTGATCTGGTGCACTCTATTAACTAGGGTTCAGTTTTCCAGTTATGAACATGGAATTTATTTTAGCCTTTTTTTTTTAATCTCGAAACATACAACTTAATTTTAGTGTTATTGTGTTTGACAAAGAAAGGATTGAAAAAAAAAAATATTTGGTTCAGAACAAACTAAAGTGATAACACCAGCGACCAAACAGTTAATACAGTTGCCTGGGTGGTGTAGTTTGTTATCACATTAGTCTCACACACTAAAGGTCCCCAGTTCAAACCTGGGCTCAGACAAATTAATTTCATTTTTGTTGAGGTCTCTCCATTCGACTCGACCTCCCCTCGGGGAAGATTACGTTTTTTATTTATTTACAACAAAGGGTCCCTAGTTCAAACCTGGGTTCACACAATTGATTCAACTTAATTTCCCGTTGAGGTCTCTAGTTCGACCCCTTTTGTAAGGCCTTCGGAGATGTGCGACGCGTTTGGGCGTGGGCGACCCGGGTGCATGCACAGGCAAACGCGGTTGTGCCATGGGCGGTCGTGCACGACGGTGCGACGACCAATTGTGCAAGCTGCGGTGCGACAGTCATGCGGCTGCGGCTTGAACGATATACAAGTTCTCTTGAAGTGCGAAGATATAATGCGCATAAGGGAGGAGAGCTGGCATGTTTATAGGCATGGTGGCATGTGTTACAACTTATGGAGGCCGACCTACAATGTAGACAAGCCGACGGTGTGTTGGGCGAATTTGCAATGAAGTAGGGGTGTGCGAAGTAGGTTGGGCAAGTCGGCTGGACAGACAGACTACGCTCCAACCTTGTGTATATATTAGGAGTGCGTAGATGGCATTTCAAATCATCCAACTCGCTCATCGCTCAAGGAGAAGTGCATAGGACAAGTGAAGGCGTAGCAAAGGAAGGAGGGCGTAGATTTGGAGATGTGCCTGTTCTTGGGCGAAGCCGCACGGAAGTGAAACGCACCTCTTGGTTTTGGGTGAAGGACGCGGGCAAGGTCGCCCACCGGTTGGAGAAGGGCGTGCACAGTGTGTGGCGCCCACATTGTGCGACGACTTGGCGTGGGTGTCTTGGCAACTCGGTTGAGTGCCCGCCCATCGTGCAAGTGTGCACGAAGGTGAAACGGAGGTTGGAATCGGAGGTCGTTGAGTTGGGCAGGCGGTACTACGTGTTGTGCACACGATTTGGGCATTTGTCGAGAGTTGGCAAGCGGGACTGCATGTGGGTAGGGATACACGGTTTGGGCATTTGCGACCAAACGAAGAGTGAACCGGCAAAGACGTGCGACGAGGTGAACGACGGGTTGGAGAGTCGTGCGGCGACCGTGCGGAGGTGCCGCCGAGCTGGGCAATCAAGTTTGCCGAAGTTGTGAAAATTTGGCTGTGTAAATTTGTGGTTTCCCAAGGACTTAGTCTATACATTGTAAAAATGATGATTATATAATATATTGATTCGGGCAGACTCACATTACGGGGAGTTGCCCCTCCCCTTTATACTGTTGCAATTGTTGTTGTTCTCGTTATAATTGCTAGGGATAATGAATGAGTATGGGCTTCATTGGTATAAAGGATAAATGTATGTTTACTTAGTTGCGAAACACAAGCTAAGTAATGTTAAAGTGAAAGTAGGCGTAGTCCACGAACATAAGTATTGGTGAAAAGAAAGTGTTCGGTGGTGCCGCACCTCGCTATAAGCGGTTCGAAGACTACCGCAGGTGTAGGGGCGTGACAGTTGGTATCGGAGCTCGGTTGGATCTGGTGAGCAAGGTTTGCTCGTGAAGGTTTGAAGCTGATACACAACTTGACAGTTGGTATCAGAGCTCGGTTGGAGCTGGTGTTAGAGCAGGGTTGCTCGTGACGAGGTGCAAGTGTGGGTACACTTGGAAACTTGACAGTTGATGACAGTGGAAGCAGGTTTAGCAGAGGTGAAGCTCAGTGCTTGGACCAAGCTGAATGATAAGGCATGGCAAGTTTGGGAGAAGGTGGAAGGAAGCTCTTACTTACCTTGGACAGGTTGAAAAGGTTGAAGGAAGAGAAGCCCCGTATCCGTGAAGAACTTGAAGCCTTGGAAAAGAATGTTGAAGGAGAGCTTCTTCGACTTGGTTGGACAATGGAGCAAGGTGAAGTTGCAGATTGTGCTATCAAGGAAGAGGAAGCCGTGATGATTGAGGACATAACCATGATGGAGGATGAACTTGAGGATGATCAAGTTGGACCAAGATCGTGCAGTTTGTGGACATGGATGGATGAAGAAGAGCCTCATGATGATGAAGTAAGTGTTGATACTTGTGTTTCATTTGGGCATTTGGTAGATGAACCGTGTGTAGGGAAGGGCAAAGCCAGTTTTCCTATGCTATGGAGGATCTTACCATGGATGACTATGATGGAACCTTGTATGGAGAAGCAAGGATTGTCGATTGTTGCAGGACTTGTTGGGGTTGGTTGTGACCTTATGGTAGAAGGTGCAATGGCCCGTGACAAGGGAGGGACATGATGATCGTTGTGGATGATTGGGTCATGCTTTAGCCACATGGCTAAGTGCCCGGCATGACTCATGGACAGTTGAGGAGGGCACACACTTATGATGCTTGGGTGGACTTCTCATGGCCGAGACCAAGAGATAGTCTTGGTGGACACTTTGGTGGAGGAGCTATGATGGAGAGACTCATGACATGATGATATGGTTGGGTGACCGAGTTCACTAAACAGAAGATTGAAGACTTGGGTGTGATGACCGATGGTTGTAATGAGTCTACTGGATTGGACTACATGGGTAACTTAGTCATGGACATCAGGTTGGAGGCATGGAGCATGGCAGTCTTATGCAGGGACATTGTGTGGGAGCACTTGTAGAGGTGTCATGGACATCCAATGAGGAGTGCCAAGACAAGGATGTTGTGCAGATGGATTTGCTAGTGTGACATGGAGACTTATTACTTATAAGCCTATGGAGAGGTTGTACACTCTTGTGCAACAAGACCATGGACTTGGTTGGATTTGTGAGCAGATTATGGAGCATTCCTACTACATGGAGATGTTGGTTGGAGATGACTCAAGGAGCTCATGATGACATGAGATTGTTGTGACTTTTAGGGACTTCATACATGGTGGACTTAGAGGATTTGATGCATTGAGGAGCTGAGGTCAAGGGACTTTGATGCAGTATGGGATGCATACTTTCAAAGTACATGTATGGGCATGGCTTGGAAGAGTGACTTGATGTAGAGGATCGATATGAGACACTTTGAGGTGATGGAGTTACAACGATGATGATGATGCCTTGGTGGCTACACTTGGGCATGGGTTGAGCCGAGACTCAACTACTTTTCACACATGATGATGTTGGGATAGATGTGGCTGATTTCATGTAGCACATTGACACCAAACATCATGGACAACATGTTGCAGATGAGGTGGATGGAGTTCCATGGACCTGAGCATGGATTATGGAGATAGATTCTTGATGAGTCGAGGATGTGGCAGGATGTTTTGAGAAACGACTGATGGTGGCATGAGGATGTTCACTCTCATGGTTTGAGCGTGATAGTTGGACTGATCACCCGACTAGTTCGAGACATGAGGGCTAGCAGTGGGCAGAGATGTGTTGGCATTATGTTGGAGTATCATGACAGAGGTTCACATGATGACATATGGATCTAGATGACATCTTATGGAGAGCATACCGTGGAGGTACATACCTTGGTATGGTGAGCTTGGTGGCAGTTGGTCACTAAGCCGAAGCATGATGGAGATGAGGCCCTACATATGTTGCAATGATGGTTGCTTGTGTGGAGGAGTCGACATCATGGATGATGATGATCTTGGTGGATGGCTACCAGGATGGTATGTTGTCGAGGACGACAACGATTTCAGGTGGAGGAGGATGTAAGGCCTTCGGAGATGTGCGACGTGTTTGGGCGTGGGCGACCCGGGTGCGTGCACGGGCAAACGCGGTTGTGCGACGGGCGGTCATGCACGACGGTGCGACGACCAGTTGTGCGAGCTGCGGCTTGAACGATATGCAAGTTCTCTTGAAGTGCGAAGATATAATGCACATAAGGGAGGAGAGCTGGCATGTTTATAGGCGTGGTGGCATGCGTTACAACTTATGGAGGCCGACCTACAATGTAGACAAGTCGACGGTGTGTTGGGCGAATTTGCAATGAAGTAGGGGTGTGCGAAGTAGGTTGGGCAAGTCGGCTGGACAACCAGACTACGCTCCAACCTTGTGTATATATTGGGAGTGCGTAGATGGCATTTCAAATCATCCAACTCGCTCATCGCTCAAGGAGAAGTGCGTAGGACAAGTGAAGGCGCAGCAAAGGAAGGAGGGCGCAGATTTGGAGATGCGCCCGTTCTTGGGCGAAGCCGCACGAAAGTGAAACGCACCTCTTGGTTTTGGGTGAAGGCCACGGGCAGGCTCGCCCGCCGGTTGGAGAAGGGCGTGCACAGTGTGTGGCGCCCACATTGTGCGACGACTTGGCGTGGGTGTCTTGGCGACTCGGGTGAGCACCTGCCCATCGTGCAAGTGTGCACGAAGGTGAAACGGAGGTTGGAACCGAAGGTCGTTGAGTTGGGCAGGCAGTACTACGTGTTGTGCACATGATTTGGGCGTTTGTCAAGAGTTGGCAAGCGGGACTGCGTGTGGGCAGGGATACACGGTTTGGGCGTTTGCGACCAAACGAAGAGCGAACCAGCAAAGACGTGCGACGAGGTGAACGATGGGTTGGAGAGTCGTGCGGCGACCGTGCGGAGGTGCCGACGAGCTGGGCAACCAAGTTTGCCGAAGTTGTGAAAATTTGGCTAAGTGTAAATTTGGGGTTTCCCAAGGACTTAGTCTGTACATTGTAAAAATGATGATTATATAATATATTGATTCGGGCAGACTCACATTACGGGGAGTTTCCCCTCCCCTTTATACTGTTGCAATTGTTGTTGTTCTTGTTATAATTGTTATGGATAATGAATGAGTATGGGCTTCATTGGTATAAAGGATAAATGTATGTTTACTTAGTTGCGAAACACAAGCTAAGTAATGTTAAAGTGAAAGTAGGCGTAGTCCACGAACATAAGTATTGGTGAAAAGAAAGTGTTCGGTGGTGTCGCACCTCGCTATAAGCGGTTGGAAGACTACCGCAGGTGTAGGGGCGTGAAACCTTCTGTAAGGTCCTCGAGTTCTAACCGAGCGTGGGCGCGCAGTGAACGAGCGCGGGAACGATGGGCACGCGGTGAATGAGCGCGGGCACGATGGGCGAACGGTGAACGAGAGCGCGCGTGATGCACGACCCGGGCGAGCGATGCGACAGAGTGTTGTGCGATGCGACGGAGGGCGCGCACGACCGAACGCGGATGGAACGCCGGGCAGAGGTGCGACGAAGTGTGACGATGGAAAAATGACTAAGGCAAAAGATGCGACGGTGACTTATACCCAACGAGCGTGGAAGGTATGGGCGTGGGCCGACTTGCAAACATGGGCGGGCCGACGCATACATGGGCGCTACAAAGGGTGTGATAACCTTGTTTTGGGGGTCGGCTGGAGTGCCACCACCCACGATGGAACCACAATGAAACACATATATATTATGTGCGTTGAAACCTCATTTGCAACGAACAGAAGTCGCAAGACAACTTCGCATAAGCTCAGGGGTAAAAAGGAAGTGCGCAGATTTGAAGGGAAATGCGCATAGCTCATGCGCATTGTTCAAGGGCGCAGTCTTGGTGATACTTAGAGCCAGTCGAGGGTTGGGCGAGGTGTGCCCAAGGTTGTCTTGAGTGCAGATTTGTGTCGGGATTGACGAGGGTGTCTTGGTGGCTTGGGTGAGCACCCACCCATTGTGCAAGGCGTGCACAAGGTTATTGTAAAAGGTTGATTTGCCTATATTGTAAAAAGAAGCTAAGTATTGGCTAGGAGTTTGCCAAGCATTACTTGTGATGATTGTATTATCAAAGAAAGATTGATTATTATATATTTTCGGGCAGACTCATTGTTCAGGGAGTTGCCCCTCCCTTTATACTGTGCAATTGTTTTTATATTTTATAATTGCTCTGGATAATAAATGAGTATGGGTGTTCATTAGTATAAAGGATAAACATAATTTTACTTGGTTGCAAAACACAAACTAAGTAAGGACAATTGAATTAGGTGTAGTCCATGAATATTAGTATTGGTGAAAAGAAAGCGTTCGATGGTGCCGCACCTCGCTATAAGCGATTGGAAGACTACCGCAGGTGTAGGGGCGTAACACCTTCCCTCACGATGTTAATCTTATTTTATTTACTACAAAAGTCGTTGTTCAAGCTTGGGGGTTGAAACAGTATCTTATTTTATTTATTTACAACAAAGAGTCCCCATTTTGAACCTGGGCTCACACAATTGATTCGATTTAATTTCCTGTTGAAGTCTCCAGTTCAACCCTTCCGACAGGATGTTAATCTTATTTAATTTACAACAAAGGTCGCAGCTCGAACTTGGGGGTTGAAACAGTGGATTTTATTTTATTTCCAGCAAAGGTCCCTAGTTCGAACCTGGGTCAAGAGAGTCGATTAAAATTTGCGTCAAATTTTAGCTCAGACATTAAAATTGAAAGTTGAATCAAAATTAACTAGAGACAGACATCAAAAATCAAAAGGTGAATCAAAATTTACTACAACTATTAAAGATCAAAAGGCACAGCAAAATTTACTCCATAAATTAAAGATTGAAAAATTCAAAAAATGGCTTGCCATATTCATAGCGAGATACATATAGACGGTACATAGAAAACTTAGAGATGGAATAAATATGCTCGAAAAATTCAGAAAATTCCTTTGTCATATTCATATACAAGAAATATATATATATATATATATATATAAACAATACACGCACGGTGGGATTCGAACCCAAATTGCCCGATTAATAATCAGAGGCCTTCTCCACTAGGCCACAGGCACACAAGAAAGTACGTATGGATGTGTTAAGAACCTTCAAATCTCTAAAACACAAGCACCACGTTTGCAGTCAATCAAATCCCTTGGGTGGCAGACGCGGGGCAAAAAACTGATTACCCACTTTTCGTCTTTGAAGGAAAGCAACACGACAATAATCCATCACATATTCCTTAATAACTAGGAAAAATAATAGTGCTGTACAAACTCTAATAAAAAGTTAATGAAAGAACCACGACACAACACCATTTATCCATTCATTATTAAGAGGTCTATAGATTCATGTATGTGCCATGCTCTTATTAGTCCCTGCCTGGGACTAATAGCGTTCGATCAGGCGTTGACCTCCTATTAATTTGAGTTGACCGGAGCATTTAGTTGATGTTTTTCGCTTTTACCCAAAGTTTTATTTTAAAGCTTTGATGTTTTTTGCTTTTTATCCAAAGTTTTATATTGGAGGTCTTATTGCCGGGTTGCTGAATTTCCAAATCCAAATTTCGTGACTTTTTTGTTTTACCCAAAGTTTTCGGAGGTCTTATTGCCGGGGAAATCGATTGAACGTTGTGACAATTCATCTTACCCAAAGTCGAGTTTGCAGAATGTTGTGACAATTAATTTTATCCAAAGTCCAATTTACATGTTATGACAACTGATTTTAAGTTTGGGGCAAAGTTTTTTTAGTATATGTTGGAGACTTAGAGCAGGTGGCAGCTTTTGGTCGTGCACAACAGCCAGCTGTTGGTGTCAGGAGACTTCTAGCAGGTGACTTCTAGCAGGTGGCAGCTGCCGGTGCTTGTAATACCATCTTGTAATACCGTGTTGAGGGCAACCGTTTTCCTTTCTAATTTAGGAGATTATGCCAAGGAGAACACAGGACCAGGACCTGTGAAGCCTGGCGTCGATACAGTGGATCAGACCGTGAAGACCGTGGTTGGCTCTGTCTATCTCAAATTTGATGGAAAAACCCCTTGAGATTCTTCATTTCCTGTTCTGTGTTTCTTCATTTCCTGTTCTGTGTTCTGAGGACAAATCTCATGAAGCTAGAGCTTTCAAACTGCATGAATGGCAGACTTGTTTGCTCAAATATATTCAGCAACGTATGAAACGTTCCATGAATGCTCCAGAGCAGGTACCGCGTCATATTTTGGCCGTATGCTGTAAATCTTTAATTCATCAAACAATTCGTTTGGACTGGTGCTAAATTCTTCGCAATGCCTTGGTATTTTCTGTGAATCTTTAAAATTTTCAATCTCTGGGTGAAGTTATGCTAAATTATGCTTAATTTTCCGTGATTGCAGGTCATTCAGCCGCTAAATTTGCCATTCCAGCTCTCCTTTATAGGCAGGATGCAGTTTCGGATGGCTGTTATCCCGAGTTTGCTTAGAGCAGTACGCTTATTGAATCTTTTTATTCTTATTTAACTGATTTCTTTTAATTCTTACCGAAACATTATTATTTGAGAAATTTAGGAGTCTGAATGGACATTTACGCCGTTAAACGTCGGAATTTGGTAATAATTTTGCCGGGGCAATCAATTCCGGAATTAGTGTGCTCGGTGTTCGTACCTGAAGACTACACGGACACCTGAGATATTCTTTTTAAGGTCCAATAGTTTTGAGTGAAAATTTGTGGCGGTGCCATCCATACATTTAAGCTTGCTTCTTATTTTAACTTTTTAGTTTTGATTTGTACTTTCCCTTCGTTTAGTGCCTGTACGCATTGGCGGAATATGAGCAAACTAGAATAATATAGCTTTACCATATAAGTTAATGAATGGATGTGCAAATAAATTTACTAATTTATGGCTCAGGTTATGTCAGCAAGCTGTAATACCGAGTAAATTTCACAATCATATTTTGTTATTTTGCACAGCATTGTGTTAGTCTATAGGTTTTCAAATTAAAGTCAAACCAGATTCGGAAGATTTTGAACCATATAATGCTCTCTCAAAAGAGCTATTGATGTTAAAAGTATTACGTACCTTCCGGCCAAAATGTCTGTAATAAGTTGCTTTATTATATCTTTTCCGAACTTGAGCATCCTGTCTTTTCGTTTTTCTAGCTTGTCGTGTTTTTTTTGGTTTTGTACTTTTTAAATTTAAATTGTATTTAGCATATATTTCGTATTTGGTGTATATTTAGTGTCTAATTCAACCAATTTTTATAAAATTTAAAACGTTTAATAACTCAGAGTGGACTAAGAAATTTATTTTTAATTTCACTATATCTTATAAAATGCTATTCCCATCACTTTCTTTTTTGGAAATTAATGGGATGAAGTTAGAAAATGAATTTTACAGTAAGACACATACAAACGCATCTGGTTATATTCATCTACGCTTTAATTTTACAGGCATTAAAACACAAAAGAATTATGGAAGAATATCAGCTTAACATCTCCAAACAGTTTAGGGTACAGGCAGACTTTCAACTGATGCTAGAGGTTTGTTATTATGTAAGGTCATTACAATTTACAATTTTAGTTGAATTGTTTTGATGAACTCGACTCCACGGGGTAACTTTTTTATATGTACCTCTTTTGGTAAAAAACATGAGTCGGATTCTCTCTAACTCTTCTATACACTGCTGTTCAAAACCCAAGTCATTCGCACGATTACGTGTTGTTATCTTTTAATTAATCCATATAGCAGCCTTCATTCGTTTATTTGTATGTTCGAAGTGTAATTTGTTTTCTGATACTCCATCAATGATCAGATATTATTAGTCCTTGCTTGGGACTAATAGCGTTGACGGCGTATTAATCTTCTGTTTGACCAAAAATATTGATGTGCATCACAATTTTAACCAAAGTTTTCATGTTAAAAAATAATATAGAATTTATTATGTAATTGTTAATTGGCCAACAAAATTGAGGGTCTTATTGCGGGCTTCGCAGGTTTCAAGACGGGTAAAAGTAAGATATCCTAAGTTTTTGGTAGCTCTTCTGCGTGTCCTTGCGGCAAACTTTTCTGATATCCAAAGTTTTCAAGTGCAAAAGATATTCAACTTTTCTGCTATCCAAGGTTTTCTGGTGCAAAAGATTTTTATATCCAAACTAAATATTCTGGTGCAAAAGATTTTTATATCCAAACTAAATATAATTCACTGAAGATTTTTATATCCAAACTACATATAATTCACTGACACGAACTTTGCCACATGGCTATCTACATGTGGAAGCTCTAGTGGGCTTTCTGCATGCGGCATCTCTGGTGCTATCTGTAGGCGAGCAAGTTGATTTCTCATTATCAGTCATTGTTCTCAGGTAGGCCGCCCCCTTTTTTTGGAACTGGTTTCTTTTATAAGCGAGGTACTTCCATAATATGACATATAATCTCTAGGTTCTGGACTAGGTTTCGACCATGAGGCCAATACTTTGTTCTGAGTTTTCACGCAATTGCTAGAGTTGGAATGTCAAAGGTTTCATTATCTGTTTTTAGTTCAGCCTCCTCCATGGCGGTTGCCAGAGTTTTCTCACAATTTCTAGAGTTGGAATGTCAAAGGTTTCATTATCTGTTTTTAGTTCAGCCTCCTCCATGGCGGTTGCCAAAAAATATTCTAATAGTTTGTTACAATTTGTTGTAAAATAGTTTGATGCAGCAATGGAGGAGTGGCAAAAATGGAGACTCCTTTCATTTGCGCTTCCCATCTTCAGCTATAAGCATGAAGGTTATAATCCCAAGTGATGTTATTCAGTGAGATGTCCTACATAAGCAACAATGGAGTGCATTACCTTTCTGGCCAGGTATTGTTTTATTTTCATTTGATTCTTTTCAAATCATAAGTATGTTAAAAATTTTAACATGAATTTGTCAGGTTTATATTGACAGGGTTTTTGTTGTTGACTCGCATTGCAGAGAGGAGTAAACCCCCTTTAAATATTTGGCGGTGGCGCTCGTTCATGCTCCAAATTATTATTGAGATTTCCCTGAGTAATATTAAGAGATTTTCATGGTTGATTCCCAATGCACGGAGTAGTTGAAAAGGTAGCTGAGAAAACCCTTTTTATAAAATATTTGTATGTTCCAATTCTTCTGCTCAGTAAGATTCACTTATGAGTGTCGGGTTTTTATTGTGTATTGAGGACTCCTGTGAAAATGAAAATAAAACCAGTTTTAACCAGTTTATTGTGGTATGTTGTTAATGTGTGATTTTTAACCAGTTTTACCATATTGATTTTCGTATGTGTTTATTTATTTTATCTGTGGTTGTTGGAGGCATTTACCCCATTGTTGGTTTCTGTAACAAGTCTTATTGTTAGGTTTTTTTTCTTCAAAGCTCTGGCAAAGCCGCGCAGGGTCTTAATACGCTCTGATGTATAATCATGTGCCGTCCAAAGAGTCTCATGGCGCAGCCTTAGTCTTTTGTGGAATACAATTTATAAAAGTATCTTATCTGCAATTTGTCAATTTGTTAACTTATAAAAGTATCTTATCTTATCTGCAATTTGTTCGGTGAATTTTATTTTTAGCTAGACGTGGTAGTTGGTATGAAGAGCATGGCGCCTCAAACATGAGGCTGCCTCGAACATTACTTAGCTTTCAAGTATTTCTCTTAAATATTTTTTTTCCATCGTCGAGAATATACTAAAAATATATATAAAATTGGTATTCCACAATATTCTTTATCTTATCTCTTTGCTTAATATATGCACGCAAATAATTGATAAATCTTATCTGTTTTCTTAATATATGCACGCAAATAATTGAATTTATCATATGTTAATATGCTTCTTCAATTTTAAAATCTTTAAAAATGGTGAAGGCATTTTCTCTATCTATATTTAAAATAGAAAAAAACCCAATCAATTTGAAATTGGTATTAGGATTTATAATAATTAATTTAAATTTTAGTCGTTATGAGTTATGAATTACATTTGGGCTTTATTTGAGACTATTTTAAGTGATATGTTTTATTCATTATAAGAAATAATTTTTTATTTTATTTTTAATTCCATCTTCATATCTAAATTTACTTATAATAACTTAAAATAAAACATATAATTCATTTCACATTCCTAACCTTAAAATAACAAATTCTTTTGACATTCCTAACTTTTAAATAACAAAATCCAAAATCCAACTTTTAAATAACAAAATCCAAAATCCAGGCAACGTGAGAAACATAAATTATATCTATATATGCGTTCATTTAATATTCTGAAAAGTTAATTCCCAAATTCCCAACGATAATTGCACAGGAATATATGTTAATATCTTTGATTGAGATTATTAGACATTGATCTCATTTTGTGTACGTGCATCACCAAAAGAAGCCTATGTAGGGACATCAACATCTACATTCTCTCTTCTTTTCCATATAACAAAAATATTGATAACATTTATGAATATTTAACCGCAGGTTTTGCACTGGAGATTGTGCTGCTATTAACTATTTTTTTCTTTTAACTTTTTTTAACTTTTTTGGATTACTTTTCACTTTTATGATTAGAACAGTTCTAGTATTGACATTAACATTCCCAAGATATACCTCAAAGGAAAAATTCTGCTATTAACTATTTTTTTTCTTTTAACCTTTTTGGATTACTTTTCACTTTTATGATTAGAACAGTTCTAGTATTGACATTAACATTCCCAAGATATACCTCAAAGGAAAAATTCTGTTACAAAAAAAACGTCTTTCTCGTTAATTTCTCACTCTAAAATGTATTGCATACCCACACTTAGCCTTTCTTGGCACACTCTTAATCCCCGTGGCCTGCGATTCCTACAACAAGAGGTTGCAATATGCGTGTACTAAATACAAATACAGGAAGCAACATATTTCTGCATCCCAACGGTATTATACAACTAATTTTCATGTTAAAAGTTGGCCACCTTCCGTGGAACGAAACGAGAAGTCTTTAAATAGTCTACTGACATGTTGACTGTTTTCACAACGTGTTGAGCTGACTTAAATAGATGGAGAGCGTTTGTATTGTTGTTGTGGCAGACTTCTGAATTTTTTAACAAATTACACATTGAATTCGCATGTTGCAGAAAGCGTTTGTATTGTTGTTGTAGTAGACCCTGGCTTGTTGTGGCAGACCCCGGCAGGGACTACCGGCTGCATGCAGCACTTGTTATAAAGAGAGGTCAGTTTTTTGATAAAGTATTTATTTTTCTATTTCTTTTTTTTTTGGTATATGTAAAAAAATTATGAAAGAAATGATCAATCATTTTAATTTTATAAAAATGGTTTAAAATATAATTGTTTAGGTTATAAAAGTTATTTATCTCATTTATAATATTAAAGGGGCTACTAAATGATTGAGTGTAGTTTTTTATTTTTTTAAGCAATAATTTTAATGTGATAAATTTATCTAAATTTGTATTTTAGATTAGTTTTAAATTTTTAGCACATTTTCATTATGAAGAAGAATGAGTATGCATTACTTATACATATATTCATTTGGCTTCCACCATCAAACTAATCGTAGGTGCTAATTTTATCAATTTGTTTCATCTTGATTTATCTAATAAGTTTGCCTAGCTTGACTTGCCTAAAATCTTCAAGGGCAGACAAACATTGAATTACATATTGGTTTGAGATAAAAGCTTTTTTCCTTTAGGCATCATTGAATTTTGAAGCAACCAATACCCCATGCAACTATCAAAAACAAATATTTATTTGTTTATTTATATTTTTGTAATTTACTCCTTAAACCACTTAGATAGGCCTGCCTCAATTGGAACTCCTCTCCATACACCTCTTACCCCTGGAATCTTGTCAAATGAAGGCTTTTTATTGAACTAATAGATAAGTTAGGCCCCTACCTACAACCAACCCATGGCTTCAATCCAATTTTGACATCTTGTTGCCTTCCCAACTTTTCAGACCAGGTTTCTGCAACTAAGTGGAAAAACAATTAGCATTATCTTCAAATATAATCAATGCCACTTCTTCCACCTTTTCACTAGGTGTCGAGCCCACTCTTAAGCATCCTCAACCATAATATAGTTATGGTGAGTGAATTTAGCCCAAAGGCTCTAACCATCAAGTAGTCTCTATACACACCTAGCTACCTATCTTTACTATAGAGGTGTTATTCTTTTAATATCCCATTCCCCTAGGTCCTTTGGAAATGCAATTTATTTACAATTTACCACAACAATCCCTTTTTTTCTTCTAGATTCGTACACCAAAGAAATATGAAACTTGACCACCCAATTCTATCTTAAACACCTTTTGGAATAAATACAAGTGACATCTAGTACATAAGAATGTCCTAAATAAAAGATATAACAAAAATAACCTACCACCATGAGAAAGCCAAAATTGCTCCAAATGAAAATCCTATTATCTACTTTAGATATGAGCCATTAATTCCTCTTTCCATAATCATGTATCTGGAGCAAAAATCCTAGGTACTTGACCCCATTTTCATAAGTAATTTGTTGATATGGAAAGGATTGAGAGAAAAATTGAGAAGTCTTTGATGTTAAACCAAACCAAGACAATGGTGACTTGTGAATATTTATGAACATACATGTATCTGTACACTGAAGATCAATAATTTCTCTAAAATTCAAAGCATCCATCTTAGATCCATCACATGATAGTAAGCTACCATACACTAATAGGAGGAATGGAAACTATATATTAACTCCTATTGTGATTTTGTTAAATTGATTAATTTGTTTTTCATTCAAAACAACTCGTCTTAGCCCTTCAACTACTCAAAGAAATAAAAGAGGAAGGAAAATATATTATTTTCTAAGTTCTTGATCAAGCCGAAAGAGGTTAAAGTAAAGAAATTGATGAGGAGGAAAAATTATAACAAAGTGATGCAACTAGTGACCCAAATAAAAAAATCTACATTGAAGCCTAGATGAAGCATCATCAATCTTGCATAAAGCAAACTTACTTGGTCAGGATTTTAAAAGTTAGAGTTTAATAATGATGGAAAGTAATTTTTGTTAATTTACTGTTCGAATCCCTCCTAGGATACCCCAATGCCTCATGAGTTTACCTTCCCAAAAGGAAACCAAACCATTCATTGGAAATATTCACTAACAAATTTCATTTGATTTTCATGGAAATCACTTTTGAAATTATTTTATAAATACAATTGCATAAAGATGTTATCCTTTCGAATCAAAGCACTGAAGATAAAATTAAATGTTGCTAGCATTATGCTAGACTCATTAAGAACTCTAGTCATTCAACTAGTCATTCATAGTTTCCATGAGTCTCAAGGTTTTATCCTTACGGAAACTATCAATGACTAGTTGAAGTTCCTCCTCATTGTTCTCCTTTAACCTTTTGTTCTTTGAATCAATATGAAATGTTGGACAATAGTTGGTCATTGCAACCACTCCATAAAAGTCATGTTTTTCTCTCCCATGTATATTTGTTGAAAGTGACGAACCCCCAAGGAAGCAATGTCCTTGAAGGAACTATGCATATAACCATCCAGATTAGGCATTTACCAAAAGGAATTCACATTGAAATAATGATTTACAAATTTATGAAAAAAACTTGAACTATTATTCCCCTACTCTAATCGTAATCCCTTAAATTTAAGTCTTCAAACAACCTCCTTATCATCTAATAATTTCTTCCAGATGCTCTCTAGCTCCTTTATATTTTGTTTGTGGATCCTCTGATCCCTTAACATTTTTCCATGAACCGACTTAGTAAACAGATACTTGATCTTGTTTTTGTTCCCAAGAAACTTAAACATTGTTGACTTCCAAGGAGCATCAACAAAACTAAAATGAGGTCTCCTTAACCAATTCTACATATTCCTCATCCTCTAAATAGCTTGTGTTAAATTTAAAGGGGTTGGTCTTTTTTAACAGACTTCTTGCAATCTTAATAAACATTAGTAGATGATAATGTTCATCGTTGCCTCTAATCCATTCTAATGAAATTAATATTGGAGACATGAGATCATCACTCACCAAGTAGTGTATCCTCGTTGTTATCCTTTCAACACCAACATGCATATTTATCCATGTATTTTAAGCTAGATAAGTTCAATATCATACAAGAAAAAATCATCCAAGTTCATTATAAAATATGAAAACGAACATCAATGCATGAAAAGTCCGCCTTAATTTTTTTTTTTTGAAGCCCTGACCAATATTATTTTCCTTTTCTTGAAGCTTTTAGCAAATACATTGTCCCAAAATCACTTGCTCCAAATATGGACCATATCTTTCTAGAGCTATAATCCCTTCTCCAAACCCATTAGCATATAGCATATTCCCAAGTCTCAGGGAAAACTTGAACATGTCTTAATACACTTGAAATCCATCTTAATCCAAGTTGGGATTCGTTAAGGTCCATAGGCCCCTATGTTAATAGCCATTCATTATTAGTTTGTTATATGGCTATGTTGGTATCATGGTAGATTACATCAGGTCATCAGTTATTATGTATTGAATTCATTGTAAAATTTCATCCATAGCAAGATTGGACCTTCCAATTAGCCCAAAGAGCTAATAGAGTGAAACTCCCCTCCCCAGAAAATGTTCAAGTACACACTATGTCCCCAATGTGAGTATGGAGCATAACTACAAGATATATAATAGAGATAAGTTATCCAATATCTTCATAAAGCATAAGAAAACCTCCTCCAAATATTAAAATGCATTCATATAACTAGGTTGTATATTCTTCAATCTCTTAGAATAAAAAGAAAAATTCTAGTCCTTAACAAACTTGAATAAAAAAGTTTATAAAATACCTATGAGGAAACATCATGCCTCCATAGATTCATGTATGTGTCATTCACTTGAACCCATCCAAAGGTCACATTTAGATAAACCATCCACTTTCATATTCCTTTTCTCATATATTTGTACCAAAAAATATTATTGAAGGAAGGAGAAATCATCCTAATTTTATAAAAACTATTAGTCCATAAAAATTATTCATCTACTTTGAAATAAAATATCTATTTTTATATTTTTTTATATATGCATGAAAAAAAATCGTAAATAAGAAAGATAAATCAATTTATAAAAAATTGGTCTTAAAACACAATTGTTTACTTCATATAAGCTATTTATCGAACTAATAATATCAAAGGTGTCACTAAACACTTGAATGTAGTTTACACCTTTCCAAGTAGTTAGTGTAAGCAACAAAGTTGATGCAATAAATTTAGCTAAATTATTTATACATATACCTAGACTACCTTTAAACTTTATCACATTCTCATCATGAATAATAAGTAATCCTCTAATGCCACATATACATAAGTTCCCTTGGCTTCCACCATCAAACATGCCTAACTATCAATTTTATTAATATATTCCATATTAATTTCTCTAATAAATTTGTTTTCCTTAAGTTGACTAAAACCTTCAAATATATATATGTGTGTGTCTGTGTGTGTGTGTGTGAGAGAGAGAGAGAGACAAAACCACTAAAAATAAAAGCCAACTAAAGTACGAATCTAATCTAATGGCTCACTTCCCCTTTTTTTTTGTCCCAGTGCAGTGCCATAATCCACTGTTCAACATCTTTTGATTGTGAAGGTGGTGGCGGTAGCAAAGGAGCTTCCACTACTTCCCATCTTGCATCATCTTTTTCTTTTCTCATCATCTCTAACATCATCTCATTGCAGCCACTTGGCCCATGATCTCCCCTCCCTACAACCATCAACCTTTCATCTTTACACTGATTCCCCTTGACATGTTGGCGGGTCTAGCACCGTCAACATTTCTGGTGCTAGAAGGAGGCCCTGATGACAAGTTGTGTCCTCTCATCCAGTTTTGAACCTTTGCACATATTTCATGGAGTCTTGCACACTTATTCCCCCGAGGTGTTTTTCGAATCGTGAAGATGTCTCCATCTTGGGGAAGCTTTTCAATCTCTTGTCCACTTTCACATATGATGGTGAAGGAAAAGTGGCCTGGCTTGAGCACTTACATAACTTTCTTTCCATGATTCATGAGGAAGATGAGTTTTCTGACGAACAGGTCGGGCTGCTGCTTGCATACGTACTTCGCGAATCTCCATTTCATTGGGTGCTCAACCTATCGACTGAAACCGTGCACTCGTTTGAGCACTTCTATGATGTTATTGAAGACACATTCTATCATTTCAATCTAGACCATCTTGATCAAAAACTATTACAACAACGGAGGGCTCCGCATGAATCCAATATTGATTTCTGGCAGCGCTTCCATGACTTATAGTTTCAAGCTCCGAGGAGCCAGATGAAATTTTCTTATCTTTGGGACCGGTTCAAGTACTTCCTTAAGGAATTTGCATGTCCCAAGAGAAAGCTTGAGATCAAGCCTCACTCAACCTTCTTCATTGATGGAGCTACGAAATATCATGTGGATGCAGGCACTGTCTTAACTGATTGTCTGCCTCCCTCTCATTCAACAACTCCACCATTGCCTAATGATGCTAAGTATCATGCTTGTACACCTATTCATCATTCACACTCCCCCAACATCACTCCACTCAATTTTCGCGCAGATTTGGTTGTGAGTCCTTCGAGTTCTCATATGCATTCTTTTCTTCTTCCTCCGTCATCACACTAGGGTGTTCCTCCGGATGATGCTGCCTTGTGTTCATCCATTCTGGACTCTTCACTTGTTGTGAACGAGGAACAACCCACTGACGGAGTTGGTGTTGCACAACCAACATGCGTTGTCATTCATGAAGAGTATAAGTGGGAGCTTGAGCATCAACAATTGGCGAAGGATGGCTCCTTTCCATTTGATCTCCCTATGTTCTTTCCTAACCTCTTTGGTGAACCTCCCATCCATGATTTTGCATGTGCATCTTCATCTGTGGACTCATTGGATGTTAGTGCATCATTCGACAATGGAGAGGATAAGTTAGTCTCTAAAAATCCACTTGATCCTTCATCTGTCTTTTCCAGGAACACAGAGGATGAGTTTGTTTGCTTTTCATCTACCCCTCTATTTGATTCATCTGATCATGAGGATGTTGAAGAATTTATTGATTTTTCTGATCGTGGCGGTCATGATCCATTTACTTCCATTTTTTATCATGATCATGAATCTATTGTAGTTAATCTTTCAAAGCCACCGATGTATGATAATCTACCTGATGCTGAAGTTGAGACACCCAAGACTATCGAGTCACTTTAGCCCGAGTTGTTGGTTATGTCACGCCCTCGCTCCCTTGAGGTTAGTCTCACTTATGATCATGAAATTGTTCAATCATCCAAGGCTCCTCATCAATCGTCTGTATGCATTGAAGATCCATCTCACACACAAATCACACTTCCTCCACTCGAACTACACGATCCCATTGCTCATGCATTGGAGGAGTCTTACATTTCAAGCACTTGTGCGTGATGCAATCTATCTTTGTTTCTTTCGTTTGCTTGCATGTTACAGTCAAGAGTGTGTTTATGCTTCAAAGTTGCATGTAGTGTCACCCAACACCATGATAAGTGCACAGACTATCTGTCATGCACATGCACTCACTTATGTCGTGTGGACACTTTGAAACACGAAGTGTGGCTGTCTTCATTGTTATATCTTTCTTGGTTGTTGGTTCGCACAACTGAGTTGCTCACAGACCAAGCCTTCACCAACATGGGTCTACCAATGCGCTGATGGCTGCATTGGAAGTATCACTTCACGTGATCAGGCCCATGCACCATTAGTGTAGGAGTAGGAGTAGTGTTTACTTTCAGTTGTTTGCTTGCATGCTTGTTTGCTTATATTCTTGTTTTTTTGTTGTTTTCTCACGTGTTTGCTTACTTGCTTTGCTTTCACTTTTTCTTCTGCTCTTGCTTTTCTTTGTTGTCTGTTAGTTCACTTGTTTCATCGTAGGTTAGTTTTGCATGAAACCATGTATGAATCTTGAAGCGAGATGGATAAAGTACAAAAGGGGTTGTACAACTATCACTATTTGGTTATATGTCATCTTGCCTCTATATGATGAGCTTGTTACTCTTAGTCCATAATACGTTGAAGGAAAATACGTATTGTTTGAAGTGAACCTTGGTGAAAACACAACCATTAGGGGACCTTTGAGGTCTAAAATGGGCCTCCTAAGAAAATTGTACAACCAAAATAAACTTTATAAGAACCAATAGGGTTCAAGATGATGATGTCAACCATGGGGGATGATTCACCATTTTCGGAGTAAAAAAGTAAAAAGATTAAAAAAAAATAAAATAATAAAATATTTTTTCAACCCATATGTTAAACTTATCTCCCTAAGGTTTTACTCAAATTTCAAGTGGAATTACTCGTTGGATGCAAAATTTAAGTCCTCATCCAAGGGTACCCATGTTGCATACTTCCGATGGACCATGCTACACGAAAAATGAGAAATGCATGAAAAAACATGATTGTAATCATGTTTTTCATGTATTTCTCATTTTTCGTGTAGTAAGGACCATCAAAGGTACGCAACATGGGTACTCCTTGGATGAGGAATCAAATTTTTCATCCAATGAGTGTTTTCGCTCGAAATTAGAGTAAACCCATAGGGAGATAAGTTGAGAATATGTGTTGAAAAAATAGTTTTTTGCTTTTTTTCCCTCTAAAATTTGATGATGTAATCTAATCTTATTTTATTATTTCCACTATTATTTTATAATTTCCTTAGGAGGCCCATTTTAGACCTCAAAATTCCCCTAATGGCTTGCATGCTAACTAGTGTCACCTCCTCTAGTCGGTTATTTTTTGGTTAACCCTTGTCAGCTTAGTCAAGTAGAGCAAGGTGAGGGGGAAAACCTTAACAGGCACGTCAGAGATACAATAAACTACTACTCTACTGGAACAACCTCTTCTACTCTCAATAAGTTGGGATCCCTCTTCCGCCTCTAAAATGAATAAATGTTATGCACAGTGGAAAATGAAAAAGTCAAAAGTCAAAAAAACAAAATTGAAAAATGAATAAGGCAAAAGAAGAGAAAGGCTTCTTGCATAGGGAGGTGATGCAAGTAACTCCGCTGGGGTACCGACCGGGCTCGCTGGCAGGGAGCCATGCTTGTGTTCCTATGTGACTCAATCAGGATACTGTTTAGGCCCATTGGCAGTGGAGCAACACCAGAGATGAAACTAAGACTCTGACTACTATACTGCTTGTGCACCTATATACCCCTGAACCCCAATCGAAACAACTGTATTGCCTTGGCTTGGATGTGTCTTAATTGACCAAGGGTCTAGCAGATGCTATATCTTACAATCAAGCTAGTGTGAAACGAAGATGATCTGAGAGCTGAACAATACTTCGAGAGGTGTTAGACTTGCATTTCATGAAAAAGGTCCATTCAAAGAGCTGGAGTTCTACCAGTGTGTCACCAAGTGTTGTAGCGGCTACAATCACCCTATAGAATTTTTCCTTAACCTGTTTTGGAGCCTCCCTACCAACCTTTCACAACATTTTGTCTTTCTTCATCAAGTACTCAAGCTTTAGTGTTTTCCTCGCACAAAGGCAGCCTGTCGATCACAGTCGATCCATTCTCCTCACAGGTTGTCCACCTAGACTTGGTCCAGTTGCAGGATTAGAAGCTTCCCTTTGAAAATTATGCATTTTTGGAGGGAATTTAGCCTTCCCTCCAGAAATTGCGCAATCCTCTCTGGAAGCCTTCTGGGCTCCAGGAATGTGCAATCCTGCCAGCCAACACTCCTAGCAAGATTTGCGCAAATTTCCCCAGCAGGGTTGTTTAGCCCAGGATTTGCGCAAATCTGGGTAGCAGTCAGTTGCACTGCCCAGAAATTGTGCAAACCTCCTAGGAATTCAGCCCATCTCCCAACCATGAATGTGCATTTTTCCAAAGCAGTTGGGCAACTACATGCATGAATGGTCTAGTTAACCAATTCCACTCGGGACCGAGGAAACTTGACTTGCATGCATGCATGACTTGCTCTTCCTGGAATAGAAAGAGACAACATGCAAAAGGCATCCCATGAATCAGGGAAGTACTTTTAGCAACTAAGGATTACATGCATTAAAGATCCATCTCACACACAGATCACACTTCCTCCACTCGAACTCAATGATCCCATTGCTCATGCATTGGAGGAGTCTTACATTGCAAGCACTCGTGTGTGACGTAAGTTATCTTTGTTTCTTTCATTTGCTTGCATATCATAGTCAAGAGTGTGCTTATGCTTCAAAGTTACATGTAGTTTCACCCAACACCATGATAAGTCCATGAACTGCCCATCATGCACATGCACTCACTTATGTCCCATGTACACTTTGAAACACGAAGTGTGTCTATCTTCATTGTTATATCTTTCTTGGTTGCTTGTTCCCACATCTGGGTTGCTCGCGGACCAAGCCTTCACCAACATGGGTCTACCAATGCGTTGGTGGCTGCATTGGAAGTATCACTTAATGTGATCAGGCCCATGCACCATTAGTGTAGGAGTAAGAGTAGTGTTTGATTTCAGTTGTTTTCTTGCATGCTTGTTCAATGCTTATATGCTTGTTTGCTTGTTGTTTTCTCGTGTGTTTTCTTACTTGCTTTGCTTTCACTTTTACTTCCACTCTTTCTTTGCTTTGTTGTTTGTTAGTTTGCTTGTTTCGTCGTAGGTTAGTTTTTCATGAAACCATGTATGAATCTTGAAGAGAGCTGGGTAAAGTACAAGAGGGCTTGTATAATTATCACTACTTGGTTATCTCTCATCTTTCCTCTGTATGATGAGATTGTTACTATTATTCCATGATATGTTGAAGGAAAATACATATTTGATCTGGATTTAAACAGAAACGCAACAAATTACAGAGATAACCATATACACAAAGATGCAGCGGAAATAGTACTTCATTTCATTAATGGAAAATACTGAAATATGCTTACAACCAGAAATGGAAATAAACCAGCTAGGGCGATGGTAGCTTATCTCTGATGTGGTGGCTACATGCCTCTGAACTGTGTTACAATGAGGCTAGAAGGCCTATTTATTGTTGAGAAACAATGGAAAAACCTTAACATTCCAAAACCTAACCCTAAGAGATGAAACGCCAAACTGTGGGCCCCGTTTGGGTAAATTGGTACATCAACTTCCCGGGGTCGTAACTTTGGCATACTATCTCTGTTTGACACATACAATAGCTCGTTAGAAAGATCTATCCGAGCACTACCACTTTGGGAAGGGCAATATTGGTCCATGGACCCATGTTGCCCCCAGATTTCCCAAAAAACATCGTTTAGGGCCTCAAAACGGCTCCAGAAGTTCAGGACACGAAAAAATGCTAAAAATAGTAAGTTGTGCTACAATTAAGGAAACTGAAAATGTTGAGAGAAACAATGGTGGGGGTCCAGGTGGACTTGGCAGGTGGCCACCAATATCCACCTGGATCATTCCTCCCCCCTTAGGAAGCAATGGTCCCCATTGCGTTGAGTTCGTCCATGAGATGAGGAAGCTTTTGCTGAACTTGTTCCCTGGTGAACCACTTGCCTGCTGAAGGAGTTGGCCTGCTTTGACAACTCGATACAGTTGGATATTCTGTTGGCGAGTGTTCTTGATCTGTGTGTCCATGATCCGATCAGTTGCAGCTTGTTCCATGGAATCTGGATTTAATTTTGTGGGTTTGAGCTGTTCTGCAATGTCAGATGTGTCTAGCAATGGTGGAAAGTATGGCCGAGGGCGGTCCACATTGAACACTAGGTGCAGGCCAAGGAATGGGGAATTCTGAGCTCAAATGCATTGTCTCCCATAGCCTTAGTAATGGAGTAAGGACCATATCGGAGTGGTCTCAATTTCCGATAGGCTCCAGTAAGGCGTTCCTTTTGCAAATCCAACCAGACTTTGTCGCCCACCTGAAACTTGTGTGGCACCGTTGTTGATCATGTCGCTGCTTGTACTTGGCATTTGATTTCTTAAGAATGTCATGGACCTGCTGGCGAATATGTTGGATGCACTCAATGAAGCTAGTGGCCTTAGCTGTTTCGGACTGGACATGAGCTGAATTTATGTGAGTAGCTGCAAGTGGCATGGCCACATCAATGGGGCATAGTGGCTGGAATCCCAAACCCACCTGAAAAGGGCTATGGCCAGTGGAGCTATGAAGAGCTCGGTTGTAGCTGTGCTGAACATAGGGGAAGCTCTCATCCCATGTGTGTGGATGCTTTGAGTTATACATGCGCAGAATGTGCACAATCATCCTATTGACAACCTCTGTCTGGCCATCAATTTGAGGATGGAAGGCTGTGGACTTTGTGAGTTTGGTGTCCAACATTGACCAGAGACTGGACCAAAATGTGCTGAGAAACCGACTGTCCCGATCTGACATGATAGACTGTGGGATCCCAAAGTGAACCCACACTCGTTCAAAGAAGAGTTTAGTAGTGGCTTCTGCTGTGATATTCTTCTTGCAGGCCACCATAATGGCCATCTTCGAGAACCTGTCGACAACCACAAAAACACAGTCATTTCCATGCTTAATGGAAGGAAGGCCTGACATGTAATCCATGGAGATGGATTCCCAAGGTCGAATAGGGGTAGGCAACGGGGTATAGAGGTCATGCTTCTTAATGGTCGGTTTGGCAATGGCACAAGCACTACATGATCTGATGTACTTCCCAACATCCTGTCGAAGATTCGGCCAATAGAAATAATTTTGCAGTACTGCCACTGTTTTCTCGACCCCGAAATGCCCAGCAGCCCAACTGTAGTGTGCTTCCCAAATCATCTTGGCACGCTCGCTTGAAGGAACACAAAGGTGACCCAAGTGGCATAACAAGGCATCTTGGAGGTGAAATCTAGAACATGCTGACCCTCCAAGAGTGCCTGGTATGTGTGGCCAAATTCTGGTTCGCTTTTGTAGAGAAGTGGCCAATCAGAAGTCTCGTGCCCACAAGAGTTGAGCACGATGGTTAACGCCATGATCAGTGGTCAACTAAGGCAATCTGCAACATTATTGGTGCTACCCTTCTTATACTTGATATTCAAGTGGAATTTTTGCAGGTATGTAGACCACTTCTGATGGCGATCATTCTGCAATTTCCCTTGGGTCTGTATGAACTGCAGGGGTCGATGGTCTGTGTGGATGACCGTTTCCTTCCCCAAAATGTAATGCTTCCATTGTCGGCAGGCCTGTACAATGGAATACATCTCTTTATCATAAGTGGGGTACTTCCGGACTGTGTCTGAAAGTGTTTCACTGTGATATGCCACTAGATGTCCATGTTGAGTAAGGACTGCCCCAATAGCATAGTCAGAGGCATCTGTCTCGACCTCAAATGGTTGTTGTAAATCTGGTAACGTGAGCACTGGTGCCGTGTAGAGGTGATCCTTCAACTCCATGAATTCCTTCTGTTGAGATTCAGACCGAAAGAATTTTTCTTTCGCCCCTCCCTTGGTGACTTGACTCAAGGGCCAAGTAATATGAGAAAACCCCAACACGAACCTGCGGTAGAAGTTGGCAAGACCTAAAAAGCTACAGAGCTCTGTTAGAGTGGTTGGAGATGGCCAATCCCGAATGACTTGGATCTTGGCTAGATCGATATGCACCCCCTGTTCATCAATGATGTATCCCAGATACTGAACCTAGGTCATGCCAAAAGTGCATTTCTCCAAATTGGCACATAGCTTGTGTTGTCGCAGTGTTTGGAGAACCTGACGGATGTGGTGGAGGTGCTCTTCCCAACTCTGGCTGAAGATCAGAATGTCATCCAAGTATACTACTACAAAGGAGTTGGTGAATGGACGCAAGATTTCATCCATTAGCCTCATGAAGGTTGCAGGAGCATTCGTCAATCCGAAAGGCATAACCAACCATTCGAAAAGGCCCTCCTTGGATTTGAAGGCAGTCTTCCACACATCAGAGGGTTCGATTGGTACCTGGTGATATCCTGACTTCAGATCGATCTTGCTGAAATATTTCGCCCCTTTTAGTTGGTCCAGGAGGTCATCAATCCGCGGGATCGGGTACCTATTACGAACAGTGATCTTGTTCAGCGCTCGATAGTCAATACAGAGTCTCCACGTCCCATCCTTCTTCTGTACCAACACGATCGGGCTCCCACAAGGTGATGAACTCGGATGGATGTGACCTTTCTACAGGAGCTCCTGAATTTTCCTCTTGATTTCATTGTTCTCCAAAACAGAGCGCCGATAAATTGGTCCATTGGGTAGCGGCGCACCTGGGGTCAGATCGATGGAGTGCTTGACCTGACATTACAGAGGAACCGCTGCAGGGGAGGTGAAGATGTCCTCGTACTCCTCCACAACCTTGTCCATCTGTAGTTGTCGTGCAGAGGGACCCCATCTGGAGGTCGCGGCCACCATCTTCTTCTTTCCTTGAGGGCATATCATCAGGAAAACAAATTTCCTGGTTTTGGAAATGATCTTACTGCATTGTTTTGCAATAATCAAAGAGATGGCGGTAGGTGGTGCTACCTCTGGTATCCTGTACAACTTATTTCCCAATGTAATAATAACAGCACGGGGCCTTGACTCATACACAGCATGTCGCTTCCACAAGTATGGCTGTCCTAATAATACATCACAAACTTCAAGGGGAGCAATGTCACACAATACCTCATCCGTGAAGGGCTTGATGTTGTATGGAAGGTGAAACTGCTGGCTCACGCGAAGATCTCATCCTTGGTGAAGCCACCCAATGGTGTATGGTTGTGGATGTGCTGTGGTCAGTAAGCCCAACCACTTCACGACCTCTGCCGAAATGAGGTTCTTTTGACTCCCGCTATCAACAATGAACTGTATCGGCGAGCCCTTTACCCACATCTGGGAGTGGAAGAGACGCTCCTCCTCCTCTGGATCTTCTGGTTCATTTTTCTTAATCTTGGCGGTAGCAATAGTGGCATTGGGATCCGCATCAATGATCTGCTTCCCTTTTTCATTCCCCTTATCGGTTTCTGACTCAGAGTCGGAACATGCATCTGATTCTGAAACCTTTAGCTCAGCCACCAGTGACTACTTGGCCCGACACTCACTTGTGTTGTGAGTGGAGCTCTTATGGAACTCACACCATTTTCCCGTGTCCTTTTTCGGCTTTGCGGCGCTGTTCTTTGCTTGCAACTTCGGCGGGTTGTCTTGGGCTGTCCTGCCTTGGCTTTGTCCTATGTTCTGTGGTTTAGGGGCACCTTTCCCCTGCTTTGGATTCGCAGATCCAAAGTCTCGCTTCTTTTGTTTAAACTTTTGCTCGACCTTGACGACATATCAGTATGTTGCGCCGAGCGAGGAGATGTTCAGGAATTGTATTTCTTCCTGGATGTACTTGTGCAGGCAGCCACGGTATTTGAGTATCAAAAGTTGCTCTGAATCCTTGATACCCAACTTTGTTCGAAGGATATGGAAAAGATTGGTGAACTCCGGCACGTCTTGGTCCCTTCCCTGCCGTAGCGTGGTCTACTTTATGTATTCATCCTCATAGCTTCCGACAGGGTAGTACTACTCCTTGATGGCATCCCATAATGAATTCTAGGTGGGTGCGACTGAAAATAGTGAGCCAGTACTTTCATCCTTCTGCTCGCAGTAGGTTTCCCACCAGTCCTTGATGTGGGGGGATGCTTTGAGAAGAGCAAAAACAATCTTTTCCCGACTCGAAAATTCATGAACAGAAAAATAACCCTCTAGTAGATTTAACCATTTATCTACGGCATCTGCGTCTATCTGACCCTCAAATATGGGGATTTAAAAATTAACTTGTACCTTAAAGGGCGTGGCGTTTCCAGAGTAGTTGTTGGAAGCCAATGTGTCGCTTCTGGGTAGCCGCTGAAGGATCTGGGCAAAGCTGTCCATCATCGCGTTCCGTTGTCGCTCGAGGGCTTCTTCGAGCAAGATTTTGATGGGATCTCCTGCCCCCGCGTCTTTCTTCTCATCCGCCATGGGAGGCCGTCAGGATTTGCGATGCTAGTCTTGCAAAGGTTCAACCAGTTCAAGCCCTAACTCCTTATCTCCCGACCTTGTTGGGGACATGCAAAGAAAAACAGAGAAAAAACATACCGCTCTGATACCACTGATCCGGATTTAAATAGGAACGCAACAAATTACAGAGATAACCATATACACAAAGATGTAGTGGAAATAATACTTCATTTCATTAATGGAAAATACTGAAATATGCTTACAACCAGAAATGGAAATAAACCAGTTAGGGCGATGGTAGCTTATCTCTGAGAAGAGATGTGGTGGCTACATGCCTCTGAACTGTGTTACAATGAGGCTCGAAGGCCTATTTATTGTTGAGAAACAATGGAAAACCCTTAACATTCCAAAACCTAACCCTAGGAGATGAAACGCCAAACTGTGGGCCCCGTTTGGGTAAGTTGGTACATCAACTTCCCGGGGTCGTAACTTTGGCATACGATCTCCGTTTGACGCATACAATAGCTCGTTAGAAAGATCTATCCGAGCACTACCACTTTGGAACGGGAAACATCGGTCCATGGACCCATGTTGCCCCCATATTTCCAAAAAAACGTCGTTTAGGGCCTCAAAACGGCTCCAGAAGTTCAAGACCCGAAAAACAGCTAAAAATAGTAAGTTGTGCTACAATTAAGGAAACTGAAAATGCTGAGAGAAACAATGGTGGGGGTCCAGGTGGACTTGACAGGTGGCCACCAATATCCACCTGGATCATTCCTCCCCCCTTAGGAAGCAATGGTCCCCATTGCGTTGAGTTCCTCCATGAGATGAGGAAACTTTTGCTGAACTTGTTCCCTGGTGAGCCACTTGCCCTGCTGAAGGAGTTGGCATGCTTTGACAACTCGATACAGTTGGATATTCTATTGGCGAGTATTCTTGATTTGTGTGTCCATGATCCGATCAGTTGTAGCTTGTTCCATGGAATCTGGATTTAATTTTGTGGGTTTGAGCTGTTCTGCAATGTCGGATGTGTCTAGAAATGGTGGAAAGTATGGCCGAAGGCGGTCCATATTGAACACTAGGTGCAGGCCAAGGAATGGGGGAATGATGAGCTCAAATGAATTGTCTCCCATAGCCTTAGTAATGGTGTAAGGACCATATCGAAGTGGTCTCAATTTCTGATAGGCTCCAGTAAGTCGTTCCTTTTGCAAATGCAACCAGACTTTGTCGCCCACCTGAAACTTGTGTGGCACCCGGTGTTGATCATGTCGCTGCTTGTACTTGGCATTTGATTTCTCAATAATGTCATGGACTTGCTGGAGAATATGTTGGATGCGCTCAATGAAGCTGGTGGCCTTAGCTGTTTCGGACTGGACATGAGCTGAATTTATGTGAGTAGCTGCAAGTGGCATGGCCACATCAATGGGGCATAGTGGCTGGAATCCCAAACCCACCTGAAAAGGGCTATGGCCAATGGAGCTGTGAAGAGCTCGGTTGTAGCTGTGTTGAACATAGGGGAGGCTCTCGTCCCATGTGCGTGGATGCTTTGAGTTATACATGCGCAGAATGTGCACAATCATCATATTGACAACCTCTCTTTGGCCTTCAGTTCGAGGATGGAAGGTTGTGGACTTTGTGAGTTTGGTGTCCAGCATTGACCAGAGACTGGACCAAAATGTGCTGATAAACCGACTGTCCCGATCTGACATGATAGACTGTGGGATCCCAAAGTGAACCCACACTCGTTCAAAGAAGAGTTTAGCAGTGGCTTCTGCTGTGATATTCTTCTTGCAGGCCACCATAATGGCCATTTTCGAGAACCTGTCGACGACCACAAAAACACAGTCATTTCCATACTTAGTGGAAGGAAGGCCTGACATGTAATCCATGGAGATGGATTCCCAAGGTCGACTAGGGGTAGGCAACGGGGTATAGAGGTCGTGCTTCTTAATGGTCGGTTTGGCAATGGCACAGGCACTACATGATCTAATGTACTTCCCAACATCCTGTCAAAGATTCGGCCAATAGAAATAATTTTACAGTACTGCCACTGTTTTCTCGACCCCGAAATGCCCAGCAGCCCGACTGTAGTGTGCTTCCCAAATCATCTTGGCACGCTCGCTTGAAGGAACACAAAGGTGACCCAGGTGGCATAACAGGGCATCTTGGAGGTGAAAATCTGGAACATGTCGACCGTCCAAGAGTGTCTGGTATGTGTGGCCGAATTTTGGGTCGCTTTTGTAGAGAAGTGGCCAACCAGAAGTCTTATATCCCGACCTTGCAAAGGTTCAACCAGTTCAAGCCCTAACTCCTTATATCCCGACCTTGTTGGGGACATGCAAAGAAAAACAGAGAAAAAGCAGACCGCTCTGATACCACTGATCCAGATTTAAACAGGAACGCAACAAATTACAGAGATAACCATATACACAAAGATGCAGCGGAAATAATACTTCATTTCATTAATGGAAAATACTGAAATATGCTTACAACCAGAAATGGAAATAAACCAGTTAGGGCAATAGTAGCTTATCTTTGAGAAGAGATGTGGTGGCTACATGCCTCTAAACTGTGTTACAATGAGGCTCGAAGGCCTATTTATTGTTGAGAAACAATGGAAAACCTTTAACATTCCAAAACCTAACCCTAGGAGATGAAAAGCCAAACTGTGGGCCCCGTTTGGGTAAGTTGGTACATAAACTTCCCGAGGTCGTAACTTTGGCATACGATCTCTGTTTGACACGTACAATAGCTCGTTAGAAAGATCTATCCGAGCACTACCACTTTGGAATGGGAAACATCAGATTATGGACCCATGTTGCCCCCATATTTCCCAAAAAAACGTTGTTTAGGGCCTCAAAACGGCTCTAGAAGTTCAAGACCCGAAAAAATGCTAAAAATAGTAAGTTGTGCTACAATTAAGGAAACTGAAAATGCTGAGAGAAAAAATGGTGGGGGTCCAGGTGGACTTGGCAGGTGGCCACCAATATCCACCTGGATCATTCCTCCCCCCTTAGGAAGCAATGGTCCCCATTGCGTTGAGTTCCTCCATGCGATGAGGAAACTTTTGCTGAACTTGTTCCCTGGTGAGCCACTTGCCCTGCTGAAGGAGTTGGCCTGTTTTGACAACTCGATACAGTTGGATATTCTGTTGAAGAATGTTCTTGATCTGTGTGTCCATGATCCGATCAGTTTTAGCTTGTTCCATGGAATCTGGATTTAATTTTGTGGGTTTGAGCTGTTCTGCAATGTCGGATGTGTCTAGAAATGGTGGAAAGTATGGCCGAAGGCGGTCCACATTGAACACTAGGTGCAGGCCAAGGAATGGGGGAATGTTGAGCTCAAATGCATTGTCTCCCATAGCCTTAGTAATGGTGTAAGGACCATATCGGAGTGGTCTCAATTTCCGATAGGCTCCAGTAAGGCGTTCCTTTTGCAAATGCAACCAGACTTTGTCGCCCACCTGAAACTTGTGTGGCACCCGGTGTTGATCATGTCGCTGCTTGTACTTGGCATTTGATTTCTCAAGAATGTCATGGACCTGCTGGCGAATATGTTGGATGCGCTCAATGAAGCTGGTGGCCTTATCTGTTTCAGACTGGACATGAGCTGAATTTATGTGAGTAGCTGCAAGTGGCATGGCCACATCAATGGGGCATAGTGGCTGGAATCCAAAATCCACCTGAAAATGGCTATGGCCAGTGGAGCTGTGAAGAGCTCGGTTGTAGCTGTGCTGAACATAGGGGAGGCTCTCGTCCCATGTGCGTGGATGCTTTGAGTTATACATGCGCAGAATGTGCACAATCATCCTATTGACAACCTCTGTCTGGCCATCAGTTTGAGGATGGAAGGCTGTGGACTTCGTGAGTTTGGTGTCCAGCATTGACCAGAGACTGGACCAAAATGTGCTGAGAAACCGACTGTCCCGATCTGAGATGATAGACTGTGGGATCCCAAAGTGCACCCACACTCATTCAAAGAAGAGTTTAGCAGTGGCTTCTGCTGTGATATTCTTCTTGCAGGCCGCCATAATGGCCATCTTCGAGAACCTGTCGACGACCACAAAAACACAGTCATTTCCATGCTTAGTGGAAGGAAGGCCTGACATGTAATCCATGGAGATGGATTCCCAAGGTCGACTAGGGGTAGGCAACGGGGTATAGAGGCCGTGCTTCTTAATGGTCGGTTTGGCAATGGCACAGGCAGTACATGATCTGATGTACTTCCCAACATCCTGTCGAAGATTCGGCCAATAGAAATAATTTTGCAGTACTGCCACTGTTTTCTCGACCCCGAAATGCCCAGCAGCCCGACTGTAGTGTGCTTCCAAAATCATCTTGGCACGCTCGCTTGAAGGAACACAAAGGTGACCCAGGTGGCATAATAGGGCATCCTGGAGGTGAAAATCTGGAACATGCCGACCCTCCAAGAGTGTCTGGTATGTGTGGCCGAATTCTGGGTCGCTTTTGTAGAGAAGTGGCCAATCAGAAGTCTCGTGCCCACAAGAGTTGAGCACGGTGGTTACGCCATGATCGGTGGTCGACTGAGGCAATCTGCAACATTATTGGTGCTGCCCTTTTTATACTTGATATTCAAGTGAACTGTTGCAGGTATGTAGACCACTTCTGATGGCGATCATTCTGCAATTTCCCTTGGGTCTGTATGAACTGCAAGGGTCGGTGGTCTGTGTGGATGACCGTTTCCTTCCCCAAAATGTAATGCTTCCATTGTCGGCAGGCCTGTACAATGGAATACATCTCTTTATCATAAGTGGGGTACTTCCGGACTGTGTCTGAAAGTGTTTCACTGTGATATGCCACTGGATGTCCATGTTGAGTAAGGACTGCCCCAATAGCATAGTCAGAGGCATCTGTCTCGACCTCAAATGGTTGTTGTAAATCTGGTAACGCGAGCACTGGTGCCGTGCAGAGGCGATCCTTCAACTCCATGAATGCCTTCTGTTGAGATTCAGACCAAAAGAATTTTGCTTTCGCCCCTCCCTTGGTGACTTGACTCAAGGGCCAAGTAATATGAGAAAACCCCAACACAAACCTGCGGTAGAAGTTGGCAAGACCTAGAAAGCTGCGGAGCTCTGTTAGAGTGGTTGGAGATGGCCAATCCCGAATGACTTGGATCTTGGCTGGATCGACATGCACCCCCTGTTCATCAATGATGTATCCCAGATACTGAACCTGGGTCATGCCAAAAGTGCATTTCTCCAAATTGGCACATAGCTTGTGTTGCCGCAGTGTTTGGAGAACCTGTCGGATGTGGTGGAGGTGCTCTTCCCAACTCTGGCTGAAGATCAGAATGTCATCCAAGTATACTACTACAAAGGAGTTGGTGAATGGCCGCAAGATGTCATCCATTAGCCTCATGAAGGTTGCAGGAGCATTCGTCAATCCGAAAGGCATAACCAACCATTCGAAAAGGCCCTCCTTGGATTTGAAGGTTATCTTCCACACATCAGAGGGTTCGATTGGTACCTGGTGATATCCTGACTTCAGATCGATCTTGCTGAAATATTTCGCCCCTTTTAGTTGGTCTAGGAGGTCATCAATCCGCGGGATCGGGTACCTATTACGGACAGTGATCTTGTTCAGCGCCCGATAGTCAATACAGAGTCTCCACGTCCCATCCTTCTTCTGTACCAACACGATCGGGCTCCCACAAGGCGATGAACTCGGACGGATGTGACCTTTCTACAGGAGCTCCTGAATCTGCCTCTTGATTTCATTGTTCTCCAGAACGGAGCGCCGATAAATTGGTCCATTTGGTAGCGGTGCACCTGGGGTCAGATCGATGGAGTGCTTGACCTGACAGTGCAGAGGAACCCCTGCAGGGGAGGTGAAGATGTCCTTGTACTCCTCCACAACCTTGTCCATCTGTAGTTGTCGTGCAGAGGGACCCCGTCTGGAGGCCGCGACCACGGTCTTCTTCTTTCCTTGAGGGCGTATCATCAGGAAAACAAATTTCCTGGTTTTGGAAATGATCTTACTGCATTGTTTTGCAGTAATCAAAGAGATGGCGGTAGGTGGTGCTACCTCTGGTATCCTGTACAACTTATTCCCCAATGTAATAATAACAACACAGGGCCTTGATTCATACACAGCATGTCGCTTCCACAACTATGGCTGTCCTAATAATACATCACAAACCCTAAGGGGAGCAATGTCACACAATACCTCATCCGTGAAGGGCTTGATGTTGTATGGAAGGCGACACTGCTGGCTCACGCGAAGATCTCGTCCTTGGTGAAGCCACCCAATGGTGTATGGTTGTGGATGTGCTGTGGTCGGTAAGCCCAACCGCTTCACGACCTCTGCCGAAATGAGGTTCTTTTGACTCCCGCTATCAACAATGAACTGTATCGGGGAGCCCTTTACCCACATCTGGAGTGGAAGAGACGCTCCTCCTCCTCTGGATCTTTGGGTTCATTTTTCTGGATCTTGGCGGTAGCAACAGTGGCGTTGGGATCCGCATCAATGATCTGCTTCCCTTTTTCATTCCCCTTATCGGGTTCTGACTCAGAGTCGGAACATGCATCTGATTCTGAAACCTTTAGCTCAGCCACCAGTGACTGCTTGGCCCGACACTCACTTGTGTTGTGAGTGGAGCTCTTATGGAACTCACACCATTTTCCAGTGTCCTTTTTCGGCTTCGCGGCATTGTTCTTTGCTTGCAGCTTCGGCGGGTTGTCTTGGGCTGTCCCGCCTTGGCTTTGTCCTTTGTTCTGTGGTTTAGGGGCACCTTTCCCCTGCTTTGGATTCGCAGATCCAAAGTCTCGCTTCTTTTGTTTAAACTTTTGCTCGACCTTGACGGCATATCGGTATGCTGCGCCGAGCGAGGAGATGTTTAGGAATTGTATTTCTTCCTGGATGTACTTGTGCAGGCAGCCACGGTATTTGAGTATCAAATGTTGCTCTGAATCCTTGATACCCAACTTTGTGCGAAGGGTATGGAAAAGATTGGTGAACTCCGGCACGTCTTGGTCCCTTCCCTGCCGCAGCGTGGTCCACTTTATGTATTCATCCTCATAGCTTCCGACAGGGTAGTACTGCTCCTTGATGGCATCCCGGAATGAATTCCAGGTGGGTGCGGCTGAAAATAGTGAGCCAGTACTTTCATCCTTCTGCTCGCAGTAGGTTTCCCACCAGTCCTTGACGTGGGGGCTGCTTTGAGAAGAGCGAAAACAATCTTTTCCCGACTCGAAAATTCATGAACAGAAAAATAACCCTCTAGCAGATTTAACCATTTATCTACGGCATCTGCGTCTATCTGACCCTCGAATATGGGGATTTCAAAATTAACTTGTACCTTAAAGGGCATGGCATTTCCAGAGTAGCTGTTGGAAGCCAATGCGTCACTTCTGGGTAGCCGCTGAAGGATCTGGGCAAAGCTGTCCATCATCGCGTTCCGTTGTCGCTCGAGGGCTTCTTCGAGCAAGATTTTGATGGGATCTCCTGCCCCCTCGTCTTTCTTCTCATCCGCCATGGGAGGCCGTCGGGATTTGCGAGGCTGGTCTTGCAAAGGTTCAACCAGTTCAAGCCCTAACTCCTTATATCCCGACCTTGTTGGGGACATGCAAAGAAAAATAGAGAAAAAGCAGACCGCTCTGATACCACTGATCCAGATTTAAACAGGAACGCAACAAATTACAGAGATAACCATATACACAAAGATGCAGCGGAAATAATACTTCATTTCATTAATGGAAAATACTGAAATATGCTTACAACCAGAAATGGAAATAAACCAGCTAGGGCGATGGTAGCTTATCTCTGAGAAGAGATGTGTGGCTACATGCCTCTGAACTGTGTTACAATGAGGCTCGAAGGCCTATTTATTGTTGAGAAACAATGGAAAACCCTTAACATTCCAAAACCTAACCCTAGGAGATGAAACGCCAAACTGTGGGCCCCGTTTGGGTAAATTGGTACATCAACTTCCCGGGGTCGTAACTTTGGCATACGATCTCCGTTTGACGCGTACAATAGCTCGTTAGAAAGATCTATCCGAGCACTACCACTTTGGGAAGGAAAATATCAATCCATAGACCCATGTTGCCCCCAGATTTCCCAAAAAACGTCGTTTAGGGCCTCAAAACGGCTCCGGAAGTTCAGGACCCGAAAAACTGCTAAAAATAGTAAGTTGTGCTACAATTAAGGAAACTGAAAATGCTGAGAGAAACAATGGTGGGGGTCCAGGTGGACTTGGCAGGTGGCCACCAATATCCACCTGGATCATTCCTCCCCCCTTAGGAAGCAATGGTCCCCATTGCGTTGAGTTCCTCCATGAGATGAGGAAACTTTTGCTGAACTTGTTCCCTGGTGAGCCACTTGCCCTGCTGAAGGAGTTGGCCTACTTTGACAACTCGATACAGTTGGATATTCTATTGGTGAGTGTTCTTGATCTGTGTGTCCATGATCCGATCAGTTGCATCTTGTTCCATGCAATCTGGATTTAATTTTGTGGGTTTGAGCTGTTCTGCAATGTCGGATGTGTCTAGCAATGGTGGAAAGTATGGCCGAAGGCGGTCCACATTGAACACTAGGTGCAGGCCAAGGAATGGGGGAATTCTGAGCTCAAATGCATTGTCTCCCATAGCCTTAGTAATGGTGTAAGGACCATATCGGAGTGGTCTCAATTTCCGATAGGCTCCAGTAAGGCGTTCCTTTTGCAAATGCAACCAGACTTTTTCGCCCACCTGAAACTTGTGTGGCACCCGATGTTGATCATGTCGCTGCTTGTACTTGGCATTTGATTTCTCAAGAATGTCATGGACCTTCTAGCGAATATGTTGGATGCGCTCAATGAAGCTGGTGGCCTTAGTTGTTTCGGACTGGACATGAGCTGAATTTATGTGAGTAGCTGCAAGTGGCATGGCCACATCAATGGGGCATAGTGGCTGGAATCCCAAACCCACCTGAAAAGGGCTATGGCCAGTGGAGCTGTGAAGAGCTCGGTTGTAGCTGTGCTGAACATAGGGGAGGCTCTCGTCCCATGTGCGTGGATGCTTTGAGTTATACATGCGCAAAATGTGCACAATCATCCTATTGACAACCTCTGTCTGGCCATCAGTTTGAGGATGGAAGGCTGTGGACTTCGTGAGTTTGGTGTCCAGCATTGACCAGAGACTGGACCAAAATGTGCTGAGAAACCGACTGTCCCGATCTGAGATGATAGACTGTGGGATCCCAAAGTGCACCCACACTCGTTCAAAGAAGAGTTTAGCAGTGGCTTCTGCTGTGATATTCTTCTTGCAGGCCGCCATAATGGCCATCTTCGAGAACCTGTCGACGACCACAAAAACACAGTCATTTCCATGCTTAGTGGAAGGAAGGCCTGACATGTAATCCATGGAGATGGATTCCCAAGGTCGACTAGGGGTAGGCAACGGGGTATAGAGGCTGTGCTTCTTAATGGTCGGTTTGGCAATGGCACAGGCAGTACATGATCTGATGTACTTCCCAACATCCTGTCGAAGATTCGGCCAATAGAAATAATTTTGCAGTACTGCCACTGTTTTCTCGACCCCGAAATGCCCAGCAGCCCGACTGTAGTGTGCTTCCCAAATCATCTTGGCACGCTCGCTTGAAGGAACACAAAGGTGACCGAGGTGGCATAATAGGGCATCCTGGAGGTGAAAATCTGGAACATGCCGACCCTCCAAGAGTGTCTGGTATGTGTGGCCGAATTCTGGGTCGCTTTTGTAGAGAAGTGGCCAATCAGAAGTCTCGTGCCCACAAGAGTTGAGCACGGTGGTTAACGCCATGATCGGTGGTCGACTGAGGCAATCTGCAACATTATTGGTGCTGCCTTTCTTATACTTGATATTCAAGTGGAACTGTTGCAGGTATGTAGACCACTTCTGATGGCGATCATTCTGCAATTTCCCTTGGGTCTGTATGAACTGCAGGGGTCGGTGGTCTGTGTGGATGACCGTTTCCTTCCCCAAAATGTAATGCTTCCATTGTCGCCAGGCCTGTACAATGGAATACATCTCTTTATCATAAGTTGGGTACTTCCGGACTGTGTCTGAAAGTGTTTCACTGTGATATGCCACTGGATGTCCATGTTGAGTAAGGACTGCCCCAATAGCATAGTCAGAGGCATCTGTCTCGACCTCAAATGGTTGTTGTAAATCTGGTAACGCGAGCACTGGTGCCGTGCAGAGGCGATCCTTCAACTCCATGAATGCCTTCTGTTGAGATTCAGACCAAAAGAATTTTGCTTTCGCCCCTCCCTTGGTGACTTGACTCAAGGGCCAAGAAATATGAGAAAACCCCAACACAAACCTGCGGTAGAAGTTGGCAAGACCTAGAAAGCTGCGGAGCTCTGTTAGAGTGGTTGGAGAGGGCCAATCCCGAATGACTTGGATCTTGGCTGGATCGACATGCACCCCCTGTTCATCAATGATGTATCCCAGATACTGAACCTGGGTCATGCCAAAAGTGCATTTCTCCAAATTGGCACATAGCTTGTGTTGCCGCAGTGTTTGGAGAACCTGTCGGATGTGGTGGAGGTGCTCTTCCCAACTCTGGCTGAAGATCAGAATGTCATCCAAGTATACTACTACAAAGGAGTTGGTGAATGGCCGCAAGATGTCATCCATTAGCCTCATAAAGGTTGCAGGAGCATTCGTCAATCCGAAAGGCATAACCAACCATTCGAAGAGGCCCTCCTTGGATTTGAAGGCATCTTCCACACATCAGAGGGTTCGATTGGTACCTGGTGATATCCTGACTTCAGATCGATCTTGCTGAAAATTTCGCCCCCTTTAGTTGGTCTAGGAGGTCATCAATCCGCGGGATCGGGTACCTATTACGGACAGTGATCTTGTTCAGCGCCCGATAGTCAATACAGAGTCTCCACGTCCCATCCTTCTTCTGTACCAACACGATCGGGCTCCCACAAGGCGATGAACTCGGACGGATGTGACCTTTCTGCAGGAGCTCCTGAATCTGCCTCTTGATTTCATTGTTCTCCAGAACATAGCGCCGATAAATTGGTCCATTGGGTAGCGGCGCACCTGGGGTCAGATCGATGGAGTGCTTGACTTGACAGTGCAGAGGAACCCCTGCCGGGGAGGTGAAGATGTCTCGTACTCCTCCACAACCTTGTCCATCTGTAGTTGTCGTGCAGAGGGACCCCGTTTGGAGGCCGCGGCCACTGTCTTCTTCTTTCCTTGAGGGCGTATCATCAGGAAAACAAATTTCCTGGTTTTGGAAATGATCTTACTGCATTGTTTTGCAGTAATCAAAGAGATGGCGGCAGGTGGTGCTACCTCTGGTATCCTGAACAACTTATTTCCCAATGTAATAATAACAGCACGGGGCCTTGATTCATACACAGCATGTCGCTTCCACAAGTATGGTTGTCCTAGTAATACATCACAAACTTCAAGGGGAGCAATGTCACACAATACCTCATTCGTGAAGGGCTTGATGTTGTATGGAAGGCGACACTGCTGGCTCACGCGAAGATCTCGTCCTTGGTGAAGCCACCCAATGGTGTATGGTTGTGGATGTGCTGTGGTCGGTAAGCCCAACCGCTTCACGACCTCTGCCGAAATGAGGTTCTTTTGACTCCCGCTATCAACAATGAACTGTATCGGGGAGCCCTTTACCCACATCTGGGAGTGGAAAAGACGCTCCTCCTCCTCTGGATCTTCGGGTTCATTTTTCATTTCGGTTTCTGACTCAGAGTCGGAACATGCATCTGATTCTGAAACCTTTAGCTCAGCCACCAGTGACTGCTTGGCCCGACACTCACTTGTGTTGTGAGTGGAGCTCTTATGGAACTCACACCATTTTCCAGTGTCCTTTTTCGGCTTCGCGGCGCTGTTCTTTGCTTGCAGCTTCGGCGGGTTGTCTTGGGCTGTCCCGCCTTGGCTTTGTCCTTTGTTCTGTGGTTTAGGGGCACCTTTCCCCTGCTTTGGATTCGCAGATCCAAAGTCTCGCTTCTTTTGTTTAAACTTCTGCTCGACCTTGACGGCATATCGGTATGCTGCGCCGAGCGAGGAGATGTTTAGGAATTGTATTTCTTCCTGGATGTACTTGTGCAGGCAGCCACGGTATTTGAGTATCAAATGTTGCTCTGAATCCTTGATACCCAACTTTGTGCGAAGGGTATGGAAAAGATTGGTGAACTCCGGCACGTCTTGGTCCCTTCCCTGCCGCAGCGTGGTCCACTTTATGTATTCATCCTCATAGCTTCCGACAGGGTAGTACTGCTCCTTGATGGCATCCCGGAATGAATTCCAGGTGGGTGCGGCTGAAAATAGTGAGCCAGTACTTTCATCCTTCTGCTCGCAGTAGGTTTCCCACCAGTCCTTGACGTGGGGGGCTGCTTTGAGAAGAGCGAAAACAATCTTTTCCCGACTCGAAAATTCATGAACAGAAAAATAACCCTCTAGCAGATTTAAACATTTATCTACGGCATCTACGTCTATCTGACCCTCGAATATGGGGATTTCAAAATTAACTTGTACCTTAAAGGGTGTGGCGTTTCCAGAGTAGCTGCTGGAAGCCGATGCGTCGCTTTTGGGTAGCCGCTGAAGGATCTGGGCAAAGCTGTCCATCATCGCGTTCCATTGTCGCTCGAGGGCTTCTTCGAGCAAGATTTTGATGGGATCTCCTGCCCCCTCGTCTTTCTTCTCATCCGCCATGGGAGGCCATCAGGATTTGCGAGGCTGGTCTTGCAAAGGTTCAACCAGTTCAAGCCCTAACTCCTTATATCCCGACCTTGTTGGGGACATGCAAAGAAAAACAGAGAAAAAGCAGACACTCTGATACCATTGATCCGGATTTAAACAGGAACGCAACAAATTACAGAGATAACCATATACACAAAGATGCAGCGGAAATAATACTTCATTTCATTAATGGAAAATACTGAAATATGCTTACAACCAGAAATGGAAATAAACCAGCTAGGGCGATGGTAGCTTATCTCTGAGAAGAGATGTGATGGCTACATGCCTCTGAACTGTGTTACAATGAGGCTCGAAGGCCTATTTATTGTTGAGAAACAATGGAAAACCCTTAACATTCCAAAACCTAACCCTAGGAGATGAAACGCCAAACTGTGGGCCCCGTTTGGGTAAATTGGTACATCAACTTCCCGGGGTCGTAACTTTGGCATACGATCTCCGTTTGACGCGTACAATAGCTCGTTAGAAAGATCTATCCGAGCACTACCACTTTGGGAAGGCCAACATCGGTCCATGGACCCATGTTGTGCCCAGATTTCCCAAAAAACGTCGTTTAGGGCCTCAAAACGGCTCCAGAAGTTCAGGACCCGAAAAACTGCTAAAAATAGTAAGTTGTGCTACAATTAAGGAAACTGAAAATGCTGAGAAAACAATGGTGGGGGTCCAGGTGGACTTGGCAGGTGGCCACCAATATCCACCTGGATCATTCCTCCCCCCTTAGGAAGCAATGGTCCCCATTGCGTTGAGTTCCTCCATGAGATGAGGAAACTTTTGCTGAACTTGTTCCCTGCTGAGCCACTTGCCCTGCTGAAGGAGTTGGCCTGCTTTGACAACTCGATACAGTTGGATATTATGTTGGCGAGTGTTCTTGATCTGTGTGTCCATGATCCGATCAGTTGCAGCTTGTTCCATGCAATCTGGATTTAATTATGTGGGTTTGAGCTGTTCTGCAATGTCGGATGTGTCTAGCAATGGTGGAAAGTATGGCCGAAGGCGGTCCACATTGAACACTGGGTGCAGGCCAAGGAATGGGGGAATGCTGAGCTCAAATGCATTGTCTCCCATAGCCTTAGTAATGGTGTAAGGACCATATCGAAGTGGTCTCAATTTCCGATAGGCTCCAGTAAGGCGTTCCTTTTGCAAATGCAACCAGACTTTGTCGCCCACCTGAAACTTGTGTGGCACCCGGTGTTGATCATGTCGCTGCTTGTACTTGGCATTTGATTTCTCAAGAATGTCATGGACCTGCTGGCGAATATGTTGGATGCGCTCAATGAAGCTGGTGGCCTTATCTGTTTCGGACTGGACATGAGCTGAATTTATGTGAGTAGCTGCAAGTGGCATGGCCACATCAATGGGGCATAGTGGCTTGAATCCCAAACCCACCTGAAAAGGGCTATGGCCAGTGGAGCTGTGAAGAGCTCGGTTGTAGCTGTGCTGAACATAGGGGAGGCTCTCGTCCCATGTGCGTGGATGCTTTGAGTTATACATGCGCAGAATGTGCACAATCATCCTATTGACAACCTCTGTCTGGCCATCAGTTTGAGGATGGAAGGCTGTGGACTTCGTGAGTTTGGTGTCCAGCATTGACCAGAGACTGGACCAAAATGTGCTGAAAAACCGACTGTCCCGATCTGAGATGATAGACTGTGGGATCCCAAAGTGCACCCACACTCGTTCAAAGAAGAGTTTAGCAATGGCTTCTGCTGTGATATTCTTCTTGCAGGCATCCATAATGGCCATCTTCGAGAACCTGTCGACGACCACAAAAACACAGTCATTTCCATGCTTAGTGGAAGGAAGGCCTGACATGTAATCCATGGAGATGGATTCCCAAGGTCGACTAGGGGTAGGCAACGGGGTATAGAGGTCGTGCTTCTTAATGGTCGGTTTGGCAATGGCACAGGCAGTACATGATCTGATGTACTTCCCAACATCCTGTCGAAGATTCGGCCAATAGAAATAATTTTGCAGTACTGCCACTGTTTTCTCGACCCCGAAATGCCTAGCAGCCCGACTGTAGTGTGCTTCCCAAATCATCTTGGCACGCTCGCTTGAAGGAACACAAAGGTGACCCAGGTGGCATAACAGGGCATCCTGGAGGTGAAAATCTGGAACATGCCGACCCTCCAAGAGTGTCTGGTATGTGTGGCCGAATTCTGGGTCGCTTTTGTAGAGAAGTGGCCAATCAGAAGTCTCGTGCCCACAAGAGTTGAGCACGGTGGTTCCATGATCGGTGGTCGACTGAGGCAATCTGCAACATTATTGGTGCTGCCCTTCTTATACTTGATATTCAAGTGGAACTGTTGCAGGTATGTAGACCACTTCTGATGGCGATCATTCTGCAATTTCCCTTGGGTCTGTATGAACTGCAAGGGTCGGTGGTCTGTGTGGATGACCGTTTCCTTCCCCAAAATGTAATGCTTCCATTGTCGGCAGGCCTGTACAATGGAATACATCTCTTTATCATAAGTGGGGTACTTCCGGACTGTGTCTGAAAGTGTTTCACTGTGATATGCCACTGGATGTCCATGTTGAGTAAGGACTGCCCCAATAGCATAGTCAGAGGCATCTGTCTCGACCTCAAATGGTTGTTGTAAATCTGGTAACGCGAGCACTGGTGCCGTGCAGAGGCGATCCTTCAACTCCATGAATGCCTTCTGTTGAGATTCAGACCAAAAGAATTTTTCTTTCGCCCCTCCCTTGGTGACTTGACTCAAGGGCCAAGTAATATGAGAAAACCCCAACACGAACCTGCGGTAGAAGTTGGCAAGACCTAGAAAGCTGCGGAGCTCTGTTAGAGTGGTTGGAGATGGCCAATCCCGAATGACTTGGATCTTGGCTGGATCGACATGCACCCCCTTTTCATCAATGATGTATCCCAGATACTGAACCTGGATCATGCCAAAAGTGCATTTCTCCAAATTGGCACATAGCTTGTGTTGCCGCAGTGTTTGGAGAACCTGATGGATGTGGTGGAGGTGCTCTTCCCAACTCTGGCTGAAGATCAGAATGTCATCCAAGTATACTACTACAAAGGAGTTGGTGAATGGCCGCAAGATGTCATCCATTAGCCTCATTAAGGTTGCAGGAGCATTCGTCAATCCGAAAGGCATAACCAACCATTCGAAAAGGCCCTCCTTGGATTTGAAGGCAGTCTTCCACACATCAGAGGGTTCGATTGGTACCTGGTGATATCCTGACTTCAGATCGATCTTGCTGAAATATTTCGCCCCTTTTAGTTGGTCCAGGAGGTCATCAATCCGCGGGATCGGGTACCTGTTACGGAAAGTGATCTTGTTCAGCGCTCGATAGTCAATACAGAGTCTCCACGTCCCATCCTTCTTTTGTACCAACACAATCGGGCTCCCACAAGGCGATGAACTCGGACGGATGTGACCTTTCTACTGGAGCTCCTGAATCTGCTTCTTGATTTCATTGTTCTCCAGAACGGAGCGCCGATAAATTGGTCCATTGGGTAGCGGCGCACCTAGGGTTAGATCGATGGAGTGCTTGACCTGACAGTGCAGAGGAACCCCTGCAGGGGAGGTGAAGATGTCCTCGTACTCCTCCACAACCTTGTCAATCTGTAGTTGTCGTGCAGAGGGACCCCGTCTGGAGGCCGCGGCCACTGTCTTCTTCTTTCCTTGAGGGCGTATCATCAGGAAAACAAATTCCCTGGTTTTGGAAATGATCTTACTGCATTGTTTTGCAGTAATCAAAGAGATGGCGGTAGGTGGTGCTACCTCTGGTATCCTGTACAACTTATTTCCCAATGTAATAATAACAGCACGGGGCCTTGATTCATACACAGCATGTCGCTTCCACAAGTATGGTTGTCCTAATAATACATCACAAACTTCAAGGGGAGCAATGTCACACAATAACTCATCCGTGAAGGGCTTGATGTTTTATGGAAGGCGACACTGCTGGCTCACGCGAAGATCTTGTTTTTGGTGAAGCCACCCAATGGTGTATGGTTGTGGATGTGCTGTGGTCGGTAAGCCCAACCGTTTCACGACCTCTGCCGAAATGAGGTTCTTTTGACTCCCGCTATCAACAATGAACTTTATCGGGGAGCCCTTTACCCACATCTGGAGTGGAAGAGACACTCCTCCTCCTCTGAATCTTCGGGTTCATTTTTCTGGATCTTGGCGGTAGCAACAGTGGCGTTGGGATCCGCATCAATGATCTGCTTCCCTTTTTCATTCCCCTTATCGGTTTCTGACTCGGAGTCGGAACATGCATCTGATTCTGAAACCTTTAGCTCAGCCACCAGTGACTGCTTGGCCCGACACTCACTTGTGTTGTGAGTGGAGCTCTTATGGAACTCACACCATTTTCCTGTGTCCTTTTTCGGCTTCACGGCGCTGTTCTTTGCTTGCAGCTTCGGACGGTTTTCTTGGGTTGTCCCACCTTGGCTTTGTCCTTTGTTCTGTGGTTTAGGGTCACCTTTCCCCTGCTTTGGATTCGCAGATCCAAAGTCTCGCTTCTTTTGTTTAAACTTTTGCTCAACTTTGACGGCATATCGGTATGCTGCGCCGAGCGAGGAGATGTTCAGGAATTGTATTTCTTCCTGGATGTACTTGTGCAGGCAGCCACGGTATTTGAGTATCAAATGTTGCTCTGAATCCTTGATACCCAAGTTTGTGCGAAGGGTATGCAAAAGATTAGTGAACTCTGGCACGTCTTGGTCCCTTCCCTGCCGTAGCATGGTCCACTTTATGTATTCATCCTCATAGCTTCTGACAGGGTAGTACTGCTCCTTGATGGCATCCCGGAATGAATTCCAGGTGGGTGCGGCTGAAAATAGTGAGCCAGTACTTTCATCCTTCTGCTCGCAGTAGGTTTCCCACCAGTCCTTGACGTGGGGGGCTGCTTTGAGAAGAGCGAAAACAATCTTTTCCCGACTTGAAAATTCATGAACAGAAAAATAACCCTCTGGAATATTTAACTATTTATCTACGGCATCTGCATCTATCTGACCCTCAAATATGGGGATTTCAAAATTAACTTGTACCTTAAAGGGCGTGGCGTTTCCAGAGTAGCTGCTCGAAGCCAATGCGTCGCTTTTGGGTAGCCGCTGAAGGATCTGGGCAAAGCTGTCCATCATCACGTTCCGTTGTCGCTCGAGGGCTTCTTCGAGCAAGATTTTGATGGGTTCTCCTGCCCCCTCGTCTTTCTTCTCATCCGCCATGGGAGGTCGTCGGGATTTGCAACGCTAGTCTTGCAAAGTTTCAACCAGCTCAAATCCTAACTCCTTATATCCCGACCTTGTTGGGGACATGCAAAGAAAAACAGAGAAAAAGCAGACCGCTCTGATCATTTCATTAATGGAAAATACTGAAATATGCTTACAACCAAAAATGGAAATAAACCAGCTAGGGCAATGGTTGCTTATCTCTGAGAAGAGATGTGGTGGCTGCATGCCTCTGAATTGTGTTACGATGAGGCTCAAAGGCCTATTTATTTTTGAGAAACAATGGAAAACCCTTAACATTCCAAAACCTAACCCTAGGAGATGAAACGCCAAACTGTGGGCCCCATTTGGGTAAATTGGTACATCAACTTCTCGGGGTCGTAACTTTGGCATACGATCTCCGTTTGACGCATACAATAGCTCGTTAGAAAGATCTATCCAAGCACTACGACTCCGGGAAGGGAAACATCAGTCCATAGACCCATGTTGCTGCCAGATTTCCCAAAAAACGTCGTTTAGGGCATCAAAATGGCTCCAGAAGTTCAGGACCCGAAAAACTGCTAAAAATAGTAAGTTGTGCTACAATTAAGGAAACTGAAAATGCTGAGAGAAACAATGGTGGGGGTCTAGGTGGACTTGGCAGGTGGCCACCAATATCCACCTGGATCATTCCTCCCCCCTTAGGAAGCAATGGTCCCCATTGCATTGAGTTCCTCCATGAGATGAGGAAACTTTTGCTGAACTTGTTCCCTGCTGAGCCACTTGCCCTGCTGAAGGAGTTGGCCTACTTTGACAACTCGATACAGTTGGATATTCTATTGGTGAGTGTTCTTGATCTGTGTGTCCATGATCCGATCAGTTGCATCTTGTTCCATTGAATCTGGATTTAATTCTGTGGGTTTGAGCTGTTCTGCAATGTCGGATGTGTCTAGCAATGGTGGAAAGTATGGCCGAAGGCGGTCCACATTGACCACTGGGTGCAGGCCAAGGAATGGGGGAATGTTGAGCTCAAATGCATTGTCTCCCATAGCCTTAGTAATGGTGTAAGGACCATATCGGAGTGGTCTCAATTTCCGATAGGCTCCATTAAGGCGTTCCTTTTGCAAATGCAACCAGACTTTGTCGCCGACCTGAAACTTGTGTGGCACCCGGTGTTGATCATGTCACTGCTTGTACTTGGCATTTGATTTCTCAAGAATGTCATGGAACTGCTGGCGAATATGTTGGATGCGCTCAATGAAGCTGGTGGCCTTAGCTATTTCGGACTGGACATGAGCTGAATTTATGTGAGTAGCTGCAAGTGGCATGGCCACATCAATGGGGCATAGTGGCTCGAATCCCAAACCCACCTGAAAAGGGCTATGGCCAGTGGAGCTGTGAAGAGGTCAGTTGTAGCTATGCTGAACATAGGGGAGGCTCTCGTCCCATGTGCGTGGATGCTTTGAGTTATACATGCGCAGAATGTGCACAATCATCCTATTGACAACCTCTATCTGGCCATCAGTTTGAGGATGGAAGGCTGTGGACTTCGTGAGTTTGGTGTCCAGTATTGACCAGAGACTAGACCAAAATCTGCTGAGAAACTGACTGTCCCGATCTGAGATGATAGACTGTGGGATCCCAAAGTGCACCCACACTCGTTCAAAGAAGAGTTTCGCAGTGGCTTCTGCTATGATATTCTTCTTGCAGGCCGCCATAATGGCCATCTTCAAGAACCTGTCGACGACCACAAAAGCACAGTCATTTCCATGCTTAGTGGAAGGAAGGCCTGACATGTAATCCATGGAGATGGATTCCCAAGGTCGAATAGGGGTAGGCAACGGGGTATAGAGGCCATGCTTCTTAATGGTTGGTTTGGCAATGGCACATGTAGTACATGATCTGATGTACTTCCCAACATCCTGTCGAAGATTCGGCCAATAGAAATAATTTTGCAGTACTGCCACTGTTTTCTCGACCCCGAAATGCCCAGCAGCCCGACTGTAGTGTGCTTCCCAAATCATCTTGGCACGCTCACTTGCAGGAACACAAAGGTCACCCAGGTGGCATAACAGGGCATCCTGGAGGTGAAAATCTGGAACATGTCGACCCTCCAAGAGTGTCTGGTATGTGTGGCCGAATTCTGGGTCGCTTTTGTAGAGAAGTGGCCAATCAGAAGTCTCGTGCCCACAAGAGTTGAGCACGGTGGTTAACGCCATGTTCGGTGGTAGACTAAGGCAGTCTGCAACATTATTGGTGCTGCCCTTCTTATACTTGATATTCAAGTGGAACTGTTGCAGGTATGTAGACCACTTTTCATGGCGATCATTCTGCAATTTCCCTTGGGTCTGTATGAACTGCAGGGGTCGATGGTATGTGTGGATGACCGTTTCCTTCCCCAAAATGTAATGCTTCCATTGTCGGCAGGCCTGTACAATGGAATACATCTCTTTATCATAAGTTGGGTACTTCCGAACTGTGTCTGAAAGTGTTTCACTGTAATGTGCCACTGGATGTCCATTTTGAGTAAGGATTGCCCTAATAGCATAGTCAGAGGCATCTGTCTCGACCTCAAATGGTTGTAAATCTGGTAACACGAGCACTGGTTCCATGCAGAGGTGATCCTTCAACTCCATGAAAGCCTTCTGTTGAGATTCAGACCAAAAGAATTTTTCTTTCGCTCCTCCCTTGGTGACTTGACTCAAGGGCCAAGAAATATGAGAAGACCCCAACACGAACCTGCGGTAGAAGTTGGCAAGACCTAGAAAGTTGCGGAGCTCTGTTAGAGTGGTTAGAGATGGCCATTCTCAAATGACTTGGATCTTGGCTGGATCGACATGCACCCCATGTTCATCAATGATGTATCCCAGATACTGAACCTAGGTCATGCCAAAAGTGCATTTCTCCAAATTGGCACATAGCTTGTGTTGCCGCAGTGTTTGGAGAACCTGACGGATGTGGTGGAGGTTCTCTTCCCAACTCTGGCTGAAGATCAGAATGTCATCCAAGTATACTACTACAAAGGAGATGGTGAATGGCCGCAAGATGTCATCCATTAGCCTCATGAAGGTTGCAGGAGCATTCGTCAATCCGAAAGGCATAACCAACCATTCGAAAAGGCCCTCCTTGGATTTGAAGGCAGTCTTCCACACATCAGAGGGTTAGATTGGTACCTGGTGATATCCTGACTTCAGATCGATCTTGCTGAAATATTTCGCCCCTTTTAGTTGGTCCAGGAGGTCATCAATCAGCGAGATTGGGTACCTATTACAGACAATGATCTTGTTCAGCGCTCGATAGTCAATACAGAGTCTCCACGTCCCGTCCTTCTTCTGTACCAACACGATCGGGCTCCCACAAGGCGATGAACTTGGACGGATGTGACCTTTCTACAGGAGCTCCTAAATCTGCCTCTTGATTTCATTGTTCTCCAGAATGGAGCACCGATAAATTGGTCCATTGGGTAGCGGCGCACCTGGGGTCAGATCGATGGAGTGCTTGACCTGACAGTGCATAGGAACCTCTACAGGGGAGGTGAAGATGTCCTCGTACTCCTCCACAACCTTGTCCATCTGTAGTTGTCATGCAGAGGGACCCCGTCTGGAGGCCGTGGCCACCGTCTTCTTCTTTCCTTCAGGGCGTATCATCAGGAAAACAAATTTCCTGGTTTTGGAAATGATCTTACTGCATTGTTTTGCAGTAATCAAAGAGATGGTTGTAGGTGGTGCTACCTCTGGTATCCTGTACAACTTATTTCCCAATGTAATAATAACAGCACGAGGTCTTGATTCATACACAGCATGTCGCTTCCACAAGTATGGTTGTCCTAATAATACATCACAAACTTCAAGGGGAGCAATGTCACACAATACCTCATCCGTGAAGGGCTTGATGTTGTATGGAAGGCGACACTGCTGGCTCACGCGAAGATCTCGTCCTTGGTGAAGCCACCCAATGGTGTATGGTTGTGGATGTGCTGTGGTCAGTAAGCCCAACCGCTTCACGAACTCTGCCAAAATGAGGTTCTTTTGACTCCCGCTATCAACAATGAATTGTATCGGGGAGCCCTTTACCCACATCTGGGAGTGGAAGAGATGCTCCTCCTCCTCTGGATCTTCGGGTTCATTTTTCTGGATCTTGGCAGTAGCAACAGTGGCGTTGGGATCCGCATCAATGATCTGCTTCCCTTTTTCATTCCCCTTATCGGTTTCTGACTCAGAGTCGGAACATGCATCTGATTCTGAAACCTTTAGCTCAGCCACCAGTGACTGCTTGGCCCGACACTCACTTGTGTTGTGAGTGGAGCTCTTATGGAACTCACACCATTTTCCCGTGTCCTTTTTCGGCTTCGTGGCGCTGTGCTTTGCTTGCAGCTTCAGCGGGTTGTCTTGGGATGTCCCACCTTGGCTTTGTCCTTTTTTCTGTGGTTTAGGGGCACCTTTCCCCTACTTTGGATTCGCAGATCCAAAGTATCGCTTCTTTTGTTTAAACTTTCTCTCGACCTTGACGACATATCGGTATGCTGCGCCGAGTGTAGAGATGCTCAGGAATTGTATTTCTTTCTAGATGTACTTGTGCAGGCAGCCACGGTATTTGAGTATCAAATGTTGCTCCGAATCCTTGATACCCAACTTTATGCGAAGGGTGTGGAAAAGATTGGTGAACTCCGGCACGTCTTGGTCCCTTCCCTGTCGTAGCGTGGTCCACTTTATGTATGTTGTGGGGGAAAGTATCCAACTCGGAATGACCCTAACCCACTCTATGGGTGACAGTTCCTTAGCAACAGCTGAAAGCAAAGCTATCTAAAGTTACTTCTTTATGACATGCAAGAGATAAAAGGAAGAGATCCACTTACCGATGTCTTGCGCAAATGGTCGATCCAATCTCCTCTATTTGCCGCTTGCTCCCAGCTCCAAGTCTTTTCACGGGCCCAGCTACACGAGATCCTGCAAACAAGACAAAGAAAGGAAACTACAAGAGGCATGCATTCATAACTGATTCAAGGATTAGCATAAATCAAATACGCAAGTAAGACAATACACCATTGAAACACATGCGAATAGAAGAACCTCAAATGCTTTATTAATATATGGAAGTAAGGTTCAGGCGGTGATACAACCATGAAAGGTCTAATCCAGCATCACCTTCCCGACGGAGAGAAATCTCTTCTTCACCTCCCTCAAGCAATCACCCAATGCTCACAACTGTAAACCAATAGCAATTCTTCGCGCTAAATTCCGCCCTCAGATCCCATGGGATGAGACCCTTATATAGAGTTTTGGAGTGAAGATAAGTCAGCTTGATGTGTGACTTTTTGTCCTCTTCAACTCCAGTTGTTCTTCAGTCCTTCACTCGGAGTTTCTACCTTCCACTTGGAGTTTTAGAAGCTCTTAACTCATCATTAGGCGAATCTTCTGATCCAAGTGTCATTTTGGAAGCTTCCTAGGCACTGGCACATTGAGAAACGATTCCTCCACATGTCAAAGTACGCCCAGCGCAGGTAGCCTTTGTTGCACTTGCTATGCAGCGCAGGTACACCACAGAGCTTTTGACTTTCAGCGTAGATGCCTAGTGGAGTAGCTACTTTGATCCAAAATTGACCTGTTTTTGAGTGTTTTTCAGTGGAGAACTGATTTGCAGTGCTGTGGTTTGCTGACCTTGTTCCTCTAAGGGTAAGAACAACATGTTTAGGGACTTTGGATCCCTTAGATTATTGACATTTCATGCTCTATGCTGTAAGGCACAAAAATGTCTATAACAGTTGCCCCCTAAAGTATGAGGTCGTTTATCGGGTGAAATGCTTTATTAGGAGGATCCGAAGTTCATTCAATCATCGGGAGGTGACCTGTAACAAAATACAATACAATACATTATCTTTTCATACTTTCTTTTCATGATCTAGCTGGTGCGGGCATTTCCCATGCTCAGCTTTATAAATACATTTGATGTACATAAACAGACGATCGTCTGATAATAGACTGATAATTCTCTGCTTTTAATTATCATCCTTTTAGTAGGATGATCATCTGCTGCACATGTCTATGTTTTTATCTCCGGAATATATATCGCAGCCCGGATGGATGAAACTAGATCCGGGGTCTTCAAACTTGTCCGATCTTCACTCTAGTACAAGTCGATCCATGTGTGAATTTCTTGAAGTCGAACATGGAAAGACATCGCTTGATTACCAGTCAATAATGTAAACTGTTAACAAGCGCGAGAGGAATCACCGATAATGATGATGACCCTCAAGGTACTGCAGCACAATTCACGTGGTGTGAATATATGATCTAACGTCGAACACCACACAAAGTCTCCTGGTCGAAGGTCATTAATGTATACCTATCGCCGGGAGTGAGAAACTTGCCATTGAGGCATGCAAGCTTCAAAGCACTGAGGGGGTGTTCCTAGACCAACTTCTTGGATAATGAGCTGATGTCGACAAGAAGTGATCAGTCAAAGGAGGGCCTTAATGAATCCCACATCAGTGACATGGAATGGAGCTAGTGATGATGGTGAAAACGATCTGTGAAATATGATTCAGGGTGGCGGTCATGGAAGGATGAAAAATGATGTACGGTAGTGGATGGGACCCGGTTGACACTTTCTGAATGACATCTCTTGAACATATAACTACACTGATGTGATGGATCGGTAGCATTACTCCATGTATGGATGGTATGGCGAGACCATGGTGAAGGGACCGGTGAATGATAATAACCCAACCCAATATTTACGGGGGCAAAAGTGTCATGTTCAAGAGCGACTTGCTACCATTAAGCTTTGAGGTTCTCCCAATTTTTCCCCAGTCATTTCTGACCAGTACCTCTTTATTTTTGTCAAGCTTGAGGAGGATAACATATGCTTGTTCTATAACCTGCCCTTCGGGCAAGCCCATCGCTATGTTTTAACGAGCCTAGCGATAGGGAAACTCATTCTCGTCTAAAGACAAGTTTGTCGTTGTCTAATATTTTTAACGAGCCCAGCGACAAAGACAACTCGGTCCTTTTCATTTTTAGAGAGTCTGAAAAGTGTACATAAAGTAGACTCCAGGGGTCCTTTTTCGTCATCTAATCCCTTAAGTCCAAAAAAGTATAAAACAATACAGAAGGGATGAATGTTCGATATCTTTATCGAGCTGAACTAGACAAGCGCTCGATCTTTTTGTGCAATAATCCCTCAGGTCCAAAAAGATTAAAATCTAGAGGAGGGATAGCTCTTCCGGTCATTTTAACGAGCTGGAAGGCCAAAACTCGGCAAACTTTTCATTTTTTACGAGTCAGTGAAAAGAGCTCAAAGAATACTCGTATTTTGAGGAACGAGTGATAAACAGGGATAGCAGTAGATTCCAGGTACAGGTTGGAATTTTCCAATCACGGCAGTATTACAAGGATGGCTAGGTGGGATCACTCTTCGCAGCTGTTCCTCAAAATAGGTAAACAATCAAGTGGATGTGAATGATCGGCCAAATGAAAAGTGGAGGTGACGGTGCACAAACACGACCAAGGCTTTTATGGCTGATGAATTTACGGTCTCAAATGGTTATTTACCGGTTCATTTTTTCTGGACGAGCTTGAACTCTGGGGGAAGCTTGCTCACATGCTTATGTTTATTTTTTAACGAGCATGAATTTCCGCATTAAAACTGCTCGGATCTTGCGTTTATTTTTTAACGAGCATGAACTTTGCCAAAACTGCTCGTTTTTACCAGTCATAAAGTAGTAAGGTCTCATGGAAGATCGCTATTTTTTTTAAAGAGCTTCATCTCCCTACGTATTGCTCCATATCCTCTCTTTATGCAAGCTGGGTATCGGCCTATCCTACGGGTTAGAGGGGTTAGTCCTACCTAAAACTAAAAGCCGCCCGTGCTTGCATTCCAAGAGGTTTGCATGCCCCCAGGTGTAAGTCTAATTTCAAGGCTGCCCCTACTTTTCCATTAAAAACCTTTGTTTTCAACATGTGAGGCTTACCTCTTTCAGGTTACCCAAAGATTGTTCTGCTAATTCTTTCAAACAGAAGCTTTCTTCGGCGACGGTGAATGATGTTTCTCCGCCACACACTTAACTTTGACAAAAGAATCTTTTTCCAGAACAACCCCATTCCTAACTGCCCCTTCTTCCGCATGAGAGCTCTTGCCGGCTCTTCTATTTTACGAAGAAGAAGGAGGGGACGGGGTACGGACTAGTCATATTCTCCCGCGGAAATTCTACTTTACACCCAAGGTTTCTTCTGCCTCCAGAGCAGACCAAGATGCATGCCCCCTAGGTTCCGGCCCTACTTTCCCGAATCATTCGCACTCATCAGGAAGAAGAACCGGAGGTAGAGACCTTTCTTAATCGAAAAGACCATTGAGGATAGGTATGTGACTACTTGCGATGCGTGATCCCGGAAGTGAAAGTTGGTCTACGAGCTTGACCATTCTTCCTTCGTATGGAAAACACATTATTCGAAAGAGTGAGGAGACTATTGCTTCCATGCAATATATGTAGTCTCGTCCAAGGAGTAGGTTATAATCCAAGGGTCCTTGGACGACCATCAAATTCATCTTGACAGCCTTCCCTTTCAATGTAATAGGCACATTAGGTAGAATCCCTAATGGTCGACTGGTTCCTTTGTCAAAACCCGAGAGATTCCTTGTCTCGGGCAAAAGCGCCGGGCAACCCAGTGCTTTCCAAGCAATAGAGGACAGGATACTCACAGATGCCCCTTCATCAATGATAGTTCCAGCCATCACCATTTTGTATATTTGGACTATAATTCTAAATGGTATACTGGCTGGTAACCGGGGTCTGCCTAGTTGGTTCCAATCAAAGGACACAACCAGGTTACTTGGTGGTGGGACCGAATATACGGCCGGATATGATCCTGACGACGCTCCTTCCTGCGATAAAGGAGTGGGCACATTGCCCTGATGTTCATCAGAATCGGTGTTGATAAAAAGAATCTGGATGGTGTCATCCTTACTCTCTTCGGTAGGGGTGTCAGCTGAAGATGAATCCTCAGTGACTGTGGTATTTGAAGATGAAACTTCTGAAGGGAGAACCGGGTCAACTGCCGTTTCGACCTTTGGACTTTCGTCCGGTCCGGATTCAGTAGGTTCACTTTTAGTGACTAACACTTCAGCTGGCCCTATGAGCGGGGCAACTGTATTTTCGACCAACGAAGGACTTGGCACGAGTTTTTGGTATCCAGGAGGAAGTAGCAACGGTGCAATCGGTTGATCTTCCAAAACTCTCTTGGCTTCATCTAAAAAGGGACAACGGTGAAGGGTGTGATTGCCTTCACACAGTTCGCAGGGGAATCTCATTCCCCTTCGTCGTCTGGGACCTTCACTTTCGTTGGTCGACGGTAAGCATTCGACCTGGTTGTCAGAGGTTGACGCTTCCGAACTGTGCAAACGAGGGGACCAGTCCCTTAGTATCCGGGGAATATTGGGACAATCACGGTGGAGGTGGTCTCCTCTACATATGACACATGGCGATTTGGGCCCGGTCCGTGCTGTGTGTGGGTTTTCGTTAGATACCTTTTGCTTGCCCCCACGCGCCTTTGCCTCCTTCTGCTTCATTTCTTTCTTCTTCTTTTCCTTCTTCTTTTCTATGGGAGCCGCGCTTTTGGCGGCTTGACCTTTCGAAGAAGAAGGATCGGAGGAAGGCGTATAAGAAGTGGAAGGCTGGAGGGTAGCTCTAGACTGGTCTAACTGTTGACTCGACTATTCAGGAACCGTGGTGGTCTGAACTACAGCGGTTGAGAATAGCCAAACTGGCAGGCCAATTGTCAGCCCTGGAAGCGACAATGTGGCCATGTGGGGCGCACCAACTTCTCCCCAAGAGGAGAAAGGGCTAGGGGTCCCATCATGTGGAATCCCTTTGTTGGTGTGTTCCATGTTCTCAACCTTAAGATCAACGTAGGAATCAGGGGTAATTATGTTCTGTTTAAGATGAATTTTATATGACGACGCTTTAGACACAACTTGCTTTTTCACTTTTTAAGAGTCGAGAAAAAGCTAAAGATGACTCTAGTCTCCTTCGATGTATTAACGAGCCCGAAGTGACAAATGCTCGGATGGACTTTTTCAGTTATAGAGTTTGAAAAAGGCCAAAAGAAACTACTCTGGAGTTCTAGGCAGAGGGTGTGCCAAACCTTTCGTGAAACCACAGAATACGTTTTACGGTACGAGTGGTTGATCTTCGTGAATGTTGTGTTCACTGCATCGCGATCAGTAGGGCGGCCGACACAGCTTCCTATGGATAAAGGCTTTGTTCCTATAGGGGTCCCCCAATATACGCGATGGTACGCGGGGGCACAAGTCCGTATTAGTGCTATCGTCCCTCAGGAGGAATCACCCACCTTCGTAGAGATCGACAGTCACTATGTTTAACGACGCCGGTTCACGTCTCTACCTAGACCTCTACTGTGTTTCGTTATGTTTCAAAGCGTTGTTAGATAAATTCAATTCTTTTTAGGTTGATCTTGCTTAGCAGTTTGCCTTTATGGATCACCACGTGATGTATGATACAACTCCTAAATGCAGTCTAAGAATGATAAGCAAGCTTTTTCAATTCTTTCAACTTATGAAAACCTTAACTACTGAAGGAAAAGAAAGACATCATCTTTTCAAACAGATCATAGAGCACACACTGATGCACTTTTCCTAAATCGACATGCAAACTGTCAAAATGCACATGCACAATGCAATTATTTCTTTTCTTCTTCCTTAATGTTGATGTATTACAAAAAGAAAGCTGTTGTATAATTTCGAATTCAATTTCAAGCGAAAGCAAACAAGTTTTTGTCCAATAATCAAAAGAACACCTTAAGATTCACTCGTTTCAACACAAGAAATACTGAAATTTGAACCGTATAATGAAAGCAAATGCTCAAGCAGCTATGAACAACAATAAACTAGCTCTTAGAATCACAACGACACTTTCTCATAGGTCTAGATCCAAGAGGTCATAGCAAGACTAGTTCACTTTCGCTATGGGAAACTGTGAATGACAGCAAGAAATACAATAAGAACAATCACGGTTTCTTCATACAACTGAGGCGGAATGAAGGCAAAGAAAGGTAGTTTCAGCTGGGTATACAGGTTGACAATAGGCTGCAAAAACAATACTGAAAACTAGGCAACAGACAGTGGGGAATCCCAGTTGCACAAGGCAAAACTGGATCAGCGCAGGTGCTGCACTGTCAATCTGAGATGCAGCGCAGGTAGCCCCTTCGGGACCTGCGTTGCAGCGCAGGTAGCCTTTGCTGCAGCTGCACTGAAGAGACAACTCTCGTCTCTCTCAGATTCCGGGTCACAGTTTGCTCAAAAATCAATGGTTTTTGGCCAAATCAAAGGCTGTCATTCAAGTATACACTAGAGGATGATTAAAGGAAGATGAACACTATCACAAAGAGCTAAAAAGAGTCCTTGTGGATCAACTCTTCAAATCATAAACATGCCCAGCACTGGGCTAGAGTAGCTGCCCTCTACTTTGCATTCGAAGGACTCGAATGCAGTTCGATTCGATACTCCCTTTGTTTAAGAAATGAATAGCAAGAAACACAAGCTACCAACGAGACACGATCCCCAGCGGAGTCGCCAGTCTGTTGTGGGGGAAAGTATCCAACTTGGAATGACCCTAACCCACTCTAAGGGTGACAGTTCCTTAGCAACAGCTGAAAGCAAAGCTATCTAAAGTTACTTCTTTATGACATGCAAGAGATAAAAGGAAGAGATCCACTTACCAATGTCTTGCGCAAATGGTCGATCCAATCTCCTCTATTTTCCGCTTGCTCCCAGCTCCAAGTCTTTTCACGGGCCCAGCTACACGAGATCCTGCAAACAAGACAAAGAAAGGAAACTACAAGAGGCATGCATTCATAACTGATTCAAGGATTAGCATAAATCAAATACGCAAGTAAGACAATACACCATTGAAACACATTCGAATAGAAGAACCTCAAATGCTTTATTAATATATGGAAGTAAGGTTCAGGCGGTGATACAACCATGAAAGGTCTAATCCAGCATCACCTTCCCGACGGAGAGAAATCTCTTCTTCACCTCCCTCAAGCAATCACCCAATGCTCACAACTGTAAACCAACAGCAATTCTTCGCGCTAAATTCCGCCCTCAGATCCCATGGGATGAGACCCTTATATAGAGTTTTGGAGTGAAGATAAGTCAGCTTGATGTGTGACTTGTTGTCCTCTTCAACTCCAGTTGTTCTTCAGTCCTTCACTCGGAGTTTCTACCTTCCACTTGGAGTTTTAGAAGCTCTTAACTCATCATTAGGCGAATCTTATGATCCAAGTGTCATTTTGGAAGCTTCCTAGGCACTGGCACATTGAGAAAAGATTCCTCCACATGTCAAAGTACGCCCAGCGCAGGTAGCCTTTGTTGCACTTGCTATGCAGCGCAGGTACACCACAGAGCTTTTGACTTTCAGCGCAGATGCCTAGTGGAGCAGCTGCTTTGATCCAAAATTGACCTGTTTTTGAGTGTTTTTCAGTGGAGAACTGATTTGCAGTGCTGTGGTTTGCTGACCTTGTTCCTCTAAGGGTAAGAACAACATGTTTAGGGACTTTGGATCCCTTAGATTATTGACATTTCATGCTCTATGATGTAAGGCACAAAAATGTCTATAACAATGTATTCATCCTCATAGCTTCCGACAGGGTAGTACTGCTCCTTGATGGCATCCCAGAATGAATTCCAGGTGGGGTAGTGAGCCAGTACTTTCATCCTTCTTCTCGTAGTAGGTTTCCCAGCAGTCCTTGATGTAGGGGGCTACTTTGAGAAGAGCGAAAACAATCTTTTCCTGACTCGAAAATTCATGAACAGAAAAATAACCCTCTAGCAGATTTAACCATTTATCTACGACATCTGCGTTTATCTGACCCTCAAATATGGGGATTTCAAAATTAACTTGTACCTTAAAGGGCGTGGCGTTTCCAGAGTAGCTACTGGAAGCCAATGCGTCGCTTCTGGGTAGCCACTGAAGGATTGGGGCAAAGTTGTCCATCATCGCGTTCCGTTGTCGCTCGAGGGCTTCTTCGAGCAAGATTTTGATGGGATCTCCTGCCCCCTCATATTTCTTCTCATCCGCCATGGGAGGTCGTCGAGATTTGCGACGCTAGTCTTGCAAAGGTTCAACCAGTTCAAGCCCTAACTCCTTATATCCCGACCTTGTTGGGGACATGCAAAGAAAAACAGAGAAAAAGCAGACCGCTCTGATACCATTGGTCTGGATTTAAACAGGAATGCAACAAATTACAGAGATAACCATATACACAAAGATGCAGCGGAAATAATACTTCATTTCATTAATGGAAAATATTGAAATATGCTTACAACCAAAAATGGAAATAAACCAGCTAGGGCGATGGTATCTTATCTCTGAGAAGAGATGTGGTGGCTACATGCCTCTGAACTGTGTTACAATGAGGCTCAAAGGCCTATTTATTGTTGAGAAACAATGGAAAACCCTTAACATTCCAAAACCTAACCCTAGGAGATGAAACGCCAAATTGTGGGCCCCGTTTGGGTAAATTGGTACATCAACTTCCCGGGGTCGTAACTTTGGCATACGATCTCCGTTTGACGCGTACAATAGCTCGTTAGAAAGATCTATCCGAGCACTACCACTTTGGGAAGGCCAACATCGGTCCATGGACCCATGTTGCCCCCAGATTTCCCAAAAAACGTCGTTTAGGGCCTCAAAACGGCTCTAGAAGTTCAAGACCCGCAAAACTGCTAAAATAGTAAGTTGTGCTACAATTAAAGAAACTGAAAATGCTGAGAGAAACAATGGTGGGGGTCCAGGTGGACTTGGCAGGTGGCCACCAATATCCACCTGGATCAATACTGTTCGAAGTGAACCTTAGTGAAAACACAACACTTGCACACTAACTAGTGTCACCTCCTCTAGTCGGTTGTTTTCGGGTTAGCCCTTGTCAGCTCAATCAAGTAGAGCAAGGTGAGGGGGAAAACCTTACATGCACGTCAGAGATACAATAAAATACTTATCTGCTAGAACATCCTCTTCTGCTCTCAATAAGTCGGGATCCCTCTTCCACCTCGGAAATGAATAAGTGTTATGCACAGTGGAAAATGAAAAAATGAAAAGTCAAAAAATTCAAATTGAAAAATGAATAAGTCAAAAGAAGAGAAAGGCTTCCTACGCAGGGAGGTGATGCAAGTAACTCCGTCGGGGTACTAACCAGGGTCACTGGTAGCAGAGCCATGCTTGTGTTCCTATGTGACTCCACCGAGGTACTGTCCAGGCCTGCTGGCAGTGGAGCAACACCAGAGATGAAACTAAGACTCTGACGATTATACTGCTTGTGCACCTATATACCCCTCAGCCTCAATCAAAACAACTGTGTTGCCTTGGCTTTGAGGTGTGTCAATCGACTAAGGGTCTGGCATATGCTATATCTTACAATCAAGCTAGTGTGAACCCAAGATGATCCGAGAGCTGAAAAATACTTCCAGAGGTGTTAGACTTGATTTTCACGAACAAGGTCCATTCAGAGAGGTGGAGTTCTACCAGTGTGTCGCCAAGTGTTGTAGAGGCTACAATCACCCTCCAAAATTTTTCCTTAGTGTGTTTTGGAGCCTCCCTACCAACCTTTCACATCATTTTTTCTTTCTTTGTCAAGTACTCAAGATTCAGTGTTTTCCTCGCACAAATGCAGCCTGTCGGTCACAGTCGATCCATTCCCCTCATAGGTTGTCCACTCGGACTTGGTTTAGCTACAGGCTAAGTAGCTTCCCTTTGAAAATTGTGCATTTCTGGAGGGTAGCCATCCTTCCCTCCAGAAATTGCGCAATCCTCTCTGGAAGCCTGCTGGGCTCCAATACTGCGCAATCCTGCCAGCTAGCACTCCCAGTAGGATTTGTGCAAATTTCCCCAGAAGAGTTGTTCAGCCCAAGATTTACGCAAATCTAAGCACCAGTCAGCAACTCTGCCCAGAAATTGCAAAAACCTCCTCAGAAATTAGCCCAACTCCCAGCCAGGAATGCACATTTTTCCCAAGCAGTTGAGCAACTACATGCATGAACAGTCCGGTTGACCAGTTCCACCCGGCACCGAGGAAATTTGACTTGCATGCATGCATGACTTGCTTTTCCCATAATAGCAATATACAACATGCAAAAGGCATCCCATGATTCAGGGAGATATTTTTAGCAGTCGGGTGTTACATGCAAAGTTCTTTTAGAAGTTTCCCACCAAGTGTCGCTTTTTCCTAGATTTATGGCATGCGCGTCATGAGACCAAAATTATTTGTCCAACGCATCACAGCTCATTAATTCACATCGATCTTGGAGCTCTAACATCCTACATCACATCCAAGGCTCTTTGACACATCCGGCTCAGATATTCACAGGTAAGTGGCCTCAACTTGTCTTTTTCAGCATTTCTGTCGCTTTTTGTGTATTCGCTTGTCTGAGTGTTGTTTGCTTGATTTCTATGAATGCTTGAAGTTGTTTACATGTATACTAGCTTGTTCTAGCTATGTTTTAGTTTTCATTGCTATCTCACTGCTGTCACATGCATGAAACTGTTTTGCATGGACGTTCGCCCAATCGACGAACTGCCTCACCCACATGCATGTTAATATGTTTGTCGAATATTTCATTCATGTTTTGAAAGAACTATTAATCACTTTTGCTATCACTTAGTTTTGCTATGCATTCACTGTCTTACTTGCTTTTAGTTTCTTGTCGACGAGTCGGGCCAATCTTGGCCCAGAATCTGCCTTCACCAAGGCTGCATTACGAAATCTGGGGAATGAAGGCTCACCTTCCTATCCAGATTTGCACATTTCTGCCTAGCACTGGCCTCCAGGTCTGTTTTGCACATTTTTGGAGGACAGTGGCTGCTTGGCCCAAGAAATTGCACAAATTTTTCCCCAGGCCAGTAGTCCTTCCCAGCTGGAATTGCGCATTGCACAATCCCAGCAGCCAGCTCTGACTGGATTGCGCATTTCGCAGATCTAGCATCTATTCCTATATCCCAGAAAGTCCAGACTTTCTTTTGCGCAGTTTTGGTAGCCAGTCACCCAGCCTCCCAGCAAAATTTATGCAATCTTTCTCACCGGGTTCCCAGGCATGCAGTGTGTCCTTCCTCGGATTTGCTTTGTTTTCAATGACATATTTCTTTCCATGCATGTTTCTTGTTTCCAGATCTTTTAGGTATTCATCTTCTCAATGGCTTCCAACTTAGAGAACATGGTCTTAGGATACTGATGGTATTGTCACTGGGGCAACAGCTGAACAAATCTCCTCTAGTTTGTTGATCTATGAAGATATGAAGTTGTATCTAGACAAGGACATCAAACTAAAGTGGCAAGAGGTTAACGAAACATTTGCAGGCACTTTTGGGGAAGACCTCGAAGACCGTTAGGTGTACATGAACATTCATAAGTCAAGATTGTACCAGATTTCATGCAGATACCCCGCATTCCCATGTGCAGACATTATTCACTAGATCATCTCTCACACTGACCCAGAGATGATGACCTTGAGAAGTGTTAGTGGGACGAAGCTTGCAACCTTTTGGGCATGAGATTATGATGAAAGGTATCATATGTTAGAGCCCATGACTATCATGACTCCTCCATTTAGCTCACCCAATAGCAGAGCTCACTCCATATACATTTTGAAGGATTGGGTAAAGGTGCCAGCTCGCTTTAGGATGACACCCAACCAGATCTACAAGATGAAGATGTTGAGGAAGGCATACCAATACTTGGTCATATTCACATGTCGACTGAGTGGCCAAGCACGCACTGAAACCTTTCATCAGATTTGGGTGATCGCTCTGGACCCACTGGCCAGACAAGGAAGACCATACAATTGGCCCGACATATTGGCTCATCAATTGAAGGAACAAATCACGAAGGCTCGATAGTCACCCGAAGGCATGCATGCAAATATTTACATTTCTACCTACATCCTACATGCAGTAAGTGCCCGACATGAATTCCCGGGCTCGGAGTGGGCATGGTCACTGACTATGATGTGATATTTAGCAATGGAAAGGATTTCCTTCATCACATAGCCTCAAGAGAGGTGAAGCAGATCAGGGTTCAGTTGAAGAAACTCTATAAATTGGATGTAGAAGACTACAATGCTTTGAGAACTAAAGTAGAGAAGGTGCAGAGCCGAGACATCGATGAGTTGTTGCATAGAATATTGGGTCACTTGCACCATGGAGCTTTGAAGATCATGCAACAAATTTCTATAGGAATTCCTAAGGGTACACTAGAGCATAGAGACACATGCAAAGGGTGTATATTGGGGAAGTACACCAAAGCTTCCTTTCATGATAAAGACAGTTGAACACAAGCGATCCTCGATGGAGTTCATTCAGATGTGCATGGACCGTTCTCGACAGCATCCACGTCCAAGCACAGGTATTATGTAATATTTGTTGATGATTTTTCTCGTAAGTGTTGGATTTTCTTTATGCAGAAGAAATATCATAAGTTCGCTAAATTTTGTGAATTTAAAGCACTTGTCGAGAAAGATACTGGAAGGAAAGTTAAAGCTCTCAGGATCGATAATGGTGGAGAATATGTGTCGAATGAATTCAATAACTTATGTGCATCAAAAGGAATTCGACGAGAATTAATAGCACCTCATAACCCATAGCAGAATGGGGTGGCTGAAAGGAAGAAAAGAAAATTTGGGAGCGACATGGGCGATGTTACATGATCAGAGCCTACCATTTCACTTGTGGGCTAAAGCATGCAGCATAATTGTTTATTTACAAAACATAAGTCGTCATCGAATTCTCAGGATGAGTACACCGGAAGACGATTTTTTAGGTAAGAAACTAGATGTGGCACACTTCAAGATCTTTGGTTCATTAGTCTATTGTCATGTTACCAAGGATGCACGGAAAAATATAGATCTAACAACTGAGTTGGTCATATTTGTGGGGTACACTGATACACCTCACAACTATCAAGTGTACCTTCCATCCAACAGGATGATATTGGTTTGTAGAGATGTGAAGTTTGATGAAGAGAAGGCCATGAGATGTTTCATTTAGATGGATCTTCAGTTACATGTAGATGAGGATATTTTAGCTCCAAAGGAGGAACCTCAGGATGATGTGGAGCGGCCACATGCAGAGGAGCAGAGAATGGAAGCACCCACTCATGTAGATAAATCTAGAGATGGAAGGAAGCACACAAAAGAGGTTGATAGATTGATGTAGGATGCTAGAGAGAATGTGGGAGCACCCACATCACAACGTAGGCAGAGGAGATCACCAGATCGATACACTGGCTACATGTCTCTGATGAATGAGAGTGTAGAGATTAAGCCATCCTCATTCGAGGAAGAAGTGCAACAATCGGTCTAGGTTGATGCCATGGTTGAGAAGTATGACTCCATTATCAGAAACAATGTTTGGGAAGTGGTGCCAAGACCAACAGACAACTTAGTGGTGAGTTCTAGATGGCTTTAAAAGGTAAAGAAAGCAGCATATGGGAGTGTAGCGAAACACAAGGCAAGATTTGAGGCCAGAGGGTTCTCTCAGGTGGAAGGAATTGATTATGATGAGATCTTTTCTCCAGTAGCAAGGTATGCATAAATCAGATCTATTCTAGCACTATCAACATAGATGGGATGAAATATACATCAGATGGATGTGAAGACAACATTCCTCAATGACATGATTGAGATAGAGGTGTACATTGAGAAGCCCAAAGGATTTGAGACCTTCAATAGAGATTCGCATGTGTGTAGACTTAGGTGAGCATTGTATGGAATGAAACAAGCACCCCACGCTTGGTACACAAGAATTGACAACTATTTCACTGAGTTGGGCTTCGCCAAAAGTGAAGTAGATGTGAACCTTTACCATATTGTGGTTGAAGGTAAATTTTTTCTTATAGTATTATATGTCGATGATTTGATTCTGACAGGTGATGAGAAGCTTATAAAGTCTTGCAAAGAGGATATTGCAAGAGAATTTGAGATGAAGGACTTGGGGCTCACGCATTACTTTCTTGGTATGGAAGTATGGCAAGGAGATGAGGAATTGTTTATGTCTCAAGGAAAGTATGCCAACGAGATACTGAAGAAGTTCCACATGGAGAGAAGAAAACCCATGGAGACTCCTCTAATAGGTAACTGGAGGAAGGAGGATGATACTTTAGGTGAAGTAGTAGATGCTACTATTTATAGACAACTTGTGGGTTCACTTATGTATTTCGTGAACACACGAACGAACATGTGTTTTGTAGTTAAACAACTGAATCAAGCCATGTTTAATCCAACCAAACTTTATTGGAAGGAAAATAAACATGTGTTGAGATACCTCAGAGGCACCACTCAATTTGGTCTTTGCTATGGACGGATAGAGAGAGTGAAGCTTCAAGGCTTCACAAATGTAGATTGGGTGGGGAGTCCATCTAACAGGAAGAGCACATCATGGGGAATCTTCAGTATTGGGTCACCATCAGATTCTTGGTACAACAGGAAGCAAAGATTAGCTACACTCAATTCAACATAAGTAGAGTACATGGTTGCTAGTCAAGCAGCTTGTGAGGCTATATGGATGAGGAAGATCATTTTTGGGTTGTTTGGTCAACAAATGGATCCTACAGTGATTTTATATGACAATCAGAGTTGCATCAAACTCTCCTAGAATCCATTTTCTCATGATCGATCCAAGCATATCACATATGGTATCACCATCTACGATATTGTGTGCAAAGGAGAATCATGTTGCAGAAGTACATTCCTATAGAGGAGAAGGATGCAAATATTTTTGACAAAGGCATTGTCAAGATGAAAATTTGAGTTTCACAGAGGCAAGATTGGGTAGCAGATAATCCATTTATTGTTGAGAGGGAGAATTGAAAAATGAAACAAGAAAATCCTAATTTAATTTTGTCATTGAATTAAGTTGAAGTCATTTAAACTAGTTCCAACTCCTGGAGGAATTAGTGGGAGGTCCAGTATTGGGGTATAACATGCAGTAGTGGGGTGTAACCTAGAGTAGTGGGGTGTAACCTACAGTAGTGGGGTGTTGCCTACAGTGATCAAACAGTAAACTGTAAATTCAATAATAATTAACTCATGCATGTTTGATCAGAGAAAGACCCAGTTGATATTGGAGTTTAGGGGCAATGTATTATGAGTTGTAAAATCATCTAAATTAAAAAAATGGTGCATGCAGTTAGAGAAAGGCCTATAAGGATTGCACAATTCATAATTGGGAAATTTCCCCATTAAATAGGGGCTAATTCCTTGAGTAATGGCAAAAGGAATTAGGAGCTTGGAGGCTTGGAAATTTGGCTAAGTATTGGCCAAAGGTAGTCATAGGGAAAGGATATAAAATACTTGTGCAGTTTGAGCTCAAGGTTGAGAAGAGCATATTGTATTCATCCAAATTCTTTTACTAATGCAATATGCAGATAGCAGGGGTTTTTAACTGTGGATTTCTTTAGGGAATTATTGTGTAATGTGTAATGTAATTCTTTCTCTTATATGCTTCGTGATTTCATCGATCATTTATTGTTTCCACTGATGAGTAGAGTATATTCAATTCAATTGTTTTAGCATATTATAATTTTCAGTTTGAATCTACAAGGAATTTCTACACTTTGAGGATGAGATAGGACATCCAAGATTACAGTAGTTGTGGACCAATATTCTTTGAGGACTAGCTATCCAAGATAAGAATAGTCCAAAGAAGGTCATACTCTGTGAACACCTGGATGGAGTATGTACCTTGAGAGATGATGATGACAGTGTCTATAAATCATCGGTCTCGCCAGCATTGTGCTATGATCTTGTGGAGATATATTTTTGTTAGTCAAGGCCTTTCTATGTGACAATGTTGGTTGGTATGATGCTAAAAAGATGGATTTCCAATCCAAATCTTCTTATAAGATCTCTTCAAATTGAGAATGTCCATGTACCATTTATGAATACCTCAGTTAAGAGGGAGCGTTGAAGAAAATGTATAACTAGGTTCGGTCTTCATAAATATGAAATGCGCTCTGTATTCTTGTAAATTGTAAAATGAAAGAAATTATTTATTTTTGTTTTTAGAGCATGGGTTTCATGCTCAAGGTATTTTATTTTATAGGTCAAGCATCCATTGAGTGCTTCTAGGGTTTGTCCTAGGTCAAGAACTCAAAAGATTCATTGTCATAAGTTGAAGACCCCATCAAGAACATTGTAACATGTAAAGAAATCATTTTTGTCTTTAAAAGTGTCTAAATACCCTCCAAGACCAAGTCAGCATGACAGCTGGTATGTCAACCTAAAAGGAAGAGCCACGTCCAACTTGAAGAGCCGATATATAGGAGGAAGCTCGACCTCCTTGAGATACATTCATTCCATCACTCATTCTAGCGAAGAAGGACGAAGAAGAAGGCAATGAAGAAGGAAAAGGATGAAGAAGACTTTTGTTTGGGCTATTTCTCTCTCACAAATATGAAGGAGGACTATGGTTTCTACAACATATCTAGGGTTTTCATTTACAAGTTCGATCTTGAAGAAAAGAAGGCAAGAAGGTCAAGTGAAGGTCACCAGAGGTCATCCTCAAGTTCCAGAAGTTAGATAAAGGAAAGTGAAGGTCTAAGGAAGCATTGGAAGGCCGAGCGAGGCTCACACACGTGGAAGTAGAAATTACAGGAGGGCCAAAAATTTTAGGTCTGCAGTGTTGACCGAAATTTTGTAGCAGAAGATCGAAGTGGTGCTACTGGAAGAGATTTGATGGGGTTTGACTAGATCAAGGATAACACATCATCCAGAGAGGTTGGTCTTGGTCTTGGAGGGTATTGGTCTTAGTCTAAAGGTATTGGAATTCGTAAATTGAAGAATCTATAAGGAAGAAAATAGATTTGCGAGTTTTCCTCTCAAGTGGAGAGGTTTTGGCCTTGGCTTGCAACCTATATTCTATGTTCTTGTTCTTCTTGTTTTGGTAGTTGTTTGATGATATACAAACATAATAATAAGTAATAAAGGTGATAATTAAAAATACATCACAAGCAGTTATCAATAAAGAGAAATCACTCTAATCATTGCCCTATAGATTTCTCAACGTGTTGAGAAATATAGGGCATTGGGATCAAGTGATTTCTCTTGTAATGATATCTTCTTGTAAATACTTATTTATATTAGGTTCTTCTCTTGACTTATATTATTATAGTGTTATTTTTCATCAAACATCTACCAAATCATAAATGATAAGGAGACAAGAGACACAAAATGTAGTCAATTAGCTAGGGCCAAAACCCCTCCAAGTTGAGAGGAAAAATCCAAACAAATTCTTCTTCTTATAGAAACTTCAAGTGAAGAATACCAAGACCAAGACCCTTGACACGACAACCTATCCAAGGCCGAGTCACAAGACCCTTCTTCACTGCTTCGTCTTCTTGCCTAAGTCAACACTAGTTAAATTGACTTCTATCACTACAATTTTTGGCTACATTAGTATTTCAACCTTCCTCCATAGATCTGCAATTCTCGGTTGCTTGAAACTTCTGCAAAATCACACATGTGGGCTGAATTAAGGTTCTTGATGGTGTTTTTCCTTCTTCGCTTGGCTCAAGAGCTTCTCCTTATAACCTTGTCTAGAAAAAATAATGGTATAGTGACTTTTTACTTGGCTTCTATAAGGGTTGGTGTAACCCTACTGCAGAAACCCTAGTTTCTCTCACATGTGTGAGGAAGATAACCCAAAAATAGTCCCAAATTCCTTCGCTCTTCTTCCTTTTCTTCTCGCTAGTTCTGACACTAGAAATATTATGGCATTTGGATTAGGTGATTTCTCTTTGATGATAACTTCTTGTGAATAGTGTTCTTCTTCATCAAACAACTACCAAACCATAAACAATAATGAAACAAGAGATAGAATGTAGGTGATCATCCATGCAAAAAACCTCTCCAACTTGAGAGGAAAACCCAAACGAATTCTTCTTCTTATAGAAACTTCAATTGACAAATACCAAGACCAACACCCTTGACATACCAACCTCTCCAAGACCAAGTCACAAGACCCTTCTTCACTACTTCTTCTTCTTGCTCAAGTCAACATGAGTAAAACTAGCTTCTTATAGCACTGCTAATCTGAAATTTCAACCCTCTTCCTTAGTTATGCAAATCTCGACCTACCTATACCTCTACAATTCTTACGTGTGAGCTAACTTGAGGTAGATTGGAGATGCTTTCCTTCTTTGCTTGACTTGGAGTCTTCCTTTGGTGATTTTGTCTAGTAAGAATGATGGTTGGTGACCTCCTTAATGGTTTCTTTAGGGACTGATTTAACCCTACTACAAAAACCCTAATCTATGTCACACGTGTGAGGAAAATTACCCAATAGCAATTCTAAACTTATTCACTCTTCTTTCCTTTCTCTTTGTTGGTTATGAGACTGCTCTTCCTATGATTTTCACACTTCTTGATGTATTTAAACTGCTTGAATCGAATGTCCTTCAAGTGAGGATGAGCACTTCTATATATGTAAAATAGGCCGAATTTACCTTGTGACTAGGCCGACATGCTTTTCTAGAATCATCTTCATCTCCTTTTGAAGGCCGACATGAGGTAGTACTTGTGACAAGGTCTTGGAGGGTTTGTGACTCAAATAAATTCTCTTTTTACAATGTATAACATGCCCAAATGGGTCTTCAATACTTGACATTGACTCAATAGAATTTATGACTTGATGACCAATCCTAATAGCTCTCAATGGGAGCTTCATCTATAAAAATTAAAATTCCTTGATCATGAAACCCATGACTCAAGCATAACATAAATGATTTTATTTTTATTCTTTACATCAATTACATAAAATCATGATTATACATGCCATTATGAAGATCGTTTTATCCTCCACAATATCCCAAGGTTGAAAGGAAATTGACAGAGGTAACCTCAAACCACTTAGGTTTTAGCAGCTAGCCCTGCTAAACCAGAGAGGGCTCTCTCTATAAAGCTCACAACTAAATATGAATAGAGTCGGAAAAATATATTAGCCTAGATATGTTCAGCTCTAGGGTTTTTAAATTTATGGTTTTGCTAGATCAGGAGTGAAAATCAGGGAACTAGGTCAAAATATCAAAGGTTTTAGTTGCAAGAGATATAAAGGAGTAGGGTAGGTATGCCTTTGTGATACTTTGGGGTTTTTTCGATGTAGTGTAGGGTGGAAAAGAAAAGATTCAAAATGAGCATGGCAAGCATGAATTCATTTATGAGAAGATAGGTAACATAAACATGAAGTTCCTAACAAAACATAGCTTAAACTTAAGAATTCTGTTTAAAACCTCTTAGGAAAATCACTGAAAATCATAGATATGGAAAGAAGATGAAATTATCATTCATATAAAACTATAACAGAGATAAAACATTATCACAAACTCTCAACACAAGAATTCTTGAATAATAGCTACAACTATCCTTTAATTTCCTGTAAAAAGGGATAATTGAATACAAGCTCCAAGAGTTCTACTCATTGATTTCCAACCCTTTCTCTAACTTAGATTGGGTTACATATAGATAAAAATATCATTTTCTCCCTCTCAGGGGTCAAATCCAACATTCAAGGAACTGCGTACAAGAATATCTCCAATCATACCTAAGACTAGGGAGGTTAGAAACCAACTCCCAATTTGGTGCAAAACTGATTCATTTGACCATAAGAACCTATACAAGCATGAATCTACTTAATTTTTACTTTGAAAAACATAATTAAACCTCAATGCATCATCACAACCCTTAAAATGACAAATTACATTAGCAAAACTGGAACATGACTCGGTAAACTAAGAAAAATGATTTCCAGGTAAAAACGTAGCAAATTTCATGAAAACGTACTATGTTGCTTGTAAGTGACTTTTGGAGGGGTTCCCAATCTCCAAATTAAGATATGAAAAATGATAGAGAAAGATCTGCCTGTCTACTACACCATAGAATCTTGAAGCACTGAAAAAGATTGTTTCTAGACCTCCAAAAACCATTTCTCCCACAAATACTCCAAAACTATAGCGTGCCTCTGAAAAACGTGGCAGAAAGGTGTTTTTTGGTACTTCTTTGACCTTTTGACCTAGAAAAAGCTGCTAACATGGATCTCCGATTACATAACTTTAATTTTCAGATCATAAGTAATCCAAAAATGCAAAATTTGCATGATTTGGAGGCCTCCAACAAAAATGTAGCCTGGGACAAACTACCTTTTCTACCCATAAACTATGTAAAATTTCCAAAATGCCCAAAATTTTTAAAAGATTCCAAAATTTGTTCAAAGTTTTTGAAATTTGTTCGTTGGAGATAGGTAATGATTCTTCAAGCTATGAGTGAAGCCTCAACCAAGAATTCAATCTTATCCCCCTTCTTATGTTGAATTAGGCTTTCCCTTAGTTTTCTCTCCAACTTTTGAATTCTGATTTGGGAAACTCTATTTGGTATCCCTATAGTTGTAGCTATGGCCTTAGTTGAAATGATGAAGTTGAACCCTGCAATGTTGACCTTATCACTCCTAAGATTTGTGGCAAAAAGACTGGTTAACATGGCATGATATCCTACTTGTTAAATTTTCTCACAAAACCCTAAACATCCCACCTTTTAGAAACATTGTCTGGAAAATGCTGAAGACCTCAATTCTTTGGTGTAAAGTGGCTCAAACCTTGACACTTGACCTCCTTTGTTGTATGGCTTCTTTCCTCCCTCCATTTTTTACAATTGCAAAGCAAAACCCTAGTGTAAGAAATGGGAAAAACATAGTTTTTAGAGGGAGTAGGTGTAGTATACCTAGGGGGGATAATATGGGGTACAAAGGGAGGTACCCTTGGAATAATGTAATAATGGGATGGGCCATAGTAATAAATAAGGCGGTTAGCCCGTATCATGTAATGGACCACAAGTAGTTAGCAATAATGTAATAAGCCCATGATATTAGATAGATGGTATTGAGGGAACCATGGTAATGACCCATGGTATTGTATGTATGAGGCCTATATAGAGGTTAGAGTCTCCCCATTGAGAGATGTCAAGGATTATTGTATGAACAGGCATATGGCTTGTGGAGTGTTCTCCTTCCTTAAGGAATGAATGTATGGTGTTGCCTTACCTTAAGGGTTTGATATTAATAAAGAGAAGAATTTCTATCTATATTCAAATCTTATTATTTTTGGTGATTATTTACAGTGATTTGGTATATTGGTATCATTTTCATATATTTTCAGCTCATATCTATAACAAGTGGTATCAGAGCTATAACAAGTGGTATCAAAGCACTTTCTTGGGCAAAGCGGAATTTTTTTTTTAATTTTGCATGAACTTTTTGGGGCGATGAATTTACAGATCAGATCTATACGTTCTAGTGCAAAATCTATAGAATCTAATTGCAGATCTAATTTTTGGTGAAAAAATAACCAATTTGAAAAAAAATCAGCCGAATCAGAGTCCAGATAAAGGAGATATCGCTGATTTAAAAATCAGTTGTGTTGCAGACATTTTTCGGGGTGCCGAGTTTGCAGATAAGATATGTACATTCTAGTGCAAAATATGCATAATATAATTGAAGATCTGAGTTTTTGGTGAAAAAATACCCAATTTCAAAAAAAAAACCAGTCGAATTAGAGTCCGGATGAGGGATATATCGCTGATTTAAAAATCTGTTGCGTTAAAGACATTTTTTAGGGCAGCAAGTTTGCAGATCAGATCTATACGTTCTGGTGAAAAATCTGTAGAATCTCATTGCAGATATGGATTCTTTGCAAAAAAATACTCAATTTGAAAAAACAAATCGGCTAAATCGGACTCCGGATGAGGGAGATATCGCTGATTTAAAAATCAGTTGTGTTGGGGACATTTTTCGGGGCGGTGAGTTTGCAGATCAGATCTGTACATTCTGTGGAAACATTTGCAGAATCCAATTCTAGATCTAGGTTCTTTGCAAAAAAAATACCAAATTAAAAAAAAAATCAGTCGAATTAGAGTCTGGATGAGGGATATCTAGCTGATTTAAAATCGGCTCCTTTTTCAAAAAAAATTGTGACAGTGGGACAATTGAAGCGTGAATCTGAAATTCCAATGCCTAGATCAGAATTTGATGAAGATGTACAAATTTGATGGCTCTGAACCGGAAATATGGGTAGCACAAATGGAACAATATTTCACTTTGAATCACATCGTAGATGATGAAACTAAACTAAGTGTGGCAGCCATTTACTTGGACCAAGAAAGATGGCAATGGTGGCAGTGTCATCAAAAATGCTATCCAAGGACAATTACTTGGTAGATGTTCGCAAAATCCATTTGTGACTGCTTTGACCCTAAATCTAATTTTTTGGGTCCTCTTACTAAGCTCAGACAGACAGGCACACAACCTAGCAAAGATTTTATTTTTACAGGAAAGAAGGAAACCAAGAAACCTAAAGGGTTATTTTCTACTGGTATCTCCTTATTGCAGGTTCATGGATGTATTCAAAAGGAGAATCATCATGTCTATAAATCCTAGCTGCAAGCATAATTTTATCAATGTTAATTTGGCAAAAAAATTGCAAGTTCCAGCAAAACACATTGAAAACACACAGGTTGATGATGAGGATGTTCAAGTTTATAAGGATTTGAAGCTTTCTATGGATAAGTATGTGTTGCATTGTGATTTTTATATTTCAGATATGGATAACATGGATGTTTTTTTGGGATATCCTTGGATGGAACCTGTGGGTACTGTCAATATTAATGTGCAGAATAAATTCATGAAACTCTGGTATAAAAAGAAGAAAATAACATTGCAGGATATTTCTATTAAGACCCACGCAGAGACTATGGAGGTGGAAGCACACAACTCTAATGACACTTACACATCAGATGATGAGCCTTTGATGGTCAACAATCAAACACAAACATCAAACTAGGTACTAGAAAAACAGGTAGTGTCCAAGGAGGCTGAAGTAGAAAAGGTTACAGGTACTAATACATTAGAGGAGGACTCAATGGTTGAAGTAATATTAGAAGATAAGAAACAACAGCAGGCACAACAACATCTACCAGATAACAATTAGCCTCCATTAGGTGGTGAATTAAAGAAAGATACATCGTTGGTTAACACATTAGCATATCACCACCCACATCACCCCGCATGAAAACAAACAACAAGATGGCAACGAATTAGCCACAAGGACAACAACCCCCGCATGACAAATAGAGAGGAGCGACGATCCACCTACTACACATCAACATATAAGAGCCACCATGTTCAACTTCCATCTCAAGCGAGTGAGGCACCAGCTGGATCGAGGGTTTACCTTTCTCTTAGATGGCTAGATGCACGTGCATGGTACCAGTGGACTAGTCTTTTGAGTAGATCTTATTATTTGTGTTCTTCGTATGTTTTGGGGATGAAACATGTTAAGGCAGGTGGAATGTAGTATACCTAGGGGGGATAATATGGGGTACAGAGAGAGGTACCCAAGGGAATAATGTAATAATGGGAGGGGCCATAGTAATAAATAAGGTGGTTAAACCGTATCATGTAAGGGACCACAAGTAGTTAGCAATAATGTAATAAGCCCATGGTATTAGATAGATGGTATTGAGGGAACCATGGTAATGACCCATGGTATTATATGTATGAGGCCTATATAGAGGCTAGAGACTCCCCATTGAGATATGTCAAGGATTATTGTATGAACATGCATATGACTTGTGGAGTGTTCTCCTTCCTTAAGGAGTGAATGTATGGTGTTGCCCTAACTTAAGGGTTTGATATTAATAAAGAGAAGCATTTCTATCTATTTCTATCTTATTATTTATTGGGTATATTTTTATTTTCATATATTTTCAGCTCAGATCTATAACAAGTGGTATCAGATCTATAACAATAGGGAATTGGGATTAGTGTATTTAGGTGAGTAGATGAATGGATTAGGGAGAAGATATGTGGTTAAGAAAAAATAGGGAGGTAGGGAGGTGTATTAGGAAACTTAGGGAGGTGGAAAATGATAAAAATAGTGAAGGGATTGCTATAGGGAATTTAAACATGGTCCTAACCCTCAAACTGCCAAAAATGCAATGTAGAAGCTAGGGTCAGGTCTAGGGGCTAGGGAATGAGGGAAGAAGGGTAATAAAATCTTAGGGGAGGTGAGTTTAGTGAGGGGAAGAGGTAAAATGAGTAGGGAACTATGTTTTATTGTTTTCAAATCAAACAAGAGTGTTAAACCACAAAAACGTAGTGTGGACCATGTTGTCCTTTGAGATAAACTAAGATCAATTAGTTATGTCAAAGCATCTATAGCGTTTTGTTGTTTTAAATGATTGGATAACTAGTGAACTATTTTATAAACATGTGCTTTAAACTTAGGCAGATTTTTGATAAAATGAAAGGTTGTTTTTTAACTGCACATGGTTACTTTTCTTTTAATGGGATGGAGAAGTAGAGTGTGAAGAGGTATAATTTATTTAATATTCAAACTGAGTAATTAACCATTTACAAGAAGAAATTAAGAAAACATTGCTTTCTTAATCAACAAAATGTAATCAAACTATTATAGAGATCTAGTGTCATATAATTTCAAAGATGAATTACAATAATAAATAGTTCACAAGGGATTCAAAATGAAACTGAAATTCAATTAAATTTAAAATCGAATAGCTGCAAAAGGCTTAATTTATATGAAGAAAACATAATGAATAGACAAGATGAAATAAAACTCACTATGAGACAGACCATATGAGGCAAATCCATAATATTTTATTATTTCAAAAATGCTCCAGCTTAGTACAATTCTGCTCAATGATAACATGTTTAAGGGTTCAACCCCTAATAACTCAAAGGAGGACTTATTTATACAAAAATTTACAAAAAATCTACAATCTACTTGGAATAAAATACCAAAATAGTACAAAATTAAAAAAATAGAACAATATAATAGGAACCGAAAAACTGTTGAAGAGGTGGTTCTATCATTTGGGAATCTGTTGATGATCTGGCCTGAAAACACTAATGAGTTGTTCTGTTGTCAAAATGAGGAATTACTCAATTGTTTCACACAATTGATCTCATCTTTGTTCACTTGGAATTTCTACATTTACTATCTTCTTGAATGTTTCATCCACCTCTGTATATCTTTTGAAATTAGGCTTGGGGAGAAACAAGTTCTTGATTTCATGTAAGATGATTAAATCAAACTCCAAGGCTTCTAGAAAATCCCCCCCTGTTATATGTCCTTTAAATCCTGCAAATTTGGCTCTGTCTACTGCAATAGCATATAAGTCCTTGCAATAATAATCTAATCTAATCAACTTATCATTCAAACCTACTAACCCTGGCAATCATTTCATATTTAAAACATTAAATTTTGAATGAAATCTCTTAACAGAAATGTCCATGGTTTGACACTTAGTTTCTAATTGATTGATTAAATTCTGTTGGACACATAATCCTAAAGGGTTAGTGTGGAAGCCGAAAAGACTAAGCAGCCCAAGAGACCTTGGGATCTGAAACCCAAGAGTCATATGTTGTACTATAAATGTATATCTGATGTTAATAAAAAAAAATGGGAACTCACTGATTTATCTTTCACATTGTTTGCTGTCCATGTGTGTTTAACATGGTATCAGAGCCAGGTTCCTTCCTGACCTGCTCAAATCTTATGTGAACCACTAATTTTGTGGCATTTGTGTGCATTTCAGTGCTGCCATTTATTATTTTGCTGCCATTCTCAGCCTAGCATGAAAAACGCTCAGAGCGGCAGGGGAATACCTGCGTTGCCATCCCTGACCCATCATTTCTATGCGTGATAATCAATACTCGATTTTTCCCTGAAGAGTGATTGGTCTAAGAATCTACGTACTGACCTGTAAACCAACGTTTCTGTCCATCTAATCTTCGCGCTTAGAAACAGTCGTGAGCTATTTTTATATGCCCAGTGTATTTGCAACAATTTATCTGACTTTTCCAGGCCCTGGAACCTAGTCAGCGCTGTCCTCGGTAGTTTCGCTGCTGGTGGAATGAGCGAGGTAGTTTCTTATGCGTTTTATACCAACACTCCCCGGTCATTGAGTTAATGCTCTCCATCTCCTCTCAGAAACTCCCCTTTGTCTGTCAGATGTGATTTTTGGGTACTTGATTATTTTGGCAGGGGTCGTTTATATTCTTTAGGTATTATAATGCTCAGTGCTCCAAAGCCCTGGCCTCTCTTCCCCATCTTGAAGCTTTGGTCTACCACCGCTCAATTTCTTTTCGTTCTATTTTCAGAGCGGAAGCCGTCAAAGGTTTCATGGGTTTTCTGTTTCTGATATTTTTGAAATCCCTGGTGTCACCGGACAGCTCTGAAGGACGCGCTTTAACCTTTTAAATAAAATTTCACTTCCTTTGCATGTGAATGTGAACCAAGTTATACTGGGGTAGACTGCTCAACTGCTAGTTGTGATGAGCAGTGTAGCCTACATGGTGGTGTTTGTGATAATGGTGTTTGTGAGTTCCGGTGCTCAGATTATGCAGGATACACATGCCAAAACAGCAGTGTTCTCTTTCAAGTTTGTCAATGTGTGGAGATGTTCTTGTACGTGATTCAGAAGGTCAACACTGTGCTCCAAGTGAAGCAAGCATTCTGCAGCAATTAGAAGCAGTTGTTGTAATACCAAACTACAACAGGTTGTTTCCAACTAGTCGGACATTGTTTTCTATTCTGGATAATGGTTATTGTGCAGCAGTGGCAAAGCGGCTAGCTTGTTGAATTTCCATTCAAAGATGCGATGGTGATAATCGGCTTCGTGTTTGCTATTCGGCTTGCAAATCATATAACGCAGCATGTGGTGCCCGTCTTGACTGTTGTACGTGACTCGTGGAGGAGACCGGGCTTGCCGTGAAGGAGGTAGCCTCTCCTCTTGCCTGCATTTCTTTCATCTTCCTCCGTAACAAACTTATCCTTAGCAAGATCCAATAAAAGTTTTCTCCACTGTCCACCTTTAACTTCCCAAACTGCATCTAACATCTCGGCGGTCTCTTTAACCTCGCTTTCACCATTTCCTGAATAATTTACCGGACTCTCTTCTGTCGGAGGGTTATTACTGCAAGCAGCCTTGGCAATAGCAGAGAACAGCTGATGTTGCCACAGGCAGCCAGCCATTAACAGACAAAATAATGCTCTGTTTATGGCTAATTTGTCCCTGGAACGCATTTGACAGTATATTATAAGTATATTCCCAAAATGATTACTGCCATTAAATGCTCCGTCATCTCCATTTCCATCCCCGTTTCCTCCACTGTTTCCACCACGATTTCCTCCACTGTCACCATAAAAGAATTCTCGAACGCTACAATCGCAAATAATTGTTCTGCCCAGTGGCGGGACTCTCTGCAAATAAATCTTGTGAAGAGCTCTTCCATTGTTACGAGATTCGGACTCGGCCCTTCTAAACCATTGATACGTGGGAGAAGAGCGTCTGCCATTAGGTCCCCAACAGCAACCTGTGGAGGCTCTGGCTCTTGCTGGGCCTGCTCCTTCAATCGACGTGGGAGGAGATAAATTTATTTTGACAACTCCCGCTCCAAACGTGCAGAGTGCCATCGGTGTTAAGCTACTGTCAGGACACAAGAAGAGTGAAGGCATGTCATGGTTCTGAGAGAAAACATAATTCTGGAGCAATTTCATGTAGCAGAGAGTGATTTAATAAGTGGAGTTTGGTTGTTGCTGATTGAGTCTGTCAGAAAGCATATATATATATATATATATATATATATATATATATATCCAAGTTGTTGTGCTGCTGCTAGGGTCTGGACAGTTTGTTCTACAGGATGAGATCAGAATTATGTGCTGGTGTTGAGCAGAAGTTATGTTTGGTTTGGTAATCAGATTGATGTTGTGATCCTTCTGATTGATGAGAGGAATATATATGCCACTGACATGATTTGACAGAGATGTATTTGGCAGTTTTATTTATGTAGGGTTTTCTAGTAAGAATATGAAGATACTATTGTTAATGTTGCTAATGTGCTGAGTGAATGTGTACCAATCAAATAATGCCTGGTCATTATGACTGACCTAGTGATTGGATATTAATGATGTTGCTAAGAGTTTGTGATACAGAAGTAAATTTGGCTTGATTCATTTGCTGCACATTTACAAAGGATTTTTCTGTGTCTTTGTACTGTGAGTGGGTGTTACTTTTACTCATTGGGTCATAGTTGTAATCAGTCTTTTAAAGGGTTGTAATTTTGACAATGAAGAATATGCCTCGAATTACTGAAATATTAGAGTTCTTAAAAACTCTCATACATTCCTCAGATCATGATACAGTGAGAATAAGCAAAGCTTCTCTGGTTGATATTAGAACCTGTTTGTATAATGTACAAGAGAATATTGAGTTTTTGCAGCTTGAGACAAAGCTACAGCAAGAAGAATTAAAACAGAGAAGTCATTCTGAACATGTTTCTGTTCAGAACACTGACACTGCAACCCATCAGAAGCAAGTCAATAATGTTACAGTTCATTCAAATAAAGCAGAAGTTGTATATGCAGATGCAGAAACTCAGTCTGCACTTCCCAAGTCCATCATCAGACCTTGGGAACAGCTTGTCCACAACAAGCACAAAACTAGTCTTGGATATGACAAGGACTTGTCCTTTCATATTCCAGACTACTCAAAGCCCATTCAGTTTCAGAGTGCTGGATTCATTTATGACAGTTCACCTGCTCCTCATGACAGTTCAGCTTCATCTGTTCCAGATTCTGCCCCTCTTCCACAGCAACAACAACAACAAAAACAACAGATCGTGAAATGCCAACACTGTGACCGAGTTGGCCATTTGAAAGATCATTGTTTTGATCTTCATCCATGTAAGCACTGTCATAAAACCAGCCATTCTTCACACAGATGCTTCAGAAACAAACGTCCTGCAAGAACAAAGATTCATATTGGATGGATCGCTTCTTGGCAATGGGCATCAACAGCCAAGAAGATATTCCAAACACATGTTAGAACTTGTTCCAGAGTATTGAACAGTCTCGCAGTTTAGTTTTCTCCATCTTCTCACCTTGTATCTAACAGTGGGGGAAATGATGGTCATCTACAAGCTTCAAATTCACATCAAGCGAGCCTGAGCCACAACCTGCCACACCAGTTTCAGAGTTGTAGCCAAAGACAAAGATGCCCGTGAACAGATTGAGAACACTTCCTCTAGCAGAAGACTCCAGCTTCTTGCCAGTTTTGGAAGAGTTCCAGGAATTACAGAGTTGTTGGTCATCCTTAAACCATCACAGATTAAGAACACTTCCTCTAGCAGAAGACTCCAGCTTCTTGCCAGTTTTGGAAGAGTTCCAGGAATTGCATTAAGCATTCCAAAGTTGTTGGTTATCCTTAAACCATCACAGGTTGAGACTTCCCTTTTCAGGTTGAAGTTTTACCTTTTATGCGGGGTGAGACCTCCCTTTCATGGTTGAAGGTTTCCCTCTTTAAAACAATAGGATCACTTCCTCTAGCAGAAAACTTCAGTTTCTTGCCAGTTTTGGAAGAGTTCCGGGGACTGCACTAAGCGTTCCAGTGTTGGTGGTCATCCTTAAACCACCGCCATTTTTTACCAACATTTCATAGAGCACATTCAGCCTAGTGTTGCCATGCATTTTTTGCACATTTTGTATTACATCTCTTTTCTTGGACTCATACATAACCCTTCGGATTAAGGGGGGGAATGTTGGACACCTAATCCTAAAGGGTTAGTGTGGAATCCGAAAAGACTAAGCAGTCCAAGAGACCTTGGGATCTGAAACCCAAGAGTCATATGTTGTACTATAAATGTATATCTGATGTTAATAAAAAAAAATGGGAACTCACTGATTTATCTTTCACATTGTTTGCTGTCCATGTGTGTTTAACAAATTCCTTTTATGTAATACCTTTTTTATCTCCAAGATGGTAGTTGTTCTGTCAGTGATGTTTATCTCTTCTAATTCCTCTTTGTTCTTTGAATTTAAACCCTTGATCATATCTGTGGCTTCTGCTGGCTTGGTCTTCAAGGCTGCTTTTTGTTCTTCAATCACTACTTTGCACCTAGTAATGAGTTCCTGCTGCTCATTACATCAGCAGGAACCATGGATTGACTTATTTTTGTCCAAATATTTTCCTTTGCATGAGCCAAAGTGTCTGCCATCAAAGACTCACTCTCCAACTTCTGGATTTTAAGTTCCAATTTGTGAGTCTTCTGCATTTCTTCCAGATACTTGGATCATTTTTCACTTTCTCCAATTCTAGACTTTTGGAATTTCTAAAGTAGTTTTTGGTTTTCCTGCTTCTGAATCGATAGTTCTTGTGATGATCTGGCTGGGTCAATTGCTGTTGATGTAGACTCAATGGTTGTAGACGACGAACTAGGCTCTATACCTGCAACTGCTATCGGGACTACTATAATGGGAACCATGACAAGTTGTGATGTTTCCTTCTCCTTTAATAGCTCTTCAATATGCTCTTCCATTTTCTTCAACTATATATTCTTCTCAATGATAAGCTTGAGAATATCCTCCTTTTGTTGTTCAGTTTCTGCCATATCCTTGGTCAGAGGATCTTCTATTGAAGGCAAATTCAACTGTTTCTTCAATGTTCCAATGTCTGCATATTTCTTCTTAAGGAGTAGTTCTGCAGCTTTTACATCCTTGGGATCATATCCCACTTTAATCACAAAATCCTCTAGTGATTTTATTATGTTGTCTTTAGCTAGAGAGGATATCGTTTATAACTTAAGTTGGCACTGAACATTTGATAGAGCAGTCCTAGTTTAGAAAGAGGCATGGTTGTGCTTGTCATAGTAGAAAATGACATCTCACCAATTTGTTTGTGCATGTCCATCTGGTCAATTGGATGGATTTGGCTGGTGTCAAATGAAAATATAGTCTTCTTGTAATCATATGGTGATTTAGGGAATGGAATCTGGGCTTGTAAGAAACCCATTTGTATTTTTCCCTTCTCATTGTGAAAATAATAAATGAGCCTATGTTGGGAGGTGGAAGTTTTCTTCCAGAACTGACTGTACACATTGGACTTTAAAGTCTCATTTTTCTGCTTAATTTCTAGGAACCTTGAAAATATGTTTGAATCATCCAAAGTGTTGGTTCCTGTTGACTGAATAATTTCTAGAGGCTCTCTAGAAGGTGAAGTTGCAAGAGGAGTAGTTGAAGCACTAATTGTGGGAGGAGTGGTTGAAGTACTAACTCCTGCTGATGTAGACACTTCTGGATCTCCAAGATCAATGATCACTGGTGGAGTCTCTTCTGTTGATGTGATCAAGCTGACTTTAGGCTTCTTTTGCTGAAAAATGAATCCTTTCAACACATCTTCAGTGGATGAAGTTTCCTCTCTCAACCTCTTATGTTGCTTGTTCTGAGCAACTGGAGTTTGTTCAATAGGAGTAGACACAACTTGCTCATCTGCTTCTTGAAGAGTCCCATCAATCCATGTTTCTTGATTCATAAAATTTTCAATTTCTGGCCTTGGAGTATGGTTATAAGGAGTCATCTTGAAACTAACCCTTAAAGCAGAAATGATGCCAAAAGGATCATAAGACCAGGTGAAACTGGGCTGGAAATTCATCTTTTTCAATAATGCATTTTCATCAATACTAGCTAATCTGGTGTTGCAAATAAATGGCCCAATCTGTTCTTTTAGCTTTAACTGAGACTTTCTTTTACCTAATACAAAATGTAGCTCATCCAATGATGTGAATCATCTGTCTGATATATTCTAGAGAAAATATCCTCAAAGGAACATATTTGGGCAACGTGTATGGTGCAAGCTCACATCCATATTTTCTGATCTCAATGTAGTTCTGGTATAAATACCAGTCAACAGTTTTTTGTTCACTTAGGTGTAGGATCCTTTTAATTTCATTCCTGATTCTGGGCTCTGTCTGGTTGTTAAGGAGCTGTACCACTGGATGTATGAATGCATCTACAAATTATGCAAATGATGAGGTGGTAGAAGTTGTCCTGACCATTTCTGTCCAGTGAATCATTGATTGATTCACTCCTTGTTCATCCTGCTTACTAAGTTTGATTGGTAACATATCACCTTGTTGAAAAAGAAGCATGTGGACAATTACAGAGCTGTAATTGAACACTCCTTGCACAATGAAGTTCATGAATTGTTCATGTATATTATCAGCCAAGAATTGGCTGTAATTATACATGAATGTTGGTTGTTGGTATTTATTAAATATAGATAAGAAACCAAGGATAACCTCATCAATAGACTGGTCATCAGGGTATCCTAATAGATAGGAAAATAAGGAAATTCAATGTCTAGAGGCTTCAGGAAACATGGCAGATGAATAAGGTGGATTTCTTTTGCGAAATTCTGCATCCTCAGGCAAAAATATTTCAAATATTTGGGCTCTCTTTGGGAAATTTAACTTATGGTACAAATCCATAAGTGTTGCTGGTGAAAATTGAGTCAAGGAGTCAATTTGAGGAACTAAGAGAATTCAATTTATGGTTTGAGCAGAAATGGTTATCAGAATGTCTCCATTATGAGCCATGAATTATATTTTCACAGGATTATACTTGGCCTGACACCTGGTAATAAGGTCAGGGAATTCATGTGTCTTTGGGAAACTATAGAAAGGTAACAGGGACTCCCAAAACCTAATCGGATCTTGCTGGTCGAGATAATTTTGTTTAAGCCACAAGTGTAGTTCATAAAAATAAAAATCACACTTGGCTTCTGCAACTTTGAACAGTGAATCGACAATCGAAATAAGGTGAAGGCCAAGCTGGGTCGGGGTGACAATACTTTCCTCTGTAGTTTGCTTCTTGAATTTTTCTTTTGGGGCCATGGTGGCAAATAGGAAGAAAAATGGTTATAAGTGATAGACTGAGCAGTAGACCAAAAGTTCTGCAACACTGTAAACCTACAAACAATTGAAAATGATCAGAAGAAAGTGACAAAGAGGCTGGTTTCGTTTTATTTATAAGATGCGGGAAGGGGTAACAGTTTTGTTAATAACCATAGCAGCTTTAAATGCAAGGGAGCGGGACTGCAACGGATGGATACAATGGGTATGCCGAACGGGGGGATAAGCATGTAAGGAGGTAATAGATGGGAGGAATAAGAAACAGATAGGTGAGGTGTCAGCTCAGGATTAGTGGAGAGATAATAAATTTGGTGGGGTGAAAGAGTCATTGGCAGAGAAAACCATGAGTGGTTTGCTGGGGGGTAGGGAATTGTTTGTGGTTTTGTGCAGGGGAGGCGGGGGTGCGGATTGATGTGGGGCGACACGTAAGGTTGGGGAGTCCACCATGGAAACCGCTTTGTGGACCCCGCCCCCTGGTCATGTTAACATGAAACAGTGGAGGTGGGTGCAAAATCTCTCCCCGTCGTTGATCTAGGCGGGGAGTATATCAACCGTCGAAGCATGCATCCCTTTTACCAAATATGACAAGACCTTTTGTTGTTTATTGATTTGGGTCAAATCAAACTTGTGCATTATAATATAATTGAAATGCCAAAGTTTATAATCAAAGAATTAATCCCAATTAAGGAATTAATCATACATTAACACAATTTGACATTTTTCTGATGTGGTGCATTTGGACTAGCAACCTTTGCATTTATAATAATATGAAATTGAAGCCTTTATTTTATCTTTGCAGTGTACAGGAGAAAACACAGCGTGGAGGAAGAAAACGCCTTTGAGGGTGAAGTTTGATGCTTTTTTTACTCAGATGGCCTTCTCTAGTGAATTAGTGCTCAATGCCAATGGAATGAGTGAAATAAACGCTTGTATGGTCTCTTATAAGAGTTGAAGTTATGACATGACATCATCCTTCATTTTGAAACCAAAGTGTGTTTTGCAGTAATACCTTTATGAACTGAAGTAGTACCTTTATCTTTATTAAATATGCCTCCTAAGATGCTAAGTCCCTTATGTGTGGACTCAAGACCATAAACATGGCTTTTTTATCTTAAAACTGACATAACGATGACAATTACAAGTGATGACCTAGACCAAGCCCTATATGATTATTTGACTGATCGATGACTTGTAACACTTGAAAAATGACATGACCATGATGAATAATGATAACCGTGAATGTTGAAGGGAGTATCACTGACCTAGACACACTAACCAATGATCAAAGTTTTTTATTTGAAGACCTACTGAAACCATAAAAAACTTGACCTAGGACTTGTTGAAGCCTCGAAAATTGAGTCTACAACAAGGGGGATACCTGCCCGGTCCGAACCTTGGTTGGCAACTCCTTTTCCGTTTGGTATAGCGGGTCTGACTGGGGATATGGGACCAGTTTCCCAATTTAAGTGTGTGTGTGTGAGAAAGATTGATATTTCTGTTTCTAACAGTTTCTAAATGGAATACTTCTACTCTAATTTTAATCTAATAATAATGAAATTATATTCTACTAAACAGGAATATGTAAATCTACACTAACCCGGGGTGTAATCTTTCTTCTATGCGATCTAAAATGATTTCAAATAACAACTGGTAATAAAGATCATTCAGATGTTATGAGAACAGAATTCAATAAAGATGAACCACTTCGTATAAAAAGTTAGACGAAACAGTTGTGAAAAGCATATCGCATGATGAGCTATTCATACACTAAGCATAAATAAATAGTTATCACCGTACAAAAGTGCCAAATGATAACTCAGGCATTCATACATTAATATATAAATAACTGAACTAAAAATCACTCTAACACAAGGCAGAAATAGTTAAGAGATAGAAATACCATTTATAACTAGTCCTACTCATGAGCTTCAAGTGATAATGATTTATCTCCTCTTGATCTAACATCCACTAAGAGTACAAAAGTGCAACATCAGTAGCAGATATCAAATGCAAACATCAATAAACATTGTTCCATTCATTCATCAAAACCTCCTCAGAGGGTACAGAAGTTCATGTTCTGGGGATAAGTTTTTGATAAATTTCAGGACCCTACTCTAAATGCATGAGAAGGGTTTAAATACTACTAACTAAATCTAAAAATATATTATTACAAAAATATAGGATATGGTTTAAATGACTGTCCTCTTTTCAGGAAAATAAAACAAAATTCAAGCTAAAATTGAATATAAAATTAAACTACTTATGTATTTGGTCCTTGAAATCGCACGCACGCAGCATCTGTTTGAGAAGAGTCGGCTGGCCGACTTCTGCTTTTAGCTGAGCTGAGAAAACATAATCAACAAGAGCTGGTGCCATCTTTTCGGCCGAATTGATGATACACTTAACAGTCATTCACTGGCTATGTGGCTTTACCAAGTATGCCCAGTAATAATCCCAGTTCAACTTGGTTAACCCTTGGATTGCTTGTGCCTTCTCCTAAGCCTTCTGCTTCCAATTTGTCTCTATCATTACTTTCTTGCAATTTTCGGAGCTTGCAGGTGACTGGGCAATTAGTAGCTTGCCTTTTCGAGCAATTTTTCTAATCGCACATCGCAAACTGCCTCCGTTTTTTGATCCGGGTTTCCTTGATGCGTTTTTCGCCTTTTACGCTTTTTCCTTTTAGCAGATATAAGGTTCAAAATTTGTAAAAATAATACTTCCGAAAGCTCTTGACCCTGAGTTTTAAACTGTCTGTTTCTGATATCAACGCTGTCCAGTATCCACTTGACCATGTCTGTGTATGGGAGAATTTTGGGCCTTGCTGCTATCCAGTGTAAGAATGAGCAAGCTAGCTCTGTAAGGGATGCTTCTGAAGAACCATTTGAGCCCACGGTAGTAGTAACTTCCATTACTCTTGGATTCTCCTCTTAAGGAAGATTATATATGCCTTCCCACGTAGCTATTCCCGCGTCTCTGTTACAAGCTGTGTCTGTATACAAGGGCGCCATTTCCTTTTCTTCAGAGCTCGGAGCTTTGCTTTTCTTTCCCATTTCAACCTGCATATTGCTTTGTATTGGCCTCTGTCCTCCGTTCCTGCAATTCACAAGTGAAGTGAAAATGAATGACAAGGAAGGGTGATGGGAAAGTTTTAAATGCCGCAGACACATCAAGTATACCACCTTACGTGAAATGATTCTTTCGACAAGCACGAACCCATATTCCATTAATAATTGGCAACTATCTCATTTATTAGCATTAAAACACATAACTATGTGTCAGCTTATGGAAAATACTTTTCTTGAATAACGTGCCCGAAAGATCTACGATGGAGCGATTTTGCGATTTGCTTCGCAACATCGCAAATCGCAACATCGCGAAACGATAACGTCGCAGGATCGCAACATCGCGAAACGATAACGTCGCAGAATTGCAACATCGCGGAATTGACCGCTCAAGACATCGCATTGTCGCTGTATCGCGAAATCGCAATATCGCAATATCGTAAATCGCAGAAATGTTATATATGCTAAACTTTGTTAACCTGTTTTCTGCGAAATGCAATTTGCGATCGACGTCATCACATATCGGCAAATTAAAGTGTTTCAATGTAAATTATGCTGAATGTGATGTGATATTTGTTTATCGCATATCGCGACCTCACAATATTGGAATTCGGCTTATAGGGTGGTATGTTGTCATCTTTTTGCGATGCGATTTTCCTAAGGAAAGATTTGCATTTTACCTTATCATAAAACTTGGATTTTTAGGTTTTCAAGGGGGGGTTCCTAAGCTTATGATGGTAAGTTTTATTTGAAAAGGAAATTTAAGCACTATTTTGGTTTTTTAAATTTTTAACTAAGGGTCCCCACTTTTTTAGTATTAAGAATAACACTAAATAAGAAGGGGGGTTTTTGCTGGCCACAACAATTGGCGATTCACTTGGAAGAACCAGTTATCTCTGCTATTTTTTTGAATTTTCAAAACTTCCAAAACAGAAAATTTTCCAGAAAGTTAAACTTTATTATAGAAAGATAAAGTACATTATACTTTAACCTGTCAATGACATTTTGTTTCAACTATTTTCAACTCTGATTATTTGTTGCCTCAAGCTAGTCCTTGTATTTACATCAGTCATTACTTGGCTTGTAAAGATAAAACAAAGTCTTCTTTGCAAACTAGTTTTAAATATGCTCATTTGTCGTAGGTAGAGCCTCTGCTGCCAGTAGGCGTTTATAGCCTCGACAGGGTTACTTGTTACCCAGCAATGATCCTGTATCCTACTTAAAGAAACCTACAATTCTCAAAGAAGAATCCACATCCACACTTATTGCTTTGAATTTCTTTTACTCTTAAAGAGCAATGTCTTGGTTTGATGGCCAATTTATGACACATTCATTCACTTGATTTATAGCTTCGCTGAACAAGTTGGCTCGTGATGAGACCCCTTGCCTTTTGATTGCAACAATCTTGAGTCATTGCCCTGTTGTCATATGCAGCGTTGGCAAAGTCAGCAAGTTATAATATCTGTGATTATGATAAGCAGGCTCGTGATGAGACCTCTCACTCTTTAAGATAAAGTGTATCCTTGGATTGTTCCTCTGAAAGTTGTGATTTCCTTAGTAGGGAGGAAGTCATTGTTTCCTTAAGATAGCTCTGGATAACAATAGTAGAGTTTTTGGAAATAGTTGTTCTACAGAGAATCTTTATTTTGTTATTGATACCTTTCATTACACTGACATAAAACAGTTTCTCACTAAAGGTTGTTTTCATCAAATTTTATGAAGTTGAAATTAGTATCATATCTAGGTTAGAGTTTTTAACTGTATCTTTCAATAATAAAGACCAATTTTCCAAAAGATTTGCTATTTATACAAGCAAAAGATCAAAATTTGAAAGAATTGGTGTCTTTTTTATAAATGCCTATTGTAACCATTCACAACTGGTTTTATTATGAAAAGAAAAATAACTACTCTACAAAAATAGAAGAATGATCTTCTATGGAAAATATTTTTTAAGAATCTGATCATTAACAGGTAGAGAATCTCTTTTCCCTGTTAAATCTTGTAACATGAAGGTAGATGGACCTACGACTTCTACGATTTGAAAAGGACCAAGCCACATTCTTTGAAATTTTGTATGTTTTCCCTTTTCCTCATGAGCTTTGTCCCATTTTAAAACTAGATCCCCCATTTGAAAATATTTTCTGGATACCATATTGGAATCAAAAGAGGCTTTCACCAATGCTTGATGATGGGCATGAGTTATCTTAGCCCGTTATCATTGTTCTTCTAGTTTAATTAATTCCAAGTGCCTAAGTTGTAAAGAAGAAGTTGGTACTTCATCAATGTACTGAACTAAGGCTAAAGAGGGAATTTCCAAATGTGTTCGAAGAATCACTCCTTTCCCATAAACTAAATTGAAGGGAGAAGTGTTGATTGAGGCTTTCTGCGTTACTTGATCTGCCCATAAAGCATATATTAATGACTTATGCCAATTCTTATGATTTTGGTCAATGGTTCACTTGATAATCCTGATTAGGTTTTTATTTGTAGACTCAGCTAACCCATTGCCCTATGGGTAGTAATTGGTAGAATATTTAAGTTTGAAACCTCTTTTGAGTGCAAATTTAGTCATTGCATTTCCAGAAAAGTATGATGCATTATCAAACATTAAAGCTGAAGGCAATCCAAACCTGGTGATTATGAACTGATCTATGAATTCAATGATTTTTTCAGCGTTAGCCGTCTTGAGTGGAACTGCTTCTACCCATTTGGTAAAGTAATCTGTTGCTGTAAGGATGTATCTATGTTGTTTAGAAGAGTGAGGAACGATCTCACCTATTATGTTCAATCCCCATTGATCAAAAGGCTATTCAATGGTAACTGGTTGCAGTGACAAGGATGGTTTCTTTTGTCTCCCAGCAGCAATTTGACAGACTTGACATTTCCTTACGTAGTTATGTGCATCTTTGAATAATGTGGGCCAGTAATAGCCTGCGCGTAAAATTTTGTGAGCAGTTGCATCTCCAACGTAGTGTCCACCTGTTGGCCTGTCGTGGAGTTCCTGCAAGACTTTTTCAGCTTCAGCTTTCTCAAGACATCTAAGAAGAATATAATCATAATTTATTCTAAAAACAACATCATTCACGAGCTGATATTGTTTTGCTTTTAACCTCAGGGATCTTTTCTTGGTATGTTCAAGATTTGGAGGAGCATATCCATTCTTTAAATAATAAATAATATCAGCGTATAATGACTCAACATCGTTTAGGCTTACCTCATACACTTGTACCTCTTCAGATGGATTTTCGAGTATTAGCGATGCTCCTGCCAGCATTTTGCAAAAGCCTTGGCCTTTTACAATACTTGCTGGTTTGATTTCAACATCATATTCCTATAAGGCAGTAACCCAATTGGCCCTTTTCTCACCCACATCCTTCTATACTAGAATATTTCTTACCGTTGGAAACGGTACTATGATCTTGGTATGTGTTTTGAGTAAGAAAGGTCTAAAATATTTAATTGCTTTAAAAACAACATAAGCTTGTTTTTCTACATCTGAATAATTCAATTCAGCACCTTGTAAATTGGAACTGAAAAAAGCAATAGGGGCTTCCGCCTTCTCTTGATTTACTTGAGCGAGTATCGCAACATATGATTTATCTGAGGCAAAAGTGTACAAAATAAAAGGATCAGAAAAATTTGGAGTTGCTAACGATGGAGCATTGATAATGGCTTGTTTGATCAGATTGAATGCCTCATGTTCATCTTGGCCCCATTTAAAGTTTGCGTTCTTTTTAATCATGGCTTGTAAAGGAGACACAATTCTTGAAAAGTCTGGAACGAATCTCTTTACAAAGTTAATTTGGCCAAGGAAAGATTGCATGGCTTTCTTGTTGTGAGGTAGGGATATGGCGGAAATTTCTTTGATTCTATCAGGGTCTATGTGAATTCCAGATTTTGACACTATGAATCCTAGAAGTTTTCCTTCACTTAATGCGAAAAAAAGATTTTTTCGGGTTAAGCGAAATTCCATACCTTAAACAACGTTGGAAGATTTGTTTTAAATCCCTGAGATGGTTGCTTTGTTTCTTGGAATAAATAGTAATATCATCCAAATAGATTACCACTGACTTATTAACTAACCCTTTGAATGCAATGTCCATGGCTCTCTGAAATGTGGCACCCGTGTTAATCAAACCAAATGGCATCTTTTGATATGTCTATGTGGCCCATTTAGTTCTGAATTTCGTTTTTAATTGATCGTCGGGATGTACCAGCACTTGGTTGTATCCCAAGAATCCATCCAAGAATGACATTAATTCTGAGCCTACAACTGCCTGCAGTATTTGTTCCATGGGAGGTAAAGGAAAATTATCCTTTTGGCAGGCCTTGTTAAGGTTTCGAAAGTCAATGCAGATTCTAATATCTCCGTTTTTCTTTCTAACAAGTACCATATTGGAGACCCATTTAGAATGTCTAACGGGAAAGATTATTTTGGCTTTCAATAACTTATTAAGTTTAGTCTTGATCTGATTTTCTAAATTTGGATGGATCTTTCTCAATTTTTGTTGGACAGGTTTTTCATTATCGATCATTGGGATAGTATGTTGGATGATGGAGGTGTCGTACATTTTGAGTTCATTGTAATTCCAAGCAAAGAAACTTTTGTATTGTTTCAAGAGACGGATATACGCAAATTTCTCTTCAGGGGCTAGGCCAAAGCCTAGGTTGATATTTTGCAGTTTGGCATCAATTCCTAGAATTACTAATTCATAATTCAAAGTTGAACTTTGGAGTTTTGAATTGGTAGATCTTTTGAATCGATCTTTCAAATCATAAAGGTCTTCTAATTTGACTATTGATTTAGGTATAGCATTGTTAGTACTATCCTGTTGCAATTGTTGGTCATGTTGGTCTTCGTCAATTATTTGATTGGTGTAGGATCCTTCAGATGTGAGAAAACTCACAATATCAGGATCGTCATTGAAAATCCTCCAATTAGTAATGTTATCAGGGATAGATGGTCTAAAAATTAACTCAATTGAAAATCGGTCAGGGCTAAAATCTTCTGAAGGAATGAGCTTGGAAGCTACGTTGGCTAAGAGGTCTGTGCTAGCATTCTGGAGTCTGAGAATTGATGAAATATTAAATGCTATAAAATGTTCAGTCAGATCTTGAACTAAAGATTGGTAATGCTTTAAATGACCTGATAAACAGTGTATAGTATTTCGTACTTGTCTGATTACAATTTCAGAAACTCCGAAAACTTGCAGATATTTGACGTATAATCCGATTGCTTTGTATAACCCTTGGACTAAAGCTTCGTATTCTGCGGTATTGTTGGTGCACTCGAATTCGAGTCTGCAAGTTAGCATGGTCTTATCTCCCTCTGGGCTTACTAACACGCATCCTGCTCCTACTCCTTCGTTAGACTTAGAACCATTAAAAAATAGTTTCCAAAACAAAGATTTATTTACAGGACTATCTATAAAATTAATGCATTTAGAACTATCTGTTCGAGAGAAATTTTCTACTTGAGATAAAACAGAATGTTCTAAGTAAGGTGAATAATGAGCATTAAAATTTCCTAGGAAAGAATCTACTGAATAGCTGCCAATGATGTTTGAATTATATGCTACTAGTTCATTTTCTCCCTCGAGTTCTGCTACTATGTATTTCTGATGTCGCTCGCGTTCAACTTTTATTTGGTTTGGTTTACCATTATAAGGGAGCCACATGTGTGACCAGTCAGTTGCAAAGTATCCATGAAGTTTTTCTGACCAATCTCTGCTAAGAATTAAGCCATAAAATTCAGGAATATCAACAACTAAAATATCGATCACTTTACATACCTTTGGATTGGATGACAGCCTTATGGTAACCTGATTTAACTCGCCAATTACTTCGACTTGCGATCGATCTAGTTGAACTATGCGCACAATGGATTTCTGTGGTTGAACGTTCAATTTTGCAAAAATTGATCTTGGTAAAATATTCGATGAAGCTCTAGAATCAACTAAGCAATTATGCACATTTTTATTGAAAATTTCATAGGTAAGGAGAAATGGGGGAGTATGCGATCTCGATCTTCCTCCAATTAATGCGATATCATTTGGATCAACTTTATTCATCGTATTAGTTGGAGGTCTTCCCATATCATGGGAAGCTTGAGAGATTACAGCAGCTGGTAAAGGTGCAACTGGTACAACATGTAATTCTTTCAAAAGTACTTTCTGCTGGTGTTTTAACTTGCTCAATTCAAAAAGAGTAATATTGGCCCTAGTCTTTTTCATATCTTCTACGATATTATACTCCATTTCATCCGAAACGATTAGCATTTTAGATGGAGTAGATGTGTTTGTTTGGACTGGGCTGGTTTGAGTCGCTTTAGGTGATGTTTTCTTGGCTGCGACTTTATCCTTAGTCATTGAGCTTGCGCTCTTTGGCTTAGGTGTAGGTTGAGGAGGATCAAGTTGATTTCTGCTACGAGTACTAACCGGGAATGCCTCCTGATCCTCTTCATTTGGGAGGATGAAATCCCACATACCTTGTAACTCTACAACTTCTTCTTCATCGGTATGTTCTTCAGTAGCGTTTTCCTCTTCTTCTTCTTCTAATTCAGCATTTGAAATAACGTTAGGGGGTTTGGAATCAGTTGAAGGATTTCTTTTAAAAGGCCTGTATGGCTTTTTAGAAGAAGTTTCTACCACTTTTTTCTTGATGTCGACCATTTTGTTGGACATGGTCTTCAAAACTTTTTGTAATCCTTCTAAATCGAATGGATCTTTCGGTTGTTTTTTCTTGGGATCTTCTTTGAACGAGACCTTCTTAGATTTTCGTTCTTCCATTGCGTTTTTCTTTTCTAGGGCCATAATACATTTCTCTACTGCTATTGCTTCTTTCATATTTTCCACTAAGGTTGTTTTTTAGCCCTATCAACAAAGATTGCTAAGTTTGATGGTAAAGCAGTAATGTACCATTCACTTCACACTTCTTCATAGGTTGAGAATCAGTAGGAATTTTGTTTAAGATTTTATTGAAACGTAAATTGAAATCTTTGATAGGTTCTCTTGACTCGGCCCTAAGGTTGGACAAGTTGTTGATCAGTGTCGCTGTATACCTGTCATCACCAAACTTGGTCAGAAATTGTTCTTGGAAGATGTCCCAACTAGTAATAGATCCAGATGGTAATGAGAAATACCATGATCCAGTTGTTCCTTGCAAAGTATAAGGGAAAAGTCGAACAACAACATCCTCATTAACAACTCCATTGAGATTTATGGATAGCATAAAGTTATTTATATGTTCTTCTGCTAGCATGCCTGCCTCAGGATTAAACTTAGGCAACCATTTTTCAAGATGGGCCGGTATCTGACTCAAGAGTACAGGCATTAAGACTGCCCCTCGGTTATTCCATGGAGTTTGGGCCATTGTTGAACTACTAACAGAGGAAAGTGCAGAAGATGATCCTTGTGGTTGAGAAGATGAGGATATTATGACTCCAGATGGTTGAGAAGGAGTTGTGGAAGTTGCAATAGGCTGATGGATGATGATCTGAAGTGGAGGAGTGGATGGTTGACTTCGCAGTGAAGAGGTTGAGATGGATGATGATGATGAAAGAGTCTTGCTATCAAATCCTTTAGGAGACTTCCTTGCTCTCTTCCTAGTAGGTAGAGGTAATTCAGTTGGCTGAACACCAAACTTTTCGCTCTTTAACCTGGTAAGAGGATGAGAAAGATTATATTACAAAGTTACGTTGCCTTGAGATTTATCAGATTTCTGAGGAGATATAGAAAATCGCCGAAGTTTGTGAATCAAAGATTCAACTTTAGGAGGTTCAATAGTAGATTGTTCTGAAATGTCAGGGTTTGTAGCAGCGGCTATTGCTCCAGCGACTTCTGACTCTGGATTTAAAGATTCTAAATGCAATGGAGAGGTCGGAGGAGATGGTGAGGGCGATTTACTCTCAGATAGTATTTAGATTTAGATTTTCTTTCCATTCACAGTTCGGGCCCTCCTTCTAGCGCCAAATATGTTTAAGCCCTGAAAATCGGGTCTACAACAAGGGGGATACCCACCCGGTCTGGACTTTGGTTGGCAGCTCCTTTTCCGTTTGGTATAGCGGGTCCGACTAGGGATATGGGACCAATTTCCCAATTTAAGTGTGTGTGTGAGAAAGATTGATATTTCTGTTTCTAACAGTTTCTAAATGGAATACTTCTACTCTAATTCCAATCTAATAATAAGGAAATTATATTCTACTAAATAGGAATATGTAAATCTACACTAAACCGGGGTGTAATCTTTCTTCTATGCGATCTAAAATGATTTCAAATAACAACTGGTAATAAAGATCATTCAGATGTTATGAGAACATAATTCAATAAAGATGAACCACTTCGCATAAAAAGTTAGACGAAACAGTTGTGAAAAACATATCGCATAATGAGCTATTCATACACTAAGCATAAATAAATAGCTATCACCGTACAAAAGTGCCAAATGATAACTCAGGCATTCATACATTAATATATAAATAACTGAATTGAAAATCACTCTAACACAAGGCAGAAATAGTTAAGAGATAGAAATACCATTTATAACTAGTCCTACTCATGAGCTTCAAGTGATAACGATTTATCTCCTCTTGATCTAATATCCACTAAGAGTACAAAAGTGAAACCTCAGTAGCAGATATCAAATGCAAACATCAATAAATCATGCTCCATTCATTCATCAAAACCTCCTGAGAGGGTACAGAAGTGCATGTTCTAGGGATAATTTTTTGATAAATTTGAGGACCCTTCTCTAAATGCATGAGAAGGGTTTAAATACTACTAACTAAATCTAAAAATATATTATTACAAAAATATAGGATACAGTTTAAATGACCGTCCTCTTTTCAGGAAAATAAAACAAAATTAAAGCTAAAATTGAATCTAAAATTAAACTACTTCTGTATTTGGTCCTTGAAATCGCACGCATGCAGCATTTGTTTGAGAAGAGTCGGCTGGCCGACTTCCGCTTTTAGATGAGCTGAGAAAACAGAATCAACAAGAGCTGGCACCATCTTTTCGGCCAAATTGATGATACACTTAACAGTCATCCACTGGCTATGTGGCTTTACCAAGTATGCCTAGTAATAATCCCAGTTCAACTTGGTTAACCCTTGGATTGCTTGTGCCTTCTCCTGAGCCTTCTGTTTCCAATCTGTCTCTATCGTTACTTTCTTGCAATTTTCGGAGCTTGCAGGTGACTGGGCAATTAGCAGCTTTCCTTTTCGAGCAATTTTTCTCAGCGATGGCGCTAATCGCGCATCGGAAACTGCCTCCGTTTTTTGATCCGGGTTTCCTTGATGCGTTTTTCGCCTTTTGCACTTTTTCCTTTTAGCAGATATAAGGTTCAAAATTTGTAAAAATAATACTTCCGAAAGCTCTTGACCCTGAATTTTAAACTGTCTGTTTCTGATATCAACGTTGTCCAGTATCCACTTGACCATGTCTATGTATGGGAGAATTTTGGGTCTTGCTGCTATCCGATGTAAGAATGAGCAAGCTAGCTCTATAAGGGATGCTTCTGAAGAACTATTTGAGCCCGCAGTAGCAGTAACTTCCATTACTCTCGGATTCTCCTCTTCAAGCAGATTATATATGCCTTCCCACATAGTTATTCCCGCGTCTCTGTTATAGGCCGTGTATGTATACAAGGGCGCCATTTCCTTTTCTTCAGAGCTCGGAGCTTTGCTTTTCTTTCCCATTTCAACCTGCGTATTGCTTTGTATTGGCCTCTGTCCTCCGTTCCTACAATTCACAAGTGAAGTGAAAATGAATGACAAGGAAGGGTGATGGGAAAGTTTTAAATGCCACAGACACATCAAGTATACCACCTTACATGAAATGATTCTTTCAATAAGCACGAACCCATATTCCATTAATAACTAGAAACTACCTCATTTATTAGCATTAAAGCGCATAACTATGTGTCAGCTTTTGGAAAACACTTTTCTTGAGTAACGCGCCTGAAATATCTGCGATGGAGCGATTTTGCGATTTGCTTCGCAACATCGCGAAACGATAACGTCACAGAATTGCAAAATTGTGGAAATGTTATATATGCTAAACTTTGTTAACTTGTTTTTTGCAAAATGCGATTTACGATCAGCGTCATCGCATATCGGAAAATTAAAGTGTTTCAATGTAAATTATGTTGAATGTGATGCGATATTTGTTTATCGCACATCGCGATCTCGCAATATTGGAATTTGGCTTATAGGGTGGTATGTTGTCATCTTTTTGCGATGCGAATTTCCTAAGGAAAGATTTGCATTTTACCATATCATAAAACTTGGATTTTTAAGGTTTTCAAGGGGGGGGGTTCCTAAGCTTATGATGGTAAGTTTTATTTATAAAGGAAATTTAAGCACTATTTTGGTTTTTTTAATTTTTAATTAAGGGTCCCCACTTTTTTAGTATTAAGAATAACACTAAATAAGAAGGGGGGTTGTTGTTGGCCACAACAAGACCCTAACAAAAATTTTGAAAGAGCACATTTGATCACTGGTGATTGGCAGGACTGAAAGACAGTAATAGACTGAACCTAGTTACAAATTTCAACACTCCCTCTTAACTAGGGAGGTATTCATAATCCATACAATGTACTTGGACATTCTGAATCTGAAGAATTCTCACAAGAAGAGTCAGATTGGTAATCCATCTATATAGCATCATATCATCTAGCATTGTCACATAGAAAGGCCTTGACTAACAACTCTATCTCTCGACAAGATCATAGCACAATGCTGACAAGACCAATGATTTATAGAGACCCTCATTGTTGTCTCTCTCAAAACATACCCCACATGGGTTCTCTAAGAGTATGCTCCACTAGAACTATTCTTATCTTGGATTCCCAGTCCTTAAAGAATATCAGTCTTCTACGACCACTGTTATCTTGGATGCCCAACCACATCCTCAAAGAGTATCAGATGTTAAGTTCGTACCCAATCCTCCATTCTATCTTCCCAGGTGAAGACAAGAATGATGTGTTTATCTCTCCTCATGGCCTTCACTAAGACTTATGGTTGTTAATCATGGTCTGGTGCCTGCCACATGAAGTAGAGACCATATCTGCCACTCCCTCTTAACCAGGGATGACCAACCCATTCCATAAAAAGAATGTACACAAGCTCCCTCTTAAACAGGGACTTTTCCAAGCTCCCTCTTGACCAAGGACTTGCTTCCAGTAGCTCTTTAGGTGGAGATCATGGAACAACTAGTTGCTTGAAGAGCTCCTCCTTTTGATGTCATGAATTTTTTATTTATTCAGGAGTCTTCATCTTTTTGGGACTTCTTTGTAGGGAATCGATCATCCATCACTTACATTCATGAATCATGTTAGTCATGTCATCCTTTATTTCATTGGAAAGTGATTCATTAGTCCATATCTGGCCTTAACTTCCTTGCTACCTTCTTCGCATCATGTTTCCTTCAAGATCTTTCATCCTACCACATGAGTGTCAATTGTAGATGACATTTATAGCTCTTCCTTTGGTAGAGCTGCATTAGCCCATCCAAATATTATTCAAAACAAAAAATATTAAATCAAAAATACCTTTGTGCTGGTGTTTCATCATGACGTCTCCTTGTTTGCATGAGCATCCTGCATATATATTGACAATGTATCTCCAAAAAGGTGTACAACATCAAGGATCTCTTTCTTTTTCAGACTTTAGTAGGATCTTCATATCTTTCCCATGGAGATATCATAGTCAAATCTTCTAGTCCTTGGATGTTGATTACCTTCTCCATAGTTGCATTTTTCATGATCTTTTCCTTTCTTTATTCACTTTGTTGATTCTCCTACAGTAATTGATGTTCAACTCATCAACATAGCTCCACCTCCCAACATTGACACACTAGCTAACAGGTTGACAACATATTAGTGGCTCCAATGGAAATAGTATCAACCTGGCTACCGAAAGGCCGATTGTCTTGGTCTTTTTGTCTGTGTATCTAATGGCATCTCCAGTTCAATTTTTTGACATTTTCAAACCAAATTTAGCCAAGGGAACATATATGTTATAATTGGATAATGTGTTTGTAAAACAATAATAATGACTTTCTTTAGTTTTATCTAATTTTTGGCAGTTTTGATCCTCTCTTAAGACATCTGATTAAAATTATGAACTCCTTGATTTTTGATAATCATACTCTGAATGTAAACTTTATATTATTAATGGAAACGTTTTTGACCAGCTTAAAAAAATACAATATATTTATTTATATGTTAATAATCCAAATTAAATAATGAAAACGACCATTATAAGAAAATAAAAAAATGAAATCGAATGTTTAACCAACCTTTCTTTTTCACACACGAAAAAATGAACACACAGTGAACCCCACTCAAAGTTTTAGGATCCCCGTGCGCAACCAAATATTTAAAATTAACTGTGGGCATCCTTGCGTTGTTACAAAAGGGTCGCATCATTTAAAAACAGTCCTCTTTGGTTCACATGCAGAACTGTCAGATCTCTCTTTATATACACCACACAAAATTAGAAGACCAAAATTAACTACCAGGGTTTAATGTCTAAAGCATATCTGATCTGATGCAGTCTATTAACCAGGGTTCAGTTTCCCGGTTACGAACATGGAAATTTTTTTTTTTTCTCGGAACATAAAATTTGATTTTAATGTTATTTCGTTTGACAAAGAAAGGATTGAAAAAAATTTTATCTGGTCAAGAACCAACTAAAGTGATGATATATGCAACTAGTACAATTGTCTGGGTGGTGTAGTTGGTTATCAGGTTAGTCTCACACACTAAAGGTCCCCAGTTCAAACCGGCTGGAGCTAACTAGCCATATATTGGGTATTTAATGCCCTCAGAGCAGCACACAACTTAGCTTGATAATACGGAAGAGGGCAAATATTATTTAATGCCGAATTTGCCCGCTCTCGTGTTATCGCGTTAAGTCGCGTGCTGCTCTGAGAGCATTAAATACCCAATATATGGCTGGTTATCTCTTTCCGTTCAAACCTGGGCTCAGACAAATAAATTTCCTTTCTTGTTGAGTCTCTCCATTCAACCCGACTACCCCTCGGGGAAGAGTATTATTTTATTTATTTATTGATTCAACTTAATTTCCTGTTGAGGTATCCAGTTCGACCCTTCCCTCAGGATGTTAATCTTATTTTATTTACAGCAAAGGTCGTTGTTCGAACTTGGGGGTTGAAACAGTATCCTATTTTATTTATTTACAGCAAAGAGTCCCCAGTTCGAACCTAGGCTCACACAATTGATTCGACTTAATTTCCTGTTGAGGTCTCCAGTTCGACCCTTTCCTTAGGATGTTAACCTTATTTTATTTACAGCAAAGGTCGCAGTTCGAACCTGGGGGTTGAAACAATCGATTTTATTTTATTTCTAGCAAAGGTCCCTAGTTCGAACTTGGGTCCAGAGAGTCGATTAAAATTTGCGTCAAAATTTAGTTCAGACATTAAAATTGAAAGTTGAATGAAAATTTACTACAAACAGACATCAAAAATCAAAAGATGAATCAAAATTTATTACAGCCGTTAGAGATCAAAAGATGCAACAAATTTTATTGCAAAAATGAAAGATCGAAAAATTCAAAAAATGGCTTGCCATATTCATATCAAGATACATAAAGACAGTACACGATATATATATATATATATATATATATATATATATAATACTTATAAAACTTTGATTTTAATGTTATTGCTCATTATGTGCCATAATCGAGTCTATTGAGAGGTCTATAGATTCATGTATGTGCCATGCTCTTAATTATATATTGAGGTCAGTTTTTTGATAAAGTATTTATTTCTCTATTTCTTTGTTTTTTTAATATGCAAAAAAAAATATGAAAGAAAGGACCAATCATTTTATTTTTATAAAAATGGTTTAAAATATAATGGTTTAGGTTATAAAAGTTATTTATCTCAATTATAATATTAAAAGAGTTACTAAATATTTGAATGCAATTTTTATTTTTCTAAGCAATAATGTTAATGTGATAAATTTAGCTAAATTATTTGTATTACAGATTAATTTTAAATTTTTAACACATTATTATCATGAAAAAGAATGAGTATGCATTACTTATACATGGATTCTTTAGCTTCCACCATCAAACTAATCGTAGGTGCTAATTTTATCTATTTGTTTCATCTTGATTTATCTAATAAGTTTGCCTAGCTTGACTTGGCTAAAATCTTCAAGGACAGACAAACATTGAACTGCATATTGGTTTGAGATATCAACTTTTTTCCTTTAGACATCAATGAATTTTGAAGCAACCAAATGCCCCATGCAACTATCAAAAACAAATATTTATTTGTTTATTTATATTTTTGTATTTTTCTCCTTAAACCACTTTGATAGGCATGCCTCAATTGGAACTCCCCTCCATACACTTCTTACCCTTGGAATCTTGTCAAATGAAGGTTTTTTATTGAACTAATAGATAAGCTAGGCCCCTACCTACAATCAACCCATGGCTTCAATCCAATTTTGACATCTTGTTGCCTTCCCAGCTTTTCAGACCAGGTTTTTGCAGCTAAGTGGAAAAACAATTAGCATTACCTTCAAATATAATCAATGTCACTTCTTCCGCCTTTTCACCAGGTGTCGAACCCACTCTTAAGCATCCTCAATCATAATATAGTTATGGTGAGTGAATTTAGCCCAAAGGCTCTAACCATCAAGTAGCCTCTATACACACTTAGCTAACGATCTTTACTAGAGAGGTGTTATTCTTTTAATATCCCATTCCCCTAGGTCCTTTGGAAATGCAATTTTTTTACAATTTATTGCAACAATCTCTTTTTCTCCCAGATTCCTACACCAAAGAAATATGAAACTTAACCACCCAATTCTATCTTAAACACCTTTTGGAATAAATACAAGTGACTTCTAGTACACAAGAATTTCCTAAATAAAAAATATAACAAAAAGAACCTACCACCATGAAAAAGCCAACAATTGCTCCAAATGAAAAGCCTATTTTACTTTAGATATGGCCAATTAATTCTTCTTTCCATTTTCATTTATCTTAAGCAAAAATCCTAAGTACTTATCCCGTTCTTTGAATTTCTTAATAAACTTTTTATAAAATTTAATTTTATATATTTATTGCTATAGTTAAAAATTAGTTACCTACAAAATTATTTATAATTAAAACAAAATTATAATAAAACACATATAAATTGAATTTATTTATTATCTTTTATTATTTGTACTTTTATTACCATTTTAATTGAATTAGTATTATATTTTATTATTATTTGATTTATCATTGAACTATCATAATAAAAATTTTAAATATTTTATCTAAATTTTTATTAATTAATATTATTTTTATGTTTTAAAATTTTATTTTATCAAATATAAATATCAAATAATATATATATATATCTATATCTATATATGTTGAGCCAAACCCATTAATTAAATAGAGGAAAAACCATTATAAATAATGTTACTATAATATAAACATTATTTATAATGTAACAAATCGCGTTCAAGTTGTGCGGCATTGAGACGGTCATACTTGTCATTTAAATTGTGATTCACGCAAGCTGCGCAAAGTGAAGGGGAGTTTGCCTTCTCACAGTTTCCCCAAAATTGGGTTTTCCTTTCCATTAATGCCGAAATGGAAAAAAAGAAAAATGCTCGCTGCTTCCAAAGAATCCGGCAAAATTTTGGCGCCTAATAACTAATATGATCCAATTACTGCTCTCGGTCACTAAAGAAAGACTCGAAATTTATTGATGTTGTGAACATGAGTGGACAATTGAATGAATCTCGCTACCATTAATATATATATCTTTGTTCGTACTTTACAAATGGATGATCCATTTAGAAGGCCGAATTTGTATATCCTAACACGACATTACATTCATTTTCTACCCCATTAACATATACCATGCCACCATCTCATTATCATTTTTTGAGGATATCAAGAATATAGTTTAAGCACATATATCTTGAGGGTGTTATAATGGAATTGTATTGAATTGGGCATGATATTGAAATGGAAAATGATTCAGAAATAGAAAAATTTTCAATACACTAAGATTTTTGAATATGAGAGAACAATATTTAGCTGTTGGATATATCATCTTCTAGTATGTGTACAACCATCTTATCTCCATGCTCAAACTCATCCTCTTAAAAAAAATAGATCAAATCAAAATCAAAGATTTGGAATTTTTCAAATGATAAATCTCAAAATTTATTGGCATTAATCAAAATGAGGTAAATCAACAAGAGATAGAGTGAAAGATATGGATATAAGGGTTTCCTCCTTAAGGGTTCTTGCTATGGATTTTGATTTCTCACCTTCCAAATTGTAGTCAGTTGCTATGGTTTTTTTTATAGGCATGGTGGGAAGTTAAAATAAAAAAGGGGGGAAGGGGAGCATTAAATGTTAATTTTTACAAGGCTATAAATGACACGTACATTAATTATATATTATTTCTCTTGTAAGTGTAGTGTGTGCCTATAATAGTACGTGTAGTATGACCTTATATTTTTCTTTTCTTTTACTTTTTGTGGGGGTGAGGGGTCGGGTGGGTATCATGCTTTGCATATGTAAAGAATGTGATTAACAATCCATAATGAAGTATAAAATGTGTTTTTTTCTTGGAAAATATGTCATACCATATCAACCAACAACACTCATAAAAGATGGTATAAGAAGACATGAGATTTATAGTCACACAAGCAATCTCAACATGTCATGTAATAGTAAATTGGATGTAGCTCAAGTGGTTGGGAGGAATGTTGTCATCCTGCACATATGGTTTCAATTCCTACATGTGACATGTTGAGCTCATATCCTTTGCTAACTTATTAAATTATAAAGTATTATTGGCCTAAAGAATCATCTAGGAGAAAATTTTCATAAATGTCTACATAAGATTTCTTTGCACTCTTTTCTCCATGCCCAACACTTCGTCAATTTGTCGATGTGTGGAGGAACTATATACATCCCCTCTCCACAAATTTATTTTCCACACATCAGTCATCTACACACCTATGTTTTCACATCATACTCCCACACATAATCATCTCCCGAGGAACATGGAACTCTGCAAAATCCACTCTCCTGCACTTCATTTCATTACTTAACATTAATTGTGCAAAGCATATGTCTAAAATAAACGACGCCACCTTTACTCTATCACTTCCTTTTTTCTTCTCACTTTGAGCTCACTTAAACAATCAACAAAGAAAATCTATCTCTGAGTCATTGATTTTTTGTGTAGCATTGCAAGGTATTACCACATGCCTAGGTTGACCTAGAAGAATTATGAAGAAATAAAATAAAAATTTGATTTTTGAATGATAAATCAATGCAGAAAAGTCACGTCAACCCAGGAGGTTGAAGGGACGTGTCCCTTGGGTTATCTTACCCCCATTCGATAAGTATATATGGATGGCATGACATTTCATTTTCTCCACCAACGAAAAGAAAAAATCTAAGCATGAAGAAATTTGTTTTGGAGACCATATTTCTATCTTTATCTCTCTCTTGGCCGCACATGTGAAGGAGTCACACCATTATTAGATTTATTAGATGAGTTTGCCAACATTCTTGGATAGCCACACTGTGAACAAAAGGACGAATTTGACCATAGTTGTTGAGCAAGTTTGACTATTTGACTACAGTTTGACCAAAATCTATACTACAGTTGACCATAGGGTTGACTGCAAGGCCAAAATTTGACCAAAGGAAGGTTGAAGAAGTCGAGTTGACCAATGATGAATTTATGATATTTTTGTTGGTAAGGACTAGTGTTGACTTGCTGAAGATTGACTAAGTTTGACTAGTATTTTGACTTGGATTATTGGCACAAATTTCTAGACAAAATTGTTGATTTTGTGAACCTTGCTGAAGAATAATTATACCTAAAGAAAAATTGATGGGTTTTCTTCCAAGGTTGGGTTTGCCAAGGTAAAAAATATTATCTCTATTATGCATGGATGGCATTCTGTGATATTTATTATTTCCACTGCATTTATTGTTGATATTTTTTGAAGTGTAATTGCTTAATGTGATCAGTGACATAGAATATTGTGTGAAAATCATTAGGAAGAATTATCTAGAAGCAATTGTATTATATTATGCATCTTGTAGAAAATTCAACATGGTATCAAGCTTTTTTGAAAGAGAAGACATTGAAGTCAGCCTAAGAGACAAGTGTTCAACAACTTGATTTTGGAATCTCTTGTCAAAATGAAACCAAAACTCAGAGTTGAAGACAAGTTAGATGGTGTCGTCAACTTTAGATCTTGGAAGACCAGAATACTCCTTGTCTTGGAAGAGAATGATCTTCAATATCATGTGGAGAAATTCATTTCAGATCCTCAAGGGCCTGAGGAGAAGGCCAAGTATAAGAAGAATGAAGCCAAGGCAAAGAAAATCTTGGTAGATTCCATAAAGGACAAATTGATTTATCATGTTGTTGAATTGAAGATTTCTAAGCAAGTTTATAATGCTATGGTAGGATTGTATGAAAGCAACAACACTAGTAGGAAGTTAACCTTGAAAAATTGTCTTCGTAATTTCACGATGACTAGATCATATTTTTTTGTCTCATATCTTATGAGAGTCTCCTAGATCAAATATGAGATTGCATCCATTGGAGATACCATTTGTTATAGGCCATTTTGTCGCATCAACCTAAAAGGCATGTAAACCGGATCAATCAACATCCTTGAATATTTTTTCATCATGCCTTCACAAAACCCTAAGCATGAATTCTCTAAAAAGTCCGAGTTTCTAGGATAATTAGCTCAAAAATATTGTTTTTATCCCCAACACACCTTTACTCCTTAGTCAATTGTGTTCAACGCATGTTGCATGATTATTCACCGGCGATGGTTAGCACATGTTTCTATGTTCTGCAAGTGTGCTGATTCTAGAAATTCAAGAAAATTAAAAAATATTTCCAAAGCTTCCTCTTCCAAAAGCTTCCAAGGTAGTTTTAACCGTTTATCATGGACAGAGAGTTCAAATCCTATCTTGTAGACCTTATCTCTTATCCCTTGAGCTAATCTTCCCCTCTTAAGTGGATCTCAAACCTAGATTGGTAATTGGATAGAATTCCCAAACTACCACACTCCTATAAATTTACTACCTCCCATAAGGTATGGGTTGGCTTTTGGAGATTTCTAGTGCCCTCATGTTGTTTCTTTGAACCTAAATGAGTCATCATATTCATATATTAGGGTTGATGTTGAGGTGTGCTTTGTGACAAGTAAGGAAAAGTCAACTTGGGGAGACATCTACAAGATCAACTTCTATTTATGGTTGTAAACTCTCTCCTATTTTTATCAATACAAAGAGCATCTTGTTTTCCTATATGGATTGTGTTATGTTTTTCACTCATGTATTTCAATGCCATGTTGATTCATTGAATAGATATGTTATATTATGCTACATGGATGTTTTGGATCCTTTGCTTGTTTTCAACATATGTGCAAGTTCTAATTATAGCTCTTGGATCTAGAGTTGGAGCTTAAAAGCAAGGAGGAAAGGAAAGCTTGCTATAGATTCGAGGTAGGATTCTTTACCATATTCTAATTTCTCCAAGGAAAACTTCATGTTTTTTGGCTTTTTTTGTTCTAGATCATTCCACTAGATCTAGGAAATTCACCTTTTTCCACAATCATGAAATTATGTATAACAAATTGGTGACTCCACTAGGGAACGATTCTTCCCTTACTGGTTTCTTTGATCTTAGCATATTTTTCACCTCTTAAAGTGACCTTAATTGACTCATTCAAACATTGATTGGCCTTAGGAAAACACATTTTTCATTTTGGTTGTCTTTCTTGTGTCGTGTTTTGACCGAAACATCCCCAGTGCATTTCCTGTTCTGAGACAGACCGCTTCAGTGCACTTGTCCCTTCTTTGTGCCTGTGCTGTAGTGCACTGGTGTCTGTTCTACTCCTGCGCTGATCTTGTAGGATGCAAAATTTTTCATTCCTTGGGCTTGTTCCTCATTCAACTTGAGTTCAAAAAGAATTCCTTATGTTTCTGAGTTTTTCTATCTTTGTAAAGCCAATACCTTTTTTTTTAAGCTGTGGTTCACAGTCACTGAGTGGTCGCTACATCCACGGGAAAATATCGGGGCAGATCCACCCGAAGGGATCTGCCTGTCGGCCAATCTTAACAGGCCTAACCCTGAGGGCGTCGAGGAGATTTGACCCCGTGACCTCCCAAAATGGGAAAGTTCTTTAGCAACAGGAACTCGACCATTTGAGCTATCCCTTGGGGCTGTAAAGCCAATACCTTTTGTGAAAATTAGTGTTTTCTATTTCATTTTTGTTTTCGACCCCTATGGTCCCAAATGTCCAAACTTCTCCTCAAACACGTTCTCCTCCACCTGAATGACATCAACCTCAATTTTATCCTAAAGTTGACCCTTTGCCTTCTTTGCTTTTTATTTCTTCATCCCTTTCTTCTTCCTCACTTGGTGAAAGTCTTGATTCTAGTAATTAGAAATCTAAGAAGAAGAAGAAAATGATGAAGAAGAAGGAAAAAAATATGCAGGGGGGCAACCAAGAAACCATTTCCACCAATGAAATTAGTATGGAGAACCCTTCCAATCATCCCCACAAAGTTAAATTCCCTTGTAATTTATGTAATGGTGACCACCTTCTTAGATATTTCCCTGGTATTCCACAGGTATTAGATGTGTGATCCACAAACCCACACTATCCTTTCTTATCAACCTCTAGAGATCATGTTGATGATAAACCATCAGCTTGTGATAGTAAGGTCCATGGGAAGAAGGGGAAAGTCAAGTTTCCCTATACGTTATGTGAAGGGAATCATCCTATTCACCTTTTTCCTTGTATGGATGAAGCCTCAAAAGTATTCGAAAACCTTACAAATTCTCAGACTCATCTTCTGACTAGTTATCAAAAGATTTCTCACAATCGTCCACTATTTGATGAAGTGATTGATCATAATCTAAATCAAATCAATCCCACTCTCTCTGGATGTGAATCCCATTATTTCGTTCTTGACCAACCATTGGTTGAGAAAATGGTTGAATCGACTCCACCTTTTGTTGTTCGTACTTTTCGCGTAAAGAGTGAGTCTCATACCACTCACGTTCTTCTAGTCTCTTCAAGTTCCAAAGAACTAGGGGGCAATCCTCTTGTTCCAATGCCACAAGGGGACAATCCTCCCATTCCCACAGCACAGGGGGGAAATCCTCCCATTCCCACAACAGAGGGGAGCATTTCTCTCATTCCCATAGCATAAGTGGAAAGTTCCCTCGTTCACATGACACCCCCTCCAAGTAGTATGGTCATTTCCTTTGATTGGAGTTAATTGGCAGGATATCGTCTTCCTCCTTACATGTCATTTGAGATCATAGTACATGCTTATAATAAGACTGTACCTGGCACAATTATGGACGAATGTGCGTCTGTTAGTATTATGTCATCAACTGCTTGGCAATCTTTTGGTTCTTCGCAACTTGTGCCCATTACCCAGAATTCGTTGGCCTTTAATAGAGGAACCAGACAACCGTTATGGATCCTTCCTCAATTTCCTATTACTTTGGGAGGAAAGATTGCATGTATCCATGTGATGGTAGTCCAAGGCCCTTTGGATTTTAATTTACTCCTTGGGCATGACTATGTTTTTTTCATGGGAGCTCTTATCTCTTCACTCTTTCGTGTGATGTATTTCTCACATGAAGGAAGAATCGTGACTATTGACCATCTTTATTTCATTAGTTCTAATTTGACTCCCAATTAACCAACTTCCCTAAATGTTACTTATGTGCAAGTGGTATCTCTCGTGCTATAGGTTAATTATGTGGTAACCTATCCCATGCCCTCATCTACTATTGAAGTGGCGCCTCTCATTGTTTACTCAAAATTAATTTTCCCTAGATTCAATAGGAGATATAGTGAGTCATTTATTGGGGGCATTGGAGATTTTGTCAATCCATAAATTTCCCTAGGCTGAGGAGAGAAATTATAGAGGTAACCAAAAACCACTTTTAGGCTAGAATCTATCCCTTCTAGCCTTGGAGAGGGATTTCTCACTGAGGTTGTTTGAATAATATGATATTAGGCTAAGAATAGAGCTCAATTAGGTGTGTTTTTTCAAGGAGTTACTGATAAGAAAGGAGACAGGTCCATTGGGCATGGAGTCATATCAAAGTAATAATTTGTCTAGTGAGATGATGAAGAGAGAAAAGGTTTTTCCAGAGGGGCAAGTAGGCAGTCTCGGTGATGAAATCAAATTAAATCATTGTAGGAGAGTGAGTATGAGAAAGGTGAAAACAACACTTAGAGCATTAAGACTGTAAATGAATTCTAAATGTTTCTTTAAGAGGAAAACACATATTACTTGGGAAAACTAAATCAGAGCACCATTAAGATGAATTATGAATTAAAAATTTGGTTCTTCCAAGCATGAAGACATATAGTCAAGATATGTGAACACATAACACACAATTACAAGTAGAAATAAGCACAACACCATCAAGATCTCACACATGAATCCCTGTAAATCACCTTCTGTCTTTCATTCACTGGAAAACGTTTTTAGAAAATACAATGCACTCAAGTAGTCTTTCTCTCCAATCTGACCAACATAACCCTATCTTAGCTTTTTTAGATATTAAATAGATAAAAAATATTCCACCCTGAGCCATCTAGGTCGAATTTTGCAACACGGAACTAGTCAAATAGCTAAATACATCAAACTGCTCACTTACTCTGCATAAAAGTATGAACTAATTACCAAACACAGTTTTGAATTTAATACATCATTCAACTTAGAAATACTTATAATAAACCACTAAATATACCACCCTAAGGATTTATGCTACCTATCAATGCGACTAGACAACCTTAGAGACTCAAACAATTCGAAATATCAAGTAAATAGTGTTGATTGTCTAGTTTTGTAAAAAAACGAAGTATCCCTCCATGTTCTGTATAGTTGCAACCCTTCTATAACCAAATGGATGAAATGGGTATTCTTAAAATGGCTCTTTGATGGTGCTAAACTCTTGAGATAGGCTTCACAATTCTTGCAAACCTCCTCATCACCTATAGCGAACTTTCGCAACACATTGTTAAGTTTCACATCACCTACAAACTTTCACAGCGCCTTCAAAATTTTGAGCATAAGATGTCTTCCTATGACATAAAATGCTAGAGGCAACAAGTAGCTGTTGTGACATCCTTATAACTCTCGTAATAAAACCAAAAACCTCAAAATTGAGTCATCTCCTCATCATAAAAGACTATACAAAATGTGTAGCATGTCCTTGCTGCGTTTTTGTAAACTCCATCAAAACTAACCTATTTCTAACTTTCTAAGTAAAAGGAAAAAATTCAAACCTTGGTAACATCCTCCTAATGAAGATTTTCCTTTGTTCTGGCCTCTTTTAGTATATCTAATTTTCCCTTCTTCCTCTTTCTTGCATATTTCTTGGCCTAAGTAAGATGTTGCTTCACTAATCTAAGTCTCCTCTTCAAAACCAAGTTTTGGAAATACAAACTTCTCACTTTCCTATGCAGACGAATGTTCCACTTCAACTTGTATTTAGCTTTCTCAAGGGCAGGTTCAACAACTTCTAATTGTTTAAACAAATTCAACTTATCCTTGTGTTTTTTTTTGCTAGCCAATCTACCTGTTGTTGAACTCCTTCAAGTTGTTCCAACAATTTTTCAAACTCCTTCTGCTCATCAAATACCATTTTATGTTCTGGTTGAATAATCTCCTCCATTTTCATTTTTATTTTGGCATCAAACCTAGTCCTAAGTCTTCTTGACTACTCAAGTGTCACCTGCACATCTTCAACATCTATGATTTGCTTGCTTTTGTCCTTAACAACATGTGCCAATGCTTCTTTGATGGTTCTTTTTCACTAGGGTGGGTAGTTCTTGTGATAATTTTTGCCTTAGATCTATATTTTCTTGTTGGAAATAACATATTGTTAGGTGAGATTTGTCCAACTGGTCTTGTAGGTCTTTCATTTTCGGTCCCTTTTATCAACTTCCATTTCTCCATGTGCACTTTATGATATTTCAGTAGCTTGAACAGGTGAAGAATCTATAGGCAATATTTTGGGTGATTCCCTTGTTCTCGGTTCCCTAGTGACCTTTTTTACCTTAGGTGAGAAGAGAAGCTTTTTAGCACTTATTTTGTCAAATAATTTGCTTTTAGTTAAAGGATTTTTGACCGAACTATCTACTGTAGGTGAGGCCTCTTTAATTGCAGCTAATGGGGTATTTTTCTTAGTCCTTTGGTTGTCAAAAGATTGTGTCATCCACCCTGAAGAGATCAAAAAGTACTTCCATGACTGCTCTTTCTTTTCAAGTTCCTTTACCACCAATAGTTTAATTAATGAGAAATGAAATAGACTAGGTTCAATAGGACTCCCTTTGGCTTGAACTCTATCAACCATTTTTCAAAGACTCCTAAATAAGTAGTAAGGAAGATTCAAAGGTTTTTTTCTTGTAAAATACATTAGGAGTCTTATATGATACTGGTAAAATTTACTGAACCTCCCTTCACATGTGAAATACCTTTGAAATTACTTCCAACAATTTACTATGGTGGTCATGTAGACAACTCCTTGGAACAGCTAATCGATACCCCTCTTGGTATTGCAATTTCAAAAAGGCTTTGAAATAAACAGAATATAACTCTATACCCTTAAACTATTCCTCTCCATTTAAAGGGATCTTAGTGACCTCAACTATTGATTAGGTTATGACTAGAAAAGTGAGTGCTCCAAGCTTTGCCTGCAATCGATCAAAACCCTTGGTAAATTCCTTAGTCACTTGCAAATTGTACCCATGAATCTTTTCACAAAACCATAAAAAACCTACCTACTCAAAAGCCACTTTGATGTCTAGGTATGCATTAATGACTGTGATATCTTATGGCTCAAAATGAATAATAGCAACTACCTTGTGCTTCTTCTCTTCTGAAGTTGACATGTGTAACACGCCTCCCTTGTGTGTTAGACTATTGTAATCTAAGATGAGAAAAGCTAGGTGTGATATGTAATATGGAAAACAAATATATTATTAAATAAATTAATAAATAAATCACTTGGAAAAGCGAGACACCAAGAGATGAGATTCTTTCCAAATCCCATTGAGGAATGGGATAGGATAAATCTTTCATGATAAAGCTTCTAGATGTGATTCTAGATAAGCTTGGATGGATTGGAGATAAATATCCATCGAATGGATTAGAGATAAATATCCATCAAGGAAAAAACATAAAATATTTGCGAGAGATAAAGGTAAGCTTTTATGAGGAAAAGCCTCGCAGGAGATAAAGGCGAGATTTTCTGAAAAAGGCTTAGGAAATTGGATGAAAAATCCACCTAAAAACGAGGACGTCGCTTAAGGAAACTATATCATGAAAGAGGGTATTAAATACCCATTGTATAGATCAATTGGAGGCAGTTGATCCATGGCAAGAACCTCGGCTTAGTGGGAATCAGAGGTGATTCATGGTTGGGTGGTGGTGCTCTGCTCTCCAAGTGATGTTTTAGTGGGATTCATTTGCGTAAAATGTTTTGTATGATGTCTTCTTCCCTCTATGTTTCAAATTCATTTAGCTTATGAAAGAAATTGCATGATTTTTCTAGCTATGAGAATGATTGAAGGAATTACATGTGACTGTTATACATGAGTAGATTTACCTGTGTTCATGGAATTTATGAGATGATTATATGGGTGCATGTGATTCTAGTTATGAGATACATGTAGTTTTAGTTATGGTTGTGAAATGTGGATCTTATGTTGTATTAGGTGACTAGTTGTGCTTTAACCGCTATGAAAATTGGTTAACTATGGTTAAGGATCAAGAGTAGTGACTATGATGCAAATTTTTGTGCATAATCCTTAAGGAACACATGTTAACCTTACATAAATTGGTGGCAGTAGGATTATAGATTATGTATGATGAATTATTTCATTTTCATGCATGTGATTCTTATTGCATCAAAGAGGTAGAAACATAGTAGGTAGTTGATATTGATTGGGGCCATGGAGCCATCTTACTCATTAATGCTTCTAATCTATATAGTCACCAGTTCAGAACATCTATACCATGCATGTCTTAACAATTTGCTTCCAACAAGGCTAATATAGCTAGTTATACATGTTGAATAGTGATGGAGGGAAGCTTGAAATAGTATTGTCGATAATTCAAGATTTTTCTATGCCATGCATGTTACAAGAATTGAATCCAATGAATTTGGTTTAATTACTTGTGCATGATGCATAAAAGTCATATGTCTATTGATGATGGTAAGGGGTTTATCCTTAAGGGATGAGGTAAAGGGTTGATCTAAAAAGCTATGTAATATTGTATATGGTTCCTTACTCAATGTGATTCAATAGTAAGATTAGGAGTATAAATCATTAAATGTTAACTCTACATGAAGAAAATTTCAATTAATGGAGCCTAGTAGCTAAATTCCTAGGGTGGGCTTAGGAGGTTCGTTACAAATGGTATCAGAGCCTAGGTTCAAACACTGAGAACTATGGACAAATCCACCTCCGTAGCGTATTGGTTGACGGGTATTAATTATAGGCTATGTATGGAAATTTAAGCACATGAATTTCATAATTATTTTCTCACCACCAAGGGAAATTAGGATTTTTTGAAGGCGAATCCAAGCGTAAAGGATTCAATAACATAAAATGACATGTTATTATTAATGGGGGTTTTATGCATACGATCCTTGTAAAATAAGGGTTTTAATTGATTGATCTGTGGTATATGTATCATCATGTGGAGATAAAAATCAAGTAGTAAATGCTTCAATGTAGCTAGTCAAAGTATGTAACTGACGGATAAAGGGGTAAATTAAGAACTAAAGAAGCTCGCCCCTTTTCCTATCTAAGTTATAAAATGTCGCGAGTCAAATCATAAGTGTGTTAAGGGTGAAGCTAAAAACATGTTCATATGGGTTGCTTATAATACATGCAAAGTTAATAATTGTTTCCCATGTGAAATTGATAAATAGGGTTGTATTGATGGTAATAATGGCTTATAATGGCATATATGTTAGTAACATTTCACTTTGGAAAAATCAGTGCTAGTAAAGTGTATGAAAACAAAATTTGTAATTATAGTGGAAATTTAATTATTACATCCCCCAATTAACCCTATATTGTTTCTAACCATCAACAGTTAAAGGAACGGTTTGTTTTGTTAAGACTTGATCTCAGACTAGAAGATGTGGTTTCGAACTCAGAACCTAATCAAAACACATTTCCAACCACAGCTTAACCAGGGATAGCATATAGTATATTCATTATTGACTTCGATGAACAGCTTGGGGGGTTGGTCATTGAGAAAAGTCCAAGGCGTTACTTGCGTTTTCATCTCAAATTGGAATATTGGAGAGAAAAAACTTTATAGGGGAAGAAGTTTGGATCATATCCCAAAGGTTGCCTAAGATTTTAGGTTGTCCGAGATAAATTGCGGAAGAATCTCAAATTAACTATTGAAGTTACCTTGCAATTTTGAGTCTCGACTTCAATCATATCTCGAAGCTGATGGAAGACTATGACTAGTTTGGTATAAACGTTAGGTGGACAGAGTGCAAGGAAACATTGTATAACCGACCCTCAGATAGCTCAATAATTCCTTCAACTAACCTCTAAATCGTTAAAATCATGTATCTCGGGTCAGTAAAGAAAATTTACTGTAATTACAGTGGTGTGGGTGAGTGAAATAAACATCTTCCTATCTTACTAGGACTATGTCACAGTTTGAACCCTTCCAGTTGAGAATATAAACCGGAAATTCACACCATCACCAATATAAAATCACAAAACGGAAGACACGTTTTTGAACATTTCCTTTTGTGCAAAGGCTCGAATCGGAAACCATATAAATATACAGGAGTAGGAGTGATCTAAAATCTTGTTCAATAGTAAGTTCAATGCTTTTAAGTTTTAAGGATCTACATGTGTAAATGAGGATGATTGTAACTAGTAAAAGGATCTAGAAAATATTTAACTACAATCAGTGTCTAATGACCATTAGCGTTTAAATATTTCCCATAGAGGAAGGTATGGGAATTTTTCTAGCTTTCCAGTCATGGAAACAAATGAATTAAGAAAAGGTTGCCATGAAAACAACATTGTTGCTATAATTTTTCACACCCTCAAAGCTCGCCTTCACCTATTGTAGCTTTTAGAAGCATCACCGCAAAAATAGTGGACTGTTGTTTCCTTTATGCCAATTCGAAAATTTCAAAAAATTAATTTCCTTTCACTTCATGAAACCACTCTTAAAAAAGAATCCATAGGGATAACGGTTATCCTGACGTCCATGTGCCAACGTAGACCTTTCTAGACCCATGTTTTGTGGGAAAAACAACTGCGTACACCAAATTGAAGAGGAAAGGAAGTCAAGATCCATGTTTCCCCTTTTGATGCCGGAGAAAAGGCCGCAACACTATGGATTCCTCTGTTCGTGTCTGATGTACCATAGAATTGGAGGTATGTGAGTCAGCCAAAAAGCCAACAATACGAGTTCCATGGAAAGATTGAAGAAAATCTAAAAAAAACTCAGTTGCTTCCAACTATCTATGGTGAAGGTGTTGGGATAATGATTATCCACACCCTAGTTAGATTAGGAAAATCACCATCTTATTCAAAGCGATAAAAATCATCATGATCAGGTAAAAGCTAGAACAATGATAATGTTTATCCTCACCTTCACCATGTGCCTTATCCTCTAATGCGTAGAGGCTATGCATCGATAAATAGACCAGCTTGATCCTTAATGAATTACCTTTCTCTATAGTTTTGAGTGTCAAGCTTGATTTCCATAGGAGTTTAAGAGGTCATAAGCAGGAGGCTTCTCATAAATGAGCAAGCAAGTTTGGTCTCTATAGACCTCGTTATACTCTGTGGACAACATGGGTTCTAAACCTAATAGTGTCGAGAGAGAATCAACATCGGTGTATGCATGTCGTGGGAGTAGACACACCACCGTTTCGCACTCCATAACCCTTCCTACAGAGTTCCTTTGAATATGTGTGTCTTGTTATTGGATTGACATACATGAATTGCTAGACTGGTTGATAGTTGCTTGGATTTTCGACAAGGTAATAAATCAGACAATAAATGGCCAGCTTGGTTTTGTTGTTTACCATGTACGAGTATTTATTTTTTATGTTTGATGAGTTAATCATATTGATTTTTTAGAAACCATCTCACAAAAGATAGAAAAGATAGATCAACGACTTAAAAATCAGCCTCTTCAAGGGGGCAACCTCCTTTACATTACATAAATAAACAATTCTTGGATGATACAAATGACAAGACCTCCTTTCTATATATAGGAGTCTAAGGGTCCCAATATAATTAGAGCATATATAACAATAATATTGTAGGGGCACAACAATAATAGTAGTGGGCTTTTATGGGGCATAATAATAACAACATGGAGACTATATGGGAGCAATAATACAATAAGGGGGTTGCACTAATAACAATAATGGATTAAACTAGTAGTATAGGGACCTAAAATGCCCCTCTCCTTCAAAAAGTGTTGTCCTCAATGCTTGAGTGGTTCTGGATGCTTCTGTATAAAATTCTCATCCTCTCATGTGGAATCTTCAGTGGGTAAGTTCTTCCACTTGATGAGATACTCTGAAATTGATCGATCTAGTCGCTGTTGATTTCTTGTTTTTGTGATTGCTTCCAGTTTCCATATGATTTTTCCTTCCTTGTCAAGTTCTGGCAATATTGTTTGAAATGGGATATTCTCACCTATAACCTTCTTTAAGCATGAAACATGAAAAACTGGATGCACTCGGGAATATGCAGGAAGCACCAATTTGTGTGCCATAGTACCAATATTTTGTAACACCTTGTATGAACCATAATAATTTGGTGATAGTTTATTATCCTTCTTAGCTTTCTTGAGGGGCATTTTTTTGTATGGTTGTAGTCGTAGAAATACCCATACAACTACATCAAACTTCTTTCGCTGCAATGTTGATCTGCCTGTTGTTTCATTCTATTCTGCGCCAAAGTGAGGTTATCCTTTAAGAGTTTGAGAACTTGTTGTTGATGCTCGATGTGATCTTCCATGGCTTGAACCTTATAATTTTCTTTTAAATATGATGTGATGGACGATGGGATATCCATAAAGTGCCATAAATGGCGTCATTTTTCTGCAGTATGGAAGGAAGTGTTATAACACCATTCAGCCAGAGGAAACCACTTGGCCCATTGTGTCTGTTTATCAGATACAAAGAAATGCAAATATCCTTCCAAACATTTTTTCACTATCTTCATTTTCCCATCAAATTGAGGATGATAAGATGAGATATGAGCTAACTAAGTACCCAATATTCCACCTCTTGTACTCCAAAGAAACATTTTGAGCTTTTTGCATATAATTGTTTTTCCTCCAATAGTTTGAGCACCCAGTCAACATGTTGAACCTGATCCTTCCAAGACTTGTTGTAGATTAGTATATCATCAAAAAATAATAACACAAATTTTCTAAGGAAGGGTTTGAAAATGGAATTCATCAAACCTTGAAATGTGGAAGGTGCATTGGTAAGGCCAAAAGGCATGACCAAAAATTCATAATGACCCTCATGAGTTATAAATGTTTTTTTTGGAATGTCTTCAGTATTCATTCTGATTTGATGATATCCTTAATGAAGATCCAACTTGGTGAAGTAAATTTCTCCATGTAATTAATCCAATAATTCATTAATGACAGGAATCAGAAATTTATCTTTAATAGTAAGCTTGTTGAGCTCCCTATAATCCGGACACATGCGCCATGATCCACCCTTCTTATGTACCAATACCATTGGAGCAGAGAAATAACTTTGACTAGGTTGAATTATACCAACCTCTAGCATTTTTGCAACCACACGTTCATTTTCACTCTTTTGGACATATGGATATATGTAAGGCTTGATGTTTGGGGGAACAATTCCTGGAATCAAATGAATAGCATGATCATGATCACGAATAGGTGGGAGACCTTTGGGAGTCTCAAATACCTTAGAATGATTGTCCAAAACGTTTTGGAGATATGGAGAAATAGATGATTTCGATGTGGGAACCTCTAGTGATCATAATTGTGTAATTGTGCCCCGTTGTTCTTTCTTTAGAAGCTTTGTCATGTTGTGAGAGCTAATTATATTTCGTAGTTTCCCTTCAATACCCCTTAATTCAACTTCCTTTCCTTCCCAAAAAAATTTCAAGAAAATTTCTTGAAAATTAAAAACTATCGTACCCAAAGATTGTAGCCATTGGACTCCTAGCACAGCATCTGCACCACCCATTGGAATGGAAAGCATTGGACTATTCAAGACATATTCTCCCATGGATAGCTTTATATTATGGAACTTTATAGAGAACTTTATGGTTCTTCCATTTGCAACCTTTACTTGACACTCCGCTGTTGGATATAGGAAGCAATTCAATTCCTTGGCTATCTTACAATGAATAAAACTATGGGTACTACCGGAATCAATCAACACGATTACCTTTCTCTTCTTGATATTCGCTTCTATCTTGAGAGTTTGAGAAGTAGTAATTCATGTCAATGCATTACAATATATGTTCAGATTCATTTCTTCTTTCTCTAGGATTGGTTCCTGGTGTATATCCTCTTCTTTTGATGTTTCTTGTTCATTTTCTTGCTCCTCTTCCCCATCTATGTAAACTAATTTCTTCTAAGCACACTTATGACCTTTATTGTATTTTCTATCACAATTGTAACAAAGCCTTTTTCTCTTTTTTCTTCCAATTGTTGTGGTGTCAACCTTGTAGGTGGTGAAAGGTTAGGAGAAATAATATTTCCATCTTTATAGTTGTCAGTGGTTGGCTTGCTTGTTGCCATATTTTTTCTTTCCATTTTTCTTTCCAACTTGAATGCCTTCTCTAATGAATTAGGTTCCCAAAGGTGAACCTCATGTTGGATGTTATCTTTTAAAGTCCTTATGAACACATGAATCTTATGCTCCTCTAAAATATATTTTACTCTTATATTCAATTTTTGGAAGTCCTCAATGTGATCTATCATTGAACGCTTTTGTTTGAGATTTATCAATTGGCTAAAAAATGTGCTTCTTTTAGTTTCCTCATAATGTGCTATCATTTATTCCGTAAAAATTTCCCAAGTGACAAATTTTCTACGAGAGCAAAGCCATCGATACCATGCAAACTGATTTGGTTCCAAATATAAAGTTTCAATGCATATCTTTTGTGTGTTTTTCACATTATGGAGATCAAAATATTGCTCCATAAGTAGTATCCATGTTATAAGATCCTTACCATCAAACTTCCTCATATCGATATTTGGAACATCGTGGGGCTCCAATCCAATGTTGGAGTCTATGAAATCATGATTAACCTTTCTTTTGTTCTCATCATGAGTTTCTTTTACTACCCTTTCACCATTAGTAAGCATTTATTGTAGCATCTTTGTTAAATCCGTCTTCAAATATTCCATGTTGCCTTTAATTTTTTCTTATATACCATCCATCTTAGCTTCCATGCCCTTTGAATTCCTTCAAACTAATTTTCAACCAAACTTATGCAAAACTTTAAAAAAACTACACACCTTTTTTCACTTTGTAGGAGCTCGATATTGAATCTATTGTATCTCTATAATTTCGGATCTACAAGGTTTGAAATTGCATCTTGCGGTAGCCCTCTGAGTCATCTTTCGAACTCGACAAGTTTGATCAAGATTGGATTCTCCAAGGAATATTTATGCTCAATCTCCCACGATGCACTGATTATAAACTAGTTCAGTAGAGTGAAATTGTACAAAGTGACACATGTCATTATTTTGCCCTTAAGACCTGAAACCGATACACAGAAAACTACAACCATCTTATGTAAATTTTTACGAAATTTCAATTTGATTTTCAGAGAAAAATTTATGACGATTCCCCATGTCACATGTTTGGGATGTAATTTAGGAACTTGAAAAAATCCTAAAAGTCTTGGACCATATCTCTGAAAATATAGCGAAACAAGATTTGAAATTTGGGTCCGAGTTGCTTCAATCTTTCTTAATTGGGTTTTAATTTCAGATTCTGGACCTTCATAGAAAAACAATTATAGTGAAAATGTCGTGATGATCTGTTTGCGATGGAATTCTGGAGCTTGGAAAAACCCTAACTTCCTCATATCATATCTTTGAAGATATAGCGAGACAAGATTTGAAATGTTGACTTGAGGTTCAGAATGATTTCGGATCAAATGGGTTTTTGCTTTAGCTTTTGAAACATCGTAGAGAAAACTTTCATCAAAAATACAAGGATGACCTGTTTGGAGCAGCAAAACCTTAGAATCCAAAGCTCTGATAGCAAATGTTATGAAACCAGCTCACAAAAGATAGAAAAGATAGATCAACGACTTAAAAATCAGCCTCTTCGAGGGGAAAACCTCCTTTACATTACACAAATGAATAATTCTTGGATGATACAAATGACAAGGCCTCATTTCTATATAGAGGGGTCTAAGGGGTCCCAATACAATCAGAGCCTACATAACAATAATATTGTAGGGGCACAAAAATAACATTAGTGGGCTTCTATGGGGCATAATAATACAATAAGGGGGTTGCACTAATAAAAATAAGGGGTTACACTAGTAGTATAGGGACATAACATATCTATCTATCTATATATGTGTGTGTGTGTGTGTGTGTGAGTGGGTTCTTGAGGAAGACTCATAGTTTCGATTGGAGCCTCACCGTTAGTATGAACCCTAGGTCATCTAAGGTGGAGTGCGTGCAGCTCCTTTCGTGGGATGTTCCTGACCTTGTATCTGGAATCGTTGCCAGGTTGTGAATTGATTTTTTATTTTTAAACATTGGTTCTCACTCAGGCCACATATAGTGCACAAAACGCTTTGGCATTATGCGATGCTATAAAGTGTTTAATGATATTCTCTTGTTTAATTTGAAGATTTAAGAGATATTCGTTCGAAATTTCTTTTGCAGACTGCTCACTTTATTTATTCTTATTATGTTCTTATTGGAATTAAGTGTGGACATTTTTATTTTTGAAGGTAGATAAAGTCCAGAAGCTCTTGGGTTTCGAATAGGGTTTTTTGTATTGGCCCGAAAGGGTCTTTCAGTATAATTTTTCCATGTTTAATTGATGAAAATTGAAGGTTTCATGGAGTGAAATCGAACCTGAGACAAATGAACCATTTTTCCAACTACTAGCTCCGTGAGGATGTGGACATATACCTCGAAGTAGCTGTGATATTATGGGTGAAAAAACTTGAAAATTTATTTTCAACTAAATTTTGTGGAAAAAATGATTTATGTTATCATAACTAGTGGAAAGCACCAAAGAAAGACCATGTAGTTAGTAGTCTTGATTAGAGATTATGTAACTAAAGAATAATATTTGTTGTATACAATATTCATAAGAAGTAATTGGGAAATGTGTTTCAAATTACTATACTCCTACAGCTTTTTAGGAAAATATATATATCAGGATGTTCACAACAGTATTTTAGTTTATTGCACAGAAGTCTAGAATTATAAAAGATAAACAAGATAAATCATGAAGTTTGGTAAGCATCTATAGATCCAGATCGAAGAAACTCTTCTTGAGTAGTGGGATAAACATATATGCTCATGCTAGTTTTCAAAAATTCTATTGTAGCTATTTTCGGCAGAAGGAAGCCAATAAGGAGAGGAAAATGGTTAATAATTATGTCATAAATTCTGTAAGGACATGGACAATGTTGGTTTTCTTTGTCAATTAATCTAAAAACTTAGTTAAGCAATAAAACCAAAGTAACAGATCAATGAACTGAGAAAATGTACAATTATTAGCATGCATAATCACTTTCAAGCAATGAATCGAGACCATCTAGAGGTAAAAGAAACTTTTATATAAGCAAGTGTATTTGTGATTCAATATATTGTGTTCCATGCCCAAAACTTAAGTAGAAATATGCACCCATAGGAAAATGAGTATTCTTGAATTGCTCGAGGGCTGTAGCTTAACCTCTGTGTGCATATATGTACAACTTATTATGTGCTAATGATAAACAGGGAAAGTATGTACGATTAGCTTATGAGTATGTTTCAAATGTTTAAAAAAATATGTTTAAGTTATTTTGAAAAAGATAGAGTTGGGCTGGATAAGAAATTTGAAGGATATTAATCCATATTGTCATATGAAAAATCTTATAACTAAGTTGTTATTGCATGCTATATGCCATAATGAAAAAGTGGCTTAAAATTCTGAAATTATATTTTTTTTAACTAAGTATGGTTATGATATACAAATATGCAATGAAGAATTGATGCTATGCTATTAGATAAATGATATTGTTGCATTGATATTGAGAATGACGATGATATGATATGTTGCATATGACTATTAGAATTTGTTCGTGAATGGTTGAATAAATTTTTTTTCTTAATATTGATGAGATGATGTTCAAATAGTTATCAGGGGATTGTTTTGATTACATGCTAAAGTAAATAAGTAACATGATATAAAGTTACTTGTGTTGAGTTCCCTCCCAGATAAGAAGTTTTAAATATTGTGGAAGCTCAAAACTTAAGCAATGGATAAATACTCTTATGTGTACACCATGACCTGATTAAAGGGTGATGCTTACAAGTATGTATAGTGGGATAATTAATTGATAGTTATGGAAAATTATAATCATCAGAATAAGACAATATTAACCTGGTTAGCAAGTAATGCATATAGTAGAAGAATATGAATTGCTTTAACTCATTGTGGGATGCAATCAGTTGCATGGATGTGTCGTAATAAGTAAAAGAATCACAAATTCTCACAACTAAACTATGATAAAAATTAAAGAAGAAGTTACTCTAGAAATTGGGGTGTAATTGGATTTGGATAAGAAATCCAAGACTAAACTATGAATTCTTAACAATCATTAAATGAATATATGAGAAAAACGGAAAACTAATCATTAAACCAATGATAAACATAGCAGTTGTTGGATAGTTATAGTATGGGGAAGAGAGACTTCCTAGAAAAAATTTATTAGAGTAGAGTCAAAACCAATTAGTTTAGTAAGCAATAAGCAATTGATAGATGACATGATCAACCTAACATATTGAAATTAAGACAGTACGGTTTCCATATAAGAGCAAATCCTAAATAAAATTCCAACTCATGAATGTAATATAGAGATAAGCCATCTTATCCTACATTTGAAATCAACTTATGAGCATATGTTGTCTAAGAAAGAACATAACTCAAGGAAATTAAGTTATGCTTAAAAGAACCTAAGAAGGAAGGGAAAATGTAGAAGACAAAGTTTTTATATGTAAAATAAATGTGACTGTATTGGTCACTGCACATGCAAGTCATGATGTAATAAATCAAGTTAATAAGAAATGATCTAAATACACCTTAATGAAGGAAACAAAACCTTATTAGAAAATTATGTATAGTTAATTTAATATGCATAGGTTGGAATCTATGGGATTCCAGATTGAATAAAGAAAGAGTCATAAAGTAGATGACGATCTAACCTAAACTAGGAATGTGATTGTCAATTGGGTGTTAAAATATGATACAACGTATTGTAAACATCATATGTTAATAATGATGATATAATACTAAGAACAATGAATTGACACCAAAAGTACCTTAATGCACAAACATAATGGGAAATCTAGAAACAAGTCTTAGTGCTTCTTCGAAAAATGTCTTTGGTTTAGTAAGCAACAATTGGGTAAAGAAAAAAGTTTTTGCAGAATTACCGCTCATAATGATCTAAAAATATAATGTTAGCATAACACATGCATCAAGTAAGATAAGAGAGGATAACCAATCCCTTGGTCTTAAGAATGTGAAGTGGAGAATAGTATAACTTTTCACTTATAATCCCAGCATGGGAGTTGTATGCAAGTGCATACTATTTAACCATAATGTTTAGACATATATGAACCAAGAAGGTGTTGGAAGAAGGAAATCATATGACATGACTATTTAAGTAAGGAATAATTATGAAGAACTAACCAAAGATATTCTGAGGAGCATGGGACTTCAAGTATTTTTGATAGACTGAGTATCAATACGCTTTATGAAGTATTTCATTATTGTTAAAACTTGGTATAGGTGATATATTAAATCCCCAAAGCTAAAAGTTAGGGGTGTGATTGAGTTATAGTATGCATGATGGTTGTGCATGATGATTGTTATAAAAGTGGAACAGGTCCATGAAAGTGCTTAGCAAGAAAATGAACACAGTTTGTTCTACTTACCAGAAATATATAAAGCAATGTTTGGCATATTACTAACATGATTGAAAACAAGTGGATAAGTGTATGTCATGCAGGTGATGCTATGGGCATGGTATGATATGCAGTGGTACAGATTGTACTATGTACAAGCAGCACATATGGTACAAGTATGGATATATGTATGGCATGATTAAAACATGATATGTATAGCTATGTCTATAATACACCTTGTGTGCAAGTATGCATGAAGACACTAGGTGGGTGTTTGGGAGAGCAATTGACCTGGAAGTTGCACAAAAAGAAGGAAACTAAGAAGTGGTTCAAGGATAAGTAACCACGATTTAATTGTAGTTTGGCATACATATTATTATGATGAGTATATATGGTTATGATGTTATATGCATATTGATGGGGAAAATATGCAAATTGACTTATTGTATGCAGAGAAATTGCAAGAAGCAAGTGTTCGACAAGAACACAAAGGATTGGAAGAATGCAGGGGAGAGACATGCGTTCCTTCGAACACAATAAATGACGATCAATATAAGTCATAGCCACTTTAGTAGTATTGTGTAATAAATTATGGTGTTAATTGTTGAAACTTTTGTTGCATTTCTGCATCTAAAATTTCTTACAAAATTGTTTGAAACCAATGTTATAGGTAGCAGAGGAAGGAGATGTGTTGGGAGCACTCCTTGTATATATATATATATATATATATATATATATATATATATATGCATAAGATTGAAAGGCCATAGAAGTTGTGGATTCAGAAACAACTACTTGTGAACGAGGATGCAGTAATACACTGAGGACAGTGTAAAGTTTAAGGAGGGGAGTATGTAACACCCCTCCCTTGTGTGTTAGACTACTGTAACCTAATATAAGAAAATCTAGGTGTGATATGTAATATGGAAAACAAATACATTATTAAATAAATTAATAAATAAATCACTTGGAAAAGAAAGACACCAAGAGATGAGATTCTTGCCAAATCCCATTGAGGAATGGGATAGGTTAAATATTTCATTATAAAGCTTCTAGATGTGATTCTAGATAAGATTGGATGGATTGCAGATAAATATCCATCAAGGAAAAAACATAAAATCTTTGCTAGAGATAAATGAAAGATTTTATGATGAAAAGTCTCATGGGAGAAAAAGGCCTAGGAAATTGGATGAAAAATCCACCTAAAATGTGGGACATCGCTTAAGGAAACTATATCATGAAAGAGGGTATTAAATACCCATTGCATAGATCAATTGGAGGTAGTTGATCCATGGTAATAACCTCGGCTCGAGGGGAATCAGAGGTGATTCATGGTTGGGTAGTGGTGCTCTGCTCTCCAAGTGATGTTTTAGTGGGATTCATTTACGTAAAATGTTCTGTGTGATGTTTTCTTCCCTCTCCGTTTAAAATTCATGTAGCTTATGAAAGAAATTGCATGAGTTTTCTACCTATGAGAATGGTTGAAGGAATTACATGTGAATATTATATATGAGTAGATATACCTATGTTCATGTCATTTATGAGATGACTATATGGATGCATGTGATTTTAGTTACGAGATATATGTAGTTTCAGCCATGGTTGTGAAATGTGGATCTTATGTTGTATTGGTGATTATTTGTGCTTTAACCGCTATGCAAATTGGTTAACTATGGTTAAGGATCAACAATAGTGACTATGATGCAGATTTTTGTGCATAATCCTTAAGGAACACATGTTAACCTTACATAAATTTGTGGCAGTAGTATTATAGATTATGTATGATGAATGACTTCATTTTCATGCATGTGATTCTTATTGCATCAAAGAGGTAGAAACATAGTAGGCAGTTGATATTGATTGGGGCCATGGAGCCATCTTACTCATTAATGCTTCTAATATGTATAGTCACCAGTTTAGAACATCTATACCATGCATGTCATAACAATTTGCTTCCAACAAGGCTAATCTAGCTAGTTATGCATGTGGAATAGTGATGGAGGGATACTTTAAATAATATTGTAGATAATTTATGATTTTTCTGTGCCATGCATGTTACAAGAATTGAATCCAATGAAGCTGGTTTAATTACTCGTGCATGATGCATAAAAGTCATATGTCTATTGATGTTGGTAAGGGGTTTATGCTTAAAGGTTGATCTAAAAAGGTATGTAATATTGTATATGGTTCCTTACTTGATGTGATTCAGTAGTAGGATTAGGAGTATAGACCATTAAATATTAACTATACATGAAGAAAAGTTTAATTAATGGAGCCTAGTAGTTAAATTCCCAGGGTCGGCTCAGGAGATTCGTTACAACATGTTTTTGCTTTTTGCAGCAGTGAATAATTTAGCGTTTTTAAACAACTTGTTTTATACAACAACGGAGGAGTGGTGATATTCGAAAAAACTCTGATGATGACAAAGAGGAAACAAGATTTACACAAAAGCTGATGAATGCATACATTTCAGAAAACCTTAAAGACTCGTAAATTTGCAACAATTGTCAGAGAATTGAAAGGAAGAGCCGCAATGCTTTGTGAAAAATGTAGCATTCCAGGTACTTGAGTTTGAAACAAGCACAACAATTGAGTGAGGGGGTTCAAAGCAATTTCAACACATTGGATGATCTACTCATGGAAGCTCTGCAAGGAAAAAATGTGATATTGGAAATGAAGAGAAGTGAAGGATGAAGACTCTGTGGTATCACAGTAGTTAGGAGAAAACACAAAAAATTACCAAAAACACAATGATTATGAATTGGATTTCTTTATTGGTTTTGAATGGCTTTGTACGCTTGTACATTAAAATCACAATTTCTCTCAGTCAAGGTGTTACACAGTAATTTGTCACCATTTGTCTCGTCCCTGTTACCCCTCTCCCGCACTTTGGAGGACTCATTCTGGGACCTGTGAGAAGTGACATAACTTGAAAACACTTGCATTATGTTCCCCTAAGTATGGACTTCATATGCCCTGAAGACATCTCCTGCAGAATATCCTTAAAAATCTTTCCCAAACTTGGTTGGCGCGGGTATAGATCTGAGACAGAGCGCCAACTGGCGTGACCTCTTTGGAGGATTTCCCCCATTGGCGCGAGTAATACACTATGGATCCGCGCTAATGGAAAAAGGGAACTTTTTAAGGATATTCTGCAGGAGATGTCTTCAGGGCATATGAATTCCATACTTAGGGGAACATAATGCAAGTGTTTTCAAGTTATGTCACTTCTCACAGGTCCTAGAATGAGTCCTCCAAAGTGTGGGAGAAGGGTAACAGGGACGGTGACAAATGGTGAAAAATTACTGTGTAACAAATGCCCCCTAAAGCATGAGGCCCAAGAGAGAGAGGGGTGAAATGCTTTACAAGAACACATGCAACTAAAAATGTTGCTGCCGAAGAATCTGCATAGAGAGGTACAACTGATATCTCAAGTACATGATATATGTGGTATGGGCGCAACCATCCATAACAGAGTACATAATAATCTAGATCCAAGGTATGGGTGCAGCCATCCGGTGAGGATTGATGAATAGACTCAGGCATGGTCGCAGCCATCCAATGAATGAGTCATGTAATAATCACAATAATCCACAAAATCACAGCCTAGATTCCAACAGACAAAATCCAGGGTCTTGTGCTCCATCTCGACCTGAACAAAAGTACAAGTTCAGGCATGCGAATACATGAGTTGAAGTCGAACATGCATGAACATCGTCTGATTACCAGTCAATAATGAAAATTGTTAACGGATGCAAGAGGTACCACCAATAATGACAATGGCCCTCAAGGTACTATAGGTACAATCTATGGCATGATGGCGTCGAACACCTTAGAATCATTCGATCGGAGGCCAATGATGAAAACCTCACGTCGAACACGAAGAACCTGCCATTGAGGCATGCAGGCTCCAAGGCACCGGAAGGGAGTCTCTAGATTAGCTTCCTGGATAATGAGCTGAAGTCGACAAGAAGTGACCTTGATCGAAGGTGGGCCATAGTGTTTCCCACATCATCGACACGAGATAGAGGAAGAATGTTGTGGTGAATCAGAATTATGCGAGCTATCAGAGGGAGGTTGTTATTCTGCAGAGGTCAACTTCTCTTGAACATATCAGTGACACGACAGTGGACTTGGCAGTATTTGGCATCAATGGATCAAAGGTCATGGTGACGAGGCAATGAGCGAATGAGAGGTCAAACAGGATCACCCAAATCCACGGAGGCAAGTGAAAAACGAGATGAGATGTCCCCACCCAGACACAAAAGCAGACAAGTGCCATGTTCAAGAGCGACATACTGCCGACATGAAAATAATTATGGTTCCATTTTCCCCCACCATTTCTGCCGAGTACCCCAGTTATTTTTATTAACAAGCTTGACGGGGATAGCATATGCTTGTGAGGCGTCATTTCGACGAAATCCAATGTCATTAGGTTTTAACGAGTCTGACAGAGGAAGAACTCAGCGTCTTTTCATGTTTAGAGAGTTTGAAAAGACAACAGAAAATAAAACTCCAAGGGTGTCCTTTTTCGTAAAGTTGTGTCTCTCGAGCTCGAAAAAGTATAAAACAATGCTCGAAAGAACCGCCTGACCATTACGATCGAGGAGTACTTTTCATGAGTAGTGATTTTGACCTGAAAAAGTAGAAAAGCGGCCGAAATCACGTCGTTTCATAACCATTAACGAGCCTGAAATGACAAGGACCCGACAATCTTTTCGTTTTTACATGGTCGGAAAAGAGTTTAAAGACAACCACCCCTTATTTACGTTTAGCGAGTCAAGAGGAATAACTCAGCAATCTTTTCATCTTTAAATGGTCGGAAAAGATCTGAAAGCAGACCTCCATTTTTATTCTCTTTAACGCGTCAAAAAGGGAAAAATACTTGGCAACCTTTTCATTTTTTACGAGTCAGAAAAGAGCTTAAAAGGAGACTCGTCCTGGAGGAACGAGTGGTATAAAGGGTAGCAACTGGTTCCGGTAATGGTGGAACTGCTCAATACATATAATGGTCAAGAGGCTAGCTAATAAAACCACTCATCACTGCAGTTCCTCAGGAAAGGATAAACAACCAAGTGAAATCATATGATCAGCTAAAGAGATGGTGTCGATGGAATGAAACAACCAAGGTTCATCTAGCAAAATGTAGCGGATAGGCGGCAAGCACAAGATGTAAATTAGGTATGGGTTCATTTTTACACAAGCTTGAACCATGGAGAACTTTGCTTGGATTCGGTTTCATGTTTACACAAGCTTGAAACGAAAAACTATGCTTGTTATAAGTTCGCATGCCCCGCGCCAACCGAGTTTGTGAAAGCTTTTTAACAAATGCACGCGCGGAGGTTCTTTCCTTTCGACTCATGAAGCTTTTTAAGGATAATGCCAATCCCATGGATGTCGTTATTAATCTTATCTCCCTTTCCTCTATCCATAATAGGTTTTTGAGGATAAACCCAATCCCATAGATGGTGTGATTTATCTTATCTCCTTCTCCTCCATCTATAAAAGCTTGTTCTGTTGCCTTTGACAAGCTAGTTCGAGCATAGGGAGAATTATACTTTCAAAAGTCTAAGAGATTATTGTAAGAGTATTCTTTGCATTCATAATCAAAGAGAGAGAGGCTTGTTCCCAATCCCGACAAGATTTGCAAGGCATATGTAGCTGATCACCCAGCCAAAGGAGGATTTGACGTCAGAACTATGGTTGTATTCTTCTTTGTTGTTTATCAATAATAGATGACTATCATTATGGTTCCACTCTTGTTGTTCATTGTAATGATGTTTGAGTTATATCTTTTCTGATCGATATATAATTGCATCTATTGGATTTTATGCTTGTATTTGTGTTGTTCTTTCCATGTGCAGGTGTCCATTCACAAAGATCGTGAGGATCGTGACCGGCCAGAGTAAAGGAACGGGAGTGTCGACTCTTCTACAAGACTAACGTTGGAATCCAAGTAGGCTCTCATCATTTACCTTTAATTTGTAATTAGGAACCTGCATGTTAGCATTGTTTGATTGTTGCTAGACCCATTCTAGGCTAGTGGGGATCGCCTCTGTCCGTAGAGGGGATTTACCTCGTCAACACAAGGAACACAAAGTGATTCAATTTTTCACCTGAGAAGAGAATTTGGACCTCAGATTGAGAAGAAAGATAACACTGTGGGGAAATGCAACAAGGAGAAAATGCAACGATAACAGAAACACAACGACTTCAAAAAATGCAGCGAAAAGTACATTTTATATCTTGCAGGTTTTCTGCGACTTTTTCTAACTCGCATATGCAATTTGGGGATTCATGCAACATTAAGGAATAGGGATAAACTTAGGTTTTCACTCGAAAGGAGAATTGACCAGTGGTTTGTGAGTGATGTAGCATCATTGTGTGGAAACGTAGCGCCCCTACCTCCTTTGTGCAACAAGGAAATTCAGGCACACCATCACTTCCAATGGAAATGAAGAGTAACAGAGCGACGTAGAATGAAGATTGAGCGATGCAGAATGAAAATTGAAGTTCAAATAACCTTCCCCAATGGCCTGAAGTGGTGTTGATGGAAAAATTGTTGATTTGAAATCGCAATGATGAATGTGCAACATCTCTTGGAAAACACAACGCTTGGGGAAAAGGATATTAACTTTCCTCAAGACCATTGTACTTCGGCTGAGGTCACAACCACTCTTGAGAAGACATCTAGACTGACTTGACATAACCTCAAAATATGTGCCCAATCCTTTGTCATGATTATTCTGATGTAGATTTGATATCCATATTTATATTATGACAACCAAGGTTGATGACATGATCCCTAGACTCTTCTATAATGACAAATGACCCCTCATGATTTCCAATTCAAATTTTGATTTCCTATAACCTTACGATTCAAATTATTGCCAAAAGACTCTTTTTTACTCAAACTATTTATAATGTCACTTTAACAAGTTTGACCTCTTTATACAAAGACCCTTTTAGACCATGACACTCATGAAAACACGACTAATATTTACAAACATGACCTCAAATGAAATGGTAAGACTAACCTGACCAAGATCCCTATAACATAGCACCCTAAAAGGAGCCTCATATTTATTTTGGATCCCTTGATATGTATCCTTTCCAGAGCATTTTGCTCTCGTCTGATGAGAACCTCTTGGAAACTATGGTCTCTTACATACCATGATCAAGGAATAAGGTACCAAAGTAGAGTTCTTTTTCTTGTGTCAAGCTCATTAAAAAATGAAACAAGGTCTCATAGAAGAGTTCCTTTTCTTGTGTCAAGCTCATTAAAAAAATGAAACAAGGTGTCATGAGCATAGTTATTTTCTTATGTCAAACTCGTTAAAAAATGAAACAAATCCCCTTCCATTTGAGTCTTTGATTAGATATCGTAAATTCCCAATCGAGACTTTCACTTGATCTCATAAATGAACCTTCATTCCATCCACCTATTAGTAACCAACAGTCTACTTAGGTAAATGAAATGAAGTTTGGGGGGTTTGTGCCTAGAATTAAGTCATTATATTGGGTGCATGAAAACCAATCTCAAGCATTGTTTTCTCTGTTTCAAGCTTGTGTAAAAATGAAACCACTCTTACTCTCAAGCATAGTTTTCTCCATTTCAAGCTCATGTAAAAATGAAACCAATTTCAAACATGGCCTCCCATGTTTCAAGCTTATGTAAAAATGAAACCATTCTCATTTTATCCCATGTGATTTCCATTTTTACCAGCTCGCTTCTACCAGATCAACCTTGATTTTCTCATTCCATTGTCACCATTTTCTTGGTCAGTCATACACTTTCACTTGTTTTTTACCCTTTCTCAAGAAATTTCTTCGATGAGTGGTCTTATTAGCCAACTTATTGACCTTTGCATGTTTTGAATAGTTCCACCACGACCGAAACTAGTTGATAGCTTTTATACCACTTGTTCCTCTAGGTGGAGTCCTCTTTCAATGCTTTTTAGACTCCAAAAAATGAAAATATTGCCGAGCGCTTGTCTTTTCAAACTAATTAAAGTAAATGAAAACATTTATGCCAATATAAGTTTAATCCTTTTCCAGACTGGCATAAAATATTTACAAAAAAGGAATACCTTAGTCAAACATGGCTAAGAGGTTCTCCTGAGTATCATTTTCTCCCTTTTCAGACTCAAGAGGCAATTTTACGAAAAAGAACCTTTGGATTTTTCTTTTTTTGACTCTTTTTCAAACTCTCTAAAAATTAAAAAGAAGTCGAGTCACACCTTCGATGGACTCACAAAAACATAAAACAACATGGACCCATCAAACATGACGGGACCGAACTACTCCTTCTTAGGGTTCATTAAATATACTTAGAAGGATTCATCTGAAGGATGAACTTATAAATTAAGCATATGTTATCCGGCTCAATCTTATCAAAAATAAAGAGGTACTGATCAAAAATGGTTGGGGAAATTGGAAAATGGGGTACTTCACTTATTAATGGCAGTGAATTGCTCTTGAACATGACACTCTTTCAACTTATATCCATGAATTTTGGGTTGGGAAATCTTCTTGCCTCTTCAGTTCATCTCACCATATCAAAAGCCTCCATAATCAGTTTTGAGTCAATGCTACCAACTCCATAAAGTGTCGTCAATATGTTCAAGAGAAGTCCTTTAGTTGACATCTCCTACAATATTATTAAGCCTTCATTCATGTCAGCTATTCCTAAACCAACTCTACATCAACATCTTTTTATCTCAAATTTTGTTACATGTTTCATGTCATTGATGGGTTATACATCAATGCCCTCCCACGACAGGTCACTTCCTATCAACATCAACTCATTATCTAGTAAATTTATTTAGAAAATCCCTTTAGTGCCTTGGAACTTGCATACAATATAACAATGGTAAGTTTCCTTACTTTCAAGAACAGGTTTTCATCATTGGCCTTCGACCATAAGATTTTATGTGGTGTTTGAATTCAACTTATTCATTCACACCACATGGATTTTACTACAATACCTTGAGATACATTATCATTATCAATGGTTTCTATCACATATATTAATGACTTACATCATTGGCTAGTAATTAGATGGTGTCTATCATGTTCGACTCCAACTCATTTAATTGCATGGTTTGAGTCATACTATTGAGTGAACAAGATAGAAGACCCCATATCTAGTTTCATCCATTCAGGCTTTGTTTTTAAGATTCATACGAGAATACAAAGTGTGATGGCTATGATCATCCAAGCATGGGTCCACTCTTTGTCATTAGTGGATAAGATTGTTTGATAATTGTACATGTAATATTGGCTTATATGATGAGCATGGGTATGCCTCCCTCAACAGTGATATCATGATGATACTATGTATTGTAATAGATGATGATCTTGACCAATTGTTCTTGATCCAAACTTGTCACAAGGTATAGAAATTCATTCCTTAACCATTGCTTCTAACTTTTTACTTTAGGGGGTAATCTGTTACAGGCCATTTTTGCACAACAACCCAAAAGGCCTGCAAACCAGATCAATCAACATCCTTGAACATTTTGTCATAAAACCTTCACAAATCCCTAAGCATCACTTGTCCAAAAAGTTTGAGTTTCTAGAACAATTAGCTCAAATTTTTTTTTTTTATCACCAATGCACCTTGCCTCCTTAGACACCTTCTTTCAACACATATTTCATGCTTGTTCAACAACATTGGTCAAAACATGTTGTTCCCTTCTGCACGTGTGTTGATTCTAGAAATTGAGGAAAATTAAAAATATTTTGAAGCTTCCAAGGTAGTTTTAACTATTTACCATTGATAGAGAGCTCAAATTCTATCTTGGAGACTTTATCTCTTATCCTTTGATCCCATCTTCCCCTTTTAAGTGGATTTCAAGCCTATATTGGTAATTGGGTAAGAATTCCCAAACTACCACAGTCCTCCTATAAATTTACTACCTCCCATAAGGTCTGTGTTGGATTTTTGAGATTGCTAGTGACCTCATGCTACTACGTTGAACCTAAAGGAGTCATCATATTCATGCATTGGGGTTGATGTTGAGGTGTCCTTTGTGACAAGGAAGGACAAGTCAACTTGGGGAGACATCTACAAGATCAACTTCTTTTTATGGTTGTAAACTCTCTCCTATACTTTTCAATACAAAGAGCATCTTGCTTTCCTATATGTGTTGTGTTATGTTTGCACTCATTTATTTCAATGTATTTTCCTAAATAGTTTTGTTTGTGTTTTTGTTTGTTTGTTTGTTTGTTTTTTTTGTTTTTTTGTTTGTTTGTTTTGTTTTGTTTTGTTTTGTTTTGTTTTTTTTTTTTTTTTTTTTTTTTAGTTCTGTAGTAGGCCTATACAAAGATCATACAAGCCAAACAGAGATCATATGACCAAGTTATGACCCTGGGAAGTTGGTTACCTAACTAACCCCAATGGGGCCCATAAACTCTTAGTGTTGCATCTTCTAGGGTCAGGGTTTTGGTTGTTTAGGGTTTCCCTTTGTTGTTAAACAATAAAAGGGCCCTTGAGCCTCATCATAACATAGTTCATAGGCATGTAGCCGCCACATCCCTTCTCAAAGATAAGCTACCATTGCTCGAGCTTGTTTATTTGCATTATATATGTAAGCATCTTTCAGTTCTTTGATATTAATGAAATGAAGATTTATTTCAAATACATCTCTATGTTTATGTTTATATATGTATTATGTTGCGTTCCTGCATAAGTATGGATCAGGAACTCACTGTTTATTTGTGTAACTATAGTTTTGAATTTTTATAGACACTTGTACCTTTGAATCTATGTGAACCAAAAGGTATTTCTATGTGAATGGTGTAATGGACAACAATTGTGTTGTAAGATGTGTGATTGTTAAAAATGAATCGAAGCTCTGTGGTTACATTGAATCAATCTATGCTTGTAAACCATTATTGTTTACAATTTTATTCATGTGAGTTTTGGTCATTTTGAGAATCTGTAGCTTGTTGAATCAATTTGCATTAAACATTTGAACCCTATGGCTTCAATCATTGTGATAATTTATTTGTCTTTTGAATATTGTTGCATCGATTTCAAAAACACACAAAATAACTTGTCAACTGCATTTTGGAATAGTGGTTGCATGGTATTTACAATGATTTTGAGTGTTGTTACAAAGATAGAGTACCTTGGTTGGAATTCTAAAAAAAGCCCTCTTTCACTGTTTGATCGATTGACAAATTCCGCATTGCAAACTCCAGTGAAGGATGGTAGGTGAATTATATATTGTGTCAAGGAGCAAGTTAGGGACATTGGTATTCAATTTGGGAAATATTCAATTTGATTCATCTTCCTCAAATTTCATTGTACCGAAATTTGACGATGCGCTATGAAATTGTTTTGTAGTGAACAAAACTATGAAATAATTTTGTAGGGACTACATAGTTAATTAGAAATAGGCACTAGCAAATCATTTCGTAGATAATTTTTATTTTTATTTTTGGAGAACTGTGTTTTGGTTTGAAATCCCTTTTTGGCCTACTCGTTGCACCATTTCTTAAGTTGAAACATATGTAATTGGATTTATGAAATGAGGTTAGACAAAGAGTGGAAGGTGAGGGAAAAATCTCTCATGGAATTTATCAAAATAAATTCATACTCTTATGTAGACTGCATGTGTTAAATGTTTCATGAAATATTGTTGGGTTGGATGTAAATACGAAGCTATGTGTGGAAGATTGGGGATATCAGTTCCAGTGTGAGTTGGGTGCCATCAAACTCATAGTGAACATGCGTGAAGACCATTAATTTTTTCATTAATATTATGGATCCTCTACATCCAGTGTCCCATGCGAGGAGGGGAAAATGTCGATATGCATATTATACACATATCTAAAAACAATATAACATTTTAAATTAATACACAAGCCTTGGAAAATAACAAACAACCACTTTAGTAGAAGATTTTAGATGGAATTGTTTATAAGATAATACCTTGTTCGCTATATCACATAGACCCTCCACCCATCACCAGGGACCAGATACTATTGAATGAAAACATGTGAGTGCTAGTAAGCCTTTAAATGTATAAGAAATTAATTGTTAGGAAAAAAAATCAATAAAATCATTGAGTCAAGTCAAAAGGATAAAAGAAAATTTTGATTCAAACAATTAATAATTATTATTTTTATTTAAATTTAAATAATGATATTAAAAATTAAATTAAATTCATTAAGTCGTTAAAAATCCAAGTCAAAAAGATAAAGGAAAATATTGATTTAAAAATTAACAAATAATAAATATTTGATTTAATTAATTAACAAATAAATAAATTAAAAATAAAACTAATAAAAAAAATAAATCAATAATGAAAATTATATCAATTATTATTAGTATAATTGAAAAATGAAAAAGGGAAAATATTGATTTGAAAATTAACACAATAATAAAAGTTTTGGATATAAATAACTATTAACAATTAAATAAATTAATAAAATTTAAATAATAACAATAATAAATTATTCTTTTGGAAATGAAACACAAAAATGATTAGACTAAAAAGGAAGAATAAATCAATTAAATAAACAACCAATATAAAAGAAAAAAAATAAATTTAATGAGAAATGAGGTTAATAAATTAATAAAATTTAAATAATAACAATAATAAATTATTTTTTTGGAAATGAAACACAAAAATGATTAGACTAAAAAGGAAGAATAAATCAATTAAATAAACAACCAATATAAAAGAAAAAAAATAAATTTAATGAGAAATGAGGTTAATAATATGTTTTTGGTTAAATTTAAATCTATCTTCTCTATTGAAATTCTCAAGGTGCTTCTTGATTTCAAGAGCTTATCTGATTATGCGAGTGTTGCAAAACGAACTAACGTTGATATTATTTTAGATTGATCAAAGCAAACGAGGTGTTTTGAATTAAATGAATGCTCAACAATAGATGACTTAGATAAACAGAAATTGTTTGTATCAACTATATGTTTCTTCATGCGAGTTGTGGAAGGATGGAAACTCTGACCAATATAAGATTTCCTGCATAAGTTGGGAATTTGGTAAACCCCTGAACACAACATAGGTCAAATCCACAAAATTTAATATGAAAATTTTAGTAATTTTTTTATAAAGTTCTTAATAGTATTTTATTGGATTGTTTAATGGTAAGTGAATGTAGATTTTAATATATCATATTAAAAAATCCTTACAAAACACTTATGTATAGTTTTTTTCAAATTTAATAGTTTAAATATTTTATTTTTAAATTTTAATATATTTTTAATTTTTTTTTAAATATTTTAAATTTAAAAAAATTATAAATATTTAGTAGTTATGATTATATTATTTAACTATAATATTTTTTTAAGATATTGTTTAAACATTATATGTTCTAATTTTTAATGACTGATGATATGTTTTGGAGTTTTATTCGAAATCTCGTCAAAAACATTTTGGCCAAATCTTGATATTTGTTGTCTAAAATGAGTTTTTGACTACATATATGGATTCAACACCCTAAAAAATTCTTGAGGCTATTCGATTATGGAAAGTTCACAATTCAAACTTGTGATTCCAACAAATCCCTGTTGAAATCTTGAAAATTAGACTGGAAAATACGCCATAAAAACCTCCAAAGCATATAACAAATAAATTACTGGTTTTTTTAACAATATGTTTATTTATTCCCTAATGGGGGTGAGAACAAGCCCATCATTATCTCTGTATTAGAATGTGTGACATAATTGACAATTGTTGGCACGAATGACAAACGTGGAGGCAATATACTATGAGCAAGACATATCAACAATTGTTAGTAGATTTGTATCAGTCTATGAGGGTTTTGAGAGACGAACTTAACAACTTCTTGTTGTTTTCCATTATCATTAGTGTGCTTCATTTATTATTTAGTGGGGTTTCCATAATGTCTCTGATGCGCTTCATTGTGGGAAGGAAGGATGCATACACTCAAATCATTAATGGCAGCCTGTAGAACAGAGGGAATTTTTTCCTTAACAAGTGTACCACACATAACACTTCTTGTTTTCATCCTTGAATGGATGATTAATAATATCTTGCTTTTATGATATTTCTCCTCCTCTAGTTGTTATAAGAGGCATGGATTATTCACAAGTTGGTGAGCGTATGTTGGGTTATTTAGAGCAGTGGAAAGGAATTATGGTGCTTATGTTAGAGTGTACCATATGATGTTTGGTACAATGTACTGGGTGTGTTTGAAGCCATCTCTAGGAGGCCTGGTATACGCTCACCCAAAGGAGGGAATTGGGATTTTTCATAATTCTTGTTTCAATAACGTTCGAAGCTTTGAAGGACATCTTTTCATCCTCTTTTTGCAAGCGCATCCTGAGGGCCCATATTCAAGTTGGTGGTCGTGCTTCCTTCCTCGACATTCCAAGGCCTAGACTTTCCACGTATCTCTTTCAATTTCTTGGTTTTGTTTTGTGGAGTTTGGTATCTAGGAACTTTTCAATTTGGTTTTAGCAGTGCTCTTTATCAAGGTTTCATAGGCTTAATTTTGGTATCTTTGAGGTTACCATGGGAAATTTTATGGTTTTACATGCTCAATTTTTGGCCACATTATTTAATGTTGGTATTTGTTACTAAGGTTCTGTCTATTGTTGTTAAGTCTTTGTTTGGGTATCACCTAGGTTGTTTGTTTGAGTTAAATTGTGACAACCAATTTCCTTCTTTCCAATATAGTAGAATAACTTGGTCCCTAGGTAAGGAAGCTGAGTTTGGGTATTGGGTGGGTACTTTTGTTGTTTCAATTTATTTCTTGCACTATTCACTCCTCTTCATATTTGGTGGAAGTTTTAGTTGTTCTTGCGTTTGCATCCTATAAGGGTTTCAACTGTCATAAGTATTGTTTAGTTTTGTACTTAGTGTGTGTTGGGGATGATATAGTCATTGTTCATAGCCCTATTACTTATTGCTCCGTGAGTCTGTTTCTAAAGCTTTAGGTATGTTTAGTGGTAGTTCCAATTCTCATTCTAGACGTCTTTTTGGTTGGAACTCGATAGCAACCTTGTCTGATTTGGTTCCTCCAAAGATCAGACAAGAGATATGACACCTTGAATCCTCGGAATCTAGCGCTAAAGCCTATTTTTTGGATTTAGTTTTGGGTTATTACCACTTCAAATGGATTCTCGACCCTGGGAAATTTTGAAGACAGAGATTACACTTTCTACACTCTGTTGTAGGTCACCAGCATTTGGACACCTTATTTCTCCTGGTGCTCTGTGACAAATATATGGAAAATTATAAACTTTTTGCAGGTCAGGAAGACATTAAATAACTACTTCAGAGTGTTTGTTATTGCTTAAATGATATACTGATAATGCTACAGTGGGTGGAAATGTATGTAGTGTTTGATTCAAGCTCTGATTCTGATGACCTTGCTGATACTCCTGCAATAATTGATGCTCTATCCATCAACATAGCTCCACCTCCCAACATTGACCCACCAGCGAACGGGTTGATGATGTACTAGTGGCTCCAAATGACATGGTTGTGCCATGCTCTTGAGTCTATTGAGAGGTCTATAGATTCATGTATGTGCCATGCTCTTAAGTATATAGAGAGGTCATTTGTTTATAAAATATTTATTTTCCTATTTCTTTGTTTACTTTGTATAAGTAAAAAAATTTATCATTGAAAGGATAAATCATTTTAATTTTATAAAAAAAATTGGTTTAAAACTTACCAAAGTAAATTTCTTAAAAAAACTTTTTATAAAACTTAATTTTATATATTTATGTTCATAATTATAAATTCTTTGCCTACACAATTATTTATAATTTTATTAATAAAAAAATTACAATAAAACAAATATAAATTAAATTAGAAATTAGCTTTATTATTTATAATTTTCATTACTATTTTAATTAAATTAATATTATATTTTATTATTATTTAATTTAGTATTTAACTAAAACATTTTATCATTATTTTTTTCTTAATTAATATAACATTCATTTTTATTTTATTTAATTAATATTATTTTTTATTTTAATAATTTTACTACGCATCCATGTAAACCATTTACTTAAGATTTATCTCCAAACATAATTATCTAGTTCATAAAAACTATTCATCTACTTTGAAATAAAGATAAATCATTTTATAAAAGGAAGATAAATTTATTTTATGAAAAAAAGATTTATTCTAATTTTATAAATAATTGGTCTTAAAACACAATTCTCTAAATTTGTTTGGCTTAAGTTAGTTAAAGAAATATATATATATATATAGATAAATAGATATATAAATATATAGATATACCATTTTTCTTACATGTTTTACTAATATAGTTGCATGATCTAATAAAAACTTACCACAATTAAATTTTTCAACGTATCAACTTTTTATAAAACTTAATTTTATATATTCATTGTCATGGTTAAGAATTTTTTATCTACAAAATTATTTATAAATTTATTAAAAACTAAATTACAATAAAAAAAAACATATAAATTGAATTTACTTATTATCTTTTATCATTATTTTAATTAAATTAATATTAAAAATGAAATTACAGTAAAACAAATATAAATTTAATTTAACTATAATTTTTTATTATTTTTACTTTTTTATAACTATTTTAATTAAATTAATATTATATTTTATTTGATTTAACATATAATTGTAATATTTTATCTATTGTTTTTAATTAATTAATATAATATTTTATTTTCTATTTTTATATAATTAATATTATTTTAAAATTTTGTTAATTAAATATAATTAGGCATAATAGTGAAAGAAAAAATAAACCCATCTAAAACAAATAAATCTCATACATCACTTGAATAAACCGATTTAAAACTAATATAAAAATAATACAAAATCATTAAAAATAAAAAGCAACTACAGTACGAATCTAATCTAATCCCTAACTTCCCTTTTCTGCTGTCCGGGTGCAGCGCCGTAATCGACTGTTCAACATCTTCTGATTGTGACGGTGGTGGCGGCAGCAAAAGACCTTCCACTACTTCCCATCCTGCATCATCTTTTGCTTTTCTCATCATCTCTGACATCATCTCATTGCAGCCACTTCGCCCATGATCTCCCCTCCCAGCTACAACCATAGACCTTTCATCTTTACACACTTCGCTCTCCTGTAACCTGCTGGACACTATTTGAGGATCTGATAATGATGACTCCAGGATCTTTAACCTCGGTCTTCCACACCTTAACTTTGTTTCTTTCAGAAAAGCGGCAGCATCTTTATCTCTGGAACCGATAAATTCCAAAATCTTTTGAAATGCTCCGAAAGTGGAAACACCAGTAGCAGGCAAAGGAATCGAATATAAATTGAAATAATAGGTAGTGACACAAGCCACAGCCTTTTTCAAAAGATGTAACCCTTTCTGCACGTCCTCGCCCATAGCTTTCTGCACGTAAAATTTCAATTCTTTACTCGCATGGGTAAAAAATGTTTTCCTTGGAAAGAAAAGACGATAGTACTTTTGCGGCTTCCTTTGAGAACGTGAGTGCGGAGTTGTTTGGCGCACACGTGAACAAGAACCTGCAAAGCCAGAATGAAGAAGCATTGGGGCATATAGGTAACGGGCTACAAGATTCAAAAGCTGCACCATATACCCCAATGATACCCCAAGTTGTAGTGGTGTAACAGAATATGGATTAACACCTCGAGGCAACGGAACATTACAAATTTGGTCACAGAAATATTGATTCCCACTAGACGCTTCGTCTCTGTTTTTCCCATCCTCAAGTTTATGTAGATACTCAAGTGGGAAAATCTTGCAAAGTTGTTTTACTGCAACAGACTGATTTTGCAGAAGCTCTGCCTGGAGTGCTGTGAGAGCTGAGTTTTGGGCGCAAATTTTGTCTGAATGCAACTTCAACTCTTTCGCTTTTTTCTCCTTTAACATACTACAGGCTTCACTTAGTTCCTTCATTTTGGTATTTAATTCATTTGTTTTGTCGTCTACTTCAGATTTTGCTTGACAAAGTTGATGCTGCTTGAGACGAAGTGTTTCCTTTAGGTTAGTAATGTTTTGAGCATGGGTCAGTCTCCAGTGCTGCTGCTCGACTGATTCGCGGTTAGCTTTAAGCTTCTCCTCCAACTTTTTCTGTAACAAATCGCGATCACGTTTTGCGGCATTGAGAAGCTCATACTTGTCATTTAAATTGCTATTCACGCAAGCTGCGCAAAGTGAAGGGGCGTTTGCCTTCTCACAGTTTCCACAAAATTGGGTTTTCCTCTCCATTGATGCCGAAATGTTTTTTTTGTTTTTTAAATATGTTATTTAATTTTAATAATCAATACTATATTAATACATAAGTGTTCATATATATTAATTATATTATGTTAATATATATGTTTTTTAAGAACCATGACTCTTACTAGTATTATTACTTATAGTAATTTTGTGTAATATTATTAATGATTTGAATTTATTAAAATGCAAATATATTAGTAGATTTTACTAAACATGTAGTAGATGTTATTTTACTTTTGTCTTTTCCTTAGTTGAAACCATGATTCTCATTTGTATTATTAATCACACCAATTTTTGTTTGATATTATTAATGATTTGAATTTATTAGAATGTAAATATCTTGATAAATTCTACCAAATATGTGGTAGACACTCGATATTAAATAGAAATGATTCCCACTACATAAATATTTTTGTTTTCCACTACATAAATATTTTTTGTTTTTTGGTCTCATATAATTAATTATTTGATTTAAAATGCAAATTTCTCTTTAGATTTTACCAAATATGTGATGGATATTAAGTAGGAGTTATATGTGATGGATATTAAGTAGAAGTTGGAGCTATGGAAAAATAAAATTGTTAATAACATTTAAGTTTGGGAGTAAACAATATGAGGATTTAATATTTTTGTTTAACTATAGCATAGTTAATGAGTCAATATTTATTTGAATGTTGCAACTAGAGGCATGCCTTTATCTTTGTATTTTAAGAGTGTAGAGTAAAATGAATCTTCCATTCCAAACATTTTGACACTTTCTCTTTTCCCTAGTTCAAAGCATGTTGAAGAGACATAATTAGTAGAGATCACCATGTTGATGATCTTTCTCTGACAGACTTAGAATTAGTTCCATGGAGGAAGGGATGAGAGGATAAGAGGTATCTTAACTCATTCCTCATCCATTTTCGAGCTCATAGGAGATGATAAGTGTGGGAATCTTCTAGAAGGATCCAGAAGATAATAATATTCCCCAAACCCTATGTGAATTTCACTCAAATTCGCCCAGCGCAGGTCAAAGAGGACCTAAGTGCTCTACAAAGCACCATGGCATGGACTTAACTGCTCTGCAGGGCACACTTGCATGGGCCTACCTGTGTTGGTCCCTCTAGAGGTCATTTTAGGATGTCTTCAAGCCATGAAACTGTCTGGAAAGGAGGCATTCAAAAGGTTTACTTGTTTAGGGAATGTAGCAAATGAAATTAGGGTTTGATAAGCCCTAAAACAATGATATAGATGATGAGAGTAATGTGCCCAAATGGATCTGTAACATCGAGGCAATAAGGGTGAAATACTAGTGTTAACCTCTTTTTCTACTACTGTGACCACTTTAGGGTTGAGAGACTTCACCATCCTTAGAAGTTGATCACGTGGGTTCTTTGAAGACATACTTTCATCGGGCATGTGATGCAATTGGAATGCAAAGTGGACTGCTAAAACCTCATCTGGATTTATCTTAAGCATCCATGGTTTGACATCTCCAACCTTTTTTGTAATCAATATAAATTGTAAAGAATCATCAATGGATTTTGCATATTGTTCAAGCCTCATTCCCATGATATCCAATCCCCCAACAATATGTCTTACATATTAAGGATCATATATTGTAGTTATGTGCAAATGTGGAAGCCCACCAAGTGTTTATGTAAAGGCCTTTAAGAGGCTTATGTATTGATTGCCCTACCCAACATCAAAAGCTAGTATATGAACCTTTTTCTCATCCTTGAAGGCTTCGGAAATTACATCATTGGCCACCATGCAACCAAATTTGAAACTTGGCAAAACTTCAAATAATATTTGCATGAAAGATAAAGTATCAGCGATTGGTGGCTCTTTACAATTCAAAGCTTTATATAATCATTTTCCTGAAGATGTTATTCGTGCATCAAGACCTTCCACCATGTGAGCTACAAGTATTTGCATTGGGTCTCCTTGAATTGAGACTACCTCTCTCAATTTTGCGATTATATGTGATGCCAATTCTAGTTTACCTTCAGATATTGTAGTTGCACATTGAACTAATAATTGCTTGGAAGAGCTCCTTGTATGAACATTATCTTGCTGATGACTAGTTAATGCATATTGTTCTTGTTGCAAATAATTAGTTTGTGAAATAGAACATGAATCAGAGATATTTGCAACACTGGAATAACCTATGCTGCCATCATAATAATCCTTCAAGGTTGTATTCCCCATCGGAGAATGCATAGGGGAATCCTCATACAGAATGTTTTATATTGTGTGTTCCCATTCCTTGTTAATATATGTGCTTTGAGCGGGCTAATGATACTTTCTTTTTCAATATCACTAAAAATTTCTCTCTCCAATTCTTGCAGCCATTACTTGATGTATTCTAGGTTTTCATCAAAGATACTACCATGTATAGTTCCCCTTTGTAAATCTAATGATAAAAGATTTAGGTACCTTGATGGAAGTTCTCATGTGAGATTATCATTAGATACATATTTCTAGAGGGAAGAAAAACTTTGTACAATAGGTATGCTAGGATGTTGACCTCCATTGGATACCAAAACTATGGCCAATGTAGTGGGGTTATAGGAAAATCCTTGAGAATGAAACAAATCAATATTATTTATATATTGATGACAAGATCTAGCACTGTGACATGATGAGTCATATATTCCCACATAATCCATAAGATATAGAGGTGACATGGGTGAGTTATGGTTGCCTTTTTTTCTTCCCTGAATGTAGTTTGCCTCTGAACATCAAGCAACGAACTCTTGGACAATAGCTGTGTTACTCAGTGATCTAGTCCTGCTGGAGAAGAATCAAGATATGAATGACAGCTTATGGTAATAACCCCGAGTTTAGGTTTTTGCAATATTCTCATTTTATTCAAGGTATTTATTGTACTAGGTAAATCATTTTTGCTCCTTCTTCCCCCATATATGTCATTCTCACTACTTGGATGCTCAGACATGTCTAGAGGCCTTAACATAGACATGATATCCACCCTCAACAACTAAAAACCACTATTACTTCAAAATATTTTATGCTCTAGTATATCTCTGTCATAAAAAAATTATAAAGTAAGAGAAGACATTTGCTTTCTTTCATACCTTACATAGAAGTGTTGGTTTACTAAATGGGAACTTGAATCATGTCCTATCTTGTTTCAAAAGATTGAGATATCTAGTGGACGAAGTTAACTGCTTGTATTGGTAAATGGATTACTCAGTGATGGTCTCTCCTATTACCTTATTGTTATTATCATTGTGCACATCTATTTGTACATGGCAGTTATTTCGAAAAATATCATTTCTTAGTAATCGTTATCATCCTTGTGTTGTAGATGAGCATGTAGCTTGACATTGTTTTAAGTTCAAGAAATTGAGTTCGTATTCTCCTTTTTTTTTTCATAGGAGAACTAAATGGAATACTGTGTAACATGTGAAAATGGATCGACACGGTTACCGATTAATTCTATTGAATGAACGTATAATATTAGAAGTAGAAAAAAAGTGCTTAAACATAGGCAATTAAAGGTCAAATGAATGTAAAAAGGACCCCAGTCACTAGCTTGTTGGAGGCTAAGATTTATATGTTACTCAAATGGCTTTATGATAGATGGTTATGACCATATGCTTATGGTGGCTCTTGCAACTATGTTTTTCTCTTGCATCGGTGGCCTCTCCCATGTGAGAGTGATGGTGATGGGCTTCTTTTGGGCTTATGGACAATAGTCTATCTGTACCTGGTCTTGACATTTTACAATTTTGTTGGTTCCTCTACTGGCCTTTGTTCTCCCCTGCATGGGATATTTTTTCTTTAGTTTCTTTAGGTTTTTGTTGTAGGATTTTATGATTTTTTTATAAGATCTCAGGCTTCCATGTTGAGCACTTTATTGTCATCGGAGCTAAAGCTATATTATAAGCCCTTCAATCACAGTAGAGCTCAAGTTATTTTGTAAGCACTTCAATATTCATGTCTGACTACACTACTTGTATTTATGTAGGTCAGGGCCAAAACTGAAATAAGTTTGCACTTGTAGAGGTTTACGAGGGGTCGACCACCGACTAGTGGCCCATCTCATTGGCTCATGGTCCATGAATTAAAAATTATATTTGTTAAACCATAATTATATTTTTTATTTTCTGGTGTCAATTTTGAATGAGAAAGTATGTTTCACATGCAATGACGATTGAGAAAATGAATTAATCATAGTAAGACCCCAACTTTTATTTAAATATATGGTGATAATATTTATACTTGCCTAAGATAGGTTATATTGGTTTTTTGTTTTAGGTAAAAAGAGTTCGAGTATTCTTGTAGGTTAGGGCCAGAACATAAATAAGTTTTCACTTGTAGAGGTTTAGGAGGGACTAACCATCGATTAGTGGCCCATCTCTTAGTTCCTGATCCATGAATTGAAAACTAGATTTGTGAAGCCATAATTATATTTTATATTTTCTAGTGTTAATTTTGAATTATGAGAAAGTACTTTTTTACATGCAATGATGATTGAGAAAATGAATTTAATCACAATAAGACGCCAAAATTTATTAAAATATATAATGTCAATATTTATACATGCCTAAGACATGTTATACTGTTTTTTGTTTTAGGTAAAAAAAAGTTTGACTTTAATTAGCTTTGAATTTTTTATATAGATTCTATCAAATATATAAGTTTTGAAAAAAAAATATTAAAGTTATAAATATTAGATTGTATAAATTTTATGAATCATTATGTTTTTTTTTAATTTCATTTCACAAGTAATCGGATTGGTATTTGGTAGTCTACCCTAAAATTATTTGCATTGGTATTTGGTAGTCAACTCTCAAATTATTTGTAATATTGCTCAAATAAATATAAAAATATATCTCTAGAAGAATTTTTCCTTATATACATTTCAATGTGTTTTTTGCATAATACTTTTGTTGTTATATAAAAAGTCAATTATTTCAAAGCTATGGACACTTTCAAAATAAAAAATATAGTCGAAATTTTAAATATATAAATTTTCAATGAAGCCTTTTTATTTCAAATAGTGATATGTTCACACATATCATTTCCACTAAATAAACTAGCGGCACACAATTCAAGTATGCAAATAAGCAGTGACATGCCACCAAGTGGCTCTTGTTAGCATATAATATTTACTATTCATACGGATGTGTTAATTAATATTATTTATAATTGATCAGAAAATATATTTAAACAAAAAGAATATCAATAAAACGTATAATAATAAAAATAAATATTTAAGTGGATTTACTTTTTATAAAGTATACTAAGAAAATATCATATATGTTAAATAAAATAATTAATCAAATTTTTTTATTATCAAAACTCATATTAGTCTCATGTTTCCAATGTGGCGGGTAGTTTATATAATTGATTCCCAATGAGGTGAGTGTGACAGTTAGTCTAACAAAATCTCCCCTTATCATCCTATAGATCTAACTAATAGTTTTTTATAAATTTTAATATAATAACGAGTTTAGTTCAAGGCAAAGGAATATTCAACATCAAAACCTAAAGAAATTATTCATACATATTTCTCTAGATTAGTGAGAACTAAATCTCCTAGAGCTGAAAGATATTTCATGCTCTTAATTGTTGATTATGCTAGAATGATATGGGTTGGTTTTCTAAAAGAAAAGTTTGAAACTTTGATAAGTTCAAGACCTTCAAAGATCCATTTAAAAATGAGATGGACTTGAAAATTAAATGCTTAAGGTCAGACAAAGGAGGAGAATTCATATCCAATGAATTCAACAAATTTTATGAGAAACATGGGATTAAAAGACAAATCTCAATAGCTAGAACTCCTCAGTAGAATAGTGTGGTGAAAAGACTAAACAATATTGTCCAAGAAATGGCTAGAGAAATGCATGATGAGTCAAAAGTTTCAAATACCTTTTCGAGAGAAGCAATTCAAACAACAATCAAAATTCTTAATACTGCTCATAGTAGAGTGAACAAAAACAAGATTCCCTATGAAATATGGAATGACAGACCACCTTCCCTAAAACACTTCAAAGGATTTGGAAGTAAATGCTATATCAAAATAATGAGAACAATTTGAGAAAGTTTGATTCCATAGCACATGAAGGAATTCTACTTGGTTATTCTTCTAGGAGTAAAGGCTATAAATGTTATGACACAATACTTTGTAAAATAGTTGAATGTATTGATGTAAGAATAGATGAAACATCTCTTCAAATAGGTAGATAGCAACAACATGACAAATTAGATGATCCAATCAACTATGAGCCCCAAGAGGATGAATTTGAAGAGCAACATGAACATGAAGAAAAAGAAGCATGAGAGGAAGAGGTATAAGTGGTAGAAACTCCACATCCAAAGACTTCCTAAAGGTATGTTCAGAAATCTCACCAAGAAAATCAAATTCTTAGCAATAAGAGTTAGGAATTTATACCAAAATACAATTGGAAAGTACACTATGGCATGTCAAATTTGATTAACTATCCAAAATAGGACCCAAGGATTTTGTAGAAGCTATTGAAGATAAGCATTGGGTTAATGCCATGGAGGAAGAGTTAGACCAAATTAAGAATCATACATGGGAAATTGTTCCTAGACCAAAAGACAAGAATATAATGGGTACTAAGTGGGTTTGTTAGACCAAATTAAGAACCATGCATGGAAAAGTGTTCCTAGAACAAAAGATAAAAATATAATTGGAACTAAATCGGGTTTTAGGAAAAAATTAAATGAGGATAGAAAAGAAGTAAGAAATAAGATTAGATTAGTTTGCAAAGGGTAAGCTCAAGTGGGAGGTGTGGATTTTGAAGAAACCTTTGCTTATGTAGCTAGAATTGAATCCGTTAGAATGTTTTTGGCATTTGATTGTTTCATAAAGTTCAAATATTGTCAAATGGATGTCAAATTATTTTCCATAAATGGTGATTTAGAGGAAGAAATATATATTGAAAAAATGGAAGGATTTCAATTGTCAAGAAGTGAAAATGATGTTTTCATATTGAAGAAAGCATTCTACGGTCTAAATAAAACTCCTAGGTCTTGATACTTAGAACTTGATAAATATCTATGACAACGAGGTTTTAAAAGGGGAGAAACATGTAGCAATCTCTATATCAAAAATTATAATGAAAATTTGTTGATTATTATGGTACATATGTAGAAGATATTATTTTTAGAAACCATGTTCATCTAATGATTCAACAATTTGCAACATAAATGCAAAAGGATTTTGATGTGTCCATGCTAGGAGAATTGCCATTCTTCCTCGAATTGAAAGTAACTCAATCAAACAAAAGCATATTCATCTCTCAATCAAAGTATCTAAAGGAAATATTAAAGAAATTTGGCATGGGAAATTTTTCATTGGTTAGCACTCCTATGGTACAAAATGCAAGTTGAGAAAAGAGGATGAATTTCTTGATATAAATCAAAGTATGTACATATCATTGATTGGAAATCTAGTATATTTAAAAACATCAAGACCAAACATCATGCAAGTTGTTATTTTGGTTGGAAGGTTCCAATCTACTCCAAAAGAGAGTCATGTGCTAGTTGCAAAAATAATCTTTAGATATTTGAAAGGCACCATGGACTTTGGCTTATGGTATTCAAGAAACAAATACTTGAATCACTCTAATAACATATACAAATGTCGATTAGGCCAGTAGTGTGGATGATAAGAAAAGCACCAATGGAAGAGAATTTTACTTAGGAAATTTCTTGGTTTCCTATCTGAGTAAGAAACCAACTTCTATCTCCCTATCTATAACTAAAGAGGAATACATTGCAGCAACAACTTGCTATAATACTTAAGTTCTCTACATGAAACAAACTTTGCGAGTTATGAAGGTAAATCATGATCAACCTATTTTTATTTTTTATGATAACAAAAGTGTTATCGATATGTCAAAGAATCATGTTTTACACTTAAAGACCAACTACATCCACTTCAAATATCACTTTCTTAGAGAATGGGTAATAGATCAAAATGTCAAATTATAATACATGTATTCAAAAGAACATGTTGCATATATATTTACCAAACTACCTCTTAGAGAAGCTTTTAAGTATCTGAAAGACAAGATGGGAGTGACCTCTCCTCCTTTTTCTCAATTAAAGGAGAAGTATCCAACTATAGTTCATAAGGTGCACTCTCGAAGGAAAAGGTGATGTTCATAGACACAAAAATCATAGAGGGAGCACTCTCAAAAGCAAAGAAGAAGAAATATTGTATGCAGAAGGATACATCCTTTTCAAGGGTAGTCTAAATGCAATTGCAATCATAATTAATGAAATATCGTAGACATGGGGAGTCCTTAGTCCAAAGAAAATGTATTGAAGTTGCAGCCAAATTTAGCTCTTTTCCATTGATGTCAAAGGGAGAGAGGAAAGTGAATATAATCATAATAAGAAACCTTAAGGAGAAATAATCAAACAAAATAAGAGTCAACCAACATTTAGGAGGAATTATTAGAAAAATCATATTAATGGCAAGATTATGTTTGGTGGTGTTGCCATCAATGTCAAAGGAGGATATTATAGCACATATGTTTTCATTAATGACAAAGGAAGTTTTGCAATGTCATTGATGGCTAAGAAAGTATCTCAGGTGGATCCTTGCCCTATGTCAAGCAACATAAGGCCAAAAAAGGCAAGGAATGAAATTTGGCATTTCCATGACTTTCCTGCATGCATCATTATATTGTGTATTGGGTACCAGGGAAAGTTTGAAAGTTGAAAAAGTAAGGGTGTGGTGCAGTATAAACCAAATAAGATAAAAAAAATTGATAACTAAATCAAATGATTTTTTTTGTGAAAATGGGTTTCTTAATCTCTCTCATTAATCCGAGATAAACATATGATTAAAACTTTATTAGATAGTATGGATCTCATACCAAAGCACTAGGCATCAGATGCTTGTTGATTAAGCATCCTGATATGATTTAAGCATGGATCCGGTATGATGTAGTAGAGGTGAATCATGTACCAAAGTACAAGAGCATTGGATATTGAATGGTGTATATTATAAATGTGATATCGATATCCAATATGACATGGCACCAATGAGGCATGGTAGTGGTATGATGTGGTAAGGAGATGATGTGGCACATCCACATTGATGGTACATGATAAGATAAAATTGAGTTTTTAGTTAGCCAATAGAGCTTTTGTAGGTGACACATCGTAGCATTAGAGGATGATATGTGGCATGGAACACACGGTAGATGGTGATTAGTTCCAAGTGATTTGACATGGTAGACTTAGAGGTATTAGAATGTGTGCTACGACCATGTTTTCCAATGTTTTCTAGTGTTATTGGTTTTGATCGAAAAGCTAAAAATCATGGTTGTGGATCCTATATAGGTCAGGTTTATAGGAGTACCAAGGTATCAAAATTGGACCACTATGGAGTGGTCCAATATACAATGGTACGGTATGGACAAGGTTCCAATTAATCAAGATTTTGTGCAAAGGATGAGGCCAAAGCTTATGGTTGTTGGTGTTCGATGGTTTAGATCCTAGAGCTAAAGAGTTTTGAAATAATATAGGTATCCAAACATCTAGCTTGTATAGAAGTGGACCTTATTTAGTGGACCTAAACATTAGACATATTGAACCAATTTCTTAAGACATGGTCCTAGCTTGAGGTCATAAAGACTTAATAGTTTAGCTTCTAGAGCTTATGAAATATGAAATAATTTGTGTGTTTAAACATCTTCTTATATAAAAGCGCATGACCCACACTCCATCTATTGCATAAATAATATAAATAAATTTGCGCATCCAATAATACATATGTTTTTCAAAATGGCTTCATTAACATGGACCTGGAGTTGAAATCTACTAAAACTATTCATTTAAGAATGTGGTCTCAACACAAGGTCATGTGGTTTAATGTTTGAGCCCCTGGAGTTGGAGTTAGCGTTGAGTAATATGGGTAAGGAAGTCATCTTGATATTTGTATATCTATTACATAGATGTGGACCTAGATTCTAGATTTATTGGAAATACTCTTTTATAACAAGGTCACAATGAATGATCACAAGTGTTTTATGGTTTAACTATCGGGTGCCAAAGAACCATGAAAATTGAAAAATAATCAAGGTCATTCATACCAGATTTTCCATGGCATGTTGGTCCACATCCAGATCAGATTTATGAAGGCATGTCAACTGTTATCTAATTATTCTTATGTGATGTCATCCCTAACCAAGCTTAAATTTTAAAGTGTGGTATATATAACTCAACCTAGAATCATTTAGCAAGTGTATGGTGGTGATCTGTGGAACTAATCGAAGCAGAGTATAACATGGATAATTTCGAGGATGAAGTCTAAGAAGGATGTGTAGAGGAAAAAAATTTCATAAAAAATTGAGTGTAGACAAGTACGAATTTGGAGGCATAAAATAGTTTGCGATGTGTATTTATAGAAGAACAAAGCATATAGGAAAATTGATTTTGTGTACAGAATTGAAAAGGTATCACGCAAGGAGTTATGTGCATAGTAGAGAAGTTGTATACAAGAATTGAGAATAGAGAAGAACAAAACATATAATCATTACAAGTAAGGGGATATGAGTCTCTTTCAAGTTGGTGCTTGTAAATCATGGGTTGGTATTTTGTGTAGGTTGGTGCCTACTAAGCAGCAGAGGGGATTGGTGTCCCCTTTAGGTTGGAACCTGCAAATTAGGAGATTAGTGTCTCCTTCATATTGGTGCATATAAACCTTGGAATTGGTGTTTGCATAAGGTTAGAGCCTGTAAATCAGGAGATTGGTTTCTTCTTCATTTGTATGCCTAAAAGTCAGGGGATTATTGTCTCCTTCTGGTTGGTGCCTGTAAGAATATTCAACTAAATAATATTTGTGGTTTTCTTCGTTTAAGGGTTCCCATGTACATCTGGTGTTTACATGTGTTGATTATGTTATTGAAGCTTATATGGTTTAAATTGTTTACAATTTCCATTATACTAATTCACCCCACTCTCAATACAATCAAAATCCCAACAATGTGAAGGTATCAAATACTAGAGAGGAATGGCAATTATGGCATTCCTTAGTGTTTCCATAAATGGTTTGAGTACTAATCACCCCATAATGAACCCTTATTTTAATTATGGCATACAACATGCATCAGATTAGCTGTGAAGGTTAAGGGATGGGTCGGAGTGATTGTGCTTGTTCACCCATCTAGGAGTGAATAAATGAAATTATTAAACTTAATGAAAAATGAATCCAAAAACTTTTTGTTGGCATTATGATACAGGTATGACTCAAGGTTGTCATTGATGGCAACTCACTTAGATGACAGATCACAGTTCAGACTCACAGAATGAAGAAAGAAAGGTATATGCAGCTTCACTATATACCAAGTCACGTATATATGCAGGTTCACTATATACCAAGTCATGTACACACACAAGTTCACTATATACCAAGTCGCGTATATACACAGGTTCACTATATACCAAGTAGTGTATACACGCAGGTTCACTATATACAAATGTGTGTATAACATACACACGCACTTTCACAGAAAGAAATGCGCGTACATGTTGGAAAACTAAGCTTTGGTCCGTGGTATTTGGACCATGGTATTTTGGTATTAGTCCATGGTATTTGGTCTAAGGTATTGACCCCAAGTATTGGGTCCAAGGTATTGGTCCTATGTGGTTTTGGACCATGGTATTGAGAGAGGCCTAAACCTATATAAGGAGAAGAAGATCATTAGGCCAAAGTGTAAGTGTGTAAGGATTGAATATCTGAGGAAGTGTGAGATTTAGTATGTTGGTTATGGGTTTGTGATTCTTTACTTGATCTGAATCAAGGATGCACCTATGCAGTTGATGATGGATGATGGATCGGGATCATAAGGCTTGGAATGTATTATCATTATGTGGTTTGATCATGGATAGAATAGATCTGGATTTTTGACGCATTTTTTATTGTATAAATGTTATGATTTGGGTATGACTGATGCCTAGAACAGTTGCAAAGTTATGAGTAAATATTTGTAGATCTGTACGCGGGTTGGCTTTGATAAAAGCGCATATATACGCTGGTTTGGTTCATCATAGTAGCGTATACATTATGAGATATGGTATTTGAAGTTGCAGTTGGATCTGGTTATTGTTGCAGAGTTATGGATTCTGCTCTATGTTCTGGTGACTGTGTTTTGATGACAGGGTTTCAGTGACTCAATGTTGGGTGATTGGTTGATGTAATAGTTGTATTGCAGTGGTGATTGATTTTGAGCTTCAATGTTGTTGATGGGTCTAGTATGAAAATTGGATGAAACGTGGCCTTCATATTATGGTGTTGTGTTGAATCAAGAAGGTCGTAGCCTTCTGTAGGCCGACGCCTACATACTAGTAAACGGATCAGCTAGTACAAGAGCCAAGGGGTTGGAGCTCCCTTCCAGTAGTAGCTGGAGAACGAGAGAAGGTTGTATCCTTCTGCAGGTGGGTGCCTGTGTACTGGTATGAGTTTGCACCAGTACAAGATTGCAAACATGTTTTTCTTATCTTAAAGAAAATAGGAGCAGGTGGTTTTTGTCTTGCATTGGTTTCCACCTTATATCATGGTGTTCTTGTGTGCATCTTATGTGTGATGATCTGTTCTATTTTAATGCACATGTTTACTATTTATATGGTTAATAATGTTATGATGCACTCACTAAAGATCGACTAATTGAATCATAAGTTTACTGGATATACACTAGTTGCATTAAACACAGTTGCATATACACGTAGATTGCCTTAACTGAAGTAGCACATATGAATTTGATAATGGAAATGAAAAGATTATTGAATTGTTAATACTAATCCTCCCCCCCCTCTCAGTATTATTTCCAACAATTGGTATAAGAGCAAGTCCTTTGATAGAAGCTTGATCGCTTGAAGGAGATTCGTAGAATAATGGGAAAGAAAGCGCGTAAAAAGAAGAAGACAGCTCAAAGGAACATTGATAGCTTGCCATTATGTGGAAGTAAGTATTCAAATTCTGAATCACCTCAGATTGAAGATGAACAAGCAAATGAAGCATCAGATAAGATCATAGATCAACAAGATCTGTTTAACAAAAGGGAGAGTGCCCTCAAAGAAGAAGTTATCAGCTTAAAAGCGCAACTGGAGTGTGCCTTCAGAGTACGTCAAATTCTATAGGAGCATAATGAAGAACAAGAAAATGAGATTCTCAAGCTAAGGAAACGAGTGGAAGAAGGAAGAAAGTCTGAAGAAATCTTGAAGAAACAATATTTGGAAAAGGAAGATCAACATCAGGTTGAGGTAAATATCTTGAAAGGTAAATTAGAAGAAAAAGATAAACTATTACGATTTCAAGACAATACTAAGATTTTGGATGATATTCTTAGTAGTCAAAGGTCACCTGCTATCAAAAGTGGTCTTGGTTTCTATGAATCTGCTGAAGGTGAATCTAGCTCACAGGGTGAGGCAAGGAATTCTAGTGCAAAACCTGAAATGCTCAATAAAGAGATAAGAGGTCAACCCCATCAACAACCAAGGAAATAAATCCTTCAAAGAAAATATTTTACTCCAAACTATGGAAGTGATAGTCGGTTATTTTCTCAAATGAATAATGTTGAATGTTATGTATGTCATAATTTTGGACATGTTGTAGCCAGGTGTAGAAGTAGAATGGTTCAAGACCATCACACAGAAAGATCATCACGTTCTAGGTACTTTAAAGGATATTGTTTTTCTTGCAATATGTTTGGTCACAAAGCTGTTGACTGCTATAGAAGGAATATGAAACATATAAGATGTTATGCATGTAACAAGCTTGGACATATAGCAAAGGAATGCAGGAGAAGACTTTCGGCACCATACCAAAAGGAGAAAACATCATCACAGTTTAAGATATGGAAGAAAAAGGAAGTACAGTCAGAAATATGTGGCAGAGAGGAGTATACAGACATGACAGACTCAAAGGGAGCTGAAAATGTGGAACCTCAGTGTTCTAAATCTCATACGCAAGTTTCATGAAGATAATTCGTGTGTATGCATGAGTTTTAAATTGCACATTGGTGTATATGTTGGTTTAAGGAAAAGTAGTGGAACAGACTCAGGAAAAAGGGTCTGATATGGTTCAGTCAATTATTTGCTCTGTTTGATGATGGTTACAGTCTGTTGATGATATGTGGAAATGTGTTGGTACTCATAAGATGTTGTTAATAAGTGCTTTTCATCCCAACTTGATGATGATGATGCCTTGCTACTTCTTGCTGATATATGCATGATCAGATCTAATAGTGTTGGCTAGCACAGGTTCAGGGGGAGCATATGCTTCGAATAATGCATTGTTGGCATTATGGTTAGAAGTCTTTGGTGATAATGCTTATGTGGCTAAATGATACATCTTGCTACTTATTATTGGTTGGTCAAGAGAATGGTATTGTAGGTTACATGTTGCTAATGTTGATGAGAGATTCTTATGGTTCAGATCATATGGTGTATGATAGTTGCTGATGACTATCATGGTCTTGTTTAGGTCGTTGGTCTTTGTTCAAAATTTCATGTATTTCTTTTGAAGACACATGAGTCATATGATGTAATTTGTAACCCCACTTTGCATGGGAAGAATGATGTAATAATGTCTATTTTTGTCATGTATAAACAGTTGGTATATCCCCACTTGATTGGGTGGATGAGTCAAAATGGTGTATCCCCACTTGGTTGGGAGATTGATTATGTATGAGACATTGGTAATAAGAAGGTCATGCTCACTTAGTTGAGTTGTAGAGTCATGTTATTCTTCTGAAAAATATCTTTGCAGACTCTGCGTATGCTCAGGGGGAGCATGGACGGATTGGTACATCTTGGCATCTACAAAGGGGGATCTCAATCAGAGATTTTAGCATGTACTCAAGGGGAGTATGGACATCAGAATGTATATCAAGGAAGAAAATATCTTGGTCTGCCCTTTGCCCTTGATGTCAAAGGGGGAGAGTGACTTGGTGTGGTTGTTGCCATTAAGTCCAAAGGGGGAGATTGTTGGCATTATGATACAGGTATTACTCAAGTGTTGTCCTTGATGGCAACTCACTCAGATGACAGATCACAGTTCAGACTCACAAAATGAAGAAAGAAAGGTATACGCAGGTTCACTATATACCAAGTCGCGTATATACGTAGGTTCACTATATACCAAGTCATGTACACACGCAGGTTCACTATATACCAAGTCACGTATATACGTAGGTTCACTATATACCAAGTCGTGTGCACACGCAGGTTCACTATATACCAAGTCGCGTATATCCGCAGGTTCACTATATACAAAGGCGCGTATAACGTACACACGCACTTTCACAAAAGGAAAGGTGCGTACATTTCGGAAAACTAAGTTTTGGTCTGTGGTATTTGGACCATGGTATTTTGGTATTGGTCCATAGTATTTGGTCTGAGGTATTGACCCTAGGTATTAGGTCCAAGGTATTGGTCCTATGTGGTTTTGGACCATGGTATTGAGAGAGGCCTAAACCTATATAAGGAGAAGAAGATCATTAAGCCAAAGTGCAAGTGTGCAAGGATTGAATATCTAATGAAGTGTGAGATCTAGTATGCTGGTTATGTGTTTGTGATACCTTGCTTGATCTGAATCAAGGATGCACCTATGCAGTTGATGATGGATGATGGATCAAGATCATAAGGCTTGATATGTATTATCATTGTGGTTTGATCATGGATAGACTAGATTTGAATTATTGACGCATGTTTTATTGTATAAATGTTATGATCTAGGTATGACTGATGTCTCGAACAGCTGCAAAGTTATGAGTAAATATTTGCAGATCTGTATGTGGGTTGGCTTTGGTAAAAGAGAGTATATACGTTGTTTGGTTCATCATAGTAGCATATACATTATGAGATATGATATTTGAAGTTGCAGTTGGATCTGGTTATTGTTACAGAGTTCTGGGTTCTGCTCTATGTTCTAATGGCTGTGTTTTGACGACAGGGTTTCAGTGACTCAGTGTTGGGTGATTGGTTGATGCAATAGTTGTATTGCAGTGGTGATTGATTTTGAGCTTCAATATTATTGATGGGTCCAGTATGAAAATTGGATGAAACGTGGCCTTCATATTATGGTGTTGTGTTGAATCAAGAAGGTCGTAGCCTTCTATAGGCCGGCGCCTACGTACTAGTAAATGGATCGGCTAGTACAAGAGCCAGGGGGTTGGAGCTCCCTTCCAGTAGTAGCTAGAGAACGAGAGAAGGTTGTAGCCTTTTGCAGGTGGGTGCCTGCGTACTGGTATGAGTCGGCGCCAGTACAAGATTGTAAACATGGTTTTCTTATCTTAAAGAAAATAGCACTAGGTGGTTTTTGTCCCGCATTAGGTTTCCACCTTATATCATGGTGTTCATGTGTGCTTCTTATGTGTGATGATCTTTTCTATTTTACTACACCTGTTTACTATTTATATAGTTAATAATATTCTGATGCACTCATTAAAGATCAACTAACTGAATCATAAGTTTATTGGATATACGCTAGTTGCATTAAACACAGTTGCGTATACATGCGAGTTGCTTTAACTGAAATAGCGTATATGAATTTGATAATAAAAATGAAAAGATTATTTATTTGCTAATACTGATTCACCCCTTCTTCTCAATATTATTTCCAACACTTTCAATACCCTTATTACAATTTAAGTGTACAATATTAATATCTCATATTTAACACTGCATCAATTCAAAATGATTCCTTCAATATTTCAACCTAAAAATATCAATTTCCCTTTTCGTTATTTTGAATAACGTAATCAAAGTTTTTTTTCCCTTATGGATGGATCTCCTTTCAGATTCAAAATAAATACATACAAAAATGATTTTTATCGAAATTTTGAATTCTTAATCCACCAAAAGTTAAGTCTTAGTGCATTTAACCTATATGTATTTACTTCTCTTGTGCATTCATTCAAACAATTTTCACACATACAATTTTATGCGGAAACGTGAATATTAAGAGTTTAATAAAATAATTAAACTGTTTTCTTTATTATATTTAATTCAAATCAATTAAAACTACAATACTACATTCAAGAAAAGATAAAAAAATAAAAAAATTAAATATACAAGTTTAATAAAAATATGAATTTATAATGATATTAAAAATTATAATTTAATTAAATATCAATTTGTAAAATAAAAATAAATATTTATTAAAAAATTATTATATTTTTGAAATAAAATTTTATATCTTTTCAAATATTATGTATATGTTTTAAAACATCAGTAAATTTTAAATTAATCCACAAGGTTTACAACAAATACAGAGAAGGGGAAACTACAAAACTAAACACCACTTTTTCCGTTAAGAAAAAATTAATATGAAAAATTTCAATTATTTTAGTGTAAAGTTTTTAATAATATTTTATTGGATTAAGAAAAAAATAATATGAAATTTTTCAATAATCTTTTTAATATAAGTTTTTTAATAATATTTTATTGGATTCATTTTAGTGTAAGGTTTTTAATAACATTTTATTGGATTTTTTATGCTTCAATTTTTTCCATTTTTAATGTAATTATATTTTTTAAAATTATATAAAATATGATATATCATTTATTTATATATTTGGTAGGTTAAAGTATTTTATATTATTAAAACAATGCAGAGATATATAGTTATAGTTGTTATATTTAGTTAATTGAATGTTTTTTTTTTTTAAGGAGATAGGAGTACTTATAGTCTCAAAAATTTATGTTTATCTTATAGTAGAAAAATAAGATAAATAACTAGCTCCATATTGTAGAAAATCTCTTAAAGTTAGCAGTTACCACAAAACTCAACAAGATTCTAAATAAACTAAAAAGCATAAACACCATTCAGATTCAAAGGAAGAGATGGGAGCAAGGTCCCTGACACTCATTCCAAGAGGTGCAGTTGTGTCCAAATCATAGTGAATGTGCCCTTCTACATGGGTTAGCCTTTAGTCCATCCTATTGAGGTGATGTGTTGGTTCCTCAACATCCTCTTGATGTCTTCCAAAGAGGAAAAGACAATGTACCTTTCAACCTATTCATCTTTAAAGACCAATCCAAGCAGTGTCTTCATCTGCCAGTGTAGAGCCACTGAGTTTAGATATTCGTTTTTTTGTCCCTTAATGTGGTTAGGGTCCGAAATCTAACAAGAAATCTCGTCCATAATCTTGGAGTCCGAGTGGGACTGTCTTTCTACTCCCACCCGAGTTTCCAATTTTCTAGTTTCTTTTTGTGTCTCCAGTGGCACTATGTTAAAATAAGTTGCTACAAAGTCTTAAGCGAAGAGTCTAGCTCTTCATTGGCCTTACGAGTTGCTTCCCCCACCTCCCCTCCTACAACACATGAATTTTATGGGAGCCATGGCTACCAGAAGGGGCGCGCACCTACAGCAATAAATAAAGCAATTGTGCCCTACAAAGTGACAAGAAAATAAAATATAGGAGACACTACTAGGGCCCAAACTACATGTGGCAGTGTTGTCACTATACCACATGAACCATACCACACAATTCGAAAGAGCCCAAGCTTAGTCTCCACCAAAACGGTTCGAATCGATATGGAGCTCATTGATACTAGAAATTTAAGCCAAATACATAGCCATAGACAAACCAGACAACTAGTCCTATAGTAATTACATAATTTTGAGTAAGCCCAAGAGGGTGAGAGAACCTTTACCAAGTTTTCCAAACTCATCATGACAGACCATTTACCAGACATGAAACATGACACATGATTCATTCCAAAATCCCCCACTCTTAGTTTAGACAATAATAAACTAGACCCAAGATTGATACTAACCTGAATCTTTCTCCACCCAAACAAAATAAAAACCCTTGACTGGTAACCAAAGACAAAATTCAAATGACCAACAGAAGTAATCATTATATGAATCAAGGACAAGAAGGGAACAACCATAGCCACCTTGCTGGAGATGCAAGTGATTAGCATCCACAAACTAGTACCATCGAACTCAATATACTTATGCAAGGGTTCCACATGCCGATGAGAAAATCCCTTCCACCACCACTTCACCAACACCAAGCAATACACGAGCCTCACCTCACAAGAATCATGCACCCATGCAAGAAACCCTTCTACCACAAATGAATTTCATGCTTCCTCCAGTAGTTGGGAGGTCGACACCTCGACCTTGCCTCTGTTCCAGACCTCCTCCCAAAACACCCATAAACAAGGCAAACTACATGTTTAATAGCCATAAATGGCCAAATGATGGTCTACATGCAGATGCATATTGGAGGTGAGCCATGCCTCGTGTTCATAAATGCACATCACATCGCAAGGCAGTGGGCTCAACCCCTAAGTCTCCTTCTTGTACAATGTGATCACCCTAATCGAGAATATATATAAATTTTTGAAATGTATTAATATAAACAGGTTATTTCTAATTTTTAATATAAATATTTATTAATTTATAAAATATATTAAATTATGATGATAATAATTAATTTTCAGTAAGCTTAAATCATCTTGAGCTTAAGAAGGTGAGTGATTAATTTGAAATTTTTAATATTTTATTTTTATGTTTGAAAATAAGTGAGAGAAACATTCAAAGATCACCATAATTTGTTGACATAAAAAGTCAAGAATGTTGGTAATGTAACAAATATTTGTCGCACATGGACAAACTCTTTCATCCCATGGTATACACCAAGTTTCATTATGAAGTTCATGAGAATTGTTTCTTATCTTATCTTAGCAATGTTGATTTTCTTCTTAACAATAGTCAAGACAGATATATATTTTTGGTTTTTGAGATTGAGGTTGATCACATCGTAATATCTTAGTTTATTTTCTTTTCTAACTCAAATAGCCCCACACTTTCTCCTTATTGGAAGTAATAGTAGTTCTAATATCATTCTTATTATGTAGAATGTTGTCCTTTATTTCTCAATGGTCTAGCCAAGACTAAATATTCTTATGCCATTCTTGCTTGAGCCAAAGGTGGGGTTTTGGCTAGAGTTAAAAGCAATTTTAGGAAACCTTTTGGCTTCCATGTTATATAATTTATTTTATATAAAAGATACCTAGTTATAGCCATACATTTAATGAGAAAAATGTTTAATTTAGTGAAAAATAAAATAAAAAATATTTTAGATCTGAGACTTTTGTGATCCATATTGTAGATAAATGTCTTTTGGATTAATCATATCATTAGGATTTGGTCGAGATTTCAATCTAACTAATGTGGTTTATCATCAAAACAAGTGAAAAAATCATACAATTTTCATGTATAAATAACGAAAATGCATTATGGTCTGAGTTATGATAAGTTTTACCATGGTAAAAAAAACTCTCAAGAAACTCACAAAATATAAATTAAACCTGAAATTCATCATTTAAGTGGTGTTCTGAATTATTTCAATCAAAATCTTTATTTATCGGGGAAAACCAGAAATCAAATGAGAAATATTTGATAAAAAATGCAATATGGTAGTCCGTAGTTGGTTATCACGTTAATCTCATACAGGCCCTCAATTCGAGCCTGAGACTAAGACACCAAAGGTCTAGAGTTCGAACTTCGGCTCACACACTTGAATTTAAGTTATTTAACTTCCAACCGTTTATTTTATATCCAGCGTAGGAGGTCTCCAGTTCGAACCTGAGATTAACACGCTAAAGGTCCTCAGTTCGAACCTGGGCTCAGACAGTGGAAGTTAAGTTATTTTAGTTTCAACCGTTTATTTAATTCCAGCGGAGGTCCCCAGTTCGAACCTGACGTCAGACAGTTGAATTTACGTTATTTTACTTCCAATCGTTTAATTTATTTCCAGCGGAGGTCCCCAGTTCGAACCGGAGACTACACATTAAAGGTCAAAAGTTCGAACCTGGACTCAGACAATTGAATTTAAGTTATTTTACTTCCAACCGTTTATTTGACTTCCAGCGCAATTCCCCAGTTCGTACCTGGGCTGGAACGGTTGATTTTAAGTTATTTTACTTCAATAATAGGATTTTAAGGTAGCAGCTGAAAATTCAAACCACATAACATATTAGAAAATTAGAGTTAAAGCATAAGATTGCAGTTGTCTGGGTGGTGTAGTTGGTTATCACGTTAGTCTCACACACTAAAGGTCCCCAGTTTGAACCTGGGCTCAGACAATATTTTCTTCTAGGTAGTTCCCAGTTCGAACTTGAAGCAACCTGGCCGGAGGCAGTTATTTTCCTTAAAAAACCTAAAAGATGCATCTCAAAATTAGTTCTGGCAGAAAAATCTTTAAATATTTTCCATGGAATTATTTGGAAAGCAAATCAATTTCTGACAGTGCGAACTTCATATTATCACAACGACCGCTGGGAATCGAACTCGCAATATTCTGATTATAACTCCATGGGGCCACGAGCGCTGACGATCATCAATTATAATCCTCTTATTTGGAAAGCAAATCAATTTCTGACAGTGCGAACTTCATATTATCACAACGACCGCTGGGAATCGAACTCGCAATATTCTGATTATAACTCCATGGGGCCACGAGCGCTGACGATCATCAATTATAATCCTCTTATTTTGTGCTAGTCTTCATTCTTTCAAATTAGATCCTGATCAAAGATTTCTTACTGATTTTAGATTCTATACAGTGCATACACCAGCTCGCAATTTCAGAGTCAATGACTGACTTTGCAATCAATCAGCGCTGGTGCAGCTGACGGGGGTGATAGCCCTCCACCACACATAAAACTAAAATCCTCCACCATATCAAAAAATTGAAAATAAATCCCTAATAGATTGATTCACTATTTTATACCCATATTCGCTTTAACCATAATCCATATCACATGTAACACTACATCTCCATTAAGTATAAATTAATTAGTTTGTAACACTACATCTCCATTAAGTATAAATCATAAATCAATTAGTTTTAGTTTGTATGAGGTTTAGTCTATTCAAATTTCATAGGAAGAGTTAAGGGTAGACGAGTCTTATAGATTTTCGAGACTTGACCAAACTTCACATAATCCCCATTTGTAAACAAATCATCTTTCTTTCTAATATTGAGGCTAACATTGTCTTAAGCTTAACTAGAAAAAAAAAAAACAAAAACACAAAACATTACATCTTCATCAATATGTATAGAAAATAAAAATTTATACCTCGACAAACTCTAATAAAAAGATTTATTGAAAACAATAACTTCACACAATCCCCATTTGTGAACGAATCATCTTTCTTTCCAATATTGAGGCTAACATTGTCTTAAGCTTAACTAGAAGAAAAAAACAAAAACACAAAACATTACATCTTCATCAATATGTATAGAAAAAAAAAATTATACCTTGACAAACTTTAATAAAAAGATTTATTGAAAACAATACCATTCATCCATAGATCCCCGTATGTGCCATGTTTTTTTTTTTTTTTTTTTTTTTTTTTTTTTTTTTTTTTTGTAATATTCGACCATTATTTCTATTTATATCCAAATAAACAAAATCACATATGAAGTTCTTGAGAGCCCAATATTGTCGTGGTCTTCTTGAGTGCCTAATATTGTTCTAGTTAGAAGACCGACATCTCCGTAAATACATAACAAAAAGCCAACCACCAAAGAGTGAACACTTGACGTTTACATAACAAAAAACCAACCACCAAAGAGTGAACACTTGACGTGGTGGATAACCAACCATACATAAAAGATGATAGATACTAATAACTGATCATTTTATCCTTTAGCAACCATTTCCATACAAAAGTAAGGATGACAAAAAACAAAGGAGTAACCACTAACTAGGCGACCATGAGATAGAAACGAAGGTAGAGATGGACTTATTCATCCAGGATGATCACCGGGTGATCTGGAGAGGAGTCTGCACTAACCATATTGATTGGTTGAGCATTTATATCCGTTTCACCATTTGGAGGTGCATTAGAGTCAGTGTCAAACTCTGAGATGATATAGCGTTCTATTTTTCTCAATTTGACCACAATTTCATCCATATCACAATGGATATTCCTCAGGATCCACTTCAAATCCTTTTGACCCATAAAGAGCTTGTAGTTATCGACCTTCTTGTCTTGGAGCACCATGTGAAGAAGAGTCTCCATATGTCTATGCATTGATATAGAATGCATAAGATATAACATTCTCTTTCGAAGTTTACCAGGGTCTGGCATCCATTTGGTGTTGCCATTATAAACTTTAGAATCTGAATAATACATACGATCTCCAAACTCTTTAGCTTACAAGGTGCGAATTTCCTTCCGAACCTCCATGGGAACTGCTTCAAAAAAATTGGCAACTGACTCCCACCTAAAGAGTCTTTGGTGTCTGGAGAAGACGCCTCGGATGTGCCTCCCCTTCGGTTGAGCAGTCGTTAACGGGGGGGCATGAAAGACGAAAACCTGCAAGAAAAAGGAGAACGAGCAATTCGGAGCAACAAAGTGAGGTGACTTTGGCTAAAAAATGGATGGCATAATCCAACTAGGACCCAAAGGATTGAATGAAAAATATCATAGGGCTTATACGTGTCAACGAAGAAACCAATATATATATCGTTGAGAAAACTACCAAAGAAGGACACTTGACTCGACTCAACGTTAAACCATTAATGGAAAAGAACCAGAGAGTAATTGAATTCATGTGAATTTAGAGAAACCTTATGGGGAACTCGAAAGTGAACAAACTTAAAACCAAATTGAAAAAGACCCACTATACCAAACGCTCGTGACTAGTATCGGGCAATTGAACGAGATTCCAGAGGGGTCAAGGGATTGAAGATCGCAGAGGGAAGAACGACGACAAGATCAAATAAAAGCCCAGATGAGGTGTTATGAAGAAAGCACATGAAAAACATTGGCACTCTTGCTATAATTCCTTGCTTCTGACAATTATACTCGTTGCTGGTGGACTACAATAGAACAAAGACCCATAAGAAAACTGGAATGGAATGAACAATGAAATTCAAGGAAAAACATGCCAATACCAGTGAATAGAACTAATATTGAACTTGACCTAAACCTCGAATAATATATGACGATGACCAATAAAAAAACTTAATCTAACCTGAAGACTCGAGGTTAGAACTAGAAACCACCAGAAATGAGATTCCTTTCTTGAAACAGTCATTATAGCTGAGTGAGTAACACAAAGAAGAAGGTGAGATTCCATAGTGAACCCTATATGAGAGACAAGAGAGGTTCGTCACCTTAAACTCACTAGAAAAGTTCGCCACCCTGAATCATACAACAAATTGTTATATAACTCAACAAGCGAAAGGCAATGTTTATTAGATGCGAGCCAAGGTTTAACTGATACACCCACTCAATGCCAAGTGTAATACTTCTCCCATGATTCTATCATCCCAAGAATTCACATAATAGTGAGATCATAAATGAGCCTTGATTGCCTGTCAAAGGGATGCACAACCATATCTAATCCTGCGTATGGTCTCACATCCTTACCTTCTTCAAATAAACAGTTGATTTGTCGATAATCCTTCACAATCACACATGCCCATTCTCCCTCCCTCATGAATTTAATGTGGAAATGCCTCCACCATACGCGGGCTCTATGTGACCTGATGTGTAGCCACATGTAATATGAGTCCTGCCAAGTGGAGGCCATGGAACATACACCAAGGCCTACATCCAACTTGGCCAAAAAAATTGTTTGCATGTCAATCATGATCGGAGGGATAATCTCTTTGCTGGGAAATGGAAAACCGATGGAATGAAGTCGACAAAGTACCCCCATTGGGGATCATTGCCTCTATTCGTTGCATGTCTTGTTCCACCCACTGATTCAATTATGGAATAGAACCATGTTCATCCAGTCCTTCCATTCTTCATCCACTGCAACGTCTCTCCCACCACTCCCCCATTTGGCTAAGAAATTCGTTGCCTTATTACCTTCCCTCTTGGTGTGCATAGGGATAACATAATCAAAAGTTAACACTAATTCCCATATGTTATGTGCAGCTTCTTGAAGGTGCCAAATGTAGATACATTTCTTTGGAGGGTGACCTAATAAGAGTTTTTGCACCATATTAATTGCTATTTGTGAGTCCCCATGGACCTGTAACAACCATATCTCTTTCCTTTGTGCTATTTGAAGAACTTTTTCCAATGCCCAATTTTTTTCCAAATTGTTGGTAGTTTCCCCGCAAGGGAAAGCAAAGACGTGAAGAGTATTGGAATTTGCATCTTGAAATAGCCCTCCTATACTTGCCACACCTGGGTTACCTCTTGAGGAACCATAAAAAATCAATGCTACAAAGGATTGTGGAGAGGGTTGAAAGAAACTCTCCCCACTCAGGCCTGTGCGAACTATAGGAAGAGAAAAAACTTTATCTGTTTCCAAGTTCAATTTTTTTAAGGATAACCATTTCTTCTTCATTCAATTTTCTGTCTCTCAGATTTAGTAGAAATTCTCTCAAAGTTTCTTGAATATTATTACAAAATATCTCTATCACCATATCGAAAGGTCTAATTTTTCCTTCGAACACCCTCAGGTTCCTTTCCTTGCATAAATTCTAGATAGAGAATCTGAGAATTAATTTCCATGCTTTCAATACCCATGGGTGCTTAAAATTCACTCGATACCATTCTACCAACCATACTTTAAGATCCAATGAAATTGGTGAGGCGGGATGAAATAAATCTTGAACAAATTGCCACATTCATTGTGAATAAATGCAATAGAGGAATAAATGGTTTGATACATCTCTTCTTCCTATAAACATAACACACATCTTGAAGGACCTTTGGAAACTTTTCTTTAAAAGCGATCCCAAGTTAGTGTGCGACTCCATGCTATCATCTAGAGAAAATTTGAGACTTTAGGCCATCCACTATCATTCCAAATATTAGCCCATATGTAGTTGTCCATTTGAGACAAAGCTTCAAGTAATAAGGAATAAGCTTCTCCTAGAGAAAATGATCACGCTTGTCATTTACCCCAATGCAACATATCAGGTCTATGAGAACTCCTTATCTATATACCTTGAAGGTGTTAATCTAAATCTGCCCAAGGTAATAAATCATTCAAATGTGGCCAATCTGACTATGATTTCCATTGTCACCAACCATGTGATGAATTCATCAGCTTCGAGTAATCAACTACTTTGAAGGAACCTTGGGATTGAGTCGACGTTTTTAGATCCTGAAGATTCCTTCTCTCACCTAGAGGGGGGTATTGTTGCCATGAATCCTCCCAAACATCTCTTATCTCCCAAACATCAAATTGTTTCACCATGGCCTTAGCCTCATTCACCCAATTCTAGATTTACGAACCTTTTATATGTTCTTCCACTTGTAATCTATCAACATGTGAGGTGTGAGCCATGTATTTCCTCTCCCAAATCTGTTTCCAAACCTGATTACCTCCCTGCACCCATGACCACCATAACTTCATTGCATAAGTTGTGCTAACAAGAGAGGGATCCCTAAGGCCCAAACCACCATTCCATTTCGGTAGAATCAACTTCTCCCAACCAACCAAGGGCCACTTATGTGTTTTGGCTGAGCCTTTCCAAAAAAAATTTGTCCAAAGTGATCTCAGTGTTTGACTCATAGTGCTTGGGATGGCCATGAGAGATAGTTGATAGTTTGGTAATGCTTGAAGAACAACTTTTGTCATTACAAGACGCTTGGGGAAAGTTAGGAACTTGAGCACCCAATTATTCACTCTACTATACATATTTTCCAGAATATTTTCCCTAGTGAATTCTCTATGATAATTCCATACTAACAGAACTCCCAAATATTTAGTTGGAAGAAATCCTCGAGTATATCTTGTAGCTTGACAAATATTTTTTTGAACTAGTTCTCAACAATTGAAAATAACATTTTTTTTCCCTTGATTTAATTCGATACCAGAAGCTGACATAAAATTCTAAAGAAACCTGTACATTATTTGCACCTCTCTCCATGTAGGTAAACCAAACAATATGACATCATCAATAAACTGAAGATGGGTGGTTGGGAAGTCCAACCCATACAGGCGAAGGCAAAATATATAGTCATAATCTCCTACATTTTTGGAGACCTTCCATAGCTAGAATAAATAGAAATGAAGAAAAAGGATCTCCATGCCTGATATATTTGGAAGGTTTTATGATTTGTCAAGGAGACCCATTGACCAATATAGAAAATAAAATAGTATAGATAAGGGATCCCACCCACTCCAACCATTGCTCTGAGAAACCAAAAGCTTGTAGAACCTATAATAAAAAATACCAACTAATTTAGTGATATTCTTTAGATAAATCCAACTTTATGAACATACCTGGGCACTTGGACTTTTTCAAGGAGTGAATTATTTCTTATACTACTATGATTACACCTACAATCTTCCCGACCTTCGAAAAAACCAGTTTGGGCTGGAGATATCAAAATTGAGAACAAGGGCTTCATTTGATTTGCCATAACTATAGAGACAATCTTATAAATTACATTACATAATGTGATAGGTCTAAAGCCTTTAAGACTCTCTGATTTTCTTGGTTTTGGTACTAATGAAATAAAAGTAGCGTTCAATGTTGGGAGAATGTTCCTAGTATGCGTTGATTCTTCCACTACTTCATGAACCTCGTTTCCAAAAAAAATCCAACAATCCTAATAGAAATATGTTGTAAAAACATCCAGTCATGGGGCCTTATTCTTTGGCATATTCATTACTATTGCTTCTACCTCCGACAAATAGATTAGTCTCATCAAAGCTTTATTTTATTCCTTACTAATCATTCTTGGAATATGATGAATTACTAAAGAGGTAGTTGGAGATGGTCTTGTCTTAGTGTCAATCCATAAATAATTGAAATAGTGAACTAATTCTCCTTATATACCATATTTTGAAAGTATCCTCCCACTCCCTTTCATTAATGGAAAATATATGGCTGTGAAGACAATGTTGTATCGCGACATTATGAAAAAAATTATATTACAGTCCCCCTCCTTCAACCATTGAATCTTGGATTTTTTTTTTTCTTCCATAGTATCTCCTCCTACTTCTATCTATCTTCTAATTTACTAAAGAATGTATGCCTCCTCCAATTCCAACTCTAGAGTTCTACCTTCCCATATAATCCTTTGGTGGATAAGTGGCATCTCGTTTTCCAACTCCCTCTTGGATTTAAAGATATTCCCAAAGACTTTTTTATTCAGGTTTTTATCTGAGATATCAAATGTTTCAATTTCAGGTGAAATATTCTCATCTTAGAGTGACCTTCGATAATTATTTCTTCCCACAATTCCTTTAGAAGGTCCGCAAGCCTTCGAACTGAAACGATAAACTTTCGAATCGAAAAGGGTGATTCAATGTAGTTTCCTTTAAATCTATTTCTAGCCTCATTGGCCAATGATTAGAACCCATGAAAGGAAAAATAGATGTCTCCATAAACAAATCTCTTTATATTGTTGCTTTAGATAACAAGAAACGATCTAATCGACAATAAAATTGATTCCCCCCCATGATTATTCCAAGTGAAGTTTCCATTTGTTGTGGGAATATCCACCAAGTGAAGCATTTCTATCAAAATTCATTAAAGTCCATTGAAATAGGATCCAACCTACGTATACCTCCCTTTTTCTCCTGATGTGATATGATAATGTTGAAATCTCCACCCACAACCCAAAATGAATCTCCAATTAATTGTTTCATAACCTGCATCTGCTTCAAAAACAATTTATTTATTTATTTATTTTATTTTTTTTCCGAAGGGATAGATGGCCCATAGATAGTTGATAGAAAGAAAAAATATTATGTTCCCAAACAACAAAATTTCCTTGTTAAAATCCTATAAGAGCTAAACCATTTCTAAAATAAGACTAGTTGTGGATTCCACCACACTGTTATCCCTCTTGCATTACCAATAGCTTCTATGGACACATGTTCACATCCTTTCCAACAAAAACCAACTACTTTATGCATTTTTTCCTCTACCAGTTTCATTTCTTGTATAATTACAATCGTTGGAGTTTCCTTTCTGATTTGATCTCTAAGGTACCATTGTTTATCTATGCTATTGAGGTCCCTTATGTTCCAAGAAATAATTTTCATTTATACATGGTTAAGGATGGGAAAACCATTGTTAGAGGTAACTAATACTAGATTAGGTGTGCTCTAATTTATACCTGTGTTCTTCCTTGCTTCTCGCTTTGGTTTTATTACCTTCTTCTCTTCCTTGTTTAATTCTTTAGCTAAAATTTATTTTCCATTTTCTTTAAAATCTTGAAAGGCTTGAGCTATCAGATCCCTTGGTTCAGTCTACTTCTTTGCTTTCCATTAGAGGTAGGCTTTGGCGTACCTATCTTTCTCCTCTATGGGTAAAGCCTCGAAATCCTTCACTTCCCATTCGTTGACCGTAGAAACTAATATCTTCTCTTCCTCTGAGGGATCTAAAATATTATGTTCTAAAAGTGGAACAACTTCCTCAAAACTCGGGAGTTCCATTAAATCTAAAGCGCCATGTCAGTTTTCATCATCTCCCATCTTTTGTTTCAAGGTCGTCGTATCCATTGATCTAGGTGGATATTGGTGGGCACCCATCTATTCCACTTGGACCCCCACCATTGTTTCTTTCAGTTTTTCAATTTCCTTAATTGTAGCACAATTTACTATTTTTGGTAGTTTTCGGGTCCTAAATTTCCAGAGCCGTTTTGAGGCTCTAAGAAACATTTTTTTTTTGTAAAATAGGAAAACATGTGACTTAGATTTATGTTTGCATTCAAATGCTATATTCCTCAGATAGATCTTTCTAACAAGCTATCATGCACGTCAAATGAAGATCGTATGCCAAAGTTATGACCCCAGGTAGCTGAAGTACCAATTTACTCCAACGAGGCCCATATTTTTGGCGCTTCATCTCCTAGGGTTAGGTTTTTGGATGTTTAAGGTTTTCTGTTGTTTCTAAAAAATAAATAGGCCTCTGAGCCTCATTGTAGCACAGTTCAAAGGCATGTAGTTGCCACATGTCTTCTCAGAGATAAGCTACCATCAACGAGCTAGTTTATTTCCATTTTGTATGTAAGCATATTTAAGTTATTTGATATTAATGAAATGAAGTTTTATTTCTGTTGCATCTCTGTGTTTATGCTTATATCTGTGTTTTTTTGCATTCTTGCATAAGTTTGGATCAGTGGTATCAGAGAAGTTTTCTCTTTCTCGATTTTTATTTTCATGTCTCTAACAAGGCTAGGGTATAAGGAGTTAGGGATCGAACTAGTTGAATCTTTACAACACCAACCTCTCAAACCCTGATGACCTCCCATGGTGGAAGAAAATAAAAATGAGGGAGTAGGACATCCCTTCAAAATATTGCTCGAAGAAGCTCTCGAGCGACAGAGGAGCGCGATGATGGACAACTTTTCCCAAAGCCTTTGATAGATTCCCACAAGTGACACATTTGATGGGCCTCCAAATTAGACATAAATTAAGGCCCATCTGACCATCCTTCAACACATTAAACCTATATTTTTTCATTAGATAATGTATTTTTAACTTTAATATGTTCATTGGGAAGGTTTATGGATAATTGCATATGTGTGCCTGATATTATTTATTTTTGTAGAATATTGTGAGAATATTGGGCAGATTATGGAGATTTGGAGGAGGATATAATTTAGGGACTTGATCCCTACTAGAGGATCAATATTGAATAATAAATCAATAAACTATTATGAAATTACTGCACAGATTATGGAGCTCCAATGATTGAGAAAATCTAGGAATTTGTTCCGTGTCATTTAATGCGGATTCCTAGTGTTGGGAACAAGATTAACTATTAGAGGGATTTTGGAGGGGAAAGCTTCCTCCTTTCATGGGGAATGATTCCTAATCATTTTGTATAAGTACCAAGTCGAATTTTCATCTAGGGGTTTATTTTTATTAGTCTTCTTGTGGAGAGAACTCGTATTTTTGCAGCGCCACTTTAATTTCTTACAGGGATGTTATTGTATTGATAGAAATAAAGAATATTGGTGTCATTTTTAGCTTCTAAATAATGGTATCCTTCATAGGACTCTGATTTTCCTTGGGCTTGGCCATTTGAGGAGTCTCAGAGTCCTTTTGTATCATTTACTTTTATTCCTTTCACTTCTCACTCACATGCATCTCTTGTTCTTGTTTTTTTTCTATTTCTGCATTTAGTATTGATGATTTATTGTTGGAGGATTGGGTTAAATGGTTTAAATAAGATATTTTTTAGAATCACAAGAATCATTTTATCCTTGGAACAACTTTGGAAGGTCATATTAATCATTGAGCTACTTGGATTAGTTTTCTTATTCCAAAATCTAAATTTTTGGAAGTCCCTTTGTGGCAAATAGTAGTAAATTTCTACTATTTTTTAGAACATGCTAAAGAGCTTCAATCGAGTTGATTCCACTTACATTAGATCAAAAAAACATTCTAGTTAATAAAAAAACTACCCCATTCCATTTTTACTTGATTAGGTTAGGCGTTTGATAGATTTACGAGCTGAATAGTTCTCCAATTTCTAGATTTAGACTAGTAATTTTCTACTATTTTTTAGCATGGGTATTTTTGAGTGATTCCATTTGGAATGGAGACCTAAAAAATCCAAGTCGATAAAAAAATTTGTCCCATCCAATTTTGATTTTATTATCTTTGTCATTTAGTGAATTATAACTTCTTGTAGCATCCTATAGTTTCATGTAGCACTCTTCCAACGTGTATATACTTGCCTAGATTTGCTAAAAAAGATTGGTTTTCATCCCTTAGGGTTGAATCATGACCCCTAGGCTCTAAATCAATGGTTGAGGAGGAATAAACACCACCTAGGATTTTCATTTTTACCCTTGCAAAACATCTCAGCGATTTGGGTTAATGGACAAATTTATGAAATGGGAATACAATGATGATTTTATTGATTGCCACATCCAAGCAACTTGGCCAGTGGATTTAAACTCTTTGAAATGTAATTATTGATATTTATTTCATGATATTTTCCTTATGCAATTATAATAGGTTTGATTTCCTTGTATTTTCTTTCTTGCAACAAGTTAAGGTTTCCATTTTGAGCATTTCATTTGCTACAAATATTTTAGGATTTGATTTCATTACATTCACTCCATTACGTCATGACAACGAAGGAAGGACACAATGTATGCTGCACACATAGTGTTCATACCTCTTAAGTTTGTACGAACCCTGGGTTGTTTTGATGGTGCTAGACCCGCAACATGTTAGGGTATCTCCCCGGTAAGAAGTCTCAACTAAACCTCATATTGTTTGGTGTAGGAGTCCTAGTAGTGGGTCGTACGACATCACCTTGACCACGGTTGTGCATAGAGGCAAGTAAGATGTCCTTTTTGGTAGTAAGGGTGTGACATGCGCAGAAAGCCAAGGAAGGTGTATGAACGGTTCTAACACACAGAAAGTGGGGTGAGTGGGCCCCTTCAAAACCTGTGAAAGCACACAACTTGGAAGGGAACGCACAAGTGAAGATGCATTACAAACTGGAAAGAAAGTAAGCTAAAAATTCAAAGTTATGGTTAAACCAATAGCACATCTCATTAAGATTCATACATACTTATACAAAAAGAGTCAATACATGCATGCATAAGCAAATAGATACATATATTAGAGTAACCAAGATAGCTTAAATAAAATAACAACATATGCAATAAATGTGCTCGCTCTGTTATATTAAAAGTGATAGTTCCAATCATACAGTACAACTATTACCAACCACTAGTCTTGGTAGTGGAACTTTATAGTCATCGCCGCCTGCTCCTCCAAAGAGATGTACTATCTCTGCATTGTGGAGAAGCCAAGGCTCATTATAATACTCTCCAAACTTTCTCTAAGATACTCCTATTGGAAGCTTGGCTGACCAAAAGCCTCTACAATGAGTTATGAGATACTATATATAGCAAATGGTGGGGTGACCCTTGAAATTCCCCTTTGTGACTATTCATCTACCCTAATTACTCTATGACTTTTAGATTCAACTATCGACACTTGAACTTCCACTTGACAAGATGTTACATACAATCTGCACATGTACCCATGTGAGACAAAATAGGCTTGAGAAAGCCATGCAAGACATCACTATGACTCGGAAAACTGTGGGAATACCAACTCTTTGACATCCTCATGATGGTCGATGGTGGCGAACTGATGCCAAGCTTGGTAGTCTACGATGGTGTCTGTGTACTATGTGGTGACATCTTTCTGGAAACGAACTCTTGCCTCTGTTTCATCTGGGTACATTGCTTTGGCTCCTTTGTCCAACTCGTCTGATAACATGCGCATCATTGTGTTGAGTGAAATTGGAGCAACGACATATTGATGCATAGTGTCTGCACTGATCGCTAAGTTTGCACTGGCGAATATGCGCATTAACTCGTCAAAGTATGAGTCTAGCTCTAGTTGGACTTATCCCTTTGTCGTTGCCTCGATGAGTGTCCCAATAGATGGGATTGCATGTGTGCGCACAACAACATCCATGCTTCTGAACACCCGTGCATGGGAAGTCTGCAAACTAGTGATGAGCTGCGGGAGTTCTTCATTGTTTTGGATCTAACTCCAGATGTGTGCCTTCAACTTCACCACCCTGGGCTTCATCATCTTGGGCAAGTGTAACGAGGCTCCCTTGTATCTCATTGTCCATGTTTCCATGTGGTCGATAACAATATTGACAAGGTCCATGCTCAATGCTACTGCCAACTATTGAGATGGACAATTGCCTTATGCATAGTACCAAATCTGGAATACAACGCCAACATGAATTTCTCAAGGGAAGATACTTCATCCAATATCACCTTCTTCAACTCTGCTCGAGTGGATGTTGTAACCATTTCTCCTCCCTGCTTGGTCGTCTGTAACTCCTTAGCCATTAGCTTACTCTCTGGTATCAAGAAGCGAACACTCAAGCTAGTGGCTTCAGCATATGCTCTCGTAGCATCAGCCAATGTTGTTGGATGCTTGCGCACGTCAAACACAATCACTTGTGCTGAAAAGTGTGCAACAAGAAATGTAAATTTAGAAATTGCTAAAAATAGAACTGCTAAAAATAGCAGTTTGGCTAATGAGAATTTTGGCCACCTTGGGTGAGAGGTGAAACTGCTAAAAATAACATCTTCTAAAAGTAGAATTTCATGGTGCCTTCCTATTTATAGTAGTCCCTGGTTTATCTATAGGAAGTAAATTTGAATTTGGTCTTACCTGCAGTTTGGAATATTAATTAATTAATTCTCCATGAGTTAATTAGTTAAGGAAAAGCAAACTTGAAGATTTTGTGAGAACATGCAATTATTTCTCCACTGATTGAGGACTTAAGGATGAGTTCTATATTGAGAGGATTAGTTGACCTAGTTTAACTTAGTCAAGTCCAGTTAGATTAATTTAACAAGTTGTTAAATTAATGAGATATAGTTTTTTGATGCTTGCATGCATGCGACAACTATTATTTTTAGATAATTGTGTATTCACTCATGGATAACTGATGCATGTCAGTTCAGACAAAGACCCAGTTGAGATCAGAGAAGGGATAGTGTATTATCAGTTGGATGAATATTTTTCCTATAAAGGAAGCTCATTCATGATGAGGATTTATCTCCTTCAGGTTTGTGCAGTTGGGTCAGAGGTTAGTGAGTGTGTGAAGAGGCCAATTCACACAGGTGGTAGCACTGGACACTAAGGAAACTGCACAAGGAAATAGGAGGCTTGGAGGGTAGAGGAAAAGGTTTGTGAGAAGCCTTTGACTGTCTATGAGTAGTAGAGGGATTGTGTAGGAATTTACAGGGTAAGTTCCTCAAACAGAACACCAAAGGACACCGCTCACAAACAGATCATAGATAAATACACCAGTATTTTTGACGTGGTTAAAACCCTCAAAGAGGGAAACAGTCCACGGCCTGAGCCAATGCAGCCACTTCAGGCAATATATTAATAAAAGAATGAAAATTTACATAAGCTTCTCTCATGAACGGTTACCCTACAAATGACCCTCCATGCTCTTTAAATAGAGATCATGGAACAATCAAGTGTTAAGCCACAGATCAAGTGTCGGTAATACCGAGGAGAGAATGAACCATCGGATCACTACATATCGTGACCGTCGGATTGTAAGTTAGAAAAAGTACATAGTAAAGAAACACACTTTACCTAACTTTATATTAGACCAAGTTATACTTAACTACTTCCTATGTGTCGAAATATCCTAACATCCCCCCTTAAGAACAACTTGGGATAGGATTGAAGGATGTACAAATATGACACAATAGGAGAAAGAAGGAGGCACTCGAGCCTATCCCCCCTTAGTGACAACTTCCTAAACTCCAACCATAAATCAAAGTTTAGTAAACTTCGCCTCTGTGAGAGCCTTTGTAAAGATGTCTGCAACTTGATCATCTGTTGAACAATATTGCACTTCAAGAACATGGTCATGAATGAGCTTTTTGATGAAGTGCATGTGCAGTTCAATGTGTTTTCTGCGCTGATGTTGGACTGTATCTTTGCATAGTTTAATGGCACTTTGATTATCATACCAAAGTGTAGTTGGATGTTGCTGCTGAAAACCAAACTCTGACAGGATCTGACGAAGCCACAAGGCTTCCTTACTAGCTTCTACGGCACCAAGATACTCTGCTTCTGCTGAAGAAAGAGAAATGGAACCTTGTTTCTTGCAAGCCCATGTCATAGGTCCTGAGCCAAGAGTGAACACATAACCTGCAGCAGAATTCTGATCATTAGGGTCACCAGCCCAATCGGAATCAGTGAAACCAACCAATAGAGGAGCTGCTTCGGCACTGTAATGAATCCCAAACTGAACTGTACCTCGAACATAACGAAGTATTCTTTTAGCTGCTTTCCAATGACTTTCATGTGGGTTTTGCATAAACCGAGCAACAAGGCCAACAACAAATGAAAGGTCAGGACGAGTATGGGTTAGATACAAAAGTTTTCCTACAAGTTGACGGTATAAGGTAGCATCAACTTCAGGAGAAGTACAAGTGACTAAAAGTTTGACTCCAGACTAAAAGGGAGAGGGGGGTGGCTTACAGTCTTCCATGTGAAAATGGTGTAGAATATCACAGGCATACTTGGACTGGGAAAGGCAAATACCTTCCTTGGATTGCAAGACTTGAAGACCAAGAAAATAATGTAAGTGTACTAAGTCTGTCATTTCAAACTTCCTTTTAAGGCTAGACTTCACATGGTTTATAAGGTTGGGATCACTACCAGTGAGGATAAGATCATCAACATAAAGAACAAGAATGATAAGAGACTTTCCCACTTTCTTGGTGTAGACAACATTATCAGAATGACACCTAGAAAAGCCAGATTCTAAAAGAAAGCTATCCATTTTGGCATACCAAGCCCGAGGAGCTTGCTTGAGACCATAAAGGGATTTCTTAAGCAACATACAAGGTTGGAGTCTGTTTGTATAAAGCCAATAGGTTGTTCCATATAGATTTCTTCATGCAAGTCCCCACGCAAGAAGGCAGATTTAACATCCATCTGATGGACTTCCCATTTGAAAGATGCAGCAAGGGAAAGAACAAGGCGGATAGAGTTCATTTTGGCAACAGGGGAGAAGGTTTCAGTATAGTCAATGCCTTCAATTTGTGAAAAACCCTTAGCAACAAGACGAGCTTTATGTTTATCAACTTTCCCATCTGGTCCATACTTGGTTCTGTAAACCCATTTGCATCTAACAAGTTTTCATCCCTTTGGTAGAGGAACAAGATCCCATGTATCATTTTCCAATAATGAATGATAGTCTTCATTCATAGCTGCGTCCCAATCTGGATGGCCTGAAGCTTTTGCAAAGGTGTCAGGATCATAATTCACTGAAGCTTGAGCCAGTAAAGAAGAGGCTCTATCGAACTGAGAACATGTACGTCATTGATATGTAGGATCACCTGCTGCATCCTGAGTAGCACAAACCCATTTTGGAAGCTGAGGAGCTGAAGGAGGATCCTGAGAAGGTGGGGGAGGATTGTCATCCTCGCTTTCATCATCTGAAGAAGAAATATGTTCAAAAGTAGAAGAGATAGGGAGAGGTGGCACATCCGCCGAACGAGGCTCGTAGGCCGATATATTTTCAGCAAACTTTACATCTCTTCTAATGATAATGTTTTTGGACTTAAGTGGAATAAGTCTATATCCTTTGACATCTTCAGAATATCCAACAAAAATACATTTTCACTCTTAGGTTCTAAAGCTTTATGTTTCTCATCTAGAATATGGGCCCATGCTTCACTTCCAAAAACACGAAAGTGACTTACATCTGGTTTAATTGAGCTCCATGCTTCTTCTGGAGTAATATTCTTTAAAACCTTAGTAGGAGTGCTATTTATTATGTAATTTGCACAGTTAATTGCTTCTGCCCAAAAATTAAGACCAAGTCCTTTAGATTGAAGCATACAATTAGCCATTTCCTTTAAGGTGTGATTTTTCCTTTCAGCTACACCATTTTGTTGTCGAGTATATGGAACAGTATGTTGCATTTGAATTCCATTCTCAGTGCAAAAGTTGATGAATTTGTTGTTAACATATTCTCCGCCATTATCAAATCTTAGCTTAAGAATTTGATGTCCAGATTGTTTTTCAACAAAGGCCTTAAAGGCCAAGAACATGTTAAATACTTCACTCTTGAGTTTTAAGAAGTATACCCAAGTGCGTCTGGAGAAATCATCAATGAAAGTTAAGAAATACTTGTAGCCAGAGAATGAAACAACTGGAAGTGGACCACATAAATCACTATGGACAAGCTGTAAAGGGGCTGAGGCGTGCCAAGAGGCACATTTTTCAAAACTATCCCGATGATGTTTTCTGAGTACACATCTGGAACAAACACCATCTCTGCAAGATACCATTGGAAGACCTGTCACCATATTTTCTTTACATAGATTCTAAAGAGAGCGATAGTTTAAGTGACAAAATCACTCATGCCAAAGTTTGCTCACTTCATCGTTGTGAGCAAAAAATACTGAGGGAAGATTTGATGACCCAAAGTTGTGAAACTTATACAACCTTGTAGAATCATCAGCAATGCCAGTAGCTAAAATCTGTCTAGGATCTCTTAGGTCCTTAATTACAACATCATGAGGTGAAAATTCAACGATTTTACCTTCACCTGAATGAGTTATCTGATATGCAGATAGAAGGTTGCAGGATAAGGTTGGAACACATAATACATCATTAAATTGACCATTGTCTATATGAACAGTTCCAGTCCCTACAACACTAAGAGATCTATCATCACCAACATATATATTTTTGGTGTTACAATCATTTAAAGAAGAAAACATGGCTTTGTTTTTGGCAATGTGATAAGAAGCTCCAGAATCAATGAGGCCACTCATGAGAATGAGAAGAAGAAGATACATTTAGTGCATAGCCAGACCGAGATGCTTGACAACCACATGCAGAAAGTGATATTACTGAAGATGAAGTTGAAGTTGAAGAGTGCTCCAAATGGATGTTATGCTTCTTCATTGCTGCTTCCAAGGCTTCCATCTTCTTAAAGCATTTGGATTCTAAGTGGCCATCTCGATTACAAAAGTTTCAATGTCTATCAGTCTTCTTCCCTTTGTTTTTATTTGTCTTATCATTTTGTTGAAATGACTTTTTCATTTTGAGGCTGAAATTGCTTAGGACCCTTGTTTGGTTTAGGACCATTCCTTTTAGGATACAACTTCTTAGGATTCTTTGAATTTGGTTGCTGCTGGGCGGCTAATGTTTTCTTAGAAGAGTTTCCAAGATTAAGAAGACCAAGGTGTAAGAGTTTTTCTTGTTCTCTTATTAAAGAATCACAAAAGGAATCAAAGGAAGGGGACGTGTATGCTTGTCCTTGAGAAATGAAGGCTTCTCTTGTAGAATGGAAGGTGGAAACAAACACAGAGTAAGCTGGTCCAAACTTAGTAAGAATGGAATAGATAAGGTTACTAATCTTCTTTCTTAACCTTAACACCTTCCAAGAGAAGTCTAAGGGTCTTGAACTTGGACAAAAAATCTTCAATGCAAGAAAAATTATTGGGGTCCAATGTAAGCAACTCATTTTCAAGTTGATGGGCTTTAAGTTCATTTTTAATTCCAAAGACTTTAGTAATCTGTTTCATTGCTTCATCAGGAGTATCAAGTTCTGCAATATGGAATCTAAGATTTGGAGAAATAGACATCCCTATCAACCCTCGTGCTTGATCTTGCCTATTTTCCCATTTCGCTGCCTTATCTTCATCTTTCGGTTTGGTTTCTTGGCCTGAGGCTATTCTATAGAGACCTTTACTTTTAAGTAAATCCACAATGTAGGACCACCATTGGAAGTAGTTGGTGCTGTCAAGAATAACTTGGCATGGACTTTCCATTTTAACAGAAACTGAAGCTAAAGATGCTGAAACTAAGTGTTCCAATGGAAATATCTCGAAAAATTAGGCTGGTTCAAAAAAAACGACTTCCGGATGAAGAAGTTATGGCTTTTTGAAAAAAATTTGATGAAGATGCCGATGAAGTGCAGGAATGTGCGGAAATGAATGATAATGTTATATTTAAAAAAAAATCTGCCCCCTTTCCAAACTTAATCTAATTAGTTCAACAAAAATAAGACTTGAACTCAAGACCTCTACTCTCATAAAGTAGCTTTGGACCAAGTGACCTAAACTAAAAGTTTAGTAATTTTTGGAAAAGAGGAAGGGTTTTTTTTTTTAGTCGCTGAAGCTTTAGGCTGCGTGCTTACTTGAGAAAACTCTTCTTCCCTACAAAACAGAAAACAGAAAACCCAACACGGACATACAAAAAAAAACAAACCTCACGGCTTGAAGTTAGCTTTCCCCAGAAACTAAATATTTTCCTCAATGTTTCTGATTTTCCGAGATCACACTAAAGCGCAGCGGAAAAGAGCATACGCATGAGAAAAATCCTTCCTCTCTGTTTCTGATTTGCCTAGATTGCACAGAGTCGCGGGGCAAAGAGCATACGTAGAAATGAAATTTATAGATCCGGAAATAAAAAAGGAGCTAAATAAACCGAAATAATAAACAGAGAGAAAATAACTAGAAACTGCAAAAAAACATTGTATACCTCCAATTCTTAAAATTGACGTAGCTAGGGCTACCATAAACCTTTTCGCGTGAAACGAAAGAGGTTCTTCACTGGAACAGATGCTCCTAACACAACAGAGCACTCCTCTCGGCCCGAAAGCAGTCAGAAACAATAGATCTAGGAAATGACAGCCGGATGCAGTTCTACCAGCTTCAGATTTGGATCACCAACGGACGCGGCCCTCAAATAGCTTTGATACCATGTAGGAATTTATAGGGTAAGTTCCTCAGACAGAACACCAAAGGACACCGCTCACAAACAGATCACAGATCAATACACCAGTATTTTTGACGTGGTTAAAATCCTCAAAGAGGGAAACAGTACACGGCCTGAGCCAACGCGGCCACTTCAGGCAATATATTAATAAAAGAATGAAACTTTACATAAGCTTCTCTCATGAACGGTTACCCTACAAATGACCCTCCATGCTCTTTAAATAGAGATTATGGACCAATCAGGTGTTAAGCCTTGGATCAAGTGTCGGTAATACCGAGGAGAGGATGAACCGTCGAAGCACTGCATATCGTGACTGTCGAATTGTAAGTTACAAAAAGTACATAGTAAAGAAACACACTTTACCTAACTTTATACTAGACCAAGTTATACCTAACTACTTCCTATGTGTTGGAATATCCTAACAGATTGTACTGAGAGTTGGATAGCTTCCAAGATAAGGCTTTGTGTAATCCAGACTATATTTCCACTCGTATGATAATACAGAGATGGGGTTTTTAGGCTGAGGCTTTCCCCTAGTTATATCTTCTGTGTTATGTCTGTTTGATTTCTCCATATTAGTTATATGTGTTCTTATTGATGTTGCTCATGTTCGATTAAGCTTCCGCTAAGTTGTTTGTAGAAGTAGATCAAGTGTTTTGCTTTACTATATTGCATTACTAGGTGATCTACAGGTGTGAATTTCTGCATGGCATAAGAGCTAGCTGATTTGTAGAAAAATTTCTACATGGTATCAGAGCTAGCTGATTTGTAGAAAAATTCTACAAAATTCTACATCATATCGGAGCTAGCTGATTTGTAGAAAAATTTCTACATGGTATCAAAGCTAGCTGATTTGTAGGAAAAAATCTAAAAAATTCTACATGGTATCAGACCGCAGGTGATCAACAAGAGAATAGTATACTGAGAGGAGATTTCAAAGTTTTGAGTTTTGGGCCGAGAGTTTGTAGAGCAGATCTGAAACTTTTTGTACAAAATTTTCAGAAACAAATAGTAGATTTGGATTCCTTGCGGAAAAAAACCCAAAAATAAATAAATAAATAAATAAATTCGGCTAAATCAGAGTTCGGATGAGGGAGATATCGTTGATTTAAAATCAACTCATTTTCTAAAAAATTTCATGACAGTGGGAAATATGAAACAGATTGGTGTGCTAGCCAAGAACCTGTATGCACTTGAGGTACAAGATGCATGCAAAGCCTTGAGGAGCAAGGAAAAGTTTAGATACTTGGTGGTTGAGAGGGAATGTATATTACCTCTCAACATGCAGTGCCAAAAGAAGTCTCAGACGATTATGGAGGAGCCATGATTGGTGCAACAGATTCAGGAGGTTATGGAGCAGCCACAACAGGGGAAGTTGAGAGGAGATTGAGTAGAGACATCTACTCATGCAGAGACCTCTAGTAGGGGGAAACTTCAAGCTAGGTGGGTTGAGGGATCACATGCAGCCATACCTTCAGGTAGGAGGTGGGGTGATGTGGAGTGATCGTCCCAAGGAGGAGGGGCAGGATCCTTGAGGTACCCAACCTCTTTGATTTGACTTTGCTACGGGAGCCCTGACATGGAGTAGCAGGAATTGACTGATTGGGTAAAAACAAATGTGGATGAAGTGGCAGAGAGAGCTACAGTGTAGGGAATCCCAGGACAGCACAGAGCATGCAAGTTGCAGCAATGCGAGAGGCACAAGTGTGTTGCATTGTGTAGGGTAGCACAGAGAAGGGTGCAATGGTGCGAGATGCATGGAGATGTTGTAGTAGTGTAGAGGTCGGAGAGGGAGCACTTGTTAGTAGCAGGTAGAGCTTCAACATCAGAGTATATTTCTAACCCAACATAGTGGTCAGTTGGGAGTTTTTTGTTCCAAGTGTTGCTGGAGCAACCACGCTTGGTAGATGTGTTGCATGCAGAACATTCCATAGTTATAGGATCGAGTTCAAGAGGAAGCCTTTCTTGTTGAGAGGGAGTGTTGAAAAGTGTGCAACAAGAAACATAAATTTAGAAATTGCTAAAACTAGAACTGCTAAAAATAGCACTTCTAAAGATAGTAGTTTGGCCAATGAGCATTTTGGCCACCTTGGGTGAGAGGTGAAACTACTAAAAATAACATTTCATGGTGCCTTCCTATTTATAGTAGTCCTTGGTCTATCTATAGGAATTAAATTTGAATTTGTTCTTACCAACAATTTGGAATATTAATCAATTAATTCTCCATGAGTTAATTAGTTAAGTAAAAGCAAACTTGAAGTCTTTGTGAGAGAATACAGTTATTTCTCCACTAATTGGGGAATGTGTCCTTGATTTGCTACACTGATTGAGGAATTAAGGATGAGTTCTATATTGAGAGGATCAGTTGACTTAGTTTAACTTAGTCAAGTCTAGTTAGATTAATTTAACAAGTTGTTAAATTAATGAGGTATAGTTTGTTGATGCTTGCATGCATGTGAAAACTATTATTTTTAGATAACTGTCTATTCACTCATGGATAACTGATGCATGTCATTTCCGAAAGATACCCAGTTGAAATCAGAGAAGCGACAATGTACTATCAGTTGGATGGATATTTTTCCTATAAAGGAAGCTCATCCATGATGAGGATTTATCTCCTTCAGGTTTGTGCAGTTAGATTAGAGGTTAGTGAGTGTATGAAGAGGTCAATTCACACAGGTGGTAGCATTGGACACCAAGGATATTGCACAAGGAGATAGGAGGCCTGGAGGGCAAAGGAGAAGGTTTATGAGAAGCCTTTGACTGTCTATGAGAAGTAAAGGGATTGTACTGAGAGCTGGATAGCTTTCGAGCTAAGGCTTTGTGTAATCCGGACTATATTTCCACTTGTATGATAATATAGAGATGGCGTTTTAGGCTGAGGCTTTCACCTGGTTATATCTTCTGTGTTATGTGTGTTTGATTTCTCCATATCAGTTATATGTGTTCTTATTAATGTTGCTCATGTTCGATTAATCTTCTGCTAAATTGTTTGTAGAAGTAGATCAAGTGTTTTACTTTAGTATATTGCATTACCAGGTGATCTACAGGTGGGAATTTCTACATGGTATCAGAGTTAGCTGATTTGTAGAAAAATTCTATAAAATTCTACAAAATTCTACATGGTATCAGAGCATAGGTGATCAAGGAGAGAATAGTTTACTGAGAGGAGACTTCAAAGTTATGAGTTTTGGGCCGAGAGTTTGCAGAGCAGATCTAAAAATTTATGTACAAAATTTTCATAAACAAATAGCAGATTTGGATTCCTTGCGGAAAAGACCTAAATCAAAAAAAAAATCGACTGAATCGGAGTACGGATGAGAGAGATATCACTGATTTAAAATCAGGTCTTTTTCTAGAAAATTTCGTGACAGCGGGAAATATGAAACAGATTGGTGTGCTAGCCAAGAACCTGTATGCACTTGAGGTACAAGATGCATGCAAAGCCTTGAGGAGCAAGGAAAATGTTAGATACTTGATGGTTGAGAAGGAGAGTATATTACCTCTCAACATGCAGTGCCAGAAGAAGTCTCAGATGATTGTAGAGGAGCCACGATTGGTGCAACAGCTTCAGGAGGTTGTGGAGCAGCTACAACAGGGGAAGCCGAGAGGAGATTGAGTAGAGACATCTACTCATGCAGAGACCTCAAGTAGGGGGAAACTTCAAGCCAGGTGGCCTGAGGGATCACATGCAGCCATGCCTCCAGGTAGGAGGTGGGGCGATGTGGAGTGATCATCCCAAGGAGGAGGGGTAGGATCCTTGAGGTACCCAACCTATTTGATTTGACTTTCCTACGGGAGCCTCGATGTGGAGTAGCAGGAACTCACTGATTGGGTAGAGATAGATACAGATGAAGTGGCAGAGAGAGCTAGAGTACAGGGAATCCCAGGACAATGCAGAGCATGCAAGTTGCAGCAATGCAAGAGGCACAAGTGTGTTGCACTATGTAGGGTAGCACAGAGAAGGGTGCAATGGTGCAAGATGCATGGAGATGTTGCAGTAGCGCAAAGGTTAGAGAGGGAGCACTTGTCAGCAACAGGTAGAGCTTCAGCATCAAAGTATGTTTCTAGCCCAACAGAGTGGTCAGTTGGGAGTTCTTTTGTTCCGAGTGTTGCATGAGAAACTGCACAAGGTAGATGTGTTGCATGCAGAACATTCCAGAGTTACAGGATCGGGTTTAAGAGGAAGCTTTTCTTGTTGAGAGGGAGTGTTGAAAAGTGTGTAACAAGAAATATAAATTTAGAAATTGCTAACAATAGAATTGCTAAAAATAACACTTCTAAAAATAGTAGTTTGGCCAATGAGCATTTTGGCCACCTTGGGTGAGAGGTGAAACTGCTAATAATAACGTCTTCTAAAAATAGCATTTCATGGTGCCTTCCTAGTTATAGCAGTCCCTAGTCTATCTATAGGAAGTAAATTCGAATTTGGTCTTACTAGCAGTTTGGAATATTAATTAATTAGTTCTCCATGAGTTAATTAGTTAAGGAAAAGTAAACTTGAAGTCTTTGTGAGAACATGCAATTATTTCTCCACTAATTGGGGAATGTGTCCTTGATTTGCTCCACTGATTGAAGAATTAAGGATGAGTTCTATATTGAGAGGATCAATTGAATTAGTTTAACTTATTCAAGTCCAGTTAGATTAATTTAACAAGTTGTTAAATTAATAAGATATAGTTTGTTGATGCTTGCATGGAAGTGATAACTATTATTTTTAGATAACTGTGTATTCACTCATGCATAACGGATGCATGTCAGTTTAGATAGAGACACAGTTGAGATTAGAGAAGGGACATTGTACTATCAGTTTGATGAATATTTTTCCTATAAAGGAAGCTCATCCATGACGAGGATTTATCTCCTTCAGGTTTTTGTAGTTAGATCAGAGGTTAGCGAGTGTGTGAAGAGGCCAATTCACACAGGTGGCAGCATTGGACACCAAAGAAATTGCATAAGGAAATAGGAGGCTTGGAGGGCAGAGGAGAAGGTTTGTAAGAAGCTTTTGTCTGTTTATGAGTAGCAAAGGGAACGTACTGAGAGCTGGATAGCTTCTGAGATAAGGCTTCGTGTAATCCAGACTATATTTCCACTTGTATGATAATACAGAGATGGGGTTTTAGGTTGAGGCTTTCCCCTGGTTATATCTTTTGTGTTATGTGTGTTTGATTTCTCCATATTAGTTATATGTGTTCTTATTGATGTTGCTCATGCTTGATTAAGCTTTCACTAAATTGTTTGTAGAAGTAGATTAAGTGTTTTTCTTTAGTATATTGCATTACCAGGTGATCTACAGGTGGGAATTTCTACATGGTATCAGAGCTAGCTGATTTGTAGAAAAGGTTCTACATGGTATCAGAGCTAGCTGATTTGTAGAAAAATTTCTACATGGTATCAGAGCTAGCTGATTTGTAGAAAAATTTCTACGTGGTATCATAGCTAGCTGATTTGTAGAAAGATTCTATAAAATTCTAGATGGTAGCGGAGCTAGCTGATTTGTAGAAAAAGTTCTACACGGTATCAAAGCTAGCTGATTTGTAGGAAAAGTTGTACAAAATTCTACATGGTATCAAAGCACAGGTGATCAAGGAGAGAACAATATACTGAGGAGATTTCAAAGTTTTGAGTTTTGGGCCAAGAGTTTGTAGAGCAGATCTGAAAATTTCTGTACAAAATTTAAAAAAAAAAATAGAAGATTTGGATTCCTTGCAGAAAAAGACCCAAAATCAAAAAAAAAAAAAATCGGTTGAATTGGAGTTCGGATGAGGGAGATATCCGTTATTTAAAATCAGTTCTTTTTCCAGAAAATTTCTTAATGGTGGGAAATATGAAATAGATTGGTGTTCTAGCCAAGAACCTATATGCACTTGAGGTACAAGATGCATGCAAAGCCTTGAGGAGTAAGGAAAAGGTTAGATACTTGGTGGTTGAGAGGGAGAGTATATTACCTCTCAACATGCAATGCCAGAAGAAGTCTCAGACGATTGTGGAGGAGCCACGATTGGTGCAGTAGCTTCAGGAGGTTGTGGAGCAGCCACAAAAGGGGAAGCTGAGAGGAGATCGAGTAGAGACATCTACTGCAGAGACCTCCAGTAGGGGGAAACTTCAAGCCAGGTGGCCTGAGGGATCACATGCAGCCATACCTCTAGGGAGGAGGTGGGGTGATGTGGAGTGATCGTCCCAAGGAGGAAGGGCAGGATCCTTGAGGTACCCAACCTCTTTGATTCGACTTTGCTATGGGAGCCTTGATGCGGAGTAGCAGGAACTGACTGATTGGGTAGAGACAGATGCGGATGAAGTGGCAGAGATAGCTACAGTGCAGGGAATCCCAGGACAATGCAGAGCATGCAAGCTGCAGCAATGCGAGAGGCACAAGTGTGTTGCACTATGTAGGGTAGCACAGAGAAGGGTGCAATGGTGCGAGATGCATGGAGATGATGTAGTAGCACAGAGGTAAGAGAGGGAGCACTTGTCAGTAGCAGGTAGAGCTTCAGCATCAAAGTATGTTTCTAGCCCAACAGAGTGGTCAATTGGGATTTTTTTTGTTTCGAGTGTTGCTGGAGCAACCGCCCTTGGTAGATGTCTTGCATGCAGAACATCTAGAGTTACAAGATCGGGTTCAAGAGGAAGCCTTTCTTGTTGAGAGGGAGTGTTGAAAAGTGTGCAACAAGAAATTTAAATATAGAAATTTCTAAAAATAGAACTGCTAAAAATAACACTTCTAAAAATAGCAGTTTGGCCAATGAGCGTTTTGGCCACCTTGGGTGAGAGGTGAAACTGCTAAAAATAGCATTTCATGGTTCCTTCCTATTTATAGTAGTCCCTGGTCTATCTATAGGAAGTAAATTCAAATTTGGTCTTACCAGTAGTTTGGAATATTAATTAATTAATTCTCCATGAGTTAATTAGTTAAGGAAAAGCAAACTTGAAGGCTTTGTGAGAACATGCAATTATTTCTCCACTAATTGGGGAATGTGTCCTTGATTTGCTCCATTGATTGAGGAATTAAGGATGAGTTCTATATTGAGAGGATTAGTTGACTTAGTTTAACTTAGTCAAGTCCAGTTAGATTAATTTAACAAGTTGTTAGAATAATGAGATATAGTTTGTTGATGCTTGCATGCATGTGACAATTATTATTTTCAGATAACTGTGTATTTACTCAAGGATAACTTATGCATGTCAGTTCAGACAGAGACCCAGTTGAGATCGGAGAAGGGATAGTGTACTATCAGTTGGATGAATATTTTTCCTATAAAGGAAGCTCATCCATGATGAGGATTTAACTCCTTCAGGTTTGTGCAGTTAGATCAGAGGTTAGTGAGTGTGTGAAGAGGCCAATTCACACAGGTGGCAGCACTAGACACTAAGGAAATTGCATAAGGAAATAGGAGGCTTGGAGGGTAGAGGAGAAGGTTTGTAAGAAGCCTTTGACTGTCTATGAGCAGTAGAGGGATTGTATTGATAGCTGGATAGCTTCCAAGCTAAGGCTTTGTGTAATCCAGACTATATTTCCACTTGTATGATAATACAGAGATGGGGTTTTAGGCTGAGGCTTTCCCCTAGTTATATCTTCTGTGTTATGTGTGATTGATTTCTCTATATCAGTTATATGTGTTCTTATTGATGTTGCTCATGTTTGATTAAGCTTCCGCTAAATTGTTTGTAGAAGTAGATTAAGTGTTTTTCTTTAGTATATTGCATTACCAAGTGATCTACAGGTGGGAATTTCTACATGGTAACAGAGCTAGTTGATTTTTAGAAAAATTCTACAACTCATTCCTTAAACTGCGTAGGATATGTGTGGTCATCCGGAGTAGACACTCTGTGCGATTTCACAACTCTATGTTGCAGCTCATCGAATGATATTTTGTGGATCTCCTCTTCCAAATTGTCTTGAAGGATCTCAGTATCTCCTTGGTCGCTTGGGACTTTATCTGCTTCCGGGTTCGGTTAAGCCGGTGGATCAACCTCTTGATGGTAAGGCATGAGTTCGATGTCTTGCTCTAACTCTGCTTGCTCCATATCTGTATCCATCTGCTCAAGTACTCGTTTAATCTCTTGAGCGAAGTCCTGCTCCTGTGACTGCTCACCCTATCTGCTTTGCGCCAGCTGCTCGGATGAGTCTACCACCTCTATGGGCATAGTTTCATCAATATGTGCAAGTTTCTCCTCCTGCTGTATCTATCCCTGTTGTGATTCCTTCTCCTCTATGTGGATCTTCTGTTCTTTCCGAAGTTGCTCCTTCAACTCTTACAACTCCTTCACTATTTCCTCCATCCTCTATTTTTTTTTATGTGCCTTTGTGCGGTCCTCTTGTCGCATTGTTGCCTCTGTTGCCAAGGTTGCTTTCTGCACAAGTGGGTCTGCTCTAAATTTGTAGCTTTTTTCTTTGTCTACCCTATCGACAATCTTTCTCTTGCCTTTGTTGTGTGCTGGTATGTTTACCTCTGCTGCTGTTGTTGTTGGTTCTTTCCTAGATGTCACTTCACGTTGCTTCTCCAACCATTCCACAACGATGTTGACCAGTTCATTGGGCTTGGAGAAGACGTGACAATACATCCATGGGTCTTCCTCACCCTAATGACACGCCCCATGAATCCATGAAAATTTCACTCTCGCGTAGTGATCCCTCATAAAGCAATGCAGGTCATACAGATTAAATCTTCTTGTGCCGAAAGGAAATTTCTTGAACTCTTCTATTTCGACATCCACATGCTTGGGATTTCATATCTCATATAACCTAATCTGCAATGGAAGAGTGGGCCAAGGTGCCTTCTCCTTCCGGTTCATCCTAGTTGAAGGTGCCAAAAGGTGAGGCATACCAATCCGCTATGTTGATTAGTGCCTCCATTACTGCCTTCGACATGCATGATGGATCTTGTTCAAATATCATCTTGTACATCAGGGGTGAAAAAATAGTTTGACAACTGTGTGATGACTCCGCGGAAGTTGCATACGGAAAAAAATTTGCAATAAGTGTTCACAGAGGTTTTCATTGTTGTCCATGCCCACTTCAAGCCTGAGAACTACTATCGAGCACAGATTGCATCCAAGATGTATACATACATGTAGATTTCTGCTTTTTGACCTTTTAGTAGCTATTGAGCTCCTATTACCTATTCCTTTAGCCTGTGAGCCAATGTGTCAAACCAGTTGCATGCTCTACCTTCACTGGCCAGTTGGCCTAACGTGATCACCTAACTTTGCAGGACGGTCTCCATGCTCTCTTATCCATACAAGCAACATGCAAATATTACCAAGTACTAATATGGCTTCCGTAGTATCTTCGTCTTGTAAATCTAGTTGGGTGTCATCTTAAAATTGGAGTTGGAATTGGTGCTGGGTATGTTGAAGGGTGTTTCCATGGTGATCATTGACTTTGGCAAGTGGTATATCTACTGATAGTCCTCTGCCTTGAAGGTAGAAATCTCTGTCTCACTGACACTTCTCAATACCATTGTCTAGGGATCAGTGTGCGAGATGATCCAATGTATCATTTCCGCGCATGGGAACGCGGGATACCTGCATGTAATCTGATACAAGCCTAACCTTTGAATGTTCACATATACTTTGTGGTCTTCAAGATATTCCACAAATGTGATTGAAAATGCATCATTGACCTATTCCCATTTTAGCTTGATGTCTTTGTCTACAATCAACTTGGTGTCTTCGTAAATCGGTAAACTCATAGACACTTGCTCAACTGTTTCTCCAGTTACGCTTCCATCGGTGTCCTTTGACCCTACTCACTTGGAGACCATTGATCCTGAACTTCTAAGAGATGGATGAACACTTGCTATATTTGGAGACATGGTGACATGCATGGCAAGAAATCTATCAGTTAAAACCAAAGAAAACTTGAGGATTGATATGCAACATACTTAGGAGACTGTTGTTAAGGATTGGACAATTTTCATTGGGAGGTTGGGAGACTAACTATTGGAACTATTGAAAAGGTAGCCTAGACTGTCACGAGGCTGACTGCCTACTGGAATTGTGCAAAGTGCAATCTAGACTGGCCTGCTGGGTGCTGATATTGCGCAATGTGCATTTTTAGCTGGGAAGTCATGCAGGCCCAAGGACTGCATTGCGCAATTTTTTGGGCCAACAGACACTCCCTCTCAAAATTGTGCAAAGAAAGAGTGGAGGACATTGTTTGGCCATATTTGTGCATTTTCTGGGAGGAAGGCAGAGCCTTCCCTCTCAAAATTGTGTAATGTTGTTTGGATAAGGTAGAGTCCGGGCCAATGTTACCCAGATCCACTGACAGGCAACTAAAAGCATATGAAGATGTGAATGCATGGCGATACTGAGTGTAAGGAGTGAATGATCATGCATGCAAACAACAAATGTAAGATTCAAAAAATGGAAAGAACATGCATGTGTGTGAAACGAGTCGCCAAATCAACGATCGTTCGTGCTAAATAGTTTCATGCATGAGACAATAGTGAGATGCAAATGAAAAATGAAACGGTGCTTTGTTGGGTCCCTATAATACTAGTGATTCCCCCATTACTATTGTAGTTATACCCCTTATTTATATTGATGTACCCATGTAGTGCCCATATTGTTACTATTGTGCCACATAGAAGCCCACTATTGTTATTGTTGTGCCCTACAATATTATTGTTATGTAGGCTTTGATTGTATTGGGACCACTTAGACTCCTATATATAGAAAGGAGGTATTTTCATTTGTATCATCCAAGAATTGTTCATTTATGTAATGTAAAGGAGGTTTCCCCCTCGAAGAGGCTGAATTCTAAGGCGTGGATCTCTCTTTTCTATCTTTTTGTGAGCTGGTTTCATAACATTTGGTATCAGAGCTTTGGATTCTAGGGTTTCGCTGCTCCGAACAGGTCATCGTGGAATTTTCGCTATAACTTTTTTTCTGTGACGTTTCAGAAGTCGAAAAAAAAACCCATTTGAGAAGAATTGGCGCTGAACCTTGGGTCCGAATTTCAGAGCTTGGCTCGCGATAGTTTCGGAGATATGATCTGAGGAAGTTGGTCTTTTTGCAGACTCCTGAATTACATTCAAAATAGGTGACCTGGGGAAAATCGTCATAACTCTCTCTCTGAGGATCGGATTGAAATTTCGTAAAAAGGTACAGAAAGAGGACGGACTGTAGTTTCTTGTGTGTGGGTTGCAGATTCAAAGGTTGAAACAGTGACTCGTGGCACATCGTACAAGTTCGCTCTACTGAACCAGTCTAAAAGTAAGTCACTGTGGGAGATTTCACATAAATCTTCCTTGGAGAAACCAATTTGGCTCAGACTTGTGGCATTGGAAAGAGGACACAGAAGGCTACTACAAGTAGCAATTTCAGAATTGGAGGATCCGAAATTACAGAGATACATCAGATTCAATATCAGGCTTCTATCAAGTGAAAAAAGGTGTGTAGTTTTTTTTAATTTTTGTGTAAGCTTGGTTTAACGGAATTCAAAGGGCATAGTAAAACTTTATTATCGGTAACTAATGCCCCGAGGAAAGAAAATGCAAACACCTAGTAAGGAACCTGAAAGCTCTAGCATGACTCATGAAGAAGAGGAAGAAATGCTACATGATATATCAAAATTACAAGAACAAGTGCAACAAATGTCACGCTCACAAAAGCTAACAGAAGCTAAGATAAGTGGCGTGGAATCTAAGGTAAATGGCGTAGAATCTAAGATAAAGGGAATGGAAGCTAAGATGGATGGCATGGAAGCTAAGATTGACACTAAATTTGATGGCATGGATGAATTGAAGAAGTTGCTACAAGGAAGTGTCACTAATGGTGAAAAGGTAGTAAAGGAAACTCATGATGAGAACAAAAGAAATGTTAATCATGATACCATAGACGCTAATGTTGGATCGAAGACTCATCATGTTCCAAAAATCGATATGAGGAAGTTTGATGGCAAGGATCCCGCCACATGGATATTACAGATGGAGCAATTCTTCGATCTCAATAATGTGCAAAACACACAAAAGGTACGTATGGCAACTTTATATTTGGAACCAAATCAGTTTGTATGGTATCAATGGCTTTGTTCTCGTAAACAATTTATCACTTGGGCAATTTTTACGGAAGAATTGATAGCACATTATGAGGATACAAAAAGCAACACTTTTTTTAGCCAATTGATAATCTCAAACAAAAGGGTTCAATAATGGAGCACATTGAGGAGTTCCAAAAATTGAACATAAGGATAAAAGATATTCCAGAGGAGCATAGGATTGATGTGTTCATAGGGTCTTTAAAGGATAATATCCAACATGATGTGCGCCTTTGGGAACCTGATTCATTAGAGAAGGCATTCAGGTTAGCAAGAAAAATGGAAAGCAAAATTATGGCAACTAGGAAGCATACCATTCACAACTATAAAGATGGAAGTGTTGTTGCCCATAGTCTTCCACAACCTACAAGGTTGACACCACAAAAATTGGAAGAAAAAAGAGCAAAAGGGCTTTGTTACAATTGTGATAGCAAATACACAAAAGGTCATAAGTGTGCTGAGAAGAAATTATTTTACATAGATTGTGAAGAGGAAGAAGAAAAGGAGCAAGAAAGGTCAAAAGAAGAGGATATATTCCAGGATCAAGCCTATATGAAGAACAAATAAATCCGACCATATCTTGTAATGCATTGGCGGGAATTACCACTCCTCAAACCATCAAGATAGAAGGACAAATCAAGAAGAAAAAGGTGATAGTGTTGATTGATTCAGGAAGCACCCACAATTTTATTCATTGTAGGGTAGCAAAAGAATTGAATTGCTTCCTATATCCAGCACCAGAGTGTCAAGTGATGATTGCAAATGGAGGAACAATAAATTGCTCTGGAAAGTGCCATAATATCAAGCTATCCATGGGAGAATATGTATTGACTAGCCCAATGCTTTCCATTCCAATGGGAGGTGCTGATGTTGTACTAGGAGTCCAATGGCTACAATCCTTGGGTACAATAGCTTTTAATTTTCAAGAACTTTTCATGAAATTTTCTGTGGAAGGAAAGGAAGTTGAATTAAGGGGTATTGCAGGGAAACCATGAAAGATAATCAGCTCTAATGGTATGACAAAGCTTCTAAAAAAGGAGCAAAGGGGTGTAATTGCACAATTATGTTCGCTAGATGTTTCCACATTAGAATCATCTATTTCTCCAGATCTCCAAAAAGTCCTGGACAATCATTCCAAGGTATTTGAGACTCCCAAAGGTCTCCCACCTATGCGTGATCATGATCATGCTATTCATCTGATTCCAGGAAGTGTTCCTCCAAACATCAGGCCGTACAGATATCCCTATGTCCAAAAAAGTGAAATTGAACGTATGGTTGCAGAAATGCTAGAGGCTGGTATAATTCAACCGAGTCAAAGTTCTTTCTCAGCTCCAGTAGTATTGGTGCACAAGAAGGATGGATCATGGCGCATGTGTCCAGATTATAGGGAGCTCAACAAGCTCACTATTAAAGATAAGTTCCCCATTCCTGTTATTGATGAATTACTGGATGAATTGCATGGATCAATTTACTTCACCAAGTTGGATCTTCGTTCGGGATATCATCAAATCAGAATGAAGATTGAAGACATTCTGAAAACGGCATTTAGAACTCATGAGGGTCATTATGAATTTTTGGTCATGCCTTTTGGCCTTACCAATGCACCTTCAACATTTCAAGGTTTGATGAATTCAATTTTCAAACCATTCCTTAGAAAATTTGTGTTAGTATTTTTTGATGATATACTTATCTACAACAAGTCTTGGAAGGATCATGTTGAACATGTTGACAGGGTGCTACAACTATTGGAAGAGAAACAATTATATGCAAAAAGATCCAAATGTTTCTTTGGAGTCCAGGAGGTGGAATATTTGGGTCATATTGTATCTCATGAAGGAGTTAAGGTAGACCCTACCAAAATTAAAGCCATTAAGGAATGGAAAATCCCCACATCCATAAAGCATTTGCGCGGATTTCTTGGGTTGACAGGGTATTATCGCAAGTTTGTTAAGAATTATGGGAGAATAGCAGCACCTCTAACGACATTATTGAAGAAAGATGCATTTTCATGGACTCCGGAAGCAACAAAGGCCTTTGAACATCTTAAAGAGGCAATGTGCCAAGCACCGGTCTTAGCTACACCGGACTTCACAAAAACCTTTATTGTGGAATGTGATGCTTCAGGAAATGGAATTGGTGCTGTTCTAATGCAAGATGAAAGACCCATTGCTTTGAAAGTCGTCCAATCAAGGGAAAGTTTCTAAGAAAAGCTATTTATGAGAAGGAAATGTTGGCAATACTCCATGCACTTAAGAAATGGCGACCCTACCTAATGGGAAGACACTTCAAGGTAAAAACAGATCATGATAGCCTTAAATACTTTTTAGAACAAAGATTATCCTCTGAAGAGCAACAAAAGTGGGTCACAAAGATGTTGGGTTATGACTTTGAAATCATCTACAAAAAAGGGAAGCAAAATGTGGTGGCAGATGCACTCTCAAGGAAGGATGAGGATGTGGAAGCATTGTTGTGTGCTATTTCTATCATCCAACCAGATTGGATAAATGAAGCAAGGGAGGAATGGAAGAATGACGAAGAAGTGTGGGCACTTATTCGAAAGCTACAACAAGATTCCAGTACGTCTGATACATTTAGCTGGAAAAATGATTCGTTATGGTACAAAGATCGCTTATACCTCTGTAAGAATTCCCAGCTAAAACAAAAGATTCTTATGGAATTGCACACTTCTCCCTTAGGAGGGCACTCAGGATTTTTAAAAACTTACCACAGGGTTAAGAAGGAATTTTTTTGGGATGGCCTTAAATCAGATATTCAAAAGTTTGTGGCAGAATGTTTGGTTTGCCAGCAAAATAAAGTTGAAACAATTAAGACACCGGGTCTATTACAACCTTTATCCATTCCAAGCCAACGTTGGGAGGAGGTATCAATGGATTTTATCACAGGTTTACCCAAGTCTGAGGGAAAGAGTGTCATCATGGTGGTAGTTGACAGACTTACCAAGTATGCACACTTTTGTGCATTATCACATCCATTTAAAGCCAGTACAGTTTCTACTGCATTTATGGAAACAATTCAAAAGCTACATGGAAACCCAAAGATTATTGTAAGTGACAGAGATCCCATTTTCACTGGAAATTTTTGGACAGAATTATTTTCTTGTCTTGGTACTCAGTTAGCTCATAGCTCATCTTATCATCCTCAATCTGATGGGCAAACTGAGATAGTAAACAAATGTTTGGAAGGATATCTTCGTTGCTTTGTATCTGATAAACAGACACAATGGGTCAAATGGTTGCCTCTGGCTGAATGGTGGTATAACACTTCCTTTCATACAGCAACAAAAATGACCCCATTTATGGCACTTTATGGGTATCAACCACCATCCATCACATCATATTTAAGAGAAAATTCTAAGGTTCAGGCAGTGGAACATCACATCGAACATCAACAACAAGTCCTCCAACTCTTAAAGGATAACCTTGTGTTGGCACAGAATAGAATGAAACAACAGGCATATCAGCATCGCAGTGAAAGAAGTTTTGATGTAGGTGATTGGGTATTCCTACGGCTACAACCATATAAGCAAATGTCCCTCAAGCAAGCTAAGAAGGATAATAAATTATCACCAAAGTATTATGGTCCGTACAAGGTGTTGCAAAATATTGGTACTATGGCATACAAATTGGAGCTTCCTGCAGCTTCTCGATTGCACCCAGTTTTCCATGTTTCATGCTTAAAGAAGGTTATAGGCGACAAGCTCCCAGTTCAAACAATATTGCCAGAACTTGACGAAGAAGGAAAAATTATATTGGAACCGGAAGCAGTTATAGAAACAAGAACTCGACAGCTACGAAATCGATCAATTTCAGAGTACCTTATCAAGTGGAAGAACTTATCCGCTGAAGATTCCACATGGGAGGACGAGAATTTTATGCAGAAGTATCCTGAACTACTCAAGCGTTGAGGACAACACTTTTTTGAAGGAGAGGGGCATGTTGGGTCCCTATAATACTAGTGATTCCCCCATTACTATTGTAGTTATACCCCTTATTTATATTGATGTACCCATGTAGTGCCCATATTGTTACTATTGTGCCACATAGAAGCCCACTATTTTTATTGTTGTGCCCTACAATATTATTGTTATGTAGGCTTTGATTGTATTGGGACCACTTAGACTCCTATATATAGAAAGGAGGTATTTTCATTTGTATCATCCAAGAATTGTTCATTTATGTAATGTAAAGGAGGTTGCCCCCTCGAAGAGGCTGAATTCTAAGGCGTGGATCTCTCTTTTCTATCTTTTTGTGAGCTGGTTTCATAACATGCTTATACAGGCTAACATGCATGAAAACGATAGTAAGTATTCATAGAAATCAACCCAACAACAATCAGACAATCCAAAACACAAAAAGTGACAGAAATGCTGCAAAATACAAGTAAAGCAGACTTACCCAAAAATAGCTGAGCTGGATGTGTCGAAGACTCCTGGATGTGTTGTGGAACGTTAGAGCTCCAAGATCGATGTGAAGAATGAGCTCTAAAGCATCGAATAAATAAGTATTAGGTTCATGACGCACATGCCACAAATCTAGGAAAACTCAACACTCAGAGGTGTTGAGATGGTGTCCCCTGGGTCAGTTTTTGGGTTAAGACGCCCCGAGTTTTGATACATTTTTGTAATTAATGTAAAGTCTCCATGATTTGTGGATGTAGAGTGTGTATATGAATAGGAGTCAAAGGATTTTAGCCCCTTGTTTTATGGAATGTTTGAGTCGGTTTTGAGATCCACCCATGGTCTGCGGACCATAGCATTGTATGAAAAAAGGCTCTAAATAGGTGTGTCTTAGAGAGTCTAAGGCATGTTTTTGATGATAATTGATGAAGTGGGTCAAATAGGAGAAGAAAGGCTCTACAATTGAGTGCGTAGAGGCCTAGGTAGAGTCTACAGCTGAGTGCGCGGACCCCCGGAGCTGAGTGCGCAGGGTAGTTTTGAGTCTATAATCCTGAATTGAAGATCATTAAAGACAGTGTCTAAAGAATTCTTGCGTATTTCTATTTACTTTTGTTTATTATTTACAGTGTCAATGAATGATCTGTTTATGGAATATTGATTGAATGTTGCGCATTTTTGATGAATAACTGTTAAAGATGTACGCAATGCATGTTTAAGTAATTTCATGAAGAATCTGATGAATTCCTGGATGTTTATAAATAAGTTAATTAAACCTGAGCGAAGCAAAAATTAGGACTTCTTTTTTATTCACGTAAGTAGATAGATTGACTGTTAAAGGTCCGCAAAGACTGCTCATAGACCTTTGCAGAGGTCTGAAGGCTATTTTAGCAGAATTGCAGCAGCATGCCCTAACAGGTTATCGATCTGCGTGAAGAAAGATCTGAGGCACTAAAAGACATCACACTAGTCGCTAGATGCAGAAACTTGGTTCTTACATCCCCCCATACTACTTCAGGTGAGACTATAGCCTGCGCTACGTGGGTTGTGTCTAAAAGAGCCAGTAGTGTAGGGATTTGTTGGTTGGCACAACTAACTCTGAACTTGGGTCAGGACCCCCTAAGCCAACAAATGGTTTCGTTGCCAGGACCAGGATTTGCTTGAAAGAGATGTGTGATGTCACATCACTGGAATCCGACCAAGAAAGAAATTTAAAAGTGGTTGGATCGAAAAATTCACAAATTTGCGGCACAGGAAAACAAGAATTTGCGCCTGTCAAAAGAAGAGGGGTTGAATAGGTATCTGTATACATGATACACGAGATCTTCTTCTACACCTTCCCCATTGAACTATATGAATGGTTAGCTAAATTGATAGATAGTCAAGGAATGTGGAAGCTCGATAATCCGATAGTGTGGACTTCATACTTAGTGCGACGATTAGAAGCCTCTGAAAAGAAGATCATGCAGGTTGTTGATCATTGACTTGATCAGATTCTGAGAGGATTTGTTATAGAATTTGCAGTTGATACCTTAGTTAACTATAGTGAAGCGGAGTGAAGATTTTTCAAAGGACCTCGAGGTAAGTATTTAAGATCATTGAGAAAACGTAGGAACAAAATGTTGTTATGTGAAAAACAGGTTATGCCATTTCCTTGATGTTTAGAGCTACACAAAGTGGAAGACTCTTTAGAGATTGAGAGAGATCAGGTCCAAAATATAGTTTGTTTGTCGGAGCTCCTTCGAGTGACGACGAAGGAGCCGTATAGGCTTCACCGCGAAGTGTTGTCCAGCTGATAACATAAGGTTTTCCACAAACACATTATCTTTCTACTTCGCCTCCACCTCCACCGCATACACCTTCGCCCACACTTCCACCTCCACCACCACCATTCAACATGGCGAACATGATGAAGCCATCGATTTTCAAAGGCATAGGGTGTGAAGATATAAAGGATTTTTGGTTTGTTGCGAATGTTATGTGGATAGTTCAACATATTACTGATGACAATATAAAGAAGGAACAATTGTCTACCACTCTGCAGGATCACGCGCTGACTTGGTATATTATGTATTGTTCTGATAATCCTCTTGCTTCGTTAACAGAGACTAGGGAAACTTGAAACAAGGAGTTTAGTAAGACGAAGTTTGAATCACAGTTAGTAATTGGATTCAAGGAAATCATGACGAGGGTCAATGAGACACCTTTGGAATTAGATCAAAGATTGAAGTGTTAGATTCGAGAAGCTAATATGCAACTCATAGATAGTCAGTATCGCGAATGGTTTTTAGCTTCGCTTCTGCCCCACCTGAGGATTTCCTTGCCACAATAGAAGATATGAATGTAGGCAGAAGCCTTAGAAATCATGATGAGGTTCCATGCATTGCCTATTCAGGGTACCACCTTGGGGGTACAACAGATCCACTCTCAGGTGCATAACCTACACCTAGAAATACAAAGTTTGAAGAAAGATAAGGAGACTAAACCAGAAGTGCACACGGAAGTCTGGTATTTAAAGTGTAAGGTCCAAGGGCACAATAAAGACCATTGTCCAGTGTATGGGAATTATATTATAGGAGGGGGACCAATTCCCTTGAAGCCAGAAGTTCCAGCAAGGCCAAGCGTAGGAGATGCGCGATGGTGTGCTATTTGTGAGGTTACTAGACAACAAGCGATGGATAATTGTCATGTACTTCAAAATTTCGTCTAAACACCCCAAAAAATTTTCTGTAACTTTTGCAAATCGGTGGGCCATGATGAGCGCTACTATCGCAACTATGAGCTGATGATGGATGAACACCTACATATCAGATGCAGCTAGAAACCCATCCTCCAGAATAGGGCGCTGGAGGAGTGTGTGAAGGTTATCAGGGACGAGGACAGGGCCGAGGATGAGGAGGGCCTAGTAGAGGTTGTGGTTAGGTCTTCTGCTACAACTTCGGACAATGAGGACACTACGCACGGGAGTGTTAGAATCATACATGCTCGTCATGTCAATACTGTAGCCAGTTTGACCATACTATAGGAGAATGTGTGGTGCTGATAGCTAAAATGCAAGAAAAGAAAGTGCAACCTCAACAACCTACGCAGAACTTATTGATGATGTATGTTGAGCCCTGCGAGGAGGATTAAAGTGTGAATATAGTGCTGAGGAGTGGAATAACAACTGGTGATGATAAAGGTAAATATCCTGAAGAGGACAGATGGGTCTGCAAGGCCCCAGAAAAGGAAGTTGAGTTTGATTTGAGTCGCGCTAAGGAAACATTTATGGAAGCCAAGAAAAGCTTTGCTGAGGCCTCCACCTTAGGAAGCCAAGACAAGGTGCAAGAAACCAAAGCGCCTACAGAGGTTGACTCCTTTGTACTCACTATGTTTTTGGAGAATTGCATAAAAAATTTGCGCAATAGAAAAGATGTCGAAGGCCTACAAGAATTAATAAAAAGATGCACTAGGAAATAAAATGTCCCTGATGGACATCAAGTGGCCAGAAATATTGGCAAACATAAGGCAAGAACGGGGTGTGTGATGAGGTTGACCATGTAGATTGGCGACTATGTAATGGACCAGGTCATATTGGATTTTGGGTCTGATGCGAACGTTTTGCTGAAACAAGCATGGGAAAGAATGGGGAGACTTGTGTTGAAGTGGTCTCCAATTTAGCTCAGAATGGCGAACCAGCAGAAAATCATCCCCGTGGGATGATTATATGGAGTAACCATTGATATAGAAGGTGCGAGTGCGATGGCCGACTTTGAGGTCATAGAGATCGTTGATGGCAGTAATCCATACCCCGTGCTCCTATGAATTGACTGGGCCATTGATATGAATGGGGTCATCAATCTCAAGAAGATGAAAATGTCATTTGAAAGGAAATCGCTTTGGGTTGTAGTACCGTTGGACCTCGTAGAAGGGGCACACTATATTGAACCAGTCCGCAATTATGAAGAAAGTGAGGATGAACTTGATCAAATATACAAAATAACACTGGGAGACCAGGACTGGATCAACCTGACGGCGGATGGATGGATTGCATGGGACCGAGAGAGTTCATGCACCTCTGATTTGGATGAAGAGTTGGAGTATTGGCAGAACTACTTGCATGAAGTATCCACACTACGATGCAATATGATGACAAATTCGTCGTGTTGTGTCTCTCGGAGGTAAGGAAACTACCTTATTATGATGTTTTAACTGATGTAGATAAGTTTTTGGTTGAATTTGAGCACGAAGTCCCTGAGGATCACATCTTCCAAGCGTTAGAATTTGCCTTGTGCTATGCCTGCATGATGATGGGGTACACATAAGGATAGTTTTGATGAATGGTGTGATTATAGAAGGATAATGAGGTTATCATTTGGGTGTCCTAATACTAGATTGACTGAGAAATATAAAGTAAGGGATGATCCACATGATCACCTAGCAAAATGGACTAAAGCATGGGGGACAAAACCATAGCTAGAGTGGCTACACATATTTTTCCATACTTTGGATATGATTCCCATGAACTGGTATTTGGAAATGGAGCTTCGCCATGGAACCATAGAGTGGGATATATTGAGGGAAGGGTTCTTATTGAACTTCAGCTTTAAAGATGGCTTTGCAAGCATCGATGAAGCTCTACAATAAATTAAGGCAACTATCTTCAGAACGCCGCAAGAACCTATGGAATGGATCCAACTAGACTGGAGGACCCAGCTCCGCCATGAGCTAGAATTCTATAATGTAACCGCCAAAGAGGAAGATGAAGATCTGGGAAACATTAATATTCCAGAGGTAGAAGGGCATCTCAATGTTGAAGGTCCACAAATAGACAAACCGGACATCACCGCGCCATTGAAGACAAAGCAAGTAAACATTGGCATTGAAGCAGAAGTGAAGTTCGCGAAGATTGGTGATTATTGGGACCACGGCACCGTAGATAAAGTTGATGAGTTACTCCATGAATATCAGGACCTATTCCCTGCCAAGTTGTCAGATTTGAAGGGCATAGTTGGTGATTTGGGCATTTTGAAGATCACTCTGAAGCCAAATGCGAAGCCTATTAAATAGAGGTTGTATCACCTTAATCTTAGATACAAGGAAAATGTTTGCCTAGAGTTGGATAAGTTGCTGGAGGCAGGCGTCATAGAACCAGTTGAAGAATCTGATTGGGTGAGCCCGATGGTGGTTCAGGAGAAGAAACAAAAGGGTGAGATAAGGATTTGTGTAGACTTGCGGAAGCTTAATGATGCATGTGTCCATGACCCATTCTTAACACCATTTACAGATGAAGTGCTAGACAATGTTGGAGGGAAGGAGGCTTGCTATTTTACTAATGGGTTCTCTGGATATCATCAGATTAAGATCGTGCCTGAGGATAAGATTAAAAAAACCTTTGTGATGGAATAGGGTTGTTTTCAGTATACTGTGATTCCGTTTGGACTTAAGAATGCGCCTGCTATATTTTCTCGTGTAGTTATCGCAACATTCAAGGAGTTCATTCATAAGTTCTTGGAAGTATACTTTATGACTAAATGATGTTCGGATTAGTAAAGCACCATGTAGCAAGCCTACACCTGATGTTGGATATGTGTCGTAGATACTAGATCATGAGGAACTTGAAGAAATGCATATTCTGTGTTCCCTTTGGGATCTTGCTGGGTTACGTGGTGTGCAAGAAGGGATTGATGGTGGACCCTGCAAAGATTGTAGTAATTGTGAATTTGGAGGCCCCTAGGAAAGTCAAGCAGCTGCACATGAGGTTGGGACATATGGGATATTATAGAAAATTTATCAAAGCATATGCCTAGATTACCATGCCCATGTAGAAACTGCTGAAGAAGGACACAAAATTTTGTTGGGATGAATAATGTTAGCACAACCTAGATGTATTGAAAGAAAAGATGGTCACAATGCCGATCTTGGTATTTCCTGATTGGATGAGTTTCATGTACATGTGGATGCCTCTTGCATTACATTGGGTGTAGTGTTAACACAGGCTGGTGAATGAGAAATGGAACATCCTATATCCTTCACGAGTAGGAAATTATTGAAGGCTACGTAAAATTATTCAACGACTGAGCGCGAAGGATTGGCCATGGTGTACGAACTACAAAAGTTCAAGCATTATTTGTTAGGAGGACATTTCAAAATGTACATAGATCATTCTGTGTTGAAATACCTGGTCAATAAGCCAATGTTGGAGGGGAAGATCTACATATGGTTGCTATTATTTCAGGAGTACGACTTTAAAGTCATTGTGAAGCCAGGGAGGTTAAACGTAGGACCTAACCATCTGTCGCGGATCGAAACAGGCAAAGAGCCGAATAATCTGGAGGAATGGTTTCCAGATGCACAACTCTTTGTGGTGCACATAGTAGATAATCATTTTGTAGATATTATTCACTTCTTGACTACAAGGATGGCACCAAAAGGGTATACAAGTGAGCAAAAGGGAAATAATAGTACATGTTATAGATTTTTCAGTTATTGTGGGACACTTGTATAAGATGGGTGCTGATGAAATATTCGAAGATATGTGCCGAATTTTGAGAGGGACAACATTCTCACCGAAGCTCATGGGGGAGTTGTGGGAGGTCATTATGCATGAAAGGCAACTCCGTAGAAGATTTTTCGCGTAGGTCTATGGTGGCCAAAGATGCATAGGGATTCCAAGGCATATTGTAAGGCATGTAATACATGTCAGAGAATGAGCAGGCCATCACAAAGGGATGAATTGCCATTGCATATTCAAGTATCTTTGCAGCCATTTGAGAAATGAAAAATTAATTTTGTTGGGCCAATTCAACCCCCAAGAAATAAAACAAGTGCACGCTATATCATCACCGTGACGGAATATCTAACTAGATGGGCGGAAGCACAACCTGTTAAGGATTGTATAGGGTATACAACAACAAAGTTTTTGTTTCAATATGTCTTAACTAGATTTGGCTACCTGAAAGTGTTGATGAGTGATAGAGGTATGCACTTTCTGAATAAAAGATCAACGTGTTGACTGAAGAATTTCAGGTATACCATTAGAAGAGTAAATTGTACACCCACAATCGAGTGGGATGGTTGAAGCTTTCAATCAAATTTTGGAGAACACGCTGACGAATATCTGCAACACACAGTGGAATGACTGGGATGTGCACATACCTATAGTACTATGGGATTATAGGACTACTTCTAAGAAGATGACAGGGAAAACGCCATTCAGACTGCTATATGGGGTCGAAGCTATAATTCCAATGGAGCATATTGTGCCTAGTTTGCACATAACAACTCTCACAGGTGTTGTTGGGAAAAGTATCCAATACGGAATGACCCTATCCCACTCTAAGGGTGATAGTTCCTTAGCAACAATCAAAGAAAATCTATCTGAGATTACTTCTTTATGAGATGTAAAATAGGGGAGAAAGAGATCCACTAACCGATGTCTTTCGCTAATGGTTGATCCAATCTTCTCTCCTTGCTGCTTGCCCCCAGCTCCTTGCTCTTTCACTGGCCCAGCTACACCAAGATCCTGAAAAATGGCAAGAGAGGGAAACTACAAGAAGCATACATTCATAATTGATTCAAGGATTAGAATAAATCAAATACACAAGTATAACAAGACACCGTTGAGACACATGCATATAGAAGAACCTCAAATGCTTTATTAATGGAAGAAGTAAGGTTCAGGAAGTGATACAACCATAAGAGGCCCAATCCAACATCACCTTCCCAGCAGAAAGAAATATCCTCTTCACCTCCTTCAAAGCATATCACCCAATAGTTCTAAACTCAAACCAACAGAAATTCTTTACATTCACCAGATTCCAGCCTCCCTGGACCTCATGAGAGAGATCTATATATAGGAGTTTTGGAGAAAGGATGAGTCAGCTTGAGGCTGGCATGAAGCTGACTAGTGTCCTCTCTCACTTCAGTTCTTCTTCAGTTCTTGAGTCCACTTGGAGGTTCTTGCTCCCACTTGGAGATCTAGAACCTCTTACTCATCACCAGTCGAATTCCCTGATCCAAGTGTCATTTTGGAAGCTTCCTGGGCATTGACACCTTGAGGAATGACTGTGCCACATGTCCAAACTCGCCCAGCGCAGGTAGCCTTCTTTGCAGTTGACATTCAACGCAGGTAGACAGTGGAGCAGTTGACATTCAGCGCAGATGCTCAGTGGAGCAGTTGACATGATCCAGAATTGCCTTGTTTTTGAGTGTTTTCAGGTGGAGAACTTTTATTCAGTGCTGTGGTTTGTTGACCTTGTTCCCCTAGGGGTAGGAACAACATGTTTAGGGACTTTGGATCCCTTAGATTATGGACATTTCATGCTTCATGCTGTAAGGCACAAAAATGTCTATAACAGTTGCCCCCTAAAGTATGAGGTCGTTTATCGGGTGAAATGCTTTATCAGGAGGATCCGAAGTTCATTCAATCGCCAAGAGGTGACCTGTAATAAGATACAATACAATACATTATTTTTCATACTGCTTTCATGATCTAGTTGAGGCGGGCATTCCCATGCTCAGCTTTATAAATACATTTTATGTACATAGAACAGACGATCGTATGATGGTAGACTAATAATTTTGGTGAAAATTATCATCCTTTGAGTAGGATGATCATCTGCTGCAATGATGTACATGTCAAATGTTTTTACTTTTCCTGAATATATATCGCAGCCCGGATGGATAAAACTAGATCCGGGGTCTTCAAACTCGTTCGATCTTCACTCTAAGTACAAGTCGATCCATGTGAGAATTGCGCTGAAGTCGAACATGGAAAGACATCGCTTGATTACCGGTCAATGATGTAAACCGTTAACAAGCGCGAGAGGAATCACCGATAATGATAATGACCCTCAAGGTACTGCAGTACAATCCATGTGGTGTGAATAAATGACTTGGCGTCGAACACCACGCAGAATCTTTCGGTCGAAGGTCATTGATGTATACCTATCGCTGGAAGTGAGAAACTTGTCATTGAGGCATGCAAGCTTCAAAGTACTGAGGGGGTTGTTCCTAGATCAACTTCTTGGATAATGAGCTGAAGTCGACATGAAGCGATCCGTCAAAGGAGGGCCTTAATGAATCCCACATCAGTGACACGAAACGGAGCTAATGATTGTGATGAAGGTGAAAACGATCTGTGAAATATGATTCAGGGTGGCGGTCATGAAAGGATGAAAGATGATGTATGGTAGTGGATGGGACACGGTTGACTCTTTCTGAACAACATCTCTTGAACATATAACGACACTGATGCGATGGATCGGTAGCATTACCCCAAATGTGGATGGTTTGGCGAGACCATGGTGATGAGACCGGTGAATGAAACAACCCAACCCGATGTGGTACAGAGGAAAAGTGTCATGTTCAAGAGCGACTTGCTACCATTAAAGCTTTGAGGTTCTCCCAATTTTTCCCCAGTCATTTCTGACCAGTACCTCTTTATTTTTGTCAAGCTTGAGGAGGATAACATATGCTTGTTCTATGTTTTAACGAGCCTAGCGATAGGGAAACTCGTTCTCGTCTAAAGACAAGTTTGTCGTTATTTAATCATTTTAACGAGTCTAACGACAAGGAAAACTCGGTCCTTTTCATTTTTAGAGAGTCTGAAAAGGTACATAAAGTCTGAAAAAGTATAAAACAATACAGAAGGGATGAGTTTTCGATAATTTTAACGAGCCGAATAAAACAAGCGCTCGACCTTTTTGTGCAATAATCCCTCAGGTCCAAAAAGATTAAAATCTAGAGGAGGGATAGCTCTTCTGGTCCTTTTAACGAGCTGGAAGGCCAAAACTCGGCAATCTTTTCATATTTTACGAGTCAGATGAAAAGAGCTTAAAGAAGACTCGTCTTTTGAGGAACGAGTGATAAACAGGGATAGCAACTGATTCCAGGTACAGGTTGGAATTTTCCAATCACAGCAGTGTCACAAGGATGGCTAGGTGAAATCACTCTTCGCAGCTGTTCCTCAAAATGAGTAAACAATCATATGGAGGTGAACGATCGGCCAAATGAAAGTGGAGGTGGCAGGTGCAAACACGACCAAGGCTTTTATGGCTGATAAATTTATGATCACAGCGGTTATTTACCGGAATAGGTTCATTTTTTATTTAAAAATGAGCTTAAACTCTGGAGGAAACATTGCTCACTGCTTATATTTATTTTTTAACGAGCATGAAGACCGCGTTAAAACTGCTCGGATCTTGCGTTTATTTTTTAACGAGCATGAACTTTATGCTAAAACTGCTCGAAATACCAGTCATAAGATAAGAAATGTCCCCTCAAGATTCTATTTTTTTATGGAGCTTCATCTCACTAAGCTTTGCTCTGCTCCTTTCTTTATGCAAGTTCGGAAACGGCTAATCCAAAAAACAGATAAATAACCGCTCTTTGCTTGCACTCCAAAAGGGTTGCATGCCCCCAGGTATAAAATACAATTTCAAGGCTGCCCCTCCTCCTTCCCACCTCTGCTTTTCTTTGGGTGTTCACAGCTACTTGTCGTCTTGCTAGTCCAATTTTAACGATACTTGTCTTCTCGTTAATTTTAACGGGTCTATACGATACTTGTCTTCTCGTCAGCCCAACTTTCAACAGATTTTTCGCAAGATCGCAAGAGAACAGCTACTTGTGACAAGAGAGCAGCTACTTGCGACAAGAGAAGAACATTACTCAAAGACAAAACATGGTGTTACTGAGGGAGGCTTACCTCTTTCTGGTTACCCAAAGATTGTCTTGTTATTTTTTCAACAAAACACTTCCTCGGCAATGTCTACCGAAATAGACAAGGGTGAATGACCTTTGTCAAACACGTAACTTTGACAAAATAATCTTATTCCAGAACAACCCCTCTTCCACCCACGGACGGGGTACGGACTAGTCATATTCTCTCGCGGAAATTCTACCTTATACCCAAAGTTTTCTCTGCCCAACGCAGACCAGGATGCATGCCCCCTGGGTTCCAGTCCCATCTTTCCGAATCACTCGCATTCATCGGGAAGAAGGACTGGGGGTGGAGGCATTTCTTGATTGAATAGACCATTCAGGGTTGGTATGTGACTATTTGCGATGCGTGATCCCGGAAATGAAAGTTGGTCTACGAGCTTGACCATTCTTCCTTCGTGTGGAAAACACATTACTCTAAAGAGTGAGGAGACTATTGCTCCCATGCAGTATATATAGTCTCGTCCAAGGAGTAGGTTATAATCCAAGGGTCCTTGAACGACCATCACGTTCATTTGAACAGCCTTCCCTTTCAATGTAATGGGCACATTGGGGAGGATCCCTAATGGTCGACTGGTTCCTTTATCGAAACCCGAGAGATTTCTTATCTCAGGTAAAAGCGCCGGGCAACCCAGTGCTTTCCAAGCAACAGAGGAAAGGATACTCACAGATGCCCCTTTATCAATGAGAGTGCCAGCCATTACCATTCTGTATATTTGGACTATGATTCTGAATGGTATACTGGCTGGCAACCGGGGTTTTCCTAGTTGGTTCCAATCAAAGGACACAACCAGGTTGCTTGGTGGTGGGACCGAATACACAGCCGAATATGACCCTGACGATGTTCCTTCCTGCGATAAAGGAATGGGCGCATTGCCCTGACGCTCGTCAGAGTTTGTGTTGATGAAAAGAATCTGGATGGTGTCATCCTTATTCTCTTCAGTGACGGTGTCATTTGAAGATGAAACTTCTGAGGGGAGAACCGGGTCAACATCCGTTTCGACCTTTGGACTTTCGTCTGGTCTGGATTCAGTAGGTTCATTTTCAATGACTGATGCTTCAGCTGACCACTTGAGCGGGTCAACTGTATTCTCAACCAACGAAGGACTTGGCACGAGTTTTTTGTATCCAGGAGGAAGTCTCAACGGTGAAACCGGACGATCTTCCAAAACTCTCTTCGCTTCGTCTAAGAAGGGACAACGGTGGATGGCGTGATCGCCTTCACACAGTCTGTAGGGGAATCTTGCTCCCCCTCTTTGTCTTGAACCTTCACTTTCGCTGGTTGACGGAAAGCATTCAACATGGCTATCAGAGGTTGATGCTCCCGAACTGTGCAAACGAGGGGACCAGTCCCTTAGTATCCGGGGAATACAGGGACAATCTCTATGGAAGTGGTCTCCTCTACATATGACACATGGCGATTTAGGTGATTATTTTCCGTTTAAAATAAATTTTATAACGACGCTTTAGACACAACTTTCTTTTTCACTTTTTAAGAGTCGAGAAAAAGCTAAAGATGACTCTAGTCTCCTTCGATGTTTTAACGAGCCCGAAGTGACAAATGCTCGGATGGACTTTTTCAGTTATAGAGTTTGAAAAAGGCCAAAAGAAACTTCTCTGGAGATCTAGGCAGAGGGTGTGCCAAACCTTTCGCAAAACCACAGAATACGTTTTACGGTACGGGTGGTCGATCTTCGTGAATGCTGTGTTCACTGCATTGCCATCAGTAGGGCGGTCGACACGGCTTCCTATGGATAAAGGCTTTGTTCCTATAGGGGTCTCCCAATATATACGTGACGGTACGTGGGAGCACAAGTCCGTATTGATACTTATCGCTTCACCGTGGAGGAATCACCCAACCACTCAACGCTAAGATATCACGTTTAACGACGTCGGAACATGTCTCTAGCTTAGACCTCGATGTGTTTGCGTTATGTTTCAAAGCGTTGTTATGTAAATTCAATTTATTTTAGGTTGAGCTTGTTTAGCAGTTTGTCTTTATGGATCACCACGAGATGTATGGTACAACTCCTAAATGCAGTCTAAAGATGAGAAGCAAGCTATTTCAATCTTTTCAACTTATGAAAATCTTAACTACTGAGGGAAAAGAAAGACATCATCTTTTCGCACAGATCATAGAGCACACACTAATGCACTTTTTCCTAAATCAACATGCAAACTGTCAAAATGCACATGCACAATGCAGGTATTTCTTTTCTCTTTCTTAATGTTGGTGTACTACAAAAAGAAAGCTGTTGTATAACTTTGAATTCAATTTCAAGTGAAAGCAAACAAGCTTTTGTCCAAAATCAAAAGACACCTTAAGATTTACTTGTTTCAACACTAGAAATACATAAATTCAAACCATATGACGAAAGCAGAAGCTCAATCATCTATGAACAGCAAACAAACTAACTCTTAAGATCAGAACGACACTTATCACAGGTCTAGATCTAAGAGGCCACAGCAAGACTAGTTCACTTTCGTTATGGGAAACTGCAAATGATATAAGAAATACACAAAGAACAAATACAATTTCTTTATACAACCGAGGCGGAATAGTGGCAAAGAAAAGTGGTTTCAGATAGGTACATTGACTGACAACAGGCTGCAAAAACAGGGATGAAAACAGGGCAACAGAAAGCAGAGAACCCCAGTTGCACAAAGCCACACTGGTTCAGCGCAGGTAGAACATTGTCAGTTTGACATTCAGCGCAGGTAGCCCCTTCGGGACCTGCGATGAAATGCAGACTGCCTTCACAGTGCCTGCAATGAAGAGAGAAACTCTCATTTCTCTTGGTTTCCGGGTTACAGATTGCTCAAAAATCAACAGTTTTTGGCCAAATCAAAGCTACCAATCAAGTACACACTAGAGGATGATTCAAAGCTCAAAGGAGGATGAAAAGCTATCGCTAAGAGCTGTTCAGAGTCCTTGTGGATCATCTCTTCAAATCATAAACATGCCCAGAAACTGAGCTAGAGTAGCTACCCTCTACTTTGCATTTGAAAGATCCAAATGCAGTTCGATTCGGTACTCCCTGTGTTTAGCAAATGAATAGAAAAAACACAAACAACCAACAAGATACGATCCCCAGCGGAGTCGCCAATTTGTTGTTGGGAAAAGTATCCAATACGGAATGACCCTATCCCACTCTAAGGGTGATAGTTCCTTAGCAACAATCAAAGCAAAGCTATCTGAGATTACTTCTTTATGAGATGTAAAAGAGGGGAGAAAGAGATCCACTAACCGATGTCTTTCGCTAATGGTTGATCCAATCTTCTCTCCTTGCAGCTTGCCCCCAGCTCCTTGCTCTTTCACTGGCCCAGCTACACCAAGATCCTGCAAAATGGCAAGAGAGGGAAACTACAAGAAGCATACATTCATAATTGATTCAAGGATTAGAATAAATCAAATACACAAGTATAAAAATACACCGTTGAGACACATGCATATAGAAGAACCTCAAATGCTTTATTAATGGAAGAAGTAAGGTTCAGGAAGTGATACAACCATAAGAGGCCCAATCTAGCATCACCTTCCCAGCAGAAAGAAATCTCCTCTTCACCTCCTTCAAAGCAAATCACCCAATAGTTCTAAACTCAAACCAACAGCAATTCTTTACATTCACCAGATTCCAGCCTCCCTAGACCTCATGAGAGAGATATATATATAGGAGTTTTGGAGAAAGGATGAGTCAGCTTGAGGCTAGCATGAAGTTGACTAGTGCCCTCTCTCACTTCAGTTCTTCTTCAGTTCTTGAGTCCACTTGGAGGTTCTTGCTCCCACTTGGAGATCTAGAACCTCTTACTCATCACCAGTCGAATTCCCTGATCCAAGTGTCATTTTGGAAGCTTCCTGGGCATTGACACCTTGAGGAATGACTGTGCCACATGTCCAAACTCGCCCAGCGCAGGTAGCCTTCTTTGCAGTTGACATTCAACGCAGGTAGACAGTGGAGCAGTTGACATTCAGCGCAAATTCTCAGTGGAGCAGTTGACATGATCCAGAATTGCCTTGTTTTTGAGTGTTTTCAGGTGGAGAACTTTTATTCAGTGCTGTGGTTTGTTGACCTTGTTCCCCTAGGGGTAGGAACAAAATGTTTAGGGACTTTGGATCCCTTAGATTATGGACATTTCATGCTTCATGCTGTAAGGCACAAAAATGTCTATAACAGTTGCCCCCTAAAGTATGAGGTCGTTTATCGGGTGAAATGCTTTATCAGGAGGATCCAAAGTTCATTCAATCGCCGAGAGGTGACCTGTAATAAGATACAATACAATACATTATTTTTCATACTGCTTTCATGATCTAGCTGAGGCGGGCATTCCCATGCTCAGCTTTATAAATACATTTTTTGTACATAGAACAGACGATCGTATGATGGTAGACTAATAATTTTGGTGAAAATTATCATCCTTTGAGTAGGATGATCATCTGCTGCAATGATGTACATGCCAAATGTTTTTACTTTTCCCAGCCCGGATGGATGAAACTAGATCCAGGGTCTTCAAACTCGTTTGATCTTCACTCTAAGTACAAGTCGATCCATGTGAGAATTGCGCTGAAGTCGAACATGGAAAGACATCGCTTGATTACCGGTCAATGATGTAAACCGTTAACAAGCGCGAGAGGAATCACCGATAATGATAATGACCCTCAAGGTACTGCAGTACAATCCACGTGGTGTGAATAAATGACTTGGCGTCGAACACCACGCAGAATCTTTCGGTCGAAGGTCATTGATGTATACTTATCGCCGGAAGTGAGAAACTTGCCATTGAGGCATGCAAGCTTCAAAGTACTGAGGGGGTTGTTCCTAGATCAGCTTCTTGGATAATGAGCTGAAGTCGACAAGAAGCGATCCGTCAAAGGAGGGCCTTAATGAATCCCACATCAATGACACGGAACGGAGCTAATGATTGTGATGAAGGTGAAAACGATCTGTGAAATATGATTCATGGTGGCGGTCATGAAAGGATGAAAGATGATGTATGGTAGTGGATGGGACACGGTTGACTCTTTCTGAACAACATCTCTTGAACATATAACGACACTGATGCGATGGGTCGGTAGCATTACCCCAAATGTGGATGGTTTGGCGAGACCATGGTGATGAGACCGGTGAATGAAACAACCCAACTCGATGTGGTACGGAGGAAAAGTGTCATGTTCAAGAGCGACTTGCTACCATTAAAGCTTTTTTCCCCAGTCATTTCTGACCAGTACCTCTTTATTTTTGTCAAGCTTGAGGAGGATAACATATGCTTGTTCTATAACCTGCCCTTCGGGAAAGCCCATCGCTATGTTTTAACGAGCCTAGCGATAGGGAAACTCGTTCTCGTCTAAAGACAAGTTTGTCGCTATTTAATCATTTTAACGAGTCTAACGACAAGGAAAACTCGATCCTTTTCATTTTTAGAGAGTCTGAAAAGGTACATAAAGTTAACTCCAACATTCCTTTTTCGTCATCTAATCCCTTAAGTCCGAAAAAGTATAAAACAATACAGAAGGGATGAGTTTTCGATAATTTTAACGAGCCGAATAAAACAAGCGCTCGACCTTTTTGTGCAATAATCCCTCAAGTCCAAAAAGATTAAAATCTAGAGGAGGGATAGCTCTTCCGATCCTTTTAACGAGCTGGAAGGCCAAAACTCGGCAATCTTTTCATATTTTACGAGTCAGATGAAAAGAGCTTAAAGAAGACTCGTCTTTTGAGGAACGAGTGATAAACAGGGATAGCAACTGATTCCAGGTAGAGGTTGGAATTTTCCAATCACGGCAGTGTCACAAGGATGGCTAGGTGAAATCACTCTTCGCAGCTGTTCCTCAAAATGGGTAAACAATCATATGGAGGTGAACGATCGGCCAAATGAAAGTGGAGGTGGCAGGTGCAAACACGACCAAGGCTTTTATGGCTGATAAATTTATGATCACAGCAGTTATTTACCGGAATAGGTTCATTTTTTATTTAAAAATGAGCTTAAACTCTGGAGGAAACATTGCTCACTGCTTATATTTATTTTTTAACGAGCATGAAGACCGCGTTAAAACTGCTCGGATCTTGCGTTTATTTTTTAACGAGCATGAACTTTATGCTAAAAATGCTCGAAATACCAGTCATAAGATAAGAAATGTCCCCTCAAGATTCTATTTTTTTATGGAGCTTCATCTCACTAAGCTTTGCTCTGCTCCTTTCTTTATGCAAGTTCGGAAACGGCTAATCCAAAAAACAGATAAATAACCGCTCTTTGCTTGCACTCCAAAAGGGTTGCATGCCCCCAGGTATAAAATACAATTTCAAGGATGCCCCTCCTCCTTCCCACCTCTGCTTTTCTTTGGGTGTTCACAGCTACTTGTCGTCTTGCTAGTCCAATTTTAACGATACTTGTCTTCTCGTTAATTTTAATGGGTCTATACGATACTTGTCTTCTCGTCAGCCCAACTTTCAACAGATTTTTCGCAAGATCGTAAGAGAACAGCTACTTGCGACAAGAGAGCAGCTACTTGCGACAAGAGAAGAACACTACTCAAAGACAAAACATTGGTGTTACTGAGGGAGGCTTACCTCTTTCTGGTTACCCAAAGATTGTCTTGTTATTTTATCAACAAAACACTTCCTCGGCAATGTCTACCGAAATAGGCAAGGGCCATATATTATCAAAGAAATTACAGGAGGCACAATTTAGCTCACGAATTTGAATGGGGAACCTTTTCTAGGGAGAGTGAATGGGAGTAGGTTGAAATTGTATACAGGGGATCATGCGCAATGACTATATGGCAACAATATAGTCTTAGTGCACTAGGAAGTTGCAAGGGAGCAGGACTATAAACTACACTGCCTAGCTTGGAGGATAATGTAGTGAGCAGGCTGTGCGAAAAGTGATAAAGTTGCAACCTATGAAGATGCGCATAGGAATTTGTGTCATGGAGGGAAGTGCCACGTAGCACAATAGAAAAGTGACCATTGGAGTCACTTTTCATGAATTGATGACTAGAAGACGATTATGAGGAGCAAGATGGTGGCATTTAAGGTGAAAATCTTTGAAGATCTACTGCCAAAACAACATTTATTGTCAGAAATTGGGGGGAATAGACAGATTTGAATTCAAAACTCCCTATAGATTACGTGTGTCGGTCCAACTGAGAACACTTTGTGCTCTTAGAATTGTTAGTGAAATTCACAGTCTATCGCCTATGAACCTATTGGCTTGGGAAGATTTAGTCATGAGCCTTGCATTTGCTAAGTTGTCTGAGCTAAACCAAAAATTTATTCTATAGAAAATGCTTGCCCCTAGTCTTGTGGAATTTGTGAGTACTAGTAATGTTGCCATGCAGCTTCCTCGGAAGTTGTAAGTATGGAAGCTTCGGCTCATTTGCCTACAATGCTGAGGTCACCTAGGTCGAAGCCTACCCCTACCATAGAAACCGAACAAACAATTCGAAGAATGACAAGCAAAAGAAGTCGGTCCCAGTGCATGCATCCTCCAGGAATCATATTGAAACCTGGAAACAGAATAAAAATAAGAAGTTTGAGAAAGTAGTCAACCTAGAGGCAAAAGAAGGCTAGGGAATAGAATACATTGATGTTGGAGTGGAGCCCATAACTAGGCTCCATGAATATATCCCTTTGTGGAAGGGAAAAATGAAGGTCACGAAGGACCCTGATTCTGAGAAGTTCATCATTTCAATGCCCCTGTTACATGTGCAGGTTCCTTTTGAAGTTTTGCGGCTCATGTGGATCCCATTACTGAAAATGGAGGATTGGGACCTTGCAGATCATGCTAGGTTTCCCCTCTTGGCAAAAGATAAGTGTATGATAAGGGTTTATTAATCAGAACCAAGTGTGACAACATTAGAGATGGAGGAATGGGTCATCGGTGTGGAGCACTCAGGATTAGTAAATCTACTGTGGGTACCCATTTATCACTTCACCCCCATTAACACAATCTGTGTGTGCCAGCTACTCACTTTGGTGCACGATGGGTGTCTATGGCTAGGAGGTCCTATACCCATCATAAATATTCTTATTCACATAATCACGCACCTTCCTTATAAGGGCACGAACCCGGCTAAGGATTTTGGTGGAAAGATGGGGGAAAACGATCTTTGCATGCAACCTTCCGCTGCTAAAAATAGATCCCTAAAATCTAGGGATGCTTTTTACATGTAGCTTTTTTCTATTTAGGGAAAAATAAACCCATGAATGCAAGTCAAGTTGCTAGGTCTTGGTTAGAACCAGTCAACCTTCTGGAACATGCAACAACCAACTTGACTAAGAGAGAATTTTGCGCAATTTATGGGAGGAGATGGGCTAGATATCCTAGAGGGATTGAACAATTTCTCGGAGGAGTAGGTGACTTCTGCCCAGAATTGAGCAATTTTGGGGCTAAGCTGTAGTGCTGGGCTAGATTGTGCAATTTTCCTGAGGAAGGTTGTTTGACTACATTGCGCAATTTATAAGCCTAGCATATTTGCACAATTTCTGGAGGGAAGGATGGTTCCCCACCAGAATTGAGCAATTTTCTGAGGGAGTTGGTCATCCATCAGCTGGTCCAAGTCTGGAATGGAAACCTGTGAGGAGAGTGAAGTAAGCTATCATGCATAGGCTAGAAAGCTGCTAAAAAAACCAATGAAACCTATGTACTTGACAGTGCAAGACACGTTGCTAGGATAGTTGGTAGGGAGGCTCCAAAACGAATCTCAGGAAAAAATTTGGAGGGCGTTGTAGCCACTGTTATCCCCCACAATGCCCCAGGCTGAGAGGAATCGATAGAGGTAACCACAGACCAAGCTTTCAGTATAGTAGCTATCCCTAACAAATCAGAGAGGGCTCTCTCTATGAGATCACAACCAAAGAATTGACTGGAATATAAAAGTATTTTAGGCTAGTAATGCTAGGCTTAGATAGGTTTTGAAAATTTAGGGTTTTGATGCTGGAAAAGGGATGAAAACTAGGTAACTAGGTCAAAGGATCGAAAGCGTAACAATAACAAAGATATAAAAGAGCAAGGTAGCAATAGTTTTGTGATGGCTTAGGGTTTGTTAGTGTAGTGTAGTTATAAGAAGAAACAAGAGGTCTTAATGAGAATATATATCATGAATTAATTAAGCAAGGAAGAAAGTAACACATAATTATATTCCCATCAAAACAAATATTTATGAAAAGAATTTTGCTTATAAAATTAAGGAAAAACCACTAAAGAACTCATGAATAGAAAGATAAGATGCATATCTTTCATATGAAACTACAAAAAAGAAAATACAACATCACAAACTCATTGCACATGAATTCCTAGATAATAGCTGCAACTATTCCTTTGATTTCCTAAAAATGCTCAAGCACAAAGCTATAAGATTTTTCTCCTTAGATGTCAAGCCCTTCTCTTTGACTGAGAAAATGATACATATAGACCAAAATAAATATTTTCCCCACTCTCAGGGATCGAATCCATGAGTGGTGGAATAGTTCCCAAGAATATCTCAACCAACAAGACTGAGAAGTTTGAATAAAAACTCTTCATTTAGACTTTGATTTGAGTTTTTCCTCATTAATGAGACCACAGTTAACATAAAAAAACTTATTAAACTAATTTATCCATAATTACATCATCAAGACATCAAAAAAGTATAACTACATCATTAAGTCTAAATTTTCTGAAGAAATATTGAAGAAAAACTTTCACAGAGCTATGCACAGTGCCATCAGGGATATGCGTATCGCCATCAGACATAAGTGCAATGCCTGTCTTCCACACCACTTTTGGAGGTCTTAAACTGCTCGAAATTTCAAACTTGATAGCTCGTTGGAAAGCTCTTAAAGTTCTCTAAAAGATGAATGCCTTGAGAATGTAATTTTGAAACTCCAGCATGGAGAAAATCTTATTTTCCCAAAACTACTCTTATATGCGCAGCGCCTGCTTCAAAACAGTGGCAAAAAGTGACTTTTTGACCCCTTTTTTGACATTTTCTGTCAATCTGTCTGTTGAAAATTTAGCAAAAGTGAATAGATGAGATGATTAGGCCATTATCTATCCAATGGTGGTGAGTTTTTTCTTCAAAAGAAGCCCCGAGGAAAAAGCGTAGTACCATGGCGCTGCACATATAGTTGTTTCTGAGTTTTAAAACATGCTAAAAACCACCAAAAATGGAAAAATGGAAAAACATTCTCAAAATTTCTTCAAAATTGTCAAGTGAAGTCATCATATGATATGTCATGCCATGAGAGAGGCCTCAACAAGTAGATCAAGCTTGTCTTTGTCCTTGTGGCTTGTTACGGTTTCCTTGAGCTTTTTCTTCGATTGCTTGATTCTGACTTGGGATACTCTATTTTTTGTGTAGTAATGCATGGAAATATATATTTGCTAGTTATTGTCCCTACTTGCTTTCTCGAGGAGATTCTATAAGTGGTCATTTACCTTGATAGGACAATATACTCTGTCTACATTGATCTCATCAGTAATTAAGTCATTCATAGTGATCTGACCTCTAAGTGGAGAAACTTGTTTTTGTAGCTCAAGGGCTCTATTGAGGCCTCTTTTCCTTGGCTCCCCTAATGTGATTTCCTTTGCTTTATCTTCTAAAACATCCAACTGAGCCATTCATTTTTATTTTACATACTCTTTCTTCAAATTGGCTATGTGTTTGTTTTGGATCATTTGGTTTACTTTCAATTGCATGCTTTCTTGTTGTAAGCATGCTATCAAAGCATTTTCCTTTGTAAACTTGTATTCTAGCATTTTGATCATAGCTTCCTTATCCCTTATGATTTTATTTTCAACTTTTTCTTCATGAAATTTCTCCACATCTGTCACATTGGTACCTAGATGAGTGAATTCCTCATGTTGTGGGGATGCTCTCTGTTCACCTACTGTAGGCTTGGCCTTTTCAATAAAATTTGGAGAAAACACAAGCCTTTTGCCTCTGGAATAAGTCTCAGTCACTTCTGCCCTAAATGTCCTCTTGGTAGGTCTACTTGAGGAAGAAACCTCTTGCTGAACTGGTGATTTTATAGGTGTTGATTCACCACTAGATATAATTGGAGACACTGGAGGAAAAGTTGAATTTGTGAAGTCATTCCAAGACAAATTTACCTTTCTGTCTTCTATCATATCCCTCACAAAGTGATACTGAACATCAATGTGCTTTGTCTTTGAATGATATGTAGGGTTCTTTGCCAAGAAAATTGCACTTTGGTTGTCATAGTCTATCCTTATAGCTCCCTGTACTAACCCCATACTTGAACACAATCTCTACAACCAAACTACTTCCTTGCTTGCATGAGTGGCTGCCATGTATTCTGCCTCTATAGTTGATAGTTCCCTACAGATTGTTTCTTACTCATCCAACTGACTGCACCTCTAAATAGGTTAAACACATACCCACTTGTAGATCTTCTCTGATCCATATCTCCAGCCCAGTCTGCATCAATAAAGCCACGAATATCCAACACTCTGTCCAATCCTGGTCTTCCTTGGTAGCACAAACCATAATCACTAGTGCCATGCAAATACCTAAAAACCCACTTCATTGATGTCCAATGTTCCTTTCCTGGTTTTGACATAAACCTGCTCAATACTCCCACTGCATGTGCAATGTCTGGTTTAGTACAGACCATTGCATACATCAAGCTACCTACTGCACTTGCATATGGAACACGGGACATGTCCTCTTCCTCTTCTTGTGTCTTGGGACACTATTCAGTAAATAACTTTACACCTACAGGAATAGGAACCTTCATTGATTTACTATCCTGCATATTAAATCTCTGCAATATTGTCTCGACATACTTCCTTTGGTTTAACCAGAGCTTCCTCTTTCCCCGATCTCTTTTAATTTCCATGCCCAAAATATAGTTTGTAGCACCAAGATCTTTCATGTCGAATTTGGAGGACAAATGGGTCTTCAAATCCTGGATAATTTCTTTGTCATTTTCAACTAGTAACATATCATCCACATACAAGACCAAATAAATAACACAGTCGCCAATTAATTTAAAATACACCCAGTGATCTGCTTTGCTTCTAGTGAAGCCAAGTCGCCATATAAATGTATCAAATTTCTGATACCACATCCTTGGTGACTGTTTTAACCCATACAGAGACTTCTTTAACTTGCATACCAGTTCTTTCTTACCCTTCACCGCAAAGCCTTCAGGTTGCTTCATGTAGATTTCCTCTTCCAGATCCCCGTGAAGAAATGTTGTCTTCAAATCCATCTGTTCTACCTCAAAATCAAAAGCAGCAACAACAGATAAAAGTAATCTAATACAAGTTACCATGGCAACAGGAGAAAAAATATCACCAAAATCAATTCTCGGCACCTGGGAATAACCTTTTGCTACTAACCGAGCTTTGTATTTCTCCACCTTTCCTTCTGCGTTTGTCTTCTTCTTGAACACCCATTTGCTACCAATGGGTTTCCTTCCAGCCAGCAAATCCACCAGATTCCAAGCCTCATTTTTGTGCAAAGATGCCATTACATCAACCATGGCATCTTTCTAGAGTTTTCCATCCTCTGAATCTACTGCTTCCTTCACAATTCTGGGATCATCGTTAGTAATAGACAAAGCAAAATTTGAATAGAAAGCAGATGGACTATACCTTTCTAGCTACCTTCTTTCTCGAACTGATCTTCTCACACCCGGAGCTTGTGGCTCTTCATCTTCTGATTCCTCCTCTGTTGTAGAGTCTGACTCTTCCTCCTTTAGCTCAAACTCTATCTTCTCAGGTTACTTTGGTTGGACTTCATGTTTAATAACATCTTTCACCTCTCTAAACACCACATCTCAGTTGTACACAACCTTCCTTGTTACTAGGTTCCAAAGCTTATAACCCTTTAAACCATCCTTATACCCAATAAAGATGCACTTTTCAGATTTACCATCCAACTTGGTTTGTTTCTCCTTTGGAACATGTACATATGAATCACATCCAAATACCCTCAAATGTGAAAGAGAGGGTTTCTTACGAGTCCATATCTCTTATGGAGTTTTATCCTCCAACGCTGATGAAGGTGATCTGTTGACCAGGTAAAATGTTGTCTCCACCACCTCTGCCCAAAATTCTTGTCCTAACTCGACACCACTGAGCATGCTTCTTTCCCTTTTCATCAATGTCTTGTTCATTCTTTCTGAAACTTCATTTTGCTAAGGTGTATATTGAGTAGTCTTTTGCGGTGCTATAGCACACTTCTTACAAAATTCTTTAAATTCCTTAGTGCAAAACTATCCACCGTTATCTATCCTTAGCACCTTTATCTTCTTCTCTGTTTGGTTTTCCACCAGAGCCTTGAATTCTTTAAACTTGTCAAAGACTTTAGATTTCTTCTTAAGGAAATATATCCATGTATTCCTTGAGAAGTCATCTATAAATGATACACAGTACACAGACTTACCCAGTGATGGAACCTTCACAGGTCCAAACACATCACTATGCACAAGCTCTAATATATGTTTCACCCTCTTACCACCAGAGGGGAAACTCACCTGATTATGCTTCCCATATACACAATTTTCACAGAAATCAAAATCCAGAAATCTATTACTCATACCTTCTACCATACCTTTACCATGAAGTATTCAAAGGCCATTCTCTCCAATATGTCCAAGCCTTTGATGCCACAACATGGTCTTCTCTCTAGAGACCACTAGATTTTTTGTTCCACTTTTAGGAACCAAAGAACTGTTCCACCCATCAACAACCATGCTACCTTACAGCTTGTACAAAGTTTCAATCCGAACTCCTTGCATCAATACCAATGCTCCCCGAACCATCTTGCAGGTATCCTTCTTGAACACTATTTTTACACCTGCATCATCCAACTTGCTTACAGAAATCAGATTTCTGGCCAATGTAGGAATATGCAGAACACTCGGAAGTGTTCTAACCCTTCCACCTTGCAACTTCAACTTTACTTCTCCATGACCAATGATTCTAGCCTTCCTATCATCCCCTAAGAAGACATCACCACCATCGTATTTCTCATACTCGTAGAACCACTCTCTATGGGGAGTGAAGTGAAAGTATGCACCTGAGTCAATCAACCATGCCTCATGATCTACATGTGTACTTGAAGAAGCCAAGTACACATCCCCATCTTCATCTGAGGTGGTTTTCACCTCTACAAAAGGAGCATCATCAGATCCCTTTCCTTTATCAGGAGCTTTATATTTACAGTCCCTTTTGTAGTCTCCTTCCTTTCCACATTTCCAGCGCACCACCTTTATAGGTTTTCCTGTAGATTTATATCTTCCTCTAGATTTAGATATCCCACTCGACGACTTATTTTTGTTTCTGTTCTGGGACCGTCCTCGTATAGACAAGGCATCACCGTTTTGGCTCTCCATATTTTTCCATCTCATCTCCTCCGTCAGCAAGGATGAGACTATTTCATCAAAATACAAGGCAGTTGCATTGCTACCTATTGCAATAACTAGACTATCCCATGAATTTGGTAGAAAACACAAAAAACTGATGCACTTATCTTCATCTAAAATTTTAATATCAACAGATGCTAATTGACTTACCACAGTATTAAACGCATTTAGATGGTTTGTCATTGAGTCTCCATATTTCATCCTCAGGTTATACAACTTTTTCCGTAGGAATAGTTTATTCACCAGAGAATTATATTAGTTCAAAGTCCCTAACTTGTCCCACAAAGCCTTCGCTGTAGCTTCCCCTGATACATTCAACAATACTAAATCTGAGACACACAATTGTATTGTGCTCTTTGCCTTCTGATCCAACTTCTTCCATTCTTCATCAGACACTCCTGTTGGTTTAGTACCTAGATCTACTGAGATCCACTGATCCTTATCCACCAACAGATCCTCTATATTGAGTTTCCACAACTCAAAACTCTCACCATTAAATTTATCGATCTCTATCTTTCCACTACTCGCCATCTTCTTTCACCACCAAAATCGATCTCGCAGATCTCCCATTGAACAAGGTCTACCATAGGCCCGAGCGAAACCCCTAAGCAACAAAGGCGTCCCCTTGAAGCCAAAACAACTATGATACCAAATGTAGGTTTTAACCCTGTACAAAAATTACCTGGATACTAATTCTAAAACACAAAAAATAAAAAATGCAAGAGCATAACACATAAAATACATATACACAGAGATTTTCCCTTGGATCCCAAAACTGAGACTACCAGTTTGATTTTTCATTATGTTCCTTTCAATGTTACAATACATATTTATACATGCCGAAGCATCCAATACCATGGACCGAAAACCATCGCATCCAAAACCATGTGCGAAAATCATGCACAAAACCATAGGTAGGTCCGCCCAACCTAACATAGGGTCTAAAACCAAAATTTTCCGGGGCGCTACCTTGGACCCCATAAAGTGGGGTTACCTGCATCCCTCAAAACCCCTGTGACTCCCCCCACTACGCAATCAGTGCAATGAAGGGGGGGCTCCGCCCCACTTCTAACCCCTTGGTTAACTACGTGGGCTAGTTGTGGAAAGAATATAACACAACCCAACAATATGGTGTTTTCAAGTACATCCTATAACTTTGAAGAGCAATGTCTATTTTCTTGAACCAATTTTCTCCAGTGTCTGGAATTCCTGTAGCTATGGAGATGATTTTCCTTGAAAGGGTGAACTCAACTCCTACTATAGTTACTTTATCCCTCTTCAATTTGGTGGAAAAAGCATTGGTCAGTTGATCATGCAACCTAAGTTTCTCAATTCTCTCGCAAAAGGAAAGACAACCTGCACCTTCAAATGATTTTACAATGAAAGGAGATGACATGATTTGTTGAGTTGAGGTAGGCTCATATCTATTGACTTGACCTCCTTTATGCCTCTTTTTTTCAAATGTTTCAGACTCCACATTAACACCTAGCTTTATGGGAGAGAAATTAGGGCTTTACTTGTCGGAAAGCATGGGATTTAGATATCTCGAGGAAATTAAGGGAAGTGAAAGGGACAGGGAACTGGTAAATTCCTGGGAAAATTTGGGAGGATAGTGAGGGATGTTAGGGAACTAAGGAAGGTGGAATTTTAAAAATTTGGGTGAAGGGAAGGGTTTCAAAGAAGGAAAACATAGTCCTAGCCTAAGTGTACTATGGCTAGGTTTTTTGTAAAAATGATGGAATTCAAGGATGGATTTAACAGAGGGTTTTTAGGAATGTGTTATTATGATAGGGGAAGGTGTATAATCATCAATATTCAAGTTTTAATAACAATTCTACCATGGAGATCATGAAAACTATTTTCAAAACCCTAAGAGAGGTAAATGAAACTTATCAACACAACAAAGAGATTAATTTAGAAAACTAGAGGCCACCAACCTGGATTGAAAATTACTAAACCAGAATATGATGAAATAAACCACTATAAGCAAGTTCATATTCCTTTGATGAAAAAGGCAACAATCCAAGGAAATGTGCAGCACAACATGAGGATTTGTGCAGTGTTGAAGAGGAACTAGAATTGGGCATGCAAAAAATGATCTTTAGCTAGCATATTCGATTTGTTTTAGTGGAGTAATGTCATGGGAAATGGAATGAACAAATGAAAAGTGAGTGGGACTCCTTTATAGCTTATGGAAATCATTTTTTCACTTACATGTGGTAGTGGACCCACCATCAAAGCAAGGAGGGGTAGACCTAGAGACTACTCCCTTCTGGTTAAGCACACCACGAAAAAAGAGAAATTCGGGCCGTGGAAGAAGTCCAAGGCCAGCAAGACTTCCCTCGACCCAATCACCTTTACTGAAGGTGATTTTAATGATATTGGTGATGCGGTGAGGGATACAACCACAGAACTGCTGCAACAGTTTGAGCAACAACAAAAACAGGCCTTAGGCACCATTCAGACAAGTCTGCGCGAGCTGTAGATCTAGGCGTTACAAGTATAGACCAGTGTGGGACAAAGCAGTGCAGCATCAACTAGTTTGGCACCTGGCACCTTAGAAGCAACAGGGATGGTGCGCACACTAGATCCCCAGATAGTAAAACTGCTAGATGGAGTGCTAACTACGGAAGCCAAAGCTGACAAGGCCACTGTCAGCACGCTCAAGGGGGTTGTACTCAATTTGGCTGCGCTTCCAAGTGAAGCCCTTCACACTTTGCAGGATAGTGTGATCGTGGAACTTCAGGCCTGTGAACAACATGCGCTACACATTATCAGTGAGCAGAGGGTGAATAACGCTTAGATGGCTGCACAGAAGAACTTTTCTATTGATCTCTTTAAGGTCATCATAGACAAGAATGAACACTCGACCAAGGTAGTGGTTGAGGTATGCAAGTTTGTCCCGAAGCTAAACAATCCTAAAGATGAGCTAGTGGATGTGTGAATTCGGAAGCTCGCTGCCGGAGTGCGCCAAGCGAGGACATAATTGGCAAAGGTGCAGTTTGAATTGAACCTTAAGATTGTAGAACTTGCGTTGAAGGCCCAACCTTTGACTCCACCTGAAGTCAGAGAGCAGCGGAAGGCAACTGTTAAGGACATTTTTGTAGCAATAGATAGCGTAGTAAAGGATTGCACTGCTCTCTTCAAGCAATCGCTCGAAGTAGTCACTAGCTTACAAGATGATTCCAATGTGCAAAGGCTGGAAACAAAGGCGCGGGAGTTGTAGCAGAAATATGATGAGGTAAAATTGATGGTGCACACCGTCACCATTACCCAAAGGCTAGCAAATCTACATGAAGCAAAGGCGTTGAAAGAGCAGTTAGACGCAGCACAGAACAAGGAAGCCTTATTGAAGGCTCGATTGAAGCCTTGGCTAGACAAAGAATATGTGCTCATGGCCACCATTGAAGGAAAATTGGCTAGTCTACATGAAAAGCAACAAAAGTTACAGGTCGATGGTATAAGGCTAGCGATGGAGCAGCTGGTTGAGCAGATGAACTAGGTGGAAACACAGTGAATTACCGAAATCACAATGGTACAAGTGGAGCTGGGAGGTATTCGTGATAGGATCTCCATGCCAGAAGAGTGACTCAAGGGCGAGTCACGAGATTTGTGTTGGGGGCCTATTGGGAACGAGTCCCCTGAGGTCAATTTTAGGATTACAAACCCAAGTTTTGGGGCTAAAGACCCAAGTATTGTGTAAAGAATGTGAATTCTACGCATTTTGTGGCCATGGAGAGCGAAGATGTAAAGATTTTAGGGGAGTAGTTTTCATCCTATGTTTTATGTATGGGTCTGTGAGTGCTAAGACCGAAGAGCCTTAGCATAGGAAGAGGCTCTGTAGCTAAGTGTACAAAGGCCTAGGGTAGAAGTCTGCAGCTGAGTGCGCGAACCCCTGCAACTATGTGCGGTGTAGTCAAAGTCTGTACTGGAAATCTGGATTATTAATAAAGAGGAATATTCTGCAATTATCTGCGTATGTGTTATTTTACTTCTATTATGAATGTTGCAATTATGTTTTGTTGACATGCAGATCTATGTATTTTACGTTGTCATATAAATGCAAGTAGAAATATTGGTTTACAAGAAGATAACCGTAATGCATGTTAAAGTAATCAATACTTAAGAAAATCTAGGTAGATACAGAAGTAAGAGTAATTACAGGGGTGCGTAAGTGCCTGATCTATCTATTTAGGGTCCGCGAAGGATGACCGGAGGCTTTTGCGGAGGCTTCGAGGACGAATAAGAGAAGTACTTTGATAAACCCTAAAGGGCTTATCGAGCTGCACAAAGTAAGGTTAGGGAAAATAACCGACATCACAAACATCTCAAGATGTAGAAACTTTGTTCCTGCATCCCCTCATACTTATTTGGGCGAGAATTCAGTCCACACCCCGCGTATTGATGCTAAAAGGGCCAGTAGTGTAGGGATTTGGTTGGCTTCTTAACACTGAACCTGGGTTAGAGCCCATCAAGCCAACACGTGCCATGACTACTAGAGGGGGTTGTACAGGTGCTAGAATGGGTTGTGTTGATGGAGATGATGATACCAATGGAAGTGGTGGTCAATTAACAACAACAAATGATGTAGCTGATGTGTTTGGAGGTGTAGTAGAGGATGAAGTAGTAGCCAGGTTTTGAAGCTGATATTGAATGTAAGCTTTTTCAATGGTGATTTGAAGTTGGTTAGCGAGACTTTGGAGTTTATCAAAGTTTAACCAAAGCTCATGATCGACTTTAGAAAATATGGATTTAGAAGAAGGAAGGTGGGAATCAAATTTAATAGGTTCAAGTACCACTTCATAAATGAAAGACTCATATTCTGATATGAAAAGAGATAGCTCAAACTGAATATCGAAAGAAAGATTTTCAATAGTGAATAATTGTTTAGGCAAAGAAGTAGTTCTTACTAATTTTCGAGCTGTACTTTTAGGAATAGGTGATTTGAGTTTCCTAAGTAGTTTCTCTGGATCATCAATAATGGGAGGTGGATTTGGGTAAGGATTTGACCTTGTATGTCTTTTGGGAGCCATAATCTTTTTTACACCTTGAACTTGATGTGATTTCTTTAATCATCCTTCTTTAGATACTGGAATCTATCATGCACAGAACCAGTCTTGAAAGCATTTATAGAACAAATCCCAGGAATAATATATCAGTTGTTTCCCTATCAATGATGCCAAAATGTTACCCCCCTCAATGTCCTAGGCTGAGAGGAATCAACGGAGGTAACCATAGACCAAGCTTTTAATTTAGTAGCTAGTTCTACCAAACCAGAGAGGGCTATGTCTATGAGATCACAACTAAAGAATTGACTGGAATATAAAAGGATTTTAGGCGAGATATGCTAGGCTCAGATAGGTTTTGAAAATTTAGGGTTTTTATGCCGGACAAGGGATGAAAACCAGGTAACTAGGTCAAAGGATCAAAAAGGTAACATCAACAAAGATATAAATGAGAAAGGTAGCAATATTTTTGTGATGGCTTAGGGTTTGTCAGTGTAGTGTAGTGTTCAGAAGAAACAAGAGGTCTTAATGAACATATATATCATGAATTAATTAAGCAAGGAAGAAAGTAACACATAATGATATTCCCATCAAAACAAAGCTTTATGAAAATAATTTTTCTTATAAACCTAAGGAAAAATCACTGAATAACTGATGAATATCTTTCATATGAAACTATAACAAAGAAAATAAAAAATCACAAAATCACTGCATATGAATTCCTAGATAATAGCTGCAACTATTCCTTTGATTTCCTGAAAATGCTCAAGCACAAAGCTACAAGAGTTTTCTCCTCAGATGTCCAACCCTTCTGTCTGACTGAGAAAATGATACATATAAACCAAAATAAACAGATTCCCCACTCTCAGGGGTCGAATCCATGAGTGATGGAATAGTTCCAAAGAATATCTCAAACAACAAGTGAGAGTGAGAAGGTTGAATACAAACTCTTCATTTAGACTTTGGTTTGAGTTTTTCCTCATTAATGAGGCCTAAGTTAACATAAAAACAACTTATTAAACTAATTTATCCATAATTACATCATCAAAACATAAAAAAAGTAAAATTACATCATTAATTCTAAATCTGCTAAATAAATACTGAAGAAAAACTTTCACAGAGATATGTGCAACTCCATCATGGATATGCATAGTGCCATCAGACATATGTGAAACGCCTATATTCCACCTCGCTTTTGGAGGCCTTAAACTGCTCGAAATTGCAAACTTGATAGCTTGTTGGAAAGATCTTAAAGTTCACTACAAGATGAACACCTAAAGAATGTAATTTGGACACTCCAGCAGGGAGAAAATTCGATTTTCCCAAAACTACTCTTATATGCGCAACACCTGCTTCAAAACAGTGGAAAAAGTGACTTTTTGACCCTTTTTTGACATTTTTTGTCAATCTATCTGCTAACAAGTTAGAAAAAGTGAATAGATGAGATGCTTAGGCCATTATCTATCCAATGGTGGTGAGTTTTTTTCAAAAGGAGCCCCAAGGAAAAAGCGTAGCACCATGGCGCTGCACATATAGTTGTTTTTGAGTTTTAAAACAGGCTAAAAACCACCAAAATTTCCAAAATGGAAAAAAATTCTCAAAATTTCTTCAATATTGTCAAGTGAAATCATCATATGATATGCCATGCCATGAGAGAGGCCTCAACAAGTAGATCAAGTTTGTCTTTGTCCTTTTGGCTTGTTAGGGTTTCCTTGAGCTTTTTCTTCAACTGCTTTATTTGACTTAGGATACTCTGTTTCTTGTGTAGTAATGCACAGAAATATATAGTTGCAAGCTATTGTCCCTACATTCTTTCTTGAGGAGCTTTTATAAGTGGCCATTGACCTTGTTAATCCAATATACTCTGTTTGCATTGATCTCTTCAGTAAGTAAGTCGTTCACAGTGATCTGACCTCTAAGTGGAGAAACTTATTTTTGTAGCTCAAGGGCTCTCTTGAGATCTCTTGTTCTTGGTTTCCCTGATGTGCTTTCCTCTGTTTTATCTTCTGAAACATCCAACTGAATGATTGATTTTCCTTTCACATCTTCTTTCTTCAAATTGGGTATGTGTTTTTTTTGGATCATTTGGTTTACTTTCAATTGGATGTTTTCTTGTTGTAAGCATGCTATCAAAGAATTTTCCTCTGTAAACTTGTATTCCAACTTTTTGATCATAGCTTCCTTATCCCTTATGATTTTCTTTTCAACTTTTTCCTCATGACCTTTCTCCACATCTGCACATTAGTACCTGGATGAGTGAATTCCTCATGTTGTGGGGATGCTCTCTATTCACCTGTTGTAGGCTTGGCCCTTTCAACAATCTTTGGAGAAAACAAAAGCCTTTTGCCTTTGGAATAAGTCTTAGTCACTTCTGCCCTAAACATCCTCTTGGTAGATATACTTGAAGGAGCAACCTCTTGCTGAACTGGTGAGTTTATAGGTGTTGATTCACAACTAGATATAGCTAGAGAAGCTAGGGGGAAAGTTGAATTTGTGAAGTCATCCCAACACAAATTTACTTGTGTTAATTGATGGAAAACCATAATTTGCACCAAGCCATGATGAAATAGACTAGTATGATGGTTTTCTCCCATATTTTTTACCTTCTATGTCATTTTTTTAGGCTTCTGTTGAGATAGTATGGCAGGTTGAGTTGCTTCACATCGGTGAAATGCATCAAAAGCCTCATGTGTTGTTGATACAGCCTTGAATACTTTCCCTCACATGTAAAATATTTCATGATCAATTTCATGAGAGGGGCATATCTATCCAACAAATGTATGAATGGAAAAACATGTTTTGGAGTTGTATTATATGGTGTTTTCAAGTACATCTTATAACTTTGAAGGTCAATGTCTCTTTTCTTGAACCAATTTTCTCCAATTTCTGGAATCCCTGTGGTTTTGGGGATGAGTTGCCTTGAACAAGTGAACTCAACTCCTACTATAGTTACTTTATCCCTCTTCAACTTAGTGGAAAAAGCATTGGTGAGTTGATCACGCAACCTAAGTTTCTCAATTCTCTGGAAAAAGGCAAGACAACCTGCATCTTCAAATGATTTTATGATGAAATGAGATGACTTGATTTTTTGAGTTGATGTAGGCTCATACTTGATGACCTACCCTCCCTTATGCCTCTTTTATTGAGATTTTTCAGACTCCATATTAACACCTAGCTTTATTGGAGAGAAATTAGAGTTTACTTGTAGGAAAACATGGGATTTAGATATCTCAAGGAAATTAAGGGAAGTGAAAGGGACAGGGAACTGGTAAATTCTTGGTAAAATTTGGGAGGATATTGAGGGATGTTAGCGAACTAAGGAAGGTGGAATTTTAAAACTTGGGCGAAGGGAAGGGTTTCAAAGAAGGAAAACACAGTCCTAGCCTAGAAAAGTGTACTGTGGCTAGGGTTTGTATAAAAATGATGGAATTTAAGGATGGGTTTAATATAGGGTGTTTGGTAATGTGTGATTATGATAGGGGAAGGTGTATAAGCATTAGTATACAATTTTTAATAACAATTCTACCATGGATATCATGAAATCATGGAAAGAATTTTTAAACCCCTAGGAGAGGGAAATGAAACTTATCAACACAACAAAGATATTAATTTAGCAAACTAGAGGCCACCAACCTAGATTGAAAATGACTGAATCAGAATATGATGAAATAAACCACTATAAGTAAGTTCGCAATCCTTTGATGAAAAACGCAACAATCCAAGGAAATGTGCAGCACAATATGAGGATTTGCGCAGCATTGAAGAGAAAATGAACTTGGGCATGCAAAAAATGAGCTTTAGCTAGAAAATTCGATTTGTTTTAGTGGTGTAATGTCATGGGAAATGGAAAGAACAAATGGAGAGTAAGTGGGACTCCTTTATAGCCTGTGGAAATCATTTTTTCACTTACATGTGGTAGTGGGCCCACCATCACTTTTCACAACTTTACATTGATAATGGAGCTTCATAACTTTATGAAATTATTTCATTAGAAAATAGATAAAAACATGTTTTAAACCATTTATTGACAGCTTAAATTTTACTAGTCCTTTATAAAATGATTTCAATGGTGAAAAGACCAATTTTTAGGAAATGAACCCTATGACCTAGTGATGAACCAACATGGACTTATGAAGTGAACTATGACCATAATGACTATGAGAAACTTTCTAACAGTAATTTGACTTGACCATGATGCTATTGATTGACCATGGAATTGAAACGAGTAGTAAAGACTGAACCTCCATAACCAGTGACCAATTTTTTATTGAAAAGCATTTGAAACCATAAAAATTTGACCTAAGACCTTAGTAAAAAAACTTTGTAAGAGCACGTTTGATCACCAGTGACTGACATGATTGACAGGCACTAACAGCCGCTACAACACTTGGTGACAAACTGGTAGAACTCCAGCTCTCTGAATGGACCTTTTTCGTGAAAAGCAAGTCTAACACCTCTATAAGTATTTTTCAATTCTTTGTTCATCTTGGTTTCCACACTTGCTTGATTGTAAGATGTAGCATCTGCTAAGCTCTTGGTTAGTTGACACATATTCCAAGCCAAGCCAACATAGTTCTTTCAATTGGGGATGAGGGGTATATTGTTGCAAAAGCCATGTGATCGTTAATGTTTTAGTTTCATCTCTGGTGTTGCTCCATTGCTAGCAGACCTAGACAGTATCTTGGCAGAGTCATGCAGGAACACAAGCATCAATTTGCTACCAGTGAGCTTGGTCAGTACCCCGACATGTTTACTTGCATCACCTCTTTGTGCAAGAAGCCTTTCTCTTCTTTCACCTTATTCATCTTTAATTTTCTGAAATTTTCCTCATTTTCATTTTTCGTAACTGTGCATAACACTTATTCATTTCAGAGGCGGAAGAGGGATCCCAACTTATTGAGAGCAGAAAAGGTTGTTCCTTTAGTGAAGTAGTTTATATATACCTCTAACGTGCTTGTTAATATTTTCCCCCTCACCTTACTCTACTTGACTGAGATGACAAGGGTTAACCCAAAAACAACCGAATAGAGTAGGTGACACTAGTTAGTGTACAAGCGTTGTGTTTTCACTAAGGTTCACTTCGAACAATACATATTTTCCATCGACGTATCATGGAATGAAGACAACAAGTTATTCATATAGAGGCAGGATGATAGATAACCGAGTATCGATAACTGCACAAGTCCTCTTGTACTTTACCGAGTTTGTTTTAAGAGTCGTTCACAGTTCCATGCGAAACTAACCTAAAAACGTAAAACAAGAAAAAAACATAAATAAAAAAAAGAAAAAGAAAAAGCATAAGTAAATGTGTACGAAAAGTGAATACGCAAACAAGTGAGAAAGTGAACAAACATGCAAAGTAAGAAGCAAAAATGCATGCAAGAAAACAAACCAAAATAAAACACTACTCCTACTCCTAAGCTAACGGTGCATGGGTCTACTCACGTGAAGTGATACTTCCAATGCAGCCACCGGTGCATTGGTCGACCCATGTTGGTGAAGGCATGGTTCGCGAACAACACAGTTGTGTGAACCAGTAAACATGAAAGATATAACAATGAAGACAAACACACTCCATGTTGGAATGCATCCACAAAACATAAGTGAGTGCAAGAACATGATATGTGATCCATGGACTTACCATGATGTTGTGCGACACTACGTGCAACTGTTTAGCATACGCATACTCTTGACTGTGACATGCAGGCAAACGAAAGAAACAAATACAACTTGCATCGTGCATGCGTGCTTACTATGTAAGATTCCTCCAATGCATGAGTGATGGGGTCATGTAGTTAGAGTGGAGGAAGCATAATCTATGTGTGAGATTGATTTTAAATGCATATAGATGAGTGATGAGGAGCCTTAGTTGTTTCAATAATTTCTTGATCAAAAGTGAAACCAACCTCAGGATAGAGAGGGCTTTACATAGCCATCAGCTCAGGTTGAAGTGCCTTGATAGTCTATGGGGTTTCGACTTCGTCGACATATAGATCATCATAAATAGGTGGCTTCGAAAAATAAAAAACGATAGAATCATCATCGTGATACAGGTGTAAATAGATCATGACAACTATGATTAGAAAAACCAATGATTTCATCGGCATCCTCATGATCTGATGAATCAAACAGAGGGGTAGATCTGAAGCACAATAATTCACCCTTTGTGTTTCCAGAAAAGGTAAATGAAAAATCAAGTGGATTTTCAATGAATGACTTGTCCTATATGTTGATGGATGATGGGCTGGCATACGATGTGTTCTGTGAATGATCAACAATGGGTGCATCCATAGACAGAGATACACATGCGAAATCATGGATGACAGAATCACCAAAGATATCAGGAAAGAATGAAGGAGGCTTGGACAGAAGGGAGTCATCCTTCGTCTAGGGTTGATGCTCAAAATCCCAGTCATACTCTTCATGAATGACAATGCAGGTTGGTTGTGAAACACGAACTTTGTCGATATCTTGATCCTCATTCACAACAAGTGTAAAGTCTGGAATGGAAGAACATAAGACAGTGCAATCTGGAAGATCAACATAACACGAAGACAGAGGTTGAGGTAAAACACACATGTCATAACCCATGGGCTTTGCAACCAAATTTGCATGAAAAAAGAGAGAAGTGATGTTGCGAGGATGTGATAGTTGAACGGATGTGTGTGCTTGTTCTCCTACATCACTCTATGGTGGTGGAGCTGTTGGATGAAGGGATGGCAGATAGTCACTTGTGACAGTGACCGTGTCCGTTTGTGATTGCGCAACTCCATCACTGAAGTATGATGACTGGGGCTTGGGCTTAAAATTCCTTTTAGGATTAACATATTTAGTAAGACAATACCCAAATATATCCATGAGATACTAGAATTTCATCTGACTTTTCAGAGCTTGAAATTGCAACACACGGAAGTGGTCCCAAAATTCCATAGGCGATCCATGCGGGACCTTCTGTTGTTGTAAAATTTTTTGGTCAAAAGGTTCTGGATCAAAATGATGGAAAGTAAATTCAATGAGATCACAAAGCTTCTCAAGTGAGTACACGCTGCCGAGAGGCAGACTCCAACACCACCATAGTGGGGATTCATGAAGTGTGTATGAAAGAAGCAGGTTGGCCTCTTCATCAGAGCATTCATCTACATTGTCAAGCATTGCAAAGAAGTCTTGTAAGTGCACAGGCCAGGCCACTTCCCCTTCACCATCATACCTGAATTCAAACAAGAGATCATAAAACTCCCACGCGATGTCGAGAGGTTCGGCATGTGAAAAGCATCATGGAGGGGTGATTTTGACAATATCCATGATAGATGTGCAAAGTTTCAAAACAAGATGAGAGGAAACAACTTGTCATCTGGACCTCCTTCTAGTGCCAAAAATGTTGATGGTGTTGGACCCGCCAACATGTCAGGGGATCTCCCCGGTAAGAACTCCCAACTAGACCTCAGACTGTTTGGTGTAGGAGTCCCAAGAGTGGGTCAGATGGTATCGCCTTGACCGTGGTTGCGCATAAAAGGAAGCATGATGTCCTTGTTGGTAGCAAGGGTGTGACATGTGTAGCATGCCAAGGAAGGTGTATCAATGGTTCTAACACACAGAAAGGGGGGTGAGTGCTTCCCTTGGAAACCTGTGAAAGCACGCGGCTTGGAAGGAAACACACAAGAGAAGATGCATCACAAACTAGAAAACAAGTAAGATAAAAATCCAAAGTGATGGTTAGCATCACAAACTAGAAAACAAGTAAGATAAAAATCCAAAGTGTTGGTTAAACCAACAACATATCTCAGTAAGATTCATACATACTTATATATAAAGAGGCCATACATGCATGCGTAATCAAGCATATACAGATATACTTAGAGTAAACAAGATAGCTGAAATACAATAACAACATATGCATGAAACGTGGTGGCTCTGTTATATTAAAAGTGAAAGTTCCAATCATATAGTACAACCATGACTAGCCACTAGTCCTGATAGTGGAATGTTAAAGTCACTCCTGCCTACTCCTCCAAAGAGATGTACTAGCTCTGCACTATGGAGGAGCCAAGGCTCATTATAATACTCTCCAAGCTTTCTCTTAGATATTCCTATCAGAATCTTGCCTGACCAAAAGCCTCTACAATGAGTTATGAGGTACTATATATAGTAAAGGGTGGAGTGGCCCTTGACATTCCCATTTGTGGCTATTCATATACCCTCATGACTCTTCAACTACTCTATGACTGTTACATTCAATTATCGACACTTGAACTTCCATTGGAAAAGATGTTACAAATAATCTACGCATGTACCCATGTGAGAGAAAATAGGCTTGAGCAAGCCATGTAAGACATCACTATGACTCAAACAACTGTGGGAAGACCAACTCTTTGACATCCTCATGATGATCGATGGTGGCAAACTGATGCCAAGCTTGGTAGTCCACGATGGTATCCATGTACTCTATGGTGACATATTTCTAGAAATGAAATCTTATCTCTATTGCATCCAGGTACACTGCTTTGACTCTTCTATCCAACTCATCTGATAACATGTGCATCATTTTCTTGAGTGCAGCCAGACCAGTGACATATTGATGCATAATGTCTGCACTGATCGCCAAGTCTTCACCGGTGGAAATGCACATTAACTTGTCAAAGTACAAGTCTAGCTCTAGTTGGACTTGTCCATTTGTATTTGCCTCAATGAGTATCGCAATAGATGGGATCGCATGTGTGCACACAACAACATCCATGCTTCTGAACACCCGTGCATGGGAAGCCTACAAACTAGTGGTGAGTTGCGGGATTTATTCATAGTTCCAGATCTGACTCCGGATGCATGCCTTCAACTCAACCACCTTGGGCTTTATCATCATGGGCAAGTGTAATGAGGATCCCTTGTATCTCATTTTCCATGTTTTCATGTGGTTGATAGTAGTATGCAATTTTGACGAGATACGTGCTCTCCTAGCAGAGCGCTGATTCCAACTGTTGAGATGGACAACTGCCTTATGCACGGTACCAAATATGGAATACAACGCCCGCATGACTATCTCAAGGGACGATAATTCATCCAGTATTGCCTTCTTCAACTCTACTCGGGCAGATGCTTTAACTTGTTCTCCTCCTTGCTTTTCCATTTGTAACTCCTTAGCCATTCACTCATTCTCTGCTATCAAGAAGCAAACACTCAAGCTAGTGGCTTAGGCATATGCTCTGTTAGCATCAGCCAATGCTGCTAGATTCTTGTGCACGTCAGATACGATCACTTGCTCCTCAAACTACATAGGAGATGTGTGGTCATCTGTAGTAGAGACTCCACGTGATTTCACAACTCTATGTTGCGACTTGTCGAATGATATGTTGTGCATCTCCTCTTCTGGATTGTCTCCAAGGATATTAGATCTCCTTGGTCGCTTGGGACTTGCTCTGCTTCCGGATCCGGTGAATCAGTGGATCAACCTCTTGGTGGTAAGGCATGAGGTTGATGTCTTTCTCTAACTCTAGTTGCTCCATCTCTGTATCCATTTGCTCAAGTACTCATTCAATCTCTTGAGTGAAGTCCTGCTCCTACGACTAATCACCCTGTCTGCTTTATGCCAGCTACTCGGATGAGTCTACCACCTGTATGGGTGTAGTTTCATCAATATGTGCATGTTGCACCCCCTGCTATATCTGTCCTTGCTACACTTCCTTCTCCTGTCTGCGCAACTCCTGTTCTATCCTTCATTGTTTCCTCCATCCTCTGTTTTTCTCTCTACCTTTGCGCGGTCCTCTTATCGCGTTGTTGCCTCTTCGCCTTTATTGCCAAAGATTCTTTCTGCACAAGTGGGTCTACTCTGAACTTGTAGCTTTGTTCTCTCTATTCTTTGTCGACAATATTTATGTTGCCTTTGTCATCCACCGGTATGTTTACCTCTGTTGTTGCTGGTGGTGGTGCTCTCCTGGATGCTGCTCTGCCAACCATTCCACAACGATGTCGACCGGTTCATTGGGCTTGGAGAAGTTGTGTCAATATGTCCATGGGTCTTCCTCAGCCCAAAGACATGTCCTGTGAATCCATGGAAATTTCACTCTTGCAAAATGATCCTTCACAAAGCAATGCAGGTCATACAAATTAATGCTTCTAGTGCCAAAAGGAAATTTCTTAAACTATTGTGTTTTAGCATCCACATGCTCAGGATTCCGTATCTTTTACAACTCAATCTCCAATGAAAGAGTGGGCCAAGGTGCATTATTCTTCCAGTGCAGCCTAGCTGACAATCCTTCTGAGATGTGGTATGACACTTCTTGCATGAAAAGCTTGTCCATGGCAAACTTCGATAAAACATGCGGAGGCTTCTCCGCACTGTACATCCGTATGAAGGTGAAAAAAGGTGAGGCATACCAATCTGCTATGTCGATCATTGCCTCCATTGTTGCCTTCAACATGAAAGGTGGATCCTGTTCAAATATCATCATGTACACTAGGGTGACAAAATGGTCTGACAACTATGTGATGACTCGTGAAAGCTGCATTCGGAAAACAATTTTCAATGTGTTCACAGAGGTTTCCATTGATGTCCATGCCCACCTAAAGCTCGTGAATTGCTATCTTGCACAAGCATATTTATGCTTGCTGATCTTTGGGTAGTAATCGAGCTCCTGCTGCCTGTTCCTTCAACCTGTGAGGCAACATGTCAGACCAGTTGCATGCTCTGCCTTCACTGCCCAGTTGGTCCAACGCAATCACCCAACTCTGCGAGGAGGTCTTTGTGCTCTCTTGGACATACAAGTGACATGAAAATATGACCAACTACTGATACGCCTTCCACAATATCTTGGTCTTGTAAATCTAGTTGAGTGTCATCTTGAATTTGGCTGGCTCCTTCAACTAGTTCTTCAAGATATCCCAGAAGTTGGAATTGGTGTTAGGTATGCTGAAGGGTGTTTCCATGGTAATCATTGGCTTCGGCAACTAGTACATCTGATGATAGTCTTGTGCCATGAAGGTAGAAATATCTTTCCCGTTGACACTTCTCAATACCATCATCTTGGGATCAGTGTACAAGACGATCCAATGTATCATGTCCGCACATGGGAACGCGGGATAACTTCATGCAATCCGGTACAAGCCAGACTTGTGAATGTTCACATAGACTTTGTGGTCTTCAAGATCTTCCCCAAATGTGCCTGAAAATGCATCATTGACCTCTTACCGTTTCAGCTTAATGTCAATGTCTATAATCAGCGTGGTGTCTTCGTAAATCGGCAAACTCATAAACACTCACTCAACTGCTTCTCCAATTGCACTTCCGTCAATGTCCTTTGACCCTACTCTCTTGGAGGCCATTGATCCTAAACTGCTGAGATATGGATGAACACCTTCTATATCTGGAGACATGGCAACATGCATGGCAAGAAATCTATCAGTTAAAACCAAAGAAAAATTGAGGATTGACATGCAACATACCTAGAAGACTTCTGGTAAGGGTTGAACGATTTTCTCTGGAAGGCTAAGAGACTGACTTTTGGGACTGCGTAAAAGGCATCCCAGACTATTGGGAGGTTGGATGACTACTGGAATTATGCAATGTGCAATCTAGATTGGCCTGTTGGGTGTTGAGATTGTGCAATGCGCAATTTCAACTCGCAAGTCATGCAAGGCAAGGGACTGCATTACGCAATTTTATGGGCTAGCAGACACTGCCTCTTAGAATTGTACAAATAAAGACTGAAGGACACTGTCTCGCTAGATTTGTGAATTTTTTGGGAGTGTTGATGCCCCGAAAATCGTTGCAACAACATTGGGGAAACCACCCGGTCCGGACCTTAGTGCAGCTCCTTTTCCGTTTGGAAAAGTGGTTCCGACTGGGGATAATGGGACCAGTTTCCCAAGAATTATAAGTAAACGGGATGGATGAGTGACTTATGACATAAGATGGTAATAAGCGAACAGCTAAACTATAAGCGAAATGTAATAACTATAATCTAATCCCGGGACTTATCACTTGGTAAAGCGTAGCGTTTGATGATCTGTGCTTTAAGGCAGGCATATAGATGACTCTAACACTTAAGCATAGATGTTTAAACCATTTAAAATTGCTCTGCATAATTAGTTATGCAGAGCGATTATAGCGAATTACTACACTTAATCATTTATATCATTGATACATGCATGGGTGAAAGAGATAACAAATCACCAAAACATTCAATAGTGAAACGAAATGAAGATTCGCTGTTATATCGCATACATGCATTCAACAATAGCAAAGATAATAACACAGTAATTCATATAATAAGAAAGAACACAGATACAGATAATAGTACCATGTAAGCTGCTCGATCAATCCAGTATATTAATCACTATGTCGCAGTCCTTCCTTCAAATCAGAAAGCATTCCAAACAACAGACAGTCGTGCGCAATTGTGTAAAACAGCCTTCTAATCAAAATTAAGAACCGTTGGTCGAGTTTCACAAAAGAATATAGACTGAAGCACAATAGTGCAAACTTCAGCCTTTAAGTCTATTACAAAATTTTATGACCCTTTCCAAAACAATGAAAGGGTCTATAAATACTATACTAATCTAAATATCTAAACAACTGAAAAGCTATTAAATTGGCATCAATAAATGTTTTTTCCATCTTTCTTGGCGATCTGGCAGTTGGCGGCAATGCTTCATTCGGTGGGTTCTTTGCCTTTACTCCTTAGCTAACATATCGCCAGCATTGGCTCTACTTCTGGTGGAGTATTGAGGCGCGAAGTTAGCTGGGCATCATATGTAGCATCTTGAATGTCGGGGATCAGGCATCCGAGGGCATCTGTTAAACACTTGAGAGCAGACCTTTGAGTATGTGGCTTGACTAGAAAGAGCCAATATGCTTCAGAGGTTAAAGTATTTACTCCGGTAATTAACTTCCTCTGTTCCTCCAAGCCATGATAACTTGTTTGTTCAAGCATATCTGCTGTTGTTATGCTTCCAGGTGTGCACTTGGAGATCATGTTTGCCAAATAAAGTGTATCATTGACTAGGTCGATCATATTGCTGGCAATTATTTTTCACCTAGAAGCCGCCCTTTCTGCTTTCATTACCTGAGTGTTCCATTCCGTGAAGAGTATGTCCTTGTACGCTTCATGGATTCGGGACAAATTCGCCGCTTTCCCTTCTTCAGTGTCTTGCCACTCAAGATAATCGGATATGGCATCTTCGGCCTGATCTAGCTCATTTCTGGCCTTCTCTATTTGCTCACACACTGTTGTAGATATTTCGCATAATGGCTCAGCCTTAGCAAGATGTTGACATAGAAGTCTGATCTGAGACAGTAATGCGCTATTTATTTGAGTTGCCTCTGCTCTGAAATTTTTCACACTCTATGTGCTCTTGATACCTTCGAGCTGTGCTGATAGTTGAGCTATTCGCTCATCTTTCGATTTCATCATCAGCTCATTTGATGCTTTCAACTGTGACAATGCCTCCGACAATTCTCTTGCCTTCTGCATTTCACTTTGGTTTATCCTTTGTCTTTCAATTTGCAGTTGCTGGGTTAACAAATTGTTTTCCTGCTGTTGAGCCAGCAACTGCTCTTCCACCTGTGCTGCTTTGTTTTTCGCTTCAATTACCTCTGCCTGTAATGCATATATTTCATGGTCCTTAGTCTTCAACAGAAGACTTACCTCCGATGCTTTGTCGATAGTGGCTGCAGAATAAGCTCCCGCGAATTGAGACAGTTTTGTTAGATCATCGGAGGGATCCAAATCCTCCTTCCAGACCATATTGCCCGTGACTGTTTGCTCAGGAAAGATAGAAGGTTGATCAAGCCTTCGTCTTTTCTTAGAGCGCTTAATAACGGCTCTATGCTTTGGGCTGTAGAAAATATCGAGGGGAGGAATTTCTTCCACCTGGAGAACAATTTGATCGGAAGGGTCCTTATTGATTACCTCGACATCCTGTGAAATGGGTGGGCCACTGGTTCCTCCTAGAACCTGAGAAGAAGTGGTATCGGGCGCATCGCTTGTTTTAGAGGTGTCTGTGTCTTTGGAGCCTTCCTTACCACTGATAATGGAATCGAATTGGTTCCACTGTTTAATCAATTCAGGATCGGTGGAGGTTTGCTTATGTTGCTCTGTATGGGCTTTGCTCCGTTCTTTTTCTTGTTCTAACTTCTTCTGTTCTTCAAGTGCTTTTCGCTGTTGCTCCTCTGCGTTTTCCGCTGCTGCTCCTCCAATTCCTTTTTCTGCCTATCTGCTAGTTCTTTCTTTAGTTTCTCTTCTTCCTTCTTCTTCCTTTGCTCTTCTTCCTTCTTCGCCTTTTGCTGCCTTTCTATCTGCTCCTTTTTCTGCCTCTCTGCTTGCTCTTTTCTTAGTTTCTCAGCCTGCAGCTTCTTCTGCCTTTCCTCCTGTTGTTTATCCTGTTCTTTAGTTGTAACAGGAGGTGGATGTATCTGTTGCCGACCAGGCTCACTTGAGGAAGACGTTGGGGTTGTGGATAATAAATCTAGAGGCAGAGTTTGCAACCTCTGCTCCCTAAGTTTATTAAACTCAGTCAACGCCTCATCATTGTATTTCATTCTGGCAAGCTGTTTGGTTTGGCTTATTGTATCGGCACCTGCGAACAAGTCATCAAACATATCCTCTTGATGATCAACTTTTGTTAATTTTGCTTGTTCTAGGGCAGTGTAGGCAATTTGCTTTGGATCATAGAGTCTGTTTGGGATAGTGGCCAGGGATAAAGTTTGGAGTTTTGTCGCTTCTTTTTCTGCATGCTTATAATTAAGCAGAGTAAAAACCCCAACTCTTAAAGGAAAAGAGGGCCAACCTTTCTTCTTCTCCTCTTTGAGAGTTTGTGTGACACTCTCGGCCATAATCTGGTAGCAGATTTCCCGGGCTAACAGTTTGTCTGGGATATATAAAGGGAGGACATGTGGCCTAGCCTTACTCCCAAAAACTCTGATATAGGTGAAATGCTCTTCCCCGAACCAACTCGCTACGGCTGGTAAGTCAAAAGAAGCTTCATAGGAAATTCTGGGAATGGGTTTGTCATAAATAGAATAGTAAATGGGCACCATGAAACCATTACAAATTTGGTACAAATGGTCCTTGTAAGAGGACTTCCACAATTTCTGATGGTATAAATGAATGGGTGTTGGATCTTGGGTGGTCCATCTCCAACCGAGGACAGGAAACTCAGAATTAAAACACAGGGTATCCATAATGTAAGCAGTATAATAAAATGGCGGGATTTTCCTTTCGGTGACTATAGTTTTGGCTCTAAATTCACGAACAGCCATGACCAACTTATCAGAAAGAATAGTGGCCCAATCCATAATTATACTATTGATAGCCGCTTCCATTAGGGGAACCATGTCAATATTGATATTAACAGAGTCATGTAATCCCCACAATCTACACATCATAATCCCCGCATAGCAATAGGGAGAAGCCAAAGAAACGTTGGAGTACTTACCCGAACTTTCATGCTTGTGTTTAGCTAGGTTCTGCCTCCAATCTCGGAGGGGTTCGGATGGTGATTCATTTTCTTTTGCGAATTTCTCCACGAAGGCTCTGTTATAGACTAGCTCCGGTTCAGGCAGATGATACATTCGCCTCAGGTCATCAGGCTTGAATGACCCGAAAATCCTTCCATCCCTTGTATGAAAAGTTCTATCAGTGATGGGGATTTCTTCAATTGCCCAGCGCACCACATCTGTGTAAGGGAGAACCTGCTCTCTGGCCGCTATTCTGTGTAAAAAGGAGTCGGCCAAGTCTTTGAGAGTTGCATCAGACTTCCTTAGTACATCTACACTAGCCTTTCTCACTGTCTTTTGTGGTTGCTCGGCCTCCAACAGATTATATGTGCCCTGCCATGTGGTCCTAGCAAGACCAGTGCACGTAGTGTCCGAGATTAGGCCTTTCTTCGAAATTGTAGCAGCTTGACCTGCAACAGGTGTTGCAGTGGAACCAACAGTCCTCTTATTTTTCTTCCCCATCATGTTCAGGCTTTTCTCAACAAATGAACTCTACACAAATGCAAGAGAAATCGTAACACGAGAAATAATGAAGACAAAGCATAATGGGAAAGATATATATCACTTGAAGCGTGGCGATATTAATTCTCAAAAAGTGGCTGCGGATCCAATCACTGGTAAGAGATCGCATATGCATTAATGGTGTTTTTTAAGGCCTGCTACCCATTAAATGACCTTTACATTGTTATTCAGTTGAATGACCTCCTAACGCGTGCAACAGGTATGATAATGCTTTAGACGCAAGTATTCGTTAATCGAAGGGGCAAAGTTATTAAATACGCATGCATTACCTTATCCCTGCATTTAACAGCATTTTGAAATCTGCGCTTTATCAACCGGATTTAAATATAACTTTAAGGCTTAAAGCAATCACTTTTTGAAAATGCCGATTACCGATGAACAATATCGCATCGCATCGGGGAAAGAGTTACACTATCGTTTGAAAGTAGTTCTGGCGAACGCCGATTGCGATATCGCATCGGACTAGCGTGTGAACACATTACCAGATGCATATTAAGTGATTTTCCGACTTCCGATAGCGATATCGCATCGCATCGGGGAAAGACCTGAGCGCCTTAGGAGAGTGCATGGGATACCGCCGACGGCCGATAGCGATATCGCATCGGGTCGGGGTTTATAACTTAAAGCGTTTTCCCACAAGAGGCAGTGCCGATAGCCGATCGCCGATATAGCATCGCATCGGGGTATAAGATATGTGCTCTTTTTGTGTATGCATTGAATACCGCCGATCGTCGATAGCGATATCGCATCGGCAAAGACCGAAGTGCCCTTTAAATGCGTCTCTGTTGTTATTGCGATATGCGATCTTACGATCGCTTTATCGCAATAACAAAAGATTGTTTTATTTTGGGAACATTGTTATTCGAAAAAGGCTTCAATTCACAAACACATTTGATTATCATACCTTTTCGAACAAATTCATTAATACCAATTAATTTTTTAAAAGGGACCCATTTCATATGTTGATTGTTTATAAATACAGATGATATGAAATGGGGGGTTGTTGTAGGGCACAACAATTGGCGATTCGTTGGTAGAACCAGTTATCTCTGAAATTAATATAAACACTCAAGCTTTTCAAAAATAGAAACTCAATCAGAAGGAGAAACTTCTAATATAACTAGATATTTATGTGTTCTGACTAAAGTGGACTCCATTTTGTTAACTTCGTCCCATTTAGTTTCAAGAAACTAAATACATAATAAGTTTCTAAAATAAGTCTTTATTGGTTCATAGTGATAAAATAGAAAACTTTCCCAAATCAGCTTTTATAATTAACTCCTTTGTCATAGGTAGAGCCTCTGTTGCCAGCAAACATTTATAGTCTCGACAGGGATACCTTTTAACCATAGTATTGTCTACTTTTCCATTCACATAAGAGTGTGATTAACAGAATGAATACATAAAATGTTCTCATATTTTATTTTTCATCTGTTTTTCTTTAATAAGATAAAAAAGCCACTGTCCTGGTTTGGTGGCCAGCTTATGACAATGCCATTCACTGGTAATAATTTAACTGATCAAGCTGGCTCGTGATGAGACCCCTTGTCTTGAAATTTCAAGCCATTACCCTGTTTTGGTAGGCAGTATTGGTAATGTCAGTTAACATATTTCCCTATGAACATGGTAAGCAGGCTTATGATAAGACCTCTTATCTTTAATCTTTTATATTTTAGAATTACACTCTGAGTAATCATAACCTTTAGTGAATGGGGTGAACAATTTTCTCCTTAAGAGCAAATGGATGACAGGTGAAGAGTTGAAGATACTGAAAATGGGTTAGCTTCTATCTTTTAACAGATAACCTTTGGATTGAGGGTTCTATTATCTAAAAACAAATATTTATATTATTTTTGTGAGACAGCTTCCTCAAACACAACAAAAGGTCAATGGAGATACTCTACAGTTTTATTTCCTACCAATCCTACAAACTACGCAAATCTACAAAAGGAGAAGGGGTTACCTTCTCAATTAAAGAATTTCTTCAGAATCAGGCCATTGACGGGGAGAGAATCTCTCAACCCTAATAAGTCTTGCAATATAAAAGTTGAATAACCTATCTTTTCACAGATCTGAAATGGTCCAAGCCACATTTTCTGAAATTTGGTATGCTTACCTTTATCCTCATGGGCCTTGTCCCATTTCAGAACTAAGTCACCAACTTGAAGTTGTTTGGAATCGGATGATGCTGAGTCAAAAGATGCTTTGATGATTTGTTGATGTTTGGCATGAGTGATTCTGGCCTTTTCCCTTTCTTCTTCTAATTTGAGAATTTGGTCATGTCTAAGTTGGATAGAAGAAGAGGGAGTCTCTTCAATGTACTGTACTAAGGCTAAAGATGGAAGAACAAGATTTGTAGGCAACACGACTTCTTTTCCATATACCAGATTGAAAGGAGAAGTCCCTATAGAAGCCTTTTGTGTTATTCTATCAGCCCATAATGCAAAGACCAAAGATGTATGCCAGTTTCTATGATTCTGTTCAACAGTTCGCTTAATGATTTTGATGAGATTCTTATTAGTAGATTCGGCTAAACCGTTTCCCTGGGGATAATAATTGGAAGAATATTTCAGTTTAAACCCCCTTTTAATGGCAAAATCATATATAGCGTTTCCTGAGAAATAGGAAGCATTATCAAAAACAAGAGCGTTTGGAACACCGAACCTGGTAATGATGAATTGGTCAATGAACTCAATGATTGCCTCTGCATTTGCCACCTTCAAAGGAATAGCCTCTACCCATTTAGTAAAATAATCAGTATCAGTAAGGATATACCTATGTTGTTTGGAAGATGGTGGAGTAATTTCCCCGATGATATCTAATCCCCATTGTTCGAATGGTTGTTCAATGTTGACAGGTTGCAGAGGGAAAGCTGATTTTCGTTGTCTTCCACCAGATGTTTGGCAATTAAGGCATTTTTTTACGTACTCATGGCAATCTCTAAATAGAGTAGGCCAATAATATCCAGCATGAATAATCTTGTGAGCTGTTGTGTCAGCTCCAAAATTTCCCCCAGCTGGTCCATCATGTAGCTCCTGCAAAACCTTTTGAGCTTCAGGTTTCTCAAGACATCTTAACAGGATAGAATCATAATTTTGTTTAAACAACACATCATCAATGAGAGTGAAATTCTTAGCTTTTAACCTAATGGCCCTTTTATTTTTGTAAGATAAATTTGGAGGAGCATAACCGTTCTTCAAATAAAATATCAAATCAGCATATTGAGATTCAGAATCAGTGACACTTATCTGATTGATGGATTCAATCTGATCTTCATCGCTTGATTCGTGAATGTTTGATGCTCCTGCCAATATCCTGCAAAAACCTTGGCCCCTAACAATCTTTGTTGGCTTTATTTCTAAGTCATACTCTTGAAGCGCTGTAACCCAATTGGCTCTTTTTTCACCCAATTCTTTTTGAATTAATAGTTGTCTTACCGCTGGGAAAGGAACTATAACTTTTGTGTGGGTTTTCAAAAGGAAGGGTCTATAATGTTTGACTGCTTTGAACACAGCAAAGGCTTGTTTCTCCACATCAGAATAATTCAATTCGGCACCTTGAAGATTTGAACTGAAAAATGATATGGGTGCTTCTAAGTTGTTATCATTCAGTTGTGTGAGTACTGCGGCATATGAAGTGTTGGATGCAATAGTATATAGTGTAAAATGATTAGAAAAATTTGGAGTATTCAAGGCTGGGGCATTGATTATTGACTGTTTGATAACATCAAAAGCTTGCTTTTCTTCTGATCCCCATTTGAAGACTGAATTCTTCTTGATCATTGTCTGAAGTGGTAGTACAATCTGCGAAAAATCTGGAACAAATCGTTTGACAAAATTAATCTGACCCAAAAATGACTGCATTGATTTTTTGTTATGTGGGAAAGGGATTTCAGAAATTTCATTAATCCAATCAGGATCAATATAAATACCATCTTTGGATACTATAAAGCCTAAGAGTTTTCCTTGGTCAAGAGCAAAGAAGGACTTTTTTGGGTTTAGAGAAATACCATATCTTTTGCATCGCTGAAAGATCTGATTTAAGTCGTGCAAATGATTATCTCTCTTCTTAGAATACACAGTAATATCGTCTAGATAGACGACTACTGATCGATTAATTAACCCTCTGAAGGCCATGTCCATAGCTCTCTGAAATGTCGCTCCGGCATTTATAAGACCAAAAGGCATTTTTTGATATGCATAGGTTCCCCATTTTGTTCTGAATGTAGTTTTAAGCTGGTCATCAGGATGTACCAGAACTTGATTGTACCCTGAAAAACCGTCTAGAAAAGACATCAATTCAGAACCTGCCACCGATTGGAGAATTTGCTCCATAGTAGGCAATGGGAAGTTGTCTTTTAAGCTCGCTTTGTTCAAATTCCTGAAATCAATACAAATTCGAATGTCGCCATTTTTCTTTCTGACTGGCACCATATTAGAGACCCAGTTTGAATGTCAGACTGGAAAAATAATTTTGGCTTTCAAGAGCTTATTAAGCTCCGACTTAATCTGGCTCTCCAAATTTGGGTGTATTTTTCTTAATTTTTGCTGAATTGGTTTTTTATCAGGAAGCATAGGAATGGTATGCTGGATAATAGATGTATCATATGTCTTTAAGTCATCATATTTCCAAGCAAAAACCTGTTTGTTTTTTCTTAACAATTTAATAAATGCTTCCTTTTCATTCTGATATAGTCTTGTTCCTAAATTGATGTTTTGAGGAGACTCGTTGGTTCCTAGATTTATCAATTCAAACCTAAGGGTAGAACTCTGAAGCTTTGTATTAATTACAGGTTTAAACCTGTCTTTGATATCATAAAGATCTTCTAATTTTACTACTGGTTTAGGGATCGAATTTTCTTTGGGCACTTCTTTCATCTGGGAATCATGATCATCTTCCTCAATAACTTGCTTATCATAAGAATTCTCAGAAGTTAAAAATTGCAAAATATCACCATCATGATTAAATACTCTCCAATTAGTGACATTGTCAGGAATTGAAGGTCTGAAAAGTAATTCTACAGAAAATCTATCAAGGCTGTAGTCTTCAGAAGGTAGAAGCTTTGAAGCTACATTGGCTAGTAAATTTGCGGTTGAATTTTGAGATCGAGGTATAGAAGAAATGTTGAATGCCAAAAAGTGTGAGGTAAGCTCTTGAACGAGCGATTGGTAATGTTTAAGGTGAGTCGAAAGGCAATGAATTGCATTTCTAACCTGTTTGACAATGATTTCTGAATCGCCGAATACCTTTAGATATCGCACCTTCAGGCCGATTGCTTTGTATAATCCTTGGATTAAAGCTTCATATTCGGCTGTATTATTAGTGCACTCAAACTCTAACCTACAAGACAACATTGTCTTTTCTCCTTGCGGACTAACCAATACACATCTAGCTCCTGAACCTTCAGTGGACTTAGAGCCATCAAAATACAGAGACCAAAATAAAGGAATATTAACAAAAGTATCTACATTTTTCTCAACGTCATTAAAACATCTGGACCTATCAGTTTGTGAAAAATTTTCTATTTGAGATGTAAAATGATTGACTGAAAAAGGAGATGGTTGGGCAACAAAGTTGCCAAAGAATGATTCTGCCGAATAGTTCCCCAAAATGTTGTTGTTGAATGCCACAGGTTGGTTTTCTTGCTCGAATTCAGTAACTGTGTGGGTCATATGCTTCTCACGATCGATCCTTATTTGATTTGGCTTTCCCTTGTAGGGAAGCCACATATGTGACCAATCTGTAGAAATATACCCGTGCAGTTTTTCGGACCAATCTCTGCTCAATATTAAACCATAAAATTCAGGTATGTCGGCAATGTTGGAAATAATACTGAGAGGGGGGGTGAATCAGTATTATCAGATCAATCAAACTTTTTCAATGCTCAGAAACATATACGCTACTTCAGTTAGGTGAACCAGCGTGTACACGCTACTGTGACTAAATAAAACAGCGTATAAGAAGAAAACTCATAATTTAGTTAGCTTATTCTTCAGTTAAGTTCATCAGGACATTATTCACCACATTAACAGTAAACAGATGCAGTATAACAGAACAGATCAAAAGCCACACACATGAACACCAAGATATAAGGTGGAAACCCAATGTGGGTGAAAACCACCTGCTGCAAGTTGTCTCTATCTTTCTTTAATATGAAACTTCAGTTTACAATCTTTTGTACTGGTGCAGCCTTATACCAGTACACAGGCTACAACCTGCAGAAGGCTACAACCTTCTCTCGTTCTCCAAACTTCCTTGGAAGGGAGCTCCAACCCCCTTTGCTCTTGTACTAGCCAAGATACTAGTACGTAGGTGCTGACCTACAATCTTCTTTCCTTCAGATACCACCTTTCATACATTTTCAGACTGGATATTCCTGAAGCACAACATTACAATCTATAGACCCCAATTCATTCAACTTTCACAACAGATCATTGAAGCATAAAACAACCAAACTTTGAATCACTGAAACACTGAAACACTGAACCCTGTCAATCACCAGTTACCAGAACACAGAGCAGACTACAGAACTCTGCAATAACAGTCAGACCCCACTGTAAACCCAAAATCAAGCTTCAAAAGATATACGCTACTTCAATGAGCAAAACCCGCGTATACACGCGTTTTTACCGAAGCCAACCTGCGTACAGATCTAAAAATAAACTTTCTCAATTTGCAGCTGTACCAGACATCAGTTAGACCCAGAACATAACATTGCGACAATATGCAGATCTAGAAATTCGTATAATCAACCATATCATGATAGTGCATTTCAAACCATTAGATCCCGATCTATCCTTAGATCTAGTCTTCCATCAACCGATGTGATCTCTCCTTGGCTTAGATCAAGCAACCCAGAACCTGCATATCAGATCTCTTCCTCTCTTAGATATTCAAGCCTTGTCGAAAGATTATTTTGCCTAATGATCTTCTTCTCCTTATATAGCCTTAGGCCTTGCTCAATACCAAGAGCCAAAACCATAGTAACATAATACCATCAACTTCAAAACTAGGGATCGACACGCCCGTCGAGACACAATGGTCCGAAACCATAGGCACAACTTCCAAGGACTAACCACCATGGACCAAAGGTACTTTTCCACATACACGCGCTTTTTCTGAATCCAACTAGCGTGTACACGCGACTTGGGCTTAACGAACCTGCGTATATGAACTTCCTTGGCATGCTGTACTAAGATCTGTCTTCTGATTAAGTTGCCATCACCTGTACCAACCTCTGAGCACCTGTACCAACCTCTGAGTGAGTTGCCATCAAGGACAACACTTGAATCATAATGCCAACAATCTCCCCCTTTGGACTTGATGGCAACCACCACACCAAGTCATTCTCCCCCTTTGACATCAAGGGCAAAGGGCTGTGCTCCCCTTGAGGACATGCTGATACCTCTGCTTGGCTTTGCGGACTCATGCTCCCCCTGACAGTAGGCCAGATCTGCAAAAGATGTTCTTCAACAAGAACCAAGACTTATACACCATAAGGGACCTTCCTATCACCAAAAGACTCAATACATACATCCATACTCCCTACCAAGAGGGGACATATCAGAAACAACCAATTATATTACAGCATTCATCCCAGGCATAGTGGGGAAACCAACATAGGCCGTTACATGACCTTGACACCATAAAAGAGATATTACAAGAGAGATACATGACATAGAGACAACAGATCTAGACCAAGACTTATGAAAGTCATCAGCAGCATATTATAAACATCTTTTTAGATCAGCAACCAGGATTTCTTTCTGAGCTCCTTTTCCTGAAATCAACAACCAAAACAGCTGAATGCCAACAATGCTTGATGAGACTTTTAAGCTGCTCCCCCTGAACCTGTGCCTGCTGCACTCCCTGAAACCGTGCCTGAAGAATTCTGACATACCCATTGCTGTTCAGAACTCCAGAGTTTGCCCTTGCTGTTCAGAACTTCATATACGCGTTTTCTCCTGCATGAACCAGCGTATGGACGCGGATATACTCTCTGCAACATGCGTACACCATACACGCGACTTTCCCAGCATAAATCCGCGTGTATACGCGTATATACCTTTCGTAACTTGCGTATACCAACTTTTCTGTAGAACAGACAAGCTTCAACAGCAGGATGAAGCATCTACTACTCCCAGCTTTTGTCTGAGATATTCAAAAGTTTCCCTGGGCAGTGGTTTTGTGAGAATATCAGCAACTTGTTCCTTAGAAGGAACATACTCCAACTTAACCTTCTGCTCAAGCACTTGTTCCCGAAGAAAATGGTACTTGATTGGTATGTGCTTGGTCTTTGAGTGCATGACTGGATTCTTTGAAATGCTGATTGCACTTGTATTATCACATAAGATAGAGACGGGTGGAGTGCAAGTGATTTGAAAGTCCTGCAAGGTCTGCATCATCCAAAGAAGTTGTGTGCAACAAGATGCTGCAGCCACATATTCTGCTTCAGCTGTAGATAAGGCAATCGAACTCTGTTTCTTGCTGAACCAAGATACTAGTCTGGAACCCATGAAGAAAGCACCACCACTTGTGCTTTTCCTATCATCCACACTTCCAGCCCAATCTGCATCTGTGTAAGCATGAAGAGTGAGATCTGTATTTCTAGGATACCATAAGCCATAGTTTTGGGTCCCTTGAAGATATTTGAAGATTCTTTTGACTGCCTGAAGATGAGTTTCCTTTGGGTTGGCTTGAAATCTTCCAACCATTCCTACTGCATGTGTAATATCTGGTCGAGTACCTGTCAAATAAAGCAAACTCCCAATCATGGATCTATAAGTGGGTTGGTGAACTGCTGCTGATTCATCATTTGCACTGAGGCTGCATCCTGTAACCATGGGTGTACATACTGGCTTTGACTCTTCCATTCCATACTTCTTCAAGATCTGCTTGAGGTATTTGGTTTGAGACAAGAAGATACCTCCTTCATTTTGTTGGATTTGCAATCCAAGAAAATATGTCAATTCTCCAAGAAGTGACATTTCGAATTCTTTCTGCATAATCAAGGCAAAGTTTTGACTCATAGTCTCTTCATTGCTGCCAAAAATAATATCATCTACATAAACAACAAGAATTAGCAATTTGTTATTTTCAACTTTTATATAGAGATTGCTATCTGCTGATCCTTTTGAAAAGCCTTGTTGGTGAAGATATTTGTCCAACCGATAGTACCAAGCCCTTGGAGCTTGTTTGAGTCCATAGAGTGCCTTTTTCAATCTGCATACAAGGTTTGGATCATTCCCAAGAATGAAACCATCTGGCTGCTCAATATATACTTCTTCTTCTAAGTCTCCATTCAGGAAGGCTGATTTCACGTCCATTTGAAATACCTTGAAGTTTTGAAAGCTTGAGAGAGCAAGGAACATTCGGATGGCCTCAAGTCTTGCCACAGGAGCAAAGGTCTCTTCAAAATCTATTCCTTCTTGCTGTGCATACCCTTTACAAACAAGTCTGGCCTTGTTTCTAATTACTTCTCCATTTTCATTTAACTTATTCTTGAAGACCCATTTTGTTCCTATTACATTCTTATCTTTTGGTCTAGGAACTAATTCCCAAGTGTTGTTCTTTTCGATTTGCTCAAGTTCTTCATCCATTGCTTTGACCCAACATTCATCTTTGCATGCCTCTTTCACATTTTGTGGTTCAATGGAGGAGAGTAATGCCAAGTAGCTTGAAGCTTCTGCAAGTGTCCTTCTTGTTTGTACTCCTGCTTCTTTCTGCCCCACAATCTGAGTTTCTGGATGATTCTTTTGAACATATCTGGATGGAGTCTTCTCTTCTATTCTTGTCTGCTCCTCTGGTTCTTCTTGAGATTCTTCTTCTTCTTGAGGTTCTTCTTCTTCATCATTTCGCCTTTGAGAGTAACCTTCATCTTCTTCAATGTCTTCATGATGAACTTGCCTAGGAATATATCCCTTCTCATCAACCACTATATCAATACTGTCAACAATTCTGCCAAGTCTTTTATTGTAGCACTTGTATGCTTTGCTATGTGGAGAATAACCAAGAAGAATGCCCTCATCTGCTCTTGGTTCAAGTTTGCCAAGTTGCTCATCAGTATTCTTAATATAACATTTGCTCCCAAAGATTTTGAAGTGCTTCACGGAAGGAGTTTTACCACTCCAAAGCTCATGAGGTGTTTGAGTGCTGTTTACTCGGACATTTGTTTTGTTAAGAATAATAACAGCAGCATGTGCAGCTTCACCCCAGAAGGTTGCAGGAGTACCTGATTCATCGAGCATAGCACGAGCCATTTGTTGGATAGTTCTGTTCATTCTTTCCACAACCCCATTTTGCTGAGGAGTTCTAGCTGTAGAGAATTCTCTTCTTATCCCATGTTCATCGCAGAAATCGAAAAATTCATTTGATGTGAACTCCCCACCTCTGTCAGATCTGAGGCACTTAATTTTGTGTCCTGATTCATTTTCAGCCAATGCTTTGAAGGATTTGAATTTTTCGAATGCTTCATCTTTGTGCTTCATAAGCCCTAACCAAACAAACCTTGAGAAATCATCAATGAATAATATCAGATATTCTTCTCCTCGAGGTGTCCTTTTCCTAAATGGACCACATACATCTGTATGGACTAGCTCAAGAGGCAAGCTAGCTGATCCTTCCTTCTCTGGAAAGTTAGTTCTGGTTTGCTTTCCGAACTGACAAGATTTGCATATGGTGTTGTCTGGAATTTTGATGTCTGGAAGATCGCGAACTGCCTGATATTTGCATGCTTTCCTTATTTGTGAGAAGCTTAGATGTCCCAACCTTCGATGCCATAACCAGTGCTCTTCATCCTTGCTAAGATAGCATTGTTGTTGTCCTTCTTCAAATATGTACAGATTATTTGGAGTTCTTTTGCCTTTGAGAACTGTTTTACCTGTATCAAGATCACGAACAAGACATCCATTCGATCTGAAAATAACCTCGGTTTTTTGATCACACATTTGGCTGACACTTAGAAGATTATGCTTCAATCCATCAACATACAAAACATTTCCAGCCTTGACCTTTTCTTTCAAAGGAGCAATACCTTTTCCTTTTATAGTTGCAGGAGTATCATTTCCAAAAGAAACTTTCTTTCCCTTTTCTAAAGTAGAATAAGATTCAAGTTTTTCTTTATCACCTGTCATATGTTTCGAACATCCACTGTCAATATACCATAGATTTTCCTGTCCTTCTGCATAAAATGCTATCCCACATCTTTCTGTTTGAGGTTCCTTTATTCTCCATGTTTTGGTGCTCGTGGCTTGTTCCTTTTTCTCCTGAAACCTGCTCCTGCATTCAGAGTCTTTATGACCAAAATTATTGCAAATAGAACATTCAACTTCATTTTCAAGAACCGAAAAGTTGTTATAGGTCCTTTTTGTAATCCCTGTCATACTTCTTTGTTTTTGAGCTTCCCTAGTCATGATTGTTTTATATGCAACACATTGAGCTGCTTTGTGACCAAAGTTATGGCAAGAAAAGCATTGTCCATTGAAGAAGCTTCTGCGGTTATTGAATCTACCAGCCAACTGATTGTAGTTTCTATTTTCATCTATTCTTGAGCCAAACTGAGAAGATTTTACCTGTGGTTGGTTGTAGCTTTTGTTCACCCTTAAGAAGGATTGTCCCTGATAGTTTCTGTTTGTAATCCGTCCCTGCTTTACCTGATTATCTTCATTGTTCTTCTGCTCATTTCTTCTTGCTGCATCAAGATAACTTTTTGAGGTGGATGCTTGAGAGGTTTCTCCATTATAGCCCAAACCTGTCTTGTTTAGAGGAGACCGCTGCACACTGATAATCTCATCCAAAGTTTCAGATCCTTTGACAAACTTAAGATTAATAGCTTTTGTTTTCTCAATTTCTTTTCTGAGACCAACAATTTCACCTTCTAGTTTTTCAAGATGTTTTTCCTTTTCATCAATTTGAAATTGCAAAGTATCAATGATCACATTCTTTTCTTCTATGCATCTCTTGAGTCTAGTAATTTCATTATAGAGATTATCCACATCTACAGCATCCTCATAATCATCATCTTCAAATGCCATTAACAGCTTATATTTATTACCTTGTTCATCTTCATCACTGTTTGATAAGCCATCACTATCTTCATGGGTGTAGTAGCTTTTCTTATTTGCACTTTGTTTCTTGTTCCATCTAGCAGGTTCTTTTCCTTTATCCTTATAAGGACATTTTGCAGCATAATGACCTACTCTTCCACAAGCAAAGCATTTGAAAGGTAGCTTACCTCTGAACCTTCCAAAACCCCTTTGAAGATTTCTGACAAAATTTGATTCTTCTTCCTCTTCTTCTGGAACATGGCTTGCTTCATAGTAATCTTCTTTTCCTGATGCCTTAAAAGCAGCTTCCCTTCTGTCAGATGGACCTCCCTTTCTCATTTCATAAGCAGTTAGAATTCCATGTAGCTGAGACATAGTGAGAACACGGAGATTTTCTTTTTCTTCTATTGCAGATACTTTAGACTCAAACTTGGGGGATAAAGATCTTAGAATCTTTTGAACTACTATAGTCTCTTTTATTTCTTCACCCAAATTTTTCATACAATTAACAATCTCATCTACCCGAAGAAAATAATTAGCCACACTTTCATCATTATACATCTTGAGAGTCTCATATTGAATCCCGAGAGTTTGAAGTTTAGCTTGCTTTACCTGTTCATCTCCTTCATAGCTAGTGATCATTTTGTCCCATATCTCTTTTGCTGATTTGAAGTGCATGACCTTCATGAATTCTGTTTGGGATATACTTCCTAATAGAGTACTGACTGCTTTTGCATTTGTTTCATACTGCTTTTTCTCAGCTGGATCTGTAGGAGTAGCTGAAGGAAAGACATAGCCTGTTTCTACAATGTTCCAAACTTCTGTACCAAGAGATTGAAGATATACAGTAACTCTTACCTTCCAATAATTGAAATTTGTCCCATCAAAAATCGGTGGCCTGATTGATGCTTCTTTCTCGTAGTTGCTCATGATGAATGATCTACCTTCAAGCGATCAAGCTTCTCTGAAGGACCTGCTCTGATACCAATTGTTGGAAATAATACTGAGAGGGGGGGTGAATCAGTATTATCAGATCAATCAAACTTTTTCAATGCTCAGAAACATATACGCTACTTCAGTTAGGTGAACCAGTGTGTACACGCTACTGTGACTAAATAAAACAGCGTATAAGAAGAAAACTCATAATTTAGTTAGCTTATTCTTCAGTTAAGTTCATCAGGACATTATTCACCACATTAACAGTAAACAGATGCAGTATAACAGAACAGATCAAAAGCCACACACATGAACACCAAGATATAAGGTGGAAACCCAATGTGGGTGAAAACCACCTGCTGCAAGTTGTCTCTATCTTTCTTTAATATGAAACTTCAGTTTACAATCTTTTGTACTGGTGCAGCCTTATACCAGTACGCAGGCTACAACCTGCAGAAGGCTACAACCTTCTCTCGTTCTCCAAACTTCCTTGGAAGGGAGCTCCAACCCCCTTTGCTCTTGTACTAGCCAAGATACTAGTACGTAGGTGCTGACCTACAATCTTCTTTCCTTCAGATACCACCTTTCATACATTTTCAGACTGGATATTCCTGAAGCACAACATTACAATCTGTAGACCCCAATTCATTCAACTTTCACAACAGATCATTGAAGCATAAAACAACCAAACTTTGAATCACTGAAACACTAAAACACTGAACCCTGTCAATCACCAGTTACCAGAACACAGAGCAGACTACAGAACTCTGCAATAACAGTCAGACCCCACTGTAAACCCAAAATCAAGCTTCAAAAGATATACGCTACTTCAATGAGCAAAACCCGCGTATACACGCGTTTTTACCGAAGCCAACCTGCGTACAGATCTAAAAATAAACTTTCTCAATTTGCAGCTGTACCAGACATCAGTTAGACCCAGAACATAACATTGCGACAATATGCAGATCTAGAAATACGTATAATCAACCATATCATGATAGTGCATTTCAAACCATTAGATCCCGATCTATCCTTAGATCTAGTCTTCCATCAACCGATGTGATCTCTCCTTGGCTTAGATCAAGCAACCCAGAACCTGCATATCAGATCTCTTCCTCTCTTAGATATTCAAGCCTTGTCGAAAGATTATTTTGCCTAATGATCTTCTTCTCCTTATATAGCCTTAGGCCTTGCTCAATACCAAGAGCCAAAACCATAGTAACACAATACCATCAACTTCAAAACTAGGGATCGACACGCCCGTCGAGACACAATGGTCCGAAACCATAGGCACAACTTCCAAGGACTAACCACCATGGACCAAAGGTACTTTTCCACATACACGCGCTTTTTCTGAATCCAACTAGCGTGTACACGCGACTTGGGCTTAACGAACCTGCGTATATGAACTTCCTTGGCATGCTGTACTAAGATCTGTCTTCTGATTAAGTTGCCATCACCTGTACCAACCTCTGAGTGAGTTGCCATCAAGGACAACACTTGAATCATAATGCCAACAGGCAATTAAAATATCAATTCTCTGGACAACCCTGGGGTCAGCAGACAACCTGATGGTTACAGAATTAATTTCACCCACTACCTGCACTTTAGTCCTATCCAACTGCACAATATGAGTGGCTGAATTCTGTGGTTCAATGTTCAGCTTAGAACAAACTGAAGCTGGCATTATATTAGATGAAGCCCCTGAATCAATTAAACAGTTTTGCAGGTTTCTATTATAAATCTCGTACATCAGCAGGAAGGGTGGAGTGTGAGAATTTGATTTATCTCCAATTAGAACTGAATCGGTAGCTTCAACCATACTTGCAGGAGGCTGGCCTTGATCGTTGGCAGCTCTTGTACTGGGAAGGGGAGTAGAGGGAACAACATTTAATTCTTGGAGAAGTAATTTTTGTTGATGTTTTAATTTGCTAAGCTCAAACATAGTTATATTTGCCTTAGTTTTCTTCATATCATCAACAATATTATACTCCATTGAGTCAGATATCACTAATGTCTTGGATGTTGAAGGAGTATTAGGAGTTGAAGGCTTGTTTTGGGGGGCTACTACAGGTGACTTCTTAGGGGGAATTTTTTCCTTTGCTGTAGCAGCACCTGCGCTCCTCTTCCTCGAGGTTGCTTGGGGAAGTTCAGAAGTACTTTTACTTCTTGTAGTAACCGGAAAGGCTTCTTCTTCATTCTCAGTATCAGAGTTTGGGAGTATAAAATCCCACATTCCATGGCATTCAGCTACATCTTCTTCATCATCGGTTTGTGAAGTCATTTCCTCATCCTCTTCTTCTTGGTCTGATTCTGCGTTAGATATGACGTTGGGTGGCTTTGATTCAGTTTTCTTGTAAGTTCTAAATGGTCTTTTATTTGAGGTTTCGGCCACCTGCTTCTTGATATCAACCATTTCGTTAGACAATGTTTTAAGGACCTTTTGTAAACCTTCCATGTCATAGGGGTCCTTTAGGGTTTTCTTCTTGGAATCTTCTTTAAACGAGACTTTTTTGGCTTTTCGATCTTCTAGAGCAGCTTTCTTCTCAAGAGCATTAATGGGCTTTTCAACAGCAAGTTCTTCTTTCATGTTTTCAGCTAAGGTAGGTTTCCCAGCCCTGTCTACAAAAATAGCTATGTTGGCAGGTAAGGCAGTAATATACCATTCGCTTCGGATTTGTTCACTTGGTTTAGAATCGGTAGGGATTTTATTCAAGAGTTTATTAAATCTGGCATTAAACTCCTTTATTGGTTCTCTATGCTCTATCCTCAGATTGGAGAGATCGTTTATTAAAGTTGCTAAGGACCTATCATCTCCATACTTGGTGAGAAACCGCTCTTGGCATGTGTTCCAACTGGTAATTGAACTAGAAGGTAAGGAAAAATACCAGGATCCTGCTGATCCTTGTAAAGTGTAGGGGAAAGGTCTTACAACAACATCTTGCTCTGTCACTCCTTTTAAGTTAACTGCTAACATAAAATTGTTAATATGTTCTTCAGCTTGGGTTCCGTTATCTGGATTAAATTTAGGCAGCCATTTTTCGGGAGCATCTGGTAGATCATGCAATGGTCCAGGCATGTTGACTGCACCCGGCCTAGTCCATGGATCTGCCATTATGCTAGCGACAGTGGTTGTCACTACTGTCGGGATTCCAGATGTTTGGTGAGGTGTCAAAGATGAAGAGTGAATAGGTTGGGATATTGAGGCTCCTGTTCCCTGATGAACAACAATTTGTAATGGAGGATTGGGTGGTTGACTTTGCAGATGAGGAGATGAAATGGAGGATGTGGAAGAAAAATCCCCACTATCAGATCCTTCAGTATTTTTCTTTGGCTTTTTCCTTTTGGGTAAAGGAAACTCAGTGGGTTCAATACCAAGTTTTTCGCTCTGAAGTCTGGTAAGAGGATGAGTGAGGTTGAACTGCGAAGTCGCACTGCTTTCTGATATCTCAGATTTCTGTGGTGAGATCGAGAAGCTCTGAAGTTTTTGGATTAGAGACTGGACTTCAGGAGATTCAAGACTTAACTGTTCTGGGATATGATGGGATTGAGCAGTGGTGGTAGATTCCTCTTCTTCTTGGTTATGGGCTGGCGAACCAGCATGTAATTGAGAAGAACGAGGAGATTTGCAGGGAGAATTACTCTTAGAATGACTTGCCGATTTGGGTCCGCTTGCCATTCACAGTCAAGGCCCTCCTTCTAGCGCCAAAAATGTTGATGCCCCGAAAATCGTTGCAACAACATTGGGGGAACCACCCGGTCCGGACCTTAGTGCAGCTCCTTTTCCGTTTGGAATAGTGGTTCCGACTGGGGATAATGGGACCAGTTTCCCAAGAATTATAAGTAAACGGGATGGATGAGTGACTTATGACATAAGATGGTAATAAGCGAACAGCTAAACTATAAGCGAAATGTAATAACTATAATCTAATCCCGGGACTTATCACTTGGTAAAGCGTAGCGTTTGATGATCTGTACTTTAAGGCAGGCATATAGATGACTCTAACACTTAAGCATAGATGTTTAAACCATTTAAAATTTCTCTGCATAATTAGTTATGCAGAGCGATTATAGCGAATTACTACACTTAATCATTTATATCATTGATACATGCATGGGTGAAAGAGATAACAAATCACCAAAACATTCAATAGTGAAACGAAATGAAGATTCGCTGTTATATCGCATACATGCATTCAACAATAGCAAAGATATTAACACAGTAATTCATATAATAAGAAAGAACATAGATACAGATAATAGTACCATGTAAGCTGCTCGATCAATCCAGTATATTAATCACTATGTCGCAGTCCTTCCTTCAAATCAGAAAGCATTCCAAACAACAAACAGTCGTGCGCAATTGTGTAAAACAGCCTTCTAATCAAAATTAAGAACCGTTGGTCGAGTTTCACAAAAGAATATAGACTGAAGCACAATAGTGCAAACTTCAGCCTTTAAGTCTATTACAAAATTTTACAACCCTTTCCAAAACAATGAAAGGGTCTATAAATACTATACTAATCTAAATATCTAAACAACTAAAAAGCTATTAAATTGGCATCAATAAATGTTTTTTCCATTTTTCTTGGCAATCTGGCAGTTGGCGGCAATGCTTCATTCGGTGGGTTCTTTGCCTTTACTCCTTAGCTGACATATCGCCAGCATTGGCTCTACTTTTGGTGGAGTATTGAGGCGCGAAGTTAGTTGGGCATCATATGTAGCATCCTGAATGTCGGGGATCAGGCATCCGAGGGCATCTGTTAAACACTTGAGAGCAGACCTTTGAGTATGTGGCTTGACTAGAAAGAGCCAATATGCTTCAGAGGTTAAAGTATTTACTCCGGTAATTAACTTCCTCTGTTCCTCCAAGCCATGATAACTTGTTTGTTCAAGCATATCTGCTGTTGTTATGCTTCCAGGTGTGCACTTGGAGATCATGTTTGCCAAATAAAGTGTATCATTGACTAGGTTGATCATATTGCTGGCAATTATTTTACACCTGGAACCTGCCCTTTCTGCTTTCATTACCTGAGTGTTCCATTCCGTGAAGAGTATGTCCTTGTACGCTTCATGGATTCGGGACAAATTCGCCGCTTTCCCTTCTTCAGTGTCTTGCCACTCAAGATAATCGGATATGGCATCTTCGGCCTGATCTAGCTCATTTCTGGCCTTCTCTATTTGCTCACACACTGTTGTAGATATTTCGCATAATGGCTCAGCCTTAGCAAGTTGTTGACATAGAAGTCTGATCTGAGACAGTAATGCGCTATTTATTTGAGTTGCCTCTGCTCTGAAATTTTTCACACTCTGTGTGCTCTTGATACCTTCGAGCTGTGCTGATAGTTGAGCTATTCGCTCATCTTTCGATTTCATCATCAGCTCATTTGATGCTTTCAACTGTGACAATGCCTCCGACAATTCTCTTGCCTTCTGCGTTTCACTTTGGTTTATCCTTTGTCTTTCAATTTGCAGTTGCTGGGTTAACAAATTGTTTTCCTGCTGTTGAGCCAGCAACTGCTCTTCCACCTGTGCTGCTTTGTTTTTCGCTTCAATTACCTCTGCCTGTAATGCATATATTTCATGGTCCTTAGTCTTCAACAGAAGACTTACCTCCGATGCTTTGTCGATAGTTGATGCAGAATAAGCTCCCGCGAATTGAGACAGTTTTGTTAGATCATCGGAGGGATCCAAATCCTCCTTCCAGACCATATTGCCCATGACTGTTTGCTCAGGAAAGATAGAAGGTTGATCAAGCCTTCATCTTTTCTTAGAGCGCTTAATAACGGCTCTATGCTTTGGGCTGTAGAAAATATCGAGGGGAGGAATTTCTTCCACCTGGAGAACAATTTTATCGGAAGGGTCCTTATTGATTACCTCGACATCCTGTGAAATGGGTGGGCCGCTGGTTCCTCCTAGAACCTGAGAAGAAGTGGTATCGGGCGCATCGCTTGTTTTAGAGGTGTCTGTGTCTTTGGAGCCTTCCTTACCACTGATAATGGAATCGAATTGGTTCCATTGTTTAATCAATTCAGGATTGGTGGAGGTTTGCTTATGTTGCTCTGTATGGGCTTTGCTCCGTTCTTTTTCTTGTTCTAACTTCTGTTGTTCTTCAAGTGCTTTTCGCTGTTGCTCCTCTGCCTTTTCCGCTGCTGCTCCTCCAATTCCTTTTTCTGCCTATCTGCTAGTTCTTTCTTTAGTTTCTCTTCTTCCTTCTTCTTCCTCTGCTCTTCTTCCTTCTTCGCCTTTTGCTGCCTTTCTATCTGCTCCTTTTTCTGCCTCTCTGCTTGCTCTTTTCTTAGTTTCTCAGCCTGCAGCTTCTTCTGCCTTTCCTCCTGTTGTTTATCATGTTCTTTAGTTGTAACAGGAGGTGGATGTATCTGTTGCCGACCAGGCTCGCTTGAGGAAGACGCTAGGGTTGTGGATAATAAATCTAGAGGCAGAGTTTGCAACCTCTGCTCCCTAAGTTTATTAAACTCAGTCAACGCCTCATCATTGTATTTCATTCTGGCAAGCTGTTTGGTTTGGCTTATTGTATCGGCACCTACGAACAGGTCATCAAACATATCCTCTTGATGATCAACTTTTGTTAATTTTGCTTGTTCTAGGGCAGTGTAGGCAGTTTTCTTTGGATCATAGAGTCTGTTTGGGATAGTGGCCAGGGATAAAGTTTGGAGTTTTGTCGCTTCTTTTTCTGCATGCTTATAATTAAGCAGAGTAAAAACCCCAATTCTTAAAGGAAAAGAGGGCCAACCTTTCTTCTTCTCCTCTTTGAGAGTTTGTGTGACACTCTCGGCCATAATCTGGTAGCAGATTTCCCGGGCTAACAGTTTGTCTGGGATATATAAAGGGAGGACATGTGGCCTAGCCTTACTCCCAAAAACTCTGATATAGGTGAAATGCTCTTCCCCGAACCAACTCGCTACGGCTGGTAAGTCAAAAGAAGCTTCATAGGAAATTCTGGGAATGGGTTTGTCATAAATAGAATAGTAAATGGGCACCATGAAACCATTACAAATTTGGTACAAATGGTCCTTGTAAGAGGACTTCCACAATTTCTGATGGTATAAATGAATGGGTGTTGGATCTTGGGTGGTCCATCTCCAACCGAGGACATGAAACTCAGAATTAAAACACAGGGTATCCATAATGTAAGTAGTATAATAAAATGGCGGGATTTTCCTTTCGGTGACTATAGTTTTGGCTTTAAATTCATGAACAGCCACGACCAACTTATCAGAAATAATAGTGGCCCAATCCATAATTATACTATTGATAGCCGCTTCCATTAGGGGAACCATGTCAATATTGATATTAACGGAGTCATGTAATCCCCACAATCTACGCATCATAATCCCCGCATAGCAATAGGGAGAAGCCAAAGAAACGTTGGAGTACTTACCCGAACTTTCATGCTTGTGTTTGGCTGGGTTCTGCCTCCAATCTCGGAGGGGTTCGGATGGTGATTCATTTTCTTTTGCGAATTTCTCCACGAAGGCTCTGTTATAGACTAGCTTCGGTTCAGGCAGATGATACATTCGCCTCAGGTCATCAGGCTTGAATGACCCGAAAATCCTTCCATCCCTTGTATGAAAATTTCTATCAGTGATGGGGATTTCTTCAATTGCCCAGCGCACCACATCTGTGTAAGGGAGAACCTGCTCTCTGGCAGCTATTCTGTGTAAAAAGGAGTCGGCCAAGTCTTTGAGAGTTGCATCAGACTTCCTTAGTACATCTACACTAGCCTTTCTCACTGTCTTTTGTGGTTGCTCGGCCTCCAACAGATTATATGTGCCCTGCCATGTGGTCCTAGAAAGACCAGTGCACGTAGTGTCCGAGATTAGGCCTTTCTTCGAAATTGTAGCAGCTTGATCTGCAACAGGTGTTGCAGTGGAACCAGCAGTCCTCTTATTTTTCTTCCCCATCATGTTCAGGCTTTTCTCAACAAACGAACTCTACACAAATGCAAGAGAAATCGTAACACGAGAAATAATGAAGACAAAGCATAATGGGAAAGATATATATCACTTGAAGCGTGGCGATATTAATTCTCAAAAAGTGGCTACAGATCCAATCACTGGTAAGAGATCGCATATGCATTAATGGTGTTTTTTAAGGCCTGCTACCCATTAAATGACCTTTACACTGTTATTCAGTTGAATGACCTCCTAACGCGTGCAACAGATATGATAATGCTTTAGACGCAAGTATTCTTTAATCGAAGGGGCAAAGTTATTAAATACACATGCATTACCTTATCCCTGCATTTAACGGCATTTTGAAATCTGCGCTTTATCAACCGGATTTAAATATAACTTTAAGGCTTAAAGCAATCACTTTTTGAAAATGCCGATTACCGATGAACAATATCGCATCGCATCGGGGGAAAGAGTTACACTATCGTTTGAAAGTAGTCCTGGCGAACGCCGATTGCGATATCGCATCGGACTAGCGTGTGAACACATTACCAGATGCATATTAAGTGATTTGCCGACTTCCGATAGCGATATCGCATCGCATCGGGGAAAGACCTGAGCGCCTTATGAGAGTGCATGGGATACCGTCGACGGCTGATAGCGATATCGCATCAGGTCGGGGTTTATAACTTAAAGCGTTTTCCCACAAGAGGCAGTGCCGATAGCCGATCGCCGATATAGTGTCGCATCGGGGTATAAGATATGTGCTCTTTTTGTGTATGCATTGAATACCGCCGTCGCCGATAGCGATATCGCATCGGCAAAGACCGAAGTGCCCTTTAAATGCGTCTCTGTTGTTATTGCGATATGCGATCTTGTGATCGCTTTATCGCAATAACAAAAGATTGTTTTATTTTGGGAACATTGTTATTCAAAAAAGGCTTCAATTCACAAACACATTTGATTATCATACCTTTTCGAACAAATTCATTAATACCAATTAATTTTTTAAAAGGGACCCATTTCATATGTTGATTGTTTATAAATACAGATGATATGAAATGGGGGGTTGTTGTAGGGCACAACAGGGAGGAAGGCAGAACCCTCCCTCTCAGAATTGTGTAATGTTGTCTGAGCAATGCAGAGTCCGGGCCAAGGTTACCTGACATCTAACATCTTATCAATATCCTTCTTGACCTTCTACTTGACTCATGGATGCAACCTCTAAGGTCGATGCTTAATAGGCTTCACATCTAGATTTAGTGCAATTTTCATTTCTCCCAAATCACCTTTAATTCCCTTCAATTCTGAGATGGAACAAGGGAATAAATCTTCATATTGTTTGAGCAGGTCAAAAAATTTCCGCATGGTCTAATCATCCCAGTAGTCCCCAGTAGAGGAAAGCTTTAGTTTCTCTTTAGTTCCAATATTCATCTTCTTCAATTTAAGTGGTTGTAGGTGTGGAGCATCACAAACAATATCCTCTTTAATTTTCTATTCTCCTTTAGACTCTTTGAAAGATAGGTGCCTTAACTCCTCTAAATCATCATCTGGGTCTTTGTTAATTTTACCACAAACAACAACTTCATGAAATCTTGAATCATACTAGTGCACAAAGTCTCCATACCTGTTGCATTCTGCTAGTGCATCCTCTCCCAAAAACAAGACACCTCTAATATCTTTAAGAACTTGTGCCATCTTATCATCAGTAGCAGAAAAAGAAAATTATTTACAAAACTGAGCTGTCAGAGCATACCAATCAGTTGTCTGGTGTTTTACTTCCTGTAGTAATTACCAAATTTGTGGAATATTTCCTAAATAATGAATAAATAGACGAGGCCATATTTCAACTGTTAGACCATCAACCTTCCATACAGAATAACAATGCACAACATGGTCTTGTGGAGAAGTACAACTGTTATAAATAGGAATGTTTCTCAAAAGCTCATTTGGTAGGAAAAATTGGTATAAAAAAACAACCTTAACAATGACCCATTCTTGCAGATGATCCCAATGTGCTACCCACCATGTTGTGGGAGTAGCTTGCAAAGAAACACTCATTACAGGGATCTTCTGACATTCTTCTATGCAAGAATCAATTTCTTTAATAAAATTTACAACAGAATTAATATCATTAAAAATAGGATACTTGTGTACCTCAGTACCAATCCAGCAAATACATTGAACAATAGTACAATATTGGGAGTGGATTTCATGGGAACCATGTTGTCATTCTTCCATTGGAGCTTTAGAGCCAACTTTAGTGCTTTGGATACTCGTCCAACTAATAGAGCCAATTGTTGTGGGGTTAATGTAATCTTCTCGCTTTCTAGCAGTTAATTGATGCAATTGGTCCACTAGAGGATTCAACATCATCCATAGGTTTGGTAAACCTCGGACCTTGATATGGATCAAGAGGTTGTATAACACACATACCATCCACTTCAAAATTCATAGTCTCCCATTTTAAATCAATGATTGCATAATTTTCGAAAGCCCAATCAATGCCCAAAAAAGCCCGATATGGGTGTTTGTCCCAAATAATATTAATAACCTTGAAATATGCATGAGTTTTAACACCATCTATATCAAACCCAACATATTCCAGTCTACCAGCAGGGAGAATGCAATATTGGTTTTCCATTCACAACTGAATATGGGAATAAACCAACTTGTGTTTTCCAAGAGCTTCCCAAGTCTTTCTTGGAAAAATATTAACATCTGATCCCAAATCCAACATGAATTTCTTGATTTGAAATCCTACAATCTGATCATCCACCTGAAACTCCCTTCCATTCCTCTTCTCACTCCTTTGCACCAGTCCGGAATTCCTCTCAGGTAGGTTTACAGAAATCAATTCCTCAGAGAACACGTCGTCCTTAACAATGGTCTTCAATCTCTTCCGCAACTAGCCAGTGAGATTCTCATTATTCATAATATCTAAGAATAACTTAAACCAATCCATTATATGTTGGGAAGATTCTGAAAAAATGTTTCCCTTGACATCCATTTACTTGCTCCTGCAATTCACTGCGAGGTCCCTGTGAAGACATTAACTGATGAAAGAGTTCAGTTGCATCCCTATAATACCCCTTTTGCTGGTTTGGATCATATGATTCTTAGAGATGCAGGCTTTATAATAGTTGGATGATTAGGGGCTCCAAGACCAGTTGTCGCCCTCTTTCCTCCTCTCATAACAACATTTATATTAGGTTTCATTGAAGGACTAGGGTTCCGGGGCTATGCACATACTAAATTAGCTTCCTTCACCTGGTTTCGCTCTTCCCATCAAGCAATAAGTTCAAGGAAGTCTTATGTTGCACACATATTTACTCGACAATATGAACACCATGGTCTTCGTGGAAAAGGAAATCATCTCACCACATGGACTTCTTGATCACAAGTATAACATCTAATAGGACCTCTCCCAACCATCCTTCCTCCCCTTGAAGCTCCTCCTCCTCTCCCTTGAGGAGTCTCATCAACACGAAAAGCAGAATGGTCAAGACAGTTCACTAAGGAATCCAAGGAATGACATTGATCTCTATGATGATTAGGGGAATCAAAAAATTTGCAAAAGAAGTTATTTGGAACATTTGAATATGTAGGTTTTAACCCCGTACATAATTACCTGCATACGAATTCTAAAAACAAAAAATAAACAATGGCCAGAGCATAACACATAAAACAAATATGCACATAGATTTTCCCCTGGATCCAAAAACCGGGACTACTAGATTGATTTTTCTTTATTTTCCTTTCAATGTTACAATACCTATATATACATGTCGATGCATCAATAAGCCTCAATCCATTAAACCTGGATAAAAACATAACTGTAGTTCCCTTGACTCGACCTAGAAAATACCATGGCCCGAAAACCATCGTGCCCAAAATAATGTGTGAAATCCATGCACAAAACCATAGGTAGGTCTACCCCAACTAATATAGGGTCCAAAGAATGTAACACACCCCAACAGAATACTTTTGGGGCTAGTCGTGGAAAGAATATAACACAACCAAACAAAATACTTCTGTAAAATAGGACACAAATGAGGTTGATGCCCAAAGCTTCGACATATTCCATAGTAATCATTTGTAGGCATACCTGGTGAACTTGGAAAAGACTAGAACTGAGTATGACCCTAATAGGGAAGTGCGGATGATATTTTTGCAACTCCTGAAGGTTGTGGTGATGGGGATCCCATAGGCGTACTTCCCAATCCTGATCCTCTCAGTCGCGGGCATTCTGTAGCATGGTGTCCTTCGACCTGACAGTGGGTACACCAAACAGGAGGTCTCTCAAGACGTGTAAGTGCTAGATATTCTAGCCTTTCTGTCAAAGTATCAATTTTATTTTGGAGGCCCATAATAGTAGGATCTGTCAAATCCCCCCCAACTTTGTGATCCAGTGGATAAAAAACCATAACCTCAATTTTCATTTTTCTCTAGGGCATCTTTCAGCGTGGTAACCTTGTGATAAGATAACGAAATCTAGGTCATTGGTAATAAAGCCTTGATAAAACAGTCTCTTTGGTTATGGGGGTCAATAGGGTAAGATAACTTACTAATAACATCCTTTAATCGTTTCTTGCATTACCAAGCCAATTCCCCCTCCCTTGGGTGAAAGTCCAACAGCTCTCCCAATCCTTGTTGATTTGATTGTGGTAACTTAAACTCCTGAATAAGTTCATGCTTAACCAGGTCAATACCAGCATTGGGGTTAACATCAATCTATTTTATGAGCCACCTCAAAGCCTTATCCCGCAATGTGTTCTAAAACTAAATGAGCTTAGTAGCGTCAGGGGTCTGGTGAGATCTCCAAATAGATTCATACAAATACCAATGTTTCTCAACATCTTCTCCCCCCTTTCCTGCAAATGTGGGGTATCTTGTAATTGACCAAGTTGTGACTCAAGCCATGGTTGGTTGCATTTTAGAAACAAGTATGAACCCTCATGAACCCGGTTGATAATAACTAACTAAACTTTAATAAAATTACGTACTTTTCAAAAGAGAAAATATGGACTTTGATATAGTACTAGGAGAAGGTCAGGGGGAGGAGGAATAGCCGTGTTGCTATGCTACGACGTTCTATGTTCTAATGTTGACTCATCTTCAAAGAAACGTCGCCTCATCACGAAATGTAAATCATCATATATTGGTGTATCATCATATGGTTTCCTAGATAGTCGGACATCTGGATCAGGTGTTTGAAACCTTTCTACATCCTCATGCATTAGAGTAACTGCTCTTAATCCATTCACTCCACTTCCACTTCAACTCCCACTGGCCACTCCCATCATGCCAGAAAAATAACTCTCCCTCACTCCCTTCCCTTAGCTCTGGATTCTCCATTCCACTATTGCACTCTACCGAACTCCTCACAATGTCACCTATGCACTATAGTTCGCTTCATCTAACTCTAATTTCCCGCAACTTCTTCTCACACCACTCTTCAACGATTCTCACCCTCTACAATGCCCTAAAGTCCCTTGCCTTTCACAACTCTTCTTGATTAATTATAGGAATTCCTTCATCCTCCCACAATGACATGACCTTCCTTTCCCCTAATCCATTCCCCCAATACAAGTAACTTAAGTTGCCATTTGATTTGGTTGAAACTCCAAAAAGATGTCTTCGACTAACTATACCTTAATCCAAAGTGGGATTTCCTTCAGAAACCATCCTCATAGTCCAAATTTGAATATAACCTCTTTGTGGGAAAACGATTATTGCTTTTTAGCTACAAACCCAATAATATATCCTTCAAGCGTTGCGTTAACCCAAAATTCAACAACTCTTATTAGTTATATATCCAACCATCGAAGATCGACCATAAATACTATTGTATAATTCTTGTGTAACCTTTGATGTATGGTAATCCTTGATTTACGGTGATATCGAGTCTGTTGGGTCCCTATAATACTAGTGATTGCCCCATTACTATTGTAGTTATACCCCTTATTTATATTGTTGTGCCCCTATTACCCCCATATTGTTATTTCTGTGCCCCATAGAATCCCTCTATTGTTATTTTTGTGGCTTTATATTATTATTGTTAGGTCCGCTGGATTATATTGTGACTCCTTAGACTCCTATATATAGAAAGGAGGTTTTGTCATTTGAATCATAAAAGAATTGTTCATTTATGTAATGTAAAGGAGGTTTCCCCCTCGAAGAGGCTGAATTCTAAGGCATTGATCTATCTTTTCTATCTTTTCTTGAGCTAGTTTCATAACATTTGGTATCAGAGCTTTGGAGTCTAGGGTTTCGCTGCTCCAAACAGGTCATCGTGGAATTTTCGCTATAACTTTTTTTCTGTGACGTTTCAGAATTCGCAAAAAAAACCCATTTGAGAAGAAATAGCGCTGAACCTTGGGTCCAAATTTCAGATCATTTTGCGCTATATTTTCGGAGATATGATCTGAGGAAGTTGGTCTTTTTGCAGACTCCTGAATTACATTCTAAACAGGTGACCTGGGGAAAATTGTCATAACTTTCTCTCTGAAGATCGGATTGAAATTTCATAAGAAGGTACAAAAATAGAACGGACTGTAGTTTCTTGTATGCATTTTTCAGATCCATATGTCGAAAACGTGACTTGTAGCACGTCGTACAAGTTTTCTCTACTGAATTAGTTTAAAATCAAGTCACTGTGGGAGATTTCGCATAACTCTTCCTTGGAGAATCCAATTTGGGTCAGACTTGTGGCATTGGAAAGAGGACATAGAAGGATACTACAGGTTGCAATTTCAGAACTAGATGATTCGAAATTACAGAGATACATCAGATTCAATATCAGGCTTCTACAAAGGGAAAAAAGGTGTGTAGTTTTTTTTAAATTTTTGCGTAAGCTTGGTTTGAAGGAATTCAAAGGGCATAGTAAAGCATTATTATCGGTAACTGATGCACCGAGGAAAGAAAATGCAAACACTGAGTAATGAACCTGAAAGATCTAGCATGACTCATGAAGAAGAGGAAGAAATGCTACATGATATATCAAAATTACAAGAACAAGTGCAACAAATTTCACGCTCACAAAAGCTAACAGAAGCTAAGATAAATGGCATGGAATCTAAGATAAAGGGCATGGAAGCTAAGATGGATGATTCGAACATAGATTTGAAGAGAGACATGGCAGATTTGAAGACAAACATGGACGAATTGAAGATAAATATGAATAAGTTGCTACAAGAAATGGGCACTAAGGATGAAAGGGTACTAAAGGAAACTCATGATGAGAATAAAAGAAGTGTTAATCATGATTCCATAGATGCTAATGTTGGATCAAAGACTCACCATATTCCAAAAATCGATATGAGGAAGTTTGATGGCAAGGATCCTGCCACATGGATATTACAGATGGAGCAATTCTTCGATCTCAATAATGTGCAAAACACACAAAAGGTACATATGGCAACTGTATATTTGGAACCAAATCAGTTTGTATGGTATCAATGGCTTTGCTCTCGTAAAAAAATTATCACTTGGGCAATTTTTACGGAAGAATTGATAGCACATTATGAGGATACAAAAAGCAACACTTTTTTTAGCCAATTGATAAGTCTCAAACAAAAGGGTTCAATAATGGAGCACATTGAGGAGTTCCAAAAATTGAACATAAGGGTAAAAGATATTCCAGAGGAGCATAGGGTTGATGTGTTCATAGGGTCTTTAAAGGATAATATCCAACATGATGTTCACCTTTGGGAACCTGATTCATTAGAGAAGGCATTCAGGTTAGCAAGAAAAATGGAAAGCAAAATTATGGCAACCAGGAAGCATACCACTCACAACTATAAAGATGGAAGTGTTGTTGCCCCTAGTCTTCCACAACCTACAAGGTTGACACCACAACAATTGGAAGAAAAAAGAGCAAAAGGGCTTTGTTACAGTTGTGATAGCAAATACACTAAAGGTCATAAGTGTGCTGAGAAGAAATTATTCTACATAGATTGTGAAGAGGAAGAAGAAAATGAGCAAGAAAGGTCAAAAGAAGAGGATATACTCCAGGAACAAAGCCTAGATGAAGAACAATTAAATCCGACCATATCTTGTAATGCATTGGCAGGAATTACCACTCCTCAAACCATAAAGATAGAAGGACAAATCAAGAAGAAAAAGGTAATAGTGTTGATTGATTCAGGAAGCACCCACAATTTTATTCATTGTAGGGTAGCAAAAGAATTGAATTGCTTCCTATATCCAGCACCAGAGTGTCAAGTGATGATTGCAAATGGAGGAACAATAAATTGGTCTGGAAGGTGCCATAATATCAAGCTATCCATGGGAGAATATGTATTGACTAGCCCAATGCTTTCCATTCCAATGGGAGGTGCTGATGTTGTACTAGGAGTCCAATGGCTACAATCCTTGGGTACAATAGCTTTTAATTTTCAAGAAATTTTCATCAAATTTTCTACGGAAGGAAAGGAAGTTGAATTAAGGGGTATTGCAGGGAAACCAGGAAAGATAATCAGCTCTAATGGTATGAGAAAGCTTTTAAAAAAGGAGCAAAGAGGTGTAATTGCACAATTATGTTCGCTAGATGTTTCCACATCGGAATCATCTATTTCTCCAGATCTCCAAAAAGTCCTAGACAATCATTCCAAGGTATTTGAGACTCCCAAAGGTCTCCCACCTATGCGTGATCATGATCATGCTATTCATCTGATTCCAAGAAGTGTTCCTCCAAACATCAGGCCGTACAGATATCCCTATGTCCAAAAAAGTGAAATTGAACGTATGGTTGCAGAAATGCTAGAGGCTGGTATAATTCAACCGAGTCAAAGTTCTTTCTCTGCTCCAGTATTATTGGTGCACAAGAAGGATGGATCATGGCGCATGTGTTCGGATTATAGGGAGCTCAACAAGCTCACTATTAAAGATAAGTTCCCCATTCCTGTCATTGATGAATTACTGGATGAATTGCATGGATCAATTTACTTCACCAAGTTGGATCTTCGTTCGGGATATCATCAAATCAGAATGAAGATTGAAGACATTACGAAAAAAACATTTAGAACTCATGAGGGTCATTATGAATTTTTGGTCATGCCTTTTGGCCTTACCAATGCACCTTCAACATTTCAAGGTTTGATGAATTCAATTTTCAAACCATTCCTTAGAAAATTTGTGTTAGTATTTTTTGATGATATACTAATCTACAACAAGTCTTGGAAGGATCATATTGAACATGTTGACAGGGTGCTACAACTATTGGAGGAGAAACAATTATATGCAAAAAGATCCAAATGTTTCTTTGGAGTCCAGGAGGTGGAATATTTGGGTCATATTGTATCTCATGAAGGAGTTAAGGTAGACCCTAGCAAAATTAAAGCCATTAAGGAATGGAAAATCCCCACATCCATAAAGCATCTGCGGGGATTTCTTGGGTTGACAGGGTATTATCGCAAGTTTGTTAAGAATTATGGGAGAATCGCAGCACCTCTAACAACATTATTGAAGAAAGATGCATTTTCATGGACTCCAGAAGCAACAAAGGCCTTTGAACATCTTAAAGAGGCAATGTGCCAAGCACCGATCTTAGCTACACCGAACTTCACAAAAACCTTTATTGTGGAATGTGATGCTTCAGGAAATGGAATTGGTGCTGTTCTAATGCAAGATGAAAGACCCATTTCTTTTGAAATTCGTCCAATCAAGGGAAAGTTTTTAAGCAAAGCTATTTATGAGAAGGAAATGTTGGCAATACTCCATGCACTTAAGAAATGGCGACCCTACCTAATGGGAAGACACTTCAAGGTAAAAATGGATCATGATAGCCTTAAATACTTCTTAGAACAAAGATTATCCTCTGAAGAGCAACAAAAGTGGGTCACGAAGATGTTGGGTTATGACTTTGAAATCATCTACAAAAAAGGGAAGCAAAATGTGGTGGCAGATGCACTCTCAAGAAATGATGAGGATGTGGAAGCATTATTGTGCGCCATTTCTATTATCCAACCAGATTGGATAAATGAAGCAAGGGAGGAATGGAAGAATGACGAAGAAGTTTGGGCACTTATTCGAAAGCTACAACAAGATTCCAGTACGTCTGATACATTTAGCTGGCAAAATGATTCGTTATGGTACAAAGATCGCTTATACCTCTGTAAGAATTCCCAGCTAAAACAAAAGATTCTTATGGAATTGCACACTTCTCCCTTAGGAGGGCACTCAGGATTTTTAAAAACTTACCACAGGGTTAAGAAGGAATTTTTTTGGGATGGCCTTAAATCATATATTCAAAAGTTTGTGGCGGAATGTTTGGTTTGCCAACAAAATAAAGTTGAAACAATTAAGACACCGAGTCTACTACAACCTTTATCCATTCCAAGCCAATGTTGGGAGGAGGTTTCAATGGATTTTATCACAGGTTTACCCAAGTCTGAGGGAAAAAGTGTCATCATGGTGGTAGTTGATAGACTTACCAAGTATGCACACTTTTGTGCATTATCACATCCATTTAAATCCAGTACAGTTTCTACTGCATTTATGGAAACAATTCAAAAGCTACATGGAAACCCAAAGATTATTGTAAGTGACAGAGATCCCATTTTCACTGGAAATTTTTGGACAGAATTATTTTCTTGTCTTGGTACTCAGTTAGCTCATAGCTCATCTTATCATCCTCAATCTGATGGGAAATCTGAGATAGTAAACAAATGTTTGGAAGGATATCTTCGTTGCTTTGTATCTGATAAACAGACACAATGGGTCAAATGGTTGTCTCTGGCTGAATGGTGGTATAACACTTCCTTCCATACAGCAACAAAAATGACCCCATTTATGGCACTTTATGGGTATCAACCACCATCCATCACATCATATTTAAGAGAAAATTCTAAGGTTTAGGCAGTGGAACATCACATCGAACATCAACAACAAGTCCTCCAACTCTTAAAGGATAACCTCATGTTGGCACAAAATAGAATGAAACAACAGGCAGATCAACATCACAGTGAAAGAAGTTTTGATGTAGGTGATTGGGTATTCCTACGGCTACAACCATATAAGCAAATGTCCCTAAAGCAAGCTAAGAAGGATAATAAATTATCACCAAAGTATTATGGTCCTGTTGTGGCCACCAACAACCCCCCTCTTTATTTAGTATTAGTAATAACACTAAGCAAATGGGGACCCTTAACAAAAAATTCAAAAAACATTTTATAAAACTTTTTGTATTCTACTCCTTGAAATTATGTCACATCGTGTGGAGAAGATAAAACACCCCCTTATGAGCATAATAAAAATTGCGAAGAAGCGACGCGAAATTCATCGCATCGCACACATTAAGAAGCGCTCTTAAATGAAAATCTTAAGAAATCTCCGACGGCCGATGTCCGACGTCGCATATCGCAATATCGCATAAGCAGCACACAATGATTTAATGACTCACGCGATCTGCGATAAACACGATCTTGCTATATCTGCGATCTGCAATCAACGCGATCTTGCGATATCTGCGATCTGTGATAATCCGATCTGAAAAAATTTGCGATGACACATCTAGGTAATGCGATGACGCGATGCTGCTATCGCCCATCGCAAATTTCCTTGGCTCAACATTCAAAAAAAGCTGTCTATAAACCAAAATCAGGTGCGCGCCTTAAAGGAAATTAATGAACATATGCTAAAGTGTCAGTGAAGGACAGTTATGTGTTTTTCGAAGAGTCAGTTCACGATGGGTGTCATGATTTTATACATTCATAGAGGTTAGAGCTTTCGTATCAGTATTTATTATCATTACTCTTTTCCTTTGCGTGAACTGCAGGAATGAAAAACAGGAAACAATATGAAGCAATGAGCAGGAAACATCTAAGGAAAAGGGGAAAGCGTCAATGCTCAGAGAATAGAGAAGAGATGACTTCATGAACGGATGTCGCATGCAACAGAACCACAAATTCCAGAGTATCACTCAACAGATGCTGAGGTCGATAGGTGATTCAACATTCAGGGTCAGAAATCTCACAAAAGCAGCATGTTTACAAAAAATCCTGAAACTTCTACCCGGTAAAGGAAAAAAGGCGCTAAAGAAGGAAAACGCACCAAAAAAGCCTGGATCAAAGAACAGAGGCAGTTTTCAATGCGCGATTAGCGCCTAGCGCTAATCGCGCATCACTAAGAAAATTGTTCAGAAATCAAAGTCCCTAACTTGCTTAGTCATTCGCAATTTCGGAAACTGAAATAGCAAAAGCAGAAGCAGTTTGAGGGAAATTTGGGTTGTTGCCAAGTATATACGCAGTAAATTCGCCCAAACAGAAGATAATTCTCAAAAATATCTTCTAGTGTACTAAAAAGTGGTGCCAGTGCTTGCCATTTCTGTTTGCATAACTCAAACAAAAGCAGAAGGCAACCAGCCGACTCTTCCCAGGCGAATGTTGAATGCTCGCAACATTTAAGGAGCAAATGCAGAAATAGTTAGGAATTAGATTCAGTTTTTAGAAATAGTTTTGCTTTAGAAGAAGGGTGGTCATTTAAACCGTATCCTAAATTTATGTAATTAATTTAATTAGTTAGCAGTATTTAAACCCTTCTCATGCATTTGGAGAAGGGTCCAAAAATTTGTCAAAAAACTTGTCCTCAGAACATGCACTTTTGCACCCTCGGAGGGGGTCTTTGATGAATGGATGGATCAAGGTTTATTAATGTTTGCATTTGATATCTGCTACTGATGTTGCACTTCTGTACTCTTAGTAGATGTTAGAGCAAGGAGAGATAAATCATTGTTGCTTGAAGCTTATGAGTAGGATCAGTCATAAATGGTACTTTTATCTCTTGACCATTTCTGCTTATATTCTTAAAGTGATATACAATTTTAGTTGTTTATATGTTATTGCATGAATGTGTGAGTTACCATTTGGCACTTTGGTACGGTGGAGCCCTTTATTTATGTCTGATATATGAATAACTTATTATGCGATATGCTGTTCACAACTGTTTTGCCTAATTTTTTATGCAAAGTAGTTCATCTTAATTGATTTCTATTCTTATGATAGCTGAATGATCTTTATTACCAGTTATTGTTTGAAATATCTTTAGATCGCATAATAGAAGAAATACACCCCGGGTTACCATAGATTAGATGTGCTATTTTTCATTAGATTACAATAGCATAGATTTAGTTTAAAAGTTTGAATTAGATTAGCTTTAAGTATTCTTAGATCAGGAACATCCAACTCTGCACACACACACACCCTTAGATTGGGAAACTGGTCCCATTATCCCCAGTCGGACTCGCTATACCAAACAGATAAGGAGCTGCCAACCAAGGTCCGGACCGGGTGGGTATCCCCCTTGTTGTCAACCCGATTTTCGGGGCTTCAACATATCTAGTGCTAGAAGGAGGGGCCGAACTATGAATGGCACCTAAATCAAAATCTAAATACCATTCTGAGAGTAAATCACCCTCATCAACTCCCCTGACTTCCCCAGTACGTTTAAATCCAGAGCCAGAAGTCGCTCGAGTATTAATCGCTGCTACGCACCCTAATATTTCAGACCAATCTACCATTGAACCCCCTGAAGTTCAAACTCTGATTCACAAACTCCAAGGATTTTCCATTTCTACTTAGAGGTCTGATAAATCTCAAAGCAGCGTGACTTTGCAGTACAATCCTACTCATCTCCTGACCAGATTAAAGAGTGAAAAATTTGGCATCCAGCCAACTGAATTGCCTCTCCCCACCAGGAAAAGAGCGAGGAAAACACCACAAGAGTCTGACAGTGAGACTCTTTCATCTACGTCGTCCATTTTAACTCCCTCACCACGAAGTCAGCCACCCACATCTTCATCCCAAACCATCATCTATCCGTTTACAGGAACTCCCACAACCCCTCTTCAATCACCTACGATCATAGTGTACTCATCCTCCCAGCCACAGGGATCATCTTCTGCACTTTCATTCACTAGCAACTCAACGATGGCCCAGTCTCCATGGAATAATCCTGGGGCAGTTTTAATGCCTCCACCCTTGAGTCAAATACCGGCCCATCCTGAGAAATGGCTACCCAAATTCAATCCAGAAGCAGGCATGCTAGCTGAAAAACACATAAACAATTTCATGATTTCTATCAATCTCAACGGAGTTACTAACGAAGATGTTGTTGTTCGGCTTTTTCCCTATACAATGCAAGGAACAGCCGGGTCATGGTACTTTTCATTACCCTCCGGGTCTATCACAAGTTGGGACATTTTCCAAAGTCAATTCCTTACCAAGTTTGGTGATGACAGATCAATGGCAACGTTAATCAATGACCTATCCAATCTTATAGCCGAGGCTAGAGAACCCATCAAAGATTTCAATTTACAGTTCAATAAGATCCTCAACAAAATTCCCACTGCTTCCCAACCCAGCGAAGCAGTACGATGTGAATGGTATATTACGGCCTTACCATCAAACTTAGCACTCTTCGTGGATAGAGCAAATAAAACAACCTTAGCTGAAAACTTGACAGAGGCGATAGCAGTAGAGAAACGCGTAATAGCCCTGGAAAAGAGATCTGTGATAGAGGAACGCAAGTCTAAAAAAAGTCACCTTCAAGGAAGACTCCAAGAAGAAACAAATGAAAGACCCTTTCGATTTGGAAGGATTGCAAAAAGTATTAAAGACCATGTCCAATGAGATGATTGACATAAAAAAACAAGTAGCAGAAACTTCTTCGAAAAAGCCCTACAGAGCTTTTAAAAGAGGTCCTTCGATGGATGTGAAACCACCCAACGCTATTTCAAATGTCGAATCCAAAGAAGAGGAAGAAGAAGAGAATACCACTGAAGGGCAGACTGATGACGAAGAAGTTGTGGAATTACAAGGAATGTGGGATTTCATCCTCCCACAAGAAGAAGATCAAGAAGCATTTCAGGTTAGCACACGAAACAAAAATCAACTTGATCCTCCCCAAACTACCCCTAAGCAGAAGAGCATAAGCTCTACAGCAAAAGATAAAGTCGCAACAAAAAAAACGACCACTAAAGCCACTCAACCTAGCCCGGTCCAATCAGATCAAATAACTCCATCAAAAACACTAATAGTGTCGGATGAAATGGAATACAACATTATTGACGACATGAAAAAGACTAGGGCTAATATTACCCTTTACGAATTGAGCAAATTGAAACATCAATAGAAGATAATGATCAAAGAATTACATGTCGAGCCTATTACATCTTTGCCTACAACTGTAGCTTCCCACAACATGGGAAAACCTCCAACCAACACGATTAATAAGATTGATCCTAATGACATCGCCTTGATTGGAGGAAGATCAAGGTCTCACACTCCCCCTTTCCTTCTCACTTATGAAATTTTCAATAAAAATGTGCACAATTGTTTGGTAGATTCTGGTGCTTCAACAAATATTTTACCCAGATCAATATGTGCCAAGTTAAATGTTCAACCACAAAAATCCGCAGTGCGCATAGTTCAGCTTGATCGATCTCAAGCCGAAGTGATTGGTGAACTTAATCAAGTAACCATAAGATTGTCATCCAACCCAAAGGTATGTCAGGTTATTGACATTCTAGTGGCTGATATCCCAGAATTCTATGGCTTGATTCTTAGCAGGGATTGGTCCGAAAAACTCCATGGATACTTTTCAACCGACTGGTCACACATGTGATTACCCTATAATGGTAAACCGAATCAAATAAAGGTTGAACGAGAGTTACACCAGAAGTACATAGTAACGAAATTGGAGGGAGAAAATGAAGCAGTAGCGTATAACAGCAGTATCATAGGCAATTACTCGGTAGATTCTTTTCTCGGCAATTTCAATGCTCATACATCACCTTAGAAAATTCAGTCTTGTCCCAAGTCGAAATTTTTTCCCAAACTGATAATTCAAAGTGTGTTAATTTTGTAGATAAACCTGTAAACACATCTTTCTTTTGGAAATTATATTTTGATGGCTCTAAATCTAACGAAGGAGCAGGAGCAGGATGCGTTCTGATTAGTCCAGAAGGAAATAAGACCATGCTTACGTGCAGACTCGAATTCGATTGCACAAACAATACAACAGAATATGAGGCCTTGGTGCAAGGCCTATACAAAGCAATCGAGTTGAACGTCAAGTATCTTCAAGTCTTCGGAGACTCTGAGATTGTTGTCAAACAGGTATGTAACACTATTCATTGCATATCAAGTCATTTAAAACACTATCAATCTTTGGTGCAAGATCTGACTGAGCATTTCATAGCATTCAATATTTCTTCAATCCCGAGACTCCAAAACGCAAGCGCAGACCTTTTGGCTAACGTAGCCTCTAGGCTTATTCCCTCCGAAGAGTTTAGTCCAGATAGATTCTCAATAGAATTAATCTTTAGACCATCCATCCCTGACAACATTACAAATTGGAGAGTATTCAACGACGATCCTGATATTGTAAATTTCCTCACTTCCGAAGGATCCTACTCCAATCAGATAATTGACGAAGACCATCACGATCGACTAATACAACAAAATGGCATTGATAATGCTATACCTAAATCGGTGGTTAAGTTAGAAGACCTATACGATTTAAAAAATCGGTTTAAAAGGTCTACCAATTCAAAGCTCTACAGTTCAACTCTGAACTACGAATTAGTAAACCTAGGAACCGACGATAAACCACAAAACATTAATCTAGGCATCGGCTTAGCCCCTGAAGAAAAACTAGCGTATATTTGTCTTTTGAGACAATATAAAAATGTCTTTGCCTGGAATTACGATGAGCTGAAGACGTACGACACTTCTATCATTCAGCACACTATTCCTATGATTGACAACGAAAAACCTGTCCAACAGAAACTGAGAAAGATCCACCCCAATTTAGAAAATTAGATAAAAACCGAGCTAAATAAGTTGTTAAAAGCCAGAATAATTTTCCCCGTCAGACATTCCAAATGGGTCTCCAATATGGTACCCGTTAGAAAGAAAAACGGAGATATTAGAATCTGCATCGATTTTCGGAATCTCAACAAAGCCTGTCTAAAAGACAATTTTCCTCTCCCACCTATGGAGCAGATATTACAGGCAATAGCAGGCTCAGAACTGATGTCTTTCTTGGATGGATTTTCAGGATATAATCAAGTGCTGGTACATCCCGATGATCAGTTGAAAACCACATTCAGAACTAAATGGGGCACATATGAATATCGGAAGATGCCATTTGGTTTGATCAATACCGGTGCTACATTTCAGAGAGCCATGGACATTGCATTCAAGGGTTTAGTCAATAAATCCGTAGTAATTTATTTGGATGATATAACAGTGTACTCCAAGAAACGAAGCGACCATCTCAGAGACTTAAAATAGATCTTTCAACGATGTTTGAGGTATGGGATTTCACTTAACCCAAAGAAATCTTTTTTCGCACTAAGTGAAGGGAAACTTCTAGGATTCATAGTGTCAAAATCTGGTATTCACATCGAGCCTGACAGAATCAAAGAAATTTCTGAAATATCCCTACCTCATAATAAAAAAGCCATGCAATCTTTCCTTGGTCAAATCAATTTTGTAAAGAGATCTGTCCCAGATTTTTCACGAATTGTGTCTCCTTTACAAACCATGATTAAAAAGAATTCAAATTTCTAATGGGGTCAAGATGAACATGAAGCATTCAACCTGATCAAACAAGCTATCATTAATGCTCCATCTTTAGCAACCCCGAATTTTTCAGAATCTTTTATCTTATACACATTTGCCTCAGAGAAATCATACGTTGCGATTCTAACTCAAGCAAATCAAGAAAAAGCGAAAGCTCCAATCGCATTTTTTAGCTCGAATTTACAAGGTGCTAAACTCAACTATTCAGACGTGGAGAAACAGGCATATGTTGTTTTCAAAGCAGTCAAATATTTCAGACCTTTCTTACTTGAAACCCATACTAAGGTCATAGTACCGTTTCCAGCGGTAAGAAATCTTCTAGTACAGAAGGATGTGGGTGAGAAAAGAGCAAATTGGATCACTACTTTACACGAATACGACCTTGAGATCAAGCCAACAAACATTGTAAGAGGTCAAGGCTTCTGCAAAATGTTGGCCGGAGCATCGCAGATTTCTGAAAATTCATCTGAACAGGTACAACTGTATGAGGTAAGCCTAAACGATGTAGAATCATTATATGCTGGCATCATTTATTACCTTAGGAACGGATATGCTCCATCGCACCTAGATCACACTAAGAAAAGAGCTCTGAGATTGAAAGCTAAACAATATCAGCTCATAAATGATGTTCTTTTTAGAAAGAATTATGATTATGTTCTTCTTAGATGTCTTGAGAAAACTGAAGTTGAAAAAGTGTTGCAGGAACTCCACGACGGACCAACAGGTGGGCACTATGCTGGAGATGCTACTGCACATAAGATCTTACGTGCAGGATATTACTGGCCTACGTTGTTCAAAGACTCACACTGTTACGTAAGGAAATGTCAAGTCTGCCAAACAACTGCTGGAAGACAAAAGAAGCCGTCCCTACCACTACAGCCGGTAAACATCGAGCAACCATTCAGTTAGTGGGGCTTGGACATAATAGGTGAGATCGTTCCTCACTCTTCTAAGCAGCATAGATACATCCTCACGGCAACGGATTATTTTACTAAATGGGTAGAAGCAGTTCCTCTCAAGACAGATAATTATGAAAATATTATTGAATTCATAGATCAATTTATAATCACTAGGTTTGGATTGCCAACGGCTTTAATGTTTGATAATGCATCATACTTTTCTGGAAATGCAATGACTGAGTTTGCACTTAAAAGAGGGTTCAAACTGAAATATTCGCCCAACTACTATCCGTAAGGTAATGGGTTAGTTGAGTCAACAAATAAAAACCTAATCAGGATTATTAAAAGAACAGTTGACTAGAACCAAAAGAATTGGCACAAAGCTTTGGTAAATTCTTTATGGGCAGATAGAATAACGAAGAAAGCTTCAATCAGCACTTCTCCCTTTAATTTAGTTTATGGGAAAGAAGTGGTTCTTCCAACTCACTTAGTCATCCCCTCTTTGTCTTTAGTACAATACGTCGATGAAGTATCTACTTCCTCCATACAACTAAGACAAATGGAAATAATTAAATTAGAAGAACAACGAGAACAAGCTAAGAAAACCCATGCTCATCACCAAGCACTAATAAAATCCTCTTTCGATTCAAGCATAATGACCAGAAAAAGTTTTCAGATGGGAGATTTAGTTTGAAATGGGATAAGGCTCATGAAGAAAATGGCAAACATACGAAATTTCAAAAGATGTGGCTTGGTCCTTTTCAGATTGTTGAAGTCATAGGTCCATCAAAGTTTGTGTTGCAGGATTTAGCAGGTTGAAGGGATTCTTTGCCTGTTAATGGACAAATCCTTAAAATATATTTTCCATAGAAGATTATTCTTCTATTTTTGTAGAATAGTTTTTCTTTTATTTTTCATAATAAAACCAGTTGTGAGTGATTACTACAGGTATTCGCGGAAAAGACACCAATTCTCTTTCAGATTTTGAGCTTTCGCTTGTATAAGTAGCAAAAGTTTTTGAAAATCTGATTTTTATTATTGACAGATACAGTTAAAAACTTTAGCCTAGAGATGATACTAGTTTCAACTTCAAAATTTGATGAAAGCAACCTTTAGCGAAGGAATTGTTTTATATCAGCACAATGAAAGGTATCAATAGCAAAATAAGGCTTCTATGTAAGACTGCTGTTTTCAAACTCTATTATTGTCTTCCAGAGCTTTCTTAAGGAAAAACAATGACTTCCTCCCCGCTAAAGAAAATCACAGCATTCAGAGGAACAATCCGAGAAACACTATATCTCAAAGAATAAGAGGTCTCATCACGAGCCAGCTTATCATGATCACAGATATTATAACTTGCTGACTTTGCCAATACTGTCCACCAAAACAGGGCAACGACTCAAGATTGTTGCAATCAAAAGACAAGGGGTCTCATCATGAGCCATCTTGTTCAGCAAAAGTATAAATCAAGTGAATGACTGTGTCATAATTTTGGCTACCAAACCAAGACATTGTTCTTTGAGAATAAAAAAGGAAAAAGTGTCGATGTGGATTTTTCTTCGAAGGTTGTAGATAGCCTTAAGCAGGATAAAGGATCATTGTTGGATAACAGGTAACCCTGTCGAGGCTATGGACACTTGCTGGCAGCATAGGCTCTACCTACGACAAATGAGCATATTTTAAAGCCAACACACAGAGAAGACTTTATTTTATCTTTAAAAAGACCAAGTAGTGGCTGATATAAGTACAAGAACAAGCCTGAGGAAGCAAACAATTAGAATAGAAAGAGGTTGAAACAAAATATCATTGATAGGATAAGGCATAATGTACTCTATCTGTCCATAACAAAGCTTAGATTTATGAAAATTTTTCTGTTTTGAAAGTTTAGAAAAATTCAATAGAAAAGCAGAGATAACTGGTTCTTCCAAGTGAATCGCCATTGTTGTGGCCACCAACAACCCCCCTCTTTGTTTAGTATTAGCAATAACACTAAGCAAATGGGGACCCTTAATAAAAAATTCAAAAAACATTTTATAAAACTTTTTGTATTCTACTCCTTGAAATTATGTCGCATCGCGTGGAGAAGATAAAACACCCCCTTATGAGCATAATAAAAACTGCGAAGAAGCGACGCGAAATTCATCGCATCGCACACATTAAGAAGCGCTCTTAAATGAAAATCTTAAGAAATCTCCGACGGCCGATGTGCGACGTCGCATATCGCAATATCGCATAAGCAGCACACAATGATTTAATGACTCACGCGATCTGCGATAAACGCGATCTTGCGATATCTGCGATCTTGCGATATCTGCGATCTGCGATAAACGCGATCTACGATAAACGTGATCTGCGATCTGTGATAATCCGATCTGAAAAAATTTGCGATGACACATCTAGGTAATGCGATGACGCGATGCTGCTATCGCCCATCGCAAATTTCCTCGGCTCAACATTCAAAAAAAGTTGTCTATAAACCAAAATTAGGCGCGCGCCTTAAAGGAAATTAATGAACATATGCCAAAGTGTCAGTGAAGGACAGTTTTGTGTTTTTCGAAGAGTCAGTTCACGATGGGTGTCATGATTTTATACATTCATAGAGGTTAGAGCTTTTGTATCAGTATTTATTATCATTACTCTTTTCCTTTGCGTGAACTGCAGGAATGAAAAACATGAAGCAATATGAATCAATGAGCAGGAAACATCTAAGGAAAAGGGGAAAGCGTCAATGCTCGGAGAATAGAGAAGAGATGCCTTCATGAATGGATGTCGCATGCAACAGAACCACAGATTCCAGAGTATCACTCAACAGATGCTGAGGTCGATAGGTGATTCAACATTCAGGTTCAGAAAGCTCACAAAAGCAACATGTTTACAAAAAAAATCCTGAAACTTCTACCCGGTAAAGGAAAAAAGGCGCTAAAGAAGGAAAACGCACCAAAAAAGCCCGGATCAAAGAACAGAGGCAATTTTCGATGCGCGATTAGCACCTAGCGCTAATCTCGCATCGCTAAGAAAATTGTTCAGAAAGCAAAGTCCCTAACTTGCTTAGTCATTCGCAATTCCGGAAACTGAAATAACAAAAGCAGAAGTAGTTTGAGGGAAATTTGGGTTGTTGCCAAGTATATACGCAGTAAATTCGCCCAACCAGAAGATAATTCTCAAAAATATCTTCTAGTGTACTAAAAAGTGGTGCCAGTGCTTGCCATTTCTGTTTGCATAACTCAAACAAAAGCAGAAGGCAACCAGCCGACTCTTCCCAGGCGAATGTTGAATGCTCGCAACATTTAAGGAGCAAATGCAGAAATAGTTAGGAATTAGATTCAGTTTTTAGAAATAGTTTTGCTTTAGAAGAAGGGCGGTCATTTAAACCGTATCCTAAATTTATGTAATTAAGTTAATTAGTTAGCAGTATTTAAACCCTTCTCATGCATTTGGAGAAGGGTCCAGAAATTTGTCAAAAAACTTGTCCTCAGAACATGCACTTTTGCACCCTCGGAGGGGGTCTTTGATGAATGGATGGATCAAGGTTTATTAATGTTTGCATTTGATATCTTCTACTGATGTTGCACTTCTGTACTCTTAGTAGATGTTAGAGCAAGGAGAGATAAATCATTGTTGCTTGAAGCTTATGAGTAGGATCAATCATAAATGGTACGTTTATCTCTTGACCATTTCTGCTTATATTCTTAAAGTGATATACAGTTTTAGTTGTTTATATGTTATTGCATGAATGTGTGAGTTACCATTTGGCACTTTTGTACGGTGGAGCCATTTATTTATGTCTGATATATGAATAACTTATTATGCGATATGCTGTTCACAACTGTTTTGCCTAATTTTTTATGCAAAGTAGTTCATCTTAATTGATTTCTATTCTTATGATAGTTGAATGATCTTTATTACCAGTTATTGTTTGAAATCTCTTTAGATCGCATAATAGAAGAAATACACCCCGGGTTAGCATAGATTAGATGTGTTGTTTTTCATTAGATTACAATAGCATAGATTTAGTTTAAAAGTTTGAATTAGATTAGCTTTAAGTATTCTTAGATCAGCAACATCCAACGCTGCACACACACACACCCTTAGATTGGGAAACTGGTCCCATTATCCCCAGTCGGACCCGCTATACCAAACGGATAAGGAGCTGCCAACCAAGGTCCAGACCGGGTGGGTATCCCCCTTGTTTTCGACCCGATTTTCGGGGCTTCAACAGGTCCGTACAAGGTGTTGCAAAAGATTGGTACTATGGCATACAAATTGGAGCTTCCTGCAGCTTCTCGATTGCACCCAGTTTTCCATGTTTCATGTTTAAAGAAGGTTATAGGCGACAAGCTCCCAGTTCAAACAATATTGCCAGAACTTGACAAGGAAGGAAAAATTATATTGGAACCGGAAGCAGTCACAGAAACAAGAACTCGACAGCTACGAAATCGATCAATTTCAGAGTATCTTATCAAGTGGAAGAACTTATCCGCTAAAGATTCCACATGGGAGGATGAGAATTTTATGCAGAAGTATCCAGAACTACTCAAGCGTTGAGGACAACACTTTTTTGAAGGAGAGGGGCATGCTGGGTCCCTATAATACTAGTGATTACCCCATTACTATTGTAGTTATACCCCTTATTTATATTGTTGTGCCCCTATTACCCCCATATTGTTATTTTTGTGCCCCATAGAATCCCTCTATTGTTATTTTTGTGGCTTTATATTATTATTGTTAGGTCGGCTGGATTATATTGTGACTCCTTAGACTCCTATATATAGAAAGGAGGTTTTGTCATTTGAATCATAAAAGAATTGTTCATTTATGTAATGTAAAGGAGGTTGCCCCCTCGAAGAGGCTGAATTCTAAGGCGTTGATCTATCTTTTCTATCTTTTCTTGAGCTGGTTTCATAACAGAGTCTGCCAATTTTCTAACTTCTCTGGAAACTCACACCAAAATATCTCATACTGATCACAAGCAGGTTCAACATACAACATTTCTTCTTTTACCCAGTTCATATTCTTTTGTCTTAGCTTTGCTTGCTGCAAAATAAAGTAGTGAACCCTCTCATGCCACCATTTTGGATATTCTAACGAATATACCAAGGTTGCATGATCTAAACCCTCCTTCAAGAAAGTTGAGGTCCCGACAATGAAACCATTTTTTGGCAGGAAAAATTGCTTTAAAATTGACCCAGGGTTCGACTGAGGATGCCAACAAAAAGCACACATAGTCTAGCACTCGCTAACATTTTCAATCCTTCAAAAAGAAGAAGATTCTCACCTGAGGGGAGTTGGAACCATGGAAGGGTAAAGGGGATTTAGATCTACTAATTATGTGACTTGCAGAACTACCACAACATTCATGCTTAACCATTCACATTATACATTCAACAGGAAATTAAAATATGCATAAAATTTTAAAAGCCGCCCATAAATTAGATAGTTAAATGCTAGAATTCTCGTCTTTCTGATCTGAATTGGATCCTTGAAAATTATCAGAGTTCTATGACTGTTTCAAATTATGTCAAACTCCAAAATCTTGTGAACAACGAGCTATCAGGAAGGACCTCTGGGCAATGGTAGTTGTAGCCAGCACGGAACAACGAGGACCCTTGGTCAAAGTGTGTTGACCGTTGGCCCATGGAGACCACGCAGTGGCACAAACTAGCAAATAGGGAGTCCAGATCAGAAAATGGAAGCCATTACTGATGCGTGATTAGCGCATCGTGGGATAAAACCCTCAAATAAGGAAAAGCCTCGGCACCCGGTCATGTGAAAAACAGGTAAAACCGTGGGAAAAGCGCTAAAACCTATAAGCGGGTCCCGCGCTCCAAAACCGGTGGAATATCGGAGGCATTTCGGGTAGTAAGCCGGTTTGGCAGAGGACCGAGTGATGCCATACATTGAATTATGTTTGTATGGCGGATGAGAGATAAAACTGCTCTCATCACGGGCTAACGGTTGAGCAAGTCACCCGTGTGATAAAAGCGATGACTGTAGGATCTGGAGGCTCCAAATCTAACAGCGGAGATTGCACCCAATGGGAGACTAGATTTGACAAAAGTATAGGCTGAGGCATATGAAATTTGGGGTCTGACATGACCCCTAAGTTGGCATATGAATCATTTCACAGAATAAACGAAATAACGACCATTCGAGGGAAAAGTTAGCACTCAGTTCGTAGGGAGACAAGTGGCCACCTTTCTGTGAAACATTACACAATGGTGATGACACAGAAGCATGGAATTCCAGCGGAAAGAGGCAGGCGATCCTAAGAGACGGAAGAGGAAGCAAACAGTCAAGGGATAGATTGGCTTTAAGCCATGAACAGATAGAGAACATAGGAAGAGACAGAAGAGATAGAACAGAGAGTGAAGCAAGAAGTAGAGAACAGAGAAGTCGAGCTGACCTGCAGAGCTAAGGCAGCATCGAGTAGACAGAATCGAGAAGGCTTGAGAGGTTCAAGCAATCCCTGTGAGGATATCTGTCGGGAACTGAGTACCAAATTGGACTCATCCCATTAAGACCAGTTGAGGTTGAGACTTGGTAAGGGGGAGTCTATGTACTCTAGTGGCTTGGGGAATCCAAGTACCACCCTACTAAGCATCATCTGTTATAGGAGACTCAAATTGAGCTCCTCATTGTAAAAACTCTGCTTAAAGACACAATAAAAAAGGCCACCACTGAAAGCTGGACCAGGAGACGTAGCCCAAGAGGATTGGGTGAACTCCTTATTAAATTGTTGTGTTTTCTGCATTTGCTTGTTGTGTTTCTCTTATTGTTTTCCAATTGCCTGTGTATTCAATCCTATCGATCTGTTGCTTAAAATAACATAGGCATATCACCAACACATGAGTCTGTAATACCTACATTAATTAACTGAGATCATACATAAGTGATTTTCAGATCAAGTGGTATCAGAGCTATAGGTTGTTAAGGTTAGACAAGCTTGTGCTAGATTTAGCTGTTGAATGCTAACTAGATCAAAGCTCAAATTAGGAGAAGGAGAGTTGGTCGAAATTAACCCTAAAATTGGAAGAGCCTATCCTCAGAAGACAATGTTGGAGGAAGGTTCTGTGGGGCCAGAACCTCAATTTATAGATAGTTTCTTGGCCACAAGGTACATGGTAGAGGAAATGTATAAGGATTTTAGAAAACATAAAGATGAAGGTTCATCAGGCTCCAAACAAGATAAAGGAGAAGAAGAGTCTCTCCTCCATGACCACTCAAAAGGCAAAGGGAAAGAAGAAAGATTTCTCACGCCTCCTAATAGCCCTAAACATAAAAAGAAGACATCTTTGATTAAACTAGATGTTAAATTTGATTTACCAATATATGATGGAGAGTTGAATGCAGAAAAGTTGGACAATTGGATCAGACAAATTGATGTTTATTTCAGAGTGCGGAGTATTGATTCAGACAAGAGCAAGATTCAGCTGGCAAGCATATGCCTTGGAGGCACTGCCTTGGTTTGGTGGGAAGGCAGGACCCAAGCTGACATGAAGAGACACGGTAAGACTCTTTATGTCTAGAGTGAATTTGTTTCTACAATCAAAAAGCAGTTCTATCCACTGGACTACATGCAGCAAGCCATGATGAGCTGGCAAACTCTTCGACAATTGAAAGGGAAAATTGTACAAGGATACACCCAAGAATTTAGGAAGAGAGCATTGATTCTAGGAATCTCATTAGACTCACCTGAGACTCTATTGAAGTACATCGGTGGTCTACACAGCTGCATGAGGCACACTATCCTCATGTTTAATCCCACTAGTATAGATGAGGTATATGTTCAAGCTACGCATCTAGAAGCTAGAGGAAAGAATGAAAACCCATAAGTTGGGGGGTCATCCCAACCCACTGCAAGCAAGAATAAGGAGAAAAGAAAACAGAAATGGAAAGCAAGGAAGGCCAACACTACACAGAAAAGAAAGTCTTCATGCACTCACTGTAAGAAGGATGGGCATGATGATGAGCAATGTTAGATTCTGCATCCGGAGCTGAGACCTAAGAAGTTTGAGGGCAAGAAAAAGAAGATTGTTGCAGCTATTCAGAAAGATTTGGGGTTGGACTCAGGAGATGAAACAACCATTGCAGCCACAGGTATAAAAGGTAAGAATTTTGAAGCATCTACTAGTAATTCTACACAATCTACTATTGATGAAGAAAATGAGAGAAAAAGGCATGAGCTTTTCCATATTCGAGTTATTTCCAAACATCAAAGGATTGATACTTTGTTTGATAGTGGCTCACAAGTAAATTTAATTTCTAAAGAAATTGTAAAGAAATTGGGATTACTAACTACACCTCACAAGAAACCATACCCATTAGGATGGTTAAGTGATAAAGCACAACTACAAGTGACTAGACAATGCAAACTCAAGTTTCCTTTTGGGTCAGAATTTGTAGATGAGGTTGAGTTAGACATAATTCCTTTGGATATATGTGGAATTGTTTTAGGAAGTCCTTACTTGTATGATAAAAAAGCTATTTTCTTTAGAGCTGAGAACAAGTATCTACTCATTAAGGATGGAATTGAATACTTTGTAAGAGCTCATAAGCTCAAGAATAATTATACTCTCATAAACTCAGGGCAAATGAAAAGAATGATAAATTCATGCAAACAATTTCTACTGATGGTTGTAAAGGAAAAGAAACTTGATAAAACCAATGTATTTGAGGGTTGTGATGCTAAACAGCAAGCTGATTTAGAAAAAATTGTTTCAGAGTATGATATCTTGTTTCAAGAACCTAAAGGTCTGCCACCCAAAAAGGAAATAGTGCATGATATTATTTTGTAGCAAGATGCTCCATTGCTAACATTGGAATGTACAAGTTGTCCCTTTAGAGAATGCAGAAATCAAGAAGCAGGTGCAGGAGTTGCTCAAGAAGGGGTTCATCGGAACTAGCACATCACCATGTGGATCTCCAATTGTTTTGGTGAGAAAGAAAGATGGCTCGTGGAGAATGTGCATTGTTTACCAAGCACTGAATAAGATAACAATCAAAAATCGTTATTCCCTTCCTCGCATAGAAGATCTATTAGATCAATTGAAAGAAGTTGTTTATTTTTCCAAGTTAGACTTGCATAGTGGATATCATTAGGTCATAGTTGAAGAAAAATATGCATGGAAGACTGCTTTCAAGACAAAGTAGGGATTGTATGAGTGGCTGGTTATGCCTTTTGGCTTAACTAATGCTCTTGCAACTTTCATTAGAATAATGAATGATGTACTCAGAACTTTTCTTGATGATTTTGTTATTGTATATCTGGATGACATTCTGATATTTAGCAAAACGTGGAAAGAACATTTAAAGCATGTTAAGCAAACACTGGATGTTTTGAAAAAAGAAAAACTTTATGTTAAACTCTCAAAATGTGAATTTGGCAAAACATCTTTGAATTATTTGGGACATATAGTAGGGGGTGGTGAATTGAAGATAGATCCCTCTAAGGTGGCAGTCATTGTAAACTGGCCTAAACCTGAATCTGCTACAAAAGTTAGAAGCTTCTTAGGAGCAACACAATACTGGAGAAAGTTCATTTCTAACTTTTCCTCAATTGCAGCTCCCTTACATGCTTTAATAGGATTGAGCAAGGTGTTTCAGTGGGGAGGTAAATAGAAGAAAGCCTTCGATACCTTGAAACAAAAGATTAGTACAGCACCAGTACTAGCACTGCTTGATCTTCAGAGACCATTTGAGATCCAAATGGATGCCAGTGACTATGCCATGGGAGCAGTGTTGACACAACACGGTAAACCCATATGTTATCATTCTGAGACATTTAATTCTGTAGTAGTTAACTATCCTACATATGATAAAGAATTGTATGCACTAGTACATAGTGTGAAAAAGTGGAAACATTACTTAATGGGCAAAGAAACAGTTATACATACTGATCATCAACCACTTCAATATCTACACTCCCAAACTAAGTTGCAGCAATCAAGACACTATAGATGGATGGGTTTTCTACAACAGTTTCATTTAGTCATCAGATATAAAAAGGGCATACACAATAAAGTTGCAAATATGTTATCTAGACCCATTATAAATGCATCTACTATACTTAAGCATAATTATGTGTTACATGAAAGCTACATTGAACAATATGCTCAAGATATAGACTTTAAAGATGTATATGCAACTTTAAGTCAAGGCAAACGAGTAGAAGAATTGGATTATCATATTAAGGACCGACTCTTATATCATTGTGGGAAGTTATGCATTCCACAAACTGAAAGAGTAAAGATAATTCAAGAAGCACACACTTCTCTAATATCAGGTCACTTTGGGGTAAGTAAAACAGTTGCATAGCTGCAAAGATTTTGTTATTGGCCAAAAATGAACGAGACAGTTTCTAGATATGTAAGAGGGTGTACTATGTGTGCTAAAAGCAAGCCCAGCAATAGAAAACTAGGATTGTACAGTCCATTACCAGTTCCTTCTCATCCTTGGGAAAGTTTTTCCATGGACTTTGTTGGAGGACTGCCTAAATCTAGGAAAGGTCATGATTATCTGTATGTTGTTGTGGATAGGTTCAGCAAAATGTGTATTTTGATACCTTCTAATAAACAGATTACAGCTGAACAAACTGCAAAATTATTCTTTCAACATGTATGGGTTCATTTTGGATTACCCACTTCCATTGTATCTGATTGAGACACCCGATTTGTGGGAAAGTTTTGGTCAAGTCTGTGGGAATTGATGGACACCAAACTGAAAAAAAAAAAGCACAACTTTCCATCCACAAACCGATGGCCAGACAGAAGTAGTCAACAGGACAGTGATCCAGTTACTCAGAGGATATTGCAGCAAGCATCCCAAACTCTGGGATGAACATTTATGTTATGTGCACAACCGAGAAAAACATTCTTGTACACAGAGATCTCCTTTTGAGACCTGTTTTGGTTTCACACCAAGGTATCCTTTGGATTTTGTCTTTGGTAAGGACACAACAGTTGAGGGACACAACGATGTGGACAAGGCAACTAAGTTCATTGAACAAGTCCAAGAGATCCACTAGGTAGTATAGGAACAGCTGGAAAAGAACCAAGCCAAATACAAGGCAAGGCATGACAAGCATCGGATGGAGCATAATTTCCAAGTTGGTGATCAAGTCTGGTTGTATATCAGTAAGGATAGGATGCAAGGTGAAGGTAAAAAGCTAAAGCCTATCAGGTATGGACCTTTCAAGATACTTGAGAAAATTGGTGAGAATTCTTTTTGCCTTGATTTACCAGCTTACATGCACATCTACTCAGTTGTAAATGCAGATAACTTGAGATTATTTGAACCTTCACTAGTTGAGGATCCCAAAGAGCAAAGTCAATTTCCTTCTGTTGATGAATTGTTACCTAAATATCTTAATGAATTGCAGGAAGACATAGTTCTGTACAGGAAGGTGAGAACGACGCGCAGGGGAGATGTTGAGTACCTCAGAATTAGTCTCAAGGGTTCAAAACCGAGCAGTGCAAAATGGATAGAGATTGGACAAGTGAGAAAGTTGTTTCCTCACTTAGTCGATGCTTGAAAACCAACTTTTCATGGTCCAAAAGCTTTTTTAGTGGGAAGGCGGTGATCCGAATTAGATCCTTGAAAATTATCAGAGTTCTATGACTGTTTCAAATTATGTCAAACTCCAAAATTATGTGAACAACGAGCTATCAGGAAGGACCTCTAGACAGTGGCAGTTGTAGCCAGCACGGAACAACGAGGACCCTCGGTCAAAGCGTGTTAACCGTTGGCCCATGGAGACTGCGCAGTGGCACAAACTAGCAAATAGGGAGTCCAAATCAGAAAACAGAGGCCATTTCTGATGCGTGATTAGCGAGCATCACAGGATAAGAAACTCAGAGAAGGAAAAGCCCCAGCACCTGGTCATGTGAAAAATAGGTAAAACCATGGGAAAAGCACTAAAACCGACAAGCGGGTCCAGCGCTCCAAAACTGGTGGAATATCGGAGGCATTTCGGGTGGTAAGCGAGTTTGGCAGAGGACCGAGCGATGCCATACATTGAATGACGCATGTTCGGCGGATAAGAGAGAAAACCACTCTCATTGCGGGCTAACGGCCGAGCAAGTCACCCGTGCGATAAAAGCGATGACCATAGGATTTGGAGGCTCCAGATCTAACGGTGGAGATTTCACCCGATGGGAGACCAGATTTGACAGAAGGATAGGCTAAGGCATATGAAATTTGGGGTCCGACATGACTGCTGAGTTGGCGGATGAATCATTTCGCGGAATAACTGAAATAAAAATCGTTCGAGAGAAAAGTTGGCGCTCAGTTCGTAGGGAGACAAGTGGCCACCTTTCTGTGAAACATTACACAGTGGCGATGACACAGAAGTAGGGAATTCCAGTAGACAGAGGCAAGCGATCCAAAGAGACAGAAGAGGAAGCAAACATTCAAGGGACAGATTGGCTTTAAGCCACGAACAAATAGAAAACAGAGGAAGAGACAGAGGAGACAGAACAGAGAGTGAAGCAAGAAGCAGAGAGTGAAGAAAGAAGCATGATCGCTTGCTTTGATAGCTTTCTCGCTTGATCCATTGCTTTTCAATACCTAGGGCCATCATTCTGGTTTTTTGTTGACTGTATCAAAATAGGTTCCTAGTTCTTCGACACACTCCCTTATTTTCCATTGCGAGAGTTCCAAGCCATCCTACTGCCATTTTGGTTTTCCAATGCTCTTTTTCTGGTATTTTCATCCAAAATGTCCTTCACAATTGTTATTCATTCAAAAGAAAAGAACCCAACAATACTCATTGGATGTGGAATTTAATTCTGCACCCAATGAGTGTATACACTTGAAATTTGAGTAAACAAATAATGAGATAAGCCAAAAATACGATTTAAAAAAGTAGCTTTCTTCTCTTCCCTCCAAAATTCATAACTCTTATTTTATTATTTTAACTATTATTGTATTATTTTTCCTTAGTAGGCCACTTTTAGGCTGAAATTTCCTCTAATGATACCATTAGGTACACATCAAAGAAGAGGACAAGACATCTACAAGACTTCTTTTCGGATGAGGTATGGGCATTATGAGTTTGTTTTGGTTCCTTTTCGTTTGACTAATATTGCAACTATTTTTATGTTCTTGATGAATACTATGTTACGTCCTTATCTGGACAAGTTTTTGATTGTATTCATTAATGATATATTGATATATTCTAAGAATGAGGAAGAGCATGCCGAACACTTAGCAACAATATTGAGATTTCTAAGAGAACATCAATTGTATGCAAAGCTTAGAAAATACAGCTTCTTTCAGATAAAGGTACATTGGGGCATGTTGTTTCCAAGGAAGGCAAAGCAGTGGACCTAGAAAAGATAAGATCTATCATGGAGTGGGAAATGCCTAGGAATGTGTATGAGGTCGGATCATTCATGGGGCTAGCAAGTTACTATAGGAGGTTCATCAGGAACTTCTCACGGATTGCATATCCTATTACATCCTTGTAGAGGAAATGAAATAAATTTGAATGGATACAGGAATGTGCAGCAAGTTTTGAGTAGTTGAAAAAGTTGCTTGCAAATGCTCCAGTGTTAAAGATTGCAAATCCAAATAAATAGTTCATGGTGTGCACAAATGCTTGCAAGAGAGGACTTGGTTTATTCCTGATGCAGGAGGGACAAGTGGTGTGCTATGATTCAAGGACATTGGATGATCACAAGCAGAGTTATGTGACACATGATCTTGAGTTGGCAGCGATCAATCATGCCTTGAAGTTGTAGATGCATTATCTTCTTGGCAGGAAGTTTATTTCGATGACTGAACATAGTGGAATGAGGTATCTATTTGACCAACCAAATATGAATTCCAAGCAAGCTAGATGGTTGGCCAACCTTACTGCAAATCTAGTAACCAAATACAAATATATATGAGTATGAGATCAATACAGGGTTACCATATCAACATGAAGAGAGTATCAATCATAAGTAGTCAAAATTTCATAGCTTAAACTTGAATAATCTTTCATATCCAACTTAATATTTTCTGCTAGAGTTTTTGACATAATCCCTAGATTCCATTAAGAGTCAATGTTGGGGTGGGCAACGGATGGTTTGTGTTATTCGTAGCGATCAACATGGACAGAAAGAGGGTGGGGCATGCAAGTGTCATTGTCAATAGTTATGTTAATCCCCAATCAAATAATCCATTTCGAATACATTGTGCTCACATGGTAGGCAATGTGTGGTGGTGAGTATTATGAGTGATGACCCCATTGGGGAAACTCGAATTGGACAAGCAAAGGTGCATGTCTTAGACATCCTCCAAGGTTGAATCATTGATAATTGGATCTGACTATGCGATGAGGAGGAACTCCCATCTTGTGAAGGTGTCAGGGTTCGTCAAAAGCTTTCGTTTTCCCACATTCCACCTCTATCTCTCACCTTTGTATTCGAAGGAGTTGGGATAGATTTCTTTTAGAAAAAATGTGTAGAGAAAAGGAAACATACAAGGTTTCAAATGGACACTTGCCATCATCACGAACACAAAAATTTTCTGAGTTCTATGCTTTTTTTTAGTCCATTTTATAAAATCATGCCAACCATTCCTTTTATAAATCTACATCTAGAAAGTGTCATTTATTATTTAATAATTGTATGGTAATTTCATAATTTTATTACGTAAATGTGAAAAGGTAACCATGGATTTAGTTATGCAACGTAGTTAATATTTGAAATTTCATGCAATATGTAGAGGAGATGATGAGAATATCCCATTAACTTTTATTTATGACCATAAGATAAAATTTGGATTAAAAAAGATTAATCTAATTAATCATTTATCTTGAAAGTGTATCTTGATTTTGGAGAAGATTTGTGCTAAAAGTAAAGACAATGCAAGAGAAAGTAATCATAGAAACAACAACACATAAAACACATGAGTTTTATCCTCCACAACCCAAATTAGAAAAACTAGGTAAGAAATATATTATTATCTTATGGTTTAAAAGTAGTCATGCGTTTACTTAAAAGCCAAACCGGCCAGCATCCTATCCTAACTAAGTAAGCCGTCCACTCAACTTAGACACATAATAATGGAGAATCCTCGACTTTTAAGAGCTACATCAAATATAAACAATGGGTTTTAATACGATGAACCACCAAAATAATTTTTGTTCACTCATGACTCTATATAATAAAGAAATAATATTACACCTAATAAGCACAAAGAGCGAAACTTTGTACCCTAATGTATTATTAATGGATATTTTAAGTGATGTTTTTTTTTAAATAACAATAATTAGTGAATTCACATTCAAAATTTAAATCAATAACAATTATCCTCTTATATGACAACTGTGTAACGACTTGAATCTCTATTTAACTAGTTACCATGATCTGAATTTTCATCTTGTCCTGACAATGAACTACATTAGCTAGTTCGTGGACAAATATTTTTTTGACTTAAATCTCTATTTAACCTGCTACCATGATTTGATTTTTCAGCTTATCTTAACAATAAACCACATTAATTAATTCGTAAACAAATAATTTTTTATATAATTTTAAAAAAAAAATAAAAATAAAAAGTAAATATGATGACATAAAAGAACTAATGTATATTGCGAAAATTCGTTCCTATTATAGTTTTATCGCTTCACGTTTTAAAAGAACTAATGTATATTGCGTAATTCACATGTTTGATTAGACATATACCGCATGTTTTACAGGTTTATATTAGTTGGCCGTTAGTAATCATTTTAAAATGTTTTCGCATGACCAAAGATACATTTCGATGGATCATTTTTTGCTTTTGACATGTACTTAATAAAATTGAGATGAAGTTTTATAGCGAAATAAAATGTCAATTTAATTTATAATTTTAGATTTAAGAAATTATAATTATTTTTAATATAAGAATAAATTTAATATTTTAAATATTTTTATTTTCAAATATTTTAATTGCAATATTAATATTTCGTCACTCAGAACAGATAATCTTAATGCTATGGGGTTTGACAGAGAGACGGGAAACGGAGGTTCTCTGGCTGTTTGAAGTAACTCTCAACATACTTTGGAATTATTTCAATCAAATTCTTTTATTTATTATCGCCAACAAACAACCAGAGACAAAACGGATATAGATGAATAGAATAAAGAAGTCACCAAAACAGATTGGTATGGTTGGTTTGAATTTGGTATTAATTTTATATTGTTATGAGGAAGCTTAAGTTTAGGGTATATTTTTTTCAAAGAGAAATTATCATATAGTCGAAGCCCGCAGATTTTTACAATCAATATGGCCGAAGCCAACAGAATTTTTAACGGCATAGCCATTACATTATCGTTCAAACGTCTCCATAGCGTGGGGGTCATCAAATATGCGCCTCCGCAGGAATCGAACATGGCTGGGGTGCGAAAGCCATCCGCCCCAGCCATTACATCATTCTAGGGTCATAGTCAATTAATTTTATGTTGCTTTCGGCAAAGATTAGCCAGTAAATTTTATTAGATTAAATGTTGAATTAAATTTCACTGAATTAATTAGCAATGTTAGAACATACTCCAAATCTATAACCAATCAATTTTATTTTACTTTTAATCGAGAATAAAAATTACAATTTTAGAGCATATTCCAAACCTGAATTTTATTAGATTAAATGTTGTATCAAATTTCATTAAACTAATTAGTAATTTTAAAACATACTCCAAATTTATAGTCAAACAATTTTATTTTATTTTTAATGGAAAATAAAAATTACAATTTTAAAACATACTCCCAATCTATAACCAATCAATTTTATTTTACTTTTAATCTAGAATAAAATCAATATTATTCTACTCCTAACCCAAAATAAAAGAAAATTTTACTTTGAATAAAATGGCGTCATATTTCACTGACACGGCCTCAAATCAAATTTCAATCATAACCACGTCCGTGTTTAGTACTCACGCCCGGTGGGACTCGAACCCACAATCGCCTGATTAGAAGTCAGACGCCTTATCCATTAGGCCACGGGCGCTGAAGATGACAATTAAAAATGCTAATTTAATCACATTTACAGTGAATATTTAAAAAAAAAAAATACCCGTCTTAATGGATTGAGACTCTAAACTCTATCTAAGGAATAGAAAGGCTGGCAATTCCTTCAAGGCAGGGTAGGAATTTGAAATCCAAATCACTTATTAAATTTGACGGTCTAATATTTGTTTTTGTCATTTTAACAAAAGATGTTGATAGTTATGTCATCACTGACTCTGCAATCAATGAGGACCATTGGGCCGTAGACGCGGTGACAAAAAAAAATTAAGTCTGTCATGATTTCTTCTTTAATAAGTCTATCTAGCTTGACATGGATGAAGCTTTTAAGGATGCATAAACATCGAACAATACTGAGGAGATAAACGTAATTTTTTTTAATTAAGTGCTATATAACAGCTATTTTTTGTCATTTAGTTTAAATATAATTAAATTACAGTAAAAATATTGAATTAAAGTTAGTGTTAAGGTTTTTAATTTGGTTAATTTAGGTTTTATTGATTAATTAATTAGTAAATTGAGATATTTTGTTAAATTGTAATTATGTATTGTTTAAATGTAATTAAATTAAAGTAAAAATATTGAATTGAAGTTAGTGTTAAGGTTTTCAATTGGTCAATTTAGGTTTTATTGATTAGTAAATTGAGATATTTTGTTAAATTGTAATTATGTATTGTTCGTAGGTATGACAACTTTGTTGCTAATTTCATTTGCTGAAATATGAATTCATCCACCACCATAAGTGAATTATGATCTAAAACTAATTTTGATTGGTTATTCGACTGTCATATGAGAAAACATGTGAATAACTCAAAACCCTCAAGCATTTGGCATGAGTAAAAGTTCACCCCCTTAGAAACTATTAGCAAAGTATTTTAGATGGTCAAGTTTTGTCAACATGCACATGATGATGTAGTTGCATATTAGGATCTTATACATTAAGAATAGATCACTATGTTTGAAATGACCCAAAAAAACTATTATTTGGTTTTTTTAATTTGATTAGAAATTTAGATTTATGAAATTTTCTACTTTTATATAATTAATTTATGATAATAAAAGAAAAAAAAAATATTATTACAAGGATTGTTATATAGTATTATTAATTAAAACATTTTCCAATTTTTATTAAGTTTTTAAAACTTTAAAAAATATTATATAATGTGTATATAGAATTGACCATTGGAGAGAATGATAACAAGCAATTTTTTTATATTTATTTATTTAACATTGAATGATGACAAGCTTTTTATATAATACTCATGTCATAAGGTCAAAACTATTATCATTGAACTTATGTTGAGTGGTGATACTAATGGGATATTGACCTTATAGGCATAATGTGGCATTGTGCTTGATTGGAATTACATGGCATCTCCATCAACTATGGTTAAGACACAAAGATTTTGTCTTTATTTGTAAGTTCCAAATAACAATATTATAGGGGTCAATAGTTGCAATGTTAGAGTTGTTTACTGATATTTGTATTTTATATATATATATATGTTAACCTTTGATATCAATTAATTTAACATTTATTATGTTCTTTTGAATTGATAGATGATGTGGTGCAGTGTGACACATTGCAGTCTAGATTTGATTTGATTAGACGATACACTATAGTACTCACTTGAAATCATTGCAAAATAAAACTTCAACTAATAAAATTTAAGATAAATAAATTACTTTTATTAAAAAATAATACAATTTAATGTACAAGATTAAACTATAAAAAATCTCAGGAAACACAAGAACATCTACTTAACTCATGCTCAGAAGCCCAGCATCAGTGGGAAGAGGTTAGAAGGTTGTTTGGAAAATCACATAGAGACCAACAAAGCATCAAAAACACTATTAAAATTTGGGGAAGTGGTCAATTTGTGAGCCCGGTGGTAAGACACACTTGGAGCCTGGCAGCTGGGATGAATATGTGGATGATTTGGAAGGAACGAAACAGAAGAATCTTCCAAAACAAAGAAATGAAAAAGAACCAAATATGGGAAAAAACCTTAAGCCATATCTGTGAAACCATTCTGTCAGATAATTGGAATGGAGAAGACTGGGAGGTGACACAGGAAGAGGAACAGATTCTAAGGAGACTAAACCTAAACCAAGGTATGATCGCCCCCCAGTTATGGAAAGAACCCAAGACAAGGTATAATGACAATATGCATTTTTCTTGTCCTGCGGCTGGATTCATAAAGCTAAACTTTGATGGCGCCTCCAAAGGAAACCCAGGCCCAGCTGGGATGGGAGGTCTGTTCAGGGATGATCAAGGAAGAACGAAATGGATATATGCAGACAATGGTGGCTTCATGAGTAACAACGAGGCAGAACTGATGGCAGTTCGACAGGGTTTACAAATAGCCATCAGAAACAGATACAATAACCTGGAAGTGGAAGGTGATTCCCAGCTGGTTGTTCAAATTCTCAAAAAACTAAACAATGGAGCATCTTGGGACAAAGTTTCGAAGAGATGGAGAACGGCCAGCCTCATCCAAGATCTAGAAACTATCCTAAGGAGATTTGAATATATGACGATCAAGCATGTTAGAAGAGAGGCTAACAGAGCAGCGGACTTCCTGGCAAATTGGGGAAGCCAGGAAGAAAGAAGGAAAATAGATAGTAAATGGAAGATGCACAATAAGGACAATGGATGAAGCTACGACCCAAAGGCAATAGAGACAGAGGACCCCCGATCGGGATGAGAAATATGGTGGTTGAGGATGGCATGAGTAATAATTACAAGGTAAGGAGTATTGGCAGCAGTTGTAGGCATAAAACCACCCTCCCAAACAAAATAATGATTACCAAGCTGGCACACGATACAAGGAACCGGAGTGGGAAAGGTGGAGTATGGATGATTAGAAATAGTGGAGGTGGTAAAGGCAAAACGAGCAGGGTGACGAAAGGAAATTATATGAAGGTGGCGGACGGCAAAAGAAAGGGCACTCTAGTCGGGACAAAGAGGGAGTCGAACGTGGTGCAGCCAGCAGGAATTACCAGGAAAGCTAGCGTTCTCGGGTATGTGCCATCTGAAACTCCTATTTCCTTATTATCCATTCCCGTAGATAGTATGGATATGCTAGATTATAGTGAAATCCATGATAATAAGAAGGGCCGGAGTAAGATAAGCCTACCCTCGGCAACCCGCTGTGAGAGCCTGATGGGTTGGTCGAAGGAGGTGATTCCCAGGGGAAAGGAAAAAGATAGCAGGGATTGCAGTGTTAGGGAAGCAGTAGAAAATCAAAACAATAACCCCATGGTAGGAGCAGAAGAGAAGAGGGGTAGCGGGGACCCGAAGATTAAGGCCATGACCCAATATCTGACCCAAATGACAGAAGGCTTAATCCATCTGTTATATTGTGAGAATGGAGAGCAGAGCCAGACTCAAAATAATGAAGGGGTTTACAGCAGAAACAGAGGAGCCGCCAAAAAGGAACTGGTAAGCGAAGAAGGCAATAAGAAGTTTAAAACGCTGACACCTGCAATTGATGACTGTGTACAGGAGAGGAAAGGAAAAAGAATGGCGCACACGGGTCGTGGACGAGGACGAGGTGGCAGAGGCCGCCCTAGGCAAGGCAACCCGGAAGATAGGCAAACAGATGACCAGGGTAATCGACGCAGAGGGAGAAGGACCACCCAATCAGTGGTTCAGGAAGCAGCACAAGCCTATCAAGAAGGAACGAATGAGGATATCAGAAGGATAATTCAAAATTTAGAGTCCGATGTTCTGGAAGAACAGTCTGCATCTGAGACAGAAGAATGGGCGGAGATGATCAGGGACCCAGGAAATACGAGAGGCAGGCTGACCTTGTACAGGCAGTCCCTGCACATCTACTGGGTTCTCAAATGCCTCCTGGCAAAAGCTATGGAACAGGTTGCAAAAGAAATGACAGAAATCGCCAATGGGGTGCCCAATTTACAAAAGGAGATGAAAAACTTTCAGACCATTATGATCAGGCAAAATGACAAACTAGAGGAGATGGCTCAGGTTCTATCCCGGTCTGCGGGCATCCACACCACTCAGGAGGGACGAATGGAAATCCCAATGGATATCGACCAGAACAACGGAACCAGTAAGAAATGAGGCCCATGAGGATCTGCTGTAGTGCTCTAAATTTTCCTTTTTACTGTTTTTATGCAAATCAGTAGCTTAATAGGCAGGTTCTGGTGTTTAGTGCACATAGCCGGTATGGAGAGACTTGTAAAATTTTGCTTTTGGAATGCTTATAGTAAACTAAGGTGGCCAACAGACCTGGTTTCCCTACGGGGTAGGTTGAAGCCACCCAAACAGTGTATCTGGTCTTCATGTTTAATATAAATAGAAAAGAATGGTACCACCTTTACCTACAAAAAAAAAAACTATAAAACATCTAAATATACTTTTGGTCAAAACCAAACTAATATGCACTATATTAACATGTCCCAGATAAAAATTCTTAAATTTTATTATTATAACATAAAAAAATTAAATTATTAATATTATGATAATATAAAAATTTCAATTACATTTTTTATATACTTTTATATAATATTAATTATTAATATTTACTACGCGAAAAAACACAATTATTGTACACTTATTTTTATCAATGTTAAGAATTATTATAATGATCTCATATTAAAAAAAAAAACCGTTTTTAAATTTTAAAAGTCCTTTAACACTTAAATGATAATAATTTTATAGTTTTCTAAAATTATTGATTCACATTTTTAAGTTATGTTGATGAAACATATTCACGTGATTTTCTTTTCTGGATGAATTTTCATAGAAAGAAAAATAATTTAATGGTATAGATTAGTGAATGGATATGGTGCGTATGGGAAAAAAATGAGTGGTCGTTGGTCGGGGTCGGGCCTCTTTGAAAACACGCCGACTTACCTCAGCCTGACCGCATGCGGTTCCGACTAAATCAAGATTGATCTCGGGTTGATTCACCGGTTCCTTACACCATTTTGATAGACATTCATCATTTGAAACTCCTTTCCATACACCTCTTACACTAGTAATCTTGTCTAACTCCAAAAATCAATTTTGAAAGGGCAGTCCACAAGCAAATTATCATTGTTTTTATGCTTTCCTTGTATAAATAACACCATCCCAAACCCTTTGTACCTCTTCTATAGAAATTGTCCAACTTTAAAACATTTTTCTTGATGGCTAGCCACATGAACATGGAGACTTAAAAGGGAGTTTAAATTTTCTAATGTCTTTCCACTAATCATCTCATACTAAGTAGCTCAAAATAGTATAACCTCCCTTGGGGTATAATATCAATTGGCCTTATTCTTATTCCCAAGATAACTCATCCTCTTCATTCCTTATTCTCACTTGGACCACCTTTAAAGCACAAATATATCTACACCTTTGTTACCATTTTCATCCATTCAACCCAAAATATCAACCTTCTTCCATTTCTCTTCCAAATGGTAGTCAAATTAACACATGCCCCAAGCTAATAGAGGAAAAAGCAATCATTCATATGGAGATTGTTTATTAAACCATTGGATAAGTTGAACCCATCCCACAACCTACTTATGGGTCCAATCCAATTCTAACTCTTGTCTCCTTCCCAACTTTCTAGACCAAGTTTTCTCCTATAACAGGAAAAGCAATTAACATTACCTTCTAAATAATCAATGCATTCTGCTACTTTTTCATTTGGTTCCATACCTATTCTTCAACATCCTTGAGCATAGTATATTTTTGGTGAATGACCTTAGCCAAAATCCTCTAGCCATCAAGTATCCTTCATACACACTTAGCTATCAATGCTTTGTTAAAGAGGCGTACGCTTTCAATACCACACCCCACTTGGTCCTTTGTCAATGCAATTTGCTTACACTTCAACTCTCACCTTTTTTTTCCATACTCCCATACCATAGAAACAAGAAACCTTCGGCCACCTGATTCTATCATAAACACCTTTTGGAATAAATATGAGTGACATAAAGTACACAAGAATTTCTTAAATGACACATTCAAAAGAGTAAACCTACCTGTATGGGAAAGCCAATGATTGCATTGGGTGAAAAGCTTCTTTTCCACTTTGGATATGAGCCATTTCCAATCCTTCTTCCCATTATCATTTGCCTCGAGAATAAATCGCAAGTACTTAGCTCCATTTTCAAAAGTAATATGTTGATAAGGTTTGACAGAAAAAGCAAGAAGACTTTGTTGGTAAACCAAAGCAAGGCAGCGATGACTTCTATATGTTAGCTTCATAGTAAAGATCAATAATTTCTATAAGCTTCAAAACATACATATTATATTCATCATATAATAGTAAGATATCATCCATTAATAGGAGGTGTGACAAATAAATTTTACCTTCTACCTTGAGTCTACTAAATTGACCAATTCATTTTGTGTCTGCAAGAGCTTCACTTAGCCCTTAATCTACTAAAAGAAATAAAAGAGGAGAGAATTGACATCCTTTTCTCAACCCTCGATTAGGCCTAAAGAAATTTGAAGTGAAGCCATTGACGAGGAAATCACATGATAACAAAGTGACACAACTCATAACCCAAATGAAAAAATGTACATTGAGTCCAAGATGAAGCATTATCAATCTTAGGTAAAGTCAAACTTCCTCATTTATAAGCTTTGAAGCAGTGTAGCTCAATGACCATGGCAAGCAATTTTTTTAGGTTATAGAGTGAGTCCCTCATGAGCAACTCTAATTGGATCATGAATGTACATCCCTAAAGGAAACCAAATTGTTCATTGAAAATATTCACTAAAAAAATTCATTTACTTCTCATAGCAATTATTTTTGAAATTATTTTATGATTACAATTTCCTAAAGATATTGCCCTATATTGGTCAAAAGATTTAGGTTGATCTACCTTTGGAATCATACCAATAAAGGTGGAATTAAATGTTTCCAACATTATACTAGATTCGTTAAGAGCACTAAAGAGTGTTTCCTCCACTAAGACATAGAATCCAACAAAAAATAAACCATCCACACATCAAGTTTCGATCTTTTATCCTTATGGAAACTATGAAAGATCCAGATGAATCTCCTCCTCTTTGATCTTTTCTAGCAATCTCTATTTCTTTTCATCAATAGAAAAGCTTGGAAAATGCTTAGTCATTCTAACACTTTAACAATTGTCACATATTTCTCTTCCTTGTATATTTCTTGAAAGTGACAAACCCACAACTAAGTAATGTCCTTAAAGGATCTAGCCATCAAACCATCCAGATTAGGAATTACCGAATGGAATTCACATTTTTACAACTATTTGCAAATTTATGAAAAAAAAAAGTATATTACTTCCCTTCTCCAACCATATTTCCCTACATCTAAATCTCCAAACAACCTCCTTGTTAACCAATAAGATCCTCCTTATCCCTTCTAGATCCTTTATTTTCTAATTGAAACAACCCTTTCATTTACCCCAACTTTTGTAATGTCAGTGTGGGTACATAAGCCATAGTTAGCTGATACAATGTAATTTACACATTTAAAATTTGATCCTTATCATCGTTGATTAAAGGAGAGGACAATATTTTGGATCCCAATGTTTGATAAAGTTTTATTTCTTGAGAAGCCATGAACCCACGAACCCAACCCTAAACTTAATGCTTAAGTAATAAATTATCATTTCAAACTTGGTCAAGCCACTTCTTAACAGTGAATTTATGAGATGTGATTGGAAGCAGTGGTGCTAACCTGATCAAGCCACTTCCTGACAATCGATTTATGAGATGTGATTGGAGGCAGTAGAGAAAAATGGTGGTACTAATTCCCCTAATGCATGAAAGAGGAGGCATGTGGCCTCTCAAATGCATGAAATGGATCATGTAAATAATTATATGAAGCACAGTTGAAGAGAACAATGGCTCTCTTTGGTTGGTCTCCTGGATCTCAAGTTCTATCCTAGGAAGAGGTTTTCTCCCTTCTGAGTGTGCTAAGCTAATGGTGGAGCATGCAAGAGTAATTTGGAAGTGGCAGTAGAAGACAAAGTGCGTGAATCCCCTGCGAACGGTGTGTGAGGCCACTAGATTGTGTTGTCTATCCTATATGGATCAGTGGGAGGATCGTAGGGAGACTAAATCATTATGGTGGTTGTTGTATAGCTGATAAGCCACCTCGGAGTGGATTCCAATTCCTGAGATTGAGCAATACCCCATCTGAACCTTGGGTGAAATCCTTGTGAAAATTTGGGTGAATTCTCTACGAATTGTGTGTGAGGCCACTTGACTATATGTCTAAGCATGTGTGGATTAGTGGGAGGCTTAGTGGAATACTAAATCTCTATGGTGATTTTTGTATAACTTATAAACCACTTGGAAAGGGAGCTCTAGGTCACTATGGGGTGAAAGCATGAAGATGGGTTACACTTTGGGGCCAAATGTGGTGATGGAATTTAAATTTTTTCCTCTTTTATCGAATTTCACCCCTCAAAATCCATATAAGAATTATGAATTTTGATTCGGAGTAAAAATACAATATGTGGAGAATTATTTTTTTGTCCTAATGATATGTTTTGAAAAAAAAATATTGTCGTATAATCTCTCAATTTTCGATCAAATGCAATATATGTCCTTGCAAATTTTCACAAAACTTAAGAGATATGCATGTCTTCATGTAGCATAACTTTGTCTAAAAAGTGTAATCTTAATGTATATGTATATGTATATGTATGTATATGTGTGTGTGTGTGTGTGTGTGTGTGTGTGTATATATATATATATATACATGGGGAAAACTATGTTTTTAATATCAAATTTTTGTTATCCAAAATTATATTTTTTATTATTTTTTGAAGTTGGCGAAGTAATATTTCAACTGCATTTTTGAGACACGTGTTCACGTAATATTTTTTAACTCTTTAATAAATTGAAAAACCAAGAGTACCTTTTGAAGAGGACCTGTAAACAAATATAGTGGTATTTTTTGAAAAAAAATCATTGTGTATATTTTATGTTATTGATTTTTATTCATCCCTTTTGAAACTGTCAAAAAAATTCAAGCGTTATGTTAAAATAAATTAGATGAAAAATATCATATGAATTCGAAAGTGTCAAATTCATATGCCATTGGATAGAGGATTCTTTCACGAATCCAATGTGATCAACTTCGCCACTTAAGGACAATTTTTGCCCTAAATACGATAGGGTGCAAAATGGGGTTGTAGAGAAATATGTAGATGTGTTGAAACTGTAATTTTTAGAACTTCAAGAGCTTGATCGAGAACTTAAATTCAAAGTTCAAATTTCTAGATCGAGCATTAAGGAAACCCTCGATCGAGCAGCATACATGGTTAACTAGTGGCTTGATTGAGCCATTCAAAACCTAACTTGCCCATGACCTTACCAACTTTATATATATATGAATGATATACATGGGGAAAACTATGTTTTTAATATCAAATTTTTATTATCCAAAATTATATTTTTTATTATTTTTTGAAGTTGGCGAAGTAATATTTCAACTACATTTTTGAGACACATGTTCAAGTAATATTTTTTTAACTCTTTAATAAATTGAAAAACCAAGAGTACCTTTTGAAGAGGACCCATAAACAAATATAGTGGTATTTTTTGAAAAAAATCCATTGTGTATATTTTATGTTATTGATTTTTATTCATCCCTTTTGAAACTGTAAAAAAATATTCAAGTGTTATGTTTAAAAGAAATTAGATGGAAAATATCATATGAATTCGAAAGTGTCAAATTCATATGCCATTGGATAAAGGATTCTTTCATGAATCCAATGTGATCAACTTCGCCACTTAAGGACAATTTCTGCCCTAAATACGATAGGGTGCAAAGTGGGGTTGTAGAGAAATATGTAGATGTGTTGAAACTGTAATTTTTAGAATTTCAAGAGCTTGATCGAGAACTTAAATTCAAAATTCAAATTTCTCGATCGAGCATTAAGGAAACCCTTAATCGAGCGGCATACATGCTTAACTAGTGGCTTGATCGAGCCATTAAAAACCTAACTTGCCCATGACCTTACCAACTTTTTATTAATGGTATTAATGGTGAATCATGTGGCTTAAGGGCTCGATCAAACCATAACTCTTGATCGGGTCGTTAACTCAGGTTAGAAAACAACTCGATATTTAATTTAAATGCGCAATCGAGCTATTTCTAAGCGCCTTAACAACTAGATTGAGTGCTTAAAAATTGCTTGATTGAGTGCTTAAAATTGCTCGATTGAGTGCTTAAAATTTCTCGATCGAGCATTCATTTTTTAGAAAAATGTGCCCTCATTTCACCAAAAAGGGTAACCCAATTCCATGCTTTGACCTTATGGTATTTGTTGAGTAGTTAATAAACAACCTAGATAGTTGACATCAAACTCTTATAGTGCTTTCCTATGAAAAGACAATTGATAAACCACCGAGACAGTGGATTCTAACTCTTGAGACTAAGGAATACCCCATTTGAACCTTGTGTGAATCCCTGTGAATGAACTTAGAGGAAAGAGTGGGTCACTGTAGTGCTTACTACTAGGAACAACTAATAGACCACCTCAGTGCTTGTTGTATGTACAATTGATAAACATCATTGGTGCTTGCTATTAGAGGGTAGTTAATAAACCACTTAGGCAATGGGTTCCATGCTCTGAATGTTAAACCAAGTATTAAGTGTGAATTCCCCGAGGAATCATTTCCTCATACATTAGATTAGGCTCAAGGGTAGTTATCTATAAGAAACTTGTTGTGTAGCTAGCCTATGGTTGGGTGGAGACTAGAAGTCCCCCCTTTAGTTTCCATCCAGTTTAAGACACATAAATAAGTATATTATGTTTTTTCATTTGAATCATGAATCATGATTTTCAATGTTATGTTTATAACTGGCTTGAAATCTTACGTGTCTATGATTTGTAATAAATGTTTGGATTGTGTTATTCAACATTATGTTCATGATTGATATGAGGAATTGTGTGTTTATTCTCTCTTATTTGTCATCAATGGCTCATGAATATATTACTTCAGCTTGTCCATAGGATTAGTAGTGTGTAATAGATGGACCAAAAATCCTCTTGTATATTTATGAGAACCTATGTATTCATGCTTAGTTAATTGATAATCACAACTCTCTAAATAAGTTTAACTAGATTGCAAGTTGTGTGAGGAATCAATGATAGTTTGTTGAATTAATGAAATGACCAAAGTCTTGAAATAATGTTTTTTTCTACATAAAAATTTGGTGAACAATATGCATGGGATGAGTTAATAATCCTTTCAATTAAAAATTTAATCTATGTTTTAAACCTACCAACCTAGGTAATGTATTAGCGAGGGATGTAAATAATATCAACTCGGATAATGTAATATTGAGGGTGGTAAAGAATATTGGCATGGGGAATGTAGTGTTGGTGAAAGTAAAGAATATCGACCCAAGGAATGTAATATCGAGGAAATGATCAAGTGATAAAATGGTACCAGGGGAAGTGATATTGGGGAAACATTATATGAGGGAGAAGGAACCCTAGGAAATGATATTAGGGGAACGCAATGCCATGGAAATTGGTACTTGAGCAACGTGTTAGAATACCATCCCAGGAAAGTTGTATAGGGAACCACAATACCAGGGAACTAAATGTTAAAAGCATGTGTTGGTATTGATATGTCGTTTGTGCCATGTGGACCCCCATGTGGTAGTGGCGTGGAACCACATGTGTTAGGCATGAACATGTTACATGTATATTCCTCTCGATGACATGGCTTCTTTAATGGACTAAACTTATGAGGGGCATAAATTTCTATTTGGGACTCTAATTGAGGTAAAATTTATATTGTTGGAAATATTTCAAAGAGATGAATGAAACGATGGAGTTAGTTTGATAATTTGAAGAATATGAGGAAAATAGGTTGTTATAATCCAATCTTCATAATATACCTTGGATATTAGGTCAAAATGAGTAGCACTCCCATAGCTTGAGATGGTTTAAGGGGTGGGAGGTTTTACACTACTTATATTGTTCATCTGGGAAACCTACCAAATCTAATTAATACAAAATATCTAGTTGATCATTCACAAATGATAGCATCATATCATTTCTTAACTTTTTTTTTATGAACCCACTCAATGAATATGTGCTTGATTTTATTTTTATTAGATATCATTTTTGGGATTCAACTGCGTTAAGTAAGTCATTCACGTATGACCATTTCCATGAGAGGTAGTCATAACTGACTAATTTCTCATGATTTTTGAATAGTTCACTTAGCACTCATTACATCGGGTCATGCTCACAGGGGTGAAGAAGTGGGATTGAAACTAGTGAAATGAATCGCGTAGTGTCAATCATCACTTCTGGGGCTTGCACCTAGTAACCAAGACTTCCTGGGTGGTCACCCATCCCAGATCGCCTCTAGCTCAAGCGCGCTTAACTGTGGAGTTTTCCCCACAATCAAGCCCACTTAGCTTGCTACTCCATTTGCAAAACCTTAGCAAGTATTGTGCCTCATGAACCATTCAAGTAGAGATCCCTTCACTCTTTTTTAATTTAAGTATTAGGGGGTTTACGCAATGCATTATATTAGATTTCATTTTTGGGATTCAACTGCGTTAAGTAAGTAATTCACATATGGCCATTTCCATGAGAGATAGTCATAACTGACTAATTTCTCATGATTTTTGAATAGTTCACTTAGCACTCATTGCATCGGGTGATGCTCACATGGGTGAAGAAGTGGGATTGAAACTAGTGAAATAAATCATATAGTGTCAATCATCACTTTCAGGGCTTGCATTCGGCAACCAGGACTTCCCAGGTGGTCACCCATCCCAAATCACCTCTGGCTCAAGCACACTTAACTGTGGATTTTTCCCCACAATCAAGCCCACTTAGCTCGCTACCCCATTGCAAAACCTTAGAAAGTATTGTGCCTCATGAACCATTCAAGTAGAGATCCCTTCACTCTTTTTGAATTTAAGTATTAGGGGGTTTACGTAGTGCATTATATTAGATATCATTTTTGGGATTCAACTGCGTTAAGTAAGTCATTCACATATGACCATTTCCATGAGAGGTAGTTATAACTAACTAATTTCTCATGATTTTTTAATCACTCACTTAGCACTCATTGCATCGGGTGATGCTCACAGGGGTGAAGAAACTGATGTGTTTTTGACTTCCAAGAAGCTTCACCAAAACTAACCTAGAGCTCTTGTTGTCTCTACTACAACACCCTCCAAAATTTTGGCCTATATCCAAATTTTGGAGCCTACTTTGACCTTGTGCATTGTTGTATCTAGTAGAAAGAGTCATTCCATGTAAATCCTCTAATTTTTTTAGTCCCTTTTGGAAGAAAACCTAAGTGTCGTCTTTTGGCATGGGAAGTGTCGTACATTGTGAAAGTAGATTTTTGGTCTATTTCAAGAGGTAACTTTGGTACTGATGGGTCCTATCTATCATATATACATGTACTAGACTCATTCCCAAAGTTTTATGCACTGTCGTACTAGTGTCGTCATTATCGTCGCAAAGTGTATCTTAAGTGTCACACTTGGAGGAGATTGTTGTTTTGTCGTCACATTAAGGGGATCATGTTGTTTTTGAGTGTTGAGTGTTCTATGTTGTGTCATCAATGGTTCTGAGTGTGTGATCATGTTCAAGTCCTACCTTGGTTTCATCTCTACCTCACTGATCCCACACTTAGTCAAATTCTGGAAAGTTTCATGCCCAACCAACCTGAGCTCACTTTGCCCCTCTGAACTACGCATTGTGCGGTTTCAAGCCTCAACATGCATCCCTTGCTTCCTGGAACTGCGCAATGCACAGTCACTACCTCCAAGGACTACACATTGCATAGTCACAGTGCTCAATCTCGACCTCCATCCCTCTAGAACTGTGCAATTTTTCCTCCCAACCAATCAATTTCTATGCATTACTGAATCCCAATCTACAGTCTACCTCCTTGGCTCCTTGAATTGTGCAACTTCACAATCCAACTGCCTAGTCTCCCTGTAGAAATATGCATTGCACAGTTTTATTGGGCAAGTTTGCCTCACTGTGACCCTCAACTATACAATCCTACTTAATAGTTCTCAAAAGTTGCACATTATGCAGTTACAAACCTCAATCCCTAACTCATGACCTTTGGAACTACGCATTATGCAATCCATTAGCCTTCCTCCTAGTCCAATACTCAATTCAAGGCAATCAATGATTTTCATGATGAAAGTTAGACTATGATATTTTCGGACTGATGTTGTATTTTCATGAGTGGATTTCACTTGCAAGTACTATATCTTGACATGACAGGATGATGCTCAAAAAGGAGGAGAAGGATACCATGCTAGAAGACACTTGTGAAGCTATGAAGACAAGATGATCATTGAACAAGAAGATGAAGGGACACTAGATTGTGACAAAAAATGATGAACCAAGATCATAGTGAAGACTCCCTATTCTCAAGCCTATTGGAGGAAGAGGAAGAACATGCAACATATTTCATGAAGACACAAAGATAGAAGAAAGAGGAGAAGCTTGACATTGACACATCATCATCAAGTCCATGTCATCAGTGTCAAGTCATGTCTTGTCAAGGTGTCATTTCAAGAGTCATATGAGTCACCATGTGCCACATCATTTGTGGATGTAATTATGTAATTTCAATAAATGATAAATGTAAAGTAAAGTGGAAGTCCAAGAGTCACCTATAGAATGTGAAAAGTCATGTAGAAGTCAAAGAGTCTCATGAGAATTCAAAAAGTCATATGGAAGCCCAAGAGTCATGAGGGGAGTCCAAGAGTCACAAGAGAGGTGGAGAGTCACCTCATTTGTTATATATACACCCTCATAGCTCAAGAAAAGGAATTTTCACCTTGGCTTCTCCAACTAGGAATTAGAGAGGAAGATAGTTCTTTTGGAGAGCAAGTGGTGGCTTAACACTCCACTATTGGAGCTAGTGGTGTTCATTGTATCGATATGTCTTGGAACTTTTGCTTAATACTTGAAGCTAATTGAGCCAACACACTTTCATGCATGTATTGTAAATGTTGTAAGAATATTCTTTGGATGTTTGTGGTATATGTTGTTGTTATTTCATACTAAAGAAATTGAACTATTTCGGTGGCTTTGGTGCTTAGCTTATTGAATGTGTATTGTACTTGTTTTAACATTCGCTACTTCTATGTGAACTATTTCACTAGTTATTAACAATGCATTCATATATATATATATATATGTGTGTGTGTGTGTGTGTGTGTATTCTAGTGTTTCTTTATTAGAATATTACTATCACTTTTCTCTTGAAGTCTCACTTTCATTTCCCTCTAGTGAAATAACCTTGATACATTCTGCAATTGAACATTTCACAAGGCATACTCACTTGTTTATTCAAAAGTACATGCACATTTCTCTCTTGTGCCAACTATTGCAGCCAAGGAAAATATTTAATGAAAATGTCAGTTGGGCCTTATTTCCGGAAGGGTCCTATACCAAATAGTGTGAGGTCTAATTGGGACTTCACATTGGGGAGACCCTCTTGCATGTTGGTGGGTTCCAACACTATCAACATGTTGGCGCTATAAGGAGGGTTGCCACATTTTTTATGGATAATATCTCACCACATATTAACAAACAAGCTTTTGTGCAAGGTAGTAATGCTTTGATTTTCACTCCAACTCATACTCTTGAGAGAGAGGAAACTTTTCATCCTAGTAAGAGACAAGATTTTGAAGTTACTTATGATCAACTCCGACAATCCGACCTATTACTTGTCATTTTGCAAGAGGTCTTGGTTTACTCCTTGTTGCAATTATTTTGCCTCATAAACATGTAAAGAAAGAAATAACTCCCAGTGGTGTGTTGGTTTCTTCAGTGGAAGATTTGATTATCTCAATCGTTGAGGAGTTAGTTGAAACCTATGGAAAGAACAAATTAGCAAGGGGAACTTCTACCTATTGAGGAGAATTTGGACAGTGGAGGGGAGGATTTTCATTTCTCTGACGAAGAACAACCCGATTACAAAGAATAATGGAATGGTGAAGGAGAAGCCTTTTCATACTCATAGTAAGAGGAGGAGGAAGGATAATAAGACATGGTTGATGCAGACTTGGATTGGATGGCCCAAGGGCCACTTTCTCTTTCAAATAATCTTCATCGCAAGCATAAACACTCGAAAAAGTTTTTGACAAAGTTTGATCTTGATAAGAAGACCAAAGTTGAAGACTATATTCATGATTTCTACATGCATTCACTAGTACAAAATGGATAATTTGTTACTAAAAGAAAGAATAAAATCTACATATAAATGACCATTTTTTAGTCGATGATCAATAGTGGATAATTTACAGTATCTTATAACGTGACCAACTTTTAGTCATATTTAACTTAGTCATTAATTGGTTGTATCAATTTTATCATCCAGTAATATATTTAATCATAAATTTTGTCATTAATTTAAGCCATTGATTTATTTATTAATTACCACAATTAATGACCAAATACATAACAAAATATACTACTACATGATCACCTGAGAAAACCAATTAATGACCAAAATGTTGGTCGCGTTATAAGATGCTATATATTAGCTACTAATAGTCATATATATGCAAATTTTAGTCATCGTTTGAAGCAATTAATGACCAAATAAATATGACTAAATTTTGGTCGTGTTATAAAATACTGTAAATTAGCTATACATAGTCATATATATCCAGAATTTTGTCATCATTTATAATCACAAATTTATCATTTATAGTAGTCATTTATCTTTTTTCTAGTAGTTTCATATTTATTATATAAACGATTGATTTAATAGTTTATATTCATTTCATTTACTTTCATTAATAATCATTATAAATTACTAATTTAGTCATTGTATATTCATTTGATTTGTGTTCATCATTAATCAATATAAACTATTAATTTAGTAGTTTTAGATTGGTTTTATATGTTCATTATTAATCAACATAAATTAATTAGTATTATTTTGCGACTAAATAAATAAATAAATAATTCACAAAATGTGCATGTTCATCTAATATCAAAACACAAAGTTACATATGTTAATTACAATACTAAATAATATCGTGTACAATTATAAATAACTTCAACCACAAATTATATTATATGAAATTTTAAGTATTACAATATGAGTTTTCAACTTAATATTGGTTGGACTACAATTTACAACGAAATATTGTTTCGTCACTTCAAAACATTATCATTGTGTTGCCAAGGCATTGCAAGTGAATTCACCATCTCTAAAGGCTTGACCATTCGTGTTTATGTGTATGTCTCATGCAGGATATTGGGTTTAAGGGTATGGCTAGATAGGTTCTCTTCTCTCTCACTTTTTGCATTTGTTGCTCCAATGTTATTATTCTCCTCTTGCTTCAATTCATGCTTGGGTATCGTATGTAGAAAGGGTCATATTCTTGTTTTTTTCCATATTCCATAGCTCCAATGATTGCAATCAAACAAAATAAAGATCAACAAATCGCATATCTCAATCACAATGTCTATCATTACCAACGCTTAAAAGGAAAAAAACCCATATTAAATAAGTAATAGTTTTGAATTCAAATATGGAATGTGACTAAATTGATAGCATCCAATTAACAAAGGTTTTGGATAGCTTGGATGAAAGACACACGAATTGAATTTATTTCCACCACAACTCAGCTCATGTACACATTCACCTTCTTTTCCAGAACAAAAAGATCATACCCTAATAGAATCCTCACTTACAGCTACAAAATATTCTCCACTTGTATCCTAGCAAACTGAATGCACAGGATTTGTATACCTCTGAAATAATAAACATATTAAATAAACTAATCATTTCCAAGCCTTTATTTATCTAAATCCAATAAATGTTTACAACCACTAAAGATATTTCCAGAAAATATTCAAAAAATTAGAAGATACATGCATCACATGTGGAACTGCAGATACCTTAAGTAAAACAATTTAAGCAAAACTAAGAGAATCAACAAACGTACAATATTCATCCAATTTTACATACAATTTAGTGTGCATGAAAAAAGATTGAATGTGAATGAAAGATAACAAAAAATATACCTACAAAGAATGCAAATTGTGCTCTGTTAACATAAAAAATTGATACAACATTTTCTGCAGTTGTTGCAATAAGTCTGCCAACTTTGGTTTGAAATCACACTTGACTCATACCACCCTATGAAGTAAGTGAAATTAAGAATAATTCTTTCATAATTCTAGCATACTGCATTCATCGTGATTAATTGCACAGATTTAAACAAATTATACTTTATAAATTGTCCACCTTAAAAGTTCTTGTGCAAATTCCCTAATTAACACTATAATAACTCATTTCATTTTCTCCATCACAAGAGCAGAGTAGATCATTGTTTGGATGGAAATTAAGAGACATAATAGTTCCTAAATGGCCAGTAAGTGTTCTCAATTAATAACTTGGTTGTAACAAATAAAAATAGGTTAGAATGATTTGGCCTGCCTAATACAAGATTTGGGAGCAACCACTCTTTAAGAGAGAATACCCATTGAGTAAATGCTTGGATGTCATCAATTTATAACGACCATCCTCCACCCAAATCTATTATCAAAAATTCAAATAAAATAAAATTCAAAAGCTTGCATGTGCCAAGAAGGTACCAAAGTAGCCCAATCAATGAAAGCAACAACATGTGTTATACGAATATCATTTAGAAACTAGTGTAATTAGAATTTATTTAAACTAAGGTTAGTATGTTGCTAAGATGAACATTTCCACCTTATTCCAACTTAATGGATGTCTTCCCAACACCTTTTACTGCATAATTTCTTTTGTCTCCAAACTCCACCTTTTGATATAGTCTCATTTCCATTAGAATTGTGAGGTTGTCATGGTCTCTCATCATGTGTCTTGAGTCACCACTATGTACTAGCCACAAATCATCAGTATTTGCAATAGAACCTATAAGAGCAAAAAAATGGAATAAATCTTTGGTATTTGAATCTTAATTCTTAGGTTTCTTGGGATGTTCTTCAAATTATATCTATTGTGCTAGCATGTTGCTTTCCTTTTCTTCTTTCTATCATTTGATCTTTCACGACACTCATGTCTTTAGTGACCAAATTTGTTACAATGATAGCATTGAACTTTCGACATATCTCTCTTTCTTTAAGGAGTGGGTCTTCTTCCTTCAGGCCTTCTTCCTTCATTTCTTCTTTGGAAACCAAACTTATTTCTTCTTCCAACCTTCTTGAACTGTGTTGCAAAAGCTTGAGAATCACATTCATCAAATCTTTGAATATTTCCCTTTGATATGATCCTACATTGTTCTTGAGTACAGGTTGTCGATAATTCTTCAAACTTTGATGTTTCCTTACTACCATAAATACTAGAAGCAAACCAATCATAAGATTCAGGTAAACCATTAATTGTTGTACTCACAGGCTCCCTTTCAGAAAGTATTTCATCAATTTCTTGAAGTTCATCTCTTAATACATAAATCGTCATGAAAATATGAGAATATAGTATCATTTATTGTCATTTTAGCATCACAAATTTCATTCTCAAACTCATTGCTTGTTGTTGATAATTCATAATACAACTAGGGTATCATACATCTTCTTTGATGAGTCAAGATTTACGACATAAGGAATCAAGTGATCTCTAATAGAGTCCACAACGATGCTTTTAGTTGTGATGTGATCTTCCTCATACTTTATTTTTCCTTCATTATCTAAGGGTTAAGTGACCTTGCCTTTCATAATACCTAAGAGATAATTGTTTGCAAGGATGAGATCAATCCTTGATTTCCAAGCCATAAAATTTGTAGCTCCTTCTAATTTGTTCTTGGAATTCATAGATGAACCCATATTCATAGATAAATAATTAGAATGTAGATGTAGGTTTTCTTCAAATATCTTCCCTTTACCAAAGCTCTTTAAGAGTGATCTCAATGTCATATTCTTCACTAGAGATCTGATACCATGTTGATTTTTTAAGTGAAATAGATACAAGAACTAATTTATGAAATATTGATAATTACATCTATTGACATAGATCTTGTTTTATCATTTTCATTTTATCGTTAAGAAATTACACTTTATAAACTCAACAATAAATGCACAAGGATAGTAGAGATCAAAATGTACAAAGAGAACACAAGATTTACCCTAGGAAAACCCACTTAGGGGAAAAACCCAACAACCTTTTCCTTAGAGAAATTATTTAATTCAACAAGAGATACATATAATGTAGCTAGTCAACTATTAGGTCAAAATGACCAACAAGACTATGGTCAAACCTGGTCAAACAAACCTCTTGTCAAGTCAATATTATTCCCTTCAGATCCAATCCTCTCTACTATGCCTAGGTTGAATTTTAGCCTCCCAGAATATGCCTAGAAACTCAACCCTGTTTCCCAAAATGCCCTAACCAAAATTTTGGCCTTGTTTCCCTGAAAGTCACACGTGCGAAGTCAAGAGAGAGAGAGAGAGAGATGCTAAAGATGAACTCATCCATCTTCATCTTACTTCATCCTTCTTCTTCTTCGCTAGGATGCCCATAATATTACTTTTCTTGTGTGAGGTCGAATGGTGCCTTATGGAGGCGGTTGAATGCTTTAACTATAGTGTTTTTCTTGTCTGAATATGTGTGTCTCTTCATTAGGGACAACTTGACTTGAGGGAAGGCCGACTTGTCAAATTTGGAGCCAAAAATCCAAATTCAAATTTCAAAATTTTCTCTTTTGGATCTGACATGAAGAAAATGTCTTGTAGTAATTCTTTCGAGGGCTAAACAATAAAAATGACACGAAGACCATGTATTACAAATTCATTATGTATTTCAAGGGCTAAAATATAAATTACAAAGACCGACCATAGCTACAAAATTCAACATCAACATGGTTTTATTGAAAGGGAGAATTGAACGCTCAAGGAGATGGAAAGTTGCATGATTCAGTCCAAGAACATGGCACCTTCCTTCTAGGTCAAAAAAGTTAATTGCACCAAATATATTCAAAAAAGGATGCCTCCTAAGTACTTTAGCATATGACTCCAATGGAATATTAGACACATGAGAAGGCTAATGTCTCTTCTTTCATGGTATTTGGTAGTCCTGAGTAGGCATTGCTTTCAAATTAAAAGCACAAAGCGAGGGAAAATAATTCAATAGTTGATATGTGTTGGTTGTTGTGAGGACATGAAGGCCTATAGGCTCTTTGATCCTACCCCTAAGGAGGTGTTTCTCAAAAGAGATGTTCATTATGATGAGACCAGTAATCTAAGATCGTATTCTCTTCCTTCCTTAACTTTTATTGTTGATAATGGTTATGATCATTGTGATGGTTTCATAGATATAGAAGATGACGAAAGTTTTGCTAAATTTTCTAAGACAAAGAAAATCTACCAACCTCACCATCAAAACTTGAGCAGTAAAATCAGGAGCAACCTATTCAAGGCCAAACTTTGAGGAGGATCCTTCGCAATAGAAAACAACCTAATAGATATAGGTATGACACAATTGATTTCGGTTGTCTTGCCTCAAATTAGTCACATTCAAGAGGAATTTCTCTTTTGATTCATGACATTTCAGAAGATTTGCAACAATTTTTTGATGTTGTTTTAATAATTAAGTGGGAAACTTCCATGAGAGAATAATCTTCCTATTTTATACATAATCATGCTTGGAGTCTTGTTCCTCTTAAAAAGGGACATAAGTTGGTCCATTACAAGTGGTTCTACATAACCAAATCTGTTGCATATGGCTCTATTGGCATGGCATAAGGCATGTCTTGTGTCCAAGGGATTTTTTCATGTTGAAGGTATTAATTATTCTAAAAACTTTTCCCTTAATTCCAAGATGGATTATATATGTCTTGTGCTTTCTCTAGCTACCTACCAAGGCTTGTTAGTTTACTAGATGGATGGCAAGAGTACTTTTTTGCATGTATATCTACAAGGGGAGTTTTACATGGAGAAACCTCCTAGTTTTGTGTAGGATCCTTCACTTGTTTACATGCTTCTTTGTTCCTTGTATGGTATCAAATAGGCTCTTAGAGCTTGATAGGAGATGGATAGTTTTATGCTTACTTCAAGGGTCAACCATTGTCACTCTGATCCTATAGTTTACACTGAAATATAGGGCTCTGATTTATTCATTCTAGAACTATATGTGGATGATTTGATCCTCACAGGGAGTTCAACATCTATGATTCAGAATGTTAAGAAAGTATTGATGGGATAGTTTTCGATGACTGTGGTGTTATAATGGCACCCACTAGGTTTGATCTTGGGTCTCATCGAGATTACTCCAACTAATTACCGATTCACCATGGTGAGTGCGTGTGTATCAAATTCTATTTTCAATATTAATAAAATATCAATTTAGGATTATTAAATTTACAATTAAAACTTTATATTTATCAAACATATATAATAGTGAAATTACTAATTTAATTTGTGTTAATAATTACATGAGCATAATTAATAAAACACTAAAAATTTAATATCCATAAATATTCATTTAAAAAAATGAAAAAAAATACATATATAGTAAAATTAAATATGAAAATGTAATAAAAATCAATGATATACTTGATTAATATAGAAAATAGAATTTTAATTTAAAACTTTTTATATTTTCGAAACTTATTTTCAAACTACCACTTTCTTGAGTCGAACTTCCCAAAAAGCTCTGAGATACCATTACCAGTCAATTGAAGACATTATTTCCCATTCATAAATTCTCAAAAACATAAGCAAACATTAAATTTAAAAATAATGAAAACAATTCTCATACAATTGTAGGATTGTATAAATACCGAAGGACCAGATTGCAAAAGTTGAAAACCATCTATGAAAGGGACCAATGAGAATTGAAGAACGAAGGATAAAACACTTCAAAATATGAGTAAAAGTACAATGATCTAATTTGTAATAACAATGGAAAATTTAAGCAATAACTAGAAGATAGGTTTTACAACAAAACAAATAAGAATGTTACATAAGCTAACGAGTTCCAAAACTTGTTTATTGGAACTCTAACACCCCCGCCCCATAAGAGAAATGTAGGGAGAACATAACAAAATAAAAAATAAAAAATGTACCATGACAATGAGGTCTACCTAGGTGCCCATGTACTACCATTCATAAATGGAGAAAATGAGAAAAACCCATAGGAAAAATCCCCCCTACACACCCCCCCCCCCAAACAAAAAAAAAAAATGAGTATGTGAAAAAGGGGGAAGAGAGAGAGAGAAATGTGGAGGAGAAGGACAAAGGACTCAAGATGACCCCCCAAGGACAACTTCCTTCACTTAAAACATAAGTCGTAACTGAAGAAACCTTGGCGATGCCAAGGACTTCATGAAAATATCTGATAGTTGTTTAGTAGGTACATCCACCAAGCTAAGAACGCCATCTTGGATAAGTTGGAAAATGAAGTGCATATGGATATCAATATGTTTGGTCCTTTAATGCTCCACAACAATTATGAAAATATGGATTCCACTTTTATTATCATACCATAAAATAATAGGTTGATCTTGCTGAATGCCAAATTGTGATGCAGGAAAGCGTTCCCTCTGTGGACAGAGGCAACCCCTCTAGCCGTAGAGTGGTTCTAGTCACAGCAAAGATAGATCAACAATTGATTTCCTTAAACAGTCATTGTTGGATGCCTATCTCAAACCGGTGGTCGATGAAGTTTCGTTGCACTGCTCTAGCTTCCACTTCCTTCTCCTCAATGAGTGATTAACCTGAAACAACACAAAGGAAAAACAACAAAGCACGTAACTGGGAAACAACAATGATCTATTTACTCATAAAGTCAAGAATTCATGAGCTATCAAGTAAATTACATACAAGACATAGGAAAACATCATTGATTGTATTAATAATGAATCAAGAGCAAGCTTACAACCAAGTCTTGATATCGCAAGCCTTCTCAAAGGGTTCAGCTAGTATGTTTCTCAAGCATTCACTCTTCAAGGATGAATCTCCCAACATACAATGTCTCTCTCTCTCACTCATAAGCTTTAACACAAAGTTAAGGGCACTCCACAACCTTCCACAAGCTATCAACAATCCCACACTTGTCACACCCACACCAACGATCTATCAAACTCAAAAGCACTAGCAGCACTACCCAACCAAAAGAACTAAAAAACTAGCAGATCATAGTAATGGTGAGTGATTTTATAGGAGAAGGATTCTCCATGAAATGAGGGAGAGGGAGCTTATCCTCAAGGGAGGTTGCACAAGAGGTGGAACCACCATCCCAGAGGCAGAAAGGCAACCCAAACTGACCCAACAACTAGCTCTAGAAACATCCAGAAGGCCGATTGTTTGAACTAATTCACCAAATCTGGATCGTCGCGGGTCATGAACCGGGGACTAGCGACGACTTCACAACGATACAGTGCATGATAGAGAACTGTCACGGATTTTAAGGGTTTACTAGCGACGATGCAGAAACTTAGTCAAAAAGGGTCAATCTTTTAGAGAACATTTTCTTAATCTTCTTACATTGGTGGGAAGATATGAACATGTTTATTTGACACATGACACAAAAAAGGGACTGAGATGAGGACAGTGACAAATTATTGTGTAACAAATGCCCCCCTAAAGTATGAAGCCTGAGAGAATGGGAGGGGTGAAATGATTTGCAAAACTGTCTGAACTGGAACCACCTTGAAGATCCTGTAGGCGCAAGTACAACTGATATCTGTGATAGTGAGATACATATAGTCTAGGCATGGGCGCAACCATCCAGAAGACATATGAAACTTGGTTTGTGGTATGGACGCAACCACCCAGTTGATAAGACCATAATAATGACAAAGGTATGGTCACAGCCATCCATGAAGACTCGGGTATGGTTGCAGCCATCCATCAAAGAGTCATATATGTAATCACGAACCAATCCACGCAACCCGAACACACGTAATCTTAGTTCAGAGTCTTGAAATCCAACCAATCATAGTACAAATTCTAGCATGCGAACAAATGTGTTGAGGTCGAGCATGATAGAAAGTCGCTTGATTACTGGTCAATGATGAAAACCTTTAACAAGCGTGAGAGAAACCACCAATAATGCCAATGGCTCTCAAGGTACTATTCAGTACAATCCACTAAGTGTGAAAAATGAGCTGAAGTCGAACACCCGTGGAATCACCCGATCGAAGACCAATGAGGAAAGTCTATCGTTAGGTGCGAAGAACTTGCCATTGAGGCATGCAAGTTCCAAGGTATCGAAGGGGATCTCTAGATCAATCTCCTAGATAATGAGCTGGTGTCGACAAGAGACGATCCATCACAAGAGGGCCATGATGTTTCCCCCATCAACGACACGAAATAAGGAACAAGTGGTAGATGGTGAAATAGAATATTAGAGGAGGAGGTAAGGGTGTAGACTGCAAAAGGATTATACTCTTGAACATATCAGGGACACAACTCTGGAATGTGGCAACATTTTGATACCAAGGGATCAGAGGCTTGAAACACGGATCAAATGGAATGAGGCAAAATGACAACCCAAAACCCTAGAAGGCCAAATGACGATGTGTGGATATCCCAACCTGACAAGAAGCAAAAGTGTCGATGTTCAAGAGTGACTAGCTACTGCAGATAACCAATGATGACTTCCAAATTTTCCCCCACCATTGCTGGCGAGTACCCCAATTATTTTGAAAAAAAGCTTGAAGGGGATAGCATATGCTTGTAATATAAGTTCGACCTTCGATCAAATCCAACCTAGTAATAGTTTAACGAGCCCTAGGGAGGAGAAGCTCGATTCTTGTCATGGTGATGAGTTCAATGTCGTCAAGGTTTAACGAGTCCGATATAGGTAAAACTCGGAGTCTTTTTCATGTTTAGAGAGTTTGAAAAAGACATGGAAAAAGAAAAACTCCAGGGGGGTCCTTTTTCATAGATTTTTGTCCCTCGAGCCCGAAAAAGTATTTAAAATAATACTTGAGAGAACTGCTTGACCATTACGATCAAGGAGTACTTTTTGTAATTAGTGACCTCGATCTGAAAGAGTAGAAAAGTGATCGAAGACACATCGTTTCATAACCAGTATCGAACTTGAAACGAAAAAAGTTTGGCAACCTTTTCATGTTTATATGGTCAGAAAAAGAGCTGAAAGTGGACCGTCTTTTAGTCCGTTTAATGAGTCAAAAAAAGAAAACTCGACAATCTTTTTGTCTTTAAACGGTCGGAAAAGAGCTGAAAGAAGACCTCCATTTTTATTCTCTTTAACGAGTCAAAAAGGGAAAAATACTCGGAAATCTTTTCATCTTTTATGAATCAGAAAAGAGCTTAAAGGAGATTCGTCCTAGGGGAGCAAGTGGTATAAAGGATAATAACTGGTTTCGACAATGGTGGAACTGCTCAAAACATGTAATGGTCAAGAGGCTGGATAATAAAACCACTCATCACTGTAGTCCCTCAAGAAAGGAAAAACAACCAAGTGAAATCATATGATCAGCCAAAGAGATGGTGGTGATGGAATGAAACAACCAAGGCTCATCTAGCAGAATTTAGCGGATAAAAACGGCAATCACGAGGTGTAAATCGGGTATGGGTTCATTTTTACACAAGCATGAACCATGAAGAACTCTGCTTGGATTCAGTTTCATGTTTACACAAGCTTGAAACGAAAAACTATGCTTGTTATGAGTTTGCATGCCCCCCAGCATAATGATTCAAATCGAGGTGCATGCCCCCCAAGCTTCATTGCATTCAACAAGGTGGATGGAATGAAGGTTCACTTTCGAGATCTTGGAAAGACTCGACTCGGATTTTACGAGATCTTAATCAAAGAATCGATTTGGAAAAGGGAGTTGTTTCATTTTTTAATGAGGTTGACACGATAAAAGAACTATCCTCATAACCCTTGTTTCATTTTTTAACGAGGTTGACATAAGATCAAGAACTTTCCTTAACACTCCTTATTTCATTTTGTAATGAGCTTGACACAAGACAAGGAACTATGCTCCACACCCCTCGTTTCATTTTTTTAATGAGGTTGACATAGGGACAAACTATCCTCGGTACTCCTTGTTCATTTTTAACGAGGTTGACACAAGACAAGAACCATCCTCGGGACGCCCGGTTTCATTTTTTTAATGAGGTTGACACAGGAACAAACTATCCTCAGAACTCCTTGTTTCATTTTTTAACGAGCTTGACACAAGACAAGGAACTATGCTCCATGATCCTTGTTTCATTTTTTAACGAGGTTGACACATGAATGAACTATCCTCGTGATACCTAGTTCCGTTTTTTAACGAGGTTGAAACAAGAAAAAAATATCCTCGGAACTCCTTGTTTCATTTTTTAACAAGCTTGACACAAGACAAGGAACTATGCTCCATGATCCTTGTTTCATTTTTTAACGAGGTTGACACAAGAACGAAATTTCCTCGTGCATCTATTCATGGGCTAGATGAGAACATGGCTCCCAAGAGGTCTTCGCTGGAAGGAAGAAATGCACTCTGGGAGGGATACATGTCATGAGGTGCTAATGACAGATCAGGTTCCATTGCCCCCAGTACATGATGTACGAGACCATTTTCATGATCATCAGCAAAGGCGAAGACGGAATGGGTAGCCACATAATTGACTTGTGGCAAGGAAGGTACTGCTTGCGAGGAAGAACCGATAGGGGATGACAACTGCATAGGAGGTACCGGGGGACTAAAGAACGATAATTGGTCGATGGTCACCATTCTTCCATTGTGTGGAAAACAAACCACATGGAAAAGTGAAGAGATAAGGGCCCCCATGGCATAAACAGAGTCACGACCAAGGAGAAGACTGAAATCTAAAGCACGTTGGACAACCATTACATCTATATAGACAGTTTTGCCTCCCAAAGTAACAAGGAACTTCGAAAGGATCCCTAAAGGTTGATTGGTTCCTCCGTCACAATCAGCTGGGATATGAAGGTCATTCTCGGACTTAGGAGAATCTGACGAGACGAGAAGAACATGAGGAGTATAATCATGATTCTCCTCCAGAACAGAGTGATCAATAGGCGGTGAATCCAAGTCGACACTCTCTCCGGCCAATGGTTGGTCTGGAACAAGCTTAGCACAGCCAGGTTCAGAAAGAGGAAGACAAACAAGAGAATAATCTAAGTTAATCTCTTTGTCAACCGGGAGAGGGTCTGAAGAGAGCCTCTGATAACCAATGGGAAGTTGAGGTGAAGAGGATGTAAGAATTTCCAAAATAGCTGAAGCTTTATCCATGAGCGGACAAAGGTGAAGGGGATGGTTGCCTTCACACAGTCTGCAGGGGAATCGAATCTTCCCTTTCTTCTTGTCACTGCCAGTTGATAGGGTAGCATCGTCATGAGCTTCAGAGGACGATGAGGGACGAGCTAGATCGTGATACCAAACTTCTAATATCCTTGGAATAGCAGGACAGTCACGAAGAAGATGGTCATCCTTGCACAATTTACAAGGAAACTTAACCTTCTGCAGAGGAGCAGAGGGTGGCATGACATGAGATGTACTCGGAGCAATAGTTGCGCAGGTGGGCTCACGCTTATCGAACTTCTTCTTCTTCTTCGTCTTCTTCTTCTTCTTCTTAGCCACCTGGTTACTGTATGTGGAACCTTCACCAGGAAAAGGAGGAGAGAAGGTTGAAGAAACAGGGGAAGAAGGCGAAGGCTCAGCCTTGGAATCATCGTGTCATGATTCAAATGAAGGAGACGGTGGAATAGGAGTCATGACACTTGGGACCACCGAGGTTGAAAACAACCAAATGAGCAAATCGATGGTTAACCCAGGAAAAGACAATGTTGCCATGTACGGAGCACCGACATTTCCAAAAGAAGGAAATGGACTAGGGTTCCCATCTGGGGGAAGACCTTGGCCGGTAGACTCAAGGAAAGTTGCCATCGGGAACGAGCCTGAAAAACACTCTAACTGTAATGAAGAACTCTAACTGTTACCAGGAATATTTTGTGGGCAATACATTTTATGACAAAGGAACAAAATTTGACCTTTTCATGTTTCAAGAGTCGAGAAAAGGATGAAAAGGTGACTCTATCTCTTTCAAGGTTTAATGAGCCTGAAAGGACAAGTGCTTAGATAGACCTTTTCTTTTAAGGAGTCCGAAAAGGAACGAAAGTGACTACTCTAGTGAACTAGGCAAAAGGTTTACCAAACAATCCATAAAAATGCATATACACCTTGGTGATCATATGAAAACCAAGGACTTTCCATACGACAGTCAATCTTCTTGAATGTTGTGTTCGATGTGTTACGGTTTGCAAGGTGGTAGACACTGCTTCCTAAGGATATAGGATGATAACCTAGTGGGGTCTCCCAACATATGCTCGACGGTACTGGGAGCACAAATCCATACTAGTAGCTATTGAGTCACAGAAGGAGGAATCACCCAACCATAAGTGAAAGCAATAGTGACTAGGTTTAACTACGCCGGAGCACATCTCTAGTTTAGACCTCTAAATAATGTGCATTATGTTCCAATGCATTGTTAGGTTTATTCAGTTCATTTTAGAGTTGATCTTGAATTATGTTTCAATTTCCAGGCCTTACCGTATGTATATTAAAACCTAGGATGCAACTAGAATGAATAAATCATCTTTCACTTCGATGAACTCCTACTTACAAAAGGGTAGAGAGATCATTCCCAAACCAAGGCAAAACCAAGACCAGCAAATGTAGTCACTTAAGAGACACAATACATAAACTCATCAATCCCTATGGTGCATCAATACTACTAATGAGAGATTTAAAATTTGTCTTCTAATTTTTCAAACATGAAATCTTGGAATGCAAAATGTACTTTCACTTTTGCACACTAATGAATGCAATCTTTTGATTTTGATAGCTTTGAATTCTAAGGAAACAAACAAGCAAGCGTGAAACTGATTGATCCAAACAATTGTAATCTATGTCTGGTAGTGAAACAATCGAATCAATATGGAAATTGGTTCAATAAATAACACTAAACATCAATCAACAAGAACAAGCGATGGAAAAACCTCAAGCAAACCACCAGGAGGGTTGCAGATGAATCTTTTGGACAGGCAAGTAACCAAGCCAAATAATTCAAAACTTGAAAAACTAGGTCACAAAGCCAAAAATACAAGATTCACTTCAACGAAACCGAAAAGTAAGCACCTTAACTAAAAGCAATTAAAATGAACTAAGGGATAAGAGAAAGACAACAAGGGGTTAACCAGACTGATGAATTCAGGAGGCAGAATTGAAATAAACAATTCTACAAGAATCGTCGCGGGCATAACACAAGCAACTAGTGTCGATCAGACACTAGTCGTAGCAACAGAGCGAAAGTACACGCCTTTCACGTGACGGACCGATTTTAGGAATCGTTGCGACTGTGTGACAGGATTCAGCAATGCACAGACTACCAAGATAGAGACAACGCAACGTTGAAGCGACTGTTTAGCTTTTTCCAGTGACAAACTTAAAAACAATAAAAGGTAAATGAAAGCTCCCAAACAAAGACCAATATATCCTTACAGGCAATAAAGGGATTTCCCAGATTGACCCAAGTAACACAAAAGACTGATGGTTCAATCCCAAGATCCACAAGAAATTAACTCAAAATCAAGCAAAAGCAAACAAGAGACAAACATAGGACAAACTCCCCAGCGGAGTCACCAACTTGTGATACAGGAAAGTGTTCCCTCTGTGTACAGAGGCAACCCCTCTAGCCCCAGAGTGGGTCTAGCCACAACAAAGATAGATCAACAATTGATTTCCTTAAACAGTCATTATCGGAGGCCTACCTCAAACCGGTGGTCGATGAAGTTCCATTGCATTGCTCCAGCTTCCGCTTCCTTCTCCTCAATGAGTGATTAACCTGAAACAACACAAAGGAAAAACAACAAAGTGCGTAACCGAGAAACAACAATGATCTATTTACTCATAAAGTCAAGAAGTCATGAGATATCAAGTAAATAACATACAAGACATAGGAAAACGTCATTGATTGTATTAATAATGAATCAAGAGAGCAAGCTTACAACCAAGTCTTGATGTTGCAAGCCTTCTCAGAGGGTTCAGCTAGTATGTTTCTCAAGCATTCACTCTTCAAGGATGAATCTCCCAACATACAATGTCTCTCTCTCTCACTCATAAGCTTTAACACAAAGTTAAGGGAACTCCACAACCTTCCATAAGCTATCAACAATCCCACACTTGTCACACCCACACGAGCTATCTATCATGCTCAAAAGCACTAGTAGCATTGCCCAACCAAAAGAACTAAAAAACTAGCAGATCATAGTAATGGTGAGTGATTTTATAGGAGAAGGAGCCTCCATGAAATGAGGGAGAGGGAGATTATCCTCAAGGGAGGTTGCACAAGAGGCGGAACCACCATCTCAGAGGTGGAAAGGCGACCCAAACTGACCCAACAACCAGCTCTAGAAACATCCAGAAGGCCGCCTGTTTGAACTAATTCGCTAAATCTGGATCATCGTGGGTCATGAACTAGGGACTAGCGACGACGTCGCAACGATATAGTGCATGACAGAGAACCATCACGGATTTTCAGGGTTTACTAGTGACAATGCAGAAACTTAGTCAAAAAGGGTCAATCTTCAGCATTAGAGAGCATTTGCTTAATCTTCTTACTTTGGTGGGAAGATATGAACATGTTTATTTGACACATGACACAGCAAAGGGACTGAGAAGAGGACAGTGACAAATTATTGTGTAACACAAACTCAATCAATAATTGTTGTAACCAAAGAACTTTTTGACTAGCGAGAAATGTAGCTTGATACTCAACTTCTGGTGTAACTAATGAAATTGTTGATTGTTTCTTGTAGGACCAAGAAATAGGAGTATAACCAAGGAAAAAAATACAAAAAACCAAAAGTGGACTTTTGATCATCAACTAATCCATCCCATTCAGAATCTGTGAAACCCACAAGCTTAGGAGTACCACAAGAGTATATCCAACAGAATGCAAGTCGGATATACCAATAATTTATGACTTAGCAAGAGCCGAGACTCCACGGGGATGGGGAAGTCGTATCCTTGAGATTGATCACAGTAGGCTAAAGATGTCTTCTTGTGGGATCTAAAACAATGTGGATGGGATAACATCCCATTGTTCCAACAACTCAATCGCCCCACAAGAAGACTAGAATTTAATATATTAATATAATAAAGTTTAATATGCCAGAGCATAAATTTTACATATCTCACCAATTCCAATAGACACAACAAAAGCACAATTATAAGACCCTCAAATTTGGGGTCTCCTTACCTTGCCACACATATCCTATGGGTAACACACTTGTCACAATGCACCATAGCATGTTGGGCAGTCACATGACATGGGTGCACCCATGGATTTCTCTATGGAGTTGGTTACACATCATCATAGAGTTTCAAAAGATTAAGTGAAGTGGAACTAGCTCGCTAAGTTGGGTGAGACATTTAGCATGGGTTGATGAGGCATGGAATGAAATTTGAGGATTCAAAATGTAGGTGTGAGCATATTGGTTCAAGTTAGATGTTTAGTTCCAAACACAAAACATGCTTGGCTCGCACACATAGTTGAGGCATCGGGCGATTCATGGAGACACCTAAGCACATGGACAAAAAGCTTGGCATGACTCATCCCATCGCATCACATGCAAAGGATAAATTTAGGGTTTCCTACTGTGTGAGTTGTTAGCACTCCGTAATTCCTCCAGACTTAGGGGAGTAACCCAGATGTAACCACAAACTGCTTTGGGTTGAGAGACTGGTCTTATCCAACTAGAGGGGGCTCCCTCACTCGAAAAATATGAAGTTTAAAGACTTTAAAGCACAATTTTTACAGAGACCAGGTATGGAAAAGGGGATTTTAATGTATTTGGTTGAAGTACAAATAATAGAAAGGGTGATAACATGTGATCAATTGTACTTTTATTCATTTTACTTATGTAAGTAAAATTGACATCTTCTATAAGGGCTTGTAAGGCATGACTTTAGACACAGTAGTAGGTTGTAGTATAGAGGAGAAAAAGTGAAGAAACAAATCTTTCCTATGCGAATATTAATGTTATTCATACATAAGAAAGAGAATTAAACAGAAGAAATAGCAGTAATGAGTATATAACATTCCATTTGCAACTGACATATGAAAACAATTGACTAGAGCAGCTTAATTGAATTCTAAATCAACCGAGATCAGTATACTCATAAAACGAAAAGGAACAATATAATAACTTAGAAATAAACAAAGATAACTCTAGACACCATAAGAATCCTTGCAAATTATAACAAATAACCCTCAATTCATAAGTATTATAACCATGAATTGATCACAATCACATAAATTCTGAAAAATTGAAGCCAAAACAATGTTGAACCATCAACAACCATTTCATATGTATTTCTGAGTTTAAATAGGCATATACAAAACATGATAAGAGTCTAAATTCACTGCATCACTGATCCAAACAATGGATCGATCCAAAATCAAAAGAGGAAAATTGTTATTTTAAATGTTTTTCCTCAAAAACAAAAACAATAAAGTTTTTTTTTACTTTAAAACATAGACCTTTTTCTAAAAGAAAATAAAACTATCTTCGAAGATGATTATCATGAAATGAAAATAGAAAAAGCTCAAAAGATGAATGTTGACTATGCAAAGGCTGCGTAGTAGTTGTGTAGTGACCGATGCTTTTTTCTTTCAAAACTGGTACGTGGTTGATAGTTGAAGGCTTGTGATGGATACCACATCTACTCCATGTCAACCCCTTAAAATCCTGATAGGTGGCTTCCTTCCAATATGTGTGCAAGAGTGTGGGCATGGTCTGCACAGCGACTGTACGATGGGCCATATCTCGTAAACAGTGATACCTTTGTAAAAACTGAAGGAGGTCATTGTAGATGATAATTTTTTAAAGAGAAACCTCTCTCAAGTTCTCTAAATTTTTCCCTGATTCCCATAAAATTCTCTTCAAAACAATGGCTTAAAACAAGAAATTTACGAATTGCGAAAAATGAGCTTTAAAGATGCATTCGAAACTCTCAATATGTTACGCCTGTGTAGAAACTAGAAGAGGCTATTGTGCCTTGGTCTGTTCTAGGTAAATACCCCTTTTAGTTTCCAAAGATTCTCCTTTGTGTGTTTGAAAATCGTTCTGCAAAATGGTGTCTAAAACAAAGCTTGCGTAACAAATTCCCACAATGAGTGTGACCTCAATTTCTCATGAACTGCTAGTTGGGAATCGATCTGTGGTATCCTATAGGGATGTTATGTGCTTGGATTAGGCATATTTTCATGACTATAGAGTGGCATGAGAATAAGACAACATAAAAATTTGAATCACCCCTTGTCTTTTGTCTTATAGTGCAATGATGGTTTGAACTGATGAGTTAGAGCGCTTCACTTGATTTGGCATGAGCATAAAGCACGGGAATAATTAAAATGTTGGGAGTATAATGTCTCTTAGGTAATGGGGGGGGGGGGGGGGGGAGTTGCATGTTATCCATGAGGATTGAACATGTGATGAGTATAGGGAAGTGGTAGTGGTGTGATGGGGAAATATGGTAGGAAATAGGGAAACATGAGGTAGATAGGAATAGGGGATAAGAATTTAAATTATATTTAATGTCCAGACCTCATGACCATCAGAACTTTAGACTGACACAACTTCATTTTAGATGGTTCGATCGATGAACGACTGACACATAACCCCTTTTGACTTGACTGTATAAACATGTGTGACCTCATGAATCCCACCAACTTGACACTCTTTTGTGCTTTGGATGAACTCTCTATGGAATAAATTCAAGGATGTCGGACAATGATCTAGAGATTATGAAAACAACAGTAGTCATAGACTCAACTGCTTCAAAAATTCAAAATCAATGGATAAGGAAAATACATTTGACGTCGAAAACCTAATACGCTAACATGAGAGAGGATGGTGTAACATCAACTTGGGTGTGAAGACAAGGCACAAGCTCGATAGACATGTTGACCCACGATGTATAACAATGCATGGGAACAGTAGACAAGTTGACCCAACACGTAAGGAAAGGTGTGGTAATGATAGATAGGCTAGCTCGAGCACAATAAGAGAAAATTGTGTGGGGAAACTAATTTTTTTGTTTGCTAGGTGATGTGAGTCTTGAGATGATTGCCACACTTAACTTGTGGTTTGAGTAATCTAACCCAAGGGCATCTAACCCATCAAAATCCCTCAAGATTGCACCCAGCCTAGGCCACACCAACCCTTAACATGGTTGGATTTTTGCCCCCCGAAGTTTCAAACCAATGACCTTTTCATCATAGAGAGCCTTAACAAAACACTCTCTCATTCTCTGCTTTATGCCCTGTGGTTTAACAAAACACCTTGTCATTGTCTGCTTATGCCCCATGGGTTGCGTGGGGGAAATATTAAGTACCATGCATGAAGCCAATGATTATCTCACTACCTTCACATCTTGTCCATTGGATGCGAATAAAGTAATATTAAATCATTAAATTTATGCATAGTGCATGAAGCCAATCATTGCAGGGAGAGAAGAAAGAACACAAAATTGCATGACATGTTGGATCGAGTAAATCAAACCGACCTGATGGTTTGATTAGAGTGCACAACATGTATATGTAAGGGGATTTCCATATCGGTTCAAACACAAAATACACAACAACGTGTGGAAATAGCTCAATCACACAAATAAGGGTGCACACTACAACAAGGGAAGAAGTTGGCATGAGGGAAGAGTCACATGGTTGAGGTCATCCACTACCTATGATGGGTAGGGGTGTTCGGGCCTACATTACTTGATTGGACCAAGGGTCGTGTGGGGAAACCTTTGTTGTAATTATGTCATTTCATGTGCGAGTTGAGTTGAATTTGCAAGGTTGTAAGGCCAGTTTAGGCCATGCTTTGTAAAATGGCTATTGTCTCATATTTTGAAAAATGATGCTTGGGTGTTAGGCTATTGGGCTCCCTACATAAAATTTGGTGTTTTTGTATTTTGTATGGACTTGCAGTTGAATTGAGAAAATTGGGTTAAGTAGAAAAATGTTGTTGATCACTTAACATAAAGAGAGTTGAGAGGCATAGTCCAAGTCTAGCACGATCGGGCTAGGCAAAATTACATAGGGAAGAGAGATATTGGTACCACACCCCTAAAAGTTTATGATGTGCCATAATGTGTGTGGGTCTAGTCAGGCCATGTTTTATAAAATGGCTATTGTGTCATATTTTGATAAATGATGCTTGGGTGTTAGGCTATTGGGCTACCTACATAAAGTTTGGTGTTTTTTTGTATTTTGTATAGATTCACAGCTGAATTGAGAAAAATGGTTAAGTATAAAAATTGTGTTGATCACTTAACATAAAGAGAGTTAGAGAGGCATAGTCCAAGCCTAACACGACCGAGCTAGGCAAACCATAGGGACGAGAGATATTGGTACCACACCTCTAAAAGTCTATGGTGTGCCATAATGTGTGTTGAGTCTAGTTGGGTTGCGAGAATAATTCTCCTAGATTGACTTCCAATTTGTTTGAAATAATGTTAACGTAAATTTTTTTTTTTTTCAAAATATATAAATTTAATGAAACTTCTAACCATTTTGAACATTCATATCCTTTTTCTCAAAACTTCTATTATTTCACTTCAAAAATAGACAGTTTGGTTCACATGCATCTTATTTGAACTTAAGGTGGATGAGGATATGTTGACTTTTTTAATTGATGACCTAGATTGATTCTCGAGGGAATATGCTAAGCATATGCTTCGTCTGAATGCTTATGAACTGTTGTAGTGCGTTACAAAGTTTGTTAGGTTCATGTCATGTGGCTCATTGCCCACCAATTTCCTAGGAATTTGAGATTATTCCAATTCTAATATGTTCATATTCTAATTAGATGGAGAAATTAAAATATAAGCAAATTTTATTTAGCAAAAATGTCAATTTTACAATAAGATATGTATTTTTTTTTCTCAAGTTAAATTAGATTGGTGACACATGGCTCCCTTCCCACCAATTTTCTAGAGATTTGAGATTATTCCATTTCTAATAAGTTCATATTCTAATTAGATGGGGAAATTAATATATAAACAATTTTTATTTAGCAAAATGTTCCATTTTACAATAAGATGTGTAATTCCTTTTTTTTTTTTCTAAAGTTAAAATTGACCCATAACCTTTTTATACATGGTTAATCAAAAAATTTATGCATTAGTTGTAATAGTTTTTTATTACAATATTTTTTTTGTTATATTTATGAAACTTTTGACAACTACATTAATATTTTTAATGTGGTTGTACTAGTCTCTACGTATCTACAACACATACCACAAACAAAATTAAGACAAAAATCAATTACCAGTTTTTTTTGTCTTAACCACATGGTGAATAGTCACTGTCAGTGCTAATCTATAATCTCACATACCACAAACAAAATTAAGACAAAAATCAATTACCAGTTTTTTTTTTCTTAACCACATGGTGAATCGGTCACTGTCAGTCCTAATCTATAATCTATGGGAGACCGAGGATCAATCCTCATAGCTGCCACTATAACACCAAGAGTACATCCAACTACCTGCAAGTCGATATACTAAGATTCTATGGTTTTAGCAAAACAAGACTCTTGTGTTGCCAAAGGGTGTGGGGAATCTGCGTCTCGAGCATCCACCACAGCAGGGCAATGTACTCAACGAGATTTGAACTATGGTCTCCTAGGCTTCGCCCAAATAAACTTATTGTCAAACCACACATCACTGTACTACCGTGGCTATAAAGTAACTTCCCACGGTTTTCACCAAGGTTCGGAGATCGAATTTCTTTTGGCCCTTTTAACTAACAGCATGAAACTTAATTTAATGCTTTTGCGCTTCACACAGAGGAAAAATAATGTATGGTTGTTTGAAGTAACTCTCAACAAACAAGCAAAATGAACGTGAAATTCGTTTCGGAGGTGTTCGTATTTATTTCGATCAAAATCTCTGTTTATTGTGGGCAATAGACGAACTAGAGCAGAGAGGAAATGAGAAATAACAAACGAGCAACGAAAATATCAAATTAGTGGTTTTTATAATCATAATGGCAATTGTCTGGGTGGTGTAGTTGGTTATCACGTTAGTCTCACACACTAAAGGTCCCCAGTTCGAACCTGGGCTCAGACAGTTTATTTTAGCGTTGGTTTGATTTCCAACCCTACTGTTTTTTTTTTCGAGGCGGAGATCCCCGGTTCGAACCTGGGCTCAGACAGTTGATTTTAGCTCAGGTTTGATTTCCAATCGTTTATTTTATTTACAGCGAGGTCCCCAGTTCGAATATGGGTTGAGACAGTCGATTTTATTTTTATTTCGACGAGAAAAGTTATCAGTCAAAAGAGGTCCCCAGTTCGATTCTGGATTGAGACAGTCGATTTTATTTTTATTTCGACGATAAAAGTTTCAGTTAAAATAGGTCCCCAGGTCGATTCTGGGTTGAGACAGTCGATTTTATTTTTATTTCGAGGATAAAAGATTTCAGTCAAAATAGGTCCCCAATTCGATTCTGGCTTGAGACGGTTGATTTTATTTTTATTTCGACGATAAAAAGTTATCAGCCAATTTCGACGATAAAAAGATATCAGCCAACTAACTAAGGATGAACTAACTACGGCGGTGTTAGTTTCATCGTGAACAAAACAACAAGTCACGCCCGGTGGGACTCGAACCCACAATCGCCTGATTAGAAGTCAGACGCCTTATCCATTAGGCCACGGGCGCACGAGTTGCAAAGTAACAAAATAAAATCGACAAGCGTGTTATTCGATATTTAAGAAAAAGAAAAGGTATACCACTTCAACTCTAGTAAAAGGGTCCATGAAATAATTATGAAATTACGCCATCCATCCATAGATTCATGTTATGAACCATGCGTTTGAATCTATCGAGAGGTCACATTTAGATACAGCGTCTACTTCCATATTCCATAATATTTAAGCAAGGATAAATCATTCTAATTTTACATTAAAAGGTTGGTTTGTTGTATGTGTGAGACCTAAAGAAATAGGTTAATGAAATTTCAATTTTTTATTTTGATCATGCATGATTATTATTAGTATAGATTTATTTTAATTTTAGATTTATCAAGGGTTGAGAAAGAAAATATCTTAAGAAGCAAATTTCTTTTTTGAATAAAAATAAAATAAAATTATATTTCTAGAAATTTGATTCCTTTTGATTTTTGATATTCGGTGTTGAGATGAAACCATGTTGATATTTATCTTAATAATGAATCCGCTTAGTAGTTGGAAACATAACAAAAATTAAGATGTGATTTTCCAGATGTATTATATCTTAATATTATCTATATTTATATAAATTTCAATATTTATTATATCTTTAATAGTACATATACATATATATGGGACATTTTTCTTTGATATGTTTTATAATTTTTCAACTTTAATATTTAATATGTTTTGTAAATTTTCAAAATTAATTCTTTAACTTAATATGTAAGCATTAATGATACAGATAAACAAAGAGACAGATATATAATTTAGAAAAAGAAATATTGCAAATATTAAATTTCTATATACTTATTCATTAAATTTAAATATGAAGTTCTAAAACATAATTGTTACACATGAATTATTATTTTAATTTATATCTTTAAATTGGTTTTAATTTATAACTACTATTTGTATTTGATAATTTTTATGTTTATTAATTATATTTTTTAAATTTCATAGTCACAAATATGAATTGTTATTATTTAAATTTATTTTAATGTGATATGCATATTATAGTTTTTTCTTTGCAATTTTTATTTGTAATTTAATTGATAAAAACAAAATTACAATATAATAAACTGAATTGAATCAATTTATTATTTTTATTTTTTATTATATTAAATTTGAGTTGACATTATGTTTTATGATTATTATTTTTTGATTTAATGCTTCATTTGACATGCAATATATTTTTCATATTGAGCCAACATTGAAATGTTTAGCATTATGAACACTACAACATGTCCCTCATATTGGGTTGTAAAGCACATCTAGATGCAATGAAGAAGAGTAATTCCCATTGTAATCCTCAAACACTACCTATAGGTGAATTTCCTTGATTTCCACAATCAAAATATGTCTTGGTGTCAATTTTATTAATTTGTTCCATCTTAATTTCTTTAAAAGGTTTGCATAATTTGATTTAGCTAAAACCTTTGAGGATGGAAAAACATTAAATTACACACTAATATGGAATAATAATAAAAAATTCTTCAAACATCAAGCCAACCAAATACCCCATACAACTTATAAAAAAAAAACATTAATGTTTTTCATAATTTTTTTTTATCTTAAACCACTTTGATGTGATTTCTTTAGTTGAAACTCCTCTCCATACACATTTTACACCAATAACATTATTCAAGTCCAATCAAACATTAATAATAAAAAAGGTAGTCCACGAACAAAATAGCAGTTGTTTCAATATTTTCCTTGCATAACCAAAATACCCCAAACCCCATTTTGCCTCTTCATTGGAAATTATCCCATGTTAAACCTTTTTTCTTTAAAGGCTAGCTACATGAAAATGTGAGACTTTAAATGGAATTTAAATTTCCTAGTGCCTTTCTATCACCAAACCACTTGATTCTCCCTTACTGGGGAGCTCAAAACTTAATAACCTACCAGGAATAATATTCATTAGCCTTATTCATGCCACCAAGAAATTATAATGATAACTTAACTAATGCATTAGTGCTTATCCTTCTCTTCCATTTAAAATCCTTTTAATACCAATACAAGTTGGTTGAGATAGTTTGAAATGTGTGGAAGTAGTTTTAAAAATCCACTCAATAATGTAGTGTTGTCATGAATTTTATAGTTTTTTAATCCACATTTTTAGGTACACACTCCTATCGTGAAGAAGAATGCCATGTACACACTCCTTTTATGCGTAGAAAGAGTATGTGGGTTGGAAAGGAGATTGTTAAGGTAGTCTACAAGGTGATTTAAGTGAGCAAGAGGTGAGTAAGGTGGTGTTGATAAGCATAAAAACAACTATTGTGAAGAAGAATGCCATGTGCACACTCCTTTTATGAGTAGAAAGAGTATGTGGGTTGGAAAGAAGATTGTTTAGGTAGACAAAGGCGAGTTAAGTGAGTAAGAGGTGAGTAAGGCAGTGTTGATAAGTAGAAAAATTATAGGTTGTAATGAGGAGCTACCACTAGACTGATTCTTAATTAGACCCTTACTCCTTTGTTGTGGTGACACTCATCAGTATATGTCCTAGTTGTTATAACTTAATCTAACTTACACTAATCTACAATAAATATATTACCTACTATTACTACTACTGTTTAGAAATGGCAAGAAGAAATTCTAGTTTAATTTGTCCTTGAATTAAACTGTGAATTAAAACATAATTATTTTCTCATAGCAATTTGAAAATAATTAATTAAGTTTAATCAACTTAATTAATTTAGGAAATTCAAATTGGAAGTCTTTTAGAAGACATGTATATGTTCTCCCTAACTTATAGGAGTTAATGATGAGTTATGAATGAGTTGTAATTAGTTAGCTCAGTTTATTGAGTTAAGTCCAATTAAATTAGTTCCAATCAGTTTCAAGAACTAATGGTGAGTAAACAGTCAGTTGGGACACTTGTGACCTAATTAGTGCTACTCTAGTTAACTAAATATTCCACCTTCAGAAACTCATGCATGTTGATTCTAAGAAAGACCCAATTGAGAATAGAGTGCAGGGACAATGTATTATTTGTTTTAGATTTTTCTCAATTGTGGTGATAGTGCATGCAATCAAGAACTGATCCTTGAGGGATTATGCTATTTTTAGAGGCTTTATTTCCTTTTAAATACAAGCTATCGTCCTGATAGGAATTACATATTGGAATAGAGACTTGGAGAGCTTATGAATTGGCTAAGATTTGGCCTTGAGATTTAATTTGTTGAGTCTTGGGATTGTTTTAGAGAGAACAAGCATTGTAATTTCATCTTGATTTTTTGGATTAATACAAAAAAAATAGTGGGGTTTTGAGTTGTGGCTTTCCCCGGATATTTATTGTGTTATGTGCCTTTGATTCTCTTCCTCTATTGATTATTGTTTGCTCGATGTTTATGGGCTTCCGTTGTAAAGAGTAGAAGTAGGTTCTTGTCTCTTGTTTTAGTAGATTACATGAACTTGAGAATCTATAGGTTTTCCTACATGGTTTTAGAGCAAGATTGATTTTTGGGCCGATAGTTTGCAGAGACGTTCTGAGATTTTATGTGCAAAATTTTCATAAACAAATTGCAGATTTAGATTCCTTGGGAAAAGATACCCAATTTAAAAAAAAACATAAGCCGAATCGAAGTTCAGATGAGGGAGATATCGTTGATTTAAAATCAATTCTCTAGAGGAGATTTCGAAGTTTTGAGTTTCTGGGTTACAGGTGAAAATGGAATTTGCATACATGCTTCAGGATCGGAAGATGATGTTCCATGGGTTGAGGCTTGAGTATGCCTTGGAAGGCAACTCAAATTTTATAACTTGGAGGGAAAGGATGGAGGCTGTGCTAGAAGATAATGGCTTGAATGAATTCATTGATCAACAAGTCCCCAAGCTAGCAGCTACGGATGCACAAAACTTGGTCGAATAGAAGAAGTGTGTGGAAAAGGCAAGACAGATAATCCTTGAGGGAGTTAGAGACCGCATTGTCTCAAGTCTCCATGGCAAGGAAACTCTGCATGTTATGTGGGAAACATTAACAAACTTGTATCAGAATAGTAGTGATCAAAGGAAGTTGGTATTGAAGGATAAACTTCACAAAATTAAGATGGAGAAAGGCGAGATGATTCCAAAGTACTTGACCAAGTTCACTCAATGTAGGGATGAACTTGGAAGTGTTGGAATCATAGTTTCCAAGGAGGATATGGTGAGCCTTGTTCTTCTTGGACTCCCAAAGAGTTAGCATAGTTATCAGGACTCTGTCAATGGTCGAGAGAAGCTGCCAGATTCGGAACGACTATGGTCGGATTTGATGTAGGATGAGATCAAGAGGAACATTAGGGATGGCTCTTAATCAAAGATTGATGATGAAGAGAACTGTACCTTAGTGATTAATGCAAGGAAGGGGAAAGGTAAAATTTCTCATTCCAAATCAGATTCTTATCATGGAAGTAAGAAGAAGGACATGGCGAAAGTTAAATGCTTTCATTGTCACAAAATGGGTCACTTTGCTATAAATTGTCCATTGAAGAAGTCCAAGGAGAAGTCCTCAGGAGGAGTGGCGGGTGAGGTGTTGGCCTTCCAATTCAAATTGGACTTTTCCCTCATTACATGCATGGTGTCTTCAATGATAGGAAGAGTGTGGTACTTAGACAATGGAGCTTATTTCCACATGACTGACGACAAAGAGTTATTCAATGAACTAGAGGAGAAAGATCTCAAGATACATATTGTGATGGGTGATGATGGTAAGTATAGTGTTACTTGTGTGGGCACTATTGCTTTTCAGAGGGAGCATGCATCTCCACTCACCTTGAAGAATGTTATGCATGTACCCGGACTGGCAAAGAACTTGGTATCTGCTGCCATGCTTGAGGATAGAGGCTATGATGTGATCTTTTCAAAAGGAAAAGCATTCTATTGACACATAGCCACGGGTCAAGTAAAGAAGATAGGGATTCAAGTTCCGAATCTCTATAAGATAGAGGTAGAGGATTGTGTTGCTTTGAGTTCAAAAGCGGAAAATATGTTGAGCCAAGACAACAAAAATTTGTGGCATAGGTGATTGGGCCACTTGCATCATGGGGCTTTGAAGATATTGCAACAAATCTCTATCGGTCTTCCCAAAGGTACACTTAAGCAAGTTGATACATGCAAGGGTTGTACTTTGGGAAAATACACCAAGTATTCCTTTGGAGATAGAGACAATCGAGAAGAGTCTATTATGGAGAGAGTCCATTCAGATGTGTGTGGACCATTCTTGACAATATCCACTAACAAACACATCTATTATGTTATATTTGTAGATGACTATTCTCGTAAATGCTGGATATTTTTCATGCAGAGAAAGGATCAGACATTCACAAAATTTTGTGAATTCAAAGCATTGGTCGAGAAAGAGTCAGGAAAGAAGGCTAAAGCTCTACGGAGTGATAACAATGAGGAATATGTATCTAATGAGTTTAAGAACTTCTGTGCAGCAGAAGGGATTAAACGAGAGTTGACGGCGCCTCATAACCCTCAATAGAATGGGGTTGTTAAGAGGAAGAACAAGAGCATTGTAGGGGCAGAAAGGGCGATTTTGTATGATCAGGGCCTACCACTACACTTGTGGGCTGAGGAATGCAACACAACGGTTTATGTTCAGAACCGTAGTCAACATCAGATACTTGAGAGTAAAACACCAGAGGAAGCTTATTCCAGTAAGAGGCCAGATGTTGGTCACTTCAGGGATTTTGGGTCATGAGTTTATTTCTATGTGACCAAAGATGCATAGAAGAAGCTTGAGCCAACAACAGAGTTGAGGATCATTGTGAGGTACACTGGTACTCCCCACAACTATCGGGTGTACATGCAAACTAGTCAGATGACAGTGGTTCATAAGGATGTCAAGTTTGATGAGGAGAAGGCCATGCGAGTATCCCTTGAGAGGGAGCATAAGCTACATGCGGAGGAGAAACTTTTAGTTCCTAAGGTTGAGGAGCCTCATATTGATGTGGAGAAGCCACATGCAGAGGTTCCGGGGTAGAGACATCCACTCAGGTAGAGTCTTCTAGAGAGGGAAGAAAGCACTAGAGAGGATGAAAGATTGTTGGATGATGCACGGGAGAATGTGGGAGCACCCTATTCTCAGCAAATAGAGAAGGTCACCAGAGAGGTACACTGGGTACATGGCACGTATGGGTTCATGTGTTGTGACAGAGCCATCTTCCTTTCAGGAAGTAGTGCAGTAGCCAGTTTGGGTTGATGTGATGGTGGAGGAGTATGACTCCATAATTCGAAACAGTTTTTGGGATGTGGTCCTGAGACCGGAGGACAAGTCAGTTGTGAGCTCCCATTGGCTTTACAAGGTAAAGCAAGTTGCAGATGGTAGTGTTGAGAAGCATAAGGCCAAATTTTTGGCCCATGGATTTTTGTAGGTAGATGGGATTGAATATGATGAGACCTTTGCTCCTGTTGCAAGGTACTCATCTATCAGATCTATTTTGGTACTATCTTCACAGATGGGTTGGAAAATCCATCATATGGATGTGAAGACTGCCTTCCTTAATGGCATGATTGAGGAAGAGGTGTACATAGAGTAGCCTGAAGGTTTTGAAACCTTGGACCATGAGTCACATGTGTGCCGACTCAAGAGAGAGTTGTATGGGCTGAATAAGCACCCCATTCTTGGTACACTAGGATAGATAGCTACTTCACTAGGTTGGGTTTCATAAAGAGTGAAGCGGATGCAAAACTATCACATAGTGGTGGAAATTAAGCTTTTGATCATTGTACTTTATGTAGATGATCTCATATTGATAGGTGATGAGAAGCTCATCAAATATTGTAAGAAGGACCTTGCAAGAGAGTTTGAGATGAAGGACATGGGGCTCATGCATTACTTTCTTAGCATGGAGGTATGGCATGGAGATGGGGAGTTGTTTGTTTCTCAAGGAAAGTATGTCAATGAGATACTCAAGAGATTCTGCATGGAGAGCAGTAAACCCATGGAGACTCCTCTAGCTGGTAACTGGAGGAAGGAGGATGCTACTTTAGGAGAAGGAGTGGAAACTATTATTTATAGGTAGCTTGTGGGTTCACTCATGTATTTGTTGAACACACGACCATATATGCGTTATGCAGTTAACCAAATTAGTCAATCGATTGTTAGGCCTACCAAGATGTATTGGAAGGCAACAAAGCATGTATTGAGATACCTCAGAGGCACTACTTAGTTTGGGTTGTGGTACAAACGAATAGAGGGGTTGAAGCTTCAAGGCTTCACCTATGCAGATTGGGCAGGGAGTCCATCTAACAGGAAGAGCACATCAGGAGGAATATTTAGTATTGGGTCAGCTGCAGTTTCTTGGTATAACAAGAAAAAACATTGGTTGCACTCAGTTCATTAGAGGAAGAGTACACAGCTGCAAGTCAAACAACATGTGAGGCTATCTAGATGAGTAAGATCCTGGTTGGCTTGTTTGGTCAGTAGATGGATCCGACAACGATTTATTTTGATAATCAAAGTTGTATCAAACTCTCTAAAAATCCAGTTTTTCATGATCGGTCCAAGCATATTGATATCTGGTATCATCATCTCAGAGATTATGTATTGAGGTGAATCATGTTGTTAGATTACATTCCCATAGAGGAGCAAGATGCTGACGTCTTGACAAAGGCATTGCGAAGATGTAAATTTGAGTTTCATAGAGACAAAATCTAGTTAGCAGATAATCCCTTTCTTGTTGAAATGAGGCTTCTGTGATCCACATCAAGTTATGAGAAGATTTTTCGGTGTAAATCACATTATGATATATTTGTCTATGCGTTTTGAACGAACGAGTGTGGTTCATCATTAGGACAAGTTGAAGAATGAGATCATGGTTGCATGTTAAATAGGGAGAGAAGATCTTCCAACAACTAGTTTGACTTGGAAATGGCTATATCGGATTGGGTAATTATATCGGACTAACGGCTATATTTGACCATGAAATGACTAACTTTGACTAGTCAATTGAACTAGACCAAGGGATAAGGACATGGACCAAAATTATATTTAATAATATTATTTAATTATAATAATCGTATTAGATAAATTTATTCAATGAATAAATACATACTATTATAATATATTCTAGTGTTCTAAATGTTAAAATAATAATTTTATTAATATTTCTTTTTAATACTATGATGTTAACTATACTTATAGTAAGAATAGATCTAGGGAATATTAATATTAATAATCAAGTAAAATGCTACTATATTTATGTTAATATGTTAATGGTGATTCATTAATATTAATAATAGTATGGATTTATTACTCTTAATATTCTTATAACTATAATATTAATATTATAAAATTACTTTAAAATTATATTTATATTTATATTATTATTATTATTATTATTCTTACTTAATAATCAATAATAGTAGTATTCTTATTGTTATTATTATTAATGGTTTGTATAACCTATTAATAGAGCCCAATAATTAAATATAAACTCAAAGCTATCTAATATACACTTAATCTTTCTAATAAATTTTAGATTAATGATCATTTGTAATAGAAAAAACCTATTATGTTAGTTATATAAGGGACCATCTAATAAATTTAAGGGAAAGAACATGAGGGAAAATTCCTAACAAGGCTAAAACCAAATAGCATCGATTATTACTCTTAATATTCTTATAACTATAATACTAATATTATAAAATTAATTATTACTTTAAAATTATATTATTATTATTATTATTCTTACTTAATCATTAATAATAGAATTATTCTTATTCTTATTATTAATGGTTTGTATAACTTATTGATAGAGCTTATTAATTAAATATAAGCTTAAAGTTATCTGATGTACACTTAATCTTTATAATAACTTTTAGAAGACGAACCAGAAGATAAGGGGGAAAAACCGACTAGGAAGAGAGGAAAGGAAGGCATCCAGTGACTTCTTGCTCCATAGTGAACTTAATGGTAGAGGATTGAATGTTAAGATGCTTGAAGAAAAGATCCAACTCATCTTGGCCATGAGACCAGATGACATTCATGTCATCTACAAATATCTTCCATAGCTTGGGCAAGGGTCGGGCTGAGGCCAAAGCCTTGGATTCAAAATCTTCCATAAAAAGATTAGAAACAACTGGGGACAGGGGGGAGCCCATGGCAACACCACAGGTTTGCTCAAAGAACTCGCCCTTGAAGCTGAAAAAAATGAAAGTGAGATAGATCTCAACCAACATTTCTTGTTGAGAGGGAGTGTTGAGAAATGGAAACAAGAAATTCTAGTTTAATTTGTCGAATTAAATTGTGAATTAAAATAGAATTCTTTTCTCATAGAAATTTGAAAATAATTAATTAAGTTTAATTAACTTAATTAATTTAGGAAATTCATATTGGAAGTCTTTTAGAAGACATGTATATGTTCTCCCTAACTTATAGGAGTTAAGGATGAGTTATGAATGAGTTGTAATTAGTTAAATCAGTTTATTGAGTTAATTCTAGTTAAATTAGTTCCAATCAGTTTTAGGAACTAATAGTGAGTAAACAGTCAGTTGGGACACTAGTGACCTAATTAGTGCTACTCTAGTCAACTGAAGATTCCACCATCAGAAACTCATGCCTGTTGATTCTAAGAAAGACCCAGTTGAAAATATAGTGCAGGGACAGTGTACTATTTGTTTTATATTTTTCTCAATTGCGGTGATAGTGCATGTAATCAGTAACTGATCCTTGAGGGATTACGTTATTTTTAGAGGCTTTATTTCCCTTTAAATACAAGATATCCTCCATAGGAATTACACATTGGAATAGAGACTTGGAAAACTTGTGAATTGATTAAGCTTTGGTTGCTTATGAGTTGGAGATTGAATTTGTTGAGTGCTGGGATTGTTCTAGAGAGAATAAGCATTGTAATTTCATCTTGATTTTTTGGATTAATACAAAATAAATAGTGGTATTTTGAGCTGTGGTTTTCCCCTGATATTTATTGTGTTATGTGTCTTTGATTCTCTTCCTTTATTGATTATTATTTGCTCGATGTTTATGGGTTTCCACTGTAAAGATTAGAAGTAGATTCCTGTCTCTTGGTTTAGTAGATTACATGAGCTTGTGAATCTACATGTTTTTCTACAACTACTATTATTATTTTAAACTAATTATTCTAAATATCTATTACTAAATCTATCAAAGTTTAACCCCTAATATGTTTGTGGTTGTAATACTTGTTGTTACCAATAGGGAGGAGAGGAAGAACTACCCAAATGTGAGTTTTTTAGGAAATATGTGGGCTTAGCTCAACCACCTAAAGAAATATACTCTAATGAAAGAATGTTAAAGAAATATGAGTTCTATCATTTTTCATGTTTTATTTTGGAATACTAATTACTAAGCTTACATTCTACTTTCAAAATAGATAAAACTACTCTATATCATTGATGATAATACAACTCAATCTTAAGCATGAACATGAGATATAAAAATAATCGATTTAAGTGACAAATATAATCTAAACTTAAACAAATTAATGAGCACAAATACTTATTTTTATTATATAATTAAAATGAGAAGACTAATAAATATTGCATAACATCTTGCACCCAACACACCCCAGTAGTGCATGATAGAGCATTGCACCTCTCCCAGCAGTGACAGTTTGCCTAGGTGCAATAGATATGTCGATTTTTTTTTGGGGGGGGGGGTGCATTGGTGCAAGGGTGTGTTCTTAGAATCCTAGGGCCCTCAAAATCTCAAAACATTTGCATGAAATCACAAAAATGGACCATAAAAAGAAAGAGAAGGGTTTTAACTCTTACCTGCAAGCGATAATACTTGGAAAGGTCCATTGAATTGGCCACAATCAGCTACAGAAGATCGAGGACAAAAGAGCTCATAACTCTCACTATTCAAGGTAAACGTGAAAATGTGAAAATTAATAGTCATTTTGAGTATTTATGGTCATTTCTCACATTATTTCATTCATATTTAATGTTTTGACATAGATATGCTTATTTTTACTATGAAACATGTATGTTTAATCCTTTTTGTGATGTTTTGGGTAGGTCGACAACTATTAACATATTTTTATCATGCTTTAAACATGTTATTTTGACCAAGGAGTATATTTTATCTCTTTTTCGGACTCTATAAACCTATGAAAAAGGAACCCATTGGAGTCCTCTTTCAACGCTTTTCAGACTCCCAAAATATGAAAAGATTGTCTAACACTTGCCTTTTCAAACTCATAAAAGTAAATGAAAATACATCTACTCAATATAAGTTTAACCCTTTTCCAGACTGAGATAGAATATCTACGAAAAAGGAATACCTTAGTTGAATATGGCTAAGAGGTTCTCTTGAGTATTGTTTTCTACCTTTTCGAACTTGAGAGACTGTCTATGAAAAGGGACATCTGGAGTTTTCTTTTTCACCTCTTTTTCAAACTCTCTAAACATGAAAAAGGTGGGGAGTTATACCTTCACCGTACTCATTAAAACATCAAAAAATGATGGAATTGCCGAACATGACAAGGTCAAACCTCTCCTTCTTAGGGTTCGTTAAATATACTCAGATGGATTCATCTAAAGGGTGAACTTACAGATCAAGCATATGTTATCCTCCTCAAGCTTTTTAAAAAATAATGAGGTGTTGATGAGTATGGTTGGGGAAATTAGGGAAACAGGGTATTCCATTTACTAATGGCAGCGAGTCTCTCTTAAACACAACACTCTTCCATTTCATCTCCATGGTTGTTGGGTTGGGTAATCTATTTGTATTTTGGTTATCATATCATTTCTAGAGCTCCATTTAGGTTTTGGGTCAATGTTTCCAAGTCCATTCAGTGTTGTCTATGTGTTCAAGAGAAGTAATTCAGTTAATATTAGTTACAATACTCTTAAGCCTTCATTCCATGTTTGCCTTTCTTGATCCAGTTCTGTATCAAAACCATTATGTCTGAATCATGATACCCATTTCATGTCATGGATGGGGGATACATAAAGGCCCTCTTGTGACAGGTTACTTCTTGTCGACATCAGCACATTATCCAGAAAGTTGAATTATAAATAACCCTTTGGTATCTTGGTGCTTGCATGCATCAATTACAAGTTTCCTCACCCTCGGCGACAGGTTTACATCATTGGCCTTTAACTGAAAGACTATGTGTGGTGTTTGATATCAACTCATTTATTCACACCATATGTATTGTACTCTGGTACCTTGAGAGCCATTAACATCATCGATGGTTTCTCTTTCGTCTATGAATGAATTACATCATCGATTGGTAATCAGATGGTGTTTTCTATGTTTTACCTCATCTCATTGATTCACATGGTTAGACTCCTACATTGGTTGGTCATGTGAAGGAGATAGAAGACCCCAAATCTAGTATCATCCATCCAGGCTGCGAATTCAAGAGTTATACTGAGATCACAATGTATGATGGCGATGATCATATAGACGACCATCTAGTCATGGGTCCACCAATGGTCATATGTAGATGTGTCTTTTGATTATTGTACATGTTATGTTAACTTATGTGTTGAGTATAGGTATGCCTCCCTCAACAATGAAAATTTCATGATGAAAATGTATTGCAACAAATGAAGCTCACTGGTTTTTCTTGAACCCGATTTGTCACAAGGTAAAGCATTTCAATCATCAGTCATCATTTCTGACTTTTCACTTGAGGGGGAAATATGTTATAGGCCATTTTGTCACATCTGATCAATGGGACTCCTAATGGGATCAATCAACATCCTCTTCCCCCTTGTCATCATCTTGCACAAAGCCCTAAGCATGCCTCTTTCATTCCCCACAATTTATCCCTGAAATTGCATCATCCGTGCCAATTTTAGGACCAATGCTCCTTGGCCTCTTGTTGGACAATGTTCACCTACAATTTTCTCCATTGTGGCTTGCGTTGATCACCTACAGGTTTCTCCCCTTTGCACATGCATTGGTTCTAGAAACTCAGGAAAAGGAGAGAAATTCCAAAAGCCTCCTCTTCCAGAAGCTTCCAGAATTTGTTACAACCATTTACCTAAGATATTCAAATCCTATCCTAGCCTACTATGGAGTTTCCATCCCTTATTCTTTGATCCCATCCTCCCATCAAAGGTGGATCTAAAACCTTAGATTGGTAATTGGATAAGAACTCCCAACTTACCCCACTCCTCTATATATTTACAACCTTCCATATGCAAGGGGTTGGATTTTGGAGAGTGATTATACCCTTATGTTGATGTTGTGATAGGTTCAATTTCATGCATTTAGGGTGATTGTAGGTGCACACTGTGACATGGAAAGGATAATTTAGTCTAGAGGAGATCTTCTACAAGGTCAACATCTATTTATGGTTGCAACTCCTTCCATTTATATTAATACAAATAATTCTTTATTTTCCTATATGTGATGTTGTTATTTCATGTGTTTCATTGTCATGTTGATCTATTGAATAAAGTATTTAGATAATGCTGCATAGATCTTGTAGTTTCTTGGCTTGTGTTATCTGATTGTGTAGGTTCTAATTTTGGCAATCAGAATTGGAATTAGAGCATTCAAGCTAAATGAGAGAAGCCTGTGACGAATTCCAGATAGGATTCATTTTGTCATCTATTTACTTTAAGAAAAGTATTGGGTTCCTTGCCTCTCTGTTGTTCTAGGTTATCCACCAAACCTAGGGGAGATACTTTTATCCGTAATTTTAAATCTCGCATAACAAAAACATTTCATCAAATCCTAATTTCGTATTCAACTAAAATCGTAGATGCATATAATAGTACATCACATAAATCCCTGATAGGGGTGAGCAAAGGAAGGAGAGGCACGTGGGATTCACACCAATACCATGCAATTAATCAAAGTACACCAAGGGTGGTGGTGTGGCCACACCCACATAGACTCAAGCATGTGTGGAATGGTAGGGAAATTAAAACATAGTTGGATAAAGGAACTGGGGTACTTGGAATTTGGTCCACTTTATAAAAATTCTCACTATAGATTACACTGGTTATGCAATGTACTAAAGCAAAATACTTAATCTACTTCTACAATCAAACTTGTGGAAGCTTAATCAATTTTGGGCAAGATCAAATAGAACACATATAACATAGATGAAGATTCAATCACACATGAAACATAGAAGAATACTCTAGGGAAAACCTCAGCTAAAATCCCCGCTATCTATATTATCATACAAGTGGAAATATCTGAGGATTACACAAAGCTTTAGCTCTCAAGCTATACAACTCTCAGTACAATCCTCATTGCTGCTCATAGACAGAATAGACAACACATATGCCTTCTCCTCTGTCCTCCAAGCCTCCTATTTCCTTGCGCAGTTTCTCTTGGGTCCTCCAGCTGTCACTTGTGTGATTTTCACCCACACACTTCTTTGACCTCTGTAGTAACTGCGCAATCCTCAAGGAATGAATTCCTTCTGCATGCAAGTGATATTCACATGGGAATATTCTAGCAACTGGTAGTACACTGTCCCTGCCTTTCATATCAACTGGGTCTTTGTCTAAACTGACATGCATGAGTTATTTATGAGAGAATATTCAGTTATTTGGAGAACACTAGTTGCATGCATGCATGCATTAACTGACTGAAATCACAATTAGTTCCACAAACTGTTTGAAACTAATTTAACTGGACCTAACTCAGTTAACTGAGCTAAATAATTACAACTCAAACACAACTCATCCTTATCTCCTTAATTAAGGGATAACTTCCTTAATCAAAGGGATAACTATTGCATGTCTTCACAAAGACTTCATGTTTGATTTTCACCAACTAATTAACTCAAGATGAATTAATTAATTATTTTTCAAACAACTGGTGAGACTAAATTCGAATTTTAATTCAAGGACAAATTAAAATTGGAATATATCCTGAAATGTTATCCATAGCAATGTTATTTTTAGAATTTCTTGTTTCTATTTTCAACACTCCCTCTCAACAAGAAAGGGATTATCTGCCACATTGATCCTGTCTCTATGGAACTTGAATTTACACTTTGACATTGCCTTAGTCAAAATGTCAGCATCTTGCTCCTTGATCAAAATATACTGCAACAACATGATCCTCCTCGCCACACAGTCTTTGAGATGATGATACTGAATGTCTATGTGCTTGGACCTGTCATGAGATGCTGGATTCTCAGAGAGCTTGATACAACTCTGATTATCACAATATATTACAGTTGGATCCATCCTCTGATCAAACAAACCAACTAGAATTTTCCACATCCAAATGGCCTCACATGCTGCTGACTTGCAGCCATGTATTCAGCCTCTGCTGAGCTAAGTGCAACTGACCTCTATTTTTTTTTGTTCTAAGAAACTGCAACTAAACCAAGGTTGAAAATTCCTCCTGATGTGCTCTTCCGATCTGATGGACTTCTTGCCCAATCTGCGTCTATGAAGCCGTATAACTTCACTCCCTCTGACTGTATGTACTATAATCCATACTGAGATGTGCCTTTGAGGTATCTCAAAACATGCTTCGCTACCTTCCAAAACAACTTGGTAGGCTGAACCATAGCTTGACTTAGCTGGTTCACCACAAAGCACAAATATGGTCGTGTGTTCACTAAATACATCAATGAACCCACAAGCTGCCGATACACAGTAGCCTCTACTACCTCACTTAAAGTAGCAGCCTCCTTCCTCTAATTACCAGCTAGAGGAGTCTGCATGGGATTGTAGTTCTCCATGTGGAATCTCCTGAGTATCTCATTGGCATACTTGCCTTGAGACATAAACACTTCCCCATCCTTCTGCCACACTTCCATGCCTAGAAAGTAGTGCATGAGACCCATGTCTTTCATCTCGAACTCTATTACAAGGTCCTCCTTGCAAGACATGGTCAACTGATCATTACCTGTTAATAAGATCATCATCATAAAAAACAATGATCAACTGCTTACCTTCCACCATGATGTGGTACAAGTTCACATATGTTTCACTCTTTGTGAAGCCCAACCCGGTAAAGTAGTTGTCAATCCTGGTGTACCAAACACGAGGTGCTACTTCAGCCTGTACAAAGCTCTCTTGAGTCAGCAGACATGCGATTCATGATCGAAGGTCTTAAATCCTTTCGGCTGCTCTGTGTATACCTGTTCCTCAATCTTGCCATTGAGGAATGCAGTCTTCACATCCATCTAATGGATCTTCCAACCCATCTTTGCTAATAGTGCCAACATCGATCTGATAGATGAGTACCTTGCTACAAGAGAAAAAGTCTCATCATAGTCGATCCCCTCGACCTGTGAGAAAACACGGGCAACAAACCTTGCCTTATGTTTCTCCACACTACCATCAACAACTTTCTTTACCTTGTAAAGCCAACAGGAACTCACAACTGACTTGTTCTAGGGTCTTGGAACAACATCATAAACATTGTTCCGAACTATGGAGTCATACTCCTCCACCATAGCATCAACCCACACTGGCTACTCCATTGCTTCATCAAAGGAATATGGTTTGGTCTCTACACATTCCCAAACAAGGGCCATGTAACCAGTGTACCGCTCAGGTGACCTCCTTTGTCTACATTGAGAAGATGGTTCTCCCACATTCTCTCTCGCATCTGACAACAATCTGTCAGCTTCTTGCGTACGCTTCTGCCCATCTCTGGAATACTTTGCATGAGTGGATGTCTCCATTCCTAAAACCTCTACATGCGGTTGCTCCGCATCAGTCTGATGCTCCTCCTCCTTAGGAACCAAAAGTTTCTCATATGCCTGCATCTTGAGCTCCCTCTCAAGGGAAACTCACATGGCCTTCAGCTCATCTAACTTAAGATCTTCATGAACCACTGTCCTCTGACTGGTAGGAAAATACACCCGATAGTTGTGGGGAGTATCATTGTACCCCACAAGTATCCCCAACTCTGTTGTCGGCTCTAGCTTCTTCCAGGAATCCTTGATCACATGGAAATAAACCAATGAGCTAAAGATCCTGAAGTGACCCACATTTGGTCTCTTCCTGGAGAAAGCTTCCTCTGGTGTCTTCATCCCAAGTATGCGATGCGAGCTTCTATTTTGCAAGTAAATCATTGTGTTGCATGCCTTAGCCCACAAATGAAGTGGTAGGCCTTGGTCATGCAACATCGCCAGAGATGCTCCCACAATCGTTCTATTCTTCCTCTCGGCCACTCCATTCTGTTGTGGGTTATGAGGTGCCATCAACTCCCGTTTAATTCCTTCTACAACAAAGAAATCCTTAAACTCTTGAGAGACATACTCTCCACCATTGTCACTTCGCAAGGCCTTGATCTTCTTTCCTGATTCGTTCTCAACCAAGGCTTTGAACTCACAAAACCTTGACAAGGTTTGATCCTTCTTCTGCATGAAATAGATCCAGCATTTATGAGAAAAATAATCAATGAAAATCACATAATACCTTTGTTTAGCGATGGAGGCTATCAAGAATGGTCCACACACATCTACATGAACTCGCTCCAAAATTGCTTCAGCTCGTCTGTCTCGATCATGAAAGGAAGATTTTACATACTTACTCAAGGTATAACCTTTGCATGTGTCCACTTTCTTAAGTTTACCTTTGGGAAGTCTGGTAGAAATCTACTGCATTATCTTCAAGGTCCCATGATGCAAGTGGCCTAACCTTCTATGCCATAACTCGCAAATATCTTGGCTTTGCACCAATTCTCCTTTAGCACTCAATGTAGCACAATCATCTACCTCCATCTTGTAGATATTCTTCACTCGAATCCCAATCCTCTTGGTCTGACTCGTGGCTATGTGTCTCAGGAACACATTTCCTTTACTGAAGTCTACATCATAGCCTTTGTCTTCCGACATCACGACCGATACCAAGTTTTTCTTCACTCCAGGCACATACTTTACATTAGTCAGGGTGAGAGGAGGTCCATGCTCCCTCTGAAACACAACCGTACCTTCACCTGAAACATTGTACTTTCCATCATCGCCCATCTCGATGTGCATATGGAGGTCTTTCTCCTCCAAGGTACTGAATAAACTCTTATCACTAGTCATGTGGAATGAGGCTCCACTGTCTAGGTACCAAACACAACCCACCCTCGATGAAACCATGCACGCAATGAGGGTAAATCCAATTCAAACTGTGAGGCCATTGCCTCACCATTTGATCCTTTTGAGGACCCCTTCTTGGATTTCTTCAAAGGATAATTAGTTGCATAATGGCCCACCTCATGACAATTAAAGCATCTCACTTTAGATTTGTCAATATTCTTCCCACCATGGGAAGAACTCGATTTGGAATGGGAAGCCTTCCCTTTCCATTTCCATGCCTTACTTGCTAAGGCTAGATTTTCTTCATCATCATGCTTAGATGAAGAACCATCTCTGGTGCTTCTCCTGAACTACTCCTGCATCAGTTTCGACCATACTCGTTCCCAATCTGGAAGTTTCTCTCTTCCATTCACTAAGTCCTGGTAGCTATGCCAGATCTTAGGAAGACCGAGGAGAGAAAGACTCACCATATCATCATTATATGTCGTGATTCCTACACTTCCAAGCTCATCTCTATAGGTGGTGAGCTTGTTCATATATGTAGAGATCATGTCGCCCTTTTCACACTTGATCTTCTGAAGCTTGTCCTTCAACGCCAACTTCCTCTGGTCGCTGTTGTTTTGGTATAGATCCTTTAATGTCTTCCACATTGAAAATGGAGTCTCCTTCCCATGGAGACTTGAGACAATATGGTCTCGAACTCCCTCCAGAAGAATCCTCCTCGCTCTCACCACACATTTCTTCCATTCCGCCAATTACTGGGCATTAGCTACTGATGGCTTGGGGACTTCTTGATCAATGAAGTCCTTCAAACCATTGTCCTCTAATACCACTTCCATGTGATCCTTCCATGCTATGTAACTCGAGCTACCATCTAGGGCATACTTGAGTCTCAAGCCATTGAATGCCATTAGTGAACTTTGAGATGTGATAAGAAATCGATTTTGTACCTACAATCAAGAACTTCAAACTTCTCCCTTCTACCTTCTTTATATACTTTTATCCGCTTTGATCACCTTTGCTTTGATACCATGTAGAAATTCTCGTTGTAGATTAAACTGATTATGCGATGTACTAAAGCAAAATACTTAATCTACTTCTACAATCAAACTTGTGGAAGCTTAATCGATTTTGAGCAACATCAAATAGAACACATATAACAGAGAAGAAGATTCAATCACACATGAAACACATAAGAATACTCTGGGGAAAGCCTCAACTAAAAGCCCCACTATCTGTATTATCATACAAGTGGAAATATCTCAGGATTACACAAAGCTTTAGCTCTCAAGCTATCCAGCGCCCAGTACAATCCCTCGCTACTGCTCATAGACATAATAGACAACACATGCCTTCTCCTTTGTCCTCCAAGCCTCGTATTTCCTTGCACAGTTTCTCCTGGGTCCTCCAGCTGCCACTTGTGTGATTCTCACCTCACACACTACTTTGACCTCTTTAATAACTGTGTAATCCTCAAGGAATGAATTCCTTCTGCATGCGAGAGATATTCACATGGGAATATTCTAGCAATTGATAGTACATTGTCCCTGCCTTTAATCTCAGCTGGTTCTTTTTCTAAACTGACATGCATGAGTTATTTATGAGAGAATATTCAGTTATCTGGAGAACACTAGTTGCATGCATGCATGCATTAACTGACTGAACTCACAATTAGTTCCACAAACTGTTTGAAACTAATTTAACTAGACTTAACTCAGTTCACTGAGCTAACTAATTACAAGTCAAATACAACTCATCCTTATCTCCTTAATTAAGGGATAACTTCCTCATTCAAAGGGATAACTGTTGCATGTTTTCACAAAGACTTCATGTTTGATTTTCACCAACTAATTAACTCAAGATGAATTAATTAATTATTTTTCAAACTGTTGGTAAGACTAAATTTGAATCTTAATTCTCAATTTTAATTCAAGGACAAATTAAAATTGGAATATATCCTGAAATGCTATCTATCGCAATGCTATTTTTAGCATTTCTTGTTGTTATTTTCAACACACTTGAACTGGTTGCACTAGGAAAACTAGGTGGTCTCACAGGCTCTCGGTGGTACCTTTAGAGGGAAGCTCTTTGTAGGGGAAGTAATTCTCTAGCTGTGTAGTAGTTGTGGAGTCATCGCCTCTCCTTCTCAGTCCTTTTTGGTATGTGAAAATTGGTCATCCCATGAGCCCAATGTTTGTTGCTAATTTTATGTTATGTGTATAGATGGGTTTGGCTGGTCTAGTATTCACTTTGTGGAATTATTCTCCTTATGGAACCATGAGGAAGGGAGGGGATGAAGCCCACCCTCTCAATTTCATATTGAAGGTAGTGAGCCCCTCAGCATAAACCCTTGGGGAATGTTAGTGATTCCGCCAACCTGGAAACCTAGTTGACTAGGGAAGTGGACATACTCTATCTTTCAATTGATGGCCAGTTAGATTATTCTACTGATATTTCTAGATTTATGCAATTCTCTAGTAAATGGGCTCATGGCGGGTCAATGAATGCAACATACTACTGGCATGAGGAATTTGAAAACCTTCATGTTAAGGATCCTCACGCATTTTGGGAGGGGGTTCATTCCAATTTCCATGGTGGAAAATGGAAAAGTTTCCTTCGAATATGGTTTAATGGATTTTTCTATCATGTTTATGCTCTTGTAGCCAATGCAAGTGCCTTAATTGAACACGTCCTCTTTGGGAAACCTCTAGATCATTTCTCTGCAGTTGATAAAATGATAATAGCAATATGGATACCTGCATCCAGGGTTTATCTTAATTTATTGTGCAACATGGATCGCTTGACAATGTGTCAGGGTCACACTCCTCTTGCAGGTAGTGGGAGAGGTTGAGGTCGAGGCTTTGGGTGTGGGAGAATGTGCTCTCCAACAACGCATGTTCCTAAGACTAGGTCTCAATTCACCTTGGGCGCAACCAGAGAATGCTGAACAATGACCCACCCACGGGTCTTCCAAAGAGTTGAGGAGTGGGTAGATGACATTGTAAATAACAACACTATCACTGACAAAGAAATTTTAGGGGAATTGGGAGAACTAGTACCAGACCCAAGGCACACCTATGGTCATCGTTCTTAGTACCAACAATCTATTTTTACATACTAGATTGTGAAAAGCCTTCTTGCAAAGGCTCTGATGATGACGACTACAGGAACTTCAGGTCCTATAGAAGAAATTCAAGCTATCCATGAGGAATTTGAACTCATCTAGAACCACATCCAATAGAAAAATACTCGTCTAGCCCACATAAGGAAGATTCCTTGCCTACCTCAGACATAGTTGCCAGGTTCCAATGCCAAAGACCTAAAACCTGTAGAATCGTTAGATAATTAATCCATTTCTAGTTGAATATGATGTTTTGTTCATTAAATTTTAGTAGTTTTAGATGTATAGAAATGATTTTTGGCATATATGGTATAGATTACTAGTCAGTAGGGGTAATAAAGACTGTCAGGTTATCCTTTTATAGTTTGACAATTTCAAACTATTCAGATTTTTGTTAGCTTATAACGCAACCAAATGGTCAACATACCTAGTTCCCTATGGGCAGGTTTAGACCATCTGGCATTGGATGCCGATTATGTTTCTCTTGATTATTTTTAAAAAGTAATGGAAAGGTTCTACCAAACTTACAAAACAAAAATAGTACATCACATAAAATATGTTGCTGAACAAAATAAACCTTCTAAAAATATCCTTAGGTCTTCGAAATTAATCAAAATAGTTGATAAATAAAATCAATTTCCTTCGATGCATATTCATCTGACTAAACCCCCCCCATTGAAGAGAGTCGTATATATAGAGTAGAATTTTGGTAACAAAAATATTTTCTTTAATAGTCTTAACAAATGGTTTACTTAAAATCTAAAGCAAAATTACATTGTGTATAGTAAATCCATTGAACAGATGAAATCATGTTCTTAAATTAAAAGTCATGTTGTGGGGATTGTTATTAAAGATACCCTAATTGACTATCAACCAGATTTTCCACTCAACATAATTGAATCTATTCCAATTTCCAAGGAATTGGTCTTGGTCCTTCTCTATTTTCCCATTTTACTTACAGAGACAAATATTATAAGAACTCAAGATATTAATAAATTATTTGAAATGATAAATTTGTGCAGCAAAATAATCTGAACAACCTAAAATTGGAGAACATCTTATTTAAAACTATTAACATTGTGTGAAGCTCTCACAATTAACCAAGGGCTAGAGGTGCTCAAAATAATAAATAATATATGAGTGAATATGAAAATAACCTTAGTGAGGTTACATAGGCTAACAATTCATGTTAAATAATCCATCATTAATCCAGGCATTCGAGGTCATAAGATGTATTCAAATTAAATTCATTTTTTTGGTCCAGATCCCAGATTTGAGTGTTTAAATCTTACTATGGGTTTAAATACAGTTAAAATTTCCTTGCTCACCCTATTTAAATTTTGATTGCATTTTAATGAAATTATCTGGGAAACAAGTAGTATCTATTGAAAGAAGTGAAATATTGGATTTTACCTTAATTGTTTCTTAAACATGATTAACTTCTTTAATTAGTCTAACCCAATGATTAAGTAATCTTAAAACTAGATTTGGTCATATGAGGTGTAGGGCACACAAAGCGTTCTTGTTTGAGAAGGAGACTGGATGGGTAGGTTCTTCATTATTCATTGATTAATCATGATTAAAACCTTAACTTAAATTATTGATTAAAAGCTTTTAGTAGGACATCCAGTCATCCGGGGGGTGGAAGGTGTAAATTGTTTTGGTCGTCATGTAAGCCTATATGGGAATACGTTTGGCCATCCAAGGAGCATTGTGCATAGATAATTTTAATCTTGATGTTAACCCGAATGGGTGGATACACAAAACATAATCCAAATAAAATATAGTATAACACAAAATGACAATAGGTATGATTTGCTTTAAAAGTGATAATGGTAATATGTATATTTGGGCATCCGAAGAAGAAAACAAATATCACTTGGATGGATAAGGTTGATGTCGGATGGAAAATCTGCGAGGAAGGAGTCCATATCTTCTTAAAATATATCATATACTTTTCATGAATGAGAGCATAAAAGAATGAGATCAGAAAATAAAATATAATAATGAATGAGATTAGAAAAAATAATTAATGCTACTCTCTGGAAAGTGGCAGGAGCATTGCATAACCCAAAGGGAATACTCAGTAGGGAAATGTTCCCCAAGGGCATGTAAAGGCAATCTTAACTTTATCTTTAGGCGTGATCTGTATTTGGTTATAACCATTGAAACCATAAGGAAAAAAGAAATACTTTTTACCAGCTAGTGTATCCAAAACCTAATCAGTAAAAGGAAGGGGAAAATGGTCTTTTAAGGTGACTTTGTCAAGTTCTTTGTAGTCAACAAAGATACATCACTTTTCATTATGTTTGCAGCTCCTCTTTAACAATTTCTTTCAGTGTTAGGCTCATGTGTCCTTAAGGTTGTCTAATGGGGCGGTCATATTCCTACGTGTAGATATGATGTGTACATGTGTCATGATCGATACCTTTCATGTATTGATAGTTCCAAGAAAATTCATCAATATGTTTTTGCAACATTTTAACTATTTGTTCTTGTTGAGACTAATCAAGTTGAGAATTTATATGTAAGGGATTTTCTGATGTGATTTCAATATGAACAATACAAGATTCTAAAATATTGGCGGTTGATGTAACAATTTGTAGTAATGATAGATCATGTCGTTGCAACTTTCTTGAATTTTTTGTACTAAATATATAATCAAAAGCATCAAAATTCTGTAAAGGTTCTAAATTAACAAGAAACTTTTGGATTTGGTTTTCTTCAATATATTCTTTGGAATTGCCCAATTTGATCAATTATAAAGATAGGCTCAATATTTTATTCATCACCATTAGTGTTATCAATCCATAAGGTATTTTCATGGGTTGTTTTAGTCGGAAAGTATAAAGTGACAATTTTCATGAAATCACTGTTATCACTTAAGAATTCTAATTCCCAAATTACTCACATCAATTTGATGGTAAAGGTTTGGTGCTAGTCTAGGTTTGATTTTTTGTTTGCCTTAGAGTTTCAGTCTTAGGAGTCTTGATGGTAGGCTTAAATAAAGGTCAACTATTCATTCTCATTCATCACTGGTCTCATAACTCACACAATTTCTATGTGTCAGCTTTGTTCAAAGGTTATTATGTGTTGCAAAGCTCTTTAGGTGATTTCGTAGAGCATAAATCCTTTTTAGGTGTTTTTGCAGCGCATAAATCCTTTTTAGGTGTTTTCACAGCGCAACATGCTTTAGGTAATTTCGTAGCACATAATCCAGATTTTACACTGGCTGCGCTACGAAATCGGAGATTCGTGCAATCCATAGCAAATCTTTATTAACTATCAAATCCGTCAAGTTCAGTTATGGTTTCATCATCCACTGTCAGCTTATACACTTCACATATCATGTCCAACCGCTTATCTTCATTATTACAGTCGTTAGGTACCTTGGTACACTCGGATTGCAAGTTTCAAGAAGAGCCAGACATTCACAGTCATAATTATGATTGTATTCATTGCATGAGGAACAAATCTGCAAGCGTTCAATTTGAATGCATTGTACATCAAGCGAGGCAGTTATCAAGCGAGGCAACCATTCAAGCGAGGCAGGGATCGAAGATTGAGCAGTGCCAGTATTTCAAACCTTCATTATGCTGAAGTCTCATGGAAGGATCTCCAGAAAGAAAAGAGCACAGGTCAGGTAGATGTTTGAGGAACGAACCTGAAGGGGTAGACATTATCTTGAGGAACAGAGAAGTAGAGCATGCATTCAAGTAGGTTGGATGTTGGAATTTTTGTGAGAAACTCCAGGGAGGTCATGCGCAAATAACCAAGGAATTTGCCTTGAATTTCACAGGACTGAATTCAAAGGTTGGGATGCTTGAATTGCAAATCTCACCAGAGGTAATATCCACAGTTACTGAGATTCCAAGGGGACAAGAAAGTTGGTTTAAAAATTTTAAATTTGATATGACTCCCTGCAAAGAATTTCTGAAGCCGGAGTTCATTGACTTAGATTTAAACAAGTTTGTGCCTAGAAATTATGTCAAAGACTCATATGCTAATCTGCTTACCTGCATACAGAGGTACCTTACCTGTGAAGGGAGATATAATAAGGTGTATTCATATCATTTCAAGCTTCTGTTGCATTTCACAGGAAAGATCTCTCTTGATTTACCTTTCTACTTATTTCGTAGCCTCGGCAAAATGTGTGACAAGGTGCAGCAAAGGAAAGAAGCCTGTGAGACCTCATTGTTTCACCATGGCTTAGTTAAGTTGATTGTTTTGCATGAACTCCAGAGAGTAGGTAGGGACTGGCCCACATTTATGTTTATGTCTGGCTTTAAAAATGAAACTAGTCTCAGTCCCCAAGCTGTGAAAAATTCTCCACCAACAACTGGTCATCATACAGAAAGATCTAAGAGATTCACCAAATTGAAAGCTAGGAAACAAGGGAACCCGCCAGATCAATGGTTATCCAGGACACACCCCAGCAGTCCCTGAAAAACAAAACTCAGGTCGAAGATGGTAGACGTGAATCATCTGCAGGAGAAGTAGTCCATAGAAGAATGACCAGGAGTCAATTAGCTAAGGAAAAAGGCAAGAAGGTGGTTGTTGAGGAAAGCCTTGTTTCAAAGGAGAACTTGAATGACTTACTGCAAGCCATTGACATTGAAGAATCTCCCCTGGTTCAAGCAGATTTGATAGCATCAGGTAAAGACAAGACTAAAAGAACCAAAGACTTGAAAAAGCTCAAGTTTGATGATCAGGTTTCTCAATTTGTCTTTAAGCCAAGAAGACCCATGACAAGGAAGTTCAAACAGATACAGGAGATGCTGCCAGAAACAGGTGAAACAGAGGAGATCACAAAAACCCATGACAGACTTGTGACTTCATTACAATCATGATCACAGCTGTATAAAGAAGATTAGGGAAAGGAAATCATCCCGCAAGAGGAATATAGTGTTGAAGAATTGAAAAATAAGTTGAGGTTAGCTAATCTTGAGATTGCTAGATTGAAGAAAGCCTCTAGGAATCATGCAATCAGGGAAGCTAATTTTGACAAAATGCAAGATCTGTGGGAAGACAAAATAGTCCAAATACCCGAGGTGGTTGACTGTAATGCACAATATTATACTTGGTCAGTCCCTACAATAAAGGAAACGATGTTCATCAAGAGAGTTAATATGAAACTTAGAGCTGGGAACAGGGTTATGAAGAGACAAATTGAAGAGTTGAAGTTGCAGCTAAGCCAGCGGGAAAGATCTCCTTAAGGAAACCACACAGCAAGTAAGGTTATATTCAAAATTTTGATAATTTACCTTGTTATAATTTCTTGAAGAAGGATACAGCTCTGCTCAGTTTTGATAGCCTCAGGACAGTTGAAAGGGATATGTCAAGATAAAAGAGGCTCAAGTCAGTTAGATTTTGGTGTTAAACTGTGTTTTTTGATTACACAGCAGTTTCGTAGCGCGCTATGAAACTGCTGAAAAGAACGCATAATGCACAACAGTTTCGTAGCGCGCTACGAAACTGTTGTAGCTGCATAATTAAAGCTCAGTCGACCAAATTTTGAGGGACCAAGGGGAAATTTTTGAAAGGAAAGCTCAGAAAATATCATCTACAATATGCAAGCAACCAACCACGGGAAAACAAGTGGAAAGAAGTTATATGAATTTTAAACCTTTTGTTATACAAATGATAGTATTGTAAATGACTTTTTAATCATCTTTAAAAAGGGCTTTGTCATCACACACGTATATGGGTCAGGCTTATAGCACATGAGGAACGTGGCACTCAAATAGATGGTTGGGTAATTAAAAGAAGATCAACATGGTTAGTTGGTTCCGAATATCTTTGAGGAAACCAAAAGCATAAAAACAGGACAGTTTCCTACTTCTCAGCAGCAGTAAAGGGATAAAACATTAAGGACCAGTAAGGAGCTTCGAACATCCACCACAGCTAAATTGAAGGAGACCACCTGTCAGAGAAAGAGATTTGATTGTAATTAATGTTATTACCAGCATGATCTGGAGTTAGACTCCTAATTGTCTTAGGTTTCTAAAACGTCTAGTTAGCAGTTTGTTACATTTAATAAGTAGTTAAAGTTTGAATAGGTGTCATAGCAAGCAAACTTCAAGTTCCCCTCATGCTGGAGGAGGAATCTCAGTCTTGTAAAGAATTCTATATATAGCAAGAACAACAATGTACTTGGGGTTGGAAAATTTCAGAGAAATTGGAACTATTGTGCTATGTATATGACTCTGTTTTAGTAATACAAGACTTGACTTTACTTCTCAGGAATCAGAAGGAGTTTACTGTTCAAAATGTTGTGTATTATCTTCTCTTCAATATTTGCAGTGGTATAGATGTGTGATTACTTAGAAATCATTGGTTGTGCTCTAATTTCCTTCACATATTTATAAACTGTGTGCCCTATATGTTTCTAGCGTGTTCTGAATGGTAGAAATCTAAATGCCCTGACTTCTATGTAAGGTTGATATCATTGTTATACTTAAACGAATTTGACTCCATAATCCCAATGGATACATTCTAGTTGTGTTTCCACCACTCATATTTTTACATTTGTTTCATAAGAGTTAGCCATCTTAATCATAATCAAAGATCATTAATCCTTTGGGAGAGCCCTCTCAGGTTGGGGAGGCTAAGCCTCATCCTAAAGTAGGTTTGAAATAGTTACTTAAGGTCTTCCTGGTCAACAACCTTCCAGGGTCTGATTTTGAGATAACAATCACCATGTGAGATAAGCATGTTTCTATTTGGGAAACTAATGAAGGAATTTGTTGTAGCCAACCAGGTCCTTCCTAGGATCATGGGATGTCCTCATGTAGAAACTCTCAGTTGTAGCACCATAAAGTCCACAAGATACTCCCATTTATCTAAGGAGACAAATATGTAATCCAATACACCTTCCGCTCTAATTTTAGAGATATCGGCTAACTTTAAGGCAGTAGGTGTGGGACGAAGATTAAGTGATTGTAATCGTTCCATGGTTTTATCATTATTATGTTGATTGCTACTCCTAAATCAATTAAAACATTTGGGTCAAGGATTCTATAATATGGAATGAAACAATGGTACATCGAGGATCTAAATATTTTTCTATAAAGATTTGTCCTCGCATAACATTTAGTGTTTTTCCAATAACCTAAAAAGTTGTTGGTTACATACTTTTTCTTATTGGTTTCTTTAGACAGAGTCCCTGACGGTTTTGGAAAAGACTGGGATACAAAATTGATTGTAACATGGGGGATTTGATGCATACATTCTTCAATTCTATCATCAAATCATGTTTAGAGCAATCAATAGGTTTTTCCAATATTAGCCTCTGAGTAAGGAGGCAAATTGGATGGTTGGGGAAGCTATGATATTGAAAGGATTTACTTTATTTTATCATTATTGATTTGTTTTGGGGTCTCCTCCTTTGAATGTTCATCAATAATTACAAGAGAATTGTTATTAAGCATCATTCCAAACCTTAATAGGACATCTTGTAACTACACAAGCATGATTAGGTAGGTGGGAAAGGGTTGTAACTCATTGTTGTAAAAAATCTAATTCACTTTAGTGTTTTTGTTAGGCATTGGATGGAATAGTAATTGGGTTGGCTTCGGAGCTTGATCAGATTGTAATTGTAACTTTTGAATTTTTGGAAGTGACAGTCATTGAGGTTGTGCCATTGGTTGCGTTTTTTTTGTGTGTGGGGTTTTATTGTTGATAAAGTGGTGGATAAGTTTGTTTTGGTGGGTGTATAAGGTATGATTGTTGAGATTGCATAGGGTATTGATAATTAGGCATGTTTCCAAATCTAGATCCTTTCCATCCTTGTTACCAAGGATAACCTGCAACCTATTAAGGAGAACATGCTTTCTAGGGCATGTTATAATTTGGAAATTTCAATGCATAATACTGATAGTATAAGAAGAAAATTGTGATACAAGATCTGAAGATATACTTGATGCTCTTCATTACCAAGGTCTCTTGGTGCCAGTGCACATAGTTTTTCTATTGCTTAGTCCTCCCCTTGGTAGATTTTTTTAACCCAGGTAAAGAGGGTAATTTCTCCATTGGATTTTCTCCTATACATCTAACACAACTATCCTAAAGGAAATTCTTTTATTTGTCGTTTTTTTTGTTTGTTTTGTTTTTGTTTTTTGTTTTGTTTTTGTTTTTGTTTTTTGTTTTGTTTTTGTTTTTGCTTTTTGTTTTTTGTTTTTGTTTTTTTGTTTTGTTTTTGTTTTTTGTTTTTGTTTTGTTTTTGTTTTTTGTCTTGTTTTGTTTTGTTTTTTGTTTTTTGTTTTGTTTTTTTTGTTTGTTTGTTTTTGTTTGTTTTTGTTTTGTTTTTTGTTTTTTGTTTTATTTTTCTCTGCATCTAGGACAAAATATAGAAATAGATGATTTCTTATTTTCTTGTTTCTTCTGAAGTTGCCATTGATGGGGAAAAATATACGACCAAGGTTAGGTGGTCTCCCTAGTGTAAAGTCCCAATTATAACTCACAACATTTTTGGATAGGAGCCCCATCCGATATTTGGGCCCAACTACTACCATGAGGGCCACCATGATATTTTTACTTTTGGCTATTAAGCAAAGAGAAGTTAGCATTAAAGCAAGAGTGAAATGCTTGAAAATGGGGATAAATTCATCACACAATTGATAGTTTGAAGTACAAATCACAAGAGTGTAACATAAAAAAAATGAGAAGGAGTATGTCTTAAGTGATGTCGGTGAGCTAAAACCATCTAAGACCAGGGAAAATTTTAAGAACCCCCCCTAAATTTATATATATAATAAATGGGCGAATCTCCATGGTATATAGGAAAAATGAAAGGCGATTTTATCAATAATATAATATGTATATATAATTTTTTGGCGAATCTCTCACCAGGCATGGCGAATATTTTACTCAATTACAAAATCTTGCAAGATCTTGGCGAGTCTTTCACTAAATAATAAAACTTTGTAAAGTCCTAGTGAATCTTAGCATAGGCTACATGCTGGTTTAATTCCCCCATTTAAATAGGCTACATTCCAGGTGAATACCATGGGTCAATACCATGTGCCATTTTGGTGAATACCATGGGTCAATACCATGTGCCATTTTTATTTTTATTAATTCTAATATTAGGGTTAATAATGGTTTTTTGCATGGTATTAATAACAATCTAGTCCATGGTATTTGTCCCATAGTATTTTGGCCATCGGTTTCACCTAAATATAACCTATTTTTTGAGTGTTCGTAAATATAAGGTGACTTATGGAGTAAATATAAAAAAATGTTTTATCTGTTTACCATACCTCACGTTTATTTATATTTTTATTAATTTACCATACCTCTTTTACAAATATGGTATTTGGCCCATAGGATTCACTTAAATAAAACCTATAAAAAATGTTTTATTTGTTCACCATACCTCTCGTTTATTTATATTTTTATTAATTTACCATACCTCTTTTACAAATATGGTATTTGGCCCATAGGATTCACTTAAATAAAACCTCTTTCTTGAGCTTTCATAAATAGAACGAGGGTTATGGACTAAATATAAAAAGAGGTTTTATTTATTTACGATACGTCTAGTTTATTTATATTTTTATTTATTTACCATACCTTTTGAGTAAGTATAAAAAGACGTTTTATTTATTTACCATGCCTCCACTTTACTTATATTTTTATTTGTTTACACCCTTACATGTATATAAGGTGACTTATGGAGTAAATATAAAAAATGTTTTATTTATTTACCATACCTCTCATTTATTTATATTTTTATTAATTTACCATACCTCTCATTTATTTATATTTTATTAATTTACCATACCTCTTTTATAAATATGGTATTTGGCCCATAGGATTCACTTAAATAAAACCTATTCTTGAAAATGGGTGAATGGATTCACTTAAATAAAACCTATTCTTGAAAATGGGCGAATGGAAGGTTGTAAGTCCTAATTTCAAGGGCTAAATTTACCTTTTTTACCCTCTCCCTTAAAATAAGGTGGCTATTTGAGGTGATTTGTAAAAATGTACTATGATACAAAATATTCGCCCACTAAAAATTTAAAAACCCTTAATTTCGCCAAAGGGCGAACATTCGCCCCTAAAATTATCCTTGTCTAAGACATACATGAATGAGAATATACCAGAAGCTAATTGAAAACTAGTTCACAATATGTTACTAGCACTAGCGTGGAATTAAAATCGAAGATTCAAAAGAAAGCATACAAGCAATGGTTATGAATTAGTTCAATAATGTATAACCAATATGAAACATGAATGTACACACAATATAAATATTGGATAGACAATATGAAGATACATGAGCATCAATTCCAAAATTGAAGAACTTCTAATTAATAATGTTGTAAACTCATGTACATGTCCAAAAGACCCATCAAGAACTAGTAGTGGTATGTAAGATGTTCACTCTATATTCAATATAAAACCTTAGCATCACCACATCTCACCCTATATCTGCCAAGAGCATAATGCTTCTAGCTCCCTAGGAACAAAATAGCTATCTAATTGGTAGTCAAGCTCAAGTGCTAAAAGTCCATATAAATGAGGTATGAGGGTATATTTATACAAATGGGGAGGTAGATTTTCACCTTACCTATGACATCATATTCCTTGTGACCTTTCATATTCCTTGTAGTCGTAATCAAACTTTGTATTCACAGTCACACTTTGTAGTTGCAGTTGCAATTTCTAGTCAGAGTCACCCTTGTAGTTGCAACCACCCTTGTAGTCACAGTCGCAATTTCTCGTGGCAGTAAAAATTTGTAGTCATAGTCGCAATTTCTAGTCACAGACACCCGTGTAGTCATAATCTCAAATTTTAGCGGTAGTGACAATTTGTAGTCACATTTGCAATTTCTATTGACAGTGGCACTTTGTAGTCACAATCACAATTTCTAATGGAAGTGACACTTTGTAGTCACAGTGACAATAGTCAAAGTCACCTTTGTAGTCTAGGTCACAATTTTTAATGGAAATGACAGTTTGTAGTCGTGGTCTCAATTTCCAATGGCAATGACACTTTGTTGTTGTAGTCATAATTTCTAGTCACAGTCACCCTTGTAGAAGTGGAAATTTGTAGTGGCAGTCACAATTTAGAAGTGTGGCTTGGCTTTGTTGCATGCGATGATGATGGTCTTAGTCGCAAGCCACATTTGTGGAGGGTAGTCAATAAGTCACTAGGCACTATACTTGCAACTTGTGAGTTAATAAGATGAGATTTATAGTGTAAGTCACAAATCACACTTTCAGAGCCAAGGCAAACTAGCAATACAAGATGTGATTGTGACTTGTAACAAAGGTAAAAAAATGCAAGTTTTTCAAGTCTTAAAGGCAAATCTCATTATCACCGACGGACTCAAGTATGGATGATACAAGTTGACCCCTATGAATATATGACGACTTTGAACCACAAATGAATCTTGATTCATCTTATGACCTGCTCCTATTGGTATTAATCCTCCTGGCCTGATTGTTGCTTGAGTCCAAACCCTGGGCATACAAAAGGCACACACAAGAATATTTTTAGCAACTTCTTAAAGAGATAATTCTTATAGCCTACATAAACATAAATGGATATGTGGTGCTGAAAAATCCTTTGCAAAATGAATGAATGAAAAATGTCATAAACCCTAATGTCAAGGATGAAGGAGGATTATAACACTTAGGCGATGTTTCTTATGGACATATAAGCACTTGTGGCTTCAATTATAACTAGGTTATTAAAGAGTTTTGACCATAAAAATCGATAGGGATATCCATTAAGACTTTGAAAAGCAAAGGGGAACCCAAAATTTAGATGTACAGGTTAAAAATTTAGGTGGTGTTATAACTACTACAACAGTTACATAGTATCTAATTTTAAACTAAGAGTACCAAGAATGTTAGGTTAAAATTTTATATTAAATGTACTAGTTCAATTTTAGTTACACCACATAGTGCAGATTTGGTAACTTTAGAAAAAGTATCTCTAATTCCCTTACCATATCTGACTTGATTGCTTGTGTAGATTTTGCAAATATTACTAATTTCTACCAAAGTTAGTTTTGAAACATCCCTTACCCCCATAAAATCAAGAAGATTACCAGATTCATATGAAACTCTTCTTAAAAATATGGTTATAATGGTACCTTGGTCAAGAAATATTTTCCTAGAACATTTGGGATTGTATAAAAATATTTCAAGGTAGTCCTCAAGACTTTATTCATCTTAATTTTGTCTTTTTAAAAATATATTCTCTTAAATATATGGCCTTATAGTATTCTTGGTATTTCCTAAGAAATGTTTTACACATTTCATCCTATGTTTGAATTTTATTTTCCCTCAATCTCATGAACTAATGCAAGGTTGAGTCCTTAAGAGTAGCATGAAATAGTTTTATTTTCTATGCATCACTCAGATAATCATAACCGTGACATAATATATCAAATTTGAAAAAATAAAGTGTCAAGATATTTAGTAATTGTACCATGGAAGTGAGGTAAAACCAATGGAGGGATGTTCTTCATGTGTACTATTGCAGTAGAGTCTATAATAGGAAACGCAAAAGTTACCTTTTCTTCATCTCTTACATGTATTTACACCTCTCCATTGATATGAACTTCTCCTTCACCTTTTTTCAAATTTATTCCTCCAAGCAAGTTGCACTTTTTTTTTGAAGGACTCTCTAGATATTTGATCAGGTTGAAATCTACTTCAAACTCTAGATGTTGATTTTGGATCTCTATTATTGTGGATTTCACTACAATACTTTCTTAAAAGTTAGTAAATGATATAGATTAGATCATCATATTTTTTGTAATCCATCTTGATGCTTTCAGAGTGGAAAAATAAGAGGAATCAACTCACAGTACCATTTTTACTAGCGGGACCCAGTTTGGTAGATTGGGGTTTGAAACCTTCTAAGATAGTTTTGAGGCGTCAAATGGTATTTTTGGGGGATAAAAATTTGTCATGACACCCTATTTCCTACTCTACACACATATTCCTTTTCTAATGAAACAATAATTGCCTCAATCGAAGTTCATATGTAAAAGTTGTTCCATTTGGAAGTTCACCATCTTGTTTTGTCCACCACAATTCTAGAGGATTCCACATCAAACCAATTACTCATGGAAAATGGGCTATCCATGTGATCATGATGAAGATGATTCTATAAGAGTCATTTTTTTCACTCCATTTTAAGAGTCGGAGTCAAACCTAACCCCTAGTAGGCTACCAACCTTTGTTATAACCAAACCACTAGGAGGAAAAGGGATTCCATTCTTTTCGAATGCATTTGTTCCATAGGCGAGTAGAGTAACTAAAAGGGATAGAGATAGAGCACACAAAGAGTATTTGTGTACTATAGTATCCCATGGTCCACAGACCTTACTTCTTTGTACTCATAACCATTTTTTTTTAGAGAATGAGAGCAAATCAGGGGCCTCACCTTCCAGCAAGGTTTCTCCCAAAATGGTTTCCCATGTTATATCTTCTATCAAATCATGGTTTGTGATTTTTTATGTTGTTGTTCTCTATTTTATACATAACTATAATTTTCATGCACATGCAATAAAATAGTAATTTGCATATCCAAAATCCTATAGACAAATAAACCCTCATAGTGCATATTTCATATTTTTAAGTATAATTTATTAAATATGTTGTGACAAACTATCTAGTGGAATACCTACAATAGTTTATGGATCAATAGATTTCTTGCTTTATTTATTATAGACCTTCAATCCTTTGAGCTAATTTACACAAACATTGAATCTATTTGTGGAGTCATGCATGCTTTTATTCCTCTGATAGATGTATCTACTAACATGTCAGTGTTTGAAGGGTTGTGTTTATCTAAAATAATTACTTTATTTCACCATTTAAATCTACCCCAATTATCTTTGGACATATTCATATAGTACTAGCATTACTTTAGAACCAAGGGACAAATGAGTTACTAAAATCAATGTGCCAAGAATATATTACACTTCATAAAATTTTGAAGTGAGGTCATTTTTGTGTCTTATCGTTATTGCCTCTTTACTAGTTCTAGAATACTAACACCCAAAAGGAAAAAAACATTCACAGACAATAATTATAAAACTAAAATATAAAATGAACAAGAAAAATGAACCATTAAAGTACTAATCTATTTTAATATCTCCCCAACAATGGCACCAAAAATGTCATTTATTTTAATTTCTTAAATTTCAGACACCAAATTATCAATCTGGGAGCATAAACTTAGAGATACTAACATCATATGTGTAAAGGTCATAACATGAACCTTTTGAGGTAAAAAATGGGCCTTAAAAATTTTTGATATCAACATTGACTTTGAAAGAACCAATAGGATTTAAGATGATGACGTCAACTATCTAGGTAAGTAGTTTTGGAGGGAAAGAAAAAAAACATTTTTGACTTATCTCCTAATGGGTTTTACTTGAATTTTAACTGTAGGCTCTCATTTGATGCAAAATTAAATTTCAAGAAACACATTTTTTCATGTATTTCCAGTTTATTTCATTGTGGGTCTATTCACATTATGCAATGTACGTATTCATTGTTTGTGGAATTAACTCCACATCTAATGAGTACTTGCACTCGAAATTTGAGTAATTCATAAGGAGATAATTCAAAAATACAATTTAAAAAAAAGTAGTTTTTTTCCTTTCATTTTGAAATTTCACATCCATTTTTTTATGTTTTTCCTTAAGAGGCCCAGTTTAGACCTCAAAATTTCTCTCATGAGACTGCTTTTTCTCCATGACAATATGGTGTTAATTCGTGGGGATTTAAACCTTTCCTACCTGACAAACATTAGAATTTTTTCACTGCCATGTCAATATCGAGTTTTAGGTTATTTTTTGTTTGACACATGTATTCAGGTATTTGTAAAAATTGTATTAACATGGTGCAAATTTCATTTTCTCAACCGTATTGCTTGAAAATGTCATCCTTAAGGGTTGAAATGAGTCTCCTCTGAGAGAACTCATGCCTTTCTTCAATTCACCTTACTCATGTTGGTTATACTTAATTAGTCATACTCTCATATAACAATACTTTCTCATCTAATCAATTGATAATCTATGATGACATTTTTCATGAGTTATTTCCCAGTTTTTTGTCTTATCTATTTGGTTTTTGTGTTTATTATTTGAACTTGAGGAAATTTAAGTTTAGGATAGGTGCCCAAGTCCATTGATTGAGATCAAATTATAGATATTTGTGTCAATGACTGCGAGAAAATCAAGATTTCCTTTGAAAAGGATGAAAGGTCATTACATTGTTTGTTATCCTTACAAGTCTTGGCTGGGAGGAAATCAAGGTTTCCTTTAAAAAGGAGAAAATTTGATTATATTAAAATTTTATCCTTACAAGGTTTGAGGCCATTTCATATTTATCAAGCAGCGTGTAGGGGCTAATCTTGACATATCCACAATAAGTTTTTAGATCTTTTTTATCTTGAAGCGACACAATTGCTCGAATTGTACTGAAGGATCATTTTATGTCAAGAAAATAATGTTATCTTCTTGTTTCATATATTTTAACTAGATTTTTTATTTTGACATTGTTCCATGTTGATGTTCTTACTTAATTGAATCTTTTTCTATTCTTGGTTTCTTTTATTTTTGTCCCGAATATTTTTTAGCCTGATGACTTTATGTTGCTCCTTTTTCCCTTGATGACTATTCATTTTTAGAGTAGATGTCAATGTTTGCTAAATCGGGTGAAGTAATAAACAATTGTACTTCTACTTATCAATCTATAGAAGTATATAGATATAGTTGGAATAATAAAAGAAGCTTATTGCTATATTTGTCTTAGTTATATACAGTCTAGACTAATAGAATGATTATAAAGATGTAGTTGGAATAATAAAAGAAGCTTATTGATATATATATTTTTTAGTTATATACAATCTACACTAATAGGATGATTGTAAAGGTGTAAGAGAAATAAAGTTTATAGCTTTTAAAGCCAAAATTGCCAAAAAAAAAAGGAAAAGGAAACCTACATGTGGACACAGTTTACTTCCAAATAATTATGCAACATATTGACCAACCATGAAATTCTACAAGCTCAGATGTTAAAAAGTAGTTTATTATTAATATAAATAGTTAATCATATGCCAAAAGACACATGTTAAATGTCGCTATTTATGATTTTTAACATCTTCTTTGCAATAACGCAGGTTTTATATAAATTAAATCTAGATTTATTCCTCCCAAGTATTTCCCACAGCTCTTGGGCATATGATAATCATGATTAATGATTACTATTTTGTTGCCAAGTTCTAGCTAACTACCTTTCAAATGCTGCAAAGTTTACCCCAAGAAATGGGAGTGTTAGAATTTGAGTTGTTTGTTATGGCAAACTGACCACAGATCTTGTTGGATTGAATCAGTTTAATCGCTTTCCTCGAAATGGAACTCTTTCAAAATACAGAATTTGCATGTGGGATGAAGAATAGGAAGAAAATTATTTTGTGAATTTTAAGCTAGCCATCTCAACCAATATTTCAATCCTTATGCAAAGGATTATTGTAATTAAATGTGATATTCATCTAACAACTTTTTCATATAGATGTTATCATAGGTTTTTTTAAAAGGCACACCCGCCTCAATTGTCTCAATCACAGATATTTTCACAAGTACTTTTAAACATTCATTGATACAACACTTCTAACCTTTTTACAAGTACTTTTACAACATTCATTGATACAACAATTCTATATGTAATCCAATTTTCACTCACCCTCACAAGATAAAATCCATTTATCCCAAGTATTAGTGATATCTTTAGCTGATAGATACCTCATTGTTTCCATGTTCAAAGTTTATTTCATGTTGTTTTAAAAAACCGCAAACAAATTGAACTCCTCTACTATATACCTTGTGTCTGCAAAGATTTCCATTGTTCTGGCACATTTAGGTTAGTGCAACTTTATTTTTAAATTTAACCTCATGTTACATTTTTTAGAAGACATAGAAACTCAATTTTCGATTTTATTTCATTATCTATATATTTAACTTGATTATTACTTTCCTCATTCCCCCACTCCTCCTATTGGCGTTCCTTTGCACCTCTCAGTGAAATTGCTGGTTTGTACCATATTGTTTCATTATGTAGTGTGTTGTACAAAAAACATTGTCTTCATGTGCTTACACCTAACACATGTCATGTGTGAAAGTCAAACATTAAGAACATAAAGTCTATTATAGTACTTGGTTGGCATGAAATTTTATTAGTTTTTTAAATAGGTTTATTTCAATTTTTTACATATATATTTTCATATAGTTGCCCTATGAATAAAATCCATGATTTAGAAATGAGAAAAAGTGTGAGGGTAGATTTGATCACTTCTTTCAATTTTGTTTACATGGAACTCAATGTACTTTTGTTGATAAATTATCAAAAACTGGACTCTAAAGTTTAGGAATTCAGGCTAGATTATTCTGCTTGAGTTTAGAAATGGTTTTTTTGTAAATTATTGGCTTGTTGGGGCCTGACCTAGTTTCGGAGTTAGTTAGCCAAACAAATCCCTGTACTATTGGCACTTTCAGTAATAGTCCGTGGAGCACGGATTGAGGTCTCACCCGAAGTAGTATGGGGGGGTGTTGGAACCAAGTTTCCACACCCTTGAGATGTCTGAAGGGTTGATTGGGTCCAACTACTAGTCCCTGCACACAGGTTTCTTCGTGCACTTCCTTGGCCTTCACACCCTGATAGATTCGCCTTCGCACAACCCTAACCAAGGGTTGTGGGGCTTCCACGCTGTTGGAGCAGCGTTCTGCACTATTTCCCTAAATCACACCCAAGATCTTACTTGCCTTCTTACACTAGTTAGTTATCTTCACGTAAGTAGAAGCCTTGTGTTATATTTATTTGTACAACACATATAAGTTCATGCAGCAAATAAATAGTAAACTTGCAGATTATACCCAATAATACATAAAGTAGGAAAAGATACACAAAAATATGGTGAACTTATCTTTATTAATTATTCCCACAGTTACAAACTCGACTTTCCTTGCGCACTTAGCTGCAGGGGTCCGCGCACATAGCTATGGACAACTAGGCCTCTGCGCACACAGCTGCAGAGCCTTCTCCTACTCTACAACCCATGACACACTTTACACTTTGACTCAAGTTCTTAGACTCATCATGCTTATTTTTTTATTCCTGTCTTCCTTAGTTATCTTCTACACTTAGAGCCTCACTCTATTTATACAATCCCATGGTCCGCGGACCATGGGTAGATCTTTCAAGCCAACATTACATTGCAAAAATAAGGGCAGACGACCTTGTGACTCTATTTGACTTCGCGCTCTGCACCCACAAATCGTGGAGTATTTACAAAGGACTTGGTCAAAACTTGGGCTTTAAGCCCCAAAACATGCCTTGGGGGGATTCCATGCCCAACAGGCCCCCAACACAAACATTGTGACTCGCCCTTGAATCACTTTGTCGGTGCAGAGATCTTTGCACAAAGTCCCTCCATCTCTGCTCAAACCGTTGCAAGGTCAGCAATGCACTGAGCGTTTGCCTGCTGAATCTCCTGTACCCATTGTTCCGAGACCGCGATGTTGGAACTTCTTCCCTGGACCTATTCCTACATTGGTTGCATTTGTTTATAGTCTCATGCCTTCATCTGGCTATTTGAAGTGCGAAGATTGTGCTTTTGTCAGCTAGTTAGATAGTCGGGCCACCCATGTAGGGCTTCAATCGACTGCCATTCACTTTGCCTGGGAAAGGTTCTCCGTTTAGCTTTACCAGCTGTATTTCACCTCCGTCTGTGACCTCCTTAACAATGTATGGTCCCATCCAATGCATTCTGAACTTTCCCAGGAATTTATCAAACTTACTGTCATATAGTAACACTAAATCATTTTCCTTGAAGGTGTGCAACTTAATATGGCGATTGTGCCAGGCCTTCTCGCATTGCTTTTGTACCTGCTGATGGAAGCTAGCTAGGAACTGTTTCTCTTCAAGTTCTTCTAACTACGCGAGCCTCTCTTCCAGGGCTTCGTGGTCCGCCATACTTGTGAGTGCTACCATGCGCAGACTAGGCACAATATACTCCATTGGCATGACTGCATCCATGCCATAAACCAACCAGAAAGGTTTCTATCCCATCAGTTTCTTGCACATTGTCCTATAAGCCCATAGTACTGCAGGTACGAGCAGGTCCTAATCACTCCACTACTCATTGCATACTTTGGTCAGCGCAGTCTCCAGTATTTTGTTGAATGCTTCTACTGTTCCATTGGCTTGTGGGTGATATGGTGTGCTTTTCTAATTATACACTTGAAACTCTTCTATTAGTGCACTTATTGTTTCATTTAGGAAATGTGTACCATGATCGCTCATCAAGATTTTCGGATATCCAAATCGAGTCAATACGTGTTCAAACAAAAACTTCGCAGCCGTGGCGGCCATGCAGCCTTTGACCGTTTGTGCTTCTTCCCAACGAGTCATGTTCTTTGTTGCAGTGATAATGTATCTCACACCCATATTTCCCTGAGGTTTGATAGGTCCTACAAAGTTGATTGCCCACTTTTTTAAGGGCTTCAATGTCATTTGTGGATTCAAATACATCTCATATCTCCATGATGGTTTGCCTGTTCTTTGACAGATATCACAGGCCTTACAGTGTGCTTTCGAATCCTAATGAAGAGTTGGCCACCACAACCCTGCGCGAAGAATATTTTGCGCAATCGCTCGCCCTGCATAGTGTCCTCCTGCAGTGCCCCCATGCACTTCTGCAAGGATCTAACTTCGTTTGAATTCAGGTACATACCTTTACAATATCTCTTCATTTCCCATCTTATATAGGTGCCCCGCGATGACAGAAAAATCACCCATGCACACCACCAGTTCCTTCTTCTTCTGGACAGAGTATTCTTTCGGGGCAATCCTCGTTGTCAGAAAGTTAATTATATCTTCAAAGTGTCCATCTGCTATGCGCACAACAAAGAGTTGTGCGTCAGGTAATCCTCCCTCCAAATTAGGATGTTCCTCTCCCATCTCAATTCGTGACAAGTGATCCGGTCCCGCGTTTAGGCGTCTAGACTTCACAACGACCTCAAAATCATATTCTTGGAACAATAAGAGCCACTTGCATATGCGGCCCCCCAACACAAGCTTATTGACCAAGTATTTTAGCGCAGAATGGTATGTATATATCTTGAAGTGTCCCCCTAGCAAATAGGGCCGGTATTTTTGGAGAGCGTACACCATAGCCAACCCCTCGCATTTAGTTGTGGAATAGTTATTTTCTGCATTATACAACCTGCGACTTGCGAACACAATAGGGTGATCCAAGCCCTCTCCACCCTCCTGTGTTAGTACCACTCCCAGCGCTATACACGACTTGTTGAGATGGGCATGAAACTCCACATCCCATTTTGGGAAGACTAGGATTGGCACAAAGGCCAATTTCTCTTGTAGTACATCCAAGCTCTTCATGTAATCATCATTCCAGCAGAAAGTGACATCCTTTTTCAGCAGTTTCTCCATTGGTGTGGTGATCTGGGCATAGCTTTTGATGAACTTCCTGTATTACCTTGTATGTCCCAGGGTAGCGCACAACTGTTTGACACTTTGCGGTGCTTCCAAATTCAGAATTACTGCAATCTTTGCGTGGTCTACCATCAGTCCTTGTTTGTAGACCACATGTCCCAACAGGTTTCCAAAGGGAATGAGAAACATACACTTCTTGAGGTTCAACGTGATTTGGTGTCATCGGAAAGTATCTAGCATCAAGCGTAAGCTCCCTACATGGTGCTTAACCAATCCAAACACAATCCAACCATCTAGATAGACTTCCAGGAATTTGTGGATATATTCTTTGAAGGCTACAACAACTATGCGCGAAAAGATGGCTGGTGCGTTATTCAACCCAAACAGCATATCGGTGTATTGAAAGCAGCCCCACTCAGTCATGAAGGTGGTCTTGCTCCTGTCTTCTGCGCGATTTTGATGTGGTGGTACCCTAAGAATCCATCATTAAAAGAATATGATTCTTGCCCACCGACATTTTCCAATACTTCATCTCTGAACAAAGTTGGGAATCAGTTATGCACACATGCGTCATTCAATATCCTGAGGTCCACGCATATTCTTATCTCACCCTTCTGCTTCTTTTCCTGCACTACCATAGGGCTTACCCAGTCAAATTCTTCCATTGGCTCAATGATTCTAGCTGCGAGCATTTTTTCTAGTACTATGCGGACCTTTTCCTTGTACTTCGGATTCAAGCAGTAAGGACTCTGCTTAACCAGCTTCGCATCGAGTTTTAAGGTGATCTCCATCTTCCCTAAATTGCCAACGATCCCCTTTAAGTTCATGATCTTGGTCGGGAATAAATCCTTGTACTCACGGAGTAATTCAATGACCTTATCCACTGTTGCATCATCCTAGTAATCGCCGAGTGTTGCATACTTAGGTTCGGCTTCCATACCAATGTTTACCTACTTTGTTTATACCAACACGGTTATGTCAGGGTGTTATAAAACTAGCTCAAGAAAAGATAGAAAAGATAGATCAACGCCTTAGAATTCAGCCTCTTCGAGGGGGCAACCTCCTTTACATTACATAAATGAACAATTCTTGGATGATTCAAATGACGAAACCTCCTTTCTATATATAGGAGTCTAAGGAGTCACAATATAATCCAGCCGACCTAACAATAATAATATAAAGCCACAAAAATAACAATAGAGGGATTCTATGGGCACATTAATAACAATATGGGGGCACAACAATATAAATAAGGGGTATAACTACAATAGTAATGGGGTAATCACTAGTATTATAGGGACCCAACATGCCCCTCTCCTTCAAAAAAGTGTTGTCCTCAACGCTTGAGTAGTTCTGGATATTTCTGCATAAAATTCTCATCCTCCCATGTGGAATCTTCAGCGGATAAGTTCTTCCACTTGATAAGGTACTATGAAATTGATCGATTTCGTAGGTGTCGAGTTCTTGTTTCTATAACTGCTTCCGGTTCCAATATAATTTTTCCTTCCTCGTCAAGTTCTGGCAATATTGTTTGAACTGGGAGCTTGTCACCTGTAACCTTCTTTAAGCATGAAACATGGAAAACTGGGTGCAATCGAGAAGTTGCAGGAAGCTCCAATTTGTATGCCATAGTACCAATCTTTTGCAACACCTTGTACGGACCATAATACTTTGGTGATAATTTATTATCCTTCTTAGCTTGCTTGAGGGACATTTGCTTATATGGTTGTAGTCGTAGGAATACCCAATCACCTACATCAAAACTTCTTTCACTGCGATGTTGATCTGCCTGTTGTTTCATTCTATTCTGTGCCAACATGAGGTTATCCTTTAAGAGTTGGAGGACTTGTTGTTGATGTTCGATGTGATGTTCCACTGCCTGAACCTTAGAATTTTCTCTTAAATATGATGTGATGGATGGTGGTTGATACCCATAAAGTGCCATAAATGGGGTCATTTTTGTTGCTGTATGAAAGGAAGTGTTATGCCACCATTCAGCCAGAGGCAACCATTTGACCCATTGTGTCTGTTTATCAGATACAAAGAAACGAAGATATCCTTCCAAACATTTGTTTACTATCTCAGTTTTCCCATCAGATTGAGGATGATAAGATGAGCTATGAACTAACTAAGTACCAAGACGAGAAAATAATTTTGTCCAAAAATTTCCAGTGAAAATGGGATCTCTGTCACTTACAATAATCTTTAGGTTTCCATGTAGCTTTTGAATTGTTTCCATAAATGCAGTAGAAACTGTACTGGCTCTAAATGGATGTGATAATACACAAAAGTGTGCATACTTGGTAAGTCTGTCAACTACCACCATGATGACACTCTTTCCCTCAGACTTGGGTAAACCTGTGATAAAATCCATTGATACCTCCTCCCAACGTTGGCTTGGAATGGATAAAGGTTGTAATAGACCCGGTGTCTTAATTGTTTCAACTTTATTTTGTTGGAAAACCAAACATTCTGCCACAAACTTTTGAATATCTGATTTAAGGCCATCCCAAAAAAATTCCTTCTTAACCCCGTGGTAAGTTTTTAAAAATCCTGAGTGCCCTCCTAAGGGAGAAGTGTGCAATTCCATAAGAATCTTTTGTTTTAGCTGGGAATTCTTACAGAGGTATAAGCGATCTTTGTACCATAACGAATCATTTTTCCAGCTAAATGTATCAGACGTACTGGAACCTTGTTGTAGCTTTCGAATAAGTGCCCACACTTCTTCGTCATTCTTCCATTCCTCCCTTGATTCATTTATCCAATCTGGTTGGATGATAGAAATAGCGCACAACAATGCTTCCACATCCTCATCCTTTCTTGAGAGTGCATCTGCCACCACATTTTGCTTCCCTTTTTTGTAGATGATTTCAAAGTCATAACCCAACATCTTTGTGACCCACTTTTGTTGCTCTTCATAGGATAATCTTTGTTCTAAAAAGTATTTAAGGCTATCATGATCCGTTTTTACCTTTAAGTGTCTTCCCATTAGGTAGGGTCGCCATTTCTTAAGTGCATGGAGTATTGCCAACATTTCCTTCTCATAAATAGCTTTTCTTAGAAACTTTCCCTTGATTGGACGACTTTCAAAAGCAATGGGTCTTTCATCTTGCATTAGAACAGCACCAATTCCATTTCCTAAAGCATCACATTCCACAATAAAGGTTTTTGTGAAGTCCAGTGTAGCTAAGACCGGTGCTTGGCACATTGCCTCTTTAAGATGTTCAAAGGCCTTTGTTGCTTCCGGAGTCCATGAAAATGCATCTTTCTTCAATAATGTCGTTAGAGGTGCTGCTATTCTCCCATAATTCTTAACAAACTTGCAATAATACCCTGTCAACCCAAGAAATCCGCGCAAATGCTTTATGGATGTGGGGATTTTCAATTCCTTAATGGCTTTAATTTTTCTAGGGTCTACCTTAACTCCTTCATGAGATACAATATGACCCAAATATTCCACCTCCTGAACTCCAAAAAAACATTTGGATCTTTTGGCATATAATTGTTTCTCCTCCAATAGTTGTAGCACCCTGTCAACATGTTCAACATGATCCTTCCAAGACTTGATGTAGATAAGTATATCATCAAAAAATACTAACACAAATTTTCTAAGGAATGGTTTGAAAATTGAATTCATCAAACTTTGAAATGTTGAAGGTGCATTGGTAAGGCCAAAAGGCATGACCAAAAATTCATAATGAACCTCATGAGTTCTAAATGCCGTTTTCGGAATGTCTTCAATCTTCATTCTGATTTGATGATATCCTGAACGAAGATCCAACTTGGTGAAGTAAATTGATCCATTCAATTCATCCAGTAATTCATCAATGACAGGAATGGGGAACTTATCTTTAATAGTGAGCTTGTTGAGCTCCCTATAATCCGGACACATGCGCCATGATCCATCCTTCTTGTGCACCAATACTACTGGAGCAGAGAAAGAACTTTGACTCGGTTGAATTATACCAGCCTCTAGCATTTCTGCAACCATACGTTCAATTTCACTTTTTTGGACATAGGGATATCTGTACGGCCTGATGTTTGGAGGAACACTTCCTGGAATCAGATGAATAGCATGATCATGATCACGCATAGGTGGGAGACCTTTGGGAGTCTCAAATACCTTGGAATGATTGTCCAGGACTTTTTGGAGATCTGGAGAAATAGATGATTCTAATGTGGAAACATCTAGCGAACATAATTGTGCAATTACACCCCTTTGCTCCTTTTTTAGAAGCTTTGTCATACCATTAGAGCTGATTATCTTTCCTGGTTTCCCTGCAATACCCCTTAATTCAACTTCCCTTCCTTCCATATAAAATTTGATGAAAAGTTCTTGAAAATTAAAAGCTATTGTACCCAAGGATTGTAGCCATTGGACTCCTAGTACAACATCAGCACCTCCCATTGGAATGGAAAGCATTGGGCTAGTCAATACATATTCTCCCATGGATATCTTGATATTATGGCACTTTCCAGAGAAATTTATTGTTCCTCCATTTGCAATCATCACTTGACACTTCGGTGCTGGATATAGGAAGCAATTCAATTCTTTTGCTACCCTACAATGAATAAAATTGTGGGTGCTTCCTGAATCAATCAACACTATTACCTTTTTCTTCTTGATTTGTCCTTCTATCTTGATGGTTTGAGGAGTGGTAATTCCCGCCAATGCATTACAAGATATGGTCGGATTTATTTGTTCTTCATCTAGGCTTTGTTCCTGGAGCATATCCTGTTCTTTTGACCTTTCTTGCTCCTTTTCTTCTTCCTCTTCACAATCTATGTAGAATAGTTTCTTCTCAGCACACTTATGACCTTTAGTGTATTTGCTATCACAACTATAACAAAGACCTTTTGCTCTTTTTTCTTCCAATTGTTGTGGTGTCAACCTTATAGGTTGTGGAAGACTAGGGGCAACTTCACTTCCGTCTTTATAGTTGTGAGTGGTATGCTTCCTAGTTGTCATAATTTTGCTTTCCATTTTTCTTGCTAACCTGAATGCCTTCTCTAATGAATCAGGTTCCCAAAGTCGAACATCATGTTGGATATTATCCTTTAAATACCCTATGAACACATCAACCCTATGCTCCTCTGGAATATCTTTTACCCTTATGTTCAATTTTTGGAACTCCTCAATGTGCTCCATTATTGAACCCTTTTGTTTGAGACTTATCAATTGGCTAAAAGAAGTGTTGCTTTTTGTATCCTCATAATGTGCTATCAATTCTTCCGTAAAAATTGCCCAAGTGATAAATTGTTTATGAGAGCAAAGCCATTGATACCATACAAACTGATTTGGTTCCAAATATAAAGTTGCCATACGTACCTTTTCTGTGTTTTGCACATTATTGAGATCGAAGAACTGCTCCATCTGTAATATCCATGTGGCGGGATCCTTGCCATCAAACTTCCTCATATCAATTTTTGGAATATGGTGGGTCTTCGATCCAACATTAGAGTCTATGGAATCATGATTAACATTTCTTTTGTTCACATCATGAGTTTCCTTTACAACCTTTTCACATTAGTAAGTATTTCTTGTAGAAAATTTGTCAAATCTATCTTCAAATCTGCCATGTCTGTCTTCAAATCTATCCTCAAATCTGCCTTCAGATCATCCATCTTAGCTTCCATGCCCTTTATCTTAGATTCCAAGCCATTTATCTTAGCATCTGTTAGCTTTTGTGAGCGTGACATTTGTTGCACCTGTTCTTGTAATTTTGATATATCATGTAGCATTTCTTCCTCTTCTTCATGAGTCATGCTAGAGCTTTCAGGTTCCTTACTAGGTGTTTCCATTTTCTTTCCTCGGGCATCAGTTACTGATAATAATGCTTTACTATGCCCTTTGAATTCCTTCAAACCAAGCTTATGCAAAAATTTAAAAAAAAAACTACACATCTTTTTTTTACTTTGTAGAAGCCTGATATTGAATATGATGTATCTCTGTAATTTCGAATCATCCAGTTCTAAACTTTTTACCTGTAGTAGCCTTCTATGTCCTCTTTCCAATGCCACTAGTTTGATCCAAATTGGATTCTCCAAGAAAGAGTTATGCACAATCTCCCGTAGTGACCTGATTATAGACTAGTTCAGTAGAGCGAACTTGTATGAAGTGCCACGTGTCACTAACTCAACCTTTGACTCTAAAAAATATATAAAAGCAAACTAAAGTCCGTCCTCTTTCTGCACCTTCTTACGAAATTTCAATCCGATGCTCAGAAAGAAAGTTATGACGATTTTCCCCAGGTCACATGTTTTGAGTGTAATTCAGGAGTCTGCAAAAAGACCAACTTCCTCAGATCATATCTCCGAAAATATCATGCAAAAAGTTCTGAAATTCGGAAGCAAGGTTCAGCGCGATTTCTTCTCAAATGGGTTTTTTTTTCGACTTCTAAAACGTCACAGAAAAAAAGTTATAGCAAAAATTCTACGATGACCTGTTTGGAGCAGCGAAACCCTAGAATCCAAAGCTCTGATACCAAATGTTATGAAACCAGCTCAAGAAAAGATAGAAAAGATAGATCAACGCCTTAGAATTCAAAACCTCCTTTCTATATATAGGAGTCTAAGGAGTCACAATATAATCCAGCCGACCTAACAATAATAATATAAAGCCACAAAAATAACAATAGAGGGATTCTATGGGCACATTAATAACAATATGGGGGCAATGGGGGCGCAACAATATAAATAAGGGGCATAACTACAATAGTAATGGGGTAATCACTAGTATTATAGGGACCCAACACAGGGTCTTCAATCAATGGCCCTTGAACCTCGTGATAGCCTTCAGTTTCTGGAATGTTAAATTTTCGCGGATCTTTGTCACCTACTTCAGTATTCACGTTGTAACATTCCAACGTGCAGCTCAGTTGGGTTGCCCATTCAAGCTGAATTACTTCTAATGGCTCCTGGGGTATTTTAAAGATAGCTGCTTTTTTGGCTTGTAGTGCATCATCAACAGTATCCCACCAACGATCCTCAAATGTGAAGGTTAACAGGAATCCCTTGCGCAAGATATCCCATTCACTTGTTCCATGGCAGAGCTCCATCTATATATACTAGTTCATGGGTATAATAACTAGGGTATGACAAAATAGGTGCACCCACTCAAGTTGTGGCTCTTCCCCATAAACCTTCTTCCATTTAGCAAGGTGCGCACATGTATAATCCCATCCGTCATACTTGTCTTTTAATCGCATCTGAGGCTTCCCAAACCTATGCGCATCATCCTCTTGCATTCACACTAGCCCTCAAAACTTCTTTGGTGCGTACCCCACCACCACGCAAGCGTAGCGCGCAATACCCATTTCAGAGATTTGAAATGTTTCTGTTCCAACACTTCTCTTTCAAATCTATTCAGGAAGTTATCTACTTCACTTAACCCATCGTACATAAGCAGATCACTTACCTCCATTGATACGCAACGTAACGATCTTGTCATCATGTTACAGTTCAGCATGGTAAACTCGTGTCACCGGTTCTGTCATCATTCTATCTCTTCGTCAGAATCTGATGTGCAAGAGCTTTCTTGCCCCCATGAGTCCGTGGTTGGGTTTACCCAGTCTTGCTCTTGCGCGGTTATCTTGTAGATGCAGTCCAAGTTGTCGTCACTTTCGTGGTCGCGCACTAGCTCTGTGTAGTGCGATCCCTCTGTGGGGTCCAAAGGTACAACTACGCGCAGAGAATTTTTCTCAAAAATCATCTTGCGCTTCTTCAGATTTATCACCCCATTCATGTCAATGGCCCAATATATTCCTAATATCACGGGGTAGGGATTGTTGTCATCAACAATCTCTATCACTTCAAAATATGCTAGCATGCTTGCTCCTTCGATATCCACTGTGATTTCCTGCAGTCTTCCCATAGGTAGGATATTTTGATGGTTTTCCATTCGCAGTTGGATAGGAGACCATTGCATCATAGGCCTTCCCATGCGCTCCCATGTCTACTTCGACAGAATGTTTGCATCTGATCCTAGATCCAGAATCACTTGGTCCATCTCATATTCTCCAATCTAGGTGGTCAAGCTCATTTCCCTTCCCATCCACGTCGTGTGATTTCCGAGCTTCCGGACTACATGTGGTTCTCCTGTCGCGGTCTCAACACATATATTTATGAGTTCCTGCAGCCCATTTACAGCCTTGTTTTCGCACAACAACTTCATGCATGTTTCCAGGAATGTTGTAAACATCGATGGGTCCATTTCTGGCTCCAGTCTGTCTTTTCTTCCTGAAGTGGAGGCATCAGTGAAGCTCTTCCTAGCTTCCATGAAGGTTTCCTTATCGCGCTCCAAATAAAACTCTGGTTCTTTCATCGGAGCCTTGGGAACCCAATTAATCTCTTCGGGTTGCTTGCCTTTGTCATCCCCTGTTGTAATTCCACTTCAGAGCACAATAGTCACATTAGGGTCTTCCTCGCACGGCTCATACCTCATCATTTGCAAGTTCTGAGTCGGGGGAGGTTGGAGTGCTCCTTTATCGTGCAACCTCGCTATCAGTGTGGGACAATCCTCTGTCTCATGATCAGACAATGTACAATACAAGCATGATGGCCATGTTGGATTCGTACAATCATGGGCATAATGTCCTGGCCCTCCGCAATTGTAACATATCAGCTATCCGCGACCTCTTCCAGGCCCTCCTCCACCTCGGCCTTGTCCACACCCCTGAAATATAGTTTGCGCCATCCTTGCGTTCTAGTAAAGGGGGCGCATTTCAGCTTGAAATCTATAGGTAGGAATTTGATCCATCATCAACTCATAACTTCTACAGATGCGCTCATCATGCCCCACTGATATACAGAAATTACAGAACAATTGTTGTGAATTCTATGTGTACTTATGCAATAAATGGCAATTCTCTGTAGCATGCTTTCCTCCTATTTGACAAATTGCACATCACAACACAAGCACTGCGCTAGTTCCTACTTGTGCCTCTGGTCTCAATGGCATTGGTCCTCTTCTCGTGAGGTAATTCGTGAACACCGAGCAGTGGTCCTTGTCATGTCCCTGACCCTTGCACTTTACACACCATACCTTGTTGCGCACTTCTGGGCGAGTTGTCTTGTCTTGTTTCAGACTTTGCATCTCAAGGCACAATTTTTTCAACTGCGCATGAATATGTTGAACTCCCAGGTTGGGATCCTGTATCGGGGTCTCGTGTAGTCTCATCACAATCTCCAAGGCCTCGGCTTGAGTTTTTAGCCTTTGTTATGACAACGCATTCATTAAATGCATCATTAACGATGTTACAAACCATTCATGGTGTTGTCCATCAGTCAACGTCATGTTAGCTTCACGAATTGTGCACTTCAGTCTCTGATCCAACTCCCAAGGGGTCTCGCCTGGTAGCATTGTGATTTCCTTGAACCCATTGATCGACTGTGCCTCTGACTTTGGCCTGCTAAATTATTTGTTTAGCGAAGTTTGGATATCCATGACCCCCACAGTCGGATTGTCATTGGAATGCTTAATGTACCAGGTCAGCGCACGATCCTGTAGAGTGTTGACCAACATTGTTTTCTTTATATTGTCATCCGTGACTCCCTGCACTTCCCATACAAATTTTATCATGAACCAAAATTGGTCCGAATCTTCATTCCCTACTCCCTTGAACACTGGAAACTTTATCACGCTCGCCATATTGACTCGCGGTGGTGGTGGAGGTGGTATGGGCGAAGATGGGGGTGAAGATGGTGAAACTGGCAGTGGTGTGAGTGGGGGTGGTACACGCGAAATCCTTTGCCTTATCAAATTGATCACACTTCTTGGTGAGACCTTTGTGAGCTCTTCCCCGTCCCCTCACGGAGGTCAAATCAAGGGGCTAGTTTCTAGTTCCGCACTACCTTCATTTCTGTAGATTCTCCCACTTCGTATAGCCTCAAACATCAATTTATTCGCATAACCCACTTTTCATATAGTAGCATTTTAATCCAAGTGTTCAAAGACTTAATGTACTTATCTCGTGGTCCTCTGAGGAAGCATCGCTCTGCCTCACTATAGCTGACTAAATTATCTACTGCAAACTCAGTGATGAATCCTTCTATAATTCAATCGAGCCAGTGATCAACAACGCACACGATATTATCCTTCAATGCTTCCAATATGCACACCAATTCTGGAGTCCACACACAAGGTCTGTCGAGTTTACTCCTTCCTTAGCTATTTGCTAGCTTCGCGATCCACTTGTATAGCTCAGTAGGGAAAGATGCAAAGCAAATTTCATGGATCTCTATGTATAAGTAGCAGTCTAACCACTCTTCTTTTGATAGTTGCAGATTCCTGTTCTCTTGCGTCGCGAACTCATGAATCTTCCTATCCAACCAATCCTCGATTCCTTTCTTAGTTGAATTCTAGTGATATGACATCAGACATCTCTATGTAGATCCCGGTCCCGACAACAAAAGCATTTGTTGGCTTGTTGGGACCTGACCCAAGTTCGGAGTTAGTTAGCCAAACAAATCCTTGTACTATTGGCCCTTTCGGCAACAGTTCATGGAGCGCAGACTGAGGTCTCACCCGTAGTAGTATGGGGGCGTGCTCGAACCAAGTTTCCGCACCCTTGAGATGTCTGAGGGGTTGATTTGGTCCAACTGCTGCGTGCAAGTTACTTCGCGCACTTCCCTGACCTTCAAGCCCTGATAGATTCGTCTTCGCGCAGCCCTAACTAGGGGCTGTGGGGCTTCCAGGCTATTGGAGAAACATTCTACACTATTTCCCTAAATCACACCCAAGATCTTACTTGCCTTCTTACACCACTTAGTTATCTTCACGTAAGTAGAAGCCTTGTGTTATATTTATTTATACAACACATATAAGTTCGCGCAGCAAATAAACAGTAAACTTGCAGATTATACCCAATAATACATAAAGCAGGAAAAGATACACAAAAATATGGTGAAATTCTCTTTATTAATTCTTCCCACAGTTACAGACTTGACCTGCCCTATACTCTCAGCTGTAGGGGTCCACGCACTCAGTTGTAGACAACAAGGCCTCTACGCATACAGCTGCAAATCCTTCTCCTACTCTATGACCCAAGACACACTTTACACTTCGAATCAAGCTCTTAGACTCATCATGCTTCTTTTTTTATTCCTTTATTCCTTAGCTATCTTCTACACTTAGAGCCTCTCTCCATTTATACAATCCCATGGTCCGTGATCTTTCAAGCTGACATTACATTACAAAAACAAGGGCAGACAACCCTGTGACTCTATTATGACTTCGCACCCGCAAATCATGGAGTCTTTACAAAGGACTTGGTCAAAACTTGGGCTTTAAGCCCCAAAACATGCCTTGGAGGGATTCCATGCCCAAAATCAACATTATTTTGTTGGATTATTTTATATGTATTATATGTAATAAGTCGAGAAATTCCATATGTGTGCCCCAATTACATGCCATCATAGTACCAGAGGGCCTGCTATACGTGGTCAGACTCGTGATAGATTATGTAGCCCTCCAAGAGTTCGTGTTCCCTAGTATATCCTACCCTCGATGCTTGTAAGAGTGTCAAAGGTAGTGTTTTTGTCTCTATTGAAGACCATGCTTGTACATTCAATGGATCGTCTTCGCCCATTTCAGGTACACGTCCTGAATTTTTAAATCCTCTTTAAACTTTGCGTTTATGTCTTGAAATTGTCTTTAATTTTTAAATTGTCTTCAAATGATGTGTTTGAATTTAATGTATATATTATTATGCTTCTAGGTTGTTATATATATATATATATATATATATATATATGTTAAATTATGTTTATAATTTATAGGTCCTTGGTAGGAAGCTGACGATCAAAGTGAAACATTGATCCCTCTGTGGGATGATGCTACAACTCATACCGCATTAGATCATGTTATGGCCCATCATACACGAATCACAACAAAGATAAAGCATATCGTTTCCAATTCACCGATTCACCTTGCATTGTCTTTGATGTTGGATATCATGACTAGGTTGATCGAGACATATTGTAGGTCGGGCCCACATAGCCACATATTATAGTTCATTAATAGGGCCAAGAAGTATGAGGGTAGAGGCCCAGATTCTTTGGAGGTGGTGAAAGAGGCCACCAAGGAGATTGATGTTTGTGGGGAGTTGTTTGACATCCCTCTGAATCACCCTGCTAGACATAAAGGTCCAATCACACTAAAATATTTTATTAATGTTCATGCAACCCCTTTCATGTAAGATAGATTCATTGGAGCTTGGGGTAAGTTCCCCAACCATTACCAAGTCATATTTTATTTTTTTAAGCATTTATATGTTGAGTTTTTGTTACATATGAGGTCAGATTACACTGATACTAGATCTCATTTTTATGGTACTGGTAGGAGACATACCTATGAGCGTGAGAGGGTTCGTAGGGACTTTGGGCATGTACAACCACCTCCAAGATTCTTGCCACTACCGTCTCAGAGAATGGTATTATATGGAGATCTAGAGGAGTTGTTGCAGCTTGGTGGTGAGACGTGGGAGACTATTGCAAACTACATGCGGGTGTCATTGGCTAGTGCACATGTTACATTGCATGGAGAGATACAAAGACCACCACCACTACCTCTTGACCCACCAGTAACCTTATATGATGATGCATTTCTTGCAAGTTTACCCTTTAATCATATTTTGACACATACATATATGTATCATGATGTCATTCGTGAGATTTTGAGGGTGCATTGCCCGCATGACACAAACCAGGTACATATTTCTACAAAAAATTTGACTCTTATTGTCAAATTATGCATAATTTTTTATATTAAAATTTCTAGTTCATATTAGATTGTGTAATTTATATTAATATGTTCATGATAACACGTAGACACATCCCAGCTACATGGATGAGCTTACAAGGTCATCCGAGGGGGAAGTTGATTAACCAAGGCATCCTCGTCCATAGCACATTTCCATGGATTCTTCTCCACCTCCACCTCCCAATTATATGTTCACTAATGTGGAGGACAGTTAGTATGTACAACCACATGGACCAACAATTGAGATAAACTTATTTATTCCTAATATTTCAACATTTTATTTTTTAAAGTTACATAAATATGCTAATTAATTTGTATACTAATTATAATTTGTCCTTTCCATTGTGTACACAGGCCCATATGTAGAATGACGTTGATGTCACTGTTATGTGGAGACATGAGTGGGACGTTGGGTTTAGAGGCATTGATGATGCAGGTCCATCGATGCAGGCCCCAATCATCAAGCCATAGGTGGGGGAGCATCAAACACAGATTCATGATCAGACTCCCATCCTATTGGACTTGCATTTGGATTCGACTGAGGTTAGTAGATTCATTATATATTTTACAATTAAAAATGTGGTTCAATATAATTTATTTCCATATTGTTTATTTTGTACAAATAATGATCCAAATAGTTTGAATTTGAATGTGTTATATTTCAGTACCAACTTATGGACACTTATGTTGCACTACAGAACTCACATAGGAGTTCTAGTGGTACTTAGAGTGTCATAGTTTGTATATTCTCAAGCTCATTTCATAGGTCATATTCACATGTGTGATACAGACTTTGTATATTTTCATACATGGACAACTTATGGATGTACATCATGGACATTATTTTAGTTTATGGATGTTCATGTGATATTTGTAATTTGTATATATTTCACATGGATAGTTTATTTATACATGTATTCACTATTTCAGTTTATGGATTTGTATTAATTTTGTTTATGGATGCTCATTAATTTTTGAAAATAAATGGATCTGTTAAAATTATTTTGCTAATTGAATAATTTTTCTATATAGTATAAACTTTATTAGTAAAATATATGTTCAATTTTTTATTTCCAGTTTCATAGAGTATTAAAATAAGGACAATATTATAAGTTATGATGCAAGTCACTTTGATACTTGAAATGAACTAAAATATATCATGTATCAATTTAATATTGAACATGGAAATAATTCCAATCATGCTTCATATTGACTTGTAGAAAGTGCCTTTTAGTGCAGTCAACATGTATGTTATTACAATTCAATTTTAAAAATAAATTATTTGAATTACAAAGTCATCCATATATATATATATATATATATATATATATATATATATATGAATTTTTTTGTGACCTACCCATATACCACAATGCATGGATTTTTTTTTAAGAATTTCAATCAATTTCTTATCTCAAGGTTCAGTTAAAAAACACAAATATGATTGAAATAAGTTTTATTCAACAATATTTATTTTGAGATTATCTACAAGAGCTTAGTCATAACATGATATAAGTCAATAGTATTGAAATTTAATAAATAGGTCAAACAACAATATATGACAAAGTTTCTATAATTTTATATAATGTTATCAACTTTCATAAATTTACAAGTAGTTATCCAAGTATTTCAATCAATTCCTTATATAAATTTATACAATGTTATCAACTTTCCTAAATTTACAAGTTGTTATCCAAGTATTTCAATCAATTCCTTATGATGGAAATTTAAGTTTTATTCAATTTTTAAAAACTCAAATATGATTGAATTAAGTTATATATTCATTTTTAAAATATGTGGAGATGTAAAAGTTACAAACACAATTTTTATTGATTTTATTTTGTTTGAGGTTATCTACAAAATCTTAGTCATAATGCACGTAGTCAATAATTTTTTTATGCTTATATTGGAATCAATGTACAATGCTAAACTAATTACCTTGAAATTAATGTACACCATATATCTAGTTGTATCATTTATCATAAATCAACATCTTTGCTGAAATCAATGCATCTAATGCAAGCAATCAAATAGGATGAGAAATCAACATCTAAACTAAAATCAATGCATCTAATGCAAACAACATCTAATGTAAGCTCAATCAAACAAGATTATAAATTAACATCTTTAATTAAATGAATGCATCTAATGCAAGCAATGAAATAGAATTAGAAATCAACATCTACATAGAAATCAATGGATCTAATTCACAAGTAATCAAATAGGATTAGAAAACAACATATGTACACTGAAATCAATGCATATAGTGAAAGCAATTTTCTTCCCTTTCTCTCCCCCCTTTATCTATATTGATCTCTCCCTCCATATCTCCATCTTTGTCTCTCTATATCACCCCCCCATAAACACACACTTTCTCTCTTCATATCTATCTATCTCTCCCTCCCTCCCTCTATCTCTCTCTCTTCTTCCCTCTCTCCCCCTTCCATCTATATCTTTATCTCCCTTTGTCTCTCCTTCATCTCTCTATATCACCCCGCAAACATACACATTATTTCTCTATATCGATCTATATATCCCTCCCTATCCTTGTCGTTGTCCCTCTCTCTCTCTTCCCCTTCTCTCCCTCTCTCTCCATCTCCCTTATCACTTCCTCTCTCTCACTCTCTCCATCTCCCTTGCCATTCCCTCTCTCTCTCCTCCTTTCTCTCTCTATATGTCTTTCTTCTTACCTCTGTCTCTCTCCCACTCTAACTCCAACTCTCTCTCCCTCCCTCTTAAGCCCTCTCTCTCTTCCTTTCTCTTCCACCTCCCTTCGTCTCTCCCCCACTTCACTCTCTCTTTCTCTCTCTCACTCTCTCGCCTTTTTCCTACGACTTTGTTGACTATCTCCCTCCCTCTTGCATTCTCTCTTTCTCTTCTCTCCATCTCTCATTCTTTTTATTTCTATCTCACCCAAAAACATACACACTTTCTCTCCATCTCTCCCTTATCACTCTCTATCTCTCTCTCCACCTTTCTCTCTCTATATGTCTTGAACTTCTTCTTTCCCTATCTTTCCCTCCAACTCCATCTCTCTTATTTCCCTATCTTTCCCTCCAACTCCATCTCTCGAGCTCCTTCCTCTCTTTCTGGGACAGTCTCTCCTCCTCTCCCTCTCTCCTTCTTTCTGTCCCTTTCCCTCTCTCTCACTTACTCTTCTCTCCCACTCCCTCTCATGCTATATTTCAAAAAATTTTAAATACTTTGACAGTTAAAATATTATATTTAAATGATTTTTTATTTTGATGTCCTACAACAGTTTAATAATTTTTTTTATATAATACATATTTAAAATTCAAGATTTCAAATATGTGTTGTGCATTTACTTGGAGGGAAAATTATAACTTTCCAGCTACCTCCATCAAAGATACATAGAGCTCTTCATGTCTTGCAATTGAAACTGTTTAGCTTTTATTTCTTTAAAGATATCTTTAGGTTTTGATTACTTCAAGATTTTAAAAATATTATGTATTTTATTATGTTAGATTTATAAGGAAAATTAGGTTAGATAAAATTAACATATATTGAGTCAACTTGTATGACTCTTTTTGTGTTAATGGTCAACTCTTTTGTTCAGGCTTATGGCATATATCAACCACATTTATTAATGTGATTGTGTTAGTATATATTATAACATAAGAAATTTTATATTATATTAAAGTTAATAATATTATATTAATCCAAAATTAATAAATTTAATATTAACATTAAAATATATTAATATTAAAAAAATTATATTAATATCATTTCATTATTAATTTAATAATAATATTATTATTAGTTTAATATTAATATTAAATTAATTTGTCTTTTTACTCCCAATCAAAATTCACAGTGCTTATATGAATTTTGAAGGTTTCAATTCCATAAAAGAGATAAAATTTGAAATTTCATCGCAACATTTGACCCAAAAGTGTAACCCATCTTCATGTTTTCACCCTCAAAGATATATTTATTATGAGTTTGAGATCTGGTTAAAAAAAAGCTAAACAAATACTTAATTGAAAATGAAATTTCCCTAATTTTCTAAATGCTTAATGAATCAAAAATATTTATTACGAGTTTGAGTATGTTAGAATCATCTCAATGATTTTTTTCAAATATGGTATGTATTATAAATGAAATGTATTATAAGCCAGAATTTCTAAATATAAGGAGAATAACAATAAATTTATCTAAACAACATCTAATAATATGAAAAATAAAATATTTAACTTTTAAATAATGGTAAATTTACCTAAACAACATCTAGTTAATATAGAAAATAAAACATTTAACTTTTAAATAATGGTCAATTTACTTAAACAACATCTAATATAATTAATATGAAACTAAAATATTTATATTTAATTTTCACAAATATAAAGAATTGGTAAATTTTTTTAATATATAATACAAATTTATATTATTTTTAATATTATAATCATTATTATTTTAGATTTGAAGAGAAAAAAGAGAGAACCATTCGGGCAGAGGGCGATGGAAGAACATGATTTGAACAGGTTTTCCCGTGCAGTCTCCCACGGTGGCCATGGCTGAGCTCTGGGAGCTGTTTGTTGTGGGACCGAAGGCGATAGAGTTCTGGAAAGTCGTTTTTTCTGTCTGGCTTAAATGGAGCTGGGATTAAGTGAAGCGCAGGAGTGGTTTCTGCAAAAGGAGTCGTTAGATATTGATCTGACCCCCGAAGACCTCCTCGCCTGCTGGGGGCTGGAAGAATCAGAAGAGAACCTGCATTGCTTCTTTCTGAAGCAGGCAGTGAAGTCAGTAAGCGCGAAAATGGCAGTGGACGTAGGAGTAAAAGTTAAAGGTGCTATCGATCGGAGTTCTGGGGAAAATACAATGCGGGAAGGACTGTTATCAAGCTCTGCTCGGCCCTCGATTGTAGAAGAGATGGGAAGAGATTTAAAAGCTTCAGGAAAAGAGGGGCAAAATCAAAGTTATCTGTCAGGATCGGCGGGTGGGAGTCCTAGGATGGCTGAGAAGCCAAATGAAGGCATCTATCTGCAGTCTAATAAGCATTCTGAGTCATTTGAGGCTGTAGAAGGAGAAGATAAGATGGAGGTAGTGGGTGCTAAGAGGAAGAAACCCAAAATTTGCAGAAAAAAGGCGGTAAGACCTAGTTGTGTTTTTGGAGTGGATATCCATATAGACAGGGCGTTGGAAGCATCGGAAACCATTCTAGTTGGCAAAGTTCGTGGAAGGAAGCTCTCGGTGGCCTCCATTAAGCAATGGGTTCTGGCTGAATGGGAAGAAGCTCCGGGACAACCAGAAGAGGTCAAGACGCTTGACAAAGGCTGGTTATGTCTTCGATTTGGGCAAAAGGAGCATGCTGAATGGGTGTTCTCAAAGCATTGGAGCCTAGGGAAGAGGCCTATCTTATTCAGGAAATGGACGCCTCTCTTTGATGCCCAGAAAGAAAAAATAGAGGAGTTTCCAGCATGGGTTAAACTAATGGGCCTCCCTATCCATTTCTAGACTGACTCGGCTTTCTCCTCAATCGGAAACACTCTGGGCAAGTTTCTAGACTCAGATAAATCCTATTTATACACACATGACTGGAGCGCAACCCACCTTATGGTAAGCTTAAACCCCAAATAAGGTATGGCGGATGATATGATTTTGAAGTATCGTGGGCAAGAGTTCATCCAGTCCCTAGACTACGAAAACCTTCCTTTCAGATGTCATCGGTGCAAAGAATATGGTCATCTGGCTCGGGATTGCCCTCGCGGTCATCGTCGACGTCGAAGGCAGAGGAAAAGGAAAAAATGAAGATCTCTGCTCAGAAGGAAGAGGTTCAGTCCAAGGGGGCTGAAGTCTTGGTAAGTGTCCAGGATTTAGGTCCGGAGCCTATGGAGGGCATTGGAATTTTTCAGTCTGAGGTGACAATGAGTGTTGTTGTTTCAACTCAGCTCTCTACAACAGGTCTCTCAGCAGTCATTGCAACAGAAGATTCGAATAAGGCTGGTCCCCTTCCCCCTCATTACTCCTCCCCTCTCTTATCAAGCGCATTGCAGGTGTCGTGTAGTGGTGAGTTAGACCGTTTATGTCATCTCACAAACGATTTGACAAACTCGATTAAGGGGTTAATCACAACTAACAGTGTTCTAAAGTCGGTTCCATCTCCTCCTTCTCTCGGCTCTTCATAATCTGGAGATGGAGGGCGTGAACCTCATTACAATCTAAGGCCTTTAGCCACCAGAAAAGGAAAAGGACCGGTAGTAGGCGGTTTCGAAAAGGATGAGGTGTCCATAGGTCCGAAGAAGTTAAGAGGGAGGAAGTTGGATTTATCGAAAGCAAAGCAAAAGGCTATCATTGATATTGCTGGAGGGAAGCAGTTGTCACTGCCAGGGGTGCTTAGAGCAAAGCAAACACCCACTGAGGTTTTTAAATGATCATTTTATCTTATAACTGTAAGGGGCTTGCTAGTATCCCCAAAAAACTAGCTCTGAAGGATCTGGTCAGGGCTAAAAAACCTGATATTCTCTTCCTTTAGGAAACGCTTGGGAAAGGAGATGAAATTATAGGTTGTCTTCATAAGCTTTTGTCGGGTTGGAGTTTTCATGCAATGGATGCAAATGGGCATTCTGGAGGTGTGGTTTTGGGGTTTAATGTGAAGGTAGCGCGTGAAATCTCATCCTGGGGAGCAGAAAATTTTTTGCGGTGGAACTCTACTCCAACGAACTCTTTTTGCCTTTTCTTTTTTCTGAATATTTATGGTCCAAATTCGGAGCGGGAGAAGTTCTGGAATTCTTTCTTTACGAAGTCTTTTTTGGCGCATCCTAACCTCATTATTGGTGGAGATTTCAATTTCTCATTGGGCCTGACTGAATCCTGGGGGGTTAATGCTAGAGCGGATCCCCTCTCTGCTTTTTTTCATCAGAAATTGGCCTCGTCGCCTCTTGTTGATGTTAACCCAATAAAAATGTGTCCTACTTGGAGGAACCGCAGAATTGGCGATGACTGGATTGGGAAAAAACTAGATCGTTTGTTAATAAGCGATCTGTTGGCTGAGAGACTACAGGAGTTTAGGCATTGGGTTGGAGATGGTGGCCTCTCAGATCACTTACAGGTACTCCTGGAGGTGAAAGGTGATCTAACTAAGCCAGGTATCCCTTTTAATTTTAACTCTTCTTGGCTTTTGGATGCATCTTACATTAGTCTTTTTCATAAAACTTGGAGGAATGTCGTGGTAAATGTAAATGAGAATCGTAGTCAGCTGTTTATGGAAAACTTATTAAGGATGAAGGTAGCTTCAAAACACTGGGCTTTACAAAATAAGCTGAAGGAAGAAGAATTAATGCAAGTGGTGAAGTCAGAACTTGCCCTACTCGAGGATCCAGATAGTCAGGGATATGGCTCAGGTGCATCTCGATCGAGAATCCGTGAATTGGAAATGGAAAGAAGGAGAATTCTGCAGCTCAGGGAGCAAAGTTGGCGCCTTAAAAGTAGAGCGATCTGGTTACAGGCAGGGGATGAAAATTCCAAGTTTTTCCAGAATTACGCCAAAGGGAGAAAAAACACAAACACAATATGGGAAATGAAGAAGGCAAATGGAGATTTAGCGCTCTCTTTCAAAGAGTTGGCTTCTGAGGGGGTAAATTATTTTAAACACTTTAAAGCTCCAGGCGAAGCTTCTATTGCAGAAGTTCTAAGGGTTTCCCAGATTTTCCCACGGTTCATAGAGGAGGAAGACAATGATTTTCTCATGGCACCTATTTCTAAAGAGGAGGTTGCAAGCATCCTCAAATCGATGCAAAAGGAAAAAAGCCCCGGCCTGGATGGCTGGACAGTTGAATTCTTCCAGCATTTCTTTGAATTCATTGGTGATGAGTTAGTGGAGGTAGTGGAAGAATCCAGACTTTCAGGTTCTATCTATCAACCCTTTAATGCTACATTTTTAACTCTCATTCCCAAGTCTAATCTCCCAAGCTCGTTTGCCGATTTCAGGTCCATTTCATTGTGTACCTGTGTTTACAAACTTATTGCTAAAATCATTGATGTCAGGCTAAAACCCTTCCTTTCTAAAAATGTTTCTCTGGAGCAGTTTGGATTTTTAGATGGCAGGAAAATTCATGAAGTTGTGGGATTTGCTCAAGAAACGCTCCACAGTCTCAAAGTTGGAAAGAAAAAAGGAATCGTTGTGAAAATAGATTTATCAAAGGTTTACGATAGAATCAGTTGGCTATACTTGAGACTTTTGTTAACTCATCTGGGCTTCAGGTTTGATCTTGTAAGATGGATTATGAGTTTTGTTATGTCTTCTTCCATAGCTGTTCTGATCAATGGAGCAACATCTGTTGGGTGTGGAGCCTGATTATCTTCTATATTCAAAGGTATTGCCACATAGGACCCCAGTTCGAAATGGGGGCGGCAACGCCGCCCGTAAAATGTTCGCTGCAGGGGGGGTCTAGGGGGGGTCCAGGGGGCAGCGCCCCCGAAGCTAAAAACAGCTGTAAAATTGCCTTGTAAAAGTATAGTAATTTCTAGTCAATCTGGGCCATTCATTAGGCGGATGATCTGACGGTAGAACTTATGTTTAGTTTAGGGTTTTTTGCCCTAGAAGGAAACCCCTCTCTTTGTATGAGGGTATTGTATTTGAGGCTGTGTGATAGATGTGTATTCTGTGAGCGAGAAATAGAGAGGTACGACTGTGAGAGAAAACAGAGGATATTACAGCGGATTTGATGTAGGTTGTGTCTCTTCATTTTGCTGGATAATAGAAAGGAAGGACTGGTTGTTCGGGGTGGACATAGCCCAAACTGGGTGAACCACGTATATCTGTGTCTCTCTTGTTTTGTGCGTTTTCTATGTTTATATTTCTGCAATATTTTATGTGTTCGATTGCTCCGTAATATATAATTTTCTAACAGCATCCAGTTTCTTCAGCCCTGAACGTGGCCTTCGCCAAGGTTGTCCCCTCTCCGCTCTCTTGTTCTTTCTGGCAGCAGATGGAATCAGTCGTTTGATCCATGAAGCAAAAGGTCAAGGTTTGTTGAAAGGAATCGAAGTTGCTCCAAATTTATGGGTCACTCACCTTCTCTTCGTGGATGATATCATTCTCTTCAGTAATGGCGGCCTCGAAGACTACAGGATGCTTAAGAGGATCTTGGACCTCTTTTTGAAAGCGACTGGCCTCTGTATAAATGAGAGAAAATCTACTATCACTTGCTCTGGTATGGCTAGAGAGGAGGTGTGTAGAGTGTCCCTAGTTCTGAATTTTGAAGTTAAATCGCTCGAGGATTCTTTCAAATATCTGGGGTTCTATTTGAAACCATATAATTATAGGATAAAAGATTGGCAGTGGATCCTTGTAAAATTGGATTCGAAACTGAAACATTGGAGCCATAAGTGGCTCTCTCGAGCAGGTAGGCTGGTTTTAATAAAATCTGTTCTGATGGCAATTCCAGTCTATTGGGCGAGCCTAACTTGGGTGCCCAAAGGTATTCTAAACTCTATTGAGAAACTTTGCAACAGCTTTCTGTGGGCGGGGTCCAAGTTAGAGAGAGTTACCCCGTGGATCGCATGGGACAAAATAACTCACCCTAAAGAGTGGGGAGGGTGGGGTATAGAAAACCTTTCTAGTTTCTCCCAATCCCTTGCATCAAAGTTGGCTTGGAGGATCATTTCAACGGAAAATCTATGGACTGTTGTGACTAAAAGGAAATATATAGATCCATTATCAAAGCTAGATTGGATCAGACTACCGCAAAAGTCGTCCAAAAATTCCTCGGTGGTCTGGAAAGCAGTGGTTGCATCTGTTCACATCATTGAGAAGGGGTTGGCATGGTATGTGGGAGATGGAACTCAAATCTGCTTGGGGCGAGATCCTTGGATTGGTTGCTCTGAGGGGTTTACTCTATCTCAAGGTTTGGTTGAGGCTTTAAAAGACAAAGGTCTATACACTCTCAACTAGATAGCTGATCCTCGGGCCTCTTCCATTTGGAACCAAGGGTGGCTTCAAGGACGAGACTTAGATCTGGCCGACGATAGGTTGGAGGAATGGGACAGGTACACAAGGGATCTCCTCAATTCCTCAGTGCGATTATATGACTCTCCGGACGAGCTAAAATGGGTTTTTGCTCAGAATGGCCTTTATTCCCCAAAGGCAGGTTACAAATGGATGATGTCACAATTTGGTTGGGAGAATCTGGACTGGTGGACTAAACCATTATGGAAGTTAAAAGGACCAGCTAAAACAAAATTGTTCTTTTGGTGCGTCCTTTTCCAGAAAGTTCCTACGTGGGATTTCCTTCAAAGAAGAGGCAGAATTGGTCCTGGTAGATGTCCACTATGTAAAGACAGTGCTGAAACAGTTCAACATTTATTTCTCTTTTGCCCTTTCAATTCTAGCCTTTGGGCAGCAATGCTAAGCTTAATAAATGTTCCCCATAGATGGGAAGGGCAGGGGATCCTAAAGGCCTGGCAGAGTTGGTGGAATCTTTCTCTAAACGAAAGGGAACGAACCATTCCGTTACTCATTACTTGGGGGACTTGGCTTGCCAGAAATCAAGCTATTTTCAAGGACTCTGCATTTCCTATTGGAAGACTTGCCGCTGAAGGAGCTGCCATCTATGAAAGCATTCCTATCCCTCAAGCTCTTAATTCCTCCAGAGCTGTTAGTCAAGAAGTCATTAGACACTCTACGCCGTGGGCTTATTTTGATGGGGCTTCGGATATAAATGGTCGATGTGGGGCTAGCTTGATCATTCATTTTTTAGAGGAGAAGATTGTTAAAGCCTCAATAGGCCTGGGACAGGGCACAAATAATTTTTCCAAATTGAAAGCCCTTCATCTCCTTCTCAACTGGCTTATTCTTCGAAATGTGAGAGAAGCTCAGCTTTTCGGGGATTCCATGAATGTGTTGAAATGGTTCAACGGGGCATATCGCTATAGCAATCTTAGTCTGCTTCCTCTGTTTAGTGAAGTTTCTCGGCTTAGAAATAGCTTCATGGAGATCTCTCTCAGTCATATCTTCCGGGAAAGGAATTCCGAAGCGGACCGTCTTTCTAAAGAAGGAGTTGATCTTGAGATGGGGTCGTGGGCTGTCTCGAAGGTTGATAATGGGGTTGTTCGACTTGTTGAACAACCCATCTTTGCTTAACTTTTCCGCTCGTTTCCTCTGTTCCTGTAAATAATTATGTGGTGTTTCTATCTCTTTTTTCATGTTTTTCCTTCTCTCTGTTTTTTCCTCTGCCGTTTTTCTTGGGTTGTTCTCCCTATTTGTGGATGCCCGGGCAGTGGTTCCGTCTCTTCTCTGTAGCGGCTTCAGAATCCTCAAGCTAATTGCGGATCTCTGAGACCACTTTCCTGATTGCGCACTCTCCAGTGTGGTCTTGATTTCAAAAAATTGGTTGGATTTGGAGGATTCGTTCCTCTTGCGGTGGCTTGCCTTCTATAGCTGCGGGCTTTTGGACTGTGTTTCATTGATTTGTGGTTTTTGGGAGGAGTTTCTCCTTCCTGCGATGGCTTGCACAGTTAGCGAGCTGGTTTGGTAGCTGAGGCTCTCCCCGCTTGCTGGTGGTTACAGCCTTGGCATTTTGCTTACATACTCTATGTAACCCCTTTTTTTTCAAATAAAAAGATGGACTTTTTATGTGGAAAGAAAAAATAATCATTATTATTTTCCATATAAATTGTAAATATAACATTTTATTTTATTTCATCTCATTTCATAATATAAAATAAAATAAATATGAGATGTATTATAAATTAAATGTATTATAAGTAAGAATTTCTAAATATAAGGAGAATAATAATAAATTTATCTAAACAACATCTAATTAATATGGAAAATAAAATATTTAACTTTTAAATAATGGTAAATTTACCTAAACAACATCTCATTAATATGGAAAATAAAATATTTAAATTTTAAATAATGGTAAATTTACTTAAACAACATTTAATATAATCAATAAGAAAATAAAATATTTATATTTATTTTTCACAAATATAAAGAATTGGTAAAAAAAAATTAATATAGAATAAAAAATTATATTATTTTTAATATTATAATCAATATTATTTTTTTTATAAATTTTAAACATAACCTTTCATTTTATTTTATTTCATAAATGTAAAAATAAATTAAACGAATTAGAATAATATAGCTATTATATATGTGATTTAATATATTATTAATTATTTTTATTATTAAAATAAATTCAATTTATCACTACATTATGTCTTTACATTGCTTTTTATTTAAGCCTTTGTCATGGTCTGTCTCTTCATCTGATTGTTTATCATGGTCTGCCTCTTCATCTGGTCTTGATGTCTCTTCATCTTGTCCTTTATCACGGTATGTCTCTTCATTTGATCCTAATAATGAACCCCACCTGTTGGTTCAAAAGGCCTAGGCCAAAAAATTCTCTTATATAATTTCTACTAAAAAAATTCCTTTCATCCAAATCACTTAAAACAATATTTTAATAAAATAAACAAATTTACTGAAATTACATATTATATATTTATTATAATTTTATCATTAATAAAAATAAATTTAATTGAAAATATATATCATAGGTTTTGGTACAATTTCATAATAAAAAAGTAAAAAAATAATATAAATTTCAATTAACTTTTAATATATATATATATCATTATAATTTATTAGTAAAAATAAAATAAAAATCAAAAAAATAAAATAAAAAACAATTAAAAAATAAATATATATTAATCACTTTGGTAAAAGTAATAAAATATATAAATATATACTTTTAATATATATATGATAAACTTTATATATATATATCAACCACTTTGATAAACATAAAATATATATATATATATATATATTTCCGGTCAATTAAAAACAATCAATCTAAAAACATACCACTGAAACGTTTGAAGACATATTTGCTTTGCCAGGGCGGCACCATGTTATAAGTTACGCATCACAAAAGCTGAAAAGTGTTGAATGTGTGTCTTTCTATCGGGTGTTTCACGCTGTGTGCAAAACTCAAACCCAACACACACTAGCCAGGGTTCGGACGAGAAAATCAAAAGGAGCCACTAGAGAATTATGAAACTTGATACCAGTTGGTTATACTTGTTGGTTATACTTGTTGGGTTTTGTTCTATCTATTTAACATGTTTAGCTAGATTTGTTCATTCAATTAATTTGTCTTGATGATTGACGATAAACCATACTTATTGGTTCAAAATATGACAAATGGTTCAAAATATGACAAATGAAATATCTTGTAATTTACGCAAAAAAAACCTAATATAGATTACACAGAAGCCTCCATTCAATGCCTCCATTCAAATAGCGCTGGTTAAAAAAACGTCAACAAAATTTTCTTTCAGATAATGAACTACAGTAGCCGGTTAAAAAATAACTTTTCTTAATTAGTTCGAACACCAATTGTGCGTATTAATGAGAAAATTATAGAACTGTCTTTTACATAGAAAAGAAAGCTACAGCAAACATTGTGTTTCAGTGGCTTCACAGGATAATAAGCGAATGGTTGTAATGCATTTGTTGTTCAATATATTATTCTGGCACATTAGATTGTATAAATTCAATCAGGTAACTTGTTCACATATATTCATAAGTTCATAATTACACTGAATACACCTGTACATCCATATGTATTTATGCTTACTATAATATTCCTAGCACAATGTACAGAATTCGCCCATGTGGTCAGGTGTTCGACCCCCGGGAGCAGACAAACTTCACAAGCAGGAAAGGACTTGGTGAAAAAAAGAAGAAAAACAAAAAACAGGAAAACAGGAAAGTTAAAAGGAAGGGCTGACCGGCCCGGCAAAGCGGCCATCCATTCATCATTAGTCCTCAGCCTAATGAAGGCTGGTGAAGCGACTGGAACGGAACCATGAGCCACTCATAGAGAACACCCGCGAGGCCTCCACCAATGAGGGGACCGACCCAGTAGATCCAGTGGTACCGCCATTTCCAGCTCACAAGAGCAGGCCCGAAGGCCCGTGCAGGGTTCATGGCGGCCCCGTCGAAGGCACCGCCGGCCAGAGTATTGGCCCCCAAAATGAAACTGATCGCAAGTGGGGCAATGGTTCCCAGGCTCCCCCTTTTCGCATCGATGGCTGTGGCGTACACGGTGTAAACCAAGCCGAACGTCATCACGATCTCCAGCACCACAGCGTTCCAGGAGCCCACGCCGGACGAGACCGCGAAAGGCGACGTCGACTGCAGCGAAACGAATGTATACACAATGAATATATCCACACACATATATATATCTATATAGAATGAATATATATACATAAAGTGGGGTTGTTTCTTGGTTTACCCGGCCGTTGGTGGCGAGGTTGAGGAGGAGAGAGGCGATGACGGCGCCGAGAAGCTGCGCGATCCAGTAGAGAATGGTCATTAGAATCGATATGTGACCGCCCATCATAGCGCCGAAGGTCACCGCTGGGTTGACGTGGCCGCCCGAAATGTTGATAGCGACAGCCACCGCAACGAACAAGCTAAGCGCATGAGCAAGAGCCACCGCCACCAGACCAGACGGGGTGGTGACATCTCCGCCGGTGAGCTTCGCTGGAAAATCAAGAAACGGCAAACGACGTTATGCTCAGAAACGGAACAAGCTTACGAAAATGGAAGCTTTGGGGTTTCTTACCGTAAGCCATAACGGATCCTTCGCTAGCGAAGACGAAGATGAGCGTGGAGAAGAACTCGGCCATGGCAGCCCTGATAGAGTCTGGGCGCGTGGCCTCGGCGGCCCTGCCTAGGGCAATCATTCTCACCGGCATGCTCGAGATTCGAAAACAGTTGTCCTAATTTGCCTCCAGCAATTGTGTGCGTGAAATGTGGAAGATATGTATGAAGAAATCAGGTGGGTGATGCTCATAATATGGTGGGAGTGACATACTTTTATTCTGGAAAGTGGACACCTCCCTACCCACATGCCGCTGCGAGGGCCGCCACTTGGATACCGCCAAATTTGGATACCGCCAGCACAAATTTGGATACCGCCAGCAGGGCTATGTGTGGAGGTAAAATATGTCGCATGGATCGACTAGTGTGTAAATGAAGAGAATAATATTTATTATAAGTAGGAATTTAATGTAAATGAAGAGAATAATGTTTTTTTTAATTACTTAAATTACATTCATGCCGCTGCGAGGGCCGCCACTTGGATACCGCCAACAGGGTTAATTTGGATACCGCCAGCAGGGCTATGTGTGGAGGTAATAAGTCGCATGGATAACTAGTGTGTAAATGAAAGAGAATAATATGTGTTATAAGTAGGAATTTAATGCAAATGAAGAGAATAATATTTTTTTAATTATTTACTTAAATTACATGAGGCATATTATTATTATATTTTCCAATCACCATCATATAACAAAGATTAAAATCGTTCATAGTGAAATAAGTGGTTGGTCTAAAACGTCATGGATGGAAAGGATCTGCTATATATGTGAGAATAGGAACATTGTGTTCCAATACTACCTTCCTAGCCTTTTATAATGTCAAAATTATAGTGAGCTCTGGAGGCTTCTCTCCAGGCTTTTTTGAGCATAGGAATAAAATCTTAAATCAAAATAAATAATTTGTTTCTTTAGGTAGACCATGTTTGGTCTCAGAGGACCTTAACCACCACCATGATCATCATATTTTATTATAAAATGAAGATTTATATTATTTTAATATTATAGTAATATAATATTATATATACAATTATATATATATATATATATATATAACTCTCTTCACCACTAAATTCAATTATAAGAAGAGCTTCGACATAAATCATATATAGAAAGACTTCAATTATAAGAAGAGCTTCGGCATAAATTATATATAGAAAGACCTTTGTCGACGCGTTTCGAACCAACTGTGGCTTATCTAACTTGTCCTGACGATGAGCCACACTTGTTGGTTTGAAACGCGTCGACAAAAGTGTGACAAGACTTCAATTATAAGAAGAGCTTCGGCATAAATTATATATAGAAAGACCTTTGTCGCGTTTCGAACCAGCAACTGTGGCTCATCTAACTTGTCCTGACGATGAACCACACTTGTTGGTTTGAAACGCGTCGACAAAAGTGCATCACACTTGCTGGTCACACTTGCTCGTTCGACAAAAATTGATTTACGTCGAAACTCTTCTATATTTATGGATCATAAAGTCTCAATTCAACAATTCACTAAATTCAATTCAATTTCCTTAAAACGATATTTTGATAAAAATATTCAAAACTACGAAAATTATATCTTTTATAAAAATATAATTATTATAATTTTATCATTAATAAAAATAAATTAAATTGACAATATATCAAGATTTAAGTATTAAATTTAAAATTATTTGAATAATATACTATTATATATACGATTTAATATATCATTAACTATCTTCACCACTAAATTCACTTACAACAATATTTTAATAAAATAAACAAATTTACTAAAATTATATCTTTATTATAATTTTATCATTAATAAAAATAAATTTAATTGACAATATATCAAGAATTAAGTTTATTTCATTGAAAATATACATCATACACTTACTACAATTTCATTTTATTATTAATAAAAATAATATAAAATTCAATTATTTTTTAATTTAATTTTTATGTTATATATTTATTAAAATTTAATTTAATTTTATTATTAGTGAAAATAAAATTCAAATTCAATTAATCATTAATGAAATGAAATAAACAAATTTATTGAAAATATATATCAACAAAACAAAATAAAGAAAATTATTCAAAATATAATTTATCGAAAATATATATCCACAAAATTGAGTTTCTATTAATGAAAATAAATTTAAATATATATCAACAAAACAAAATAAAGAAAATTATTCAAAATATAATTTATCGAAAATATATATCCACAAAATTGAGTTTCTATTAATGAAAATAAATTTATTGAAAATATATATCAATGAATTTGTTTAAAAAGGATATATTTTTAATTCGAAAAACATATATAAATAAATAAACAAACAAACAATCTCAAAAATCTAAAGGCATGCAACTGAAACGTTCGAACACCTTTGCAAAACACCAGTCGTGCGTATTAATGAAGAAAAATTATAACTGTCTTTTACATTCAAAAACACCAGTCGTGCGTATTAATGAAGAAAAATTATAACTGTCTTTTACATTCAAAAAAGTTGCAGCAAACAGTGTGATTCAGTGGCTACCCATGATAATAAGCGAATGGTTGTAATGCATTTGTTGTTCAATATATTATTCTGCACATTCTAGATTGTATAAATTCAATCAGGTAACTCGTTCAAAAGAAGGATTCCTATTCAGAAGTTCATAATTACACTGAATACAGCTATACATCCATCCATATCTATATATATGCTTACTGCAATATTCCTTGCACAAAGTACAGAATTAGCCCATGTGATCAGGTGTTCGATCCCCGGGGGCAGACAAACTTCCCAAGCAGAAGAGGACTTGGTGAAAAAAAGAAGAAAAACCGAAAACAGGAAAGTCTAAAAGAAGGTCTGACAGGCCGGCCGAAGCGGCCATCCATTCATCAATAGTCCTCAGGCTGCAAGGGCTGGTGAAGCGGCTCCAACGGAACCATGAGCCACTCATAGAGAACACCCGCGAGGCCTCCACCAATGAGGGGACCGACCCAGTAGATCCAGTGGTACCGCCATTTCCCGCTAACAAGAGCAGGCCCGAAGGCCCGCGCAGGGTTCATGGCGGCCCCGTCGAAGGCACCGCCGGCCAGAATATTGGCGCCCAAAATGAAACCGATCGCAAGGGGGGCTATGGTTCCCAGACTCCCCCTTTTCGCATCGATGGCCGTGGCATACACGGTGTAAACCAAGCCGAATGTCATCACGATCTCCATCACCACAGCGTTCCAGGAGCCCACGCCGGACGAGACCGCGAAAGGCGACGTCGACTGCAGCAAAACGAACGTATATACAATGAATATATCCACACACATATATATAGAATGAATATATACATAAAGTGGGGTTGTTTCTTGGTTTACCCGGCCGTTGGTGGTGAACCTGAGGAGGAGAGAGGCAACGACAGCGCCGAGAAGCTGCGCGATCCAGTAGAGAATGGTCCTTAGAATCGATATGTGACCGCCCATCATAGCGCCGAAGCTCACCGCCGGGTTGACGTGGCCGCCGGAAATGTTGATAGCGACAGCCACGGCCACGAACAAGCTGAGCGCATGCGCCAGAGCCACCGCCACCAGACCGGACGGGGTGGTGGCATCGCCGCCGGTGAGCTTCGCTGAAAAATCAAGAAACAAGAAACCGGCGTTATGATCAGAAACAGAAAAAGCTTATGAAAAACGGAGCTTTCGGCTTTCGCCTTTAGGGTTTCGGATTTCTTACCGTAAGCCATGACGGATCCTTCGCTGGCGAAGACGAAGATGAGCGTTGAAAAGAACTCGGCCATGACGGCCCTGATAGAGTCTGGGTGCGTGGCCTCGTCGGCCCTGCCCATGGCAATCCCTCTCACTGGCATGCTTGAGATTCGATCACAGGTCTCCTAATTTTGCTTCCAGCAATTGTGTGTGTGAAATCTGGAAAATATGTATGAAGAAATCCGGTGGGTGATGCTCATAATATGGTGTGAGTGATGGTAAGTTTCTTCTGGAAAGTGGACACCTCCCTACCCACATGCCACTGCGAGGGCCGCCACGTGGATGTCACCAGCAGGTTTAGTGTGGAGGTAAAATAAGTGGCATGGATCCTTGAGTAGTGTGTGTAGCTTATTTGGATTATAGCTCCTTTTGTCCGTTCTTCGAAGACCCCAGGTAAAACCGCGCGCCCTGACTGCTGCAGCTCCTGTCGTCGCAGGCGAGTCTCCTCAGGGATTACAAAAATGGCAGAACAGGTCAGCTGACCCACACAACCAGACGAATCTAGAAAATTAAGAAACAGAAAATATTCTTCAAACCCACAATGGGCGGTTTTTAGTAATGTTCCTTGTGGTATGTGAAATGACACAAATCAGTTTCAAGGGATAGAAAAAATGACACAAATCAGTTTCAAGGGATAGAAAAAGCTTAGAAGTAACACATGTAAAGAACTGCAGACATTTTTCAGATTGTTGGTACTGCAAGTTTAGAAAATTTCCCTGGACTGGTCTGAAAATCTGAACCTCCAGCTATTCTGTAGGTTAAAAATTCAATTTCAAAGCATTACAGTGAAGAAAATGCACTTGAAACAAAATATGTTTTCAGATCATTAATGGGAAATATTGTTATTGTTTTGAATAATTACATTGAGAAGTCTGAATGAAACTAAAGATTAAGGTCATAGGTCTTGAACTTGACAATCTCTTCATTCTATCTTTTATTGACAGAGCTGGGTTGGTGCTAAAACAGGTGGCATTTTAGTATATGTGTAATTTTTTAACAGATTGACTTTGTATTTAGTATATGTAATTTTTCAGAAGACCATTGTAGTATTTTAAAAGCTCCTCATTAACAAAATTTGAACTCATCTCAAGAAGTAACACATGTAAAGAACTGCAGACATTTTTTCAGATTGTTGGTACTGCAAGTTTAGAAAATTTCCCTGGACTGATCTGAAAATCTGAACCTCCAGCTATTCTGTAGGTTAAAAATTCAATTTCAAACCATTACAGTGAAGAAAATGCAACAAAATATGTTTTCAGATCATTAATGGGAAATATTGTTATTGTTTTGAATAATTACATTGAGAAGTCTGAATGAAACTAAAGATTAAGGTCATAGGTCTTGAACTTGACAATCTCTTCATTCTATCTTTTATTGACAGAGCTGGGTTGGTGCTAAAACAGGTGGCATTTTAGTATATGTGTAATTTTTAACAGATTGACTTTGTATTTAGTATATGTAATTTTTCAGAAGACCATTGTAGTATTTTAAAAGCTCCTCATTAACAAAATTTGAATCATCTCAATATTGCAGGTGTAATTATCACAATGATAGAAGATTCTATCTCAATGACATTCAAAAAATATATTATGCCAAACATCATATGATGAGATCCATGCCTAACCACAGTAAACCCATGTTACACAATCATATATGTTGCAGAGCTGACATCTATTGCCTTAGTCCTTGCCATAATAACTAGGATTGGTGCTTTGATGAACACAAATTATTTATGTTTTGTTTACTTTTATTAGTGAATATAAAGCATTGAATTTCAATTCCAAAAATTAACTTGAACATTGAAAAATAAAGTCATTGGTTTAGCATAGGAGTTAAACTGTAGGATTATATATATTAAAGTGAGTGTTTGCACTATGCTAATAAGGGATAAGGTTAATTTGATAAGGAATTAAGGTTAACTAATTAAAATAAAAATGAAATAATATCTCTTATTAAATTTAATATCATAAATAATTAAAATTATATATTTGTATTTATTTAATTGATTAATTTTATTAAGTGTTTGTTAAACATAAAATATTTTCATTAACTTAATGAAGTGAAATAGTATAAATATTTGTATACAGAATTTGAAGTGTGAATTATGTATATTGTAAATATTTATCATTTTACTTTTAGTGAGAATCAAATTTGGGTAGGGAAGATTTCATTCCTTACTCCCAATTACTCAAGATAACCCTAATTGACTATGAACCATTTTAAATATAAGTAATATTTTTTTGGTTAATTTATTATAATAGAAGCGTGTGACCCTTCCAAGGGTATCTTCCTCAATAATATTATACAAGATTCAACTTTCTTTTTATGATATATTCCATTAAATGGTTTCTTGCTTTCATTATTGTAATCTTTAATAGGAAATTAGAGGGCCTTGGCCTCATGATCAATTTTCAGTTTCATTGACTTGGACAACAAGCATGGAGATACAACCATACATTTTGAAGGTTACATTTATGTTTTGTTGATTACCAAGGTTTCCCAAAATCCTTAGTCTACTCGCGAGGAAAAGATCAATACAACTATAAAAACCCAAGAATGGGTGATGGGAGTGAAGAGGAAGCCAAAAAGAGGATCTATGATCTATCCATGACTATAGAAATGGACTCCAAGCTCAAGTATTGAAGGATTTCTTGTAGAAATAAAGGCATGTTCGGCATTCACTGCATGATATTGATTTTTTATAGACTCTATAAATAAAGATTATGGGAGGCCAAGGTTTTTATATTAGAACAAATCATTTTTTTTGTTTAGTAATAGAGTATGAGAGTGAAGTGTTTGAAGAAAGGTCTGCATGCAAAGTATTTGATTTAGTTCTAATATGAAGCAATGATTAGTCATTGATTCACAACCTTTATAATCTAAAGTTGTCATTGATTCACAACCTCTATAATCTAAAGTTGCTCGTTAGCATGTGTTTGTAGGAATATGTGCTCATAAAGACTTTGATGTTGTGAGTGCATTCTAGAGATTTTGTAGCTAATATAAAATTAAAGTTGGAGCATTTGCATCAAATTCTTGCAAATCCATAGCTACTTATGTTTTAAGGGAAACAAATTGAGTTTCAAGTTTTACTATTAACCTACAACAATACAAGGATTTGACTTTCTTTCTTGCTTTATGCTTCCATGGAGGAGTGGGTAAAGGAGCATATTCATCCTCAAAACGTTTTGTTAAAGATGTAGTCCAAACCAAATCACCTTCTCAATATGCACTAGTACCTTCTAAACCTAGTGCATGTATCGTGGATAAATTAGAAAAGGTATCATTAGTCGAGGTTTTGATGTCACCAATTGCAAATCTCCAATACTAAAAATTGAAGAAATCATTTGTAGATTTAATGGTTATTGGGCTCTACCTTCAAATTTGTATCAGTGCATCCACTCAAATTGGATAAATAATTGTGAGATATATGTATCCTCTAAATATTTCTTATTATGTTTGACAATCAAGCTAATTATCAAAGAGTGTTTGAGGAGGGTCTCTATTTTTGGGCAGAGAGGAACATTTTATTATATCTAGTGGTTTCCAAGTTAAACCCTAACATTATATCAACAAAAGTTAGCTTGGATCAATCTCCTGAATCCATCATTGAACTTATGGCATTTGTAAGTTCTTGGAATATTGAGAATATTTTGGGTAGTTGTATTAAAACAAATGTCGAGAGAACTTCAATAGGTTTGTGTACTTATGTTCATATCTATATAGAGACAAACCATAGTAAGGGACTTCCAAACAATATGATTCTCAAGTGAGAAAAATTTAAATGGACGCGGGCTTTGGATGATGAGAATACAACTTTCCAGTGTCAAATATATAAAAAACAAAATTGGGATAAATGAGGGTGGGGGTGTGGGAAAATATTAGAGGAAATATAAATATATTCCCTCTCATATTCCCCCCCTCCCAACCTCATGGGGGTGAGGGGAAATATTAGAGGAAATATATTTTACAGTGGTTTATTAAACTATTTTCTATAGTGAAAGTGATTTTACTATGGTAAAATTAAATCTACATGGTGTATTTTGATCCACCTAGTTAGAAATGGTTAGGTGATCATTTTTTTGGTGATAACAAATTTCTCCCACACGTATGAGTGTTAGGAGCAAATTGTATGAGCGAAATACGTTGTAGTTTACACTTCCACAAGACACCAAAAGGGGAGCCAAAGAGAGAGAGAAATAACTGAAGCAAGTCAAGGACAGACAAATAAAGGAGGGGGCGAGACCTACTAAACTGATAGAAGTCTCCTTTTTTGTGTGAGTACATTATCTCAAATGAGGCAGGGGAGGCATACCCATACTCGCCAAGATAACTACGTACAAAGAATAATGATGAACTCAACAATGTGGGACTGGGCTACAAAGTACATGATACATTGGCATTAATGGGCCAAAAAATAATACAATGGATCCCATATACATAATGCTCCTGGAAAAACAAAGGCAAGGACTGAAAACAATAACATCTGAGTACATGAAACATAATGCCCCTCAAGCTGACATGATGAGGGAGGATCACAACCAAAGGAGCCCTACTGAATAGGAAAGGGCTCTACAGATCTGAATGTATCATTTGAAGGAGACATGCATGCTGTGGGCACTACAAGCAGTGGGAACCGAACCCGTCACATCTGCGAAACTGCATCTGATGCTAGATCAACATTTGTGGGCATCCAGACAAGTGGGGGGTTACATGAAGGGTCACCCACTCATTAGGTCTAGAGCATCTCACACACACCCACGAATCATTGGGATAATCATCTGGATCACTAAACCGTCAAGTGTACGAATCTTGATTGTGCGATAAGGAGTTGAAGTCGAGCATATGAGAAACAACCAAGTCAAAGGAAAATGATGAGTCCCTTTGCTTGATTCAAGGCACTAAACAAAGAGGGAAGATGGAACAAAGGTACACCGCCCTCTAGATCACTCTTCTAGAATAAATGTGTTGAGCTTGACAGAAGGGGGCCATCCAAAGTTAAGGCAATGAGAAATCCTCCGCAAAGGCATGAGGGATCATAATAGAGTGAATGATGGACTAACACCAGGGATGATGATGGAAAAAACAAGATGGGTGTTGAACTGACAAATTCCCTTATCAAAGCATAATAAGGATGGTTGACCTGGCAATGACTAACTCGATTCCAAAGGGGATGGTCAATTACTCAAATGGGGTTTTGGAAAAGACAGAGCAATAGAGTTGGAGGAAAAATATGAGAAAAATGAGAAGGATGTGACACAACAACGTATGAAAAATTGTAACGGGACATAAGGGGACTCGAAACATGCTCCATAAATGCAAGGGTGACTCATCTCTAATGCTTTGAACAAGGGTGATGCGATGATGTTGTCACATGGGGGAGGCCCAAAGGGGACCATGAAAACATGTTTAAATGATGGTTACTCATGATGAAAATTGACACATGACTCAACCATTACAAAGGTAAAGTGGTACCAAAGTACGAGTGGCTCAATTGAAGAAATTTGGTTTTAATAGGTGGTAAAGTGAGATCTCATGGAAAAAATGGCTTCCCGATGAAGTGTCAAATTACCAAAAACAAAGAGAGACCCATTATATAACTTGATGGGATCTTTCCAACGGTGATGATGGTTTGTCAAACGGAGCTATGGTTTGGTCACAATGGGTGATGAAAAAACTAGGGTTTTTCCAATAAAAGGGCCTTTTTCCCCTTAATTCCAATTCATTTTCATAGTGAGCTATGGAGGATGTGGAGAGGAGGAGAAGGCCCTAAATCTTGTGGAGATCATAGCATAAAAACCGACAATCAAAATTTGGATCAACGACTTTCAGGTAGGTGGGATTACTTGTCTAGAAATGGCCTTAATGCTTCTTGGAAGGATGGTTCCTGGTGAAAAATCGAGGTAAGAAAGGAATACAGAAATGAACAAGTAAAGAAGGTCTAGGATCATCCCCGCCCATGAAGTCAAACATGAGGATTGAGTGGTAATATTGGAATCACATAGAGTAGAAACGTTGAAGATATGATATCAAGCATCTACAATATATGATGTGTATATGGCTCATCGGAGAGGTCGGTAGGACAAACTATATAAGGAATGGGAGGATAATCCACCATACCTAGATCATTGAGATCTAAGACGAGACTTATGTTAACTAAGTGAGAATGCGGCCAGGGGCCATCATGTCCCCAAGCATGGGATACTTCCCCCCAACATATGATGATGGAGGGGACTAATGAGGTGGGAATGATGCCTGCTAGCTAGATGATTTTGTTGAGTTCCATTGTGTTCCAAGTGATAAAATAAGGGATTCAAGAATTCATCCTTGCTGGCACAAGATCCTGCAAAGGATCATGAGGAAATGAAGGGGCATATGTGACCCTGAGTTTTGTGTGGATAGATGAAGCATGTTATGGGCATGTCGAATGTATTTAGAGTAGTGGACTCCAAACACATTTTGATGATGTGGTTCGCCATTTGTTTATGTTATTGGTGTCTTCTTGTGGGAAGAGTGGATAGATACAGTTAAAGAAAGGAAATGATGAATTACTAATCTCATTTCACATGGTATATATGAATCAAATGGATTGAATTTCTAGGTTCGCATACATGGTGCAACCATACCAAATAGTGGCTTTGGAAAAGGAATTGATGCTCACCTAGAAAACACGGTGGTTGAACAACAACAATGTTTAAGGGACTGGGTTGTCGAGGTAAGGTGGAGGGATGAGTAAGTGGATCATCCCAAGAGTGATTTGAAGTGATAGGAGACTCTAGAGTTTCTTCTAAATGGGGAAGAATAATGGTATTAGAGTCGACACTAGCAAATTCACTAGGAGGGTTGGGGAAAATTACTTCTCCTAGATTCTCAAAAGTGGATGCCCCCTTAACCAAACATTGTGTGGCAATGTAATGGACACTAGGTGGATTTGGTTCGAATTCATGGGTTTGAAGTAAGGGGTTATTGAACTAATTGACCTCACCATGGATGATTTCTTTGGACTCCACATCATATTGTTCATGGGTTTGCTACAGAAGGAAGTGTGCATGATGGTGCATATCATCCCAAGGATAGTCAAGGGTGGTCATGGCTTCCATGATGTCTTCTTCATAATGGAAGATGGGGGGACTAGAGGAAGAAAGACCACATGATGGAGAAGAGCTACCTGAGGCATATTCATGAGAGACAAGGTTCACATGTGCATCGTGAAGGTTGGAAGACATATGACAAGTAGATGGAATATCTACCAATGTTGAGACTAGAGTGTTCATCGAAGAAGGTTCAATAGAATCACAATAGGAGACATCAAGGGAGTTCCAATGCATCGATCTCATGGATGAAGATATGTAGAGAATGGTAGTGGTATTATCCATAATTTCGACATTAGGGAGAGTGTTGGCTTGTTGGGGCCTGACCCAAGTTCGGAGGTGATTTAGCCAAACAAATCCTAGTACTACTGGCCCTTTCGGCAACAGTTCGTAGAGCGTGGACTAAGGTCTCACTTGAAGTAGTATGGGAGGGTGCTAGAACCAAGTTTCTGCACCTTGGAGATGTCTGATGGTTTCAAGTGGTTCGTGGAGCACATGTCGCTAAGCGCACTTACCCGTACCTCGCAGCCTGTGATGTTGCCTTCGCGCAGCCCTACTCGGGGGCCAAACAGTACTATTACCCAAGCCCTTACTAGTAATCGAATATTAGTTAATTAACTTAGCTTGTATGTATGCTTTTAGTTATACTTAAAAATATTCACAGTTCATACAAGTGCGTGCAGTAAATAAACATCATAATTGCAATTGATATCCAATAGATAATAACCCAAGAACAGATACATGGAATTCAGATAAATCTTATCTTTATTATTCTCTTCCTTCGATTACAAACTCTATTCCGCCCTGCGCACTCAACTGCAAGGGTTCGCGCACTTAGCTGCGGACTCTACTAGGCCTTTGCGCATTCAGTTGCAGAGCCTTTTCCTACTCTGTGACTTGACACACTTAGATACTTGCTCTATGCTTCTATCTCCTACTTCGCTCTTCCTTCTCTATCTTTTACACTTAGAGCTTCGCTCTATTTATATAATCCCATGGTCTGCGGACCATGGGTAGGTCGACATTACATTCAAAACTAGGGCAAACAACCCTATGACTCTAACATACATTTCGCGCCTGTAATTCGCAGAGCTTTACAGCAATATCAACTAAAAACTTGGGCTTTGAGCCCAAAAACATGCCATGGGGGGATTCCATGCCCAACAGGCCCACTACACAAGCATCATGACTAGCCCTTGAGTCACTCTATCGGCGCGACAATCTTGGCGCGGAGTCCCTCCAACTGCTCTCGAACGATACTGATGTCCGTAGTGCACTGAGTTGTTGCTTGTTGAACCTGTTGCATCCATTCTTCTGAGACCTCTGTGGCCTATAGATTTTAACCACGTACAGAAATTACCTACATACGAATTCTAAAACATAGAAAATAAACAATGCGAGAGCATAATACATAAAAACACATATACACAGAGATTTTCCCCTGGATCCCAAACCAGGACTACCAGCTTGATTTTTCATTTTTTTCCTTTCAATGTTACAATACATATTTATACATGCCGAAGCATCCAATACCATGGACCGAAAACCATCGCGTCCAAAACCATGTGCAAAAATCATGCACAAAACCATAGGTAGGTCTGCCCAACCTAATATAAGGTCCAAAAAACAAAATTTTCAGGGCATTTCCCCAGACCCCATTGAGTGGGGTTACCTGCACCCCTCAAACTCCCTGTGACCCCCCTGCTATGCAATCAACGCAACGAAGGGGGGGGGCCGCCCCCCCCTCTAACCCCCTGATTAACTACATGGGCTAGTTGTGGAAAGAATATACCACAACCCAACATTCTCCCACTTGTTGTTTTCTTTCCACAAGGGGCCACAAGAGAGATTATTTATTTATCTAGCCCTATAATGCCCATTGTTTCTCTACACCAAGATAACTTCTCAGAGCTCGCAAATGTTGTCAATGCATCTATAGTATTCTTCAAAGTGTCCACCTTTACCAGCAACACCTTTTTGTCTTCTATCATATCCCTCACAAAGTGATACTAAACATCAATTTGATTTGTCTTTGAATGATATGCAAGGTTCTTTGCCAAGAAAATTTCACTTTGGCCATCACAATCTATCCTTATAGCTCCCTGTACTAACCCCATACTTGAACACAATCTGTGCAACCAAACTGCTTCCTTGCTTGCATGACTGGCTTCCATGTATTCTGCCTCTGTAGTTGATAGTGCCACTACATATTGTTTCTTACTCATCAAACTGACTGCACCTCCAAATAGGTTAAACACATACCCACTTGTAGATCTTCTCTGATCCAGATCTCAATCCCAATCTGCATCAACAAAGCCATGAATATCCAACACTTTGTCCAATCCTAGTCTTCCTTGGTAGCACAAACCATAATCACTAATGCCACGCAAATACGTGAAAACCCTCTTCACTGTTGTCGAGTGCTCCTTCCTTGGTTTTGAAATAAACCTGCTCAATACTCCCATTGCATGTGCAATGTCTAGTCTAGTACAAACCATTGCATATATTATGCTACTGACTGCACTTGCATATGGAACATGAGACATGTCCTCTTCCTCTTCTTGTGACTTGGGACACTGTTCAGCAGATAACCTCACACCTACAGGAATAGGAACCTTCACCGGTTTACTATCTTGCATATTAAACCTCTACAGTATTGTCTCGGCATACTTCCTCTAGTTTAACCAGAGCTTTCTCTTTGCCTGATCTCTTTTAATTTCCATGCCCAAAATATAGTTTGCAGCACCAAGATATTTCATGTCGAATTTGGAGGACAATTGGGTCTTCAAATCCTGGATAATTTCTTTGTCATTTCCAATCAGCGACATATCATCCACATACAGGACCAGATAAATAACACAGTCAGCAACTAATTTAAAATACACACAGTGATCTTCTTTGCTTCTGGTGAAGCCAAGTCCCCGTATAAATGTATCAAATTTCTGATACCACATCCTTGGTGACTGTTTTAACCCATACAAAGATTTCTTTAACTTGCATACCAGTTCTTTTTTACACTTCACTGCAAAGCCTTCAGGTTGCTTCATGTAGATTTCCTCTTCCAGATCCCTATGAAGAAATGTTGTCTTCACATCCATCTATTCTACCTCAAAATAAAAAGTAGCAACAACGGATAAAAGTGATCTAATAGAAGTTACCTTGGCAACAGGAGAAAAAATATCACCAAAATCAATTCCTGGCACCTAGGAATAACCTTTTGCTACCAACCGAGCTTTGTATTTCTCCACCTATCCTTCTGCATTTGTCTTCTTCTTAAACACCCATTTGCTGCCAATGGGTTTCTTTCCATCCGGCAACACCACCAGATCCCAAGCCTCATTTTTGTGCAAAGATGCCATTTCATCAACCATGGCCTCTTTCCATAGTTTGTCATCCTCTAAATCTACTGCTTCCTTCACAGTTCTAGGATCATCATCAGTAATAGATAAACAAAATTTTGAACAGAAAGTAGATGGAATATACCTTTTCGGCTTCCCTCTTTCCTGAATTGATCTTCTCACACCCGGAGTTTGTGGCTCTTCATCTTCTGATTCCTCCTCTGCTATAGAGTCTGATTCTTCCTCCTTAAGCTCAAATTCTATCTTCTCAGGTTCCTTTGGTTGGACTTCATGTTTAATAACATCTTTCACCTCTCTGAACACTGCATCTTGGTTGTACACAACCTTCCTTGTTACTGGGTTCCAAAGCTTATAACCCTTTAAACCAACCTTATACCCAATAAAGATGCACTTTTCATATTTACTATCCAACTTGGTTCTTTTCTCCTTTGGAACATGTACATATGCATCACATCCAAATACCTTCAGATGTGAAAGAGAGGATTTCTTACCATTCCATACCTCTTGTGGAGTCTTATCCTCCAACGCTGATGAAGGTGATCTATTGACCAAGTAACATGCTGCCTCCATCGCCTCTGCCCAAAATTCCTGTCTTAACCTGACACCACTGAGCATGCTTCTTGCCCTTTCCATCAACATCTTGTTCATTCTTTCTGCAACTCCATTTTTCTCAGGTGTGTATGGAGTAGTCTTTTGTCGTGCTATACGACACTTCTTACATAATTCTTCAAATTCCTTGCTACAAAACTCTCCACTGTTATCTATCCTCAACACCTTTATCTTCTTGTATGTCTGGTTTTCCACCAGAGCCTTAAATTCCTTTAAATCTGTCAAAGACTTCAGATTTCTTCTTAAGTAAATATATCCATGTATTCCTTGAGAAGTCATCTATATATGATACATAGTACACAAACTTACCCAGTGATGGAACCTTCACAGGTCCAAACACATCACTGTGCACAAGTTCTAATATATGTTTCGCCCTTTTACCACTAGAGGGGAAACTCACCCGATTCTACTTCCCATATACACAATTTTCACAGAAATCAAAATCCAGAGAGCTATTACTCATACCTTCTACCATACCTTTACCATGAAGTATCTGAAGGCCCTTCTCTCCAATATGTCCAAGCCTTTGATGCCACAGCATGGTCTTCTCTCCAGAGACCACTAGATTTTTCGCTCCACTTTCAGGAACCACAGAATTGTTGCACCCATCAACAATAGTGCTACCTTGCAGCTTGTATAGAGTTCCAATTCGAACTCCCAGCATCAATACCAGTCCCCCCCAAACCATCTTACAGGTATCCTTCTCGAACACTGTTTTTACACCAGCATCATCCAGCTTGCTTATAGAAATCAGATTTTTGGCTAATGCAGGAATATGCAGAACACCTAGAAGTGTTCTAACCCTTCCACCTTGCAACTTCAACTTTACTTTTCTGCGACCAATGATTCTAGCCTTCCTGTCATCCCCCAAGAAGACATCACCACCATCATATTTCTCATACTCGCAAAACCACTCTCTATGGGGAGTGAAGTGAAAGGATGCACCTGAATCAATCAACCATGCCTCATGATCTACATGTGTACTTGAAGAAGCCAAGTACACATCCCCGCCTTCATTTGAGGTGGTTTTCGCCTCTGAAGAAGGAGCATCATCAGATCCCTTTCCTTTATCAGGATCTTTAGATTTACAGTACCTTTGTAGTGCCCTTCCTTTCTGCATTTCCAGCACACCACCTTTACAAGTTTTCCTAGAGATTTAGATCTCCCTCTAGATTTAAACCTCCCACTCGATGAATTATTTCTGTTTCTATTCTGGGACCATCCTCGTACAGACAAGGCATCACCATTCTGGCTCTCCATATTTTTCTGTCTCATTTCCTTTGTCAGCAAGGATGAGACAATTTCATCAAACTGCAAGGTAGTTGCATTGCTACCTGTTGCAATAACCAGACTATCCCATGAATCTGGTAGAGAACACAACAAACTGATGCACTTATCTTCATCTGAAATTTTAATATCAACAGATAATAACTTACTTACCACAATAAATGCATTCAGATGCTCTGTCACAGCATCTCCATCTTTCATCCTCATGTTATACAGCTTTTTCCGCAGGAACAGTTTATTCACCAGAGACTTAGATCAGTACAAAGTCCCTAACTTGTCCCACAAAGCCTTCGCCATAGCTTTCCCTGATACATTCAACAATACTGAATTTGAGACACACAATCGTATTGTGCTATTTACCTTCCGATCCAACTTCTTCCATTCCTCATCGGACACTCCCGTTGGTTTAGTACCCAGATCTACCATGATCCACTGATCTTTATCCACCAATATATCCTCCATCTTGAGTTTCCACAACTCAAAACTCTGACCATTAAATTTCTCGATCTCTATCTTTCCACATCTCACCATCTTCTTTCACCACTAGAATCGATCTCGCAGATCTCCAATTGAACAGGGTCTACCACAGGCCCGAGCAAAACCCCTAGCAACAAAGACATCCCCTTGAAGCCAAAACATCTCCGATACCAAATGTAGGTTTTAACCCCGTACAGAAATTACCTGCATATGAATTCTAAAACATAGAAAATAAACAATGTGAGAGCATAACATATAAAACACATATACACATAGATTTTCCCCTGGATCCCAAAACTGGGACTACCAGCTTGATTTTTCATTATGTTCCTTTCAATGTTACAATACATATTTATACATGCTGAAGCATCCAATACCATGGATCGAAAACCATTGCGTCCAAAACCATGGACCAAAATCCATCGCATCCAAAACCATTTGCAAAAATCATGCATAAACCATAGGTAGGTCCGCCCAACCTAATATAGGGTCCAAAAAACAAAAATTTTCGAGGTGTTGCCCTAGACCCCATAGAGTGGGGTTACCTGCACCCCTCAAACTCCCTGTGACCCCCCCGCTACGCAATCAACGCAATGAAGGGGGGCCTCTGCCCCCCCTCTAACTCCCCGGTTAACTACGTGGGCTAGTTGTGGAAAGAATATAACACAACCCAACATGGACGACGTGATTTCTTGCATCTGTGTGTGCATCCCTTGTATGTGCGCAAGCTTCCCTTCGATATTTTACGTGATCATGAAGGCCTCGTCAATCCATGGCTGAACGCATGATATGAGAACTTCTTCCTTATGGCGTGCTACGCCCACCTGCTTCTTTAACGCCTTGGCTTGCTGCATCCTAGCAAGCCACTGAGTGAGGACTACTGCCTATGTAGTTCCTATGACACTGTCGTACTGCAGCTGGAGTCCGCATGCCTCTGTCTCCAGGTGCTGGATGTTGGGGTCCTCCTGCAAAGTCATGAGGACCTCAAGTGCTTGTTCCAACATGTCGGTACAGTTGCGCACTGCACCTCTAATTTATTCCAACCCTGCTGCAATAACACTAGCGTGCTGTTCTCTGATTTCTGGGGGAGTGGAAGGCTGCGCCTTCAACCGTAGCTCAGCGATCTAAAGATTCAGCTCCAGCTGCACCTTTGTCGTCTCTTCCCTAGCCTTGCGGACTCTGGTTGCCAAACTGTGGATCCGCACTTCTACCGGTAGATCTGCTGTGATGGCTAGCTCCGGAACACATCGGTAAGTGTCATCTATCGTCTACACCAAATATTGATTTTGCGACACCAATTCGTTGTGCTGCAAGCTAAGATGTTCTATGTTTATCTTCTGCTCGTTGAGAACTTGGATCGCGTGACTCTCCCTAGCCCGTAGCTCTATAGTTATTCCATCCTGTAGCTGATACAACATCTCTCGGGGAAGGGAAACCAAATTAAAGCCAAGTCCTTTCAACATGCTAACTAAAAATCGATCCATCGCATTTGACGACACTAAAGCTCCCTCCAGAAACATTATTGTGTTTTCCATCCTTGTGCGCAACATCTGAGCTGCTGCTAAAGTTCCTACTACGACGTGGGTTGATAAGGTACCTTCCTGAGGGGGCTGCAACTGTAATTCCTATAGCTCCACCCTGAGGGCCCCCAACATAGTCTGATGCTCCTGCATAAAATCCTAAAGCACTTCATTTGTGACGTCGTGGATCGTCTCGTCGATGTCATGGAGATCACCTTCAGTGAAGGTGATCGGGTCAATGGCCAACTTCGAGGCCTTGACCTTTTTCCTTGGTCCTACTCTTTCTGCGATGCATGGGCACTTTAACTATGTGGACGCAGCCCCTGGGTCCGCGCTCCCTTCTGCTATTTTTGTTTCCTCCGCCTCCTGCCCTTACGAGGATGTTGCTTGGCCCTCATCTTCCTATGTTGTTACTGCCTCTGTTGCCTGTGCTGTTGCTGCTGCTTCTGCAACCTTCATCTGCTCCGTGGCTTTCTGTGCTACTTCTCATGCTACCCCTATCTCAGTTGCTGCTTTTTCGTTTCACCTTTTCTCTACCAATTAAGTGATGTGTAGCTTGGCATCATCCTTTTTCTTCTGGGTTGCCACCTTCTCTAGTTCTGCCAGATCCGGGGCACGCCATTTGGAAGGCCTTGTCTCCAAGACAGTAAAAATCGCGTCATCAGTGGCTACAAATGATAGCTTCATCCACTGCTTCACCGAATCCTTCCGTGCCCTGATATAAATGTTGTGCATATTAGCTTTGAAGTCTACAAAACTATGCAGACTATTTTACACCGTAGGTGATGGGTGCGGCCTCGATTAATCCACATCTCGATGCTCACCTCCATGAGCACCCAAAAAAATTTGGTGTCGCAAATCCGTTTTGCATCGTTCATGGCCCAAAGCGAAGCGTACTTCACGGCCTTCGGTAACTCTCTATCAATGTTGGGTAATTGACTGTCTTCTAGTAGTTCCCCTGCTACGAGCATGATGGATAACAACAACCACGCATAGTGGAAGGTTTTACCCTACTCTTGGGCTTCGTGATAGTTTGTCAATAATTCTTCACAGAGGAATTCAGACCAGTTGAATTGGACCCCCTAAGTGCACTTCTCGATCAGTGCGACCACTAACTTCGGTACCTCATCGGTGCAACACTTTCTCATAACTTTGCTGGCCAGGAGTTGGGTTGCTACGCGCAACCCTTTATCCTTGATGTTGGAGATGGTGTAGCCCCTTTTCTTCTTCTCCATCTTGTATTTTGCCTTCATGGCTTCTAGGAGAGCCAATTCGCTACCCTTTCTGGCTATAGTCGCGGGGTCCTTTCCTTTACAGGGGAGCCAAGAAATATGGTGAATGAGGTCTGTCGTGATGGGAATAGGCTCCTCCAGCCATAGATACCCATCATGCCCCAGGCAGAGCAGCTGGCTAATGATGAAAATGGTGATAGGCACGTGATGAAAATGTGGTATCCATAATAAGTGCAGCAACCTAGCCTTTTCCACATCGCACAACCATTTCCGTGGCTCTAACATTATCACCGCCCCCTCAGTATTCTACTTCATCAGAGTCGCGGTCTCTAGATGAGGGAACTTCTCGCGGTCAGCGAGGTCCCAGTCTTCTAACTTCATGGTTGGGATGCAGCCCAAGTGCGTGCCTTCAAACACGATGCCATTTGGGAGGAGTGGGGTCAAGAGCGGACTCTTGGTTTCATCTAGATTTTTCGACACTTTAGTCTTCCCTTTCCATAGAAGGACATACACAGGTAGTTTCATTGCAAAGCGTAACAGTTGGATATCCTCCTCCATGTCTTCTTCTTCTTCTTCTGTGACAGTCAGGGCCTACAAGTATTCTTCTTCCTCATCTGTGTCGATCATGACAACCTTCCCTTTTTCTTCCATTGATAGCTTGCTATGCAGCGGGTTTCTTGGGGACACACGTACTGGAGCCATTGCTTGTTTATCTTTCTTGGGCCTTGGTGTTTGTTGTTGTTTGGGGATTTTTACCACAACCCTGGTGCCTTCTTGAACATCCTCCACCATTTGGGTTGATGCAGCCTTGCCTGTAGTTACCTCTTCAATTCCCAACCCATCCTTAGTGGTCGTCATCATATCTAGGTTGTATTCTTTCACTCGCGAACTTAGGGGCTTAATTATCGCTCGGCTCTCAATGCTCAGTGCTTTTCTCAAACACTCAACTTTAAAATTACCAAGGGTTGTTCACTAGCTAGCCCTTTTTGTTTTATAGTTCCTTTTGACTTTGAATTCGACCGTTCACCCCAATTTCGGGCCATTAATGCTTTCTTGGTGGCAAATTTTCTCAAATCTTGCCCATAAATCGCGTCTTAAATGCCCACTACCCACTCCATTTGGCCTCAAATCGAACATCCCATCATGAATAGTGACACCAATGGTCACTTTTCAGCCAATCCGTGCGGCAGCGTAGCCCTCTGTGCACGATCACGGACCCTGCGACGCTTTGCTTTTGCGTGCATCCCCAATTTCGCGCAGCTCCCAGGCAGAATATTTTATAGTCCCGCGCTCCCTTTCAGCTGCCTGGAGCACTAAGACTATTCTTCCTACAGCTAGTCAGGTGGTCGCACCACCCATGTAGGGCTCCATCCCATCTTCCATCATGGTTCATGTAGAATCCCCATCTTCCATTACGATGATCGGCATCGTGCACTCTACTATTTGCAATGCGCTACCCTAGTCACTACATTTGGCAATATGTGGTCCAAGCCAAGGTAGCAGACTAACCAGTTCACGACGATAGTTTTCCAATTTGTCAGTATGATCGTATGCACCTTGCCTTACCATCCTCGGTTTTTCGACGAGAAATGCTTCCTTTATTTTGTTTTCCAACTTCTTGACCTCCGCTTCCATCAAAGCACTTTTCTCCCTTAGCCGTACCTGGTCTTCTTCAGGTTTGTGAAAACTAAGGTTTCGTCGTTGGATTTCTTCCTCAAGTCTTATGTGTTCTGTTTCTCGCGGCTGTGTGATTCCTTCGTTCTGTGCTTCACTAACTATTGTATCTATGGGTTCTACTATTCGTGGACTAGGCTTCACATGCTTCCCAAGGATTACATCCCCTGCTTCATATTTTAGCTTCGGAATTGCACACGTGGTCAGGGTCTTACACATGGTCCTATAAGCCCATAGAACCACTGACACACATAGGTCCTAGTTAGTACGTCTCACCTGGTGGATCGTGTTCAACACTTTGCACACCTTGTCAAAGGCTTCCCCGTGTATGATCTTTGGTGTGCTTGGTCTTATCATACTTCGTCGTTTGCACCCTCATCTTGCCCATTCCTACTTGTTGTTCTTGTTTCCTATCGTGAGGACGGTGTGCATTCATGCAGGTTGTGTACCATACACCTATACCCATTTGGAGATGTGGGCACACAGGTTGTTTCATCCATCATACCAGGCTTCCATCCGCATCTAAGGCTTCCCAAATCATAAGCGCATCATCCTTCTGCATCCGTGCCAGTCCTCTACTGTGATCCACTGATATTTATCCACCAACAGATCCTCCATCTTGAGTTTCCACATCTCAAAACTCTAACCATTAAATTTCTCGATCTCTATCTTTCCACTGCTCGCCATCTTCTTTCACCACCAGAATCGATCTCGCAGATCTCCCACTGAATAGGGTCTACTGGTGGGCTCCAGTATTGTAGCAATAATGCTACAACTCCTGGAGATTCCTATCTCTAATTTTATCAACCCGGTAGTTCGTACAAACTTGGAAGCGACGGTGTTGTATGCACAAGTACTAGCTCTTGTCGCAGTTGTCACTTGGTCAGCTGACACAAGTCCGCTAGGGCTCAAGCCAACTTCTATAGACTCACAGAAGAAGCTTTATGAATCATGGACGAAAGCTAACTCAAAGGAGACTAGTCTATTTTCAAAAAGAAACTGAAAGCCAACAAAGCATGAAAACCCTAGTAAACCCTAATTTGACTAGCTAGACCCTAACTATGCAAAACTGTGAATGAAACTACTACCACTAATGCCATTACTTGTAGTGAGCTGAAATACATGCATCTAAGCTACTTGCATCTGAAAAGACATGTTTTTGTATTTTTTCATTAAGTGGTTGGATTTGTTGTGATGATGCTTTTGATTAGGGTTTGGTTGTGCAGGAGCGGTTGGAATGGAAGGAAAGCATGGGCAAGGTCAGGATGGCTAGGGGAGGTCCCAGAGGGTCTCTAGCATCAGTCCACAGAAGTCTACCACGTTCGGAGGCTCAGCAACCGAGTTTGCAGGCTTCTACAGGAAGTCTGCAGGGGATCCTACAGGAAACTCAAGGCTTTCTACAGGAAGTCTGTGCGATTCTACAGGATGTTTGGCCGTGGAAGTTTTGGGAGATGGTGAAGTGTTGGAGTGGTGTGGAAGGATAGGTGAGATGGAGATGGAGCTGGTGATGGCTCAAGAGCAGAGGAGTCAGAGGGAGGAAGAGTGCATGCAGTGGGTTGATGGTTGGAAGGATGGGATCAACGAAAGTTTAAGTAGATGGAGCTAAGTGAATAATGGATGAGTTGGAGGGTAAATGAGCTGGACAGAGGCCGAATGGGTGACTTGAGGAGAGATCAAGAAGAAGAAGAAGGAAGTGGAATGATATGGAGCAGCGTAAATGAAACAAATGACTTATGCACCAAAAACAAGAATTCATTAACCTATGATAACTGTGCCATGAAACCTATGAACAGCAATGGAAAACCAAGAAATGAAACTCGTGCATGGAAGTGAAATGTAGAAGTATGGTTCAATGTCAAAAGTGCATGGATGGATCTTCAACGAAAATGTCTATGTTGCAGCTTGCATGGAAGTGAGAAGAACGGCGTTTCTTTTTGGTGGTTGGTTATGGGCTGCACCCCAATCCCTAAGAGAGATGGCAGTGAGCTTTAACAACCTTTTTCTGGAGCTCCAATAGATTAGATCTATCCTCTTCTAACCTAAGCAACTGGAAACAAATTCACCATAAACTAATCCTATCTAAGCTCATGAAAAAGACTAAATTAACAAACTGTAAATTCGAATTGCATGTTAAAGTAAAAACTCAAAGTGCTGGAACGAAATGCAACAACATTACAATACCGAGGAGATCTATTGCTCTCAGGTTGGGCCCTAACCTGAGAGCTATAGCTCCCTTAGAAACTCAGAATGAGATCAAAATCTACCTGCCTTTATTCATAAACGAAAGTCTGATGTCATGCCAAAACTGGCTTACAAAAGGAACAAAAACCGAGCTGTAGCTCATACTTCCAAATTACAAGAGCAATACAAAAGTTCAAAAAGCTTCTATCCAAGGCTACGGCCTCAGTATTTATGCAAAATGATCATCCAACAGGTGTCCTTGATTTGTGGAGCTCGGCTGTCCAACTGAAGGTTAAACTGCTGATCCTGTAGGACAGTTATAACTGTTGTTCCTGTAGAACAGTTATAACTGTTGCTCCTGTAGAACAGTTGGTTGCCTCTAAGCTCGGCAGGGAGATGGATTGGAGCTCGGAGCTATGGTGGGAATTACGAGGAAGGTCCCCAAGACCGTGGACATCCTCTCCTAAAAACCAGCAGTGCCACCTCATTGTCTCCTTGTCTCCTTTTTCGTGGTCTTTCTCCCTTTTAATGCCAAAACCTGAAATCATCATGTATTAGTCACGTAGATAGAATGCCTACCCTTCTTCCTACAAACAACACGAATAAACCAAGAAATGAATGCATAAGCAATAAAAAATGAATGGTTTGAGCAGAGAAAGTAGGCCAAATGAGCCCAAATTGTACCAAAAATTGGGGCTCATCATCACCCCCCAGCTAAACTATTTGCTCATCCTTGAGAAACTTAGTCCAAATCCTCATCCTTCATTGCTTTCACTGCTTCCCTTGCATCCCAAGGCTCTGTGGTAGTGTCTTCTCTGTGGATATGAAACCCTGCTTTCCTGTTCACCTCTTCCCATTGTTGACTGTCATCTTCCTCTGTATTGCCTTCAGTCAGTCCTAGCAGTAGTGGTGGGCTGAGTTTAAGGCCAATCCAGCTGGCCTGGAGGCTTTGCATGGATTTCTTGTAAAGTTCAACCCTTGCCAAAGCTTCCCTCATCCGAATGGGGGTATGGTACTCTCTGATTTTCAAGCTGTGTGCCAGGGTATTCCATCTGCGTGCACATGCTTGGGCAGCACTTTCTCCCAACAACCTTTCCATGTCTTCAAAGTGGGCTATGGCTTGGGCCTGTTGGTCCATAAATCTCAAGGAAGCTGTGGGATCTGTAGCCAACTGTTGGTGGGCTGATATGAGTGCCACCGGGTCCTCTAGTTCTGGTCGAATGGACAGTGGTTCACTCACTTCTCGGTTCATGACCGATTTTGCTTCAGCTACTCTCTGATCCTCATGGTTTAACCATGAGGTGAACGCCATCAATTGCATATCACCCAAGGCAACATTGGGATCCCAGGAGACTTCATTAGGCAAAGCCAAATTGTGGAGGTAAAACTCTGCTAATTTGGCTTTGTCCTCAGATGAACTAGTACTGCACAATTCAGAAAATTGTTGTGGGTTTTGGATATGTGAAATACCTCTTTGTGCCAAGGTGTTTATTTGGAACTGCAGCCATTGATCTTTTAAGAACAATCCATAGGATTTTGCAGGTGTTCTGCACTGAATTGCCTCCATGGCCCAACTGGCCATGCAGGCCAATTGTGCTTCCTTTTGTTGCAGTTGTTCTCTTAGGGCTTGCACTTCAATTTCTGTTTGTTGTTCTGCTTCCTGTAGAAGTGTCATTGGCCCTTCAAGGCTGGTGGTCAGCTCCTTTTTTCCTTGTTGTTCATTTTTGATGTCCTTGGAGGATGTTCCTGCCCCTGCCTTTAGTTCCTGTAGCTGCAATCTCAGTTTCTGATTTTCTTCCTGTAGAAGCACACATTGGCAATTAGCCACATGTTTAGCCATGGTGAATTCACTCCTGACCTCCTTGAGTTGCTCTTGTAAAGGGCCTATGTCCGCCACACCCTTTGATTTGGCGATCTGCATCCATGTGTGGGAACGGACTCTTTCTTTCTCTAGTTCAAAAAATAGAGGCACATAAATTTTTGCGGTATGATTTTGCCCGCTTCTAAAAAGGCGTAGTATGAATTCAGATTAGGTGAAGGGCTAGGTTCTGGTATATGTTCTCTTTCTATCTCTTCAAGCGGTTCTACCTCACCCTCCCTTGGTGGTGATGAGGGTCCTTCCCCTTCTTTTTGTTTCCTGTAGCCGGGCCAGAGTATCCTGTAGAACATTTTCAGCTTCCTGTAGCCGCGTTTGTTCAGTCAACAAGTCTAACCTTTCTTGCCACGTATTTTTCTTTGGACTCCCCTTCTCGTAGGTGACTGTGATCCTGGAGGGTGACTTTTCTTTGGGAGAAGCAAGTGTATCTTCGATGACGATCGGGCTGCTGGATTGGGCCTGTGGCTTGCCCGTCTTTATCCTAACACTTCTTCGAGCCTTAAAGTATAGAGGGTCTCCCTCTTCCTCTTTCCTTTTGGCTTAGGTGGCGTGCTGAGGCCAGCTAATATAGATGCTGCCTCCCGTGCCAGAATATCCACCTTCCTCTCCTTGGGTTTCACCTTTTCGGGGCTTCCTGTAGAAGCCTGTTTCTGCAATTTCGGGCTTCCTGTAGAAGCCTTTGTCTCTGTTTTCGGGCTTCCTGTAGAAGCCTGTTTCTCGATGATTTTTGGGCTTCCTGTAGAAGCCTTTGTTTTTGTTTTTGGGCTTCCTGTAGAAGCCTTTTTCTCAATGATTTTCGAGCTTCCTGTAGAAGCCTTTGTTTTTGTTTTCGGGCTTCCTGTAGAAGCCTGTTTTTGCTTTCCTGTAGACACAGGTGTCTCCACCTCTGCTTGCTTGCCTGCCTGAGTTTTGCTTTTTGCTTTGGTTGCAGGTGTTGTTGAGGTACTTAGGCTGACGTGGACCACCTCAGCTTTGTCCATTCTGCTCTTCATCCTCTTTTCCCTTGCTGATAGGATAGGTGTGCCACCTTTTTCTTTGTCCTCCTTTTCCTCATGCTTCTTCCTTTGTTCTTCCTTCTGTACTGTTGTCGGGGTCTCTTGGCCTTCTTCTCTCTGTCCCTCGGCCACTGCTTCTTGTTCCTCACTGCTGGAGGAACCCATTTCTTCGATCAACATTTTAATGTCCCCATCTTTTGTCAAATTCCGGAAGGATTCCCATGAGAGGAGAACCTTATATGAATGCAATGCATCCTCCACAAGAAGCTTGATCAACCCATGGTGGGCTATCTGATCTGGTATTCCCTCTTTTAGCTTTGTAGCACACTCCATTAGAGACTGCAGGAGGTAATAAGGGATGCTCAGTTTTTGTTCTACAGGAAGGTCAATTCGGTGCCTCAATTCAGTGAGCAGCTGAAAGTGATATGCGTACACGATGTTGAAACGGCCTTCACAAGTGATATATTTCATGATTTGCAAACTGACTTCATTCCATGGTGGCAACAGGCTCGTTCTTTGCACCCCATTTTTGTCCTCCGAGAATTCTTCCTCAGGTGGAAAGAATTCTTTCTTTGCCTGCTGGCTCAGCTTTCTTTCTTCCTTATCCCACGGCAAACCCATAGGAAGTTCTGTGATCCGACTGATATGTTCCGGGGTGAGCTTGAGGCTTAGACCTCTGAAGTTCACTGTGGCCAGTGTCTGAGATTTAGGCTTCAGAGCCTGCAAGAATTCTTCGGCCACTTCATCATCGTAACCCAGCAGCTTCTCACAAAAAGGCATCCATTGTGCTCTGGTGAAGAGCTCTACCACTGCCGGGTTTTCCCTTAGTTTAGTTGAATCAGTGGGTTCCCGTCTTATAAACCCACCCGGCATGATGAACACGGTCGTTTTAATTAAAGGTGGCAAATGCAAAAGAGATTTGGTCTATTAAGATAGAGCATGCACATAATCCACAAAATTCAACACAGTCTACTTATACCGACATCCTGTAGAACGACAGCATAGGCACAGCAAACAACAATTCCACCAATATCTTTATGACCCGACTGTGGACGATGGTCTTGCCACTTCTACTAACCAGTTGCATGAAGAGTTCAGGGTTACCTCTTTAATTGGCCACCTTTTTTTCGTGAGGCACCCACTTCCCTGTAGATGACTGTGTTCCTGTAGACTGCGTTCCTGTAGACTACGTTCCTGTAGAACTGCATTCTTGTAGAACTGCGTTCCTGTAGACTGCGTTCCTGTAGACTGTGCTCCTGTAGAACTGCGTTCCTGTAGAAGCAGTGCGCAATTCTCAGGGAGGACTGTAGTTGGCCCGCGCTCGAGGTGTGCTTTATCGGCGTTCTCGTAGCCAACAGCTCGGCGTATCGAAGTGCAGAGGAGACCAGAATAGCCACCCGAGTTTGAAGTGTTGGATGATAAATGCATGCGCATGATCTAGCCGATTAGATTTTGAATTGGCGCAATCCGTGGCGCGGGGGATGAGCTGTCCCCGCCGGACCGTTGGGCAACGTCATCCATCATCCACCTGCGTATTCACTTGCTGCCGCATCCATTCCCACAGATTTGCCGCCGCCTTTTCCTGTTAAACTCATGCTTCTGACGAGAGTGTTCTCACGTGCGTGCCGTTCATTCTCTTTGTCGTGGCCGCCACCCAAACATCCAATTACACTTTAACTAGCCGACGTGGCCAGTCGACGGGCCATACGGCCGCTCAACCATTCAATTTTACGCTATGCAAACAATTTCAAAGTAAAATTCATGCGATTTGATGGAAGGAAGGGTTGAGACACTTACCTGCGTGGCTGCACACGATTTTTCCAGTTCTTGGACGATGGTGAGTGGATCTACCTACTGCATGCGACTTACACAGACCCGGAGGCTCGTGGTTACAGGCTGCCAACGATGGAGTGGATGTTTTGCTTGCATGCGCCCGCGTTTCATTTCAGATGGCGGTGCTGTGAATGGTATCCACTCGAGAAGGTTGAACTGTTACAGGATTCCCGCGAGGTGTCTCGTAACAGTCCTTTCTCCTTGGGTGCATGCTGCACGACGGAGGTTCTAGCCTTTCAATCACGTTCCCAGAGCTCTTGATGCTTGCGGTATGAGATCCCAGCATTTGTTTAACTTTGAAAATGGCTTTTCCTGCGAGAACTCATCGATCTTCTTTGTTGGTGCAGGGAACTTGGTCGCATGTCGACAAGGATGGTGGAGCAAGGTGACAGCAATGTGCAAGGGTGCCAACAGAGGCTTGCATGCATCCAAACCAATCCATAGTCGCTAAATCTCCTCTTAAGATGAATTCTGGCCGTCCAAAACTCCTACAGGAAGTTTCCTGTAGAACACAGAGCTTCTTGTAGAAAGTTCGGCCTTCCTGTAGAAAGTCTGTACTTTCCTGTAGAAAATTCGCGCCTTCCTGTAGAAAGACTACATCTTCCTGTAGAAAGACAGCATCTTCCTGTAGAAGATTCAAACCATGATAAAATTGCGCATACCTTGAAAAAGCATGGGTACCCTTGGAGGAGGTGCTGGTGAGGTTCCTTGACAGCATGATAAGGACCCTTGGCTTTGAGTCGAAGGGCTTCCTCTCCTCCATAGAACATCTGCAACCTGCATGCAATTTTACCATATTTTGCTTATTGGTTTTTTTCTTTTTTTCTCTTTTTGTCTTTTTTTGAAGATAACAGGGGTGCCTCAAAGAGGTTTTCACCCGTGCCATCTGCCCTGAGCACCTCATAGAGGTTTTCACTCAAGGATCTTTTTCACATTTTCTCTCTTTTTTTTTTGAAAGACAATAGGGGCGCCTCAATGAGGTTTTCACCCCTACTACCTGCCTTGGGCGCCTCAGAGAGGTTTTCACCCAAGGATCTTTATTTATTTTTCTTTTTTTCCTTTTTCCTTTTTTCTTTTTTCTCTTTTTTTTTTTATTTTTTATTTTTTTATTTTTTTATCCTTCAGGGTATGCCAGAGGCAGAGGCAGAACCCTTCTCTATGACCAATACAGATTTCTCTATAGTTTTGATGAACTCTTGTCTTGAGATAGGTCTCCTGTAGATCTTCAAACGATGCCCATTGACAAGCATGGGAATGGCTTCCTCATCAATGGTTCGAATGAGGACAGATCCATTGTCATGGCATTTCTCCACTGCATATGGTCCTAGCCATCTGGTTCTCAGCTTCCCCTTGAAATCTTTGTATCTGGAGTCATACAACAAAGCCCAATCTCCCGGCTGAAATTGCTTGTCATGGAGATGTTGGTCATGCCACACCTTTCTCTGAAGTTGAACCACTTCTGGGTGAAGGAGGGCTTGCATTCGGTGCTCATCCAGGCCATTCAGCTGCAGTAGCCTTTCTTGTTGTGCATGGCTGAGATCTAGGTCCAGCTGAGCTGCCATCCTCAAAGTGTTGTATTCAAACTCAATGGACAGCAAAGCTCTCTTCCCATAGACCAACTCATACGGTGTGAAGCCGGTGGTGGTCTTCCAAGTGGTGTTGTAAGCCCATGTGGCTTCAACCAGGCGATCTGCCCAGTCCTTTCTGTTGTTGCTCACCACTTTAGTCAAGATCCCTTCTAATGCTCTATTGGTGACTTCCACCTGCCCATTTGCTTGAGGGTGATAAGGGGTGGAAGTCCTATGCTTGATCTTGTGATGAGCCAGGAGATCTTCAACCAGGTTGGAGGTGAACTGGCTCCCTTGATCAGTGACCAGCTCTCTTGGATAGCCAAACTTGTAGAAGATGTTTTCTCTTAGGAACTCGGCCACCTTTTCTTCTGTTGCTGCTTTGATTGCTTTGGTCTCTGCCCACTTTGTCAAATAGTCAGTACACACAATGATGTAAGTCCTTTGCCTCAAAGAGGGGTTGATTGGGCCCACAAAGTCCATGCCCCACTTCTCAAATGGCTCAAGAGTCACTTGAGGTTGGAGAGGCATCTCATCCCTTTGGGTCGGTTTCCCCATTCTTTGGCATTGGTCACACTGACTGACATATCTTCTGACATCTTGATGAAGTGTGGGCCAATAGTAGCCTGCCTGCAGGATTTTGAAGGCAGTTCTCTTTGCTGCAAAATGTCCTCCACAAGGCCCATCATGACAAGTGAGGAGGATATCAAAGACTTCCTCCTCCCTTACACAACGCCTTAAGATCTGATCGGGGCCAAGCTTGAACAGATTGCCCCCGATCCAAGTAAATGAGGCACTTTTTCTGATGATTATGCTCTTCTCTCTGGAAGATAGGTGTGGGGGGAACTGTGCTGAAACAAGATAGTTTGCTATATCAGCAAACCATGGAGAGAGTATTGAAATAGCAAACAGATGTTCATCGGGCATCTGGTCATCCACTATTCCATCCTCATCTGCAGACAAATCCAATCTAGATAAAAAGTCAGCAACAACATTTTCTCTACCTGGTTTGTCAACAATGGTCAAATCAAACTGCTGCAATAAAAGTAACCATCTAATAATACGAGCATTCACATCTGGTTTATTCATTAAATATCTAATAGCAGCATGCTCAGTATGTACAAAGGTCTGGTAACCAGTAATATAATGTCGGAACTTGTTCAGTGCATGGACCACAGCCAAGAATTCTTTCTCGGTTACAGTGTAATTCAGCTCAGCTTTGGACAAGTTTTTGCTAACAAAGTAAATGGCATATGGAAGTTTCTGCTCAACTTGTCCTAAAGCTACACCTATGGCTTTGTTCGAGGCATCAGTGTGGATGTGGAAAGGTAGGGCCCAGTTTGGACCTCTCAGGATTGGGGCTGACACCAACTTGTCCTTTAATTCATTTAAAGCCCTCTGACAATCGTCAGTCCAATTAAACTCCACATCTTTTGCCAACAGGCTAAACAATGGCGAGGCTAGCTTGCTGAAATCTTTAATGAATCTCCGGTAATATCCTGCTAATCCCAAGAAACTCCGGACATCCCTGACCTTTTGAGGAGGTGGAACCCTCTTGATGAGAGCAATTTTGTTAGGATCCACCTGCAATCCTTGGCAAGAAATGGTATGGCCTAGCACGGTCCCTTCAGTCATTAGGAATTCACATTTTTCAGGACTAAGGGACAAGTTCATCTCGGTGCATTTGGTTAGGACTTTTCCCAGGTTGGACAATGCTTCCTGGAAGTTGGCCCCATAAGGAGTAAAGTCATCCATATAGATTTCTACTGCATCATGGACCAGCTCCGAGAAGATGCTCAAGACAGCTCTCTTAAAGGTAGCAGGAGCATTGCATAGCCCAAAGGGAAGGACTCGATAAGCAAAGGTACCCCAAGGACAAGTGAAGGTGGTCTTATCTTGGTCTTCCGGGCTGATTTGGATTTGGTTGTACCCGCTAAACCCATCCAGGAAAGAGAAGAACTTCTTTCCTGCCAGTCCATCCAACACTTGATCTATGAAAGGTAGAGGGAAATGGTCCTTCTTGGTAGCTTTGTTCAGTTCTCGGTAGTCCACACAGATTCTCCATTTCCCATTTTTCTTGGGAACCAACACTAGAGGGGACACCCATTCACTATCTGAGAAGGGGTAGATGAATCCGACATCCAACATTTTTTGCAATTCTTCCTTGACAATGTCCTTAAGGGCTGGATTCATTCTCCTCTGAGGTTGCCTAACTGGTTTACAATCCTCTTTGATGTATATATGATGGGTACAGACCGAAGGATGGACTCCTTTCATTTCCTTATAGCTCCAAGCAAAAGCATCTAGGTGATTGGCCAACAGACTACACAGCTCCTTTTCCTGGGAAGGAGATAGGGAGGAGCTGATCTTCAATGCTTTCTCAGGGCCGAACTCCACATTCTTGACTCTGGGAGTAACAGGGTTGGTTGTACAAAGATCCACTAGGGTGCTAGCTTGGGCATCCTCCACCAATTTCTCTAAGGGTAGTGCACTGGAAGGTGGATTCTGGATCAAGGTCTCGATCAAGTCATCCTCAGTTGGGGGGTCTCTTCTAGTGGTATCTAAGGTGCACAGAGGTGCTGAGTACACCTCGTCTTCCTCTCCTTCTTCCAACCAGAGTGGTAAGTCATGCTCCAAGGAGGGTTGGGCAGGAGGGTATAGGACTAGCTGCTTGGACATGGGACCATTTTTGATGGTCATGTTTCCTGCACGACAACTTATGTAAGCATCTGCAGTAGCTAACCAAGGCCTTCCCAAGATGAGAGGATATCCAGTAATTTTGGCCTTTGGTTGCAGAACCAGGAAGTCTGCAGGGTATTCCCAAGAGTCAATAGAGACCAAGACATCCTCCACAATCCCTTCGGGAGTCACGGTGGAGCGATCTGCTAATTGCAGTACTGTCGAGGTCTTCCTCAAGGAACCCTGAAGATTAAGCTTAAGCATGGTATCCCTGGTCATCACATTAATGGCAGCCCCCAGATCAATCAAGGTGTGAGGTATAATGGTGCCATTGATGTGAACATCTACTACAGGACTTCCAGGATCTAGGTACTTTGGGCAGATGACTTGTCCTAACATAAGGTCAGACAGTTGTCCTATGACATTGATAGTTGAGGCATCTTTCTTCCGTCTTCCTGGGTGTTTGAAACACTTCTCCTTAACCAGCTTGTTGTATATTGGCACATCCTTGATGGCTTGGAGAAGTGGTATTTTTACACACAACTGCTTGAGCTCACCCAGAAGCTCATCCTCCTCTGGGTTGGGTTGTGTGGTGGCTGTTAGTCTCTCAGGAAAGGGTGGAATAGCCTTTGGTTCACTTTCCTGTTTATCTTCCTCATCCTCTGGGGGAGGAGGTTGGAGATCTGGTAGAGTCTTTCCAGATCGAAGATTGATCTCCTGGATCTCCACAGCATAGGTAGGGCATGAGGTTTCCCCAGTGTATACCTGCTGGGCCTGTCTATTGTTGGGGTTCGGGTTCAGTTGAGCAGGCATTTGAGGTTGCCTTGGAGGAGCAGGAGGTAATGGCTGAGGTTGAACTGGTGGTGGAGGCAAGATGGCAGGAGGAGTGTTGTATTGGGGCCTCCACCCCGACTGAGGTGCATTCCATTGAGGCTGTGGCTGGGCATGTGAGTGATATGAATGAGAAGTAGGTTGAGTGGGGTACTGAGGTGGATAAGACCATGGAGGAGGCATGGACCATGAAGGATGAGCAGGGGGACCCCAGGAAGGCATAGGAGTCGATTGGTTGGGGCTGTAATAAGCTTGAGATGCCCCTTGCATCCCCTGCTGATAAGGTCTAGATCCCTGTGGCCTCCTTTGGTTGAGGTAATAGAGAGGCTCTGTGGGAGCTTTTGTCCCTTGGTACATGGCTTTAAACCCAGGTAAGGTTGGACACTGATTTGTGGGATGGTCCTCCTCACAAACGAAACACACTTCAACCGAATGCAATGGACATTCGTTCTTAGGGTGCCTTCTTGTGCACCTAGGGCAGAAGACAGCCAAGGCTCTCTCAGCCTCTTCTTTCTTTTGCTGAATCCTGAATGTGTCAAGCTGCATGGCAATGGTTTGTCTCACCTCACTCTTAAGATCTTCTAATTGATTTGCAAGCTCATGTTTGGAGAAAGGGACACTAGTTGAGAGGTGGTTTCCTCTACCTCGTTTCCGAGCTGCCCTGGAGTGGTTTCTAAACACAGTCTTGATGTCCTCATAAGGCAGTTGGTAAATGTCCCCCCCAGCTAACATGTGAAGGGTATCTAAGAGGTCTTCAGGGACTCCTCGGAGCAGGACCAACTTGAGGGATTCAGGGTCAAGTGTGCACCTGGCCCGCTTATAGCTTAGTTGGAACCTCTCCTCATAATCCTCTAAGGACTCATCATTTCCCATGGACATCCGAAAGATTTCCCCCTTTGTTTCCTTGGACCTACAGTAATCCCGGTACTTGGTATTGAAAGCTTGCTGCATCTGAGCCCAAGTGGTGATACTATTCCCAGGTAAGCCCATGAACCAGCGTAGTGCTGCATCCTTAAGAGTGGAAGGGAAAAGTTTCAGCTTTTGCTCATCTTCAGTATAGTCATAGGTTCTACAAAGGACAACAAACTCAAACAGGAAGGTATCCGGATCTTCAGTGGTCATCCCATGGAAGTGAGGTAAGGCGGAGGGGCTAATGTTCTTCATTTTCATCTCTCCATTGGTCTCTCGGATGGGGAAGGCACCTTCTATTCTCTCATCTTCTCTTCTATTGTCAGCCATAGCTTCAGATGGAGTGGTCTCTAACTCTTCTTCTACTATAGGGTCTTTGGATATCTCAGGATGTTCACCTATAGGTTTTTCTGGGTCACTGTCACCAAAGAAGAGAGAAGGGTGACTTAGTGATGTGGTGGGGGTGTTTGGTAGGAATTTGCCTGATCTATCTCAGTTCCTACGAGGCATGAAATGGAAAAGACTTCCTTTTTCTTTTGATTAATTTTGCTTTGATTTTCTTTTGGTACCTGCAAAACTGAGACAGATTGATCTACAACTAACTATGAAAGATGCAGAATTAAACTGAAAGCAGGAAAGAACTAATCTACTTTGCTCAAATGAAATTGCAAGAATGGAAATGCTAGTCTACGCTTGCAGAAAGGAAATGTTAATCTATGAAAGCAGGAAATGCTAATCTAGGAAAGCAGGAAATGCTAATCTACGAAAGCAGGAAATGCTAATCTACGAAAGCAGGAAATGTCTATGCTACTTTTGCAGAATGGAAATGAAGTAAACTACTTAGCAGAAGGCAAGAGTAAGGAAGTAGAAGAAAAGCAACAATTACTAATACTCTGACGCTTCCCCGGCAACGGCGCCAAAAAGATGGTGGGCTCCAGTATTGTAGCAATAATGCTACAACTCCTGGAGCTTCCTATCTCTAATTTTATCAACCCGGTAGTTCGTACAAACTTGGAAGCGACGATGTTGTATGCACAAGTACTAGCTCTTGTCGCAGTTGTCACTTGGTCAGCTGGCACAAGTCCGCTAGGGCTCAAGCCAACTTCTATAGGCTCACAGAAGAAGCTTTATGAATGATGGACGAAAGCTAACTCAAAGGAGACTAGTCTATTTGCAAAAAGAAACTGAAAGCCAACAAAGCATGAAAACCCTAGTAAACCCTAATTTGACTAGCTAGACCCTAACTATGCAAAACTGTGAATGAAACTACTACCACTAATGCCATTACTTGTAGTGAGCTGAAATACATGCATCTAAGCTACTTGCATCTGAAAAGACATGTTTTTGTATTTTTTCATTAAGTGGTTGGATTTGTTGTGATGATGCTTTTGATTAGGGTTTGGTTGTGCAGGAGCGGTTGGAATGGAAGGAAAGCATGGGCAAGGTCAGGATGGCTAGGGGAGGTCCCAGAGGGTCTCTAGCATCAGTCCACAGAAGTCTACCACGTTCGGATGCTCAGCAACCGAGTTTGCAGGCTTCTACAGGAAGTCTGCAGGGGATCCTACAGGAAACTCAGGGCTTTCTACAGGAAGTCTGTGCGATTCTACAGGATGTTTGGCCGTGGAAGTTTTTGGAGATGGTGAAGTGTTGGAGTGGTGTGGAAGGATAGGTGAGATGGAGATGGAGCTGGTGATGGCTCAGGAGCAGAGGAGTCAGAGGGAGGAAGAGTGCATGCAGTGGGTTGATGGTTGGAAGGATGGGATCAACGAAAGTTTAAGTAGATGGAGCTAAGTGAATAATGGATGAGTTGGAGGGTAAATGAGCTGGACAGAGGCCGAATGGGTGACTTGAGGAGAGATCAAGAAGAAGAAGAAGGAAGTGGAATGATATGGAGCAGCGTAAATGAAACAAATGACTTATGCACCAAAAACAAGAATTCATTAACCTATGATAACTGTGCCATGAAACCTATGAACAGCAATGGAAAACCAAGAAATGAAACTCGTGCATGGAAGTGAAATGTAGAAGTATGGTTCAATGTCAAAAGTGCATGGATGGATCTTCAACGAAAATGTCTATGTTGCAGCTTGCATGGAAGTGAGAAGAATTGCGTTTCTTTTTGGTGGTTGGTTATGGGTTGCACCCCAATCCCTAAGAGAGATGGCAGTGAGCTTTAACAACCTTCTTCTGGAGCTCCAATAGATTAGATTAATCCTCTTCTAACCTAAGCAACTGGAAACAAATTCACCATAAACTAATCCTATCTAAGCTCATGAAAAAGACTAAATTAACAAACTGTAAATTCGAATTGCATGTTAAAGTAAAAACTCAAAGTGCTGGAACGAAATGCAACAACATTACAATACCGAGGAGATCTATTGCTCTCAGGTTGGGCCCTAACCTGAGAGCTATAGCTCCCTTAGAAACTCGGAATGAGATCAAAATCTGCCTGCCTTTATTCATAAACGAAAGTCTGATGTCATGCCAAAACTGGCTTACAAAAGGAACAAAAACCGAGTTGTAGCTCGTACTTCCAAATTACAAGAGCAATACAAAAGTTCAAAAGCTTCTATCCAAGGCTACGACCTCAGTATTTATGCAAAATGATCATCCAACAGGTGTCCTTGATTTGTGGAGCTCGGCTGTCCAACTGAAGGTTAAACTGCTGATCCTGTAGGACAGTTATAACTGCTATTCCTGTAGAACATTTATAACTGTTGTTCCTGTAGAACAGTTGGCTGCCTCTAAGCTCGGTGGGGAGATGGATTGGAGCTCGGAGCTATGGTGGGAATTACGAGGAAGGTCCCCAAGACCGTGGACATCCTCTCCTAAAAACCAGCAGTGCCACCTCATTGTCTCCTTGTCTCCTTTTTCGTGGTCTTTGCTCCCTTTTAATGCCAAAACCTGAAATCATCATGTATTAGTCACGTAGATAGAATGCCTACCCTTCTTCCTACAAACAACACGAATAAACCAAGAAATGAATGCATAAGCAATAAAAAATGAATGGTTTGAGCAGAGCAAGTAGGCCAAATGAGCCCAAATTGTACCAAAAATTGGGGCTCATCATCTACCACAGGCCCGAGCGAAACCCCTCAGCAACAAAGGTGTCCCCTTGAAGCCAAAACAGCTCTAATACCAAATGTACATTTTAACCCCGTACAGAGATTACCTGCATACGAATTCTAAAACATAGAAAATAAACAATGTGATATCATAACACATAAAACACATATACATAGAGACTTTCCCCTGGATCCCAAAACCGGGACTACCAGCTTGATTTTTCATTATGTTCCTTTCAATGTTATAATACATATTTATACATGTCGAAGCATCCAATACCATGGACCGAAAACCATCGCGTCCAAAAAACATGCGCGAAAATCATCCACAAAACCATAGGTGGGTTCGCCCAACCTAACATAGGTTCCAAAACCAAAATTTTTCGGGGTGCTGCCCCGGACCCCATAGAGTGGGGTTACCTGCACCCATCAAACCCCCTGTGAACCCCCCGGTATGTAATTGGGGCAACGAAGGGGGGGCTCTGCCCCCCCTCTAACCCCCTCGTTAACTACATGGGCTAGTCGTGGAAAGAATATAACACAACCCAACATTTTTATTTTAAAATTATGTGTCAAGCATGATAAGCACCAGTATTGCAGCAAAGATGCTACAACTCCTGGGGCTACTGACTTTACTTCATCAACCTGGGGTTCATACAAACTTGGAGGTGATAGTGTTGTATACATAAATAGATGTAATTGGTCCACTCTTTGTCACTATTGAGTTGGGGCGATAGACCACTAGGGTTTCTCAAACCAACCTTTTATTGACTAGAAGAAGTCTAATTACCAACTTGGAGAAGGGAAATTTATCCTAATTGGAAGAAAAGAAATGATGTCTATTGCATAAAGGAAATACTGAAAGAAATGCTTGCAAAACAACATGAAATCCTCTATCTACTTGCTAACATACTTTTCTTGCAAAAGAACCCTATTTTAACATGTGAGGTTTTAATTAATCATGAAATCTAATCTAGAGAGTGCTAACTGTTGTGTGCAAGAATAAATATAAAATAACTTTTTCTTTTTATCTTTTTACTTGAAAAATGTAAATGCTAATCTTGCTTGGTTCTTTGGCACAGAAGACAGGTGTGGAGAAAAAGGAGGTAAATGGTTCAGATGGTTTGGAGGGAAATTAGGGGCCTAATCCTGACTTTAGTGATGATTTTTCTCAAATCGGGATCAAAACAGTCTACTACAGGTTTTCCTACGGGATGTCTACAGGAAGTACTAGTTCACTTACAGGATCCCATGTTTTACTACAAGAACATGCCGAAACCTTAGGGATTAGTCTATAAGGTGCGATGGAGATTGGAAAAGGTGAATAAGGAGGGAATAAGGCAATGGAGTGGTAAGCACTTACCTAGAAATCAAGACAAAGATTTAAGATGGTTGGATTTTCTCAATGGAGATGGCAAGTTTTCCTCATAAGACAAGAATTTGAATTGAGACCTTAGTGACTTTTCGTAATCATGGGTGGATATGGCTTGACAGAGGCTGATGAGATGAGGTATCCCTGTAATTTAGAAACTCCTACAACAACACACATCATTCTTGTCATTTATACATGAATCCATCAAAAACAAGAAAGGTTTATTCACATAGAGGCAAAAAACAGAGTTATCACTGTTTATTTGCTAAGTCCATGCATGGAAGTGCTTGGAACCAATATGAAAGTGAAATGAAATCAGTGCAAAACCTAAGAGATTAGAAAATACCAATTGCAAATTATCTATGAAACTGAAAGATAATGACCTAACTAGCAAGAAAACCCTAGATTACACAAAAAGCAAGAATTTTGCCCTTTTGGGCTGTATGAGAAGTGTTCCTCAAACCATGATCCCTACAAGGGAGAAATGAGGTGAAAACCACTTATTGTCAGCCTTTTTGGAATATCCTCTTATCACTACAATGATACTATTTGAAATATTCACAAATGGAAGCAAACTAATTAAATCTGCCAATACTTGCAAATTAACAACAGCAAGATCAGTTTAACTCTAACTATGAAGATAACCTAAGCATACATATACAAAAAGGGGAACCTCTGCTTCTAGGAATGGGCCCTAACCCAAGAGCTTCAGCCCTATGAGTCAACTCAGTGTTGGATCAAGGGAATGTTGCTCATTTTCATTAAAGAAATCAGAAATACATAAGAGTGCTTGGTTACAATGCTTCAACTCGAAAACTGCTTAGCTATCTTAAACAAAAAATATGAATCCTAATGAGACCCTATGCCTCTTGATTTATACAACTAAAGCAACCAACAACTTCCTTAAATTTAGGGAGGCTTGGCTCCAACCTCGAGATCAACTGGTCTTCAACTGTCACTGGCTTGGCTACGAATGAACTTCATGACTCGACTTCTTGCAACTCCGAGTTGATGATATTTGATTGAGGAATCTTCAAGTGAGAGAGGAGTTAAGGAGGGAGATCCTGTCTCCTAGAATCCCTCTTACTTATCTCCATTCGAGTTCCTGCACTTTAATTAGCCAAAATTTTCTCCAAAACCTGCAATCAATGCACATTAGACCACTAGACATGACATATCATCTTTACTCTCCTCATTAAGCAAAACATAATTAAAACATGTAAAGAATGATGAGAAAAGTTGATTTTAGTAAGCTAGAGGTGTATTAAGGTCCATATAATTTATCCATTGATCATCCTCATCATCACCCCCTACTAAAAATGTTGCTCATCCTCTAAGAAACTCAATCTATGTCCATGTCTTTCATTACTTTGGTGGTCGCCTTGACATTCCAGGCTTCTATTGTAGTCTCCTCCTCATGTGGATAAAACCATGCATTCCTCTCTATTTCTTCCCACTAATTTATTTATTCTTCTTCCTTTCTCCCCTATAACATACCTAAAATAAATGGTGGACTGATTCTTAATCCGATCCAGTTGACCTTGAGTCTTTGTAGTGCTTTCTTATACATTGGGACTCTCTCTAGTGCATCCTTCGTTCTATCAGGAGAATGATATTCTATGATCTTTAGGTTGTAAGGTAAGGTGTTCCATCTCCTTTAGGAGGCTTGTTGGCTGTCATGTCCTAGCAATCTTAGCATGTCTTCAAAATGAGTGACTACTTGTTCTTGTACAACAAGGTATCATTGTGCAAGCTTGGGATCAATTGCAATGAGGTTGTGAGTGTTGATGACAACCATTAGGTTAAATTGCTCTGCTTTGCTGAAAAGGGGTTTTGCTTCTTCTCTTTCCAATACCTTTTTCATTTCTGTAGCATTGGCTTCCTTATTACTCATCCAAGATGCCAAGGCCATTAGTTGTAACTCCCCTAGATTTAGATTGGAGTCCCACACATTTAAATTTGTTAGAGCTAGATTGTGTAGGTAGAACTCAGATATCTTTGCTCTATCCTCCAGGGTGCTTTGATCACAGAGGTCAATGAATTTCCTGTATTCTTGGAAAGGCATAATTCCTCTTTGTGCTAGGGTTTTTATCTGAAACTACAACCATTGTTCTTTGAGGTATAAGGCATATGACTTTGCTGGCATCCTGCATTGAATTACCTCCATGGATAAACTTGCCATAGTTGCCAATTGGCCTTCCTTTTCCTGTATGTGCTTCCTTAGCCATGTGTTCTCAACTTCTAATTGAGATTTCATCATTGATTCCCCATCTCTTATGCTACTTAATTCTCTGCCCATTTCTTGTAGCTTCTCTTCCATGTGACCTATTGTTACAGGTCTATTTGGGCACATCACTCCCATCATTCAGATCAGTACTTTTGGGGCTCATCAAACCCTAATTCAATTACTTCATTCCCTAGACAAGTCATCACATTGAATTCCATCATTCCTAAGAGTTTCATGGCCTGAAGACATCCTAAAATGACTCCTTGAGGGACCAGTGCAACCTTGGTCAAGGTAAATGCACTGCAAAGCACTTAGGCCCATTCAACCCTTCTCTACAGAGAACCTAGGTCCACTTTGACCTGCATTGGGCGACATTGAGCGAAATCTTCATAGGGTTCTAGGAATATTCCTACATTCTAGACCAATCTAGAATATTCCCACCTCTTATCCTCTCCTATGAGCTTGAAATTGGATAGCGAATGAATCAAATAACCTCCTATCCTCTCATCCCTTCCTCCAAAACCACCTCTGTTTCCCTGTAAATTGTGCACTCATCATATTGATCAGGGGCTGGACTTTGAAGAATTTGTAAGGAGATACAGTTGGTTTGAGGTTTGAGATCATAAGCAAGTATTCTTATGTTGTCGGAGTGTTGTGCTTCTAGTGTGATGAAGGATGGAACTCAAGCTGGATGAGTGACATGGGATCAGACTTCTTTGGTTGTAACTCTTCCTTCTACTTAATAAATTTGTTTACACCTTTTCCCATATTCTTGTCTTTATGTATGATGATTAATGTGTAAATTCTTTCGATTCCATTTGCTTATAGTAGATAGATCTCTTGCTTTGATTGGTTTTTGTCCTCTGTTTATGATTGCAGTTATTGATCAAGCGGATTCAATTCGAGAAGGAGCGACGGGAGCTATTTAAAGGAGACAAATGGAAGCAAAAGATAACAGGTAGGTCCCTTGTCTTATTTATCTTCTATAGGAAAAGGTTAAACTTTTTAATTATGTTGTTCTAAGTGTAGCTACCCACTTAGGGAAGTTGTGTTTATCCGTATATGAAAAATTCTACATAAGAAATTGGCAACTCTGCTAGGGAACAATCATCGTTCCGGGTAGTTTATCCTCATCCTAGTACACCCTAGTAGACTTTTGTTGCCTCCATTGATCTTATTTCAGCCTTTTTGAAGTGTTTATTGGTAAAAATTTGTGCTTGAAAGTCCCTTGAATGGCCTCTCTGGTACCAGTGTGGGCTTGGTCTGGACACAATGCGCTGCAAAGCACCCTTAGCTTGATGACAGTGCTCTGAAGTGCACTATCTCCCATTCAGGGCTTCGTTGATCCTCCTTAGGTCAAAAATCCCACCTTTGGCTTGGTTTTTTCCAAATTTCCTAATGTTTTTGCTTGTTGAAAGATCAATGATTGTTGTGTCTCTGAAATCAAGTTGTGTTTCTTTTCCTAGCCCTACTTTGGCCTTGATTGTTTAGTGTTTCTTAATTGATTTATTTATCATTATCAATTCATTGTCAAAGTTAGCTTATAGTCGATTAATCTTTGCTAAAAGGAAAGTGGCGTAAAAGTCTTCATTTCTTTCGAAAAGGAACTGTCGTAAAGTCTTCGTTCTTGCAAAAGATTGATTGATTGTATGTGCATTAGTTTCCTTTTGTTCATCTCAACATTAAAGGAATTGAAAAGAAAAGCTTGCGTTGTGCATTGAAAATATTGTGTGTGCTTGTAGGAATAGTTTAAGGAAATTGCATTAGATGTGATTTATGCTCTTTGATTAAAAGAATTTGATTGCTCTATCCCTATTAGCTAAGGTTTTCATTGTTCAAATTGAATGAAAAGAATGCTTATCATATTAGTTGCATTCTAGGAATTTCAAAGACATCACATGGTGAACTTGAAAGGAAAATTCTTAATCAAGATCAACTTAAAATTAATCTCAATTAACTTAATGGAGCATTGTCACCTAACGCAAAAGATTTAGAGGTTCTTGGCTAGATACGTGTTCTGTCGTCATAAAACATAGCAGCAGTCGCTAACTTGTTTGCGACACATTCCGAGTGCGATACCTCATTCCACATACGTGAGTATATTGTAGCTTGTCCACGTACCTTCAAGTATATAGGGCGGTGTTATAGTACGTAAAGTATAAAGGAATTCTCTCACTGTGCGATTTCGCATTAGACAGCGCTAACACGGATTGGGCCTCCACGTACTTTCGGGTATATATGGGAGGACTACATTAGGTTGTTATCCATCCTTAAGTAACTGAGTCGATCGAATTATACACTGTGATACACCAAACACATCACTCGGGTAGATTTCTTGCCCATACTTCTCGGTTCGTTGGGAGGTATTCTACATTTCGCAGTTGCTTGGTAATCCTTTCGCCTAGCTTACCCCTTTTTGTTCATTTCTTTTTTGTAATAAAATCAATCAGCAATCGTGGAGGAACATCAACCCTTACCCTATCATTCGTGGAGGACAGCGATTAAACCACATTTACTGCCTGAAGCTACACCTATCCGATCAAAGCGGTCTCGTTTAACTGAATCCAGTACATCACAAACTTCTAGTTCTTCATCTGAATTACCAGAAACACCTATATCGGTAAGTACTATAACCCCAGTTACTCCTACAATTACCAGTACATCTGTTACTGAAGTGGAATCTCCAAAATTACCTAAGGACACTAGAAGTGAACCTAGTGAAACGGCAACCCAAGTTGTCCAACAAGAAGTTGATTCTCAACCCAAAGTTGTTCAACAAGAAATTACTTCTAAACTTGAATTTGTTCAACTAAAAGTTGATCCTGAACCTATCATCGTTCAATCAGAAGTTACTTCTAAACCAGAAGTTGTTCAAGAAGCCCAACCTAAACCTATTGTTCTTTTACTATAACACTTGGATTTTGAAGTTGAACAATCAAAAGTTGTTACGATACCTGAAGACAATCAACTAGTTCATCCTCAGACATCCATAATTGTCGAGACTTCCCCTTTACCTTAGGAAAAAACACCGGAAATCTATTACGGACCTGACGGTGAAATCCTTCCACCTGGTTTGATTTCGATAGAAGAGGACCTAAAGAAGAAACACCCAGAACTCCATTTCATTTTGGAACTGGGCTTTATCTTTATCCTCATACTCCTCATTTTACTACTCCTTTTTATCTTTATTACTTTCGGACACCTGTTGATTCGTTAGGAAATCTATTAGGACATTTGACTATGGAAAAGTCAACATCCCAAACTGTACCATCTATTACAACTGCGGTAGAATCTTCTATCGCTACCTCTTCGATGTTTACTATGACACCTGAGTCACATTCGTATGGTGTTTCGTCCGTCCCACTAGGTTACCAATCTTTATCTGGAACCCATTTAGGTGTTGCTTCTAGCCCTTGGTCTTCACCCATGTCCTCTACAGGAATTTTATCTGGTTCTTCATTAATGGATACTGAACAGCTTGACCCATCAAGTCAATATAAAGATGGTTCATCTGGTTACCATCCAATACGTTCGCTTTACACTGGATTACCCCCATGCGGAGAACAATATGCACAATATCCTTATCCTCCATTTTTTGGGGGCAACCATATGGTAGTATGTCATTGTCTTTAGGTCAACCTGGAATGACTCTTTGTTAGTGGCAGCTAACAATGCCCATTCAACCAAGGCTTGTGTATCCATCACAACCTATGCAATCTGTCTCATCCATACCTACTACGCCTATTGTTATAGCTTTACCTCAGTCGCAAGATCAGTTATTTTTATCTCAACCTGTGCAAGTTGGTCCTTCAACCTCAGATCCCCAAGTTTCAGGTTTATAGATTCAGCCTTCTCAGGCAGTTTTACAACAACTGTTGTGCCTGGAGTCCAACAACCTCAGGCCAGTTTACATTTTACTGGAATGACTCAGACTTACACTGGTTTAGTGTATTCACAACCTATTCAAGCTTACATTGGTGGGCAACAACAGTTATATCAACAACAGTTGTATCAACAACAACAATAGTTTCTCCAACAGCCTTGGCAGCCCCAATATCAACAGCAGCAATTCCAGTAGTACCAACCTCATCCTAGACTTGGTCAACAAGTCTATGCTGGGTTTGGTCAACAACAATTTTACCCAGGTCCTGGTCAACAAGCCTATGCTAGGTTTGGACAACAACAAATGTATCCTAGTGCCCAACAACCACCTTATACTGGATTCGCTCAACAAACTTACCCCTACCAAGTTTATCAGCAGCAAATGACTTATGTTGGTATCAAAAGGCCTATTGCCCAGGCAATCCCATCTTACCCTAGTTATGCTCAACCTGAACTCAATAGGCAGTTGCCTTTTGTTGCAACACTTGAATTACTAGAACTAAATCGGCTTACCAATGATCCAATTCTTTATGCACCTTGGTGGTCGGTGATTCCTCATAAATTACCTTCCGATATTCAAAAATTGAATGGAAACCTTGGAGAAGACTCATCCAACCATGTCATGACTTTTCATTTATGGTGTTCATCAAACTCCCTAAATGATGATTCAGTTAGACTACGTCTTTTCCAGAGAACACTTACTGGTCTGGCTGTGAAGTGGTAAATTGAGTTAGCACGAGCTTCTTTTGATAACTTTATATCCTTAGCTACCACCTTTTTAACCCACTTCCAGTTACCCATACGATATGAAACTGGAACGGAACTATTGACCAACTTTAAATAGACTACTGCTACTCATATCTCTAATCATATTCATGAGTGGTGTCATCGTCGTCGAATGGACAAAACTTATGTTCCTGATCGTCTTTTAGCTGAGTGGTTTATAAAATCTTTGTTTCCATCTATCACCGAGGATGTGGTGAAAGGTGGAGTTGTTACTGAAGAGAAATTAATTGCTCATGTCCAATATTTGGACTTGATTTATACACAGTCTCGCATGCTCTATGACAAGATCCTAAATGCACCCAAACCAACTTATATTGTTCCTCCACCACCATCGAGTAAGTACTCTCATGCTAGTGATGGTGTGATTGGTTCGTCGAGCACACAAATGGCAGGAAGACCATCTGTTCAAACACTTGCCATTTCCAATCAAACTTCAAATGCATATGATAACACTCTTGCTTCCAAAATTAATGTCGTGTCATCTGACAAAGGAAAGAATGAAAAGCAACCAGGAAGCAAGAAGAAGGGGAAAAAAGGAAGAAACAAAATAATCCCCCTCAAGAGAAATCATCTTATTCCTCTCCCTCGGCTAGGAAACCTCGTTACCCATGTTTAATCTGAAATGATGAGCACTTTACATGAGATTGTCCTCACCGCTCTAAAGTCTCAAAACTTCTTAAGACTTCTAGTACATCTGCAGCGTTGACTGATCCTTTTCCGAACCCGAAGACACATATGGTTGCTACAAATCATGCTTCCACTTCCCAAGTGCTTATTCTATCCGCCTCTAAGCCTAAAATTGATGTTTTGGTGTCAACACGTGTTGAGTCTTGAAAATGTCATTCATTTGCATTATACTTTCACTATTATGTCCATTATATCACCTCCATTTCACCTCCATTTCACTACTATGTCACCACATTCATCCCACTTTCATTATCATTGGGCCACCTTTATGTTTTTCCAATATTTATTATTTCTAAGCCTTTTAAGTGAATTTGTGGTTAAACATTAGAAAATAATGTGCATATGCTTATACCTAACAAATGGGTTGAGATTGTTGACATGTGTAGGTTGAAAGGAGACTTCTAGAAGACCCTTATGTGGCACTCTAAGGCCAAATTCGAATTTGGTTGGAAAGAATCATGGGATCATGAGGATATGTGTCACATCTCCTAATTGTATTGTAACTCTAAAAAGACATGTGTCTTATCAGTTCCTATTTTGATTAGGATTCTAGAGGTAGAGGGAGAGATTCATGGATTCTCATTAATGAGATGGCTCTCATCTTTTTGTATAAATAGGAGATCTCTCTCCTTCATTTGCTAGTCTTTTCTTAGTCCTTTTAGCTTGTTAGTCCCATGGCTTTTGAAAGCTTTTATACTTTGTAATTTTGAAGAAATTGAATAAAGCTTTGATGTTCTCAACATGGAAGGAGATGTGAAGTAGATGTCATGGAGCATATTAAGATGTAAGTAGAGTAGATTTCATTTTGTAAATATTGCTTTGTAGAATGTAAGGTAGATTAGATTTTTCATTCATGCAATTTTAATTCATGCAAGTGTGTTTAATTTTGCTTTGATTTCATGACTAATGGCATATGTGATCATCTTGTCTATGTTGCTGACCTTTATTTTTCTAGTTTGATTTTCATTAGTATCATTTCTTTAACTTGCACTTTACTTTCTGCTCTTAGATATCAAGTTGTTCATCTATTGATGGTTCTTTTTCCATAATCAAATAACTTTATTGGAGCCAAAATATCACTTAGTATAGCTTGGTTCAGTTTGCTTTAAGACTCACATTGCTGACTTGTTCATAACTGTTATCACATGATAAATCTAGCTGAAAGGCAAAAAGGTTAAGAAAAGGTTAAAGTAGTGTGATTTGTCTCCTTTATGTAGTGTCACTTAGATTTCACATTTCATTTTCATTTTAAATCAGCAGCATAGATACTGGGCCGATGTCATTAGTTCTTTATTTGATGTCTTTATTTTCCTTTAAGCATTTGATTTCATAGGTGGTAGGGGGCCCCTGCCTTGTATAGTTGTCACTTTAATTTCTTGTATTTCTTTTTCTGATTTTCATGTATATTAATGTACAGTTTGAATTACTGCATTTTATTTTCTTTTTAACATGTATATTATTGTACATAAATTGCTTTCAAGTTGATTGTAGATTAGTGATGCACATAGCCTTTTAATGAACTAATGACGTGATAGAATCATCTTGTCCTTTTGCTGAAGCAGCAAGGATACTGGGTCTCATAGTCATTCTCTCATTATTTGATTATTGCATTTTATTTTGATTGAACTAGTTGTATATTTACACTTTTGTTTAAATACTAACTCCATCAATAACATGTTTTAAGTTCTTTTGAAGTGCTAAGTTTTGGAAGTTACCATTAAGGACATAGGCCTTGTCTTGAAATCTTTATCCATACTTGTCCTTTAAAAGTATTCTTAAGACCTTAGAAAACCAACAAGAACAAAACCCCAAAAACAACATAAACTATAAAACAACGAAGTAAGAGAAAGGTTAACTAAGCACATATAGTGCACCACACTTCATCAGTTTACGATACCCGGATTGATAATTTATGTAGAGCAATTTAAGACATTAAATTGACTAGACAACACGAACTAAAGATTATGGAAATCCACCATCTTCATTGAATAACCAGGCCGTTGATCAACCTAATCCTCCGACTTCGACTTCGTCTGGAACTATTCCACCGCCTAATGGAGTTGTACATAAATCAACATTTAACCCTCGAGCTCGAGCAGCATAGAAATATAACATAGTAGAAGATATTTCTCAATCACCTTCTGCTATGTCAACGCTTGAGGTGCTTCAAAATTGTCCCTCCCAAAAGCAGGCTTTGCTGTCAGCAATTGGTGGAATCGATCCAATGGATTCCAATCTTGTGGTTTTCAACCATGCGGGTTATACGCCACAGTTACCAGCACAATTAGCATTCTTGACTCAATTAAATTCCTTGAATAAACTTATTCATTGAACCATTATTGACAAGGGGGTATCTACTTGTATTAAGACAATGAATTGTTGGAAAACACTTGGCTCACCGCCTTTGTCACGTTCACCAACAACATTAAAAGCTTTTGATGGTCGCACATATATGCCTTGTGGAATTTTGAGTAATCTGCAAATTGAACTAGTGGGAAAAACAGTAACTGTTGAAGTTTAGGTCGTTGACAAACCCATTGACTACAACATTTTGCTAGGAAGACCGTGGGTTTATGCTATGGTTGTTGTGGTTTCAACATACTTTCGTATGATTGCATTCCCTCATAAAGGTGGAATCACAGTTATTGATCAACTCGCTTTCTTCGCCTCTAGTTCACAGGCTACTGGAAGCATTCTGTTAGTTCATGGACCCCCGCTATCTCTTCAAAACATTGGTGTAGGTCTTTTCAAGGATTCTTCCCTAATGGGTACTTTTTCACTACCGTCACCATCAAACATGGCAGAAGTGGCAAAAGTTGAGACTTGCAACATGATATCTTCCACTTCATCTGATTTAAGGAAGATTACCAATAGTACTGAAGTTGATAGTAGTAATGAAATCATGCCGCTAAGCCCCATTGAGCTTGCATAACAATCAATATTTCTAGCTTACGCGGCGAACCCAAATCCATCTTCGCCAATTGTATGGGTAGATCATTCATTAGAATATGATACTTCCTCTGATCCTTTTTCACGTATATTTTCTACTGATGAAGGAATCATCCAATCATGATGACAGAAAAAGAACCATGGGAAGATTATCATCATCGTTCCCATCTTCCAGATCACATAGAAAAATTTTCAAATGAACTTAATCACCCTTCAGTTGTTGATTTTCTTTCGAATTATGTTTTTATAGATATAGTGGATTCCAAGCGAAACTTTTCAAATATCGAAGAAACTATTTCTATCAATATTTTGAGAAAACCTAGAGTTGTAGAAAATATTCATGTTGGAAAATCTCGTTCTCCATCAGAACTTGATATTATCATGCTCTCTTTCGTGAATTCTGAGATATATTTGCATGGTCATATGAGGAGATGCCAGGTATTGACTCTAGTATAGTTGAACATGAAATTAAAATGTATCCTGATGTCAAACCAGTGCGACAGCGCCTCCATCCTGTTCATCCAAAGAAGGCTGCTGCCATTAAAGCAGAAGTTGAAAAACTTTTGCATGTTGGTTTCATATACCATGTTCCTCTTACTAATTGGGTTTCCAATATTGTTCCTATCATGAAGAAATAAGGGACAATACGAGTGTGCGTCGATTATAGGGATGTTAATCAATCTTGTCTAAAAGATAATTATCCCACTCCCTTTATCGACCAGATTATTGATGAAGTCGGATGTGAAATATTTTCATTTATGGATGGTTTTTTCAGCTATAATCAGATCAATATCTACCCAAAGGACCAATCTAAAATTGCTTTTATTTGTCCATGGGGCACCTTCGCCTACAGGAAACTTCCTTTTGATTTGAAGAACGCAGGGGCCACTTTTCAGAGGGAAATGAACTATGCCTTCCATGACATCAAACACATTGTTCAACCATACCTTGATGATTTACCTGCTCATTCACGAAAGCGCACTGATCACCCGCAGCATTTGAGAGCTATATTTTTACGATGTCGACACTACAAAATACGACTCAATCCACATAAATGTGTGTTTTGTGTTCGTTCTAGTTGTTTGCTTGGTTTCATAGTGTCTAAGGAAGGAATTCAACTCGACCGCCTCACGGTTTAGGCAATTCTTGACTTGCCTCCACCTTCCAATATACTAGAGTTACAAAGACTCCAAGGGAATGCTAACTTTCTGAGGAGTTTCATTCCCAATTATGTTGAAATGGCTAAATGATTTACTCGTCTTTTGAAAAAGGGGATACCCTTCCATTGGGATTAGGTTGCGCAAGCTTCCTTTGATGCTCTTAAAGATACCTTGATTAAAGCGTCATTAATGTATTCCCCAAATTATCAAAATGACTACTTCTTGTATCTCGTTGCTGCAGATACAACCATTGTGATGATTTCAGTCCAACAAGAAGATGGGATTAAACATCTAATATATTATTTGAGTCGTAATCTCAATGATACAGAAGTTAAGTACTCTTACATCAGAAAGTTAACTTTGGCTACTTTTCAAGCTGTACAGAGATTTCGCCACTATATCCTGCTCCGAAAGACCACAGTGATTTTGAATTGCAACCCTATGACATATATTTTGTCACGTCAATTGTTGGGGGGCAAATACTCAAAATGGATCGTCATTTTGCAAGAATTTGATTTGGAATTCATCAAATCCAAATCAAATAAATCTCTAGTTTTCGTCGATCTTCTTTGCGACCTTTCCTCGAATACCATTGATTCAACATCAGAACCATCAATTTTGGATGAGTCTTTGTTCCTGATTTGGTCATTTGACCCTTGGTATGGAGATATTCTGATTTATCTCCAGACCCAAACTTTCTGGCCCAATACCTCTCGCTCGCAACAGCAACGTATTCGATACCAAGCCAAAGATTATCTGATCATTGGGGATACTCGTTACCATCGTGGTATCAATACGATTTTACGGAGGTGCCTCACACATGAGGAAGCCGAGAAAGTTTTGAATGATTTCCATTTAGGTGCTTGTGGTGGACACTTATCTAGTTATGCTACCACACAGAGGATTCTCTATGTTGGTTACTTCTGGCCTACCATATTCAAAGATTGCATCATTGTTGTCAGAAGCTGTCATGTGTGCCATATCTATGACCGTAAATCTAGATTAGCACCTGCACCGTTGCATCCTGTCATCGTTGTTGGACCATTTGCCAAATGGAGCATTGACTTCATGACATGTAACCCTCACTCGGCCGGGGGGCATGGGTACATTATAGTCGTCATTGACTATTTCACAAAATGGGTCGAGGCGATGCCTACATTAAACAACAGTGGCGAGACGACTGCACTTTTATTTTTCAACCACGTGGTTGCCCAGTTTGGTGTACCACAAGCTATAGTTACAGATCATGGGTCGCATTTTCGCAATCACATGATGACTGAGTTAACTACCAAGTTAGGACTTTCACATGATAGTTCTACTCCTTATTATCCGCAAGCTAATGGACAAGTTGAGGCCATCAACAAAGTCCTTAAGTGAATGCTTCAAAGAATGATAGGGGTTCATAAACAAAACTGGCATTTAATCATGTACTCTACTTTGTGGGCATATCGAACCTCGGTAAGGAATGCAACTGGATTCACACCCTTTCAATTGGTGTATGGTCTGGAGGCAATCTTGTCGATACAATGTGAAATTTCATCTCTTAAACTCGCAATTGACTTGTTACCTGACACTTTTGATGAAGAATCGTGTTTCTTAGAACTCATCCATCTAGATGAAACCCATCGTGAAGCCGCATCGGCTAACGAATCACATAAGAAACGAATCAAGGTGCAATACGACCAAAATGTCAAGCCTCACATTTTCTCATAAGGAGACCTGGTCTTGCTTTATGATCAGGAAGCTGATAAACTACAAGCAAGAAAATTTGAACCACTATGGATGGGCCCTTACATTGTCAAACGTGTTCTGGAAAAAGGTGCCTACGCATTGGTGGATTATGATGGAATTCCATTGTCACAACCCTGAAACGAGTTGTATCTCAAGCATTACTATGCTTAATTGAGTGTAGTAAAATCAGCGTATATATGCTTTAATTGCATGTGTGTGTGTCAGTGTGTGTTTTAGAATTTTTATGTGGTTAGTAATCCTCTTTGCATTTTTTGCAAATGTTAGAATCTTCATAACCATTTGTTGGTTACGCCGATGGTGCTAATCGTAGTACGCAGAACCTATCTTCTGCAACATGGGCCATTTTCACTCCATGTGGTGAGTCAGTGAGTTTTCAAGGGATTTGTATCGATCGTTCTAAGAACAATATAGCTGAGTATAGCGCATTGATCGAACTTCTCTCTGATGCCATTTCACTTGGCATTCACTGAATCATCATTAGGTTGGACTCACAACTCGTCATACTACAACTTACAAGTGTTTATACCATCTGAAACCCAACTATTCTTTGTATGTTCCTTAGAGTTTGTATTTTGGAAAGACATTTTGAGTACATTCAATATCAACATATTTCCAGAAAGTTTAACACATTAACTGATTCATTAGTGAACTATGTGTTAAACAGACATTTGCGACACATGTAAAAGTAAATTTTCAATTCACATCATTAGTTGAATAGGATTGCACATAACCATATATAAAAACTCTGAAAGTAAAAATAGATAGATGTTTTAAAGTTTTTACAAAATTTGTGTCCAAGACATGTTTGGTCATCTGACCTCAAAACTCAAAATGCATACAAAAATCATCCTAAGTAGACCTAGTGATGCTCATGATAACAGGTCACAGCGTGAGCTATCATGTGCAATAGCCTCATCCAACGGCTAGGAACACCAATAGTATGGCGCTACAGCCTCATAGGTAACTCCTCGATCTGGACATCCAGAATACCGAGGGTTAACCCCTCTACATGATCCTACAACTCTGCCAGTGTCTCGGTCAAATCCAAATCCTGGAGAACTGCTCTCCTGACATTTCTTTGCGCTAGTCCACCTGCCTCCTGTTGATGTCCCATAGGTTGAACAGTACCAACATCTGTATGCATGAGAACGGTTTTAGTTTAGTCTTGGAAACATCAAAAACATAAAAACATGTAGAAACTTAAAAATCAAAAACGTTTGGTAAAAAAAAATTACCTATGGTACCCCATTAAGCGCCCACTGTTAAACTCAAATCTGGATCTCCACGAAAATCCATCCCCGTGTATGGATGCTCCTCGATGACAATGTGTTGTCAATCAAGACAACTGAAGAATGTAGTATAAAATGTGATTGATGACTGACCATCATGTCTAGCCATCAATTTGACCCACCTTTTCATCCGTGGATCTCTAGGACTAACTACACCCAGTGTTACATGTTGAGGTTGCATCAATGGAATTCTCTCTAAGGTAAAAGCGATTAAGAGTGATCCATAGCTAAAATTCTTCGTCTTACCACTCTTTACCTTTGTCAGCTGCTCTTTCATTGAAGAAAGTACAACCTCACACTAGTTGAATACAGTTGGCTCAAGACACTCAAGCGCATACTATATGTATGATCTATTCACTAGATGAAGTGTCACATTGCCTGCCAACTTTGTGATAGTGAAAAGGATTGTTCTCAAAGGAAAATCACGTACATCCCTGATGTTTATTTTCCCATCCTTGCTAGGCTGTGTACCTGGCCAACAAAACTGTCAAATGTAGTCCCTCACTGATTCACCCCCATGGGCAAATCCTGAAAGAGAAATGGGGGCACCATGTCTCGACAACCCAGTAAGAAAGTAAACATCATCGATCATAATAGGGACCACTTTGTCCCTTATGTGAAAAGCCTGATCCGTTGGATCCCATGCATGAACTAAGAACTGCAATAGTTCTAATTGTTGCCTCATCCCAGACAACCTGAAGTATTTGAGCAACCCACAGTTTCTGAGGGCCTCAACAGTACCCGGATCATTTAGGGAAACCATGTCTTGTTCTTCATGCTCTCTTTCTCACCAAGTAATGGACATTCTGATTCGATCAAAGCCTGAAATCAAACCATAAGCTTAGTTAGGATCCATTTCATGCAAAAAACTAGAGAAATTTTGGGCCAAACAGGTGAAACAAATTTGTGAAACTCGCCCAGCGCAGCCCAGGTCAGGAGACAGTGCGCTGCAGAGTAGGTACCCTTCTGTTTGGGTGCTCTGCAGTGTAGTTTTCGATGTGGAAGGCTGTGTTGATCCCAGGGTGAAATATACTAACCCCAGGGGCCCCAAAAATCTAAAAATTTGCCTGAAACTGCAAAATAATGACATGAAAAGAAATATAAGGGGTAGATCTTCTACCTAGTCCAGACGGCACAAGAAATGATCCACGGAATCTCTCACAATCAACTGTTGAAGATCAAGGTAAAAAACTGGTTCAAAGCACAAAACTGAATGGTAAATATCAAATGGTGAAAATGACATGGTAAATTCTTGTTTTATGTTTATTTCATGATCATTAAATGAATAAATTTTAATATTTACCTATTTTTACCAATAAAACAGGTATGTTTGATCCGTTTGGTGTTGCTTTTAACATATTTACAACTGATACAGTGAATTTGATATGTACGATCGTGAATTGTACTTTGACCACACAACATACTTTTATCTCTTTTTCGAGCTCTATTAAACATCAAAAAAGGAACCCCCTTGGAGTCCTCTTTAAGCTCTTTCCAGACTCTTGAAATATGAAAAGATTGTCGGGTGCTTGTCCTTTTCAGCTCGTTAGCGGATTGGAAATGACATCTACTCCCTTTTCTAGACTGAAATTGATTATTTACGAAAAGGGAATACGTTGATCAAACACGACCAATAGGTTCTCTCTCATATTATTTTATGCTTTTTCGGCCTTGAGAGACAAATCTACGAAAAAAAACTTGTGGAATGTTCTTTTTGTCCCTTTTCAAACTCTCTAAACATGAAAAGGACCGAGTTATCATTGTCGTTACACTCGTTAAAACATCAAATAGCGACAAACTTTTCCATCATGACAAGACCGAGTTTCACCTTCGCTAGACTCATTAAAACATCATATGGCGATGGATTCACCCAAAGGGTGGAATTATACAACAAGCATATGTTATACTCCTCAAGCTTGATAGAAAATAAAGAGGTACTAGTCAGCAATGATTGGGGAAAATGGGAAAAGGGGTAAACCACTTTATGGTAGCAGGTCGCTCTTGAACATGACACTTTCACTTCATCTCTATGACTAGATGGGTTGGGTTTTCTTCTTGATGGTTATCATACCTATGGTCTATTATACCATCCATCACTTTGGTTTTGGGTCAATGCTGCCAATTCATTCAATGTCACCGACATGTTCAAGATAACTCACTCAATTAAATTCATCCTTTGCAATACTCATAAACCTTCATTTTAATGACCGCCATTCCTGAACCTTGTTTCGTCAGTCACATTTTGTCTCCAAAAATCATTACTTTTGTTTCATTTCGTTGATGTGGGATACATCAAGGCCCTCCTGTGACGAGTTTCTTCTTGTTGACATTACCACATTATCCAAGAAGTTGACTTAGAAACACCCTTCCAGTACCTTGAGGCTTGCATACATCAATGGCAAGTTTCTTGCTTCCGGCGATAGGTTGACATCACTGGCCTTCAACCAAAAGACTTCATATGGTGTTCGATATCAAAACATCCATTCACACCATGCAGAATGTACTGCAATACCTTGATAATCATTATCATTATTAGTGATTTCTCTCACGTCTGTTAACGGCTTACATCATTGGTTGGTAATTAGACGAAGTCTTCCCATGTTTGACTTCAGATCATATATTCACATGGTTAGACTCATACTTGAGTGAACGATTGAATGAGATAGAAGACCCTGGATCTAGTTTCATCCATCCGAGTTGCGATTTCAGAAGATTACTAAATCATCTGTACAATGGCTTTACTCTGATGGTCATCCCATCATGGGTCTATATCTATAGAGGACTATCTATGTACATGTAATGAAAGTTTATATGTTGAGCATGGGTATGCCTTCCCTCAGCAATTCATGAAAAATCCAAAATATCATGATATTATATATTGTAATTGATGGAGGTCACCATCCACTTCGGAACCTCCTCTTCACATCGTAAAGCATATCACTCAACATTATCATTTTCGACTTCATGCTTTAGGGGGAAACTATTACAGGTATATTTGGGCACATCACTCCCATCATTCAGATCAATACTTTTAGGGCTCATCAAACCCTAATTCAATTGCTTCATGCCCTAGACAAGTCATCACATTGAATGCCATCATTTCTAAGAGTTTCCTAGCCTGAAGACATCCTGAAATGACTCCTTGAGGGACCTCCACAGCCTTGGTTAGGGGTAAATGCACTGCTGAGCACTTAGGCCCATTCAATCTTGCTCTACAGAGCACCTAGGCCCACTTTGACCTGCGCTGGGCGAGATTGAGCGAAATCTTCATAGGGTTCTGGGAATATTCCTACATTCTAGACCATTCTAGAAGATTCCCACCTCTTATCCTATCCTATGAGCTCAAAATTGGATAGGGAATGAATCAAATAACTTCCTATCCTTTCATTCCTTCCTCCATGGAAACTAATTCCCAAATTAATGCCCCATTTATGACAAAACCACCTCCATTTCCCTATAAATTGAGCACTCATCATAGTGATCAGGGGCTGGACTTTGAAGAATTTGTAAGGAGATATTGTTGGTTTGAGGTTTGAGATCATAAGCAAGTATTGTTATGCTACCGGAGTGTTGTGCTTTTGGTGTGATGAAGGATGGAACTCAAGCTGGATGAGTGACATGGGATCAGACTTCTTTGGTTGTAACTCTTCCTTCTACTTAATAAAGTTGTTTACACCTTTTCACATATTCGTGTCTTTATGTATGATGATTATATGTGTAAATGCTTTCGATTCCATTTTCTTATAGTAGATAGATCTCTTGCTTTGATTGGTCTTTTTCCTCTATTTATGATTGCCAGTATTGATCGAGCTTAATCAGTTTGAGAAGGAGTGATGGGAGTTATTCAAAGGAGACAAAGGGAAGCGAAAGATAACAAGTAGGTTCCTTGTCTTATTTATCTTCTATAGGAAAAGGTTAAACTCTTTAATTTTTTTGTTCTAAGTGTACCGACCCACTTAGGGAAGTTGTGTTTATCTGTAGATGCAAAATTCCACATAACACCTACATCCTCCACCCCTTTTGATTTAGCAATTTGCATCCACTAATGTGTTCTTTCTCTCTCTTTTTCAAGTTCAAAGAATAGAGGAATGGTGAATTTTTTTGTTATAACCCTATCTCCTTCAATGAATCTATAGTAGGATATGAGGTTTGGCTATGGGCTAGGCTCCTTTAGCTCCTCGGCCTCTTCCTCTATTTTTTCTTGAGTAATTCCTTCCTCTTTTCCTTCCCTTTTCCCTTGCAGCCTTTCTTGATCTTTTTTTTGTGTTTCATGTAGGTTTGACAAGGTTTCTTGTAGGATTGTTTCTGCTTCCTGTAGGTATGACTGTGTTTCCTGTAGAAGACCTTTTCCTTTTGTTGAGGCTGACCTGGTGACGGGTCTCCTAAAATAGGCGATTGGTGACTTGGGAGAAGCTTTCTTTGATGCTCCTTCTCCTTCCTTCTTCCCTAGAGGGACTACTTTCTCTTGTTGTTTTGGTGAGTACTCTATGACAATTGGAGTCTTGGTAGGGGTTTGAGGTCTCCCTTGTTTAATCTGGGTGCTCTTCCTTGTCTTGAAGTAAAGTGGAGTTTGCCTCCGTCTCTTTCCCTCTGATTTGATAGATGTACTTAGGGCAGTTAGACTAGTTGATGCCTCCTCCTCTGTAGGCTCTAGAGACACCCTTGGTGATTATTCTTCTTCCTTACTCTGTTTTTCAGAATTTTGTTCATCCTCATGTACCTCATCCTCTTTTTCTTCTTCTTTCTCACACTTTGTTTCTTCTTGTTGTTCACTAGCAGTAGGGCTTCTGTAATACTTAATGGCTTAAATTGCTCCTTCTTCCTGCATGTTTGCAAATGTTGACCATGCAATAGCAATTCTTAAATTGTGTAGAGCATCTTCCAGGATGAGTTTGATCAACCCATGATGTGCTAGCTGTTGATTTTTTCCTTCTTGTAACTTGATGGTCATGTCTATTATTGATTGTAACAGAAAATAAGGTAGACTAAGTTTGTTATGAGGAGGTGTTTATTCTCCAAATCTTAGCTCATGGAGGAGTCTAAAGTGGTATCCATACACTACACGGTATCTACCTTCACAAGAAATGTACTTGATGATGTGGTAACTTACCTCATTCCAAGGATATGGAATGTTTTCCCTTCTAACCCCATTTTGTCTTCAGTTGGTTCTTCTCCCTCCAGGAAAAAAATTTCTTTGCAAGAGTGTTGTTAGTCTTGTCTTCTAACTCCATTGCAACCTGAGGAGGGAGTGTCGTTATCCTGCTAATACTCTCAGGGGTAATTTCTACTAACAAACCCTTCACTACAGTAGTGGAACTAGCTCTAGTGAGAGGTATGAGTGACATTGCAAATTCTCTAGCCACATCATCATCGTATCCCCTCAGTAGCTCAAATAACCATGTCCATTGATGCCTTGTAAATATTTATACCACAGGAGGATGATGGTGTATTCTGGTTGTGTTGGTGGGCTCTCTTTTGTTGAAACCGCCTATCATTTTTTTTTGGAAATTCTTGTTTGAGTGAGGTTTGGGTGGCTATAATTTAGGAAGTCTGGTAGGTGATTAGGTTTTAGACTTTATCCTTCACTAACCTTCACAGAATTCTCTCTACCTTTATGCGTATAGAAAATACTCAAAAGAAAGGAGGATTTCTTCTTTTTAGATGAAAAACACAGAAGGTATGGCACCTACCTCTCTTTCCTATGCTCTGGTGATGAGAACTCTTGAATTGATTACACTCAGTGTCCTCTTGCAACTCTGTGTGGTGATTCTCTCTATATCATGTAGCCTTCCTGTAGTTTCATATAGGTGCTCTTGTTTGTTGTAGATGTTGTTGTTTCCTGTAGGTTGCCACTGTAGGGATGTCGAGAGTAACTTCTTCTTTCAATGACTCCTCGAAGTTGCCTATGCCTTCAGATTTTCGAAATAACTAATACTTCGCATGGGAGTCAGTGATTACTTATACTTGTGTATGATTTCGTCGGGTGATGTGTTGGCTAGCCGAGTATGAATACCTTCTCTCGGACCGTTGGTCCCACTACAAGTTCATCATATCACCTTTCCTCGTAATCATCTCCCACTTTTATTCTTTGTATCTTAACCACTTCTTTTTATTCATTCCCCTCTTTTTTTTATGTGACCTTACCACGTGTGGAGTTGACTAATTCTTTCTCTTCTCATTATCTGACCGAGGGTGGCCAAGTTAACTAGCCACCTTCGCTTATAAAATCAACTTTGTGCCTCATTCCTATAGTTGAATCATATTCATACCTATGAGGGAGAATTGTTGAGATGACATACCTGTTGGTCCTTTGATTTGCTGATGCATGTTGGAGAGTGTTGTTCATTCATTGTTCTTTGAGTTGGCTACATATTATTTAACTATGTTTTTTTCTTCTTCTTTTGTTGATGAGTTTCTCCCTTGATGATGTACAAGTATTGGATTTTGTTGTTGTTGAAATCTTGAGGAGCTTCCTCATCACTATGATCCTTGTGTTGAAGGTGGATTGGAGTTGTTGTGGTATTTTTTGTGGAATAGGCTGCTACAGGAATTCCTACTGGATGTCTATAGGATGTCCTATAGCTACCTTTTTCTTGAAATTTTGCTTCTGAAGTTGAATGGGTATTGGAATGAGTGGAGGATGTGGTTATGGAGTGGAATATGAGGTATGTTGTTGTGGCATGTATCTTTTTGATGTTTTTTTCTTTTTTTCTATTTTCTAACTTGACTTCTTTGATGGATACAATGGCAACATGGTCATGGAGGGTGTTGGCTGAGGTATGGTGAGTTTAATGGATCTTTTCATAACCCAAAACAAGTTTGTGTCACAATTTTTCCACTGGACAACCCTTCTTGTGCTTTTTCAAGGCCTCTTGTAATACCTACATGAAATTCCTGTAGTATTACAAGGAATCCTGTAAAAAAAACATAATTGCTTGGAATTGGAATCTGGAGTTGAGTATGGAGGAAATGAGATGGATGAAGGAAAAAATGGTTTTTGGTAGGTTCTGTTGTCCTCTATAGCCTGTACACATCATTTTTTTGCAAACCTGCAAAAACAGAATTGTTACTTTTTGCATATTTTTCTCTTTTTTCATTTCTTTTTTTTTATTCTCTTTTTTTTTTCTGAAAAGACAACTAGGCTGCCTCAAAGGAGGTTTTCATCTCGGTTGCCTACCCTGGGCACCTCACAAGAGATTTTCACCCAAAGATATTTTTTTTTCTCTTTTTTTTAATACTCTTGGGCTACCTCAAGAGGTTTTCAACCCAAAAGTTGGACTCATGTACCTCATGGAGGTTTTCACCTATGTCCCTTTATTTTTCTTTTTTTCCATTTTCTAAGAACTTGGTGAGGTGGAAGCTGAGACTTCTCCGATCACCATCACTGCCTTGCTAATGCTAGTAATGAGTTCCTGCTTTGGTAAGGGCTTCTTGTAGACCTTTAACCTATACCATTAACAACCAAAGGGATACCTTCCGCATCGATGGCTCTTATCTGAACAACACCATTGTCATGGAACTTTTCTATCACATATGGTCCCAACCATCTACTCATTAACTTGCCTTTGAAATCTTTGTACCTGGAGTCATTCAGTAAGGCCCAATCGCCTTCTTAAAATAGTTTGTCCCTGATATTTCTGTCATGTCAGATTTCCCTTTGTACTTGAGTCACTTCTGTGTGCAGGAGGTCCTGCATCCTAATTTTATTTAACCCATTTAGTTGGAGCAACCTTTCTTGTTTTACCCTTGTGACATCTATATCCAGTTGTGTTTCCATCCTTAAGGTGTTCTATTCAAATTCAATGGACAACATGGCTTTCTTCCCATAGGCCAGCTCATAAGGAGTGAAGCCAGTGGTGGTTTTCCAAGTAGTATTGTAGGCCCAGGTGGCCTCCACCAATCTGTATGCCCAATTCTTTCTACTGCTGCTAATTACCTTGGTCAGAATGTCTTCCAATGCTCGGTTGGTTACTTCCACTTGCCCATTAGCCTGTGGATGGTAAGGAGTGGATATTTTGTGCTTGATATTATGTTGGCTTAATAGATTTTTCAATCATGTGAGATGTAAATTGACTGCCTTGATCAATATCCAACTCTATAGCATATCCAAACTTATAAAACACATTCTCCCTCAAAAATTCAACCACATTTTCTTCTGTTGTTACCTTGATAGCTTTGGTTTCAACCAATTTTGTTAAGTATTCGGTGCACACAATGATGTACTTCTTCTGTCTGGATGGAGGGTCAATGGGCCTAATGAAATCCATTCCCCACTTTTCAAATGGCTTGAAAGTCATATGAGGTTGTAGGGGCATTACATCCCTGGGGATAGGCTTCCCCATCCTTTGGCACCGATCACACTAGCTGGTATACCTTTTTACATCTTGGTGGAGAGTGGGCCAGTAATAGCCAACTTGTAGTACCTTGAATGATGTTCTTTTGGCTGCAAAGTGACCTCCATAAGGCCCATCATGATAGGCCAAAAGAATGTCAAAGACTTCCTCCTCCCTGACAGATCTTCTTATAATTTGATCTGGACCTAGGTTGAAGAGATTGCCCCCAATCCAAGTGAATGGGGCGCTTTTTCTTATGATTCTACTCTTTTTCTTGGAGGACAAATTTGGAGGGAACTGTGTAGATACCAAGTAGTTTGCTATGTCAGCGAACCATGGAGACAAAACTGAAATGGTGAATAAATGTTCATCTGGTAGTTGATCGTCAACCATTCCTTCCTCCCTTGCAGGCAAAGTCAATCTGGACAAAAAAAATGCAACCACATTCTCTTTTCCAGGCTTATCAATAATAGTTAAATCAAATTGTTGCAATAAAAGTAACCATCTAATAATCCAAGCATTTACATCAGGTTTGTTCATCAAGTATTTGATTGCAACATGGTCAATATTTACAAATGTTTGGTAACCAGTAATTTAATGTCTAAATTTATTCAATGAATGTACAACAGCTAGGAGCTCTTTTTCAGTTACTGTGTAGTTTAATTTGGCTTTCAACATATTCTTACTGATGAAGTAAATGGAATAAGGTAGCTTGTCATCTATCTGGCCTAAAGCTGCTCCTATAGCTTTGTGAGAGGCATCGGCATGAATGTGAAAAGGAAGAGCCCAATTTGGGCCTCGAAGAATATGTGTAGTAGCCAACTTGTCCTTTAGTGTGTTCAGGGCTTCTTGGCAACTTTCTAACCATAAAAATTCAGTCTTTATCCAATAACCCAAATAAGGGAGAAGCTAACTTGTTGAAATCTTTTATAAATCTCCTATAGTATCTGGATAACCCTAAGAAACTTTTGGCATCCCTTTGCTTCTGTGAAGTGTGGACCCTTTTGATGATGGCTATTTTATTTGGGTCTACTTGCAGTCCTTCCCTGGATATTGAGTGACCTAGAATAGTCCCTGTAGTCATCAAAAATTCACATTCTTCGAGACTAAGGGATAATTTCATTTCAATGAATTTGTTTAACACCTTTCCCAAGTTAGAGAGAGCCTCCAGGAAATCACACCCATAGGGTGTGAAGTCACCCATATAAATTTTTATTGCACCATGGGCTAGTTCTATAAAGATACTCAGGATTGCTCTCTAGAAAGAGGCAGTAGCATTGCATAGACCAAAAGGAAGGACCCTATAAGAGAAATTACCCCAAGGACAAGTGAAGGTGGTTTTATCCTGGTCATCTAGGCTGATCTGGATTTGATTGTACCCATTGAATCCATCTAGGAAAGAGAAGAACGTATTTCCTGCCAAACCATCTAACACTTAGTCAATAAAAGGTTGAGGAAAATGGTCCTTCTTTGTGGCTTTGTTTAGCTCTCAATAACCCACAAAAATCTTCCACTTCCCATTTTTCTTTGAAACCAACACCAGAGGAAACACCCACTCACTGTCTGAGATAGGGTAAATGAATCCTGCATCCAACAACTTCTGCAATTCTTCTTTGATTATATCCTTGAGAGCTAGATTCATTCTCCTTTAGGGTTGGCGGACTGGCTTGCAACCTTCCTTGATGTAAATGTGGTGAGTACACACCGAGGGGTGCACTCCCTTCATTTCTTTGTAATTCCAAGCAAAGGCATCCAAATGCTCTCTTAGCATGTTACATAACTCTTCTTCTTCGTGTACAGAGAGAGGGGTTGATTTTCAATGCTCTTTTAGGACCAAATTCTATTATCTTGACATGAGAAGGGTTTGGGTCAGCTAAGCATAGATCAATCTGATGGTTTTCCTTAGTTTCCTTCACTACTTCCTACAGAGACATGGTGTTGGGAGTTTGATTTTAGAGGATGTGATCAATTAAATCGTCTTCATCAGGCTATCCTCCTCATATGGTAGTTTCTAGGGTATAGATTTGGGAGGAGTAGACTTCATCTTCTTCCTCCTCTTCTATCCATAGAGGTAATTCATGTTCTAGCGATGGTTGAGCAGGAGCGTAGAGGACCAATTGTTTGGAAAGATGCCCATTTTTTATAGTCATATTCCCATCCCTGTAGCTTATGTAGGCATCGGCAATGGCTAACCAAGGCCTCCCAAGGATGAGAGGATAACCATTGAATTTGGTCTTAGGCTGGAGAACTAAGAAGTCAGCAGGGTATTCCAAGGAATCAATGGAGACCATCACATCCTCAACAATCACCTTAGGGGCTATTGTGGATCGGTTTGCAAGTTGCAAGACTGTCATTGTCTTCCTTAATGATCCTTCGAGATTTAACTTGAGCATAGTGTCCTTAGTCATTACATTGATGGCGGCCCCAAGATCAATCAAGGTATGGGGGACAATGGTGCCATTGATGTGTACATCTACTACAGGGCTCCTAGGATCTAAATACTTCAGGAAAAATACCCGCCCCAGCATTAAGTTGGACAATTTCCCAATGACAATGTTTGAAACACTTCTCTTTGATAATATTGTTGTAAATGGGGACATCTTTGATAGCTTGGAGAAGCAGGATTTTAACACGCAGATTTTTCAAATCACCCAGAAGTTCAGTCTCTTTTGGGGTGTGCTGGACTGGATGGGTTAACCTTTCAGGAAAGGGGGGTGGATTCATTCTAGGCACACTTTTCTCTCTTTCCTCCTCACTCTCCCTAGGTGGAGATGGAGGTTGGTAATCTAGAAGCACTCTCCCAGACCTAAGGTTAATTTCATGAATTTCCATAGCATAGATAGGGTAGGATGCTTCTCCACTGTAGACCTATTGTTCTTGTCTATTGCTCAGGTTCGGGTTTGGTTGGGTAGGCATCTAAGGTTGTTTAGGTGGAGTAGGGTGTAGGAGCTGCGGTTGGGATGGAGGTGAAGGCAATAAAGTTGGAGCTTAGTTGTATAGAGGTCTCCACCCTAGGGTGGTGCATTCCACTGAGGTTGTGGAGGATTATATGGATGATATGGTTGGTTGTCCGATTGGGAATGGTATTGAGGTGCAAAAGACCAGGGAGAAGGTGTAGACCAGGAAGGATGAGTTGGGGGGGCACTAAGGGGGAATGGATGTGTTTTGATTAGGGTTGTAATATGAATAGGATGACCCTTGCATGCCCTACTGGTATGGTCAAGGTCCATGAGGCCTCCTTTGATTTATGTAGCAGAGTTGTTAAGTCACCCCTTCGGTTCCCTGATACAATCTTTTAATCCAGACATAGAAGGGCACTTGTCTGTGGAGTGGTTTTCCTCACAGACCGAGCAGATTTCTATAACTTTTAATGGACATTCATTCCTAGGGTGCCTCCTTGTGCATCTAGGGCATAAGGTGGCTAATGCTCTCTTTGCTTCCTCTTGCTTCCGTTTGATTTGCATAGTGTCTATTTGCATAGTAAGGGTTTGCAACATTTCACTCTTAAATTCTTCCCACATGTTCCCAATTTCACTTTTTATGGATGTATTGGAAGAGGATGAACTGGCCACTATTTGACTAGCCCTACTCTTCTTTCTAGCTACCCTAGAATGATTCTTGAAAACTGTCTTGATATCATCATAGGGTAGCTGGTAGATGTCCCATCCTGATAGTAGGTTTAAGGTTTCTAGGAGGCCTTCCCTAATCCCCCTGAGAAGGACTAACTTAAGTGACTCGGGATCAAGTGTGCACCTAACCCTTTTGTAGCTGAGTTGGAATCTTTCCTTATAATCCTCTAAGGACTCATCATGTCCCAAGGTCATTCTAAGAATTTCCTCTTTGGTGTCTTTGGACCTGCAGTAGTCCCTATACTTGTTGTTGAAATCTTGTTGCAATTGAGCCGAAGTGGTGACATTATCCCCAGGTAAACCCATGAACCAGCGCAGGGATGCATCCTTGAGAGTGGATGGGAATAATTTCAACTTATGATCATCAGAGATGTAATCATAAGTTCTTCATATGACAGCAAATTCAAACAACAAGGTATCTGGGTCTTCTAAGGTCAGGCCATGGAAGTGAGGAAGAGCAGAGGTGCTTATGTTTTTCATCTTGGCATCCCTATTAGTTTCTCTAATGGGAAAATCACCCTCAATTCATTCCTTGTCTCCCCTTTCATTTCTATTTTCATCCATTGTTTTAGTTGGAATGGTTTATTCTTCTTCCCCTATAGGCTCTTCAAAAATATCTGGTTGTTCATCTAAGGGGCCCTCTAGCTCACAGAAACAGAAGAAAAGGGAAGGTTGGATGTTTGAAGTGGTGGGGGTATTTGGTAGAAATTTTCCTAATTTATCCCTCTTCCTGTGGGGCATGAAAGGATTGTTTTTTTCTTTTTGAGTATTAAACTACTTGCACAATTGAAAGAAAACAAAACTGAATTGCAACTATTTACTGAATGGAACTAATTGTATAATGAAAGAGATAAGAAAAGGAAGAAAGAAAGCAGAAATCACATCTACTCAGACACCTCCCTGGAAACGGTGCCAAAAAGTGATGAGCACCAGTATTGCAGCAAGGATGTTGCAACTCCTGGGGCTACTGACTTTACTTCATCAACCCGGGGTTCGTACAAACTTGGAGGTGACAGTGATGTATACACAAATAGATGTAATTGGTCCACTCTTTTTCACTACTGAGTTGGGGCAATAGACCACTAGGGTTTCTCAAACCAACCTTTTATTGACTAGAAGAAGTCTGATTACCAACTTGGAGAAGGGAAATTTATCCTAATTGGAAGAAAAGAAATGTTGTCTATTGCATGAAGGAAAGACTGAAAGAAATGCTTGCAAAACAACATGAAATCCTCTATCTACTTTCTAACATACTTTGCTTGCAAAAGAACCCTACTTTAACACATGTGAGGTTTTAACTAATCATAAAATCTGATCTAGAGAGTGCTAATTGTGGTGTGCAAGAATAAATATAAAAGAACTTTTTCTTTTTGTCTTTTTGCTTGAAAAATGTAAATGATAATCTTGCTTGGTTCTTTGGAAGGGGAGACAGGTGTGGAGAAAAAGGAGGGAAATGGTTCAAATGGTTTGGAGGGTAAGTAGGGGCCTAATCCTAAATTTAGTGATGATTTTTCTCAAATCAGGCTCAAAACAGGCTACTACAGGTTTTCCTACAGGATGTCTACAGGAAGTACTAGTTCACCTATAGGATCCCCTGTTTTACTACAGGAATACGCTGAAATATTAGGGAGTGGTCTAGAAGGTGGGATGGAGCTTGGAAAAGGTGAATAAGGATGGAATAAGGCAATGGAGTGGTAGGCACTTACCTAGAACTCAAGCCAAAGCTTTAAGATGTTTGGATTTTCTCAACGGAGATGGCAAGTTTTCCTCATAAGACAAGAATTCGAATTGAGACCTTAGTGACTTTTGGAAATCATGGGTGCATATGGGTTGACTGAGGTTGATGAGATGAGGTCTCCCTGCAATTTAGAAAATCCTGCAACAACACACATCATTCTTGGAATTTATACATGAATTCATCAAAAACAAGAAAGGTTTATTCAAGTAGAGGAAAAAAACAAAGTTATCACCATTTACTTGCCAAGTTCATGCATGGAAGTGCTTGAAACCAATATGAAATCAAGATGAAATCAGTTTAGAACCTAAGAGATCAGAAAATACCAATTGCAACTTATCTATGAAACTGAAAGATAATGACCTAATTAGCAAGAAAACCCTCAGGGGCTATTGTGGATCGGTTTGCAAGTTGCAAGACTGTCATGGTCTTCCTTAATGATCCTTGGAGATTTAACTTGAGCATAGTGTCCTTAGTCATTACATTGATGGCAGCCCCAAGATCAATCAAGGTATGGGGTACAATGGTGCCATCGATGTGTACATCTACTACAGGGCTCCTAGGATCTAAATACTTCAGGCAAATTACCCACCCCAGCATTAAGTTGGACAGTTTCCCAATGACATTAATGGTAGGGGTGTCTCTCTTTTGTCTATCTAGATGTTTGAAACACTTCTCTTTGATCATATTGTTGTAAATGGGGACATCTTTGATATCTTGGAGAAGTGGGATTTTAACACATAGATTTTTCAAATCACCCATAAGTTCAGTCTCTTTTGGGGTGTGTTGGACTGGATGGGTTAACCTTTCAGGAAAGGGGGGTGGATTCATTCTAGGCACACTTTCCTCTCTTTCCTCCTCACTCTCCGTAGGTGGAGATGGAGGTTGGAAATCTTGGAGCACTCTACCAGACCTAAGGTTAATTTCATGAATTTCCATAGCATAGACAGGGTAGGATGCTTCTCCACTATAGACCTATTGTTCTTGTCTGTTGCTCGGGTTCGGGTTTGGTTGGGTAGGCATCTAAGGTTGTTTAGGTGGAGTAGGGTGTAGGAGCTGCGGTTGGGATGGAGGTGAAGGAAATAAAGTTGGAGCTTAGTTGTATAGAGGTCTCCACCCCTGGGGTGGTGCATCCCACTGAGGTTGTGGAGGATTATATGGATGATATGGTTGGTTGGCCGATTGGGAATGGTATTGAGGTGCAAAAGACCAGAGAGAAGGTGTAGACCAGGAAGGATGAGTTGGGGGGAACCAAGGGGGAATGGATGTGTTTTGATTAGGGTTGTAATATGAATAGGATGACCCTTGCATGCCCTACTGGTATGGTCAAGGTCCATGAGGCCTCCTTTGATTTATGTAGCAGAGTTGTTCAGTCACCCCTTCGGTTCCTCGATACACAGCTTTTAATCCAGGCATAGAAGGGCACTTGTCTGTGGAGTGGTTTTCCTCACAAACCGAGAAGATTTCTATAACTTTTAATGGACATTCATTCCTAGGGTGCCTCCTTGTGCATCTAGGGCATAAGGTAGATAATGCTCTCTTTGCTTCCTCTTGCTTCCATTTGATTTGCATAGTGTCTATTTGCATAGCAAGGGTTTGCAACATTTCACTCTTAAAGTCTTCCAACATGTTCCCAATTTCACTTTTTATGGATGTATTGGAAGAGGATGAATTGGCCACTACTTGACTATCCCTACCCTTCTTTCTAGCTACCCTAAAATGATTCTTGAAAACTGTCTTGATATCATCATAGGGTAACTGGTAGATGTCCCCTCCTGACAGCAGGTTTAAGGTTTCTAGGAGGCCTTCCCTAATCCCCCTAAGTAGGACTAACTTAAGTGACTCAGGATCAAGTGTGCACCTAGCCCTTTTGTAGCTGAGTTGGAATCTTTCCTCATAATCCTCTAAGGACTCATCATGTCCCAAGGTCATTCTAAGAATTTCCTCTTTGGTGTCTTTGGACCTGCAGTAGTCCCTATACTTGTTGTTGAAATCTTGTTGCAATTGAGCCAAAGTGGTGATATTATCCCTAGGTAAACCCATGAACCAGCGCAAGGATGCATCCTTGAGATTGGATGGGAATAATTTCAACTTATGATCATCAGATATGTAATCATAGGTTCTTCATATGACAGCAAATTCAAACAACAAGGTATCTGGATCTTCTAAGGACAGGCCATGGAAGTGAGGAAAAGCAGAGGTGCTTATGTTTTTCATCTTGGCATCCCTATTAGTTTCTCTAATGGGAAAATCACCCTCAATTCATTCCTTGTCTCCCCTTTCATTTCTATTTTCATCCATTGTTTTAGTTGGAATGGTTTCTTCTTCTTCCCCTATAGGCTCTTCAAAAATCTCTGGTTGTTCGCCTAAGCGGCCCTCTAGCTCACAACAACCGAAGAAAAGGGAAGGTTGGATGTTTGAAGTGGTAGGGGTATTTGGTAGAAATTTTCCTAATTTATCCCTATTCCTATGGGGCATGAAAGGATTGCTTTTTCTTTTTGTGTTTTAAACTACTTGCACAATTGAAAGAAAACAAAACTGAATTGCAACTATTTACTGAATGGAACTAATTGCAGAATGAAAGAGATAAGACAAGGAAGGAAGAAAGCAGAAATCACAACTACTCAGACACCTTCCTGGAAACGGTGCCAAAAAGTTATGAACACCAGTATTGTAGCAAGGATGATTCAACTCCTGGGGCTATTGGCTTTACTTCATCAACCCGAGGTTCGTACAAACTTGGAGGTGACAGTGATGTATACACAAATAGATGTAATTGTTCCACTCTTTGTCACTGTTGAGCTGGGGCAATAGACCACTAGGGTTTCTCAAACCAGACTTTTATTGACTAGAAGAAGTCTGATTACCAACTTGGAGAAGGGAAATTTATCCTAATTGCAAGAAAAGAAATGTTGTCTATTGCATGAAGGAAAGACTGAAAGAAATGCTTGCAAAACAACATGAAATCCTCTATCTACTTTCTAACATACTTTGCTTGCAAAAGAACTCTACTTTAACACATGTGAGGTTTTAACTAATCATAAAATCTGATCTAGAGAGTGCTAATTGTGGTGTGCAAGAATAAATATAAAAGAACTTTTTCTTTTTATCTTTTTGCTTGAAAAATGTAAATGGTAATCTTGCTTGGTTCTTTGGAAGGGGAGACGGGTGTGGAGAAAAAGGAGGGAAATGGTTCAGATGGTTTGGAGGCTAAGTAGGGGCCTAATCCTAAATTTAGTGATGATTTTTCTCAAATCAGGCTCAAAACAGGCTACTACAGGTTTTCCTACAGGATGTCTACAGGAAGTACTAGTTCACCTATAGGATCCCCTGTTTTACTACAGGAATAGGCTGAAATATTAGGGAGTGGTCTAGAAGGTGGATGGAGCTTGGAAAAGGTGAATAAGGAGGGAATAAGGCAATGGAGTGGTAGGCACTTACCTAGAACTCAAGCCAAAGCTTTAAGATGTTTGGATTTTCTCAACAGAGATGGCAAGTTTTCCTCATAAGACAAGAATTCGAATTGAGACCTTAGTGACTTTTGGAAATCATGGGTGCATATGGGTTGACTGAGGTTGATGAGATGAGCTCTCCCTGCAATTTAGAAAATCCTGCAACGACACACATCATTCTTGGAATTTATACATGAATTCATCAAAAACAAGAAATGTTTATTCAAGTAGAGGAAAAAAACAAAGTTATCACCATTTACTTGCCAAGTTCATGCATGGAAGTGCTTGAAACCAATATGAAAGCAAGATGAAATCAGTGTAGAACCTAAGAGATCAGAAAATACCAATTGCAACTTATCTATGAAACTGAAAGATAATGACCTAATTAGCAAGAAAACCCTAGATTACACAAAAAGCAAGAATTTTGTCTTTTTTGGCTATATGAGAAGTGTTCCTCAAACCATGATCCCTGCAATGGAGAAATGAGGTGAAAACTACTCGCTGACAACCTTTTTGGAATATCCTCTTATCACTACAATGCTACTGTTACAACTATCCACAAATGGAAGAAAACTAATTAAATCTACCAATACTTGAAAATTAACAACACTAAGATCAATTTAACTCTAACTATGAAGATAACCTAAGTATACATATACAACAAGAGGAACCTTTGCTACTAGGGTTGGGCCCTAACCCAAGAGCTTCAGCTCTCTGAGTCAACTCAGTGCTGGATCAAGGGAATGCTGCTCATTTTCATTAAAGAAATCAAAAATACATAAGAGTGCTTGGTTACAGTGCTTCAACTTGAAAATTGCTTAGCTATCTTGAACAAAAAATTTGAATCCTAATGAGGCCCTAGGCCTCTTGATTTATACAACTGAAGTTACCAACAACTTCCTTAAATTTAGGGAGGTTTGGCTCCAATCTTGAGATCAACTGGTCTTCAACTATCACTGGATTGGCTGCCAGTGAACTTCATGACTCGGCTACTTGCAACTCCAAGCAGATGAGATTTGATTGAGGAATCTTCGGGTGAGTGAGGAGTTAAGGAGGGAGATCTTGTCTCATATAACCCCTCTTGCTTGTCTCCATCGAGTTCCTGCACTTTAATTAGCCAAAATTTGCTCCAAAACCTACAATCAATACACATTAGACCACTAGACATGACATCTCATCTTTACTCTCCTCATTAAGGAAAACATAATTAAAACATGTAAAGAATGATGAGAAAAGTTTATTTTAGTATGCTGGAGGTGCATTAAGGTCCATATAATTTACCCATTGATGAGCCTCATCAAGGCACTAAGAAATACCAAAAATAGAATTCCCTCCACCAAGGGAATTGTGTCCCATGAGAGCTCGCTCGGCTAATAGAAAATTAGAAATAAGATTTTCAGAAAATTAGAAACTTGTATTTAAATTTATGGGAAATTAAGAATATTAAGCATTTTATAAAAACTTTGGTTAAAATTGCAAAAAAATCGAAAAATATTGGGAAGTCAACACACTTTCATAGTCCCCAGTGAGGCAAGGACTAATAATTCAAATGCAATTTCAATCAAAAATACCTCTAGAACTAAAAAGCATGTACATATCATTACATTATAAAATTTATATATCACAAAATCAGTTATGGTAACCACTCTTTTGACTTAACCTTCAAGTGAATTGCAGTTAAGTCTTTAACTACTTCTTGACCATATTTTTCCCACTTAATGAAAAAGTTATTACATAAATAATGTCGAGAAAAACATGTTGCCTTTTTGGTGATCTCATAATAGGAAGTTCTTTAGTGAACTTTTTGATGTATTTCTCTATTTTGTAAAGTATAGTTTGCCTTCAAACTTCATTTGTCAAGTGCTTATGGAGGTATCCTCCTTCTAGAGTTGATATATTTATGATCTCTCGTTCATGCTTCTATGTTTCTTCTTCAAATTTATTCAAAACTTGATATATTGGATGAAAGTCGTATTAAGGACCAAAATATGGTAATTTGTGTATAAATTCCTTGTAGATTCAAACTGCTAATTGTAATATGCTAAAACAATAGACTTGAATCTAATCTACTCGTCAGTGGAAACAATTAATTTATCGAGAAATCACGAAGCATACAAGAGAAATAATTCAATCAACACATTACACAATGATTTCCTAAGGAACTACACAGCTGAAAACCCTCGTTATATGTATATTGTATTAGTCATAAAATATTAAAATAGTACAATGCTTTTCTCAAGCCCAAGGAACCTCTGCACTATCTCTATCTATCTCACAGCTTCCTAGACAACCCCTAGCCAATACTTAACCAATTTTATGCTTACCCAAGTCCTTATTTCCTTGCATTGTTCCTCGAGGAATTAGCCCCCTGTTAATTAGGGAAATTCCTCAATATGAATTGTGTAAACCTCATAAGCTTTCCTATGGCTGCATGCACCACCTGTACAATTCGAATGATCATACAACTGAAAGTAAATTATCCCTTAAATCCAATATCAACTAGGTCTTTCTCATATCTGACATGGATGAGTTATTTATGAGTGAATCATCAGTTTATCGATCGATCACTGCAGGCAGCAACACACTACTGGAGCTCACACTAGTTCCTCCAACAATTAGAACTAGTTTGAATGACTTTAACTTGGTTGAACTTAATTAATTAATTACAATTCAAAATAAACTCAACAAGGGCTCCTATAATCTAGGATACACTATACATGACTCTAGGTAAACCCTCAACTCAAATTAACTGAGCCCACTAAGTCAAAGTAACTTAGTTAACTAATACAAGTTGTCATGAGATGTGGAATTACAATTTTATTCCCAATTTAATTCAAGGAAAAAATTAAATTAGGATTTTCTTGTTGCATTTTCAACACTCCCTCTCAACAAGAAAGGGATTATCTGCTACCCCGATTCCTGCCTCTATGAAACTTGAATTTTCATCTTGGCAACTCCTTTGTCAAAATATTTGCATCTTGTTCTTCTGTAGGAATGTGCTCCAACAACATGATTATCCTCTACACACAATCTCACTGATGGTGATACCGGATGTCAATATGATTGGACCGATCATGACAAATTGGATTCTTAGAGAGTTTTATACAACTCTGATTGTCACATAAATCACTGTAAGATCCATTTTCTAACCAAATAAACTAACAAGGATCTTCCTCATCTAGATAGCCTCATAATTTGCTTGACTAGCAGCCATGTACTCTGCTTCTGCCGAATTGAGTGCAATTTATCTCTACTTCTTATTGTACCAAGAAACTGTTGTTGATCCAATACTGAAGATTCCCCCTAATGTGCTCTTTCTGTTGGATGGACTCCCTTTCCAATCTGCATCTGTGAATCCTTGAAGCTTCATTCCTTCTGATCTTCTATACCAAATACCAAACTAAGTGGTTCCTTTGAGGTATCTCAACACATGTTTAGTTTCCTTTCAATAGAGTTTGGTTGTCTTAGCCATTGCTTGACTAACATTGTTAACTGCAAAACATATGTCTGATCATGTGTTCACCAAATACATAAGTGAACCCAAAAGTTATCTATAAATAGTAGCCTCCACTACTTCACCTAAAGTAGCATCTTCCTTCCTCCAATTTCCAACTAAAGGAATCTCCATGGGTTTGTTTCTCTCCATGTGGAACTTATTCAGTATCTCATTGGCATACTTTCCTAGAGAAACAATAAGTTCCTCACCTCCTTGTCATACTTCCATACCAAGGAAATAACACATGAGCCCCAGATCCTTCATCTCGAATTCTCTTGCAAGATCCTCTTTGCAATATTTTACCATCTTCTCATCGCCTGTTAGAATTAAATCATCGACATATAATACTATAATCAACAATTTACCTTCAACCACAATATGGTAAAGGTTTCCATCTGCTTCACTGTTGGTGAAGCCCAACCTGGTGAAATAGTTATCAATCTCGGTGTACCGAGCATGTGGTGCTTGTATCAATCCATACATCACTCGCCTGAGTCTACGCACATGTGACTCTCTGTTGAAGGTCTCAAATCCTTTCGGTTGCTCAATGTATAGCTCTTCCTCAATCACGCCATTGAGGAATGTTGTCTTCGCATCCATCTGATGTATCTTCCATTCCATCTGCGTTAAAAGTGCTAGAATAGATATAATTGAAGAGTACCTTGTTACTGGAGAAAAGGTCTCCTCATAATCAATTCCCTCCACCTGAGAGAACCCTTTGGCCATAAATATGGCCTTGTGTTTCTCCACAATCCTATCTGCTACTTGATTTACCTTGTAAAGCCATCTAGAACCCACCATTGACTTGTCTGTTGGTCTTGGGACCACTTCCCAAACACTGTTTCTAATAATGGAGTCATACTCCTTAACCATGGCATCAACCCATACGAGTTTCTGCACTGCTTCCTCAAATAAGGATGGCTCAACCTCTACACTCTTACTCATCAAATCCATGTAGCCAATGTACTAATTTGGTGACCTCCTCTACCTACATTGTGATGTGGGTGTTCCCACATTATCTCTAGCATATTGCATCAATCTGTCACTTCTTTGGTGTGTTTCCTTCCATCTCTGGAAGTATCTGCTATTGGAAATAATACTAAGAGGGGGGTGAATCAGTATTATCAGATCTATAATTTTATTTCCCAAACATATTTATATATGCTACTTCAGTGAAGTGAACTAGCATGTACATGCAAATGTACTTAAAGCAACCAGCGTATATGCAGAGAACTTTTGATTTAGACAATTCATCATGTATTGAGCTTAAACCAGTATATCAGAGATTTATTAGATAGTGCAATAAAAGCAGAATAAATCATCACACATAAGCAACACACATGAACACCAAGATATAAGGCGGAAACCCAATGTCAGTAAAAACCTCCTGTTGTTGTCGTCTCTATCTTCTTTTAATAATAAGAAAATATGTTTACAAACTTGTACTGGTGCAGACTCATACCAGTACACAGGCACCCACCTACAGAAGGCTACAACCTTCTCTTGTTCCCCAGCTACTACTAGAAGGGAGCTACAACCCCCTAGCTCTTGTAGTAGCCAATATGTTTACTAATATGTAGGTGCCAGCCTAAAGAAAACTCCACTCTTCCACCAGGGACCACGTTTCATTAATTTTCAGACTGGATATTCCTGGAACACAACACCACAATCTGAAGGCCATGTTTCATCCAATTTTCATATTGGACCCATCAAAAACATTGAAACTCAGAAAATCATAATTGTAATACAAACATCAAATACATCTGCATCAACCAATCACTGAAACTCAATCATCACTTTCTGAATCAACCACAACTGAATCAATCAATCACTGACAACCCATCATCACTGAAGAAAATCACAATCAATCAATCTGATCATTCAAAACATTGTCACCAGAATATAGTCACCAAAACACAAAGCAGAACCTAGAACTCTGTAACAGAAAATAGAAACAACTAAAACTTTAAACATCATGCTTCACAAGGTATACGCTACTTCCATGTGTCGAACCGGTGTGTATACGCACTTTTACCAAAGGGAACCAACGTACAGATCTACAAATTCCAATTTATGATGTATACACTACTTTGATATGTTGAACCAGTGTGTATACGCTCTTTTACTAAAGCGAACCTGCATACATATCTGTAAATGCTAACTTAAAACATCACAAATATTCCAGACTCCAGTCATACCCGGATCATCACATTTACAGAATAAAACATGCGTCAGTATTCAGATCTAGATTATTCAAGATCAAACCACATAATGATAATATTTTTAAGCCTTTATGATCCTGGTCCATCAACCTTCATCAGCCATAATGGTGCCTCCTTAGATCAGATCAAGAAAACCATCAGAAGCTCATCAACTTGCATATATGATCCAACACCTCATAAGATATTCAAATACTTGCACCCTTGGCCTAATGATATTCTCCTCCTTATATAGTTTTAGGCCTTTCTCAATACCATGGACCAAAACTACTTAGGACCAATACCTTGGACCAAATACCTCAAACCAATTACCTTGGGTCAAATACCTTGGACCAAGAAATACCTTGGACCAAAAACTTTGTTTTTCCAAGATATATGTGATTTTCCTTCTGTGAAAGTGCGTGTGTACGTATACACTCCTTTTGTTCAGTAAACTTGCGTGTATACGCAACTTGGACAAAGTGAACCTGCGTATACCTCTCTTTCTTCATTCTTTGTAGTCTGATCTGTAATTATTTGTTGTTGACTTGTTGCACTGTGAGCTTTCATCTAAGTGAGTTTCCATCAAGGACAATACCTGTATCATAATGCCAACAATCTCCCCCTTTAGACTTGATGGCAACAACAACACCAATACACTCTCCCCCTTTGACATCAAGGGCAAAGGGCGGACCAAGATATTCTCTCCCCTATGTTGTTCATGCTCCCCCTGAGTACGTGTTGAATTGTCTGATTGAGCTCCACTTTGTACATGCTAATATGTGCTGAAACCATCCATGCTCCCCTTGAGCATAAGCAGAGTCTGCAAAAATATTCTCCAAAAGAATAACATGGCTCTATAACTCAACTATGTGAGTATGACCTTTCTATCACCAATGACTCATACATACATCCATCTCCCAACCAAGTGGAGATATAAAAAAATTGACTCATCCACCCAACCAAGTGGGATATACCAATTGCTTATACATGACAGAAATATAATTACATCATCCATCCCATGCAAAGTGGGGATACAAATTACATCATTTTTCCAATAGGACTCATGCAAATGTATGAGAAGACATATCACACCCTAGACTTTTACATGACTTAAGCAACAAAAGGTATAAATATCTGAAGTCGTAGCTAGACTCAGCAACCATAATGTCAACAATCCAGAATGCGAGTGAAGGCTAATGCTCCCCCTGAACCTGTGCTACATGTGCATTGTTAACAAGTCAATGATCAAGGCATCTTTGTCAGTTCAATAAAAATTAATGAACAGAGCATATCAATAGACTGTAATCATCAACATCAGACAGAGCACCCATATCATAGCCTGCCCCACTCTTTTTCTTGTCTGAAAAACATATATTCTCCTTGACCCATAGAAATCCCGCGTGTGTACGCAACTATACTTCGTGAAACACACGTATAATAACCTCTCTCTGAAAAATTGGATTTAACAGCAGGAAGATGCATCAACTACTCCTAGCTTTTGTCTGAGATATTCAAATGTTTCTCTATGTGGTGGTTTAGTGAATTTATCAGCAACCTGTTCTTTAGAGGTAACATACTCGAATTTGACCTTTTGTTCAAGCACTTGTTCACGTAGAAAATGGTATTTGATGGGTATGTGCTTGGTATTGGAGTGCATGACTGGATTCTTTGAAATACTGATGGCACTTGTATTGTCACATAGAATGGAGATGGGTGGAGTACATGTGTCTGAATGTCTTGCAAGGTTTGCATCATCCAAAGTAGTTGTGTGCAACAAGATGAAGTAGCCACATATTCTACTTTAGTTGTAGATAAAGAAATTGAACTTTGTTTCTTGCTGAACCAAGACACTAACCTGGAACCCATATAGAATGCACCACCACTAGTGCTTTTTCCGTCATCAACACTTCCTGCCCAATCTACATTTGTATATGCATGAAGAGTAAGATCTGCATCTATAGGATACCATAAACCAAAGTCCTAAGTTCCTTGAATATAATAGAAAATTCTTTTGACTGCTTGAAGGTGTGATTCCTTTGGATTTGCTTGGAATCTTCCAACTATTCCTACTGCATGCATGATGTCAGGTCAGGTACCTGTTAGATAAAGCAAACTACCAATCATGGATCTGTAAGTTGGGTGATGTACTGCTGATGATTCATCATTTGAGCTGAGACTGCATTCTATTACCATTGGGGTACATACAGGTTTATAATCTTCCATTCCGTACCTTTTCAAGATCTGTTTGAGATATTTGGTTTGTGAAAGAAAAATACCATCTTTATTTTGTTGAGCTTATAGACCAAGAAAATAGGTAAGTTCACCAAGCAAGGACATTTCAAATTCTTGTTGCATTACTGAAGCAAAATTCTGACTCATGGATTCTTCATTGCTATCAAAAATGATATCATCAACATAAACAACAATAATTAGCAATTTATCAGTTTCAATCTTTGTATATAGATTGCTATCTGCTGAACCTTTTGTAAAACCTTGTTAGTGTAGATATTTGTCAAGGCGGTAATACCAGGCCCTTGGAGCCTATTTCAGACCATAGAGAGCCTTTTTGATTCTACATACAAGTTTTGCATCATTTCCAATAATAAATCCTTCTAGTTGTTCAATATAAACTTCTTCTTCTAAATATCCGTTAAGGAAAGTAGATTTTACATCCATTTGGTATACTTTGAATTTCTGAAAGCTAGAAAGAGTTTGAATTTCTGAAAGCTAGAAAGAGTAAGAAACATCCTTATGGCTTCAACTCTAGCAACAGGTGCAAAAGTTTCTTCAAAATCTATACCTTCTTGTTGAGCATACTCTTTACAAACAAGTCTAGCCTTGTTTCTAATGACTTCTCCATTTTCATTCAACTTGTTTTTGAATATCCATTTAGTTCCTATAATATTTTTATCATGAGGTCTAGGAACTAACTCCCAAGTATTATTCTTTTCAATTTGCTCAAGTTCTTCATTCATGGCCTTGACCCAACATTCATCTTTGCATGCTTCATTTACATTTTGAGGTTCGGTGGAGGATAGTAATGCTAGATAGCTCGAGGTCTTTGTAATAGTTCTTCTTGTTTGTACACCTGCCTCTTTTTCCCTTTAAATTTGAGTTTCTAGATGATTTTTCTGAATGTATCTAGATGGAGTCTTTTCTTCTACCGTTATCTCTTCTTCTAGTGCTTCATTGGTTTCTTCTTCAATATGATTTTGATTTGATGTGGGAAAATAATCCCCATCTTCTTCATTGTTATAATCTTCTGTGTTTATCTGTTTGGGATTTTTGCATGCTTCATCAACTACAACATCAATACTTTCAACGATTTTCCCAAGTATTTTATTATAACATTTATATCCTTTACTTCTGGAAGAGTAACCTAGGAGAATACCTTCATCTGCTCTAGACTGAAACTTACCAAGTTTTTCATCAGTGCTTTTGATATAACATTTGCTTCCAAAAACTTTAAAGTATTTTACAGTAGGAGTCTTACCATACCAAAGTTCATGTGCAGTTTGAGTGCTATTTACCCGAACATTTGCTTGGTTGAAAATAGTTACGGCAGCGAATGCAGCTTCACCCCAGAAGGTTGTAGGAGTTACAAATTCATCTAGCATAGCTTGAGCCATTTGTTGAGCAGTTCTGTTCATTCTTTCTACCACTCCATTTTACTGAGGAGTCCTGGCGGTGGAGAATTGCCTTTTTATTCCATGTTGTTCACAAAAGTCAAAGAATTCATTCGAGGTAAATTCCCCTCCTCTATCAGATTTGAGGCATTTGATTTTTCAATCTGATTCATTTTCAACCAAAGCTTTGAAGGCTTGGAACTTTTCAAATGCTTCATCTTTATGCTTTAGAAGACCTATCCAACACATTCTGGAAAAATAATCAATGAACAAAATAAAGTATTCTTCTCCATGCGGTGACTTTTTCCTTGATGGTCCACATAAATCAGTATGGACAAGTTCAAGAGGCTTAATAGTTGACCCTTCTTTTTCCATGAAGTGAGCTCTGGTTTGCTTACCAATTTGACATGGTTTGCATATTGTATTTTTAGGGATGCTGATATCTCGAAGATCACGAACAACCTTGAATCTGCATGCTTTTCTCATTTGAGAAAAGCTTAGATGTCCAAATTTTCTATGCCACAGCCAGTTTTCATCATTTTTGCTTAGATAGCAGTGTTGTTGTCCTCCCTTGAGTATGTATAAGTTATTTGGAATTCTTTTACCTTTGATCATGGTCTCTCCTATATCAAGTTCACAAACAACACATCCATTTGATCGAAACACCACTTCATTTCCTTGATCACATATTTTACTAACACTCAACAGGTTATGCTTTAAACCGTCTACATACATAACATTTCCAAATTTAACCTTTTCTTTCAAGAAAAAAAAAACTTTACATTTTATGACAGCAGGAGTGTCATTTCCAAATGAGACATTCTTTTCTTTTTCTAAGGCATTATATGAGTGAAGTTTTTCTTTGTCACTTGTCATGTGTTTGGAGCATCCACTGTCGATGTACCATTGATTTTCTTGTCCTTGTGCATACAAGGCTATACCACATCTTTCTGTTTGAGATTCTTTCCTTCTCCATATCTTGGAATTTAATGGCATTTTCTTCTTTTGAGATGTTTGTCATATTTTGCTCCTGCATTCAAATTCTTCATGACCAAGTTGTTACAGATTGAGCATTCTATTACATTTTCAAAAGGAGAAAAGTTATTATAGGAACTTCTCTTCATCCCTGTTACATTCCTATGATTTCGTGCTTCTCTAGTCATGATGGTTTTGTAAGCAAAACATTGAGCAGCTTTGTTCCCAAAATTATGACATGAAAAACATTACCCATTAAAGAAGTTCTTGTGACTATCGAATCTATTAACCTGGTGATTGTAGTTTCTATTGATGTTCATATTTGGAGCAAATTGAGTATGATTTTCCTACAGTTGGTTGTGGCTTCTATTCATCCTTGTAGTAAAGTGAGTATGATTTACTTGGTGATCAACTTTATGCCTTTGTTGACGATTGTCACACTGTTCATTGGTCTTTGCTGCATCAAGATAGCTTTTAGTGGAGGTTGACGGCTTCTGTGATTGAGATGCTTCTTCAGTATATCTGATGAGCCCCAAAAATGTACCATTATTTGGGCTCATTCAACCTCCTAATTTGGCTTAGTCCACCATTCACATTTGTTTATTGCATGTTTTTTATTATTTTTATGTTAATAGAGTGAATTTGGTTAGTCATTTTTCCAACAAGTCTAATGGGTGCTTTGTGTAGCCTTTTTGGTCAACTTGGAGACAAAATTGAAGGTCTTAATGAGCACTTGGCAGCCAAATTCGTGGGAGAACAAGCTAGAGGATTTGTAGGAAGGTGTCCCCCTCATTTATGGGCCCTTACCTCGAATTCTCCACCATCAGCTCGGAGTTCAAGGGCCACCGAATCAATCAGCTCAAGGGCAGCCAAGCAAGTCAAGTTGGACTGCTGTTAACTACAAGTCTTGGGCAGCCAAGTCCCTAAATTTTAGGAGGACTGTTGGGTCTTCAAATTGTATAAATAAGAGGGCTTAAGACCTCATTTCAGTTAGTCATTTTTGGGATTAGCTAGTTAGTCAATTTGGTTAGCCAATTAGTCTTTTTGTAAGCCAGTTTTGGCATGATGTTAGACTCATGATTATTCAATAAAGGCAGGCAGCTTTGGATTCAATTCTGAGTTTTTAAGGGAGCTATAGCTCTCAGGTTAGGGCCCAACCTGAGAGCAATAGACCTCCTCTTCCTTGTATCGTTACTTTTTTCCTTGCAGCACTTTATTTCCTTTATTTTGACATGCATTTAGAATTTCCAGTTTGTTGATTTGATTTGTTTTGTGTGATTGAAGTAGGATTAGCTTATGGTTTACGTGCTTTTAGTTGTTTAGATTAGAGGAGGAGGATTGTAATTCATTAGAGTCAAGAAAAGGTTGATAGTGCACTCGCTGCCATCTCTGTTTAGAGATTGGGGGTGTGGGCTGTACCAACCACCAAAAAAACGCAGTCTTATGCTTTCATGCAAGCTGCCACATAGTTATCCATGCATGCACTCTTTCTCCACTTTAGTTCTCTGTTCCTGAGCCATCACAAGCCTCATTTCCATCCTACCTATTCACCCATACACTTCCTCCACTCCTCCATCACCCAAAACTCCAACCACAGACCTTCCTGTAGAAATCCCGAGACTTCCTGTAGGATCCCCTGCAGACATCCTGTAGAAGCCTGCAAACTCGGTTGCTGAGCATCTGAACGTGTGGAACTTCTGTGGGATGATGTTAGAGATCCTCTGGGACCTCTCCTAGCCCTCCTGACCTTTCCCAAGCTTTCTCTCCCTTCGCACCACCTCTGCACAGCCAAACCCTAATAAGAAACAAATTCATAATCACTCCATCCACTTAAGAAAAAATACAAAAACAATGTTCTTTTTCATAGAAGTAGTTTGAGTTCATGCATTTCACATCATTAGAAGTAATGGCATCATTTTTAGACATTTGCACTTTCACTATTGCATCATAGAGGTCAAACTAGTCAAATTAGGGTTTACTAGGGTTTCATGTTTTGGTTGGCTTTCAGTTCACTTTTGCAAAGTAGATCAATTTCCCTCGAGATAGCCTTCGTCCATCATTTAGAAAGCTTCTTCTGAAGAGCATATAGAAGTTGGCTTGAGCCCTAGCGGACTTGTGCCAGCTGACCAAGTGACAGCTGCGACAAGAGCTAGTACTTGTGCATACAGCACCGTCGCTTCCAAGTTTGTACGAACTACCGGGTTGATAAAATTAGAGATAGGGAGCCCCAGGAGTTGTAGCATTATTGCTACAATACTGGAGCCCACCATCTTTTTGGCACCGTTGCCGGGGAAGTGGCAGAGTATTGGTGATTGTTGCTATTCTTCTATTTTCTACTACAACTTTCTGCTAAGTAGTTTATTTCATTTCCATTCTGCAAAAGTAGCATAGACATTTCCTGCTTTCATAGATTAGCATTTCAATTCCGCAATTTCATTTCTGCAAGCGTAGATTAGCATTTCAATTTCGCAAGTGTAGCCTAGCATTTCATTCTTGCAATTTCATTTGAGCAAAATAGATTAGTCCTTTCCTGCTTTCATTTCAATTCCGCATTTTCATTTCAGCAAGATAGTTAGTTGCAGTTCAATCTATTTTAGTTTTGCAGGTAGAAGTAGAAAAAACAAAAAAATCAACCAAAAAGATTTCATTTCATGCTTTGTAGGAGTAGAGATAAGTTAGAAAAATGATTGCACAAAACCCCCACTGCTTCACACAGCCAACGTTCTTCTTCGATGGCTGTGATGAAAGAACCCCTGGGTGGACATCAAGACATATCTGAAGAACCTCTAGGGGAGAAGAAGAAGAAACATTCCTCTGAAGCAAATGGCTACAAGCAGAAATGTTGGGAGCAGTCCCTTGTCCAAAGATGAATTTGCAAATCAGATCGAAGATTTCAAGAGTGATATGAGGCAGTTTCTTGCCATGCAACTGGATACCTTGCGGATCCAAAAGAAGCAAGAAGAAGCCAAGAGGGCTTTGGCCATTTTTTGTCCTAGGTGCACTAGAAAGCATCCTAGGAACAAATGTCCAATGCACCCTCTAGAAGTGTGTTTCATTTGTGAAGAATACCATCCTACAGATCAGTGCCCTTCCTTGCCCAGAATCAAAGCTACATATCAAAGAGCCAAGGGAGCCACTGAATCACTGTACTATATGAACCAAAGGCGGCCATATGGACCTAGATCTTACCAACAAGAACTGCAAGGGACACCCGAGACCTATTATGACCCCTATCAAGCCACTTTCATGCCTTCTTGGGGTCCCCCTGCTCATCCTTCCTGGTCTACACCTCCTCCTTGGTCATATTCTCCTTGTTCCTTCACAGATCCATATTATGCCCAACCAGTTGCTCATTCATTTCACTCTTATGCTCAGCCACAGCCTCAGTGGAATGCACCTTATCAGGAGTGGAGGCCCCAGTACAACTCTCATCCCACTTCTTTTCCTCCACCACCTACTCATCCACAACCATCGCCTCCTCCTCCACCAAGGCAACCCCAAATGCCTACACAACCACAATGCCCTCCATCTCCATCCCAGTTTCACACCTCCACTCAACTACCCGTACCATTTCCAAAGCCATACCATGGAGTAGCTCAACCCAATTGCAAAGTTGAGGCACAACATATGCAAACAACTCCTCTTGAGCTCAATGATCTTCACCATAGCTCAGGAAAAGCATTGCAAAAAAGAGATCATCTTGAAAGCATTGAAGGATCACATCCAGCAAAAGAAGATTCAAAAGAGGAGATCAAAGAACCATGGGTTTCACTTGATGAAGAGAAGAGATCAGAATCAGAGATCGAGAAAACTTCCTCATGGTTACCATCAAATCTTCCATGTATTCAAGAGAAAGATCAGCAAAAAGAGGAAGATGAGAAAGTCATGTTAGAAGGTGACATGAAGAATGATCCAGATCAGCAAAAGGACCAAGGATATCAAAGCTATATTGAGATATGGTTTCAGAAGGTGACTAAGTTGCAGCAGTACGATCTTCCTCAGCTTTGTTTGATCCCTTCAACGCCAGATCATTTGGTCTCTGAGATCTGGATACTTGTCCAAGCATGCATTTCGAGCCTTCACATCATTTTTTCTCTAATCTCGATGTGCACATGGCTCCATTGGAAGTATTCTTATACTTGAAAATGAATTTTGTTTTCTTCAAGTAGGGTAGGGTAGAAAAAAAAAAAAAAAAAAAGAGAGAAAAAAGAAAAAGAAAAAAATGAAAAAAGAGGAAAATAGAAATCTAAGGTGAAAACCTCCTCGGAGGCGCCTTAGATTGGCTCATTGATTGAAAACCTCCATGAGGCGGTCAATGGGTTGGAAAAAAAAAAAAAAAAAAAAAGAGAATAAGATCTTTGGGTGAAAACCTCCCTTGGAGGCGCCCAAGGCAGGCAATTAGGGTGAAAACCTCCATGAGGCGCCCTAGTTGTTTTTCAAAAAAAAAAAGAGAAAAAGAAAAAGAAAAATAAAGCTAATCTCCATTGAATAATTTCATGTGGCGGCAATGACATTGCAGGTTGCAAGAAGGACGTTTCATGACAGGAGGAGCACTCAACTCAAGGTCAAAGTAATTGTTCTTGTGCCTTCTACAGGAAGCTCTGTATTTCTACAGGAAACATCCTGTAGAACCTTTGGACGAGCCAAATCCAATTTCAAAAGTGAATCTGATGGTGGGAATCTGTTGATTAGGCCTACAAGCACTTGTGTGTCCATCCCGTGCCTTTATCCATCATTTTTTTTCAACTCCTTGTGCTTCTCATTGTGCTTCTACAGGAACTTCCTGTAGAAATTGTGGGAAACTAGGCATGCATTCCAAAAAGTGGTTTGGCAAGCATGGTAGCTTCCTCAAGGGTTCAGAAGCCCTCATGCAATCTTCCAACTCCTCCTCCATCATCTCCATACATGCATCACAGCCAAAATTCATTTTGTCATACCATGCAACCAAAATGCAAAGTGCCTTGAAGCAAAAACACATAGAGCAGAATTTGTTTATGCCATAACTTGAAAACCATGAATCCATTTGACAAACCGTTTTATGGGGAATTGTACAAGGTTGATGACAACATGCCTGAGCAGTTTCATGCAATTCCGGTGCACGGTTTCCAAGAAATCAGTCTCCATCACCATCAGCCATTTTTGCATTTTCTCCATATCCGTGCATCTGTTTTAAAACCTGTTTCATGGGGAGATGCACATGGGTGATAGTAACCTACCCAAGCAGTTTAAACCGATTCCGATGCACGGTTTCCGGGAAATCGACCTCTGAAATCTTCAGCCATTTTCCATTTTTCTTGAAATCCGTGCATCCATTGATCACGAATTTTCTATGGGAGATGCATAATGATGGTAGGAACATGCTCACCGAGTTTCAGATCAATCCGATCTACTGTTTGGGAGAAATGGCAAAAAGAAGTTCTGGTTTTGTGACCATGCAGCAGCAACAGCTTGAACGGACAGAGTTGAACGTGGAAACGATTGCATGCAGCTCAGATCCGGCCAGAGGACACCTGCACAAGGAAAAGCAATCAAAAATCATTAGCCAAGCCTCATGCAATCAAAGGATCAGAGCATGCAGCAGCAAGAAGCTTCACAAGCAGCCGTTTGGCTTCAAGTACGTGACAAAACCTATTCCTCTATTGCATGAATCTAATTCAAGAACTGCATGAACGAATGGAGTGATGGAATTAAGCCACGAATTTAGGAAGGTTCACTTGATGTCCAGTTCTCTAGCAAGTCACGCATCATGCATGGGTCAGCCATGCACGTGAATGTCAAAAAACGGACAGTATGGGCAGTCTAACTCCAGTGCCACTGAATCGATGAGATTTCAAGCAGAGAACAAATAGTGACCACTGCAGTTCATGATTGCAAAACGGTCGCATAAGCCAGCACACGTATGTGCCACCTCACTCCAAAAATCACGCAGACATCACTGAGCGCTCGGCTTAAATTCAAAGACCGTTAGTCAACTTGCACTTGCATCATGTTCACTCAAAGAATACATCCTCTGCTTCCACAATCGACTTAACCTATCATCCTCCGCTGAGTTTCCTACCTGGTTCGAATTTCACTCATGCATCGGGCTCACTCAAAGGCAGAATCACGTTCTACAGGAAACGAGTGGGGTCTTCTACAGGAAAGTGCAGCAGAGTCTTCCAGAGCAGAGAAGCCCAAGGTCCTTCATCCAGTTTGAAGCTTGAAGAAAGCTCTGAGATCCGACACCATTGTGGAATAAATCCAGTAGCAATAGCAGGCCATGGAGTCAGAAACGAAAACTCCAGAGCTCACTGGTGGTCAGGAGATTGCAACTTTTCTTGTCTCATATGGACTACTGCCCAAGGTTTGGGAAGAGTCTCTTCATGCAAGCAATTCAAAGGGCTTAAGTCCCCATTGGATATCTTCCGATTTCAACAGGGGTATCTGATAATTGGGTTCAAACTTCGAACAAACGAATTGGGAGTGCTTACAGATGTATAGCAGAACAAACTAGCAGCTTTGAATTTAAACATTGGCAATTCATAAATCTGCTGTGGTCTGGAGAGCACAATTGTCTTATTAATGATCTCGATATGTTCGTCAGTCTAAGATAAAAACATATGGAGAACATATAACTTTCGTGTTCTCAGTTTCCACTTGTTCATGCCATGTGAGTGAAAATAGATGCTAGTTGAAAACTAAGAAGTTAGCAATGCATGCAGAAAACTTAGAAGTCAACAATGCATGGTGAACCTATACATGGGCGTGAAGGCTTGATTTTGTAGAGTGGTTGTTAACTTGTGCAATTTATGTCATCCTCTGCAGCAAAAGCAAAATTGTTACAAGTTTTGGCTTCATCAAATCCTCACTGCAATTAGGTCTTTAAGGTCAAGATACCTTTCTGTTTACAAATAAGCAAATCTCCAGTCTCACATAGATGAAGGTTTGTGATGAATCTATTCAAAATGTGGTCAAATCAGTAGCAATAATTAGCTTCCAATTGATATGGCATGATGGTTATTCTGTTCGTCCACATCATGCAGAAGAAAATTTGTGTGAGGACTCATGATTATAGCTGGCCACCTTCACCTGTCCAGTTAACCTCCCCAACGCTGCATAGATTATCTTGGGTTCTCGGTGTTATATATCTGCTATGATAAATGCACGCCTCTTGATCTTTAGCACAATCCAAGTCCATCCAGATTCCTTGTTCACCCATTGTAATTCCTCATATTTCTTACCTTTGTTACATAAGTCTACTTGCCAGTTGCAGCATAAATGTTTTATAGCATCACATAAGTTGCTGGATACAACGAGTCCAAATAAAAACGCATTCTGCTGCATGTTTCCCTAGCTCCATATTCCCATGGGTTCTTTAGGCATCCATGAAAGCTTCCACATTATGGCAGGTGATTCATATAGCATTTTGTTGATCTTCTGCTTTGGAAACATTCCTAGCTTGGCCATGGAGGTCAACCAGGCATATTGCTCCAATTTTATGTTGTGTTATGATCCTAATTAATGGAATCAAATCATCAAATCACACTAGCTCAGAGTTACAAGCAGCAGGCAGTGAGAAAGAAGAGTAGGAAGGAGGAGAAGATGAAGGCTGCCGCAGCCCAGCTGAAAGGAGAATCGCCCACAAACAAGCAGGATACAGTGGTGTTGTCTGTTTCTACAGGAAGACAGAGACTGTTTCTACAGGAAGACAGAGGACTGTTTCTACAGGAAGCCAGCGAACTGTTTCTACAGGAAGTTTGAAAAGAGGGAAGCCAAAGGAGGAATCGGCCGAGATGTTAGCCAAAGAAGCCACCAGGGCTATCAAAGACGAGGAGAGAGATTGGTTGCTCAGAGGATGAGCAACACTTTCAGTAGGGGGGTGATGATGAGCCCCAAAAATGTACCATTATTTGGGCTCATTCAACCTCCTAATTTGGCTTAGTCCACCATTCACATTTGTTTATTGCATGTTTTTGATTATTTTTATGTTAATAGAGTGAATTTGGTTAGTCATTATGCCAACAAGTCTAATGGGTGCTTTGTGTAGCCTTTTTGGTCAACTTGGAGACAAAATTGAAGGTCTTAATGAGCACTTGGCAGCCAAATTCGTGGGAGAACAAGCTAGAGGATTTGTAGGAAGGTGTCCCCCTCATTTATGGGCCCTTACCTCGAATTCTCCACCATCAGCTCGGAGTTCAAGGGCCACCGAATCAATCAGCTCAACGACAGCCAAGCAAGTCAAGTTGGACTACTGTTAACTACAAGTCTTGGGCAGCCAAGTCCCTAAATTTTAGGAGGACTGTTGGGTCCTCAAATTGTATAAATAAGAGGGCTTAAGACCTCATTTCAGTTAGTCATTTTTGGGATTAGCTAGTTAGTCAATTTGGTTAGACAATTAGTCTTTTTGTAAGCCAGTTTTGGCATGATGTTAGATTCATGATTATTCAATAAAGGCAGGCAGCTTTGGATTCAATTCTGAGTTTTTAAGGGAGCTATAGCTCTCAGGTTAGGGCCCAACCTGAGAGCAATAGACCTCCTCTTCCTTGTATCGTTACTTGTTTCCTTGCAGCACTTTATTTCCTTTATTTTGACATGCATTTAGAATTTCCAGTTTGCTGATTTGATTTGTTTTGTGTGATTGAAGTAGGATTAGCTTATGGTTTACATGCTTTTAGTTGTTTAGATTAGAGGAGGAGGATTGTAATTCATTAGAGTCAAGAAAAGGTTGATAGTGCACTTGCTGCCATCTCTGTTTAGAGATTGGGGATGTGGGCTGTACCAACCACCAAAAAAACGCAGTCTTATGCTTTCATGCAAGCTGCCACATAGTTATCCATGCATGCACTCTTTCTCCACTTTATTTCTCTGTTCCTGAGCCATCACAAGCCTCATTTCCATCCTACCTATTCACCCATACACTTCCTCCACTCCTCCATCACCCAAAACTCCAACCACAAACCTTCCTGTAGAAATCCCGAGACTTCCTGTAGGATCCCCTGCAGACATCCTGTAGAAGCCTGCAAACTCGGTTGCTGAGCATCTGAACGTGTGGAACTTCTGTGGGATGATGTTAGAGATCCTCTGGGACCTCTCCTAGCCCTCCTGACCTTTCCCAAGCTTTCTCTCCCTTCGCACCACCTCTGCACAGCCAAACCCTAATAAGAAACAAATTCATAATCACTCCATCCACTTAAGAAAAAATACAAAAACAATGTTCTTTTTCATAGAAGTAGTTTGAGTTCATGCATTTCACATCATTAGAAGTAATGGCATAATTTTTAGACATTTTCACTTTCACTATTGCATCATAGAGGTCAACTAGTCAAATTAGGGTTTACTAGGGTTTCATGTTTTGGTTGGCTTTCAGTTCACTTTTGCAAAGTAGATCAATTTCCCTTGAGATAGCCTTCATCCATCATTTAGAAAGCTTCTTCTGAAGAGCATATAGAAGTTGGCTTGAGCCCTAGCGGACTTGTGCCAGCTGACCAAGTGACAGCTGCGACAAGAGCTAGTACTTGTGCATACAACACCGTCGCTTCCAAGTTTGTACGAACTACCGGGTTGATAAAATTAGAGATAGGGAGCCCCAGGAGTTGTAGCATTATTGCTACAATACTGGAGCCCACCGATATCCAAGCCCTATCTTTATCAGAGGAGAACACTGCACTTTGATAATTTCATTTAAAGTTTCTGATCCTTTAGAAAATCTAATATTGAGAGATTTTGTTTTCTCAAGATCTTTTCTTAGACCCACAATTTCACATTTAAGTTTTTCATTGTGTTTTTCTTTTTCAGCAAGTTTATATGTCAAGGTATCTATAATCATATTCTTTTGTTCTAAACAGATTTTGAGTTTAGAGATTTCTTCATGAAGTCATCCTCTTCTAAAGAACCCCAAAAATTATCATCGTCATAAGCCATTAGAAGTCTAAAATCATTACTATTTTCATCGTCATCACTATTTGATAAACCATCACTATCTTCATGAGTATAGCAACTCCTTTTATTTACAACTTGTTTTCTATTCCATTTTGCATATTCCTTTCCATTTTCATATTTATCTTTATGAGGACATTTGGCAGCATAATGACCGACTCTACCACAGGCAAAGCATTTGAAGGGTAGCTTACCTCTAAATCTTCCAGAACCTCGTTGAAGCTTCTTGAAAAAGTTTACCTCATCTTCTTCTTCTGAACTATGTCCTGATTCATTGTGTTTGTTAGTGTCAGTGTCTTCACACTGCCATTAGTGATCAAAATCTACTCTTTTGCATTTCATAGTAGGAGTCTCATTCTGATGAGGTTGCATTCCATTAGGTCATGGATCCACTGATCGTAGGATTTACTTCAGTTTTTCCCTCATGATATGTACTTGCTGATCTTCTTTCATAATTTTCAATCATGATTCATGTTCATTTTGCAGTCCATTTCATCAAATACTAGGGTTTGGTCTCATTAGGTCTTAGGGTTTCCTCCATGGTCAAATTCAATGATTATGTGTTAATAATGGTCAGAAAACACATGAGGAGGCCAATAATGATTAGCAAAGCCATAATTTATCATTTTGAAAGCCTAATGTAGTTCTCACCTCAGAACTTGTTTTGAGGTGAAAACATGGTATTTTGTTTTTATCTCCATTAATGATGTAATTTTATGTTTTCATATGTAATATTGGTTCCCAGCTACTCCTAAGCATCTGATGATGTTGCCAAGCACCTGCCACTGCAAAAATCAAGTCATCATGAGCACCAATTCACCTGCAAAAGCAAAAGAGAACAAGCACTAAACCCTAATTTCCTCTCCCACTGAGCTAGGGTTGGCTATGGGATCAGAGATATCTGAGCAGAGGAGGAAAAATGGATATCAAAAGATATGAGGCCATTTCATATCATCCAACATCAGGTCTCCATCATTTGTCGAGAAGTCATTCCAAGGGACAAGCCATTCACCACACATAAGGGATGATTTTTCTTCAAATTGTGTTTCTGAGAAATAAAAGATGAATTTGACAAATGTGAGAGAGTTTTTTTCCATCATTGACACAAGAAGAAAAACCTCTTTCAGTTTTTACACAGGTTTCATGGTTTTGGAGAAATGTCGAAAACATCATTTGCCTCAGGAGAGTTAATGCACCTCTGGAGCGACCTTGGTAAAATTAATTTTTCTTCTAGATGGAATGACAAAATGACTTTCTTGATGAGTCAACTGATAATTAGACACAAATATATTTCCAATGAGCTATCATGAGCTCAATTTTGAGTTGAGGAAGACCTTCAAAAGTTGACTACAACAGCACTATGCATTTTGGCAGCCTCATTTTGCACATTTTGACTAGTCTTGGGAGATTGGACTTTTGACAAGGAAAATGAACTCTAAATGCAAAAATTCAAGATGTTCTGGAAAGTAGACTTGACAAGCTTTCCAACGAGTTATCCCACACCCAATTTGGACATAGGGAAGGCCTCCAAAAGTTGCTTGCAAAAGGCACTGCGCTTCTAGAAAGTGGCGCTGCGCTCCTAGCCTGGCACTACGCTTCTGGAGAATTTTTGCAGTGTAAAAATACACAGGCGCTGCGCTCTGAGGCCGGCACTGCACTCCTATAGGAGGTGCTACACTTTTCCCAACAGAGCCCCAAATCACCTCAAATCGCCAAATTTCACCACATTTCTTCAAGTTTCCCTCTTTTGCAAGTAAGTGCACTAATATCTCTTATGGTTTAGGGTTTTTATATCAAGTTTTTATGGTTTTTCACATCCAAAATCAAAACCCTAGTTTCTAGGGAAAACCCTAGTTTTCCTAAAATTTACCTCATGAACTAAAACCCTCATCTCTATTAGTGCTATCCTACCATATCAACTTCTTATTTCTCCCCAAATCCCCCTCACACATACATTTTCCCAAATCCCCCTCACACATACATTTCGCCAAACTCCCTCATCCATACATTCTGCCCACTACATTCCTCCACACCATTATCCCTAACACTACCCATATATAACCATATTGTTCAAGCCAAAGGAAAACATGGACAGAGACAGTGATTATGATTATGAAGAAGAGACATTTAGTGATAGTTCTATGGAGAGGCACAGACAACAAAGGAAGCTAAAAGCTAGGTTGAGGAGAGGCTTAGAGAGAAAAAAGAAGCAAGATAGATTGAAGATGTTGGTTGAAGCCTCTTGAGCCCATCAAAGCAGCTGATGGTGGTGTCCCATGCCAAATTTGGGCAAATTTTGGAAAGTTTTTGCATTTTTGAAATTTTGTAATTTTTAACACAGGACTTTTGTCCAGAAGTTGGTGGCACTGTGATTTTTCCTGGAGCATCAAATGGAGAAAATTTTTGAATATTTGGATTCAGGAGGATGATTACATGCACCCTAAAAAGTTTCAGAAGTTTTGGAGCAGATCTGGTCCACCAAAAGGTCCAAAAACTACTAAAAAATGACCTCTCTGCCTCTTTTTGGACACACGCAAGCAGTCTTGGGAGATTCAAGTTTTGAGGGGGCAAATGACCTCCAAATTCAAAAATTCCAGTTGTTCCAGAAACTAGACTTGAAGAAATTTCTAATGAGATATCATGGGCTCAATTTGGCTAAGGAGAAGGCCTCCAACAGTATGTGGAAAGTGGCACTGCGCTTTTGACCATTTTGCCCAGAAAATCAAAATTTCACCTGTTTTGACTGTGGATTTGTATTTTCTCTCCTCATGGATGATTTCACTCATGTAATTAATGACATGGCATGTAAATGTGATGGTAAAATAGTACTAGAGGGTAGATTCATTAGTTAGAGGTCGTTTTGAGGCTAATGAATCAGTTTCCCTACTTATAGAGGCAAGTTGTTTCACTGCCTATATTCCAGTTCTTAGTTGGGAAATGGTTGAAACAGCCCCTCTTCTCATGAATTCGACCCCTGATGGTCAGGATGAGTATTTTGATGTCTATATTATGTATTTTATTTGTCATTAGCAGAGGTTGGACTCACTTGGATGCTCTGAGCTTGATTGTACATCATTGTAAGCAGTTTGGCGAGGAAATTAATAGGACTTGCAACTATTTTTATGGGATCCCTGTGGTATGGTGTTTTAGCATAGTTTCTTCTTTGTTATTAGTTTTTTATGTGTTTTATGTATTCCATCATCTATTTCAGTACTTCTAATTGAATGATATCAAGATAGAGAGGTAAAATTCATTGTTTGCAGTGCTCTACCTTGGGAAATCATTCAATACTCTATGTTTTCTGATGTTTGAGTAGGATCCATGATTGTCACATGCCCTCCTCGACTCCTCACAGGTCTTATACATCTCACCTCACTAAATTTCAAGTTCTAAAGCCTATACCTACCTTAACCCATAGAACACCCTGCATTCTGACCTAATTTCCCAGACCTAAAACTGCCTAGCTCCATCTGATCCACAAACACCAACAAATTCAATCAAAACCCTTGAGCTACTATACCTAGCATAAAATCTTGTTCCTGATCCAGTCATCTTGATTAAGATCCATAAGGAGAGAGCCCTCTCCTGACCTGGTAGGGCTAGCTACCAGGTTAAGCGTGGTTTGTGGTTACCCTAGAATTGCCTCCCTTTAGCCTGAGGTCAATCTAGGCGATAACATAGTGGCAACCATACTGGGGAACGTAGTTTTATGTTCCTCAACAAAATGTATCTAGTTTAGATGTTATTGTTGATGGTGGACAACGATCAGACACTGGAAGGCTGAAATCATTCACTTTGCGACTCTAAATCAGTTTTGAGATCAGATCCAAGGACTCCACTGGAGGATGAACCTGACTAGCAGCAACATGAAAGGACAATATGGAAAGATCAGGTATTCAAGTTAGAATTTCATCCAAGACATTATGTTCATTATTATAAATTATTTCTTCTCTTTTCCCGAGAATGTCAAGAAGGCTTTACAAAGTATACTGTATTTGAGACAAGATCCTAGACCTGCATTTGATTCTTTCCCTTTAAAGATTGTGAAATATTCACATGCCTTTGATCTCGATCAAGACCCTTCTTCCGAATCTTATGCTGACCGTCTTCAAATTGATGAGCCTCAAGAGACCAAGACTGATTCTGTAGCTTTTGGACATATTCCTATACTTTGTAAAATTCGAAATAGATACAAGCCTCTGATTTTACCTCCTATATCCCATGGTTTCCCTAAAAATCATTACCTATATCTACCAAGATTTGATGGTGAATGTGGCAACATCTCTGCTGAGAGACATGTACTAAATTTTGAGTCTTTTCTTGACCTTTTTGAAGTTGATGAAGAGGATGTCAATATTAGGCTTTTTGCTCTTTCTTTGTAAGGCAAAGTCAAGAGTTGGTTTAAAACCCTGCCTGATGCGAGCATCTCAGATTTCCAACAGTTCGTCAAAGTTTTCCTCAACAAGTGGGTGGTCATACAAAACCCTTTCTTGCTTCTAAAAGAATATAACCAGCTGAAAAGACAACCAAGGGAGACAGTACAACAGTTTTCTACCAGGTTTAACCAAGTTTATTGTTCGATACCTATTACTATAAGACCTCCTCCTGGATCCGCTCTCTTGCACTACCTGGATGCCTTTGATACAGAAATGGAATTTCAGCTGAGAGAAAGGAATCTTGCAACACTTGAAGAGATGCAAAACAGTGCAGTAGATGTAGAGGCTAATTTGTTGATCAGAAGGGCAAAGTTGAAGGAAGAAGAGAGGAAGAACATAGATCCAGAGGAATCGACATCGTTAGAGGTAAAGCTCGACATTTTGGTAAGTGCAGTGGAAGAGATGATGCAAAAGATCACCACAAGGAATGAGTATGATGTTCAAGACCATGGCTCGTTGATTGAAGAAGAACAAGTGGCTGATCCAAAATATTTCCTTTCTTATCCTAGTTTTCATAGATCTGCTAGTGATTGTTTTATAGATCATCTTGGAGAAGAGAGATCTGCTGATATGACATGTATGCTTGATGATGTGTTTTATATTGATGATTTGCCTTAGTTTTATCAGTATGTTGATGATTATGTTCACCAAACAGAAGCTTGTCTTGCAAACAAATCAGCAGCTAGTTTGTGGAAGGAGGAAGTTCACTTTCAGCAGCTCGAATACGGTGATCAGTCGTTGCATATTAGCTATGGAAGTGAGGAGGAAAGTGCGGCAAATGTTGAAGTAAGTAAAGGATCTTTGCTTTTTTTTTTACTTCATTTCGATTCATCAGAGACAAATTTCGTGTAATCAGAAATCAACCATCAATAAGTTTGGATCTGGACCATCTAGAGGGCAATGAAATCCTTGGTCAAGACTTCTCATATCTAGATTTGCAGCCACCGAATGCCATTGAATGTCACGTTGTAGATGAAGACTTGGAAGATGGAACATATGATCAAATGATGCAAGATGATTCCATACCATTCTGTTTTGAATCATTTCAGGTTTTGAAGGGAAATTTGCATAGTATATCTTCAAATGAGTAGCCTGTCGAAAATCATACAATCTCATTGGAACCAATAGAAAATGGGTTGCAATAGTCTTTTCAAGTTTTTCGTGATCCAATAGCTCATATGTTGGATGATGTCTACAGTCAAAGTCTTGAATCTTCATTAGCTAACTGTGAGCTTGAAAAAAGTATTGATACAAACTTGATCCGACAGATGGTTTCTTTGTCATTTTCAGCAGGAGTCTCATCACAAAGCTCATATGAAAGTTTGCATGCATGGTATGAGGAGAAGAAAAGTAATCCATTGGATGAGCCAAGTCCTAGTGCACATGAATTTCAAGATCCTTACTAAGTATTTTTGGACTCAAATAGAGAATCCATATTATTCAATCTGGGAAAATTTGGATCTTTTTACAAGTTTTCATGGGAGTTTCCTTTCAGTAGTTCTCTCTTGTTGTTCATAAGAAAGCACTTGCGGAGAATTCAAATAACAGCCAAAATGCTTACTTGGTTGCATTGGTTGTTTCATTTCACTTGATCAGGTAATGAATGAAATAGTTAGAGTAGGTTTTATTGAATAAGCTCCACTTCGAGCGTCTTTTCCAGTTTGTTAGTTGTGTTTTAGTATTGAGTCAATTTTTAGTTGAGTAAAAGTCAGTTTCTGTTTTTGAGTCATCAGTATTCAGTCATGTATTTTAGATTGAGTTTTTATTACTCCATGCCCAATGGATAAGGCTACTAGGTCTACAACGTTCTTGGCACCTCCAAGGAGCTACCATCCCCATTAGAGCCAATGTTAGTGTTAGTGTCTTCACACTACCATCAATGATCAAAATCTACTCTTTTTCATTTCATAGTAGGAGTCTCATTCTGATGAGGTTGCATTCCATTAGGTCATGGATCCACTGATGGTAGGATTTACTTCAGTTTTTTCCTCATGATATGTACTTGTTGATCTTCTTTCATACTTTTCAGTGATGATTCATGTTCATTTTGCAGTCCATTTCATCAAATCTTAGGGTTTGGTCTCATTAGGTCTTAGGGTTTCCTCCATGGTCAAATTCAGTGATTATGTGTTAATAATGGTTAGCAAACACATGATGAGGCCAATAATGATTAGCAAAGCCATAATTTATCATTTTGAAAGCCTAATGTAGTTCTCACCTCAAAACTTGTTTTGAGGTGAAAATAGGGTATTTTGCTTTTATCTCCATTAATGATGTAATTTTATGTTTTCATATGTAATATTGGTTCCCAGATGCTCCTAAGCATTTGATGATGTTGCCAAAGCACTTGCCACTGCAAAAATCAAGTCATCATGAGCACCAATTCACTTGCAAAAGCAAAAGAGAACAAGCACTAAACCCTAATTTCCTTTCCCACTGATCTAGGGTTGGCTATGGGATCGAATATATCTAAGAAGAGGATGCATAAGGGATATCATAAGGTATGATGCCATTTCATATCATCAAACATCAAGCCTCCATCATTTGTCGAGAAGTCATTCCAAGGGACAAGCCATTCACCACACATAAGGGACGGTTTTTCTTCAAACTATGTTTTTGAGCAAGAAAAGATGAATTTGACAAAAGCAAGAGAGGTTTTTGTCCATAATTGATCCAAGAAGAAAAATTTCTTTAAAATTTTACACGAGTTTTATGGTTTGGGAGAAATGTTGAAAATATCATTTAATTTAGGAGGGTTAATGCACCTCTAGAGTGAACTTGGTAAAATCAATTTTTCTCCTAGATAGAATGACCAAATGACTTGTTTGATTAGTCAAATGATAAGTAGACACAAAGTTCTTTCCAATGTGCTATCATGAGCTCAATTTGGAGTTGAGGAAGACCTTCAAACTTTCACTGCAATAGCACTATGCATTTTGGCAGCCTCATTCTGCGCATTTTGACCAGTCTTGGGAGCTTAGACGTTTGACAGGGAAAATGAACTCCAAATTGAAAAATGCAAGATGTTCTAGAAATTAGACTCGACAAGCTTTCCAAAAAGCTATCGCACGCCCAATTTGGACACCGGGAAGGCCTCCAAAAGTTTCCTACAAAAGTCATTTTGCCTCTGGAAAGTGGCATTGCGCTCCTACCCTGGCGTTGCGCTTCTGGAGAATTTTTGCAGTGTAAAATTACATAGGCGCTTTGCTTTGAGGCCGGCACTGCGCTCCTATAGGAGGTGCGCTTTGCCCAGCAAAGCCCCAAATCACCTAAAATCAACAAATTTCACCACATTTCTTCAAGTTTCCCTCTTTTGCAAGTAAGTGCACTAATATCTCTTGTGGTTTAGGGTTTTTATATCAAGTTTTTGTGGTTTTTCACATCCAAAATCAAAACCCTAGTTTCTAGGGAAAACTCTAGTTTTCCTACAATTTACCTCATGAACTAAAACCCTCATCTCTATTAGTGCTATCTTACCATATCAACTTCTTAATTCTCCCCAAATCCCCCTCACACATACATTTTCCCAAATCTCCCTCACACATACATTTCGCCAAACTCCCTCATCCATACATTCTGCCCACTACATTCCTCCACACCATTATCCATAACACTATCCATATATAACCATATTGTTAAAGCCAAAGGAAAACATGGACAGAGACAGTGATTATGATTATGAAGAAGAGACATTTAGTGGCAGTTCTATGGAGAGGCACAGACAACGAAGGAAGCTAAAAGCTAGGTTGAGGAGAGCCTTAGAGAGAAAAAAGAAGCAAGATAGATTGAAGATGTTGGTTGAAGCCTCCCTAGCCCATCAAAGTAGCTGATGGTGGTGTCCCATGCCAAATTTGGGCAAATTTTGGAAAGTTTTTGCATTATTGAAATTTTGTAATTTTTAACACAGGATTTTGCCCAGAAGCGGTGCTACGCTTTTTCTTGGAGCATCAGATGGAGAAAAGGTTTGCATATTTGGATTCAAGAGGATGAGGACATGCACCTTGGAAAGTTTCAGAATTTTTGGAGTAGATTTGGTCCACCAAAAAGTCCAAAAACTACTAAAAAATGACCTCTCCGCCTCTTTTTGGACACACAAATTTAGTCTTGGGAGATTCAAGTTTTGAGGGGGGAAATAACCTCGAAATTCAAAATTTCAGTTGTTCCAGAAACTAGACTTGAATACCTTTCCAATGAGATATCATGGGCTCAATTTGTCTAAGGGGAAGGCCTCCAAACGTAGGTGGAAAGTGGCGATGCGCTTTTGACCACTTTGCCCAAAAAATCGAAATTTCGCCTGTTTTGACTGTGGATTTGTCTTTTCTCTCCTCATGGATGATTTCACTCATGTAATTAATGACATGGCATGTAAATGTGATGTTTAAATATTACTAGGGGGTAGATTCATTAGTTAGAGGTAGTTTTGAGGTTAATGAATCAGTTTCCCTACTTATAGAGGCAAGTTGTTTCACTGCCTATATTCCAGTTCTTAGTTGGGAAATGGTTGAAACTGCCCCTCTTCTCATGGATTCGACCTCTGATGGTCAGGATGAGTAGTTATGTATATATTATGTATTTTCTTTTTCATTAGTAGAGGTTGGACTCACTTGGATTCTCTGAGCTTGATTGTACATCATTGTAATCAGTTGGCAAGGAAATTAATAGGACTTGCAGCTATTTTTATGGGATCCCTGTGGTATGGTGTTTTATCATAGTTTCTTCTTTTTTATCAATTGTTTATGTGTTTTATGTATGCCATCATATATTTCACTGCTTCTAATTGAATGATATCAAGATAGATAGGTAGAATTCATTGTTTGCAGTGCTCTACCTTGGGAAATCATTCAGTACTCTATGTTTTCTGTTGTTTGAGTAGGATCCATGATTGTCACATGCCCTCCTTAGCTCCTCACTGGTCTTAGACATCTCACCTCACTAAATTTCAAGTGATAAATCCTATACCTACCTTGCCCCATAGAACACCCTGCATTTTGACCTAATTTCTCGGACCTAAAACTGCCTAGCTCCATCTGATCCACAAACACCAACAAATTCAATCAAAACCCTTGAGATACTATACCTAGCATAAAATCTTGTTCCTGATCCAGTCATCTTGACTAAATCCATAAGGAGAGAGCCCTCTCCTGGCCTGGTAGGGCTAACTACTAGGTTAATCGTGGTTTGTGGTTACCCTAGAATTCCCTCCCTTCAGCCCGAGGTCAATCTAGGCGATAAGAACATTCTTACTTTCCTTTTTTTAAAGCTTTAAAAGCAACTTCTCTCATATCTGACGGTCCTCCTTTTCTCATCTCAAAGGCAGTTAAGATTCCATGAAGATGTGTCATAGCGATAGTCTTCAGATCCTGTTTTTCTTCTATGGCAGACACTTTTGATTCAAATTTAGCAGACAAGGATCTCAAAACTTTCTCAACTAAGGTAACTTCCTTTATTTCTTCACCCATATCCTTAATACAATTAACAACCTCATCTATACATAAGAAGTAACTAGCTATACTTTTCATCACTATGCATCTTAAGAGTTTCATACTGAATTCTGAGGGTTTGAAGCTTAGCACATTTTACCTGAGAGTCTCCTTCGTAGCTCAGAATGATTTTGTCCCATATTTCTTTGGTTGATTTGAGCTGCATGACTTTGACAAACTCTGATTGAGATATACTTCCCAATAAACTATTGACAGCTTTGGCATTGGTTTCATATTGCTTTTTACTTGCCGTATCTGTAGGAATTGCTGTTGGAAATGTATATCATCCTTCCACAATTTCCCAGACATCCATTCCAAGTGATTGTAGATAGGTTTTGGTTCTTATTTTCCAATAAACAAAGTTGCTCCCATCAAAGATTGGTGGTCTGATAGATCCCATGCTTTCTTGATTATTCATGTTGATGGATCTCCCTTCAAGCGATCAAGCTTCTTTTGAAGGACCTGCTCTGATACCAATTGTTGGAAATAATACTGAGAGGGGGGTGAATCAGTATTATCAGATCTATAATTTTATTTCCCAAACAGATTTATATATGCTACTTCAGTGAAGTGAACTAGCGTGTACACACGACTGTACTTAAAGCAACCAACATATATGCAGAGAACTTTTGATTTAGACAATTTATCATGTATTGAGCTTAAACCAGTATATCAAAGATTTATTAGACAGTGCAGTAAAAGCAGAATAAAGAATCACACATAAGCAACACACATGAACACCAAGATATAAGGTGGAAACCCAATGTGGGTAAAAACCACCTGTTGTTGTCATCTCTATCTTCTTTTAATAATGAGAAAATATGTTTACAATCTTGTACTGGTGCAGACTCGTACTAGTATGTAGGCACCCACTTGCAGAAGGCTACAACCTTCTCTCGTTCTCCAGCTACTACTGGAAGGGAGCTACAACCCCCTATCTCTTGTACTAGCCAATATGTTTACTAGTACGTAAGTGCTAGCCTACAGAAAACTCCACTCTTCCACCAGGGACCACGTTTCATGAATTTTCAGATTGGATACTCCTGGAAGACAACACCACAATCTAAAGGTCACCTTTCATACAATTTTCACACTGAACCCATCAACAACATTGAAACTCAGAAAATCATAACTGCAATGCAACCATCAAATACATCTGCATCAACCAATCACTGAAACTCAATCATCACTTTCTGAATCAACCACAACTGAATCAATCAATCACTAACAACCCATCATCATTGAAGAAAATCACAATCAATCAATCTGATCATTCAGAACACTGTCACCAGAACACAAAGCAAAACCCAGAACTCTGTAACAACAAACAGAAACAGCTGAAACTTTAAACATCATGCTTCATAAGGTATACGCTACTTCCATGTGTCGAACCAGCGTGTATACGCACTTTTACCAAAGGGAACCAGTGTACAGATCTGCAAATTCCAATTTATGATGTATATGCTACTTTGATATGTTGAACCAGCGTGTATACGCTCTTTTACTAAAGCGAACCTGCGTACAAATCTGTAAATGCTAACTTAAAACATCACAACTATTCCAGACTTTGGCCATACCCAGATCATCACATTTATTGAATAAAACACGCGTCAGAATTCATATCTAGATTGTTCAAGATCAAACCACATAATGATAATACTTTTAAGCCTTTATGATCCTGGTCCATCAACCTTCATCAGCCATAAAGGTGCCTCCTTAGATCAAATCAAGCAAACCATTAGAAGCTCATTAACTTTCATATATGATCCAACACCTCATAAGATATTCAAATACTTGCACCCTTGGCCTAATGATCTTCTCCTCCTTATATAGTTTTAGGCCTTTTTCAATAACATGGACCAAAACTACTTAGGACTAATACCTTGGACCAAATACCTCGAACCAATTACCTTGGACCAAAAACTTTGTTTTCCCAATATATACGTGCTTTTCCTTCTGTGAAAGTGCGTGTGTACGTATACGCTCCTTTTGTTCAGTAAACTTGCGTGTATACATAGCTTGGACAAGGTGAACCTGCGTACACCTGTCTTTCTTCACTCTTTATAGTTTGATCTGTAATTCTTTGTTGTTGACCTGTTGCACTATGAGCTTTCATCTGAGTGAGTTGCCATCAAGGACAATACCTGTATCATAATGCCAACATCTGCATGAGTGGGTGCTTCCACTTTTTTCTCCTCTACATGTGGCTACTCCACATCATCCTGGGGTTCTTCTTTTGGAGCTAAAAGCTCCACTTCTCCATGCAACTGAAGCTCCCTCTCAAGTGAACATCTCATGGCCTTCTCTTCGTCAAACTTCACATCTCTACGAACCACTATCATCCTATGAGATGGCAGGTGCACTTGATAGTTGTGAGGTGTATTAGTGTACCCCACAAATATGCCCAACTCAAATGTTGGTTCTAGTTTTTTCTTGCATCCTTGGTAACATGATAGTAGACTGATGAACCAAAGATCCTGAAGCAAGCAACATCTAGTTTCTTACCTGAAAAAAAAATTATGGTGTGCTTATCCCGAGAATCCCATGAGGACTCATGTTTTGCACATAGATAGTTGTGTTGCATGCTTCATCCCACAAGTGAAATGGTAGGCCCTGATCATGTAACATTTTATGTGCAGCTACCACAAAGGAAATCCTTTCCCTTTCTAAATATCACATCGTAGCCACGATCCTCCAACATGGCAACTAAAACCAAATTCTTCTTCAATCCCGGAACATACATGACATATTTTAATGTGAGAGGAGAACCAAACTCCCTCTAAAAGGTAATAATATTGATTCTGGTTGCACTATACCTCCCATCATCTCCCATTTCAATGTGCATCTAGAGGTCCTTGTCATCCAAGTCACTGAAGAACTCTTTGTTGTCGATCATATGGAATGAGGCTCCACTATCTAGATACCACAAACTACCCATCATTGATGTCACCATGTAAGCAATGAGGGTGAAATCCAACTTGAATTGTGAAGAAATAGCTTCACATGTCACTCCTCTTGAGGGCTTCTTTTTTGCCTTCTTATGAAGACACTTCGTGGCATAGTGTCCCAGCTCATGACAGTGAAAACATTTAATGTTCGACATGGCCTTCTTCTTGTCACCCTGACTGATATCTGATTTTGAATGGGATGACTTCCCTTTCCATTTATTCACCTTTCCAACTAAGTCACAATTCTCCTCAGCATCATGCTTGGATGAAGATTTTTTGGGTCAATTTACTATGTAAACTAACACAGGTGTTTTACTTGTCAATCCAGGTTTGTAGACTTGGAAGCATGTCCAAAATATATGGATTTCAAGTAAAATCAATTTTAGAAGGAAAGGCTCAATGGTTAAAGTAAGTGCATATTGCAAATAAGTTCTAATTTTAAAGAAACTAAAAAGTCTCTAATTCAAGATGCAGTAAGCAAAGGAAGAGGCTCCTAACTTAGGAGGTCTCAGTTGTCCTTGCTCACAGTACTGTCCCCAAAAAGAGAAACTAAAGAGCAGCAGTTTGTGATGTATAGATAGCAAGAGAAGAGGCTCCTAACTTAGGAGGCCTTGGTTGTCCTTCCTCACAGTTATACTCCAACAACATTACCATTGCATCAAATCATAAATTGAAATTCAAGAAGTAATTCAAGAAATGCAAAAGGATGAATTTTAGTTGTGATTCATAATTTAATAAAAAGAGAATTGAACTTAAATCCTTGGTTGTCCTTTCGTATGCAAATTATATCTTAAACCAAAATCATCTATAAATCATAAAGAAATCATAACACATCTAAGCAACTGAATCATAAAACTGAAACAAGAAATATTGAATCAAAACTATGCTAATTTATACAAAATTTAACCAAAGTGTACTTAGCTTGGTATGGGGGCCCTCCAACCTTGCCTTGTACACCTGAAGAACTCTTCAGCTACAGCTAACTTGATAAAACACTCACAGCATGAACAACAATAGAACAATAGAACTCATTCTTCAAATTAACTCAATGGTCTTCAATAGTCTCAATACAAAATTACACACTTTGAATGGTTCATGAACTATGTTTAAATAGGCAAATCATAAACAAACTTTGCTATAATGGCTCTAACAGACTTATCTATCCTAATCCATCCATATAGGTTGAACTCATCAAGTTTGGTTCACAAAATTAGGAAAATCCCACAAAATAAGAAATTTGCCCCTTTTTACTAGGGATTTCTGAATGACAGGTCAAGTTTGACCAGCGTTGATCGGGCTTGTGTTTGCTCAGTTTGATCGAACCAATAGGTATTCCTTCATCTGTGGTTCCCAATATTTCCAAATATGTGCTCAAATCTCACCCAGGTGTCCTGCACATATGACTTTAATGGAGCTATTACGGGAATTTTTAATGCAGTCCAAATTTACTCTTAAAACCCAATATTTACTAAAATTTCTAAAAATAGAAAAACTTAATTTAGTTACCTGAATATGCAAAATAGGACTAAATTGAAGCATATGTAAGTGAAATAAGATGGATTATGGTGGTAAATGAATGGATTTAGGATAGGTAAAAATGACCAAAATTGAGGGCCAACAAGATCCATCTCTCGTGTTTCGTCAAATCTCTTCTTGCACCAAGTCGGACCACAAACGCTCCCACTATGGCAGATTCTCCCTCCCATTTACTGAGTCCTGGTAGTTGTGCCACCTCTTGGGAAGGCCTAGAAGTGCTAGAGTGACCAGATCTTCTTTAGAAACTATAACATCGACACTTTCAAGCTCATACCAACATTGGGTGAACTTGGTCAAGTAATTTGGTCTTGTGTCGCCCTTCTCCATCTTGATTTTTCTGAGCTTGTCCTTCAGTGCCAGCTTCATGTGGTCACTTCTATTTTTGAAATAGGTATGTCAAGGCCTTCCACGTCATATATGGAGTCTCCTTACCGTGTAGGTTTGAGACAATATGATCTCGATTTCCTTCTAAGATAATCCTTCTCACCTTTGCAACACATTTTCTCCACTCTGCCAGATCTTGAACTTCAGTTGTTGGAGGCTTAAGAATATCTTTGTCTATGAATTCCTTAAGCATGTTGTCTTCCAACACTACCTCCTTCCAAGAAATATAATTTGAACTACCCTCAAGGGAATATTCGAGTCTTAATCCATAGAACGACATCATGCTGGCTCTGAAGTATGATACTACAAATTCGATTTCACTTGCAAAAGATAAACTTGTATTCTCCTCTTCTATAGTGATTTCAACCCTAATACCATTTAGAAATTACTTGTAGATTCAAACTGCTAATTGTAATATGCTAAAACAATAAACCTGAATCTACTCTACTCATCAACGAAAACAATTAATTGATCGAGAAATCACGAAGCATACAAGAGAAAGAATTCAATCAACACATTACACAATGATTTCCTAGGGAAAACCACGGCTAAAATCCCCTGCTCAAGGTTACAATGCTTTTCTAAAGCCCGAGCAACCTTTGGACTCTCTCTATCTGTCTCACAAATTCCTAGACAAGACCAGGCCAATATTTAACCAATTTTCTTCTTACCTAAATCCCTATTTCCTTGTGTTGTTCCTCAAGGAATTAGCCCCCTATTAATTAGGGAAATTCCTCAATATGAATTGCGTAATCTTCATAGGCCTTCGTCTAACTGCATGCGCCACCTGTATAATTTGGATGATCATACAACTGATAGTACATTGTCCCTAAACTCCAATCTCAACTGGGTATTTCTCATATTTGACATGCATGAGTTATTTATGAGTGAATCATCAGTTTACTAGTTGATGATTGTAGGCAGCACCACACTACTAGACCTCCCACTAGTTCCTCCAATATTTGAAACTAGTTTAACTGACTTTAACTAGATTGAACTGAATTAATTAATTACAACTCAAAATAAACTGAACTAGGGCTCCTATAATGTAAGAGACACTCTAAATGACTCTAGTTAGACCCTCAACTTGAATTTTTTTTTTCTCGGTAAAAAACTATACTATTATATTATGTACAGGAGGCAAAAATTACAACATGATAAAACAGAAAGAACCAGGCTCTGGGTATGTCACCTGAGAGCAGTTGAGGCCAATCAGAAAACTAGCCCACGCAGGGGCGCCAAACATAGAAGCGAGACCGTCCAAAAGAGCAAGCCCACGCAGGGGCACCAACCAGAAATCTGGATTATCCCACGCAGGGGAGACTAACCGTACCCATCCCATTAACAAAGTTTCAGAAACATAAACACAGAGAATTGATGCTAGAACTAAGCCAAAACAGACAGCAAAAGAGACCAGAAGACCAGACAGAAGAGCCAAAAGAACCTTGTGCTCGGGCGTCATCAATCGTCCATTTGCACTTCCTCTACCCGGCACCAACCGTAGGCTTCCCTTTCAGCAGCAGTGGGAAAAGTGTCTTCCTCTTCGCCGGTCCCCTCCCTCTGATCGAGCTTGCTTTGCGATGCATTTTCCAGGTCTGAGGCAGGACCTTTAACCTCCTGCTCTGGATCAGCTTCAGGAACCTTTGCTTCGTGCATCTTGTTATCAGTCTTCCTCTGCCCATGCTCATCCAGGGAATCATTGTCTTCCTGGGAATTTTCAATGAACAGGACCGAGACATGCGCACTAATCTGCGGGTTATTCATGGAACTGCTAAAATTGAAGATAGCAGAGCCGAAGGCAGGCAAGGCAGCCGAGCTCGAAGCCCCCGCGTCCATGAATTGACTGGAGTGGAGGGGATTAGCTCCAGTGGAGCGTGCGATATTGCAATGGCAGCAATGGACAACATTATCCGCCTCGTGACTGCGAGAGGTTCCCCCTCTAGAAGTGCCTCGACGGCTAAGCAGACGTTGTCGAGGTCTCACCATTCTCACAGGGGTCAAGGGGAGGAAATTCCAACAGACCACGGGGTAATCCAAACACCCAGCTACCGAAACCGACTGTGGAATGGGCCAGACAGACAGAGAGGATATCCCGGTGGAGACAGAGAGGCAAGGCAACCGGAGTTGCAGAGACCTGCTTGAAGGAGGAGCCACCAACATTCTCTGACCATACGCTGCAACATCGCTTATAACCTCACCTGCTTTGCTTTGGAGCTCACCCGCCATAACTGCAACCTCCGCTTGAGCCGAATTGCCGTGTCAGGCATTAACTGTTCTCTGCAGCGTTACCTTATACCTGCTGCGTACCTTACCTGCGTCTTCGACGTCTGCCACGTGATGGCCAGTGGCCGGCATGTGGCCATCCGTCCACGCCTATCCTATCCTATCTAGCACCCGCATCCGGGGACCCTCAACTTGAATTAATTAACCCAACTAAGTCAAATTAACTTAGTTAACATACAAGTTTTCATGAGATGTGGAATTACAATTTATTCCCAATTTAATTCAAGGACAAAATTAAATTAGTATTTTCTTGTTGCATTTTCAACAATTTGCACTATGAATTGTTATCTTCATTGAAGTCTTATATTTTAATTCAACTTGCATTTGTAATTCATGAACTATTATAACCAAATAGGTTATTTATTTCTCCAATTCATACAACTCAAATGTATTTAACATTCTAATGTTATGTTCTTCATTTCCCATACTTTACAATATCTTCTTGATGAAGTTCAATTAATATTGATCTTTTCCATTTTACTCTTGTATATGATTCTCTTTATACAAAATGGATAATTGTATGATCAATTCCTACAATTTGAATGCCTTTTATTGGCCCTTCAATTTGACATGCTTTTAATAACCATTTATCCTATTATTATCTAACTTCTTCACACATTTATAGTTCACATTTCCATATATTACTCATATTATCCACTTTCAATTTATACAAGCTTCATGAGGCATATGATCATTAATTTCATTAATTCCCCTTGTTTGGGTGATTATTTAGAGTAGAATTGTGATTACCTGACCACTTGCAAGTTTCAGTAGCCTTCAAGGGTGGCAAGAGCCAGGGGTAATTTTTTTCCCTGAGAATTAAGAAGAACATAGGTATGCTTTAGGTCTAGGTCACGCTTCCAACGTTGTTTCTCAAGCCTATGTCTTATATCAAGGTTTGAGGAAATTATGAATCTGGGAATTCAGGAGGTGATTTTTTTGTGATTCCTTGAATATAATTCACCATTTATATTTAGAATCTCTACCCTCATATAAAAATTTAAGTCACATATTAAAGTAGATTTATCAGTTATATCATTTTATCTCCAAGAATAAATGTCTCTTTGTTCTCAGATCAAACAACTCTGAGGTTGATCACATGGCTAATTTGGGGTCCAGGCTAAATCAAGGTGAAATTTTGTGGCAAGGGCAAAAGGGGTTTGTCCCTCTTCCCTAATGGTTAATCAGGAGACTCAAAAATCAAACTGAAGGAATAATTCTTTGTGGTTTATTGTAACATTTTAATGCTCTGTAAATTTTGGTTTTTGTTAAGTAAATATTAGTGAATGTACAAGTGAAATATTGTAGATATTATAGCACTTTTTTCAAAATATTCAAGGTCATAATTTTGTAGATGGTCATTGACACATACTCCATTTCGGCCATTTCCATTGGTTTCAACTTGCTTATGTAAATCATGTAATTAAACTGAGATTTAGCTCAATGTATTTTAATATAATACTTATTCTTGGTTCTTGTTAAAAAAAATTGGCAATAGTCTTCATGACAGTTTCGAGAAATCCAATCACAGCTCAGTATTGCCAAAATGAAAATTTTCTACTAAAATTTTGTAGCAATGTTTTTTGAGATCCCATTGTCCACATTAATTCAAATCAATAGAAATAAAATTCTAATACATGGTTTTCATAGGTAATGGGTGAGCATATTTAAAAAAGGAAATCCATATGGACATGTTTTCCCATGGGGAATCTTGTGATAAAATTTAGAATTTCCTGTAGCAGTCATTGTTGGAATTATTCACTAGTTCACTTATTTGTCCCTAATAAAGACAAAATTTGGCACATGTGTTTTGTCAATATAGGGATTAGTATGGTTTCTCTGTTATTAATTCATCCCCAAAATGCATATTGTGGGTGGATGAATACCATAGGTGGATGCCATTTTCCATTCGGATCAAATATACACATATGCACATTTGCTCAACCAACAAATAAAATGATACAATACACGTATCAGTAACAAGGGAGTCCAGAGGCTCACACCTCCACCCTCAAAGTAATTACCAAATTTCAACTCCTTCCCAAGAAGTCTAGAATCCACTGCCAAAGTCAAACCTACAACCAATGTCCAGCACTATAATCTTGCACCACTTGTTCTCTCAGTGAACAATTATTGACTCATTATTCCAGGGCACACTCCCAATGTGCATCTGATTCCATATGGAAATGTTAATGACCAAACAAATTCATTCCCCGTCCTTCCCCTTTTGTGCAGTCACTCACCTTCCAAGTTCCCCAACATCCCTTTTTTCGGGTGGTCCATCCCTTGGCAAGGCTTCCTCACATTGGAAGATCCAAAAACCAAGGCATATCCCTGCCTCAAAACCATCGTACCAATCATAGCATGCTCATGGCAATCAATGGACACTATTAGGTACTAGTGTCCCACAATGGTCATGCTCTTAAAGTGCTTTACTAGCATATTGTTGCTTGTTCCAATTCCTTTTGTCGCTACTAATTCTTGCAGTAAGTTTCAACCACCCAGTGTGGGCATTTCTATGCTTTCCTATACCAAGCACATAACTAGCATTAGATTCAAAATGAATTAAAATAAATCCAAATCATACCTCATTGGTGGTTCGTCAATAAGGTACACTTGCACTTATGTTCACTTCCTATCACAGCAATCCAAACCAGCACTTGACCAAATCATTATGTGGAAACATATCACATCCAGTTAGCTCAAACACAACCATCATAGATCAAAAATCATGAACCGCATGCAATCATCATAAACCATAAATATAGATCAAATGTAAGTCAAAATCATAGACCACATGCATAATAAAACTGAAATAAAATATTGATACTTATCCTTTAATCGATCCTTAACTTCTACCTTTATCCTTTTTCCTTTTCATACGCACACTGGATTGGTTGCCACACCCGACAAACACCCAATGCCTTCTCTTCAACTACGTACACATACACATTGTGCATCACACACATACAACCACGCACGACATACAACACCACACAATACATGCACCTACACCTGACATACAACACATACACCTACACTCAGCGTACAACACAACACATACAATTGCATCTGGTGTATGACACAACACAATACATATGCAGAGTACAACACAACGATCACATGTGTCATGATACCACGACTACTCAATGCACATACACAATACCACATGTACACAAAACAACATGTGCACAATACCACATGTGCACAACACAACATGTACGATATGCACACAATACCACACGTACAACATGTACACAGTACCACCTATACACAACACCACCTGCACAACATGTACACAACACCACATGTACACCACACCACTTGCACAACATGTACATGACACCACCTGCACGGCGTGTACATAGCACTATACAACACCATCTGCACAACATGTACACAACACCACATGCATATAACACCACATGTACATAGCACCACATGCACACAACACCACATGTACAATCATGCCCACCACACCATATGTACATAGCACCACATGTACAACATGTACACTGCACCATATGCACACAACATTGCATATACAACATGTACACTGCACCAAATGTACATAGCACTGCATTTACAATTCTCATCTAATTAACCAAGAACAAAATCTGAATCATATAAATTTCAAAACTATGAAATAATTGAAATATACAATTAAAAAGAAATATAATTAAAAGTACAAAATATAAAGTAAAAATAAAATATAATTAAAATAGTAAAATATAAATTAAAACAGCCCTAATAAATTATAATTCAATAATAAATTAACAATAATTATATTTATAATTATTATTAATTTATTAATAATAATAATTAACAATAATTACAATTATTATTATTAATTATAATTCAATAATAAATTAATAAATTAACAATAATTAACAAATAAAAATAGTTTAATCCATTATAATTAAAATAAATTATGACCATAATAAAAATATAATTTAATAAGAATTTAGAACTTAAAATTAACAATAATTGAACATTAACAATAAAAAACTTTAAATAAACCTCGAATTAACTATATAATAATATGAATCATATAAATTTCAAAACTGTGAAATAATTGAAATATACAATTAAAATGAAATATAATTAAAATAGCAAAATATAAAGCAAAACAATTAAAATAATAGAATATAAATTAAAACAACTATGACCCTAATAAATTAATAAATTAATAATCCCTAATATCTATCGGCAATGCATCTCATACATCTATTTATTAAACTGAATAATAAGACCAATTTTCCACTAATCTTTCACATCCTGAAGATGAACCACCGTTGTTGGTTCGAAACGCCAATCAAAACAAGAAACCTAATGCGATGAATTTGGAAGATGATCTACACAAACATGTACATAGTGCCATCGATACCCAACACTACATATGCAAGCACACAACACTATATATGTAACATGCACACAACATCATATATGCAACATGCACACAACATCATATGTACACAATACTATGTATGCTACATGTACACAACACCAGTATTGCACATCCTAAGACCAAATTGTCCTTACCAAGCAACCTTGCTTCTAGTGTCTTATCCACTATCCATGCTTGTCCCAGCATGTCGCAGATCACACTACTTCCAGTCCACTGATGTATCCCTCAGCATTACCTTCCATAGCATAAACATATACATAGGATAATCAAATAATATTAATTCATATCCACGTGATATTGACCTCAAAGATCTATTAGGGCTACTCTTCCCACTTGATTCCTCATAAAATAGGGACCACTTCATGCCATTCACCTTCATAAGCAATCATTCCTCCACAAGAATGATCCCTGACAACCCTGTCGGACATCGACATACGTACATACATATATTCATATATAGACATCATCATAATCATGATCACAACATGATTCCCATATATCATAAGGTCAAGGTTAAGAGAACTCCCTTTATCCATGCACAACATTGAGAACAATAGTTCCCAACATAGCCAAGGCATTTGATGCCCCAATCCATTTACTTTACCTTTATAGTTACATTTCTCATAATTGTCCTACCATCATCCATTTACACCAATAGACCCAACCAATCCAACTAGTTGTCATATTCTCACCTTCAGTTGCCCTTATACATGCACCAACTTCATCCTGGTCTCCTATTACCTGTTGGGTTTCGTTCAACTCTCCCTGAGCTCCATTAACTTCCTTATTTCCCAATCAATTCCCAAGACCCTCAAAACACAAAAGGCATAACAAGAAACAAACAAGAAGAAAACCATGAAAGCCAATGGCAATACGACATAACAAATAAAGTGGCAAGGCCTTGCACCATACATAATCAAAACCCATAATCAAGTTCAAACAAATCACAAAATACCAAAGGCACAAAACTAGCAACAAACACCATGACTCAATCCCCGTGGGTTCCCAATGCTTCCAAGGGAAAGCTCAGCGCGAGCCTTCTTCAAGATTTCATGGTAGTCCCTTTTGTTATGCACTCCCCTACATCATACTTCCATAAACACATAATTGTCAGTGCATGAATAAATATAACAATACACTAGTTACCTTACCTTGTTGTACCAAGCACACTACCTTGTAACTGAACACATCCATGCCATCTCTCAAGGACTCCAACTCCTTAACGAATACATTTGTAACTGAAAACCACTTGTTATACCTATCAAATACTTGTTCGAGAATATAACACATATCCACATAATGTTAGCCAAAATCAAGGTTAAGAAGACTTCCTGTGTTCATGCAAAGCACTCCTTCGTTTGGAGTTGTGCTCTCCAAACATAGCCAAAGGAATTCTCACCCGGTTCTTTTCTTTTACCTTTTACCTTGCCGCAATTGAGTTTTAGTAAGTGTTATCACATCATCCGACTGTTAGTTATATAAACAAATCAATTATTACCTTGTCATGCTAATACCAAGCATGTTACCCTTTCACACGTGTTAGCCACATGTTCCAAAGATCAAAACATCATGTCTATTAATTTGAAACCAACCTTTACCAAGACTAACAACCATGTCATAATCTGCAATCAACTCACAATCATAGTCATAATACTACCACTAACACCCACTTACACTCAAGAAAATATCAACTGTCTCACCACATAATGTGTTAGTACAATCATCTTAAAACATGACTATTCCTTCAGGGAATCTTATAGACACATACTCATATCATGCACTTAATAAAACATTCAAACAATAGATAGATGACATAATAAACAACAAACACTCAAACGCCAAATGGATGACATAATCAAGCTCATACTTTAATGTATCCTAGGGGAGGCTATCACATCTGCACAAGTCGATCTAGATTAGTATGACACAATATCACAAGTATATTGACTCATACATGGATACCATGACCATAATCATCTACATAGACCAATCCAAGTTAGCATTATACATGTAAGATCTTAAGTGCAATGACCATAATCATCATGTGTATGACTGCAATGCATACAACAACAAGTTACTGCCATTCATGACTATCTAACACGTATGCATATGACCATACTGATTAACTAGCATCTATCATGTATGTAACCACAAAACAATAGAATGACAAACATGTATATAACCCTAATGCATATAACAATCCAGTAACTAACATACTTGCATGCCCAACATACAAACATGTATGACGATCTGCTCTTACCCCGAGGTCCAATATTGCAACCTCGCTTTGATAATCTACTTCTCCTACTCTATCTCAGCCAACAAATCAACATCATAACATACCAAAAACATCATGATGACACAAACTACATAAAATGACCTCACAATGCATGTTTGACCCACTATACATGCATAACTATAACCATGACAATGCATGCATAACGACATATAGACACCAACATGCATAACAAATAAATATACAATTGTTACATAGTATTTTGTCCCACCTCCTACTCACTTCATGTTCCATATCCCGAAGTGCCAAAATGTTGACAACTGTGAAGTATATCCATCATGATACACAGACAAAAACATCCCTGAAAAACCAAAGGAAAAATGCCCTGAGTCAATTCTGAAGAAGGTTAGCTAAAACCCTAATTTTTAGGGCCAACACTCTTTGCTCCACTGCCTTCCCATGTTGATGGTAAGTTGCACTGCTTTACCCTAGCGCTGCCAGCACGAATTTTAAATGAAAACCCACGTTGAACCTCTTCTGACAGGTTTTCCCAAAATGGGGAAGAAGCTTCGTATGCTAGAAACTTCGAGAACCACAAGATGGATATTGGTTGTTGTAGACATGGTAGAGCTCTCCCATTTGGAGCTATTTATCTTATCATTATGGGCCTTCCCCTTGAGATATGGACCTTCCTCCCTCTTTTTTTGATCCCTAACTCTCTCTCCCTTCCTATAAATCAACTCCCTTCCATCCCCAAATGGTTGGTCATTGATTGCCTACATTCCTATACTGAGACTATGCCCAAATGCTACCCATTCTAAATTGAAGGAGTGTTTTAAGAGTCTTTGCTTGGACTGGGACATCCACTAAAAGGAGGTCTCCAACATCAAGGCATAGGTTGTATGCTTCCCTTTTGTTGTCACTCACTTCCTTATAATTCATCAGTTGCATAGAGTGCAAAATAGCAGTAAATTTTGAAGCCATTTCCCAAGCCACATAAACTATCAGAACTTAATCAAATCATCTCCATTTCATAGTTCTCGGAACAATCTTTCCAATGGTATATGGAAGTCCAAAAATGGACTCTTGGATCAGAAGTTAAAGTAGATTAAAGATACCCTTGGAAAGTTAGAAAACAAGGAGAAATATCCCAAAGGAAAAGGCTCATCACAAATCACAATTGGAGCTTCCAGCAGCAGCAAAGGAGGGCATTAAGATCAATGATTATTCAATCACCAATATCCAAACCGCATATCAGCGGGTCCAGTCTTATCGCAAATCGGCTATCGGCGAGGTCCCCGGCACAGGCTTATAGTTTATCAACGGTTCATGATGTTGAACGTCGATATCGCAGATCGACGATTGCAAGCGGAAGGAGATTCACACAAGGGCAAGGCCAGAATCATCACTGAACGGCAATATCACGGGAATCATTGAATTTGGGCTTTAGTATTAAAGCATGGAGAGGGCCAAAAAATGATTAAAAAAGGAAATTAACACAAAAACAGGGACAGGCGGGCCTTTTTTCTCTCTCCTCCAGGGGGCCACGTGGCAACACGAAGGACATGTGTCATGCATAATCGACATTTTCATGGTCCTAAGGGGGCATTTCTGGGTTCCATGTGTCACCAATCATAGGGTGACACATGGCAGTGGTGCCATCAATCACAATTGCATATCGGCAATTGCACAACTCAAGTCCCTCTTCCATCGTATTCCCTCCAGGCTTACGATTGCGATATGCGAGGGATCCTCCCAGATGCTATATTTCATGTTATCTTATAAGGATTTCGTGTCCATACAATCAACTAGCGCAAATGAAAGGAGGTAAAAGGTCCCCCTCTCCCATGTTGTGATTGTGATATCTTTGGTGGGCTCGATCCCACAGATTGACGATTTCGTAATGTTTCAAAGGTAAAAGGCTCGATTACAGCAAGGTCCCGAGAGCATGATACAGGGCATTGAATATGGGTTGGCAACTAACATTTTAAAGAAAAGTAGGGGGGCAATGGCAAAGTGATATGGGTCGGTCCTATAGAAGCCCCCGCAACAAGAAACTCGGGACATAAATACCCTCAAAAATGAATTCAACTATTTGTTTGTACATCTTCTTATAGTAAGTGAAAGCATGGGGACTCAGGTAGATTAATGGCTCAGCAAGGGGCTCCGCTCAGATACACAACAAGGGACTGCCAGGACAACCTCCACTACTACTTTGTAAAGGGAAACTATAGTCGATCACTATCAGCTTTAGAGAGTGGGGAAGTCAGGCAATTAAGGCGAAAGTGACTTGAAATGGCTAAGCAGCTAGAGGGACACACAATGACAGAGATGCGCATGACCAGAGATTTTAATAGGAACGACAGAAGGACTTCTTCCTCCATCATCATCCAGTTTTCCTTTTATTTCTACAAATTCTTGTTTATTTCCAAGAAGGGATCAAATCCCAATTGTAATCATTCTGGGCAGCATATCCTGACACGCCTAGACAGCTAGTCTATGAGACAGCTGGAGCTTATGCGAAGATATTTGTAAACTGAAAATCTAAGCTCCCCCTCTTCTTATAAATAGGGGGAAGAAACATTGATAAAAGGTTCCAGAATTCTGCACATATGGGTCAAGATTTTTGCAATTCAGCTTTGGTTCTACTTGCCTGCCCATGAGGGACTTGAGTGATATCTTGGCTGGATGTAAACGGAATGGTATGTTGTACTCATGTTGGATTAATTAAACTCCCTGATGATTCCAAGAAGATCAATGCATAGTATGTTTTCCCTCTGTAATCTCATTTCCTATGTGTTTTCCTTCTCTAAAGATAGTGTGATGAATCTATCAGTTTCCTTATGATTCATGGATTTATCTAGGCTACTAAATAAGCGAATAGTACATGTGCATAAGACATATTTACTTGTGTTAGCCTATAACCTACAGTACCTATGTACAAGACATATTTACTTGTGTTATTTGATTAACCTGCAGTACCTGTGTGAGCCCAGATTTACTTTTTTTGTTTAGCGCTAATGGTACCCATGTTATATCTAGTATGAAACCTCAATAAGCACTCTATTGTTTCCAGCTTTCCACCTCCCCTCTCTTCCAAACTTCTACTAGAATATCGTTTCTTAGGATTTTGTCATGTTTACAACCCTCTGCATGGAATTCCCTCCTTCCTTTCCTCCTCTTCACTTTACTACAACTTCAATATAAAGCTACTTGTTGTTGTGTGTCGACCACCAGAATCAGACATTTTTCTTTTATGTTGGCCTGATTTACCCCCTAAGCATTTGGATCCATGTATCAGCTTGAGTTTACCTGCATAATAGACTTTTGAACCAAGCCCTCTCTATTCTCTTTTTACTTACGTGACAATTGGAGTGCAATAGAAATCCCACTCATAATCTTCCATGCACTCCGCTATTTAAGATGTCCTAGGCACTAGTCTACAATCAACCTAGAGGTTGTCTCTAGGAAGCTTTCTATGCCACCCGAAGCACTCATGCTAAAGGTGTCATTAAAAGCTACAACACCCTTTTAGCTCATTAATATATACATTTGATGTTCAGTTTCCATAATTGTGTAAATGTTTATGCTTTTAGCTTAATACTCCTTGATCTATTAAGTAGTTTATGTTTGATGTATGCCATATATGCTCTTGTACCTTGTATTTCTCTTTGATCTTTCTTGTAGGTACTTGGACGTGAAGAACAAGTAAGAAGCGAGCCTAGAAGTGAAGGAATCAAAGTCATCTCTAAAGGATTGAGCGATTATCATCAAAGTGAGGTAGGTCACTCTCTCTGCATTTGTTAAACATAAGTTAGGAAAGTGTATGTTAGCTTGTTTAGTTTGTTGCTAGACCCACTCATTGGGCTAGAGAGATCGCCTCTATCCGTAGAGGGGATTTGCCTTCACAACAAAATGGTGACTTCACTGGGGAAGTTATAACCTCTTCAATCTCTTTTCTTGATTTGGTATTTTGATCACTTTGACCAACCATTGATTTCTCAATTGGTTTGAGCTTGTAAAGGTCTGCACCTTGAATGATCATTGCTTTAGAGTGTTAGCTCTGGACTTTTTGTTGAAAATCTTTTTATTTTTTGCCATATTTCTCGTCTAGCACAAGTTTTATCATTGACAATCGCACTGACAACGCTTGTTTTCCCTTGACAGTCGCGCTGAAAACCTTGTCTTTCACTCTTTACCTGCGCTGAAGACCAACACAGGTTTTGCTATGAAAATTCGTGCTACCAACGCGGGTTTTTCTATAAAAAGTAGCACTAATAACCTTGTCAGCACGAGTTTTGCTATATAAAATAGCATTGGTCCTTGAATGTGAGAATTTTTAGGGTTTATGTCATAGAGTCCAATGTGTCCTGGCCTCTAAGGTCTTTTCCTATCTTTTGTGATTGGATTCATTAGTGTTTTGTCTATTCATCTTCGTTAATTAGTAATTTTTTTGTCTCTTTGGATTTTCAAGCACTCGAAGTAAAATTAGATTGATTCTATGGTTTTAGGTCATTTGACTGTCACTTGCTGCTTGTGAGTGTCATTGAGATCTTGATTTGTCGGTTGATTAGATCTTGTTTTCTATTAAAATCATTCAAAACGTCAATTTGCATTAGCTTTGGATCGTCTTTTGCAAAGTTTCTTTTCGATTGCATTAGGTCATCTTGCACTTGAAAATCATATTTGTTATTTATCGAACATAGATTATGTTGTTTGGTTTACAAGCTGAAAAGGGTGCATTTTTATTCATTCAAAAGAGAAAAGTGAAAGTTATTTTCATTTGAGTGCTTTTGAATTCGAATTGGTGTTTCTTTGATTGACGCATTTGAATCAAATTTTCATTTTGCTTTAGTTTGATGCCTTAGTTGCATTAAAGCATTAAAATAAATCAAATAAAAACACCATTTATATGAGTGCATCTTAGGGAAAGTAAAGATCATTTTGCTTTTGAAAATTTGCAGTTAGGATTGTGAAAAAGTGAAGATTGTTTTGCTTTTGATCAATGCATTTGGAAAGAAAAAGTAAAAGTTAGTGGAAGGCATGTTGCTTAATGCATTATTGATTGAAATTTCTTCCCTTGATTAGTCTAGCTATCATTGAACTGGAAAGTTTCCTTTTCTCATATAGTTGCATCTTAGGGATTCAAGTGACATCGTTTTAACCCCAAAATTGAAACATAATTCAAGATAAATGTTAAAATTTTCTCAATTACCTTAAGGAGCATTTGGAACCTATTGCAAACATTTAGAGATCTAGGCTATAGACGTGTCTCGGCGTCTATAAAACTAGCAGTTGTTGTTAACTGCCTGCATTGTATCCCAGGGGTGAAATCACGTTCCATGTATGGAAGTATATATGATCATTCTCCAATACTCTCGGGTATATCGGAGGCACTCCATGTATGGAAAGTATATGGGAATGCTCTCATCAAACGGTTATGCATTAGATAGCACTAACATGGAACTGTGCTCCCCATACCGTCGGGTATATATTGGGATACCCCACTGGGTTGCTATCCTTTAGCCATAGGTAATCAAGTTAGCTGCCTTGTAAATGTGATACACTGAACACAACATTCGGGGAGATTAGTCGTCGTATGTTAAGTCCTTGGTTTCGTCTAAGGTGTATATAGCGGTTCACAAATACTTGGTAAACCCTCTTACCTATCCTACCCCTCTTTTATTTTGTTTTGTTAATTTCTAAAATCAATTAATTGACCACGGAACGACATCCTTCTTGTGGAAATACTCCTGAATAGATCTTAGGTTGATATTGATGGCAACATTTCCTAAATCATCAAGGAAACCCCTCTAACAGGAATCCTAATCCTTTTCCTTCATTTGGAAATAATGGTGCTCCTTATATGGCAACGTTGTCCCTTCCTGGATTGACCATTGGTCTGCTAGTTTGGTTATTTTTGGCCTCGATGATTATGAGTGTCCAATCTTCTTTTCAACCGAGTTCTCCTCCACCTGAAAAACATCAACCTCGTGTTGATCCTAAAGTTGACCCCTTGCCTTCTTCACCTATTTCTTCACCCCATTCTTCCTCTTCGCCTGGTGAAAGTCTAAATTCTAGTAACCAGAAAGCTAAGAAGAAGAAGAAGAGGACAAAGAAGTGTAGATTTTCCTTTAGATTCACAAGCTCATGCAATTTACTAAAGCACAGGAAAAGAATCTACTTCTACTTTCACCCAACAGAAGCCAATAGATCAATGAAAACAATATGAACAAGAAGAAGATAAATCAATGGCACATAACACAAGATGTATCTGGGGAAAGCCACTGCTCAAAACCCTACTATCTGTATTGCATATATTAGAAATATGAGTGAAGATACAAAGCTTATTCTCACTAGAACAGTTACGCACAAGTATGCTCAACTCTCTCAACTCACAAGCATACTCTTGGCCAACACTTAGCCAATTCTGCAGCTCTCCAAGCCCCTATTTTCTTGTGTAATTCCTATGGATGAATAGCCCATATTAATGGGAATGTAGTGCTTCCAAAAATACGCAATCCAAACTAGGTATAGTTCCTGATTGCATGCATGATCTATACAACTCAGTAAATCATACAACTGATAGTACACTGTGCCTGCACTCTCGTCTCAACTGGGTCTTTCTCTAAACTGACATGCATGAGTTTCTCATGAGGAAACCTTCAATTAACTGGAGTAGCACTAGTGGATGCATTAGTGCACCGACTAACTGATAGTCCTCTATTAGTTCCAAAAACAATTTAGAACTAATTTAACTGAACTTAACTCAGTAAGCAGAGTGATCTAATTTCCAACTCAATTTAAACTCATACTGGACCCCTAAAACTTAGGGAGAACGTATATATGACTACAGAAAGACTTCCAACTCGAAAATCCTAAGCTAATTAAGTTAATTATATTTAATTAACTACTTACAAGTTGCTATGAGAATATAATTTGATTTTAATTCTCAGTTTATTTCAAGGACAAATTAAACTAAAATTTCTTGCCATTTCTCAACACTCCCTCTCAACAATAGAGGGATTATCAGCTACCTCGATTCTCCCGTGCATCATCCAACAATCTGTTAGCCTCTCTAGTGCGCTTTCTTTCCTCTTTGTGAGACCTTGCCTAAGTGGATGTTTCCACTCCCGAATCCTCTACATGTGGTTGCTCCACATCAATATAAGGATCCTCAACCTTAGGAGCTAAAAGCTCCTCATTCGCATGTCGCTCCTCATCCACATGTAGCTCAAGTTCCCTCTCAAGGGAAACTTGCATGGCCTTTTCCTCATCGAATCTGACATCCCTGCGAACCACTGTCATCCTGTTGGTCGGAAAGTACACCCGATAGTTGTGAGGTGTATCAGTGTACCCCACAAATATCCCAAACTCTGTTGTTGGCTCAAGATTATTCCTTGCATCATTGGTCACATGGCAATATACCGATGACCCAAAAATCCTGAAGTGACCAACATCTAGCCTCTTACCGGAATAAGCCTCCTCTGCTGTCTTCATCTCAAGTATCTGATCTAGGCTACGGTTCTGAGCATAAATTGTTATGTTGCATGCCTCAACCCACAAGTGTAGTGGTAGGCCTTGATCATGCAACATTGTCGTTGTTGCCCCTACTATGCTTTTGTTCTTCCTCTCGGCTACCCCATTCTGTTGAGGGTTATGGGGTGTCGTCAACTCCCGTTTAATCCCTTCTGCTACACAGAAGTTCTTAAACTCGTTTGAGACATACTCACCACCATTATCGCTTCATAGAGCTTTAACCTTATTGCCTTACTCTTTCTCCACCAATGCTTTAAACTCACAAAACTTTGTGAAAGTTTGATCCTTTTTTATGCATGAAAAATATCCAGCATTTACGAGAATAGTCATCAACAAATTTAACATAATACCTGTGTTTGGTCATGGATGTTGTCGAGAATGGTCCACACACATCTGATTGAAATCTCTCTAGAACAACCTCTGCTCAACTATCTCTTTCGTGAAAGGAAGATTCGGTGTATTTTCCCAAAGTACACCCCTTGCATGTATCAACTTGCTCAAGCATACCTTTAGGAAGACTGGTAGAGATTTGCCGCAATATCTTCAAAGCTCCATGATGCAAGTGACCTAATTGCATGTGCCAGACCTCACCCACGTCTCGTCTTTGCACCTTTTGTGCTCAAAGCAGCACACTCATCGACCTCCAACTTATAGAGATTCTTCACATGAATCCCTATCTTCTTTACTGACCCGTGGCTATGTGATGAAGGAACGCCTTTCCTTTCGAGAAGATCACATCATAGCCTCTATCCTCAAGCATGGAAATGGATACCAAGTTCTTCTTCAATCCGGGCACATACATAACATTCCTCAAGGTGAGTGGAGCCCCATGCTACCTCTAAAAAGTAATCGTGCCTAATCCAGTAACACTATACTTCCCGTCATCACCCATCTGGATATGCATCTGGAGATCTTTCTCCTCCAAGTCACTGAATAACTCTTTGTTTCCAGTCATGTAGAATGAAGCTCCATTTTCTAAGTACCATACACTTCCCATCATTGATGACACAATGCATGTAATGAGGGAAAAATCCAATTCGAATTAAGAGGCCAAAGCCTCACCCGCTGCTCCTCTTGAGGAATTCTTCTTGGACTTCTTGAGTGGACAATTCATAGCAAAATGGCCCAGCTCATGACAATGAAAGAACTTAACTTTCATCATATATTTCTTCTTACCTCCATGATAAGAATCTGATTTGGAATGGGAAGCTTTACCTTTCCCCTTCTTTGCCTCAATCGCTAAGGCACAATTCTCTTCATCATCAGCCTTTGATGAAGAGCCATCCCTGGTGTTTGTTGGGACTCAGAAATGTCATATTTTCATCCACCTTTTTCTTCACTATTCCTTACATTCCATCATCCTATTAACCTTTTATCATATCATTTTCATGCATACATTTGGGTTTCACCTTCTTATTTTCCATTTTATTCATTTTTGTATTACAAGTGAATTTATGATTAAATATTAGAAAATATACACATTTTTATATATATCTAAAGAATATGTGAGTTTTGTGATGTGTAGGAAATATGTGAAGAATTAATATCTCCTCCACCATATTAAGGAGATAATTATGCAAGCCTATTCCTAAGGAGAAAATCATGGAGAATTTGGTTGGCATATCTTATCTTATTCCTAAGGAGAAAATCATGGAGGATTTGGTTGGCATATATTATCCTATTCCTAAGGAGAAAATCATGGAGGATTTGGTTGGCATATCTTATCCAATTCCTAAGGAGAAGATCATGGAGGATTTGGTTGGCATATCTTATCCAAGATATGTGAGAGATTTATGGAGGATTCAAAGAGATCATATTTTGTAATAATGGAAAAGTAGTTAAAAATGCTTGAGAGATTTGTGGGATCATATTTTGTAATAATGGGAAATTAGATTAGTGGATGATCATTATGAGTTTGTTACTCATCCCATTGTATAAATAGGAGTACAATCTCCTCCATTTGTAATCTGGAAGTTTTTGTAATCTTAGAATTTTGGAATAAAGGATCATACTTCAATTTTGCTTCTACATCTGAGTCTCCATTGAAGTGGTGTGCTTGTGGAGTTATGGAGGGCCCCCATGGCCTCACTTGCATGCTTATTTGTTTATAATTTACTTTATGTTTTTGTTTGATTTCAGCTTTCAAGTTTTATTAAATGTTTTAATATTGGAAGGATCTTATTTGAAGTTGTTCTTGTAAGAGAACCGTAAGATCTCATACAATTATTAGGTCTAGGTTTATTTCATTTCAACTTTTAAGTTCTAATTAGATGATCTAATTTTGGAAGAGATCTTGTAGAATATGTTCTTGTAAGAGAATCATAGATCTCAAACAATTGTTAGATCTAGGCTTGATTAGTTATTGAAAGAGATCTTAATGAATATGTTCCTGTAAGGGGACTTTAAGATCTTGGACAAATTAGGAACCTTTCTAGATCTATATATTTTAGATAAGCACTTCTAAGTTTACCTTCCCGGATTGACATTAAATTAAAGTCTAATTTGCATCCGCATTTTAGACCACACATTTTGGTGCCATTGCCGGGGAAGTGCAACTAGAAGGATTTAGTGATTATTTTATGCATTTTTTTTTATGGACTAATTTGTGGAACTTGGTGACAGCAGGTTCATAAAGAATTTCAAAGTTTGGAGCATTCTTTTTTTTTCATTTTCGCACATAGATAATTTAAATTCAGTTTTTATTTTGAACCCCCCATTTCTCACTAATCCATCTACGGATGAGGGCTTTGACAATGTTGAACAGGTACTTCTTGGAGAACAAGGACAATAACCTTGAACCAACTCTAAGACAGGATTCTCACATACTTGCAAAACATAATGTAAAATTTTTAAATCTTGATGTGAGCATGTTCGAATTTTTAGTCCGTAGATGGCTTCACTGGAAGCATGCTTTTACTTAGAAAATAAAACATCTTTCAAGTTAATGTAGAATATATTAGAAAAATAAAAAAGAGATCTCATTAGAAGTCATTAGAAGCCATTATCATTAGAAGTTTTTAGTCTTGATTTCAAAAAAAATAAATCATCATCAATAAATTCAGTGGCACATCTTTGCATCTCTATGTCTTGTTTCTGTATCACGGGTGAGCCAGGAGCCTGATTATCGGAAAGATTTGTCTTCCGAGAGTCTAAATGCCCCCGTGACATTGCAAAAAGAGTGTAGATAATGCAAGGTTTTGTCGCAGATCTTAATTGTGTTTTTGTCGCAAATGTTAATAGTGTTTTATCCATCCATGCTAACCTGCATAAATAAAATTAAATTAAAATTAAAATTAAAAATTAAAAAAAAAAAAAATCAAGAGAGTAGTATGCTCTCTTCCTGCGTTTCGTGCGATCAGGAAGATCAGAAAATCTATTGATTTATTTCAAATAAAAATACTTTTGCTGGGAAATTGATTTGCGATATGACAATAAAGAATTTTGTAAATGAGCGAAACATCATCTTTAAAAAAATAATAATAATAATAATAATTAGATAAAACTTACTCTTTTAGTTTTGTAAAAAAAAAAAAAAAAAACTTGAACTGTAAAAGAAGCCATACGTTGACTTTGCCACAAACAACAAATGTATTCCAAATTTCATTAAAAATCGATTTATGATACGCCCAAAATTATTATAACCTGGTTTTCATAGTGAATTTCATTGTATTTTCTGTCTTATCAAGGTTTCATTTACTGTAACACAAAGCACAACTTGAATTCACATAATGGGAAAGCAGTTCAAGCTCCACAATTTTCAACAAACAACACAGTTATATGGGTGTAGAAAAAATGATTTCACCGCTTTCATCATTCTAGCATTTTAAGATCATTCATTGTCATGATTGGTTGGTTTTTGCAAATTGCCAGCGCATTGCATTTCTTTAAAAAAATTAGAAAGCTTCGTTGTCATGCCAAGTATATCCATATTGCCCATTATCGCAGAAAATCGTTCGAGATAAGTGGAGATACAGAGGACGAATTTTCTTCATTTTACATGGGTTTTGCAGCATTCGTTGTGTTGGGTTATATGGTTAGGGGCGTGGCTGTGCTTCTAGTGCAAGCCCTCTCTATGCCCATTGACAACGTTACTTTTGGGGTTGTGCTTTTCAATTTTGAATTCTTTACCTTCATATGGCTCACTCCATCACCACGCACACCAATTGATTTCTGTTGCCAAAATCTTCACGAAATCGCACCAGTCTCAACACGTGATTTTAAAATGGATTTTTTTGCGCAAACCAGGATGAATTAAAAAAAACTGAGACATGGGTTTTCACTGGAATGGGGGTAATTAGGTGACTTTCGAGAAATTTCCTGAAATTTGCAGTGGTTTAAGAGAAAATTGGGTTTCTTTCGAGCCTAATTTGATAGATTGCGCCAAAATCTGATTTTCTTTGTGGCCAGATCTGATTTTCGTGGCTAAAATTCCAGCTTGAGACAGTGGGAGAAAACGCTATAAATTAACACTTGTCTATTTACGGGATTGATTGTGAGGGTTGAAATCCATACAAAACTAAAAAAATTAGCTCAAAATTTTAATGGTCAGAAGCTTCCACTAATTTTTCTGCTACTGTTCAGCCATGACATCATTTGTTTAATTTCATCGAGCAAAAACATAGCCACTACAACTTTGTTTTAATTATTAGGACTGCTGGATGAGATATAGTTGCAACATCGAAATAGCTGCAAAAATGGAATCAAATGCAGAATATGCAAGTGCAATATCATAACATTTCTTTAGACAGATGATTTCCATTGATGGGCGAAGCACAAAAATCACCACACGGCAAAACTTTCAACGAGGAGTAACAATTAGCTTTTTTATGAATTTTGTTTTTATTTATTTATTTATTTATTTTTATTTGACGCATTTGTATTAAACTCTTGCAAATTTTTAAATGATGCATATTTTGGCAATTACAAGATCAACGGCGATATGTGAAATTTGATATCATCGATGCAAATCATGAAACAAATTCGACTATTGTTGGGATTTTCATAATTGCAATGAAATTGAATTTTATTTACATAAGAAGGGAATTACTTATACTCATTTCATATTTGACAATGGATTTGTAAAAAAATCATGGAATTGGGCTAACTTATACATTTGATTTTATTTAAATCTGTTCGATTGGTGTTTATTTTTTTCATTAAAAAACCAAGTAGAAATTGATCACTTTTGCTTGGATATATTTATGTTTTGTGAATGCCAAGTTTTTGCAGGTTTGTGTTAATCAGATGATCCTTCAAGGAGTCTAATTTGTCGACAGTTGGACTTCCGACAGATCAATTTTATGATGAATCATGTGAATAAGTCCATATTCATTACAACCAGTCTCTTATTCCCTTTGTAAAATTGTAAATCCCAATCAGTCCTCAAAGCAACCCAAAATCCCTTTTTCCCAGCAAGTTTCAATCATGCAGTCAAATCTACTTATTTTCATTCACCCCTAACCCACAAAATAAAACAAGCAGCTCAGTTACAAAAAGTTCCCTTATTGTTATTTTCCTTGTCATTTCCATATCCATTTTTCACAGCAAGAGTTCATCTTCATACACCATGCATTTCCTTACATCCATTTTTGGATGCTTGAAGGAGCTAATTCTTCACTGCATATATCATGACATTTTCCACTACACAATGATCCTTTTGCGTCATGATTACTTCCTTTTGAATAAAACGCATTCCCTTTCCATGATTACATTGCCTTGTTTTCCTCGCCATGCTGATCCACACTGCTTGTCCGTGAGTTCTTTCCATTTATAGTCCTACCAAATCTTTTTGTACAAACTCGCGTTAACTGATGTGGGATTCCTTAAGGCCCACCTTTCAACAAGTCTTGCCCCATCGACATCAGCACCTTATCTGGGAAATAGACTAGAGTTCCTTTTGAGTACCTAGAGGCTTGCATGCCTTAATGGCAAGTTCTCTCACTGACGATCATGGGAATACATCAATGTCCCTTGATCTTCAGATCTTGCAAGTGGCTCAACCTCAACACATCCATTCGCACTTCGCAAGATGTACTCGGGTACCTTGGCACTCATTGACATCAATGGTGAGTTGCCTCGCATTGGTTAATGGCATACATCAATGGCCGGTAATCCAATGATTTCTATTCATGCTCGACATCGACACATTCTTTCGCATGATTAGAATTGTACCAAGAAGTTTAGTAGCAGGTGAAGACTATACACTTTTTCACGACTCCCTCAGCAGTTACAGCAGCATGAATTCTGATCTATGAGAGTACCACAGTTCCACTTTCAGCATTTATCTTTTCCATGATTTAGCATCAGCAGTTCAGATTCCTTCATTTCCTAGGATCCAGTAACAACAACATCAGTCACATTTTCTTGATCCAGCAACAGCAGCAGTTACATTCTTATTGCATAATACATCATTCTTGGGTAAGTAGAGGTATGTTGTTTTCTAATCTTTAATCATGCAATTCCTTATATGCTAACTTGAATATTTTGGAAAATTCCATCACCATGCTACATTTCCTTTCATGAGCCATGTCAAGTTGCATGAGGACATGCAACCAATTCAGTTGAGGGGGGGAGAACTATATTCACTTCCATGATTCCATTTCTTCACTACACTACATATTCACTTCCATGATTCCATTTCTTCACCACTATCACTCCATTTTTTCTCATTTACCGTTCACCAACATTTATTTTCCAATGATACTTTGTTGCACTTTGCTTCATATGGAATATTGGCATGCTTCATTAATATTGCAAAAGGGCTTTCTTATGCACATTATGGTTTCCAGTGAGTGTTTACATTATTATTGAAGAAAAGAGAACACAAAATGAAATGAATGTTGTTAACACAAGAACCAACATTCTTTGTATTCATGGTTGTCACACAAGAACCAACCATAAGAAAATGTAAGTTGTTACTCATGTCTTTCACATATCCTGGAAACGTTCATTATTAAAGACATCATCATGTAAAGCCAAAGTGTTTGCATGTGCCATCATGCAACCATGCATGGGTCTCAAAAAGAACATTCCTTTTTCTTCACTATTCCTTACATTTCATCATCCCATTAACCTTTTATCATATCATTTTCATACATACATTTGGGTTTCACCTTCTTATTTTCCATTTTATTCATTTTTGTATTACAAGTGAATTTATGATTAAATATTAGAAAATATACATATTTTTATATATATCTCAAGAATATGTGAGTTTTGTGATGTGTAGGAAATATGTGAAGAATTAATATCTCCTCCACCATATTAAGGAGATAACTATGTAAGCCTATTCCTAAGGAGAAAATCATGGAGAATTTGGTTGGCATATCTTATCCTATTCCTAAGGAGAAAATCATGGAGGATTTGGTTGGCATATCTTATCCTATTCCTAAGGAGAAAATCATGGAGGATTTGGTTGGCATATCTTATCCAATTCCTAAGGAGAAGATCATGGAGGATTTGGTTGGCATACCTTATCCAAGATATGTGAGAGATTTATGGAGGATTCAAAGGGATCATATTTTATAATAATGGGAAAGTAGTTAAAAATGCTTGAGAGATTTGTGGGATCATATTTTGTAATAATGGGAAAGTAGATTAGTGGATGATCATTATGAGTTTGTTGCTCATCCCATTGTATAAATAGGAGTACAATCTCCTCCATTTGTAATCTGGAAGTTTTTGTAATCTTAGAATTTTGGAATAAAGGATCATACTTCAATTTTGCTTCTACATCTGAGTCTCCGTTGAAGTGGTGTGCTTGTGGAGTTATGGAGGGCCCCCATGGCCTCACTTGCATGCTTATTTGTTTATAATTTACTTTATGTTTTTGTTTGATTTCAGCTTTCAAGTTTTATTAAATGTTCTAATATTGGAAGGATCTTATTTGAAGGTGTTCTTGTAAGAGAACCGTAAGATCTCATACAATTATTAGATCTAGGTTTATTTCATTTCAGCTTTTAAGTTCTAATTAGATGATCTAATTTTGGAAGAGATCTTGTAGAATATGTTCTTGTAAGAGAATCATAGATCTCAAACAATTGTTAGATCTAGGCTTGATTAGTTATTGAAAGAGATCTTAATGAATATGTTCCTGTAAGGGGACTTTAAGATCTTGGACAAATTAGGAATCTTTCTAGATCTATATATTTTAGATAAGAACTTCTAAGTTTACCTTCCCAGGTTGACATTAAATTAAAGTCTAATTTGCATCCGCATTTTAGACCACACAGTGTTCCTCCTGATCTCCTCCTGCATCAAATCCGACCATAGTTGTTCCCGATCTGGTGGCTTCTCCCAAACATTGAGAGAGTCCTGATAACTATGCCAACTCTTTGGGAGTCCTATAAGAGTAAGACTCACCATATCATCCTTGGTAACCGTGGTTCCAACACTTCCAAGTTCATAACGACATTGAGTGAACTTGGTCAAGTATTTTGGAATAGTCTCGTCTCTTCCATTTTGATTTTTCAAAGTTTGCATTTTGATTTTTCGAAGTTTTTCCTTCAGTGCCAAATTTATTTGGTCACTGTTGTTCTGATACAAGTCCATCAATGCTTTCCACATAACATACGAAGTTTCCTTGCCATGGAGACTTGAGACAATGTGGTCTCAAACTCCCTCAAGGATTATCCCCCTTGCCTTCGCCACACACTTCTTTCATTCGGCCAAATTTTGTGCATCTGATGCTGCTGGCTTAGGAATTTCATGATCAACGAATTCCTTCAAGCCATTATCCTCTAGCACAACCTCCATTCTATCCCTCTAGGCTATAAAATTTGAGCTTCCTTCCAAGGCATACTCAAGCCGCAAATCGTAGAACGCCATCTGCCAATCCTGAAGTATGTATTGCAAATTCGAATTTTACCTATAACCCAAAACTCAAAACTTTGAAATCTCCTCTAGTATATTATTCTCAGCTCCAATACCATGTAGATTTTCCTATAGATTTACAAGCTCATGCAATTTACTAAAGCACAGGACAAGAATCTACTTCTGCTTTCAACCAACGGAAGCCAATAGATCGATGAAAACAATATGAATAAGAAGAATATAAATCAATGGCACATAACATAAGATGTATATGGGGAAATCCACTACTCAAAACCCCGCTATCTATATTGCATATATCAGAAATATGAGTGATGATACAAAGCTTGTTCTCACTAGAACAATTACACACAAGTATGCTCAACTCTCTTAGCTCACAAGAAAACTCTTGGCCAACACTTAGCCAATTATGTAGCTCTCCAATCCCCTATTTCCTTGTGCAATTACTATGGCTGAATAGCCCATATTAATGGGAATCCAGTGCTTCCAAAACTACGCAATCTAAACTAGGTTCAGTTCCTGATTGCATTCATGATCTATACAACTTAGTAAATCATACAACTTATAGTACATTGTCCTTGCACTCTAGTCCCAATTGGGTCTTTCTTTGAACTGACATGCATGAGTTTCTCATCAAGAAATATTTAGTTAACTGGAGTAGCACTAGTGGATGCATTAGTGTGCACCAACTAACTGTTAGTCCTCTATTAGTTCCAAAAAAAAAATCGAACTAATTTAACTTAACCTAGCTCAGTAAACAGAGTGATCTAATTTCTGACTCCATTTAAACTCAAAATGGACCCCTAAAACTTAGGGAGAACATACACATGACTACATAAAGACTTCCAACTCTAAATTCCTATGCTAATTAAGTTAATTGAACTTAATTAGCTATTTACAAGTTTCTATGAGAATAGAATTCGATTTTAATTCTCAGTTTAATTTAAGGAAAAATTAAACTGGAATTTCTTGTTGCAATTTCTCAACAACAAGAAGAAGCAAAATAAGCAAGGGGGGAACCAAACAACCATTTCTACAGATGCAATTGATGTAGAAAAATCTTCCAATCAGCCCCAAAAAGTGAAATTCCCTTGCATGTTATGAAAGGGTGACCACCTTCTTAGAAATTGTCCTGGTATTCCCAAAGTCTTAGAAGTTTCGTCCACATGTTCACATCAACCTTTGTCATCAACCTCTAGAGTTCATGCTGGTGATAGACCCTCAACTAGTATATGAAGCTCATGGGAAAAAGGGAAAAGTCAAATTTCCCTGTAATTTGTGTGAAGGTAATCATCCCATTCACGTTTGTCCTCTTATGGATGAAGCTTTCAAAGAGTTGGAAAAAAGCAATGCTTCCCAGCCTTATCTTTTGGCTAGTTATTGAAAGCTTTCCCTTGATCCTCCGCTAGTTGATCTAATGATTGATCAAAAGTCGTCTTTGGTCAACCTGATCTTTAAAAGTGAGTATTGAGAGTCCATTCTTGACCAACCATTGGTTGAGAAAATGGTAGACTTGACTCCACCTTCAGTTAACCATACCTTTCAGGTAGAGAGTGAACCTCATACCTCTCAGGTTCTTCTGGTGTCTTCAGTTTTGAATGAACTGGAGGGAAATCCTCTTGTTCCCCAGACGCATGAGAGCAGATCTCCTGTTCCCATAGCGCAAGAGGGCAACTCTCACATTCCTACAAGACCCCCTCCGAGTAGTTTAGTCACTTCTTTTGATTGGAGTCGATTGGCAGGATATCGCCTTCTGTCTTATGTGCCTTTCCAAATTACTGTACAGGTTTCTGATATGGTCGCACTGAGCACAGTCATAGACAAGGGTGCATCTGTTAGTATTTTGTCCTCAATTGCTTGACAAGCTTTAGGTTCTCTGCAACTTTTCCCCGTCACCCAAAATATGTTAGCTTTTAACAGAGGAACCAGTCAATTGTTAGGGATCCTTCTTAAGTTTCCTATTACTTTGGGACAAAAGATTGTCTATATAGATGTGATGGTTGTCCAATTCCTATTGGATCTTAATATACTCCTTGGTCGTGACTACATTTATGTCATGAGAGCTCTTGTTTCTTCCCTCTTTCGAGTGGTGTGTTTCCCTCATGAAGGAATCATTGCGATCATTGATCAACTTACATTAATTAGACCTGAATCAACTCCAAATCAACCATAATCCATAAATGTTTCTTATGTGCAAGTGGTATCACCCCAGCCACAAGTTAATTACGTGGCTCCCTGTTCCATGCTCACATCTACTGATGATCTAGTAGGTGATGTAGTACGCCATGTACTAGGGGCATTGGAGCCTGATTTTTCCATTGGATCCCTGGACATGTATTCCTTCCAGAGCGTTGTTCTCCCATATGATGAGAACCTCTTGGAATTCATGGCCTCTTTTGGTCTGTGATTAAAGGTGTTGGAGCAGAGTTTCTTGTCTTGTGTCAAGATCATCAAAAAATCAAACACGAACCATGAGGATAGTTATTTTACTATGCAAACCTCATTAAAAAATGAAATAGGTTCCCATGAGGATATGATCCAGGTGGATGTTGGTGGCCACCCACCTATCCCACTTGGAACCCCACAACTGTCTCTTTCAGTTTTTCAATTTCCTTAATTGTAGCAAAATTTACTATTTTTGGCAAGTTTCTCAGGTTGTGAACTTCTAGAGCCGTTTTGAGGCCCTAAATGACATTTTTTGGGAAAACCGGGAGCAACATGATTCATGGACTGATGTTGCTCTTCCCAAAGTTGTAGTCCTTGGATAGATCTTTCTAACGAGTTGTGGTGCGCGTCAAACGAATATCGTATGACAAAGTTACGACCCCGGGAGGTTGATGTACCAATTTACTTGAAACGGGGCCCACAGTTTGCTGTTTCATCTCTTAGGGTTAGGTTTTTGGATGTTTAGGGTTTTCCATTGTTTCTCAACAATAAATAAGCCTTTGAGCCTCATTGTAACAGAGTTTAGAGGCATGTAGCCACCACATCTCTTCTCAGAGATAAGCTACCATCACCCTAGCTGGTTTATTTCCATTTCTGTTTGTAAGCCTATTTCAATATTTTACATTAATGAAATGAAGTATTATTTCCACTGCATCTCTGTATTTATGGTTATATCTATAATCTGTTGTGTTCCTGTTTAAATTCAGATTAGTGGTATCAGAGTGATCTGCTCTTTCTTTGTTTTTCTTTGAATGTCCCCATCGACGTCGGGATATAAGGATTTAGGGCTCGATCTGGTTGAACCTTTGCAAGATCAGCCTCGAAAATTCTGACAGCCTCCCATGGCAGATGAAAAGAAAGACGAGGGGCAGGAGATCCTATTAAAATCTTGCTCGAAGGAGCCCTCGAGAGGCAAAGGAACGCGATGATGGATAGCTTTGCCCAAATCCTTCAGCGGCTACCCAAAGGTGACATAACAGCTTCCAACAGCTACTCTGGAAATGCCACACCCTTTAAGGTACAAGTTAATTTTGAAATACCCATATCCGAGGGTCAGATAGACACAAATGCCATAGATAAATGGTTAAATATGCTAGATGGGTATTTTTCTGTTCATGATTTTTCTAGTCGGGAAAACATGATTTTCGCTCTTCTCAAAGCAGCCCCCCACAACAAGGACTAGTGGGAAACCTACTGCGAGCAGAAGGATGAAAGTATGGGCTCATTGTTTTCAGCCGCACCCACTTGGAATTCATTCTGGGATGCCATCAAGGAGCAGTACTACCCTGTCAAAAGCTATGAGGAAAAATACATAAAGGGACCAAGATGTGTCGGAGTTCACAAACATTTTTCATACCCTTCACACACAGTTGGGTATCAAAGATTATGAGCTTCATTTGGTACTCAAATACTGTGGTTGCCTACACAGATACATCTAGGATGAGATGGAGTTCCTGCACATATCCTCGCTTGGCACGGCGTACCGATACGCTATCAAAATCGAGCAAAAGTTTAAACAGAAGAAGCGAGACTTTGGACCTGCAAATCCGAAGTAAGGGAAAGGCTTCCCCAGATCGCAGAACCAAGGACAAAGCCAAGATGGGGCAACCCAAGACAACCTATCGAAGCTAAAAGAAGAGAACAGCACCACAAAGTCGAAGAAGGACACAGGAAAGTGGTGTGAGTTCCATAAGAGCCCCACACACAACACAAGTGAGTGTCGAACCAAGCAGTCGATGGTGGCCGAGTTGAAGGCTTCATAATTAGATGCATTTTCTGACCCTGAGTTAGAACTCAACAAGGGGAATGGAAAAGGGAAGCAGATCATTGACATGGAGCCTAGCGCCATTGTTGCCCCCGCCAAGTTCCGGAAGAATGAGCCCGAATATCCAAAGGAGGGGGAGCGTCTTTTCCACTCACAGATGTGGGTGAAGGGTTCGTCGCTGCAATTCATTATTAAGAGCCAAAAGAACCTCATTTCAAAAGAGGTCATGAAACGGATGGGATTACCAACCATACCACACTCGCAACCGTACAACATCGGGTGGCTTCACCAAGGACGAGATCTCCGAGTCCACCAGCAATGTCGCCTTCCCTACAACATCAAGCCCTTCACAGATGAGGTATTGTGTGATGTTGCACCTCTTGATGTTGGTGATGTACTATTAGGCCAACCATACTTGTGGAGGCGAATGCTATGTGTTGTCCCTTAGGAAACCAATTTCTTGGTTGTGGAGAAATTGTGCCTAAGACATTAATGATTTATTATGTTTGTCACTTATATCTCTGTTGAATCTCTATTTGAAGAATCTGAAAGACTTGACCTTAAATCCCCAATATTTAGATGACTGAAAAAGTCTCAAAATGCCATGTGATGCTGAATATGAATGTGATGTGAAGAATATGTAAAGAAATTAAAGACAATATGATGTGTTTAACTAGAACTATTCTCTGTAATTTAGAGGAAACATATAGAAAGAGGTTTAAAATATGGGAGCGCCCTTTAAAGGATTTAACTTCATTTACATAAGTAAATAAAGACCTGCAACTTCATTACCATATTTAAAGAGATTAATGACAAAATGACACATAGTGGAGAAATAACAAAATCATACCCAACATGTATGGAAACTCCTCATTCTTTCATTAATCATCAGTTTATCAAGTACAAAATAGTATAGCCTTTCACTCTACGAAATTCCAACCCTTTTTTCATAGTTTTTCATCTTTTTATACATTCATGGGACAGTTAGTAACTGTCAAAATTGTCAAGCTGCTTATCTAACTATCTAAAAGTAAAAGTCATTTTAAAGTGTTACATTAGAGGGTAAAAGACACCTCTTTCCCAGAAAATAAGATAACAGAAATTAAACTATGATTGGTGATTGTTGATCATTGTTTGAATCTGAGACTTTGGCGGGTTGATCTGCTGGTGTACCCTTTGCCTGTTCTATCATCCATTCCTTGCACTTTCTCCACAGTGGCACAGTTGATTTAGGTTCTTCTTCTAGTTTATCAAGTGTTATCCTACATGATGTAATCCTACTTTAAGTAGGCTTATCTGTAAACAAAGTTTGCACCGTTCGCAGAAGTTTAAAATCTTTATGGAGATAGTTTACAATAGTGGCTCCCTTCAACACTGTTGTCTTTTCATGAGTTTTTTCAATATTTCTCTTTGTTTCAACCAACAAAGTTTCATATATTTTCCATGGCAGCAAATTTCCCTGTAGATCCCAACAAGAGGGAAGCCCAACCCTCACTCTTTCATCAAACAGTATGCTAAACTTAGAGACAGCTTCCTTTATCTCTTTTAAGTTCTTTTCAGCAGTATTCCTGTAGATATTTCTAACAATCATTTTGTTGAAATCAATTGCACATAGTGTCCTATCTGGAAGGTCATGCTCTTTGAGCTCTGAAGCAGACTTGGAATTGATCAAATCTATCATTCTTTTGGAAAATTTTGATCTATCTAGGTCCTTTTGCTTGTCCTTCATAACTTCACCTTCCATATCTCTGACCAATGCTTTTTCATCAAACATAATGACAATGAACTCCCAGATGTTCCTGATAATCTCAATGATTTCAACCCATAAAATCTCCCTGGCTTGAATTAAGGACATATTACCCTTCAGTTTTTCTTTCAGTCTTTTCACCTCTTCCTCAATCCTTAATAGATCTTCCTGGTACTTCTTGGCATTCTCCTTTTCTATCCTTGCTTCGTATTCACTCAAATTTAACAATTTGCAGGCCGCTTCCAACTGCCTTTGTACTTTCTTGGTATCATGTTCGGCCATTTTCAATTATGTTGCCAACTGCAATACCTGTGTTGCTGGATCTTCTACATTTGTTGGCATGACTATTGTACAAACATGAGAACTCACTTATTGTTGCAGTTTATCCAAAGATTCTTTAAGTAAAGAAACTTCTTCATTTTTTTGCAATACGTCCTAAGCTTCTCTTTTTCATTTTCTACTTTAGTTATCCCTACAGCAATGGGATGTTCCTCTGTAGGCAGAAGTAACTTTTTCTTCAAAACTCCAATCTCTGCTTTGGCATATTTAAACAGTTCTTGTACTGCAGTTTGATCATCAGGGTTGATACCTATTTTGACAATAATGTTCTTCAATTATTTTTACCTAGGCAATCAGAGCCCTAGAATTGGCTTTTTCCAATTTCAGATGCTGAATTACCTTGTTCAACATTTTCTCTGCTTTAACAGCAACTGCATTAGTTTTGTGTAAATCATTAATAATCAACTGCCTAGTTTTCATATGCAAGTTGATCTTGTCAAGCATGGGAAGCTTGTGAGTATCATCAGTCAAATTAACAGTTTTGAAACTGCTGACAGATCCAACAGACATCTCAGTAGGATGAGAGAAAGAAATTTTAAATTGACTTCTCTCCAAGTCCATAGCAGATAATTTTGTTTTTTCAGGAACAATTTGAGACTCAGCTTGAGCCTCCATATTTACTTGCATCTTTTTATTTCTTTCAGCAATTTGAGCAAACATATTTTGAATTAAAGGAACTTGATCATGAGCAGGCTCTCTAGAAGATGGAGAGGTTGGTGTGCCCTCTGTTTCTCCTAATTGAATTATTAGGCCAAGTTGAACTGCAGTCACTACATTTGAAAGTTTAGCTCTTTTGGTTGCTTCTACTTCTTCTTCATCCAGGTCAATAACATTTTCTCTAGCCCTCTTGGCACCCTTTTTTGAAATTCCAGGAGTTTCAATCTCTACCCCCTAGGTGACCTGTAAACCTTCATTTGCCATCTTCTCTATTTTTGGTCTACTCTCATGTACAAATGTTGAAAATCCATTCTCCATCCTCCTCTTGGAAATAACCTGGTGAGGGTCATAGGCCCACTCAACCACCTGTAAAAGACACATGTCATTTAGTAGCCTCTCAACCTCTTGAATAGCTTGTCTAGTGTTCACAATGAAAGGACCTACTACTCTGGGAAACTTAAACAAATAATTTTTTTTCATGGGAACAAAATGGACTTGATCCACATTCAAACCCTGTCTGATAAATTCCAGGGCAAAGAGCCTCATTGGCACAAATTTGGGCAATCTATATGGTTTAATTGAGGCTCCATAAAGCCTAATCTCTGCATGATCCTCAAAAACATACCAATCACCACACCTCACATCTTTACTCAACTGAAGGAATTTCTGAGCTTTGGGAAGAAAAGCTGGAGGTAAGTTTCCATTCAAGATCTTGTAAACCACCAGAAGAAATAAAGAGGTGAACTCAAACAATCCACTATTCCCTGGATCACCTCTGACCAATTCTATCCAAAATAACGTTGATTGTTTTCTCTTGTTCGGATCAACAACATTTAATTCCAACCTTGAGAAGTGCTCAACGTTGTGGTATAAAAACAGATAAGTAATGACTGAAGGAAACTTAAAAGATCCAGTAAGAGGTAGAGTCATGAACTGAGTATTGATGACATTTACCCAAAAAGATGGAATATCTAGCACTACCTCTGGCTTCATCATTAAGGAGAAGAATCCCAGCACCACTTTATCAACCTGTCTGGAATCTTCTTTCCCTAAAATCTTTGAAATTACTTGCAAGACTAGTCTTATATCAACTGCGAAAATATCTAAAGAGAACAGATTATCATCTAGAGAGAATTGTCCTGACTTAGGAGCTAAGAATGAGGTGACATGAGACAATTCTTGGGGTGACAAGCTATCATAATGGGAGACCAGAGATTCCTCAGTAAAGGTGGTGTATGTTCTAGACACAAGGTAATTCAGTGCTTGGTGAATTAACTGAGTGGTTACTTAGAAAACATTTTCTCCAGAATGATTCATTACGAAGCACTTCTCAGGGTACATGGCTGAGGCTATCCATTGGATGAATTTAGGAAACAAGTGCGTCTTAGGGATGAAGGTTGCTAAAACCCCTGACCTAACCATTGCCATGGATATAGGGGACTTTTTCTGGTTCAGAATGACTTCTTGATATAATGGTAGATGCATGATTGTACAGAGGGTATCAGAAATATCGTGTTCGACATCCATTAATGGAGCATGAATGATTGAGGAAGAACTTACTTTCTTGGCCATGGTGTTTGGTGAGTGATAGTTGCTGACTCGGAATACAGATGTTGAAGACAATTGCTGACTCGGAATACTGAATTAGAAAGGAAGCTGCTCCGTTTTACAAACAAATGATTAATACAGCGTTCTCTTTTACACTTTGATTATATAAAATAACCAAATGGGGAAAAAATATGCAATAAATGTTGTGTATTAATGGAGGGGTGGATGAAGTGGCGGGGTACAATGAGTGATGTGGGCGATTAATGAATGAAGGTGGCGGAATACGTGGAGTGAGCGACGTGGAGCGAAACGATTTGGGTGGCCCACCGCGAGGGTAAGGAATGTACGGGAGCTTTATCAGAGTTGAACCCCCACAGTAATCTCAGGCTGTAGATCGCGGTCAACCATGCCAACGTCATGGTCAACTGTGGGGGTTGAGCCTGAATTAATTTTTGTGCTCGTTTCTTCCCCGCAGCACACCTCAATGTTCTTATCAAGTTATCACTTGATCGCACCTCTTGAACCTGCATGAACTTTAGTAAATGGGTCGGACCCATTTACATTGTCGACTTTTTTTTAAACAAAATAATACTCTGGTGTTTAGATCTTTTTGATTTCTCATAAATTCATACATAATATTTGATTTTTATTTTTATTTTTATTTTTTCTTTTGTAATATTATTAAGAAACTTCAAATGACAATGGATGCTACAACGTCTGGCTCCACCTGTGGATAGTATGGATTCATATATTGCTTTGCCAAATTTAACTGTGTGGAAATTGTACAATTATTTCACTCCAGTATCTACAATGATAGGATGCTTGTGCTTCAAAACTAAAAATAATGTTTGAGGTACTGCCCATTAATAGGCAGCTGTAAAGATTCACCATCAAGATTCTCCAGGAAGAATGTATTATTTGCCCTGGCGTCTACAATTCTGAATGGGCCATACCAAAGAGGATCAAACTTACCATGTTTACCCTTATCTTCTCTTCTAGTATCCCACCTCAATACCAGGTCTCCAACTTTAAAATCAATCTCTTTCTATTTTCTGTCAAAAATACTCTTCATCTTTGATTGATACATAATCAAGTTGTCTCTTACCTTATCCCTATTTTCACTTAACTCTACTACCTTATTCATTCTTCTTATCAGGGCATTGGGCTCTTCTTTTGCTTCCTGAATCATTGCAATCATAGGCTTCACAAGCTGACTTGGGAACAGAGCTTGGGTTCCATACACTAACTCAAAAGGTGATTTACCTGTAGACCTTCTTGTAGTTACTCTAGCAGCCCATAGAGCAAATTTTAACTTGGAATCCTAGTCCTTCTGGTTTTCTACAATAGTTTTCTTAAGGATCTTCATCAATGTTTTGTTCATGGATTCAGCCAATCCATTTCCCTGTGGATGATAGGCTGTTGAATGGGATATAATAACATTATACTTTTGACAAAAAGCACTAAACTTACTTGAATTGAAGACTTGAGCATTATCTGTTATAATTTTGACAGGGCATCCAAAGCTGCTAAAAATATTCTCCTCTGAGAACTTCATCACCACTTGATCATTTTCCATTTTAGTAGGTATAGCTTCTACCCACTTGGTGAAATAATCAGTCGCTGTAAGAACCCACTTGTGATGTCCACTTGAAGGTGGCTTAATCTCTCCAACAAAATCTAATCCCCATTGTCTGAATGGTTCTTCTATGAAGACTGGGATCAAAGGCAAGGGAGCTAGCCTCTTTTTCTCAGCAAAAATATGACACTTCTGACAGCTTCTAACAAACTTATATGTATCACCAAATAGAGTGGGCCAATAAAACCCTGCCTGGAGGATTTTATGAGCAGTAGCTTTCCAACTATAATGTCCTCCACATAAATTCTCATGATAATCTTTGATGGTTTTTGTGAATTCATCCTTTGTTAAACATAACAACAAAATTCCTACCGGATCCTTCCAATACAATTCGCCCTCAACAATCACATATGATTGTGCTTTTATCTTTAATGCTCTGTACTTTGTTCTATCCAAGGATTGAGGACAAGAGAGAAAACACAAATAATGGACTATATGCTTGTACCATTTTGAACATAAAAATTTATACCTGATCTTCATACGTGGATCTGGCTTTTCTTCACTTTCTTCAATTGTTCCTTCATTCACAGTTGTCAGCAAGTTGATTCCCAATGCCTAAAAGTTCGACTCTATCAACATCTTTTCCAATCCTTGCCCTTTCACCAACTTTGTGGGTTTTATGTCCAAGTCATACTCTTGGATCTTGGTTATCCATTTTCCTCTTTTGCCTTCGACGTCACTCTGTACTAATACACCTTTTACTGCAACATTTGGCACATAAGCAATGATCTGTGACTGCAGCACATAATTTCTGAAGGCCTTTAGGGATTTTACCAAAGCATATACCTATTTTTCAAGAATATATCCCTGAGAATCTTGCTAAACAAAGCAACTGGCTGCTCCTTCTCTTCATCATTTTTCTGCAACAAGACTGCAGCTATTGAATTAGGTGATGCGAATGAAAAAACTTGGAAGGGCCTTTGATAATCAGGGTTGATTAGGACTAGAGCTGCTTTAATGCTTCTTTAATCCTGAAGAATGACTCTCTAGCTCCCTTGGTCCAATGTACTCCATTCTCCTTCTTCAGCATATTTGTAATTTCCTTTACAATTTCTGCATAGTTGGACACGAACCTCCTTAAAAAGTTTATTTTTCCCAGAAATTTTCGAATGTCTTTCTTACTCCTGGGCAAGGATATTTTCTGCACAGCTTGCACTCTTGTTGGATCTATCTTCACTCCATCCCTAGAAACAATGTGCCCCAACAGTTTTCCCTCTTCAAGAGCAAAAATAGACTTCTTAGTATTTAAGGAAAGCCCAAAGTTTCTACATTTCTCAAAAGTCTTTTTAAGATGGTTTAGATGCTCCTCATCAAACTTAGAGAAATTAGTAATATCATCCAAATATATCACTACAAACTTGTCACCCACAAAAGCACTATCCATAACCCTCTAAAATGTAGCACCTGCATTCATCATCCCAAAAGGCATTCGAGTGTACATAAAATTTCCCCAAGGAGTTGTGAATGCAGTTTTTTTTTTATCTTCTTTATCCACAGCCACTTGATTATACCCAAAGAACCCATCCAACATTGACATCCTGAATGATCGGTTACCTTCTGCAATACATGATCCATTTTAGGTAACAGGTAGTTATCTTTTAAGGAAGCCCTATTGAGATTTCTAAAGTCCACACATAACCTTATCTCTCCATTTTTCTTCCTTACATGCACTAAATTGGCCACCCAATTAGAGTACCTGAGTGGAACTATTATTTTAGCATCAAGCAACTTTCTTACCTCTTTCTCAATTGCTAGTAAAAGCAGTGGATTTATCTGTCTAAGTTTCTGCTTAAATGGTTTTATCCCCTCTTTCAAGGGAATCTTGTGTTGAATAATACTTGTAGCATATGTTTTGAGATCCTCATAGGACAAAGCAAAAACATCAATGTATTCCTTAAAAAGCTTAAGATATCTTTCCTTATAATTAAGTGGAACTTCGTCAAACAATTTGATTAACCTGGGCTCTTCCTGAGTTCCAATATTACAATCTTGAATATGCTCATCTTGTGGAATTTTTTCTGAACTGATAGCTACATCATTAGAGTTAAAAAGTCTTTCAAGAGGAACAAGTCCCCTTGGCAGAATATTATTTTTCAATTGAAAAACTTTTTGATTAACAACATAATTTTTCAAACCACTTACTTATGCATCGTCTGTTGCTTCATCTTCATCTTGATCAATCTTGGTATCCTGAAACTCTCCAATCATAGCCAAAAATTCTTTAATTTGTTGATCATCTTCAAATCTCTGCCAATGCTTTATATTATCAGGGACAGAAGGCCTATGTCTCATTTCAACCTCATATCTTAGCTTTGGATTAATAAGAGGCCTAAAAGTACTAGCAGCCACAGCCAATGAGTCTGCTAATCCCTTAGAAGGAACTGAATATTGAAAGCTTCAAATAAGTTCTCAACCAAATCCCACACTTCATTCATGTATGCCCTAAGCCTAGGGTGTTTTGTCTAGCAGTGGTTTTTTATCTGTTTTATAATCAGCTCTGAATCTCCAAAAACAGAAATTGATTTGACTCTCATTTCTTTAGCTGTTTGCAGAGAAATGATCAAGGATTCATATTCTGCCACATTGTTTGTTGCTTCGAACTCCAATTTAAGAGAAAAAGGGAACATGTTACCTCCAAGTGAAATTAGAAGGAAACCAGCACCTATTCCTTCCTTAGAATAGGCTCCATCAAAGAAGAATTTCCACATCCCTTATGTTTGTAGCTCTGTATTTACACTAGCTGAAGTAAGCTACTTCTGGTTATCTTCAGCCAATTCTGCATTATCATGCAACATGAAGCAAGCAAAGTTATCTTTCTCCTGGCTATATACAGGTGAATTGCTTGCTCCATTTTTTGTAATTATTTTTACAAATCTGGTTTTTTTGTACAACCTCCTTTCTTCCCTGCCAAAAGTTGGTATAATATCATATGTAAAATCTAGCTTCAAAACATCACCTAATTTAGCCCCCCATGATCTAGATAGTAACATTCCAAACCTAGCAGGGATATCTGTTACCACTACATCCATTACCAAGCTCCTGGTTGGGATCTGGGCTAGTGACACCACCATATATTTAATGACTCCTAGACACTTAACTTTATTTGAATCAAAAGAGTACAAGTCTCTATAGGGTTTAGTAACTTGTAGGTTTAGCTATTTCATTACTAATAATGGCATGAGGTTATGTGAAGCTCCTGAATAAAACATACAATTATGCAAGAGGTAATCATGGATCAATAAGGAAATATAGAAAGGAGGTTTTGAAGGATCTACCTCCTCCACGTGTGGACCAAAACCCACTATTGTTTTATCACCCTGCAGATTCACAGTGTCATTTACATTCACATTCTCTTTTAGGTTAACAAACTCAGCGATCTCTCTTTGATAGACTGGTGTTTTGACCAACTCTGTGAGGGGAACTTGAATTCTGATTTTTTCCAAATATTTGGTAAGACTAAACACATGACCCTATTTAGTATTCTTTTCATTTTCATCTTCACCTCTCTTTATGACTGAAATCTCTTTTGGAACGGAAACAAGTTTTTCTAAAGGTATTTTTTCACTTTTGTCTTGAGAAGACTCACCTTGAAGTATTTGAGTCTTGCTATTTGTATTCTGCTGTTGATTTCCTTTATTTACTTGTTTTGCAGGCTGGGGTTCTTGTGGAGTCGCCTTTGGTAATGGAGCTGGGACTTGCTGCTCACCTTCTTCTTCTTGATTTCTAGATCTTTTCCTTGATCTCAAGTCATATTTCTTATGTAATTCTGCCTGCATAAAATAAGTAAATTGTTTCCAATACTCATCAATTTCATTTTCATCATAAATTACATATGTTTCAGCATATTCATATTCTTCTCCCTTGACGCCTTGTTCATCTTCATTTACTGCATAGAATGTGGAAATCTGATCATCATGGTCCCTGGAATGATCTAGTACTTCATCAGGATGTGCTTCTATATACAGTGATGCTTGAATCTGATCTTGATCTTTTCTCTCCTTCTACAGAATTTGCAGAGGTTGTCTTCTATATTGAGGATTAAAATTCCTATTCTATTGTGCTTGCCTTTAAGAATTCTTACTTTCCAGTTCTAATTTAATCAATTTATTTGACAAAGTTTTAATCACATTACTCATATCCTCTAATGTTTGACTTTGAGAGGATTCTACTTTAGACTTTATTTTATCTTGGATAGGTTGTGTCTCGGATGTTTTACCTGCAACCACTGGGTTTGCTTCTTTCTCTAAGGCATTAGTTTGGATATGATCAAGGGTTTTGGATCTTCTCTCCCTCAATGTAAATCCAAAATCTAACTCAAAATCCCCTGCAAAAGTTATTTTTGCACCAGCAGGAGGGGGCTTAATCTCCACTGGAAGACTATTATACAATTTCTTAAACCTTCTGTTGAATTCTACAACACTTTCATCAGGCTTCTTCTTAATTGCATTGAACTCTGTGAGTGAATATCCATAGTCTCTTTTCTCCCCCCATCTCTGAATTAACAAGCACTCCATCTCTTCCCATGTAGGGATAGAGTTATTAGGAAGTCCTTTGAACCATTTTCTTGCTTCACCATCCAAGGATTGCACAAAAAGTCTTATAACAACATCTAAATGTTCAACATTTAGGTTCTCTGATAAATTACAAAAGACTACTATATGATTCTTTGTTGTTTGTTCATCCTCTCCTGTGAAACGAGGAAGAATCTTCAAATATTCTTGTGGCATTTGATTCAACTGTGGTGGCAATTGAATAGGTGCATACCTATTCATCACAAATGCAGGTGCTACCATATTTGTTCCTGAAATTACTGAACCCTGATTGACAGCAGATGTAGAACCTAACTGAGGAGTAAAAGCAGTATGAGAAGGTGGTAATGTAGTTATGGGTTCAGGTTGAATAACTATAGCAGGTATTAAAAAAGAAACTGACTCTAGAGCTTGTTCTTGACAGTTGGGTTCTTGAAATGAATTAGATGTAAAAGATGACTCTTGGTCAATAGAAGATGAATATTTGAATGAAAAATGAGTCGAATTGTTGCCGGGTGCAGACAATGTAGGACTTGGTGTAAGTAGAGCTTTTGGCCTTCCAACCCTCTTGGAAACTAGCCTCTCAGGGTCTAAAAGGGCTAGGAGTTTCTGCTATGAGGTGCCTAACCTTGTATGAGGCTTTTTGGAGCCAGAATTATTAATCTTGTTTCCACTGCAGCCAAAAATTTCCTCCTCACTGAACAACCAAAGGAAAATATTGAAAACCCAGGGAAAAGTGTTCTTGTCTTCTCTCCCCAGCAATGGCGCTAATTAATGTTGTCCCTTCAGAAACCAATTTCCTGGCTGTGGAGAAATTGTGCCTAAGACATTAATGATTTAGTATGTTTGTCACTTATATCTCTGTTGAATCTCTATTTGAAGAATATGAAAGAATTGACCTTATATCCCCAATATTTAAATGATTGAAAAAGTCTCAAAATTCCATGTGATGCTGAATATGAATGTGATGTGAAGAATATGTAAAGAAATTAAAGACAATATGTTATGTTTAACAGGAACTATTCTCTGTAATTTAGAGGAAACATATAGAAAGAGGTTTTAAATATGGGAGCGCCCTTTAAGGAATTTAACTTCATTTACATAAGTAAATGAAGACCTGCAACTTCATTACCATATTTAAAGAGATGAATAAACAAAATGACACATAATGGAGAAATAACAAAATCATACCCAACATGTATGGAAACTCCTCATTCTTTCATTAATCATCAGTTTATCAAGTACAAAATAGTATAGCCTTTCACTCTGCGAAATTCCAACCCTTTTTTCATAGTTTTTCATCTTTTTATACATTCATGGGACAGTTGGTAACTGTCAAATCGCTTATCTAACTATCTAAAAGTAAAATTCATTTTAAAATGTTACATTAGAGGGTAAAAGACACCTCTTTCCCAAAAAATAAGATAACAGAAATTAAACTATGATTGGTCATTTTTTATCACTGTTTGAATCTAAGACTTTGGCGGGCTGATCTACTGGTGTACCCTTTACCTATTCTGTCATCCATTCCTTGCACTTTCTCCATAGTGGCACATTTAATTTAGGTGCTTCTTCTATTTTATCAAGTGCTCTCCTACATGTTGTAATCCTACTATAAGTAGGCTTATCTGTAAACAAAGTTTGCACCATCCACAGAAGTTTAAAATCTTTATGGAGATAGTTTACAATAGTGGCTCCCTTCAACAATGTTGTATTTTCATGTGTGTTATCAATCTTGCTCTTTGTTTCAACCAACAAAGTTTCATATGCTTTCCATGGCAGCAAATTTCCCTGTAAATCCCAGCAAGAGGGAAGCCCATCCCTCACTCTTTTATCAAACAATATGCTAAACTTAGAGACAGCATCCTTTATCTCTTTTAATTTCTTTTCAGCAGTATTCATGTAGATATTTCTAACAATCATTTTGTTGAAATCAATTGCACATAGTGTCATGTCTGGAAGGTCATGCTCTTTAAGCTCTGAAGCAGACTTGGAATTAATAAACTCTATCATTCTTTTGGAAAATTTTGATCTATCTAGATCCCTCTGCTTGTCCTTCATAACTTCACCTTCCATATCTTTGACCAGTGCTTTTTCATCATACATAATGACAAGGAACTCCCAGATATTCCTGAAATCTCAATGATTTCATCCCATAAAATCTCCCTCACTTGAATTAAGGACATATTACCCTTCAGTTTTTCTTTCAGTATTTTCACCTCTTCTTCAGTCCTTAATAGATGTTCTCGGTACTTCTTTGCATTCTCCTTTTCTTTCCTTGCTTCGTCTTCACTCAAATTTAATAATTTGTAGGTCCCTTCCAAGTCCCTTTGTACTTTCTTGGTATCATGTTCGGCCATTTTCAATTCTGTTGCCAACTGCAATACCTTTGCCGCTGGATCTTCTACATTTGTTGGCGTGACTATTGTACAAACATGAGAACTCACTTGTTGTTGCAGTTTATCCAAAGATTCTTTAATTAAAGAAACTTCTTCAGTTTTCTGCAATACGTCCTGTAATAGCTTCTCTTTTTCATTTTCTACTTCAGCTATCCCTGCAACAATGGGATGTTCCCCTGTAGGCAGATGCAACTTTTTCTTCAAACCTCCAATCTCTGCCTTAGCAGATTTCGACAGTTCTTGTACTGCAAGTTGATCATCAGGGTTGATACCTATTTTGATAATAATGTTCTTCAATTCTTTTACCGGGGCATTTAGAGCCCTAGAATTGGCTTTTTCCAATTTCAGTTGTTGAATTACCTTGTTCAAAATTTTCTCCATTTTAACAGCAGCTGCATTAGTTTTGTGTAAGTCATTAACAATAAACTGCCCAGTTTGCATATGCAAGTTGATCTTGTCAAGCATGGGAAGCTTGTGAGTATCAACAATCAAATTAACAGTTTTGAAACTGTTGGCAGATCCAACAGACATCTCAGTAGGATGAGAGAAAGCAATTTTAAATTGACTTCTCTCCAAGTCCATAGCAGATAACAATCTTGTTTTTTCATGAACAATTTGAGACTCAGCTTGAGCCTCCATATTTACTTGCATATTTTTATTTCTTTAAGCAATTTGAGCAAACATATTTTGAATTAAAGGAACCTGAGCATGACCAGGATCTTTAGAAGATGGAGAGACCGATGCACCCTCTGTTTCTCCTAATTGAATTATTAGGCCAGGTTGAGCTGCAGTCACTACATCTGAAAGTTTAGCTCTTTTGGCTGCTTCTGCTTCTTCTTCATCCAAGTCAATAACATTTTCTCTAGCCCTCTTGGCACCCTTTTTTGAAATGCCAGGAGTTTCAATCTTTGCCCCCTGGGTGACCTGTAAACCTTCATTTTCCATCTTCTTTGTTTCTGGTCTACTCTCATGTACAAATGTTGAATACCCATTCTCCATCCTCCTCTTGGAAATAACTTGGTGAGGGTCATAGGCCCACTCAACCACCTGTAAAAGACACATGTCATTTAATAGCCTCTCAACCTCTTGAGCAGCTTGTCTAGTGTTCACAATGAAAGGACCTACTGCTCTGGGCAACTTAAACAAATAACCTTTTTTCATGGGAACAAAATGGACTTGATCCACATTCAAACCCTGTCTGATAAATTCCAGTGCAAAGAGCCTTATTGGCACAAATTTGGGCAATCTGTATGGTTTAACTAAGGCACCATAAAGCCTAATCTCTGCATTATCCTCAAAAACATACCAGTCACCACACCTCACATCTTTACTCAACTGAAGGAATTCCTGAGCTTTGGGAAGAAAAGTTGGAGGTAAGGTTCCATTCAAGATCGTGTAAACCACTGGAATAAATAAAGAGGTGAATTCAAACAATTCACTATCCCCTGGATCACCTCTGACCGAGTCTGTCCAAAATACTACTGATTGTTTTCTTTTGCTTGTATCAACAACATTTAATTCCAACCTTGAGAAGTGCTCAACGTCGTGGTATAAAAATAGATAAGTAATGACTGAAGGAAACTTAAAAGATCTAGTTAGAGGTAGAGTCATGAACTAAGTATTGATGACATTTACCCAAAAAGATGGAATATCTAGAACTACCTCCGGCTTCATCATTAAGGAGAAGAATCCCAGCACCACTTTATCAACCTGTCTGGAATCTTCTTTCCCTAAAATCTTTGAAATTACTTGCAAGACTAGTCTTATATCAACTGCGAAAATATCTAAAGAGAAAAGATTATCATCTAGAGAGAATTGTCCTGACTTAGGAGCTAAGAATGAGGTGACATGAGACAATTCTTGGGGTGACAAACTATCATAATGGGAGACTAGAGATTCCTCAGTAAAGATGGTGTATGTTCCAGACACACAGTAATTTGGTGCTTGGTGAATTAACTGAGTGGTTACTTGGAAAACATTTTTATCCAGAATGATTCATTACGAAGCACTTCTTAGGGTACATGGTTGAGGCTAGCCATTGGATGAATTCGGGAAACAAGTGAATCTTAGGGATGAAGGTTGTAAAACACCTGACCTAACCATTGCCATGGATATAGAGGACTTTTTCTAGTTCAGAATGACTTCTTGATATAATGGTAGATGCTTAATTGTACAGAGGGTATCAGAAATATAGTGTTCGACATCCATTAATGGAGTATGAATGATTGAGGAAGAACTTACTTGCTTGGCCATGGCGTCTGGTGAGTGACAGTTGCTAACTCGGAATGCAGTTGCTGAAGACAATTGTTGACTCGGAATACTGAATTAGAAAGGAAGTTGCTCCATTTTACAAGCGAATGATTAATACAATGTTCTCTTTTACACTTTGATTATATATAATAACCAAACGGGGGAAAAATCTGCAATAAATGTTGTGTATTAATGGAGTGGTGGATGAAGTGGTGGGGTACGGTGAGTGATGTGGGTGATTAATGAATGAAGGTGGCTAAAGACGTGGAGTGAGCGACTTGGAGCTGAACGATTTGGGTGGCCCACCGCGGCGGTAAGGAATGTACGGGAGCTTTATCAGAGTTGAACCCCCGTAGTAATCTCAGGCCGTAGACCGCGATCAACCATGCCAACGTCACGGTCAACTGCGTGTAGAAATTTTGAATAATTAAACACTTATTCACGGAGATTATCCCAATTATACACTATTGCGGAATACATGCATAATACATAACCTCCTCTACGTTGATCATCAATATTGCAACATTAAAAACAATGAAACATCAATTGCATGCGCACATTAACACAATATGTAACCCGGGGAAAGCATACAGCTGAAAACCCCACACTATCTATATATTATAATGATAGAGAACATGTAATGATACATAGTACAATACTCCTCACAAGTACTCAGTACTATCTCCACCTGTTACACACAAAACTAGCTCAGATCCGAACAAGTCACAGGTTCAAATCTCCTCCGCTGCTTTGCCTGCCTCCACTGCACAATCCTGCAAGAGAATCACGTGATCACAAGCTACAATTGCCTTGATATTGGCCCACACTGCGTAGTCCTCATTGGCATAACTCAATCCCATGCATTGTCCAAATCTCATGCACAACTGATAGTAACAACTCACCCTTTCACTTACCTCTAACACCTGTCTCTGTTGAACTGTCCATGCATTGAGTTAACTTATGTATTCTTTAGTTTCTTTATGAGTTAATAATTAGTGAATTAATTAACAATCAATTCACACAACTCATCACTAGTGTATTCTTTAGTTAGACTAAATACAACTAGTTCAACTAAGTCAAACTGAACACAACTCCATCAACTCCACATCCAACTCCACGGAACTCACATGCATGAGTTCTAATTGAATTCCTCCATGCAATAGCTCAACTAACACATAAGAAACCATGTGATTCCTTCTTTCAGTTGCATGTGCCACATCCGTAGCTCGAACTGAAGTGCTCCAAGAGAATAATATAATGTTTAGAGTCCAAATATTACTAAGGGCTAATAATATTTGATTGTTTCTATTTTTTGCTTGGCAGTCTAAAAATAGACTCTGATCACTCCGCTGTGAACCAAAAATAGAAGTCCATCTATTTTTCCCAACATGACCAATCATCCATAAACAGCATCATGCAACTCATAGACCATGATCCATATGTCTAAAAATAGACTTTGCGCCAAAAATAGCTTGCCGACCCACTTAGTGAAGGCGACTCCTTTCCACTAAGCTCCATCATCTTGTTGCATTTTCAACACTGCGGGGTTGAGCCTGAATTAATTTTCGTGCTCGTTGCTTCCCCGCGACACACCTCAACCTGCTTATCGAGTTATCACTTGATCGCACCTCTTGAACCTGCATGAACTTTAGTAAATGGGTTAGGCCCATTTACATTGGCGATTTTTTTATTTTAAAAATAAAATAATACTCTGGTTTTTATATCTGTTTTATTTCTCATAAATTCATACATAATATTTGATTCTTTTTTTTCTTTTGTAATTTTATTAAGGAACTTCAAATGACAATGGATGCTACAACACTATGTATGAGTCAAGGTCCCAAGTTGTAATTATTTATTTGGGTAATTCATTATACAGGATACCAGAGGTAGCCCCACTTATCGCCACCTCTTTGATCACTGCTAAGAAAGGTAGAAAGCTCATCTCCCAAACTAGGAAATTCATTTTTTGTCTGGTTGGCTCCCAAAGTAAGGGGAAGATCATCGCCACATCCATGACCCCCGCGAAGGGTTCCTCCATGCAGCAACAACAGCAAAGGGATACGGTCATGACAAAACACATGAAAATCTTCTCCTCACCCATAAGGGTACCGTTGCACTATCACGTCAAGCATTCATTCGATCTGACTCCCGGAGCACCTCTACCCAACAGGCTGATATATCACCACTCCATTATGAAAAATGACAAGTACAAGAAGCAACATGGTCCTTACACCAGTACCAAGGTTGTGGGGAATAATGCTTTGGATCATAGCATTCCCCCATTCCTTTGCTTGCACCGAGTGTTCAATATGGACCGCCCTCTACCATGCTTCCCACCATTACTGGACACATCAAAGATTACAGAACAGCTCACCAGGGACCAAGTTCAGCAAATGGAGGAACTCAACACAATGGGGACCATTGCTTCCTAAGCGGGGAGGAATGATCCAGGTGGATGTTGGTGGCCACCCACCTATCCCACTTAGACCCCCACAACTGTCTCTTTCAGTTTTTCAGTTTCCTTAATTGTAGAAAAATTTACTATTTTTGGCAGTTTTTTCGGGTCCTGAACTTCTGGAGCCGTTTTGAGGCCCTAAATGAAATTTTTTGGGAAAATCGGGAGCAACATGCATCATGGACCAATGTTTCTCTTCCCAAAGTTGTAGTCCTCGGATATATATTTCTAATGAGCTATGGTGCGCGTCAAACAGAGATCGTATGCCAAAGTTATGACCCCGGGAGGTTGATGTACCAATTTACACGAAACGGGGCCCACAGTTTGGCATTTCATCTCATAGGGTTAGGTTTTTGGATGTTTGGGGTTTTCCATTGTTTCTTAACAATAAATAGGCCTTCGAGCCTCATTGTAAAAGAGTTCAGAGGCATGTAGCTGCCACATCTCTTCTCAGAGATAAGCTACCATCGCCCTAACTGGTTTATTTCCATTTCTGTTTGTAAGCATATTTCAATATTTTACATTAATGAAATGAAGTATTATTTCCGCTACATCTCTGTATTTATGGTTATATCTATAATCTGTTGTGTTCCTGTTTAAATCTGGATCGGGATATTTCTTTTACTATGTCAACCTCATTAAAAAATGAAATAAGTTCCCATGAGCAGAGTTCTTTTCCCATGTCAAGCTCGGTCAAAAATGAAACAAGATGTCATGAGCATGGTTCTTTTCATGTGTCAAGTTCATTAAAAAATGAAACAAATCCCCTTCCAATTCAAGTCTTTGATTAGATCTCGTAAATTCTTAGTCGAGTCTTTCACTTGATCTCGTAAGTGAACCTTCATTCCTTCCACCTGTTAGTAACCAATAGTCTACTTAGGTGAATGAAATGAAGCTTGGGGGGCATGTAACCTTGAATTGAGTCATTACGTTGGGGGCATGCAAACTTATGTCAAGCATAATTTTTTTTCGTTTCAAGCTTGTGTAAAAACGAAACCATATCCAAGCATAGTTTTTTCCGTGTTTCAAGCTTGTGAAAAAATGAAACTATCTTCAAATATACTCAAGCATAGTTTCTCATGTTTCAAGCTTGTGTAAAAATGAAACCATTCCCACTTTACCTCTTATGATTGCCATCTTTATCAGCCTATTTTTGCTATATGAGCCTTCGTTTTTTCGTTCCATCGTCACCATCTCTTTGACTGATCATACGCTTTCACTTGGTTGTTTTACCTTTGCCCAAGGAACATCTGTGATGAATGGTCTTAATAGCTAGCCTCTTGAACTTTACATATTTTGAGCAGTTCCATCATGACCATAACCAGTTGTTATCATTTTATACCACTCATTCCTCTAGGAGGATTCCTCTTTCAGCTCTTTTCAAACTCCAAAAATATGAAAAGATTATCGAGCACTTGTCTTTTCGAACTCGTAAAAGTAAATGAAAAAACATCTACTTAGTATAATTTTAACCCTTTTCTAAACTAAGATAGACTATTGTATGAAAAAGGAATACCTTAGTCGAACATGGCTAAGAGGTTATCTTGGATATTGTTTTCTACCTTTTCGGGCTCAAGAGACGATGTACGAAAAGGGGCCTTTGGAGTTTTCTTTTTCACCTCTTTTTCAAACTCTCTAAACATGAGAAAGATGTCGAGTTACCCCTCCGTCAGACTCGTAAAATTTAAACGACGCAATACTTGTCACCGTGACAAGACCAAGTTTCTCCTTCATAGGACTCATTAAAATTACTAGGATGGATTCATCTGAAGGATGAACTTACATGACAAACATATGTTATCCTCTTAAAGCTTGTGTAAACATAAAGGGGTACTCGCTAGAAATAGTTGGGAAAAATGAAAGCAAAAATCTCTTGTACTTTGTAAAGGAAGCATGTCGCTCTTGAAAATGACACTCATCCATTGCTCGTATCAGGTTTGGGACATCCTCACTTAGTCACTTGCCTTCCTGGCTTTGGGAAATCCATTTTGCCTCTCATCTAATTATACCACTTCATCATCAAGACCTCTGATCCTATCTTGAGTCAAATGCTACCAAACTCGAGAGTCGTGTCACCGATATATTCAAGATAAGTCCCATCTACAATTCTTTACCGCTTATACACTGTCTGGCTTTCTGCCATAGTCCTGGATCACACTTATCTACACTACCACATCCTTTGTTTCGTGTCAATGATGTGGGATTCATCATGGCCGTCCTTCGACAGATCACTTCCTGTCAACTTCAACTTATTAAACAAGAAGACAATCTAGAAACTCCCTTCTAGTACCTTAGAGCTTGGATGCCTCAATGGCAAGTTCTTTACATTTGACAACAGTTTTACATCATTGACCTCTGATCAGATGATTCCACGAGTGTTTGACTTTAGCTTCATTATTCACATTCGCGGATTGTGCTCATTATACCTTGAGAGCCATTATCATTATTAGTGATTTCTCTCATGCATGTTAACAGTTACATCATTGACCAGTAATTAGGTGGTTTTCTATCATGTTCGACTTCGACACATCTATTCACATGTTAGAATTTGTACATTTATTGGGTCACGACGGAGCGCAAGACCCTGGATTTTGTTTGATAAAATCCAGGTTGTGTGGACTTATGAGTAATTCATGATTGTACACATGTTTTCCTCTCTAAGGATGGTTGCGACCATACGTGGGTCCATATATACAATCCTCTTTATTCAGATGGTTGCGACCAGGTCGTGGATCCATACACATTATCCCTTCTATTCGGATGGTTTCATCCTTACCTTGGATTCATGTATCATTAGATGCTTATTCATGTATCACTAGGCATGTTTATCAGAGATGTCAAATATGTATATGTATATGTATATGCTTGATTTGTAGGTCTCATAACGATGTTGTTCTAGTCATTGCCTTAGCTTGTAAAGCATCTCAACCATCACTCCCTATTCTGCCTTCATGCTTTAGGGGGCATCTATTACACAATATTTTGTCACACCTCCTGTTCACTTCCTGTTCCATATACCGAAGTGCTAAAATGTCGACAACTATGAAGTATATCCATCATGATACAAAAACAAAAACATCCCTGAAAAACCAAAGGAAAACTGCCCTGAGTCAATTTTGAAGAAGGTTAGCCAAAATACTAATTTTTAGGGCCAACACTCTTTGCTCCACCACCTACCCGTGCTGATGAAAGGTTGCACTGCTTTACCCTAGAGCTGCTAGCACGAGTTTTGATATGAAACCCATTTTGAACATCTTATGGCAGGTTTTCCCAAAATGGGGAGAAGCTTCATGTGCTAGAAACTTCAAGAACCGTGAGCTAGATATTGGTTGTTGTAGATATGGTCAAGCTCTCCCATTTGGAGCTCTTGATCTTATCATTATGGGCCTTCTCCTTGAGATGTGGACCTTCCTCCCTCTTTTTTGTATCCCTAACTCCCTCTCCCTCCCTATAAATCAACTCCCTTCCATCCCAAATGGTTGGTCATTGATTGCATGCATTCCTATACTGAGATTATGCCCAAATGTTGCCCATTCTAACTTGGAGAAGGAGTGATTGAAAAGTCTTTGCTTGGACTTGGACATCCACCAAAAGGAGGTCTCCAACATCAAGGCATAGGTTGTATGATTCCCTTTTTAGCTCATTAATATATACATCTGATGTTCACTTTCCATAATTGTGTAAATGTTTATGATTTTAGCTTAATACTCCTTGATCTATTAAGTAGTTTATGTTTGATGTATGTTATATATGCTCTTGTACCTTGTATTTCTCTTTGATCTTTCTTGCAGGTACTCGGACATGAAGAACAAGTAAGGAGCAAGCTTGGAAGCGAAGGAATCAAAGTCATCTCTAAAGGATTGAGTGATTAGCATCAGAGCGAGGTAGGTCACTCTCTCTCTGCATTTGTTAAACATAACCTAGGAAAGTGTATGTTAGATTGTTTATTTTTTGCTAGACCCACTCATTGGGCTAGAGAGATAGCCTATGTATGCAGAGGGGATTTGCCTTCACAACAACAACAGACATGCATTCATGGCTAACGCGTCTCAACAACAACATCGTCAATTTCTACATGGCAAAAAAATTATAACAATTACTACCATCATGCATACATAACAAGCACATATACATCCTTCATGCATGCATGACAAACAATTTCCGCCCATCTAGTCCAAGTGTTGAACCATGCTCTGATACCAATTTGTAACACCCTCCTCCCACACTTACCCAAGTTTACTAGTCCACCGAGGTAAATATGTGACAAAGATTTACTATGATATGGTTCAGCCTCCTAGATCACCTTAAGGAAGTGGAATAGAAAAAACAAAACCTTACTGACCTTCGTCAGGCGCTACAAGACCCCCAAGGGCTAAACCACCCTTCCATGTGTCCAAACCCTTAGCTAACTTGCCTTTTCACTGATCTGGACTCCCATTCGTATTCACAAGCCTGCATCCACGCAACTGTAGGCCTCTAGTCGCATGCATAAACACAACAAGTGTTATGAAACCACCTCACAAAAAGATAGAAAAGATAGATCAATGACTTAGAAATCAGCCTCTTCAGGGGGGCAACCTCCTTCACATTACACAAATGAACAATTCTTGGATGATACAAATGACAAATCCTCCTTTCTATATATAGGAGTCTAAGGGGTCACAATATAATCAAAGCCAACATAACAATAATAATATAAGAGCACACAAATAGCAATAGTGGGCTTCTATGGTGCACAATAATAACAATAGGGGCACAACAATAATAACATGGGCTACAATGACAATAGTAATGGGGGAATCACTATTATTATAGGGACCTAACGTGCCCCTCTCCTTCAAAAATTGTTTTCCTGAATGCTTGAGTAGTTCTGGATGCTTTTTTTTGGAGAGGTAAATCCCCTCTGCGGACAGAGGCAATCCCCACTAGCCCAAAATGGGTCTAGCAACAATCAAACAATGCTATCACGCAAGTTCCTAATTGCAAATTAAAGATGGATTATGAGAGCCTACTTGGATTCCAACGCTAGTGTTGTAGAAGAGTTGACACTCCCGTTCCTTTGCTCCGGCGGGTCACGATCCTCACGATCTCCATGAATGGACACCTGCACATGCAAAGAACGACACAAATACAAGCATAAAATCCAATAGATGCAATTATATATCGGTCTAAAAAGATATAACTCAAACATCATTGCAATGAACAACAAGAGTGGAACCATAATGATAGTCATCTATTATTGATAAAAAACAAAGAAGAATACAACAATAGTTCTGACGTCGAATCCTCCTTTGGCTGGGTGATCAGCTACATATGCCTTGCAAAGCTTGTTGGGATTGGGAACAAGCCTCTCTCTCTTTGATTATGAATGCAAAGAAGACTCTTACAGCAATCTCTCAGACTTCTGAAAGTATAATTCTCCCTATACTCGAACTAGCTTTTCAAATGCAACAGAACAAGCTTTTATAGATGGAGGAGGAGGAAGAGATACAATGAATCCAGACATCCATGGGATCGGCATTATCCTTGAAAAGCTATTATGGATAGAGATACGATGAATCTCGACATCCATGAGATTGGCATTATCCTTGAAAAGCTTCATGAGTCGAAAGGAAAAAACTTTTGGGCGTGCGTTTGTTAAAAAGCTTTCCCAAACTTGGTTGGCGCGGGTAAGACTCTGAGACAGAGTGCCAACTGGTGCGCCCTCTTTGGAGTATTTCCCCCATTGGCGCGGGTGATACATTGTGGATCCGCACTAATGGAAAAAGAGGAGTTTTAAGGATATTCTGTAGGAGATGTCTTCAAGGCATATGAAGTCCATACTTAGGGGAACATAATGCAAGTGTTCTCAAGTTATGTCACTTCTCACAGGTCCCGGAATGAGTCCTCCAAAGTGCGGGAAAGGGGTAACAGGGACGGTGACAAATTACTGTGTAACAGGATGCCCCCTAAAGCATGAGGCCCGAGAGAGAGAGAGGAGTGAAATGCTTTACAAGAACACATGCAGTTTCCGCCGGAGAATCTGCATAGAGAGATACAACTGATAGCTCAAGTACATGATATATGTGGTATGGGCGCAGCCATCCATAACAGAGTACATAATAATCTAGATCCATGGTATGGGCGCAGCCATCTGGTGAGGATCGATGAATAGACTCAGGCATGGTCGCAGCCATCCAGTGAATGAGTCATGTAACAATAATCCACAAAATCGCAGCCTGGATTCCAACAGACAAAATCCAGGGTCTTGCGCTCCATCTCGACCCGAACAAAAGTACAAGTTCAAGCATGTGAATACATGAGTTGAAGTCGAACATGCATGAACATCGTCTGATTACCAGTCAATAATGAAAATTGTTAACGGACGCGAGAGGTACCACCAATAATGACAATGGCCCTCAAGGTACTATAGGTACAATCTACGGCATGTGAATCAGTGAGCTGGCGTCGAACACCCGTAGAATCATTCGATCGGAGGCCAATGATGAAAACCTCACGTCGAACACGAAGAACCTGCCATTGAGGCATGTAGGCTCCAAGGCACCGGAAGGGAGTCTCTAGATCAGCTTCCTGGATAATGAGCTGAAGTCGACAGGAAGTGATCTTGATCGAAGGTGGGCCATAGTGTTTCCCACATCATCGACACGAGACAGAGAAAGAATGTTGTGGTGGATCAGAATTATGTGAGCTATCAGAGGGAGGTTGTTATTCTACAGAGATCAACTTCTCTTGAACATATCGGCGGCACGACAGTGGACTTGGCAGTATTTGACATCAATGGATCAAAGGTCATGGTGACGAGGCAATGAGTAGATGAGAGGTCAAACAGGATCACCCAAATCCACAGAGGCAAGTGGAAAACGAGATGAGAAGTCCCCACCCAGACACAAAAGCAGACAAGTGCCATGTTCAAGAGCGACATACTGCCGACATGACAATAATTATGGTTCCATTTTCCCCCACCATTTCTGGCGAGTACCCAAGTTATTTTTATTAACAAGCTTGACGGGGATAGCATATGCTTGTAACGTCATCTCGACGGACTCCAATGTCATCAAGTTTTAACGAGTCTGACAGAGGAAGAACTCGACGTCTTTTCATGTTTAGAGAGTTTGAAAAGACAGCAGAAAAGAAAACTCCAAGGATGTCCTTTTTCGTAAAGTTGTGTCTCTCGAGCCCGAAAAAGTATAAAACAATGCTCGAAAGAACCGCCCGACCATTACGATCGAGGAGTACTTTTCATGAGTAGTGATTTCGACCTGAAAAAGTAAAAAAGCGATTGAAACCACGTTGCTTCGTAACCGTTAACGAACCTGAAACGACAAGGGTCCGACGATCTTTTCATTTTTACACGGTCGGAAAAGATTTTAAAGACGACCGCCTCTTATTTACGTTTAACGAGTCAAGAGGAATAACTCGGCAATCTTTTCATGTTTAGCGAGTCAGAAAAGAGCTGAAAGATGACTCCACAGTGACTTTTTCGTGTATTTACCGAGTCCAAAAAAGTATAAAATACAACTCGTTTCACCATCGAGGTTGCGTAAAAGACCTGTCGCTGCACAAAAAGCAAGCATAAAACCCATTTTCGACCAAAGATATATTAAAATATTCAAAAAGTCACTTTTTAAACCTAAGTATAAGTCAAAAAGCACAAAAAAATGTATGCAAATGGAGCTAAGGGAAGCGCCTCTTACCTGGAACCGACGAAATCCTGAATGGTTGCACGAATTGGCCGTAATCACTGTCTGAAGTTCACTCTCCAAACAGACCACTGCTACTCTTCAGAGAGGTAAAAAGTAAAAGTAATTCTATTTTTACCAAATCCCCTCTGCGGACAGAGGCGATCCCCACTAGCCCAAAATGGGTCTAGCAACAATCAAACAATGCTATCACGCAAGTTCCTAATTGCAAATTAAATATGGATTATGAGAGCCTACTTGGATTCCAACGCTAGTGTTGTAGAAGAGTCGACACTCCCGTTCCTTTGCTCCGGCCGGTCACGATCCTCACGATTTCCGTGAATGGACACCTGCACATGCAAAGAACGACACAAATACAAGCATAAAATCCAATAGATGCAATTATATATCGGTCAGAAAAGATATAACTCAAACATCATTGCAATGAACAACAAGAGTGGAACCATAATGATAGTCATCTATTATTGATAAACAACAAAGAAGAATACAACCATAGTTCTGACATCGAATCCTCCTTTGGTTGGGTGATCAGCTACATATGCCTTGCAAAGCTTGTTGGGATTGGGAACAAGCCTCTCTCTCTTTCATTATGAATGCAAAGAAGACTCTTACAACAATCTCTCAGAGTTCTGAAAGTATAATTCTCCCTATACTCGAACTAGCTTGTCAAATGCAATAGAACAAGCTTTTATAGATGGAGGAGGAGGAAGAGATACAATGAATCCAGACATCCATGGGATTGGCATTATCCTTGAAAAGCTATTATGGATAGAGATACAATGAATCTCGACATCCATAAGATTGGCATTATCCTTGAAAAGCTTCATGAGTCGAAAGGAAAAAACTTTCGGGCGTGCGTTTGTTAAAAAGCTTTCCCAAACTTGGTTGGCACGGGTAAGACTCTGAGACAGAGCGCCAACTGGCACGCCCTCTTTGGAGGATTTCCCCCATTGGCGCGGGTGATACACTGTGGAACCGCGCTAATGGAAAAAGAGGACTTTTTAAGGATATTCTGCAGGAGATGTCTTCAAGGCATATGAAGTCCATACTTAGGGGAACATAATGCAAGTGTTTTCAAGTTATGTCACTTCTCACAGGTCTCGGAATGAGTCCTCCAAAGTGCGGGAAAGGGGTAACAGGGACGGTGGCAAATTACTGTGTAACACTTTTGTATAAAATTCTCATCCTCCCATGTAGAATCTTCAGTGGATAAGTTCTTCCACTTGATGAGATACTCTGAAATTGATCGATTTCGTAGCTGTCGAGTTCTTGTTTCTGTGAGTGCTTCAGGTTCCAATATGACTTTTCCTTCCTCATCAAGTTCTGGCAATACTGTTTGAACTTGGATCTTGTCACCTATAACCTTCTTTAAGCATGAAACATGGAAAACTAGGTGCATTCAGGAAGCTGCGGGAAGCTCCAATTTGTATGCCATAGTACTTATCTTTTGCAACACCTTGTATGGACCATAATACTTTGGTGATAATTTATTATCCTTCTTAGTTTGCTTGAGGCACATTTGTTTATATGGTTGTAGCCGTAGGAATACCCAGTCACCTACATCAAAACTCCTTTCGATGCGATGTTGATCTGCCTGTTGTTTCATTCTATTCTGTGCCAATGTGAGGTTATCCTTTAAGAGTTGGAGAACTCGTTGTTGATGCTCGATGTGATGTCCCACTGCTTGAACCTTAGAATTTTCTCTTAAATATGATGTGATGGATGATGGATGATATCCATAAAGTGCCATAAATGGGGTCATCTTTGTTGCAGTACGGAAGGAAGTGTTATACCACCATTCAGCCAGAGGCAACCATTTGACCCATTGTGTCTGTTTATCAGATACAAAGCAACGAAGATATCATTCCAAACATTTGTTACTATCTTAGTTTTCCCATTAGATTGAGGATGATAAGATGAGCTATGAGCTAACTCAGAAACAAGACAAGAAAATAATTTTGTCCAAAAATTTCCAGTGAAAATGGGACCTCTGTCGCTTACAATAATCTTTAGGTTTCCATTTAGCTTTTGAATTGTTTCCATAAATGCAGTAGAAACTCTACTCGCTTTAAATGGATGAGATAATGCACAAAAGTGTGCATACTTGGTAAGTCTGTCAACTAATTCCGTGATAACACTCTATTCTTCGGACTTGGGTAAACCTGTGATAAAATCCATTGAAACCTCCTCCCAACGTTGGCTTGCAATGGATAAGGGTTGTAATAGACCTGGGGTCTTAATTGTTTCAACTTTATTTTGTTGGCAAACCAAACATTCCACCACAAACTTTTGAATAACTGATTTAAGGCCATCCCAGAAAAAATTGTTCTTAACCCTGTGGTAAGTTTTTAGAAATCTTGAGTGCCCTCCTAAGGTAGAGGTGTGCAATTCCATAAAAATCTTTTGTTTGAGTTGGGAATTCTTACATAGGTATAAGTGATCTGTTATGAAACCAGCTCACAAAAAGATAGGAAAGATGTTGGAAATAACATTGAGGGTGGGGGGGGGTGGTGAATCAGTATTAGCAATTTGACAATTTTTCATTTCCATAAATAAATTGATATACGCTACTTCTGTTATTCAAATCTGCATATATACGCAACTGTGTTTAGAAAAAATCGCGTATATCTTGCAGACTTTCTAATTTAGTTAGTTGATCTTAATCTGTGTATCAGAACCATAAAATAGTAATCAAGTGCAGTAAACAGTACAGGCAATCACACACATGAACACAAGATATAAGGTGGAAACCCAATGTGGGTGAAAACCACCTACTACAATTCGTCCCTATCTTCTTTTAATAAGAAATTTCTTTTTACAATATTTCTGTATTGGTGCAGTCTTATACCAGTACGCAGGCTTCTACTTCAGAAGGCTACAACCTTCTCTCGTTCTCCAGCTTCTCCTGGAAGGGAGCTACAACCCCCTTATCTCCTGTACTAGTTGATGTACTAGTACGTAGGTGCTGACCTACAGAAGGCTACAACCTTCTCTTTTCTTCCAGGGACCACGTTTCATAAATTTTCAGACTGGATCCATCAATAACATCAATCAAACATCAAGTGTATCTGCATCAACCAATCTCCTTTGCACCAAACAAAACTGAATCAAACAATCACTTCTCTGAATGTTTTAACTAGAATACAGTAATAGTAACTAGAAACCAATCCTGAACCTAGAACACTGCGGCAATCAACAGAAGTAGCTAAAACATATTTTATGAGACATACGCTACTTCAATATGTAGAACCTGCATGCATACACTGCTGTATTGAGGCAAACCTGCATATACGATGTTTTGAATTACCGAATCAGCGTGTATATGCGCCTTTGCTATGCTGAACCTGCGTACAGATCTATAAAAGATAATTTACCTTTTTCAATTATTCAGACATCAGTTATAGCCAGATTATCAGATTTATAGATCAAGTCATGCGCCAAATATAACAGATCAAAATCACACAAAGATACTTCCATTTAAGCCTTAAGATCTTGACCCATCAATAGAACTTATCCTTCTTCTAGCGCTCAGGTTCCTCCTTGATTCAGATCCAGCTATGCACCATAACCCAATGACCAGTATACTAGATCTTGCTCTTCATAAGATATTCAATATTTTTGGTGCCTTTGCCTAATGATCTCCTTCCCCTTTCATAGTCTTAGGCCTTACTCAATACCATGGTCCAAAACCACTTAGAACCAATACTTGGGACCCAATACCTGGATTCAACACTTCGAACGAGATACCATGGTCCAAAACCATAGGTCCAAATACCATGGACAAAAAACAAGTTTTCCCACATGTATGCGCTTTTCCTTGTATGAAAGTGTGTGCATACGCATACGTGCCTTTTGATCGGTGATCCCGCGTGTACACGCGACTTGGTTAAGTGGAACCTGCGAATATCACTTTTTCCTTCATTCTGAGAGCCTGAACTGTGATCTGTCATCTGAGTGAGTTGCCATCAAGGACAACACCTGTGTCATAGTGCCAACCCTGTGTCATAATGCCAACAATCTCCCCCTTTGGACTTGATGGCAACCCCAAGTCACTCAAAGTCATTCTCCCCCTTTTTCATCAAGCACAAAGGGTTATGCTCCCCCTAAGTTCATGCTAACATCTCTACTCTGCTATGTTGTCCATGCTCCCCCTGACTGTAGACAAGGTCTACAAAAAGATGTTCTAGATGAACATGACTCTAGACATCATAAATGACCTTCCTATTACCAAAGACTCATACATACATCCATCTTTCAACCAAAATTGACTCATCCACCCAACCACGTGGGGATATACCAAAAATTTATACATGATACAACAAGAATATTACATCATCCATCCCAGGCATAGTGGGGAACCAAAATAGGTCGTTACATGACCCTGATAATAAAAGAAATACTTGACATAGAGACCAAATATCTAAGACAAGACTATGATAGTTATTAGCAACTATCATCAACAACATCTGTTAATCACCATCCGGTCCATCAACCATGATCTCCCTCTGCACCTGTTCCACTTGAATCAAAAGCAACTGTGAAGTTGTACCAAGATCTTCTAAGATAATGCCAACAATGCATTATTAGAAGTATATACTCCCCCTGAACCTGTGTCAGATGGTCTCTGTCAGACCCATATCAGAGTCTTTTCATACAAGTGTATGTAAGCAGATGCTCTTCATGAAACTAGCGTACAACCACTTTTCTCTTAAACAGATAAGTGTCAATAGAAAGTTGATGCATCAACTACCCCCAGCTTCTATCTGAGATATTCAAATGTCCTCTGGGTAGTGGTTTGGTGAATATATCAGCAACATGTTCCTTGGAGGGAACATACTCCAATTTGACCTGTTGTTCAAGCACTTGTTCCCAAAGAAAATGATATTTGATAAGTATGTGCTTGGTCTTTGAATGCATGACTGGATTCTTTGAAATATTGATTGCACTTGTATTATCACATAAAATGGAGATAGGTGGAGTACAAGTGATTTGGATGTCTTGCAATGTTTGCATCATCCAAAGGAGTTGTGTGCAACAAGATGCAGCCGCCACATATTCTGCTTCAGCTGTAGATAATGCAATTGAACTTTGTTTCTTGTTGAACCAAGATACTAATTTGGAACCCATAAAGAATGCACCACCACTCGTGCTTTTTCTGTCATCCACGCTTCCTACCCAATCTACATCTGTATATGAATGAAGTGTGAGGTCTATATCTCTAGGATACCATAAGCCATAGTTTTGTGTTCCTTGAAGATATTTGAATATCCTTTTAACTTGCTGAAGGTGGGCCTCTTTTGGATTGGCCTGGAATCTTCCAACCATTCCCACTACATGCATGATGTCTGGTCGGGTACATGTCAGATAGAGCAGACTACCAATCATGGATCTATAGGTTGGTTGATGTACCGCTGCTGATTCATCATTTGCGCTGAGGCTGCATCCTATTACCATAGGGGTACATACTAGCTTCGAATCTTCCATGCCATATTTCTTCAAGATCTGCTTGAGGTACTTGGTTTTTGATAGAAAAATATTGTATTTGTTTTGTTGTACTTGTAAACCAAGGAAATATGTGAGCTCACCAAGTAGGGACATTTCATATTCTTTCTGCATCACCAAAGCAAAGTTTTGACTCATGGCTTCTTCATTGCTACCAAAGATTATATCATCAACATATACAACAAGTATTAGCAATTTATCATTATCAATTTTTATGTATAGATTGTTATCTGCTGATCCTTTTGAAAAACCTTGTTGATGGAGGTATTTGTCCAGACGATAATACCAAGCCCTTGGAGCCTATTTAGGACCATAGAGTGCCTTTCTAAGTCTGCATACAAGTTTTGGATCATTTCCAAGGATGAATCCATCTGGTTTCTCAATATACACTTCTTTTAAGTCTCCATTTAAAAAGGAAAATTTCACATCCATTTGATATACTTTGAACTTCTGAAAGCTAGAAAGAGAAAGGAACATTCTTATGGCCTCAAGTCTGGCAACCGGCACAAAAGTTTCTTCAAAGTGTATACCTTCTTGTTGAGCAACCCTTTGCAAACAAGTCTGGCCTTGTTTCTAATAACATCTCCATTTTCATTCAGCTTGTTTTTGAATATCCATTTGGTCCCTATGACATTCTTATCATTTTGTCTAGGAACCAATTCCCAAGTGTTATTCTTTTCAATTTGCTGAAGTTCTTCATTCATGGCCTTGACCCAATATTCATCTTTGCATGCTTCATGAATATTTTGTGGTTCAACGGAGGAGAGCAATGCTAGATAGCTTGAAGCTTCTATAATAGTTCTTCTAGTTTGTACACCTGCCTCTTTCTACCCCAAAATTTGAGTTTTTGGATGGTTCTTCTGAACATACCTGGATGGAGTCTTTTCTTCTACTCTTATCTGTTCTTCTGGTGCCTCATAAGTTTCTTCTTCAGCATTAGTCTGATCTGATGTTGAAGGATAGTCCTCTTCATCTTCAAATTCTTCGGTTTTTATCTGCTTTGGATTGTCGCCTGCTTCATCAACCACCACATCAATACTTTCAACAATTTTTCCAAGTCTTTTATTGTAACACTTATATCCTTTACTTCGAGAAGAGTAACCGAGGAGAATGCCTTCATCTACTCTAGGTTCAAACTTGCCAAGATTTTCATCAGTCCTTTTGATGTAACATTTACTTCCAAAAACTTTGAAGTATTTAATAGTAGGAGTCTTACCATACCAAAGTTCATGAGGAGTTTGAGTGTTGTTTACCCAGATGTTTGTTTTGTTGAGAATAGTAACGACAGTAAATGCAGCTTCACCCCAGAAGGTTGCAGGAGTTCCAGACTCATCAAGCATAGCACGAGCCATTTGTTGAACTGTTTTGTTCATCCTTTCTACCACTCCATTTTGCTGAGGAGTCCTTGCAGTAGAGAATTCCCTTCTTATTCCATGTTCTTCACAAAAGTCAAAAAATTCATCCGAGGTAAATTCTCCTCAGACCTGAGGCATTTGATTTTCCAATCTGATTCATTTTCAACCAAGGCTTTGAAAGCTTTGAACTTTTCGAAAGCTTCATCTTTATGCTTCAAAATTCCTATCCAACACATCCTAGAAAAGTCGTCAATGAAAAATATAAAGTGTTATTCTTCTCGAGGTGACTTTTTCCTTGATGGACCACATAAATCAGTATGAACAAGTTCAAGTGGCTTACTAGCTGATCCTTCCTTCTCAGGGAAAAGTGTTCTGGTTTTCTTACCAAATTGACATGATTTGCATATTGTATTGTCTGGAATTCTAATGTCAGGAAGATCGCGAACAGCCTAATATTTGCATGCTTTCCTTATCTGAGGGAAGCTTAGATGCCCCAATCTTCTGTGCCATAGCCAGTGTTCATCATTTTTTCTTAGATAGAATTGTTGTTGTCCTCCCTTGAGTATGTATAGATTATTTGGAGTTCTTATGCCTTTGATCATTGTTTCTCCTGTATCAAGCTCACGAACAATACATCCATTTGATCAAAATATTACCTCATTCCCTTGATCACACATTTGACTAACACTCAATAGATTATGCTTTAAGCCATCAACATACATAACATTTCCAGCTTTGAACTTTTCTTTGAAAAGAACAAAGCCTTTACCTTTTATCAGTGCAGGGGTGTCATTTCCAAATGAGACCTTCCTTTCCTTTTCTAAGGCACTATATGACTGAAGTTTTTCTTTATCACCTGTCATATGTTTCGAGCATCTCCTGTCGATGTACCACTGATTTTCCTATCCTTCTGCATATAAGACTATACCACATCTTTCTGGTTGCGGTTCTTTCTTTCTCCATGTTTTGGGACCCAATGGAGCTTGCTCCTTCTGAGATGTTTGCCGAAACTTACTCCTTCATTCAAAATCTTCATGACCAAAGTTGTTACAAATAGAGCATTCTATTTCATTTTCAAGAGCATAAAAGTTATTGTAGGTCCTTTTCATGATCACAGTCACACTCTTTTGATTTTGTGCTTCTCTAGTCATGATGGTCTTGTAGGCAACACATTGAGCAGCTTTGTGTCCAAAGTTATGACAAGAGAAACATTGGCCATTAAAGGAATTCCTGCGATTATCAAATCTACCGACCAGGTGATTGTAGTTGCCATTGACATTCATTCTTGAAGCAAATTGAGAATGATTTACCTGCGGTTGGTTGTAGCTTCTGTTCATCCTTGAAGTAGATTGACCCTGATTTACCTAGTGATCCGCTTTATGCCTTTGCTGATGATTTTTAAGTTGTTCACTTTTCCTTGCTGCATCAAGATAACTTTTGGAGGTGGATGGCTTATGTGCTTGAGATGCTTCTTCAGTATATCCAAGACATGTCTTGATTAGAGGAGAACGTTGTACTTTGATAATCTCATCTAAAGTTTTAGATCCTTTAGCAAATCTAAGATTAAGAGATTTTGTTTTCTCAATATCTTTTCTAAGTCCCACAATTTCACATTCTAACTTTTCATTGTGTTTTTCCCTTTCAGCAAGTTGGAATGTCAGAGTATAATCATACTCTTTTCTTCTAAGCAAATTTTAAGTTTAGAAATTTCTTCATAGAGATCATATTCATCTATAGCATCCAAGAAATCATCATCTTCAAAAGCCATCAAAATTCTATAATCATTACCATGTTCATCTTCATCACTATTTGAGAGTCCATCACTGTCTTCATGTGTATAATAGCTCTTCTTACTTACATTCTGTTTTCTGTTCCATTTAACTGGTTCCTTACCTTTATCAAGCTTATCTTTATGAGGACATTTGGCTGCATAGTGACCAACTCTTCCACAAGCAAAGAATTTGAAAGGTAGCTTACCTCTGAATCTTCTAGAACCCTGTTGAAGGTTCTTGACAAAGTTTGATTCTTCCTCTCCTTCTGATGTATGTCCTGACTCATTGTATTCTCCTTTTGAAGTTTTGAATGCGGCTTCTCTTATGTCCGATGGACCCCCTTTTCTCATTTCGAAAGCAGTTAGGATTCCGTGTGGCTATGACATGGTAATACTCTGAAGATTCTACTTTTCTTCTAGGGCAGAAACTTCTGATTCAAACTTAGAAGACAAAGATCTTAAAACCTTTTCAACTAAAGTAACTTCTTTTATATCTTCACGCAAGTTTTTCATGCGATTAACAATCTCATCTATACATAAGAAATAATTAGCCACATTTTCATCATTGTGCATTCTGAGAGTTTCATATTGAATTCTGAGACATTGTAGTTTTGCAAGTTCTACCTGATCGTCTCCTTCATAGCTTAGAATGATCTTGTCCCATATTTATTTGGCAGTTTTGAGCTGCATAACCTTGACGAATTCTGATTGAGATAGACTCCCTAATAGAGTATTGACAGCCTTTGCATTTGTTTCATACTTCTTTTTACCAGTTGTATCTGTAGGAGTTGCTGAAGGAATGTGTATCCTTCTTCCACGATATCCCAAACTTCTGCACCAAGAGATTGAAGATAGGTTGTGGTTCTTACCTTTCAATAGACGAAGTTGCTCCCATCAAAGATTGGTGGCCTGATGGATGCCTCCCTTTCGTAGTTGCTCATGATGATAGATCTTCCTTCAAGTGATCAAGCTTCTTCTGAAGGACCTACTATGATACCAATTGTTGGAAATAATATTGGGGGGGGGGGGGGGTGAATCAGTATTAGAAATTTAACAATTTTTCATTTCCATAAACAAATTGATATACGCTACTTTTGTTAATTAAATCTGTGTATATATGCAACTGTGTTTAGAGAAAACCGCGTATATCTTGCATAATTTCTAATTTAGTTAGTTGATCTTAATCTGTGTATCAGAACCATAAAACAGTAATCAAGTGCAGTAAATAGTACAGGCAATCACACACATGAACACAAGATATAAGGTGGAAACCCAATGTGGGTGAAAACCACCTGCTACAATTCGTCCCTATCTTCTTTTAATAAGAAATTCCTTTTTACAATATTTTTGTACTAGTACAGTCTTATACCAGTACGCAGGCTTCTACCCGCAGAAGGCTACAACCTTCTCTCATTCTCCAGCTTCTCCTGGAAGGGAGCTACAACCCCCTTAGCTCTTGTACTAGTTGATGTACTAGTACGTAGGTGCTGACCTACAGAAGGCTACAACCTTCTCATTTCTTCCAAGGGCCACGTTTCATAAATCTTCAAACTGGATCCATCAATAACATCAATCAAACATCAAGTGTATCTGCATCAATCAATCTCCTTTGCACCAAACAAAACTGAATCAAACAATCACTTCTCTGAATGCTATAACTAGAATACAGTAATAGTAACCAGAAACCAATCATGAACCCAGAACACTGCAACAATAAACAGAAGTAGCTAAAACATATTTTATGAGACGTACGCTACTTCAATATGTAGAACCTGCGTGCATACGCTGCTATATTAAGGCAAACCTGCGTATACGCTGTTTTGAATTACCGAATCAGCTTGTATACGCACCTTTGCTATGTCGAACCTGCGTACAGATCTATAAAATATAATTTACCTTTTTCAATTATTCAGACATCAGTTATACCCAGATTATTAGATTTACAGATCAAGTCATGTGCCAAATATAACAGATCAAATTCACGCAAAGATACTTCCATTCAAGCCTTAAGATCTTGACCCAGGGGGGGGGGGGGGTGAATCAGTATTAGCAATTTAACAATTTTTCATTTCCATAAACAAATTGATATACGCTACTTTTGTTAATTAAATCTGTGTATATATGCAACTGTGTTTAGAGAAAACCGCGTATATCTTGCATAATTTCTAATTTAGTTAGTTGATCTTAATCTGTGTATCAGAACCATAAAACAGTAATCAAGTGCAGTAAATAGTACAGGCAATCACACACATGAACACAAGATATAAGGTGGAAACCCAATGTGGATGAAAACCTCCTGCTACAATTCGTCCCTATCTTCTTTTAATAAGAAAATTCTTTTTACAATATTTTTGTACTAGTACAGTCTTATACCAGTACGCAGGCTTCTACCCACAGAAGGCTACAAACTTCTCTCATTCTCCAGCTTCTCCTGGAAGGGAGCTACAACCCCCTTAGCTCTTGTACTAGTTGATGTACGAGTACGTAGATGCTGACCTACAGAAGGCTACAACCTTCTCATTTCTTCCAGGGGCCACGTTTCATAAATCTTCAAACTGGATCCATCAATAACATCAATCAAACATCAAGTGTATCTGCATCAACCAATCTCCTTTGCACCAAACAAAACTAAATCAAACAATCACTTCTCTGAATGCTATAACTAGAATACAGTAATAGTAACCAGAAACCAATCATGAACCCAGAACACTGCAACAATAAACAGAAGTAGCTAAAACATATTTTATGAGATGTACGCTACTTCAATATGTAGAACCTGCGTGCATACGCTGCTATATTAAGGCAAACCTGCGTATACGCTGTTTTGAATTACCGAATCAGCTTGTATACGCGCCTTTGCTATGTCGAACCTGCGTACAGATCTATAAAATATAATTTACCTTTTTCAATTATTCAGACATCAGTTATACCCAGATTATTAGATTTATAGATCAAGTCATGTGCCAAATATAACAGATCAAATTCACACAAAGATACTTCCATTCAAGCCTTAAGATCTTGACCCATTAATAGACTTATCCTTCTTCTAGCGCTCATGTTCCTCCTTGATTCAGATCCAGCTATGCACCATAAACCGATGACCAGTATACTAGATCTTGCTCTTCATAAGATATTCAATCTTTTGGTGCCTTTGCCTAACGATCTCCTTCCCCTTTTATAGTCTTAGGCCTTACTCAATACCATGGTCCAAAACCACTTAGAACCAATACTTGGGACCCAATACCTGGGTTCAACACTTTGGATGAGATACCATGGTCCAAAACCATAGGTCCAAATACCATGGACTAAAAACAAGTTTTCCCACATGTATGCGCTTTTCCTTGCATGAAAGTGCGTGCATATGCATACGCGCCTTTTGATCAGCGATCCCACGTGTACAGGCGACTTGGTTAAATGGAACCTACATATATCTCTTTTTCCTTCATTCTGAGAGCCTCAACTGTGATATGTCATCTGAGTGAGTTGCCATCAAGGACAACCCCTGTGTCATAGTGTCAAACCTGTGTCATAATGCCAACAAAAGATAGATCAATGGCTTAGCATTCAGCCTCTTCGAGGGGGCAACCTCCTTTACATTACACAAATGAAAAATTATTGGATGATACAAATGACTAAACCTCCCTTCTATATATAGGAGTCTAAGGGGTCACAATATAATCAAGCCGACATAATAGTAATAACATAAGGGCACAACAATAACAATAGTGGGTTTCTATGGGGCACATTAATAACAATATGGGGACAATAGGGGCACAATAATAACAATAAGGGCTACATTCACAATAGTAATGGGGGAATCACTAGTATTATAGGGAGCTAACATGCCCCTCTCCTTCCGAAAATTGTTGTCCTCGACGCTTGAGTAGTTCTAGTGCTTCTGTATAAAATTATCATCCTCCCATGTGGAATCTTTAGCGGATAAGTTCTTCGACTTAATGATATACTCCGAAATTGATTGATTTCGTCACTGTTGAGTTCTTGTTTTTGCGGCTGCTTCTGGATCCAATATGATTTTTCCTTCCTCGTCAAGTTCTGGCAATATTGTTTGAACTGGGAGCTTGTCACCTATAACCTTCTTTAAACATGAAACATGGAAAACTAGGTGCACTCAGGAAGCTATAGGAAGCTCCAATTTGTATACCATAGTACCAATCTTTTGCGACACCTTGTACATACCATAATACTTTGGTGATAATTTATTATCCTTATTAGCTTGCTTGAGGGACATTTGTTTATATGGTTGTAGCCGTAGGAATACCCAGTCACCTACATCAAAATTTATTTCGCTGCAATGTTGATATGCCTGTTGTTTCATTCTATTCTGCACGAACGTGAGGTTATCCTTTAGGAGTTGGAGAACTTGTTGTTGATGCTCGATGTGATGTCCCACTGCTTGAACTTTAGAATTTTCTTCTAAATTTGATGTGATGGATGGTGGATGATATCCATAAAGTGCCATAAATGGGGTCTTTTTTGTTGCAGTATGGAAGGAAGTGTTATACCACCATTCAGCCAGAGGCAACCATTTGACCCATTGTGTTTATTTATCAGATACAAAGCAACGAATATATCCTTCCAAACATTTGTTTACTATCTCAGTTTTCCCATCAGATTGAGGATGATAAGATGAGTTATGAGCTAACTGCGTACCGAAACAAGAAAATAATTATGTCCAAAAATTTCCAGTGAAAATGGGATCTCTATCGCTTACAATAATCTTTAGGTTTCCATGTAGCTTTTGACTTGTTTCCATAAATGCAGTAGAAACAGTATTGGCTTTAAATGGATGAGATAATGCACAAAAGTGTGCATACTTGGTAAGTCTGTCAACTACCACCACGATGACACTTTTTCCTTCAGACTTGGGTAAACCTATGATAAAATCCATTGAAACCTCCTCCCAACGTTGGCTTGGAATGGATAAAGTTTGTAATAGACCTAGGGTCTTAATTTTTTCAACTTTATTTTGTTGGAAACCCATACATTCCGCCACAAACTTTTGAATATTCGATTTAAGGCCATCCCAAAAAAATTCCTTCTTAACCCTGTGGTAAGTTTTTAAAAATCCTGAGTGCCCTCCTAAGGGAGAAGTGTGCAATTCCATAAGAATCTTTTGTTTGAGTTGGGAATTCTTACATAGGTATAAGTGGTCTTTGTACCATAATGAATCATTTTTCCAACTAAATGTATCAGATGTACTTGGATCTTGTTGTAACTTTTGAATGAGTGTTGACACTTCTTCATCATTCTTCCATTCATCCCTTGCTTCGTTTATCCAACCTGGTTGGATAATAGAAATGGCGCAAATCAATGCTTACACATCCTCATCCTTTCTTGAGAGTGCATCTGCCACAACATTTTGCTTCCCTTTTTTGTAAATGATTTCAAAATCATAACCCAACATATTTGTGACCCATTTTTGTTGCTCTTCAGAGGATAACCTTTGTTCTAAAGTTTATTTAAGACTATCATGATCCATTTTTACCTTGAAGTGTCTTCCCATTAGGTAGGGTCACCATTTCTTAAGTGCATGTAGTATTGCCAACATTTCCTTCTCATAAATAGCTTTGTGTAAATACATTCCTTTGACTGGACGACTTTCGAAAGCAATGGGTCTTTCATCTTGCATTAAAACAGCACCAATTCCATTTCTTAAAGCATCACACTCCACAATAAAGGTTTTTGTGAAGTCTGACATAGCTAAGACCGGTACTTGGCACATTGTCTCTTTAAGATGTTCAAAGGCCTTTGTTGCTTCTGGAGTCCATGAAAATACATCTTTCTTCAATAATGTTTTTAGAGGTGCTACTATTCTCCCATAATTCTTAACAAACTTGCGATAATACCCTGTCAACTCAAGAAATCCTCGCAGATGCTTTATGGATGTGGGGATTTTCCATTCTTTAATGGCTTTAGTTTTTCTAGGGTCTACCTTAACACCTTCATGAGATACAATATGACCCAAATATTCCACCTCTTGTACTCCAAAGAAACATTTTGAGCTTTTTGCATATAATTGTTTCTCCTCCAATAGTTTGAGTACCTTGTCAACATGTTGAACATGGTCCTTCCAAGACTTGTTGTAGATTAGTATATCATCAAAAAATACTAACACAAATTTTCTAAGGAAGGGTTTGAAAATGGAATTCATCAAACCTTGAAATGTAGAAGGCGCATTGGTAAGGCCAAAAGGCATGACCAAAAATTCATAATGACCCTCATGAGTTCTAAATGCTATTTTCAGAATGTCTTCAGTCTTCATTCTGATTTGATGATATCCTGAACGAAGATCCAACTTGGTTAAGTAAATTGATCCATGCAATTCATCCAATAATTCATCAATGACAGGAATGGGAAATTTATCTTTAATAGTGAGCTTGTTGAGCTCCCTATAATCCGGACACATGTTCCATGATCCATCCTTCTTGTGCACTAATATTACTGGAGCAGAGAAATAACTTTGACAAGGTTGAATTATACCAGCCTCTAGCATTTCTGCAACCATGCGTTTAATTTCACTCTTTTGGGCATAGGGATATCTGTACGACATGATGTTTGGAGGAACACTGCCTAGAATCAAATGAATAGCATGATCATGATCACGAATAGGTGGGAGGCCTTTGGGGATCTCAAATACCTTGGAATGATTGTCCAAGACTTTTTGGAGATCTGGAGAAATAGATGATTTTGATGTGGGAACCTCTAGCGAACATAATTGTGCAATTACACCTCATTGTTCCTTTTTTAGAAGCTTTGTCATACCATTAGAGCTGATTATCTTTCCTAGTTTCCCTGCAATACCCCTTAATTCAACTTCTTTTCCTTCCGCACAAAATTTCATGAAAAGTTCTTGAAAATTAAAAGCTATTGTACCCAAGGATTGTAGCCATTGGACTCCTAGTACAACATAAGCACCACCCATTAGAATCAAAAGCATTGGGCTATTCAATACATATTCTCCCATCGATAGCTTGATATTATGGCACTTTCCAGAGCAATTTATGGTTCCTCCACTTGCAACCATCACTTGACACTCTGATGTTGGATATAGGAAGCAATTCAATTCCTTGGCTATCTTACAATGAATAAAATTATGGGTACTTTCTGAATCAATCAAAACTATTACCTTTTTCTTCTTGATATGTCCTTTTATCTTACTAGTTTGAGGAGTGGTTATTCCAACCAATGCATTACAATATACAGTCGGATTCATTTATTCTTTATCTAGGGTTTTTTCCTGGAGTATATCCTCTTCTTTTGACATTTCTTATTCCTTTTCCTCCTCCTCTTCACAATCTATGTAGAATAATTTCTTCTCAGCACACTTATAACCTTTAGTGTATTTGCTATCAGAATTGTAACAAAGCCCTTTTTCTCTTCTTTCTTCCAATTGTTGTGGTGTCAACCTTGTAGGTTGTGGAAGGCCAAGGGCAACAACACTTCCATCTTTATAGTTGTGAGTGGTAGGCTTCCTCATTGCCATAATTTTTCTTTCCTTTTTTCTTGCTAACCTAAATGCCTTCTCCAATGAATCAGGTTCCCAAAGGTGAACCTCATGTTGGATATTATCCTTTAAAGTCCCTATGAACACATCAATCCTATGCTCCTCTAGAATATCTTTTACCCTTATGTTCAATTTTTGGAAGTCCTCAATGTGCTCCATCATTGAACCCTTTTGTTTAAGATTTATCAATTGGCTAAAAAGGTGTTGCTTTTTGTATCCTCATAATGTGCTATCATTTCTTCTGTAAAAATTTCCCAAGTGAAAATTTCATTACAAAAGAAAAGCCATCGATACCATACAAACTGATTTGGTTCCAAATATAAAGTTGCAATACGTACCTTTTGTGTGTTTTTCACATTATGGAGATCGAAAAATTGCTCCACCTATAGTATCAATGTTCCGAGATCCTTGCCATCAAACTTCCTCATATCGATTTTTGGAACATGGTGGGTCTTAAATCCAACATTAGAGTCTATGACATCATGATTAACATTTCTTTTATTCTCATCATGAGTTTCCTTTACTACCGTTTCACCATTAGTAACCATTTATTGTAGCAACTTATTCAAATTTACCTTCAATTCTTCCATCTCAGCGTCCATGCCATTCATCTTAGCTTCCATGCCATCCATCTTAACTTGCATGCCATTCATATTAGCTTCCACGCCATTCATCTTGGCTTCAGTTACCTTTTGTGAGAGTGAAATTTGTTGTACTTGGTCTTGTAATTTTGATATATCATGTTGCATTTCTTCCTCTTCTTCACGAATCAGACTAGAGCTTTCAAGTTGCTTACTAGGTGTTTCCATTTTCTTTCTTCGGGGCATCAATTAATGCTAATAATTCTTCACTATTCCCTTTGAATTCCTTTAAACTAATTTTTCAAACGAATCTTATGCAAAAAAAAAAAAACCTACACACCTTTTTTTCACTTTGTAAGAGCTCGATATTGAATCTGTTGTATATCTGTAACGATGGATCTCGAATATCTGAAAACGCATCCTATAGTATCCCTTTGAGTCCTCTTTCTGACCCCACAAGTCTGATCAAGATTGGATTCTCCAATGAAGAGTTATGCCAAATCTCCCACGGTGACCTGATTATAGACTAGTTCAGTAGAGTGAACTTGTACGAAGTTCCACGTGTCACTATTTCGACCTTAGTACCTGAAACTGATAAAAATAAAACTCCAAGCCATCCTCTTTCTGAAACTTCTTACGAAATCTCAATCTAATGCTCAGAACAAAAGTTATGACGATTTTCCCTAGGTCATCTATTTGGAATGTAATTTGGGAGTCTGCAAAAACCCTAACTTCCTCAGATAATATCTCCAAAAATATAGCAAGACAAGCTCTGAAATTTGGACCCGAAGTTCAAAATGATTTCTGGTCAAATGGGTTTTTTTTATCTTTTGAAATGTCGTAGAAAAACAGTTATAGCAAAAATTCCACGATGACCTGTTTGGAGCAGTGAAACCCTAGAATCCAAACCTCTGATACCAAATGTTATGAAACCAGCTCACAAAAAGATAGAAAATATAGATCAACGCCTTAGAATTCAACCTCTTCGAGGGGGCAACCTCCTTTACATTACACAAATGAACAATTCTTGGATGATACAAATGACTAAACCTCCCTTCTATATATAGGAGTCTAAGGGGTCACAATATAATCAAGCCGACATAACAATAATAACATAAGGGCACAACAATAATGATAGTGTGTTTCTATGGGGCACACTAATAACAATATGGGGACAATAGGGGCACAATAATAACAATAAGGCCTACAATGACAATAGTAATCGGGGAATCACTAGTATTATAGGGACCTAACATGATCTTTGTACCATAACAAATCATTTTTCTAGCTAAATGTATCAGATGTACTTGGATCTTGTTGTAAATTTTGAAAGAGTGCCCACACTTCTTCTTCATTCTTCCATTCATCCCTTGCTTTGTTTATCCAATCTGGTTGGATAATAGAAATAGCGCAAAGAAATTCTTCCACATCCTCATCATTTCTTAAGAGTGCATCTATCACAACATTTTGCTTCCCTTTTTTGTAGATGATTGCAAAGTCATAACCCAACATCTTTGTGACCCATTTTTGTTGCTCTTCTGAAGATAATATTTGTTCTAAAGAGTATTTAAGACTATCATGATTCGTTTTTACCTTGAATTGTCTTCCCATTAGGTAGGGTCATCATTTCTTAAGTGCATGTAGTATTGCCAACATTTCTTCTCATAAATAACTTTGTGTAAATACTTTCCTTTAATTGGATGACCTTTGAAAGTGATGGGTCTTTCTTCTTGCATTAAAACAACACTAATTCCATTTCCTGAGGTATCACTTTCTACAATAAAGGTTTTTGTGAAGTCCGGCATATCTAAGACCGGTGCTTGGCACATTGCATATTTAAGATGTTCAAAGGCCTTCGTTGCTTCTGGAGTCCATGAAAATGCATCTTTCTTCAATAATGTTGTTATAGGCGCTGCTATTCTTCCATAATTCTTAACAAACTTGTGATAATACCCAGTCAACCCGAGAAATCCTTGCAGATTCTTTATGGATGTGGGGATTTTCCATTCCTTAATGGTTTTAATTTTGCTAGGGTCTACCTTAACACCTTCATGAGATACAATATGACCCAGATATTCCACCTCTTGTACTCCAAAGAAACATTTGGAGCTTTTTGCATATAATTTTTTCTCCTCCAATAGTTTGAGCACCCTGTCAATATATTGAACATGATCCTTCCAAGACTTGTTGTAGATTAGTATATCATCAAAAAATACTAACACAAATTTTCTAAGGAAGGGTTTGAAAATGGAATTCATCAAACCTTGAAATGTAGAAGGTGCATTAGTGAGGCCAAAAGGCATGACCAAAAATTCATAATGGCCCTCATGAGTTCTAAATGTTGTTTTCAAAATGTCTTCAGTATTCATTCTGATTTTATGATATCCTGAACGAAAATTCAACTTGGTGAAGTAAATTGATCCATACAATTCATCTAATAATTCATCAATGACAGGAATCGAAAATTTATCTTTAAAAATGAGCTTGTTGAGCTCCCTATAATCCGAACACATGCGCCATGATCCATCCTTCTTGTGAACCAATACTACTGGAGCAGAGAAAGAAATTTGACAAGGTTGAATTATACCAGCCTCTAGCATTTATGCAACCATACGTTCAATATCACTCTTTTGGGCATAGGGATATCTGTAAGGCCCGATGTTTGGAGGAACACTTCCTGGAATCAAATGAATAGCATGATCATGATCACGAATAGGTGGGAGGCCTTTGGGGATCTCAAATACCTTGGAATGATTGTCCAAGACATTTTGGAGATCTGGAGAAATAGATGATTTCCATGTGGGAACCTCTAGCAAACATAATTGTGCAATTACGTCTCGTTGTTCTTTCTTTAGAAGCTTTGTCATTCCATTAGAGCTGATTATCTTTCCCAGTTTCCCTGTGATACCCCTTAATTCAACTTCCTTTCCTTTTGAAGAAAATTTCATGAAAAGTTCTTGAAAATTAAAAGCTATTATGCCCAAGGATTGTAACCATTGGACTCCTAGTACAACATAAAAACCACCCATTGGAATGGAAAGCATTGGGCTATTCAATACATATTCTCCCATGGATAGCTTGATATTATGGCACTTTCTGGAGCAATTTATGGTTCCTCCACTTGCAACCATCACTTGACACTCTAGTGCTAGATATAGGAAGCAATTCAATTCCTTTGTTATCTTACAATGAATAAAATTATGGGTAGTGCCTGAATCAATCAACACTATTATCCTTTTCTTCTTCATATGTCCTTCTATATTGATAGTTTAAGGAGTGGTAATTCTGGCCAATGCATTACAAGATATTTTCGGATTCACTTCTTCTTTCCCTAGGGTTTGTTCTTGGTGTATATCCTCTTCTTTTGACATTTCTTGTTCATTTTCTTCCTCCTCTTCACAATCTATGTAAAATAATTTCTTCTCAGCACACTTATGACCTTTAGTGTATTTGTTATCACAACTGTAACAAAGCCCTTTTTCTTGTTTTTCTTCCAATTGTTGTGGTGTCAACCTTGTAGGTTGTGGAAGGCTAGGGGCAACAACACTTCCATCTTTATAATTATGAGTGGTAGGCTTCCTTGTTGCCATAATTTTGCTTTATGTTGGCTTGTTGGGGCCTAACCCAGGTTCAGATTTAATTAGCCAAACAATTCTATGTACTACTGGTCCTTTAGGCGACAGTCCACGGAGCGCGGACTGAGGTCTCACCCGAAGTAGTATGTGAGGGTGCTAGAACTAAGTTTCCACACCCCTGAGATGTCTAAGAGGTTCGACTAGTCCACTGTTGGTTTATGTGCGCACTTTCCCATTCCTCGCGGCCTGATACACTTCCTTCGTGCAACCCTAACCAGGTGCTATGGAGCTCCCGCGCCATGCTCTGTGCTATTACCTAAGATCTTTCTTATCTTCCAGTACTAGTTAATTTCCTTTGCCTACTTGAATGTCTCAAGTTATAATTAGTTATACAAAAATTCATACAGGTTCACACAGTGAATAAACAGTATACTTGAAAATTATATCCAATCATGTATTAAACCAGGAAAGGATACACAGAAATATAGTAAAACTTCTCTTTATTGATTCTTCCAATGGTTACAGACTCGACTTGCCCTGCGCACTCAGTTGTAGGGGTCCACGTACTCAGCTGTGGACTACTAGGCCTCTGCACACTCAGTAGCAAAACCTTCTCCTACTCTATGACCCACAGACACACTTTACACTGACTCAATCCCTTAGACTTCTCTTCTTCTTCTATTCCTCTATTAGTTATCTTATACACTTAAAGCCTCACTCTATTTATGCAATCCCATGGTCCGTGGACCATGGGTAGGTCTATCCAACCGACATTACATTACAAAAACTAGGGCAGACAACCCTGTGACTCTATTATGAATTCGCACTCTGTGCCCGTAATTCACAGAGCTTTTACAAAAGGATCTGGTCAAAACTTGGGCTTTAAGCCCCAAAACATGCCTTGGGCGGATTCCATGCCCAACACGCCCCCAACACAAACATCATGACTCACCCTCGAGTCACTCTACTGGTGCGGAGATCTTTGTGTGGAGTCCCTCCAACTGTGCTCAAACTGCGGCAAGGTCAGTAGCGCACTGAGCTGCTACTTGCTGGATCTGTTGCATACGTTATTTTGAGACCTCTATGTTGGAAGTGCTTCTCTGCATCAGTGCGTGTATCCCCTGCATGTGTGTGAGCTTGCCTTTAATTTATGTTGTGATGGTGAAGGCCTCGTTGATCCAAGGTTGAAAGAGCACCTTCAGGACTGCTTCCTTGTGTCGTGTCGCATCCACTTGTTATTTCAGCACTTTGGCATGTTGCATCCGCGCGAGCCTCTAAGTGAGGACCACCATTTGCACAGTTCCTTTGATGTTGTCATATTGTTATTGGAGTTCTCACGCCTCTGTCTCTAAGCGTTGGATGTTGGGATCCTCCTGCAGATTTGTGAGGACCTCAAATGATTCTTCCAACATGCCAGTGTAGTCTCGCACTGCACTGCCAATTTCTTCCAGTCTCGTTGTGATAGCGCTAGCGCGCTGTTCTCTGACTTCTGGAGGGGTGGACGGCTGTGCCTTTAACTGCAACTCGGTGATCTGAAGGTTTAGCTCCAGTTGAACCTTTGTCATTTCCTCCCTCGCCTCACGCACCCCTGCTACTAACTTGTGAATGTATGCCTCTGCTGGTATGTCTGTTGGAACGGCTAGCTCTAGGACGCTTTGACAAGCTTCATCTATGACCTATACCAGTTTCTGATTCTGCGACACCACTTTGTCATGCTACAAGCTTAACTGTTCCATATTGATTTTATGCTCGCTGATAACATGTAGTGCGCGGATCTCCCTAGCCTGCATTTTTGTAGTTATCCCATCCTGCAGAACGTATAAGGTGTCCCGCGGGAGTGCGGCGAGGTTGATGTCGAGACCCTTCAACGCACTAATTGTAGGCTTGTCAACCTCATTTGTTGTCACTAGTGCCCCTTCTGGCAGCACTATGGTATTCGTCACCCGAGCGCGCATCATCTGTTCTGGTGCCATTATTTCGACTGCAAGGCTGGTTGAAAGGGTACCAGCTGGAGGAGTGCATACCTGCAATTTCTGTAGCTATGCTCTAAGGGCCCCCAACACAATTTGGTTCTCCTGCATGAAATTTTGGAGGGCCTCAGAGGTGACATTGCGCATTGTCTCGCCGATGTCGTGCAGATCACCCTCGGTTAGGGTGATTGGGTCAATAGAAAACTTCGATGCCTTGACCTTCTTATGTGACCCTGCCCGCTTGACTAGGTGTTGTCACTTCAACTGTGTTGACGTGGTTTGTGTGTTCATGCCTCCCTCTTCTTCCTCTACTTCCTGCCCATGTGAAGGTGACGTTTGGCCATCGCGTGCCTTCGCCGCTGCCTCCTGTGCTACTGCTGCTGCTGCGGCCTTTTCCTACTCAGTCGTTGTCTCTGCAGCGTCCTGTGCCACCCTCACTTCTACTACCGCTGCCTCCTTCCTTCTCTTTTCTGCCAACTTTGTGATGCGCAGCTTGGCCTCGTCTTTCTTCCTCTGTGCCACCGACATCTCTATCTCCGTGATGTCTGGAGCGTGCCACTCCGGCGACCATGCCTCCAATATGTTAAAGATGACGTCCTTCGTGGCTACAAAGGGTAGCTTTCTCCATTATTTGGTCGGGTCCTTGCGCACTTTGATATAAATGTTATGGATATTCGCTTTGAATTCCTCAAAACTCTGCAGGTTGTTGTAGATAGTAGGCGACAACCACAGCTTGTGGTTGATCCCCATTCTGACGTTTATCTCCATGAACACCTAGAATATTTTACTATCGCAAATCCTCTTGGCATCCTTTGTGGCCTAGAGTGAAGCGTACTTCGCAACCTCTGGAAGTTTCCTGTCAATTGTGGGGAATTGACTATCCTCTGGCAATTCCCCTGCCACGAGCACTATGGATAGCAGAAGCCATGCATAATGGAACATTTTTCCCTATTCCTGAGCTTTGCAGCAATTCTCCAAGAACTCCTTACAGAGGAACTCTGACCAGTTAAACTAGACCACCTCCGTGCACTGCTCAGCTAGTGCAACCACCAGCGCAAATACCTTGTCTGCGCGGCACTTGCGCATAACCTTACCAGCTAGTATTTGGGTTGCAACTTTCACTACCTTCTCATTGATGCTGGATATGGTGTAGCCCCTTTTCTTCTTTGCCAGCTTGTACTTTTTCTTCATGGCCTCCACGATGGCCAAGTCATTGATTTTCCCTTCCGAGATGTCTATGGGGTCCTCTCCTTGCATGGAAGCCCGAAATGCGGTGAATCAAGTCTGTCATGATGGGGATGGGCTCCTCCAGCCACAAACACCCATCATGCACCAGGCAGAGCATCTGCTTAATGATGAAAATGGTTATTGGGGCGCGGTGGAAATGAGGCACCTAGAGCAGGTTCAGTAGCCCAGCCTTTTCCACTCCACGCAACCACTTTCACGACTCTAATTCTATAACCCCTGCCACAGTGTTCTGCTTGGGCTTCATGAGGTGTGAGGTCCCAAGGTGAGGGAACTTCTCGTGGTCAACGAGGTTCTAATCTTCGAATTTTAAGCTCGGTACCCATCCTAGGTGTGTGCCCTCAAAAATAATATTGTTTGGGAGGAGCAAAGTCTGGAGCAAACTCTTTGTCTCGTCAAGGTCCTTGGGCACTCTAGCCTTTCCTTTCCGCAGGGACATAGGCGGGCAACTTTCTCAGGGGGTGTGCAGGCTCAGTTTCCTCCTCCATGCCTTCGTCCTCATCTTCTGCGATGATTAGGTTCTCCAGGTCTTCCTATTCTTCATTGGTCTCTATGGTGACGTCTTTCCCCTTCTCCTCCATTGATAGCTTGGTGTGCAGCAGGTTCCGCAAGGACACACGTATGGGAACCATTGCTTGTTTGTCCTTCTTGGGTCTTGGCCTACGCGGTGATTTCGGGATTTCTGCCACAATCCCGACACCTTCCGAATCATCCCCCACAGTCAAGGCCAGCACACCCTCTTCGGCAGTGATTTCTATTATCTCCATAACGTCCTCAGCTATTGCCATCGTGTCCATCTAGAAATCTAGCACTCGCGAACTCAAAGGCCCAATCAACGCTCGGCACACAATAATCAAGGATCTGATCAGTAGCTCAATTCTCAAATGATCAAGTGTTATTTGCTAGGCATCCCTTGTAATTTACAATGCTTTTTGAATTTGAATTCGACCATTCCCCCCAAATCTGGTTCATTAATGCTCCCTTGGCGGCAGATTTTCCCAAATATTGCCCATAAATCGCGTCTTAAATGCCTGCCGCCCACTCCATTTGGTCTTAAGTTAAGCATCCGATCATGAATAGTGACTTCAATGGTCACTTTTTGGACAACCTGCATGGCAGCGCAGCCCCCGTGCGCGGGCACGGACCTTGTGTGCGCGCAGCTCCCGGGCAGAATAGTTTATAGTCCCGCGCTTCCTTTCAACTGCCTAAAGCACTAAGACTGTACTTCCTTCAGCTAGTCAAGTGGTCGCACCACCTGTGTGAAGTTTCATCCTGTCGTCCATCATGTTTCCTGGAGAATACCCACCTTTTATTGTTACGATCAACATCGCACACTTTACCATCTGCAACGCACTACCCTGGTCAATACACTTAGCAATGTGCAGTCCAAGCCAAGGCATCAGAGTGATCAATTCGCGGCGATAGGCCTTAAACCTGTCATCGTGATCGTATACATCCTGCCTTATCACCCTGATCTTTTTGCCAAGAAAATCTTCCTTTATCTTGTCCTCCAGCTTCTTGACTTCCGCGTCCACCAGAGCACTTTTCTTCCTTAATTGTACCCTTTCTTCTTCAAGTTCTTGGAGTTTAAAATCTCTCGGTTGGATTTCTGCTTCTAAGGTTCTGCAAACCGTTGTATCTACCGGTGATATCATGCGCAATCTAAGCTCTCCAAGTACTATAGGGCTTACTGTGGTTGCTTCATACTCCACCCTTGGCAGTGCCTACGCGGTCAGGTTTTTGCACGCAGTCCTATAAGCCCAGAGAATTGCTGGTACGCGCAAGTCCTAGTCAGTCTGCTTCACATTGTGGACCTTGTTCAGCGCTTCACGTACTTTGTTAAAAGCTTCTACGTGGATATTCTTCTGCGCACTTTGTCTTTCCATACTTCGTGGTCCCAACCAGAGGGGTCATTCGCGCCATTGCCTTACCCACACCTACTTACTGATCGTGTCTCCTACCACGAGGACGGTGTGCATTCGTGTAGGTTTCACACCATATGCCTGTATCCACCTAGATAGGTGGGTGTGCGGGTCGGTTCGTCCGTCATACTTGTCTTTCAATCGCATCTAAGGCTTCCCAAACCGCATGGGCATCATCCTTCTGCATTCGCGCCAGTCCTCAATACTTCGTTGGTGCGTACCCCACCATTTTGTGGATGTAGCTCGCAGTACCCATTTCAAAGCGTCGAAACGTTGTTTTTCGAGTACTTCTCTTTCAAATTTGTTCAGGAAGTCATCCACCTCACTTAACCTGTCATACGTAGGCAGATCTCTTACCTCAGTTGCTACGCAGTGCAGTGATCTTGTCATCATGTTACATTTGAGCGTGGTTACCTCAAGTAATCAGTTATGCCATTGTTCTATCTCTTCGTCAAAATCTGAGGTGCAGGAGCTTTCGCACTCCCATGAGATTCAACCATTCATGGTTGGATTTACCCAGTCTTGCTCCCACGCAGTTATCTTGTAGATGCAGTCCAGATCATCGTCACTATCATAGTCGCGCACTGGCTCCGTGTAGCGCAATCCTTCTGCAGGGTCTAAAGGTACCACTACGCACAGAGACTTTTTCTCAAAAATCATCTTTTGCTTCTTCAAATTTATCACTCCTTTCATGTCAGTGGCCCAATTTATTCCCAATAGTGCGGGGTAGGGATTGTTGTCATCAACAATCTCTATCACTTCGAAATCTGCTAGCGCGCTTGCTCCTTCGATATCTACTTTGATTCCCTGCAATCTTCCCATGGGTAGGATCTTTTGTTGGTTCACCATCCGTAGTTGGATAGGAGACCATTTCAACACAGGCTTGCCCATGTGCTCCCATGTCTGCTTTGGCAGGACGCGCGATTCTCCTGGCGCGGTCCTAGCGCATCTAGTTATGAGTTCTTACAACCCCTTTACAGCCTTGCTGTCACGCAACAACTTCATGCATGTCTCCAAGAACATAGTGAGCATCGATGGGTCCATTTCCAGCTCCAGTCTGTCTTTACTTCTTGAAGTGGAGGCATCAACGAAGCTCCTCTTAGCTTCCATGAAGGTCTCCTTAGCGCGCTCCAAATCAAATTCTGGTTCCTTCATTGGAGCCTTGCGAACCCAGGTACTTTCTTCAAGCTGCTTGCCTTTGTCATCCCTTGTCGTAATACCACTCCGGAGCATGATATTTACATTAGGGTCTTCCTCGCACGGCTCAGACCTCATCATTTGCAGGTTCTGAGTCGAGGGAGGTTGGAGTGCTCCTTTATCGTGCAACCTCGCTATCAGTGTGGGACAATCCTCTGTCTCATGGTCAAACAACGTACAATACAAGCATGATGGTCGCATTGGATTCGTACAATCACGAGCATAATGCCCTGGCCCTCCGCAATTGTAACATATCAGTTGTCCGCGACCTCTTCCTAGTCCCCCTCCACCTCGGCCTCATCCACGCCCCTAAAATTCAGTGTGTGCCATTCCTGCATTTTGATCGAAGGGTCATGTTTCGGCCTGAACCCTGTGGGTAGGAGTTTGGTCCATTATTAGTTCATAACTTCTACAGGTACACTCATCATGTCCTACTAACCTACATAAATTACATAACAATTGTTGTGAATTCTGCGTATACTTCTGTAATATATGGCAATTATCTGTAGCATGCTTTCCTCCTATCTGATAAATCGTGCACCATAGTGCAGGCGCCACACTTGGTCCTGCTTGTGCCTCCGGTCTTAGTGGCATTGGCCCTCCTCCCACAAGGTAATTTGCGAATACTGGGCAGTGGTCCTTGTCGTGCCCCTGGCCCTTGCATTTTACGCACCATACCTCATCACGCATCTCTGGGCGAGTTGTCCTGTCTTGTTTCAAACTCTGCATCTCTAGGCACAAGTTTTTCAACTGTGCGTGAATCTGCTGAACTCCCAAGTTAGGATCTTATATCAGGGTCTCGTGCAATCTTATCGTGACCTCCAAGGCCTCAGCCTGAGTTGTTAGACTTTGTTGCGACAACACGTTCCATAGATGCGGCGTTAATGATGCTACAAACCATTCACGGTGTTGCCCATTTGTTAATGTCATTTCGCTTCGCAAATTGTGCACTTCAATCTTTGATCCAACTCCCACAGGGTTTCGCCTAGTAGCATTATGATTTCCTTGAATCTAATGATCGACTGTGCCTCTGAATTTGGCCTGCTAAATTCATTGTTCAGCGCAGCTTAGATATCCATGATCCCTACATTTAGATTGTCATTGGAATGCTTAATGTACCAGGTCAACGCGCGATCCTGCAGAGTGCTGACCAATGTTGCCTTCTTTCTATTGTCATCCATGACACCCTGTGCTTCCCATACAGCTTTTATCACCAACGAAAACTGGTCTAGATCTTCATTCCCTACTCCCTTGAACACTAGTAGCTTTATCGCGCTTGCCATACTGCTTTGCAGTGGTGGCAGAGGTGGTATGGGTGAAGACGGGGGTGAAGATGGTGAAACTGGTGGTGGTGTGGGTGGAGGTGGTATGCATGGAATTCTCTGCCTTATCAAATTGATCGCACTTCTTAGCGAGACCTTCGCGAGTTATTCTTCGCCCCCTCACGGAGGTGAAATCAAGAGTCTAGTCTCTATTTCTTTGCTACCTTCATTTCTGTAGATTCTCCCACTCCTCGTAGCCCCAAACATCAATTTATTCACATAACCTGCTTTTCACACAGTAGCATTTTAATCCAAGTGTTCAAAGATTTAACGTACTTACCTCGCGGTCCCTTGAGGAAGTGTCGTTCTGCCTCACTATAGCTGACTGAAGTATCTACCGCGAATTTAGTGATGAATCCTCCTATAATTCGATCGAACCAGTGATCGACATCATGCACAATCTTATCTTTCGACGCTTCCAGTCTGCGCACCAATTCTGGAGTCCACACAATAGGTTTGTCAAGTTTACACCTTCCTTGGTTATCTGCTAGCTTCGTGATCCACTCATAAAACTCAGTGGGAAAGGATACAAAGAAAATTTTGTGGATCTCTGTATATAAGTAGCAGTCTAACAACTCTTCCTTTGATAGTCATGGATTCTTGTTTTCCTACGGCGCGAACTCGTGAATCTTTCTGTCCAACCAATCTTCAATTCATTTCTTTGTCGGATTCCAATGATACGACATCAGACATCTCTATGCAGATCCCAGTCCCAGCAACGGAACCATTTGTTGTCTTGTTGGGGCCTGATCCAGGTTCAGAGTTAATTAGGCAAACAAATCCATGTATACTGGCCCTTTTGACAACAGTCCGTGGAGCACGAACTGAGGTCTCACCCAAAGTAGTATGGGAGGGTGCTAGAACCAGGTTTTCACACCCTTGAGATGTCTGAGAGGTTCGACTGGTCCACTGTTGGTTCCTGTGGGCAGGTTGCTTCGCGCACTTTCCCGTTCCTCATGGCCTGATACATGGCCTTCGCGTAGCCCTAACCAGGGGTTGTGGAGCTCCTGCGCCGCGCTCTGCACTATTACCTGAGATCTTTATTATCTTCTAGTACTAGTTAATTACCTTCACCTACTTGAATGTCTTAAGTTATAATTAGTTATACAAAACATTCATATAGGTTCACGCAATGAATAAACAATATACTTGCAAATTATATCCAATCATGTATTAAACCAGGAAAAGATACATATAAATATAGTAAAACTTCTCTTTATTGATTCTTTTAACGGTTACAGACTCGACCTACCCTGTGCACTCAGTTGCAGGGGTCCGCGCACTCAGCTGCGGACTACTAGGCCTCTGCGCACTCAGCTGCAGAGCCTTCTCCTACTCTATGACCCACAGACACACTTTACACTTCAAATCAATCCCTTAGACTTCTCCTCTTCTTCTATTCCTCTATTAGTTATCTTATACACTTAGAACCTCGCTCTATTTATGCAAGGTCTATCCATTCGACATTACATTACAAAAACTAGGGCGGACAACCCTATGACTCTATTATGTCTTCGCGCTCCGCGCCCGCAATTTGCAAAGCTTTTACAAAAGGATTTGGTCAAAACTTGGGCTTTAAGCCCCAAAACATGCCTTGGGGGGATTCCATGCCCAACACTTTCCATTTTTCTTGCTAGCATGAATGCCTTCTCCAATGAATCAGGTTCCCAAAGGCGAACCTCATGTTGGATGTTATCCTTTAAATTCCCTATGAACACATCAATCATATGCTCCTCTGGAATATATTTTACCCTTATATTCAATTTTTGAAAGTCCTCAATGTGCTCTATCATTTAACCCTTTTGTTTGAGATTTATCAATTGACTAAAAAAAGTGTTGTTTTTTGTATCCTCATAATGTGCTATCAGTTCATCTATAAAAATTGCCCAAGTGACAATTTGTTTACGCGAGCAAAGCCATCGATACCATACAAACTGATTTGGTTCCAAATATAAAGTTGCAATGCGTACCTTTTGTGTGTTTTGGACATTATGGTGGTCGAAATATTGCTCCATATGTAGTATCCATGTTACGGGATCCTTGCCATCAAACTTCCCATATCGATCTTTGGAAGATGGTGGGTCTTCGATCCAACGTTAGAGTCTATCAAATCATGATAAACATTTATTTATTTTTCTCATCATGAGTTTATTTTACTACCCTGTTGACAGTGTTGGACCAGCCAACATGTAATGGGATCTCCTCAGTAAGAAGTCCCAATTAGACCTTAAACGGTTTGGTGTAGGAGCCCAGCAATGGGTCGTAAAGCAATGCCTTGACCACGATGTCACACAGAGGCAAGTAAGATAACTCTTTTCGTAGCAAGGGTGTGACTGCTGCAGTGAGTCAAGGAAGGTGTATGAGAGGTTCCTAACACAGGTGGGTTGAGATGAGCGCGCCCCTTGGAACCCTGTAAGAGTACTTAGCTGGGAAGGGAACACACGAGTGAAGAGGCATCACAAGCTGGAAAGAAGGTTAGTGTGGAAATCCAAAGTGATGGTTAAAACAACAGCACTTCTGAAACAAGATTCATATAATTGCATACAAAAGTGTTCATACACAACTACGTAAGTTAAACAACACACATTTCTACAACAACTAAAACAGTCCAACTACAATAACAACATATGCATGAAAACATGATAGCTCCTATTATATAAACATGTGTAAGTTCCAATCATGCAATACATCCATGTAAACATGCTATCCCCAATAGTGGAACATTACAGCCACATCCACCTGCTCCTCCAAAGAGATGAACTAGCTCTGTGCAATGGAGAAGCCAAGGCGCGTTACAATACTGTCCAAGCTCTTTCCAAGATAGTCTTATCAGAAGCTTGGCTGACCAAAAGCCTATACAATGAGTTATGAGGGACTATTTATAGAAAAGGGTGGGGTGACCCTTGACATTCCCCTTTGTGACAGTTCATCTACCCTCATGAATATTCATCTACTCTATGATTGTTACATCCAACTATTGACACTTGACTTACACTTGACATGACGTTACATTACAATGCACATGTACTCATGTGAGAAAACATGGCTTGAGCAAGCCATGCAAGACATCATTGACACTTGGTATGTTGTGATGAGACCAACTCTTTGGCATGCTTGTGATGGTGAAGGTGGTGAGCTGATGCCAAGCTTGATCGTCTGTGATGGTGTGCATGCACTTCATGGTGACATCTTGCTGAAGCGAACTCTTGCCTCCGTTGCAACCGCAGCATTGGTTCGGTTCCTTCATCCAACTCATCTGCTAACATGTGCATGGTCTTCTTGGGTGTAGCTAAACCGGCAACATACTGATGCATAGTGTCCATCCTAATCTTCAAGTGTGTGTTGGTGGTCATGCACGTCAACTTACCTAAGTACGTATTCAGCTCCAGTTAGACTTGATTCTTGTCTTCGCCTTGTTGAGTGTGCTAAATGGGCTGGATTGCATGCGTGTGCACAATGACATGCATGTTGTTGAATCCCTTGCATGCGATCAACAAAACTTCTCACCATGTCTGCTCCGTGCCAGCTGCTGGGATGGATCTTTAACTTGTACGGGCACAGTTTCATCCGTGAGTGCATGTTGCGCCCACTGTTGTTCCTGTTCCTACTGCAAATCATTCGTCTGTCTGTGCAGCCTCATGTTATTCCTTGAGTTGCTGCTTCAACACATGCAACTCCTTATTTGTTCCATTCTCTGTCTACGCGCGATCTTCATGTCGCATTGTCACCTCATAGCCTGAGTCTCCAAAGTTGCTTTCATCATCAGTGGATTTGCTTGATCTTGAAACTTTGTTCCACCTCTGTGATATCAACAACCTTCCTCTTGCATTCGTTGTGTACATTGTATTCACTGCTTCATTGTGTTCGTTGCATTCGTTGCGTTTGTTGCATTCGGTATGTTGCCTTCAGCGACTGTTCACGATGTTGCTCATTGTGATATCTTGATGTTCTTGTCTACGAACAACTTTATATCTTCGTGAGTTGGCAAGCTCATAAACATTTGATCGACTGCATCTCCAGGTGTGCTTTGAATGGTGTCTTTGACTTTGCCCTCTTGGAAACCATTGTACCTAGACTACTGAGAGGCAGATGAACACCTGCAATACTTGAAGACATGGTAACACTCATGGTAAGCAATATGTTAATCGAAAACCAAAATGAACTTGAGAACTAACTTTCAACATACTTGTGTGACTAATCATGAAGGTTGCGCAATTTTGTCTGGAAGGTTGGGAGACTCACTGCAAGACTGTGAAAGGCATAGTCTGGGCTACTGGGAGACTAGCTAACTACTGGAACTACGCAATGCATAGTCCAGTCTAGCTGTTGACTGCTGGAATTGCGTAATATCAACTAGCAATGGCTACATGCCCAGTGACTGCATTGCGCAATTTTCTGGGTCAAAATGCTCAAAACAGTCCTGGAGGACAATGCCTGGGAAGAAATACGCATTTATGGAGAGGAAGGCAGATCCTTCCCTCTCAGGATTGCGCAATGCTATCTAGGGAGGCAGAGTCCGGGCCAAGGTTGGCTAGACTCGCCAACGGGCAACTGAAAGTGGATGTGAGTGCGAATGCAGGGTGATACTGAGAGTAAGCATAAGTGAATGATCATGCATGCAAATGACGAGTGTGAGATTCAGAAAATGGAAAAACATGCATGTGGGTGAGGCAAGTTGCTGAATCAGTGACCGTTCGTGCAAAATAGTTTCATGCATGCGACAGCAATGAGATAGCAAAGAAAACTGAAACAATGTTAGGACAAGCTAATATACATGTAAACGACAGCAAGCGCTCAATGAAATCAAGCAAACAGTACTCACACAAGTGAAAACACAAAAAGCGACAGAAATGCAACACAAGACAGGGGAAGCAGGCTTACCCCAAAACAACTAAGTTGAATGTGCTAATTGTTCCTAGATGTGATGTGGGATGTTAGAGCTACAAGGTTGATGTGAGGAATGAGCTCTGCAATGTTCAGTTGATGAGTTTTGATAACATCAAGGTTGTGACGCGCATGCCACAAATATAGGGAAAGCGACACTTGGTGGGGGGTTTCTGAAATGATCCTTGCATGTAACCTCCAACTGCTAAATTGTTGGCTTATATAGGTTTGACCTAGTTTCAGAGGTGATTTAGCCAAGCAAATCCCGGTACTACTGGCCCTTTCAGCAATAGTCCGCGGAGCGCGGACTGAGGTCTCACCCGAAGTAGTATGGGAGGGTGCTAGAACCAGGTTTTCGCACCCCTGGGATGTCTGATGGGCTTCTAGAGGTCCACGGTCTAACCTGTCGCTGCGCGCACTTATGATCCCTTTGCGACCTGCGGTGCGACTTTCGCGCAGCCCTGCTTGGGGCGCGACCCCTATAATATCCAAGATCCTTGCTAATTAACCGATTACTTAACTTGTGTGTGTAAGATTCATGGTTCCGAAGGGCAATTGATGGGCCCTCGCCTTGAGACTTGAGCCTTGAGCCTTCAGCCAACCTTGAGGGAACACCCATCCTTGATGGGGCCCCACCTTGAACCTTGTATCCCTTAGCTTTGACCAAAAACTCCTAACACAACCTTGTATCCCTTAACCAAAACTTCAACCAAATCGAGCGTATTACAGCATATTCAGCAATTATAATAGTGCGCACATTACATAAATGAATACGAACATAAAGAAAATGATGCACAATGAATACACAAAAATAGGAATCAACTTCTCTTTTATTAATCTTCAATCTTGCTTACAAACTCGACACTGCCTTGCGCACTCAGCAACAGGGGTCCACGCACTCAGCAGCGGACTCCATTAGGCCTCTGCGCACTTAGCTGCAGAGCCTCTTCCTACTACTACAACCCAAGACACTTAGAATTCTACTCTAGGCTTGAACCATTCCTTCACTATTCACTCTCTCCTCTCCTTCCTTTACAACTTAGAGCGTCGCTCTATTTATACAATCCCATGGTCCGCGGACCATGGGTAGGCCGACATGACTTTACATTACATACATTACTTTAGGGTGAACAACCCTATGAATTAACCTCTACTTCGCTCTCCACTCCTGCAATTCACGGAGTCTTAGAAAATCCTTGACCAAAACATGGGCTTTGAGCCCCAAAACCTATTGTGGGGGGATTCCATACCCATTAGACCCCCAACACAATCATCATGACTTCTCCTGAGTCACTCTGCTGGTGCGGAATCTTGGCACGGAGCCCTTCCAACGGATCCTGTGCTGTGCGGAGGTCTACAGCACACTGTTCTGTAGTCTTCTGGATGTAATCCACTCTTTCGACAGAAGTATCGATGTTAGAGGCAAATCCTTGTCTTAAGGCATGCATCGCCTTCATCTGTGCGAACTTTCCTTTGATATTTGCAGTGATGAGGAACGCCTCATCAATCCAAGGTTGGACACACTTTTTAAGGACTGCCTCTTTCTGCCACGTGGCATCCACTTGTTCCTTCAATGCCTTTGCCTACTATAGCTTCGCAAGCCGTTGGGTTAGGACAACTGTCTACGTTGTTCCATGCACACTGTCATACTGCACTTGAAGCTCCCGCACCTCCGTTTCTAGGCACTGTATGTTGGGGTCCTCCTGTAATGAAGTGAGGACCGCAAAGGATTCTTCCAACATAGCGGTGTAGTTCTGTACTGCCTGGTTTATTTCCTCCAACCCTTTTTTAATAGTGCCAGCGCATTGTTCCTTAACATCCGAGGGCATAGAGGATTGCGCCTTTAATCATAGCTCAGCAATCTGAAGGTTGAAGTCCAGTTGTACCCTTGTTGTTTCCTCCTTTGCCTCGTGAAATCCACTGGCTAATTTGTGGATTCACACTCCAACTCGTAGGTGTGTCGTGATTTCTAGCACTAGAACGTGGCGACATGCTTCCTCTACCATTTGCTCTAGTTGTCGATTCTGCACAAGCACCTCATCGCACTATATACTAAGCCGATCAATGTTGATTCTCTGTTCGCTGAGCATCTGTACCGTGCATCCTTCCATAGCACAGAGTTTTTTTGTCCCTCCATCCTACAACTGATATAATATATCCCGCATAAGGGCAGCCAAGTTTAGGCCAAGTCCCTTGATCCTGCCGACCGCGGATCTATCCTCCTCGCTTTCCACTGTTAGCGCTCCTTCTGGCAGCACTATAGTGTTGGTCATTTTTGCACGCAGCAGCTGCTCCACTGTGTTAGAGCCTAGATTTGCCTCAGGCTGAAAAGACAAGGTTCTAGGTCCACATCAAACCACGCTCAGCCTCGTAGCTAGCCCTACGAGGAAAGGAGAGGGCTCTCTTCGGGTAAATCTCGGAAAAGATAATCGATGGGGCTCGAGATGAATATAATAAAAGCTAATTTTAGGCTAGGTATGAAGTGCAAAGTTATGATTTGATTTTTTTGGGGGTTTTGTTGGAAAAAGGGACAGGCAAATTTTGGGTCCGGGGATGAGGCCATATTTTTGCACAGGTCAGGTAGGGGCAAGGTAGGTAGTAGTTTTGATGCTTTGGATTGAATGAATGGGTGGATCAGACTGGTGAGGAGCCAAGGACGGCAAGAGGGTCTCAAGAGTCCTCCTCAAACAGATGAAAACATGAAGAATTAAACAAAATATCCAAGCAAAGCATAACAGTCCATGAATTCTACCTTAATCACTCTTTTGTTTAATTGCAGAAGACAAGAGAAGGGAAAATGATACCCATAAACATCAGTGAACTTACAAATACATAGAGAAACACACCATCAAAACATAGAGCCACATGGATCCCAACAAGTGCTGCAAAACTCTGGTCTTTCCTTTGCCAAAATTGCAGAAATGAAATGTACAATAGAGTGCCAAGCAATCCCAAGTGTCCAACCATGCTAATGATTGAAAGATCACAAGATATAGGAAAGCCTAACTCCTTCCCAAGCCTCTAGGGGTCGAGCTCATCATTCTAGGAGCTGTTTGAACCAATTCTAAACAAGGAACTAAAATCTAGGTAGTCAAACAACTTACCCCTATATGTTAGGAAACTGATTCATTCATTTAATTTCACTTTTTAGTGCATGAATCCTCTAGAACAAGTAAAAATGTGCCAATACTACATCATGATTATCAAATTACATCATGAAAGGTCAACAATAACATCAAGAAGAAAACTGGTCAAAACTAGGCGAATTTCTAAGCTAAACAGTGAAAAATAGGCAAAAATCCTCTATGCGTCGCGCCAAAATCTGTATGCATTGCGCCACTTTGGAGCTGCTTTTGAGGCACTTCCTGAAGTCAAAATTGAGCCCAAGTGTGCTTGTTGGAAAGCCCTGCCTGTCTACTTTCCAACCCAAGTGGAATATCTAAATTTGGATGTCATTTTCCCCTCCAAAACTTCAATCTCCCAAGACTGCTTCATGTGTGTCAAAATAGGGGCAGTGAGGTCATTTTTTTGAGTGCTTTTGACCTCCTGGGGACTCAAAACTTACCCAAATTTCTTGGCCATGCACCAGCAACCATGATTTTTCATGAAAAATCCAAAAATGTAAACTTTTTGCAATTTGGAGCTCCCTAGCAAAAGCGCGCGCCACATGGCGCGGCCCATAGGGAGAAAAACCCTGTTTTTTGTGCCAAAATTTGTCAAAATGCCAAAAATTGCTGGAGATTCTTTATTAAGTGTCATGCTGGGCTAAAGAGGCTTCAGCCAATATCTGAAGACGATCAAGCTCCCTTTGCCTCTTTTGCTTCCTTATTCCCTTCTTTAATTTTGCCTTTAAATTCCTGATTTGCGCCTTACAGACCTTGTTCCGTGCCATGTAGTGGAAAGCCATGTGTCTCAGCAATGCATGGTCCTTATCGGCCTTGTCCAGCAGTCCCTCCAAGTGAATGTTGACTCTCTCGAGCCAAGACTCCCGATCATCTTTAATCTCTTGCTCTAATGAAGTGAGCTCAATTCTTCTCGTTTGTGCAGCTTGGCGATTCTCGCGGATGTTTTGTAACTCCATGATTGCTTGCTGATCTTCAAGCTGTTTGTTCATCTACTCCAAATACTTCATGGTCCACTTAGCCCTTTCCAAGTCAAGGGATAAGGCCACGATCTCTGTTTGCTGCTCCTGGATGATCTCCCTAAGTTTGGCACTTTATGGGCCCATATCTATATCATCATCATGAATGAGAATGAAGTCAGTATCTTGTTCACCTGAAGGCCCCTCATCCTGCATTAGCCTCTTGCCTTTGTCCTATACCTATGGTTCTGATGTTGGAAGCGAGGCCCCTTCCACACCGGGCGGAGATAACACTCGCTTTGCTGCTGCAAACAAATGTCTAGTGCCCCTCTAATATGTGATGAATACCGGCACACTAGCGGTCTCATGGCACTCATACTGATGAGAAGGTCCACCTGTCTCATGCTTGACCTCTGATAATCCCTGTGAAGCTCTGAAGAAGTCACGAGAGACGAAATCATCCCAAGTGATGCCCTGAAATCCAAGCTGATGAACCACCAAAATCTTAATAAGAGCAAAATGATAAACACTATTAAGTTGCTGCTGAGGGATTTTTTGTTGCACAAGTGTGGTCATCCTCTCTATGTTCCGGCAAATGAAATATGGAATGTTCATCATTCATACCTGGTGAAATGCATGAGCAACCTGATGTGATAAGCATATAAACGAGAGAACCGTCCTTCACAACTGAAATAGTTCATGATCAATTTCATTAGTGGAGCATATTTATCTTTCAGATATCAGAATGGAAACACTCTCTTGAGCTGCCTCAAGAAACCGGTTTTAATGTATGGCTCATAATGCTACCAGTCAATCTTCTTCCTCTTGGTCCATGGTTCCCCAATGTTTGGTATGCCGGTTGCTAGTGAGACAGATTCTGGTGTAAGTGTGAAGGTGACACCAGCTAAGGTAGCTTGATCTCCATGTAAATGCAGCACAAATAGACGAGCCAACTCATGATGAAATTGAACATTAGCCACCTTTGCACAAAACTCATAGCATGAATGATGCTGAAAACAAAACATGGCAAGAGGGCAGGCCTGTAATTCAGTGAGGGTGACTGGTTCTTCTCTGATATGCCTACCTCCTCTATGAGGCCTCTAGGGTGCATGTTCCTCCATGGGAGAGTCACTTTGGGTTTCCATTTCATAATCCGATGAATGCTCAGATGCCATGACTGCTGTTTTTCAAACTGCCTTGGAGAAAAAGATGTTGGTGTAGGAAAATTGTGTTGAACTGCTATTTTAGTGATGTGTTCAAATTCTACCACCAAGGGGAAACAAATGGAAAAAGGGACTATTAGGAAGAGGGAAAGTAGTAAGGGATTAGGGACTATTGGGACTATAGGGATTAGGGAAATGTAGGAGGGTTTTGAGGGATTTGATGTAGGATTTGATGTATAGGGTTAGGAATTGTTGTGTAGGGTTTGAGGTGTGAGATTGGAGAATTTGGGACAGAGCATTTAGGAGAAGGAATTAATGAGCTGAGGGGGGTAGGAAATTAGGGAATGATAAAAACAAGGGAGGAATGGGAAGGAGGAGTGACTTTGGTAGCAAAACACTGATTTTGGAACCCATAGCAATTTTCCTTTTGAGGTACTTTGGAGGTAGGGTTTAAGATTTTTGTTTCAATCGTTATCATCCATAAACCACCACAATTTATCACAAAATTTGATGAAATACCAAGATAATGACCCTACCTGGCAAATCCACGCAAGTTATGGGAAATTTGGAGAAATTTCAAGCAAATTCGAGCTTTCAAGTGTATGCGCCGCACCGCATACCCAATGCACCGCACCGTCCCAGTGCGCCACGCCCGTGTAATTTTACACTGTGTGGTTTCTCCCAGTGCGTCGTGCCACCTGCTCTATGCGCCGCGCCAGCCAAGTTTCCTCCAACTTCACCCAAATCGCACACTAACTCAACCAATTTGCTTTGAGTGGCTTCTCTTTGGTCTTGGCATGCAAATGACATTGATCTTCATGAAAATATCTTTATAAAGACATGGATTTGATTTTTGACTCTCCAAGACCCATCTTTGTAATGTTTTGGCATTGGCACTTTTTCCATTTTAATACAACTCTGTTTTAAATTTCCTTTTTGATTTTTTGACTAAAATGATGAAATTCTTGGCAATTTTTTGCAGGGATAGCTGACATGGAATTTGGCAAAGGAGACCAGGGCTACGCCTGAAGAATTCAACAACTGAAAAACTTTTGAAAATTATTACAAAAATGAAATGTTGAATTTTCTTCAAAACAGAGTTTTGAAGAAAAGTCATAATCCATCCATATGATGATGAAAATATTTGAAATAACAACTTATTAAGAACCTCCCTCATGAGTCTGCTGGCATTATTAGACATTGTTGAAGACCAAATTGACTAACCCTAGACCTAATGACTGAAATGACTCTTGTGATCTAGAAACTGAAACAGGACTGTAAGTGACTTTAAAACTTGATTTTGATGAACAGACCTGAGCCAACATGGATAAGGCATGAGGGGTAATGAATGACAAGACCCTTCCGTCAGATTTATGGCATGCTCCTAGCGAAATGCAACTGAGTGAATCGAGCGAGACACCTAAAAATGAAATGCAAAAAGAGAAATGATCTCTGATGGAGGGATGTAAAGACCAACTCTAACACACTGTTGATGTACCTGCGACGTCGTAGGCGGCTACTGTTCCTTCTTGTGGGGCCCACACCTGAAGTTCCTGCAATTGCACCCTTAGGGCCCCCAACACATTCTGTTTCTCCATCATCACTTCTTGGAGTGCTTCCCGAGTGACCTCGTGAACTGTGTCGCCAATGTCATAGAGGTCACCCTCTGTCAATGTAATTGGCTTGATGTCCAGTTTGGACGCCTTGGCCTTCTTTCATGGATCTGATCGCTCCGTGACGTGCAGTCATTTCAGTTGGGTGGACATTGTGCTCGGGTCCGCACCTTCTACTATATATGGTCCCTATCTTGTAGACAGATTCTGGTCCCCTTCCTCCTGCGTCGTGGTGGCCCCTGTTGCGTGTGCTGCGGCTGCTGGTGAGCTCTAGTATTGTAGCAATAATGCTACAACTCCTGGGGCTTCCTGTCTCTTAATTTTATCAACCCGGTAGTTCGTACAAACTTGGAAGCGACGGTGCTGTATGCACAAGTACTAGCTCTTGTCGCAGCTGTCACTTGGTCAGCTGGCACAAGTCCGCTAGGGCTCAAGCCAACTTCTATAGGCTCACAGAAGAAGCTTTATCAATGATGGACGAAAGCTAGCTCAAAGAAGACTAATCTACTTGGCAAAAATGAACTGAAAGCAAATCAAAGCATGGAAACCCTAGGAAACCCTAATTTAACTAGTCTAACCTCTATGATGCAAAGAATGTGAAGGAAACTTCTACCAATGATGCCATTACTTCTAATAAGTGAAAATGCATGAATCTAATCTACTTGCAGCTTAAAAGACATATTTTTGTATTTTTTCTTTAAGTGGATGGAGTGATTGTGATTTTGTGCTTATTAGGGTTTGGTTGTGCAGATGTGATGCGGAAGGAAGGAAAGCTTGGGAAAGGTTGGGGAGGCTAGGAGAGGTCCCCAGAGATCCTTAGCATCAGTCCACAGAGGTTCCTCACATTCAGAGGTTCAGCAACCGAGTGAGTGGCCTCCTACAGGATGTCTGCAGGGGATTCTACAGGAAACGCAGGGGTTTCTACAGGAAGTCTACAAATTGCTACAGGATGACTTACCGTGGGTGTTTGAAGTGATGGTGGAGTGATGGAATGGTAGGGGGAGATGTGTAAGGTAGGAATAAGGCTGGTGATGGCTCAGGAGTGGAGAAGTAGGATGGAGAACGAGTGTATGAAGTGGTTTGATGGATGGAAGGTTATAACGATGAAATGTATAAAGAATGAAGTTACGTGAGGAGTGGAGGAGTTTGGGAGATAACAGAGCGGAGCAGAGGTCAAGGATGTGGTTGTATGCGTGATCAAGACGAAGAAGGAGGTAATAGAATGATGAAAAGCAGTGTCAATGAAACAAATGGCTTATGACTGTCACCAAGATGAAAATTCATTAACCTAAGCTACCTGAACTCAATGAACAGCAAGATAAAGTGTGTAGAGGAATGTGCATGAAGCGGTGATGAAGGTGTATGGTGCAAGAGTGAAGTGCATGGAAAGATCTATCATAAACGAGACTATGTTGCAGCATGTATAAAGTGAAGAACTGCGTATTTTTGTGGCTGGTATAGGCTACACTCCAATCTCCAAACAGAGATGGCAGTGGAGACTTTCTCAACCTTTTTTGCTGGAGCTCCAAGAGATTATATCTATCCTCCTATCAAACTGAAGCAACTGAAAGAAAATCACCATAAACTAGTCCTATCTATGCTCATGAAAACGACTAAATTACCAAACTGTGAATTCGAATTGCATGTGAAAATAAACAAACTCAAAGTGCTGGAACGAAATGCAAACACATTACAACACTGAGGAGATCTATTGCTCTCAGGTTGGGCCCTAACCTGAGAGCTATAGCTCCTTGAGAAAACTCAGAACTAGATCAAAATCTGCCTTCTTTATTCATAATCTGATGTCATGCCAAACGTGGCTTACAAAAAGAACTACACCGAGCTGTGCTCAAAAATTACAATAGTAATGCGAAAGTTTCAACAACCTATCAAAGGCTACGGCCTCCATACTTATGCAAAAACGATCATCCAACAGGTGTCCTTGATTTTAAGAGCTCGGCTGTCCAACTAAAGTTTAACTGTTGATCCTGTAGGACAGTCATAACTACTGTTCCTGTAGAACAGTTATAACTGTTGTTCCTGTAGAACAACTGGCTGCTTCTAAGCTCGGTGGGGAGATGGATTGGAGCTCGGAGTTCTTGGTGGGAATCACGAGGAAGGTCCCAAGACTGTGGACATCCTCTCCTAAAAACCAGCAGTGCCACCTCATTGTCTCCTTGTCTCCTTTTCACGTGGTCCTTTCTCCCTTTTAATGCAAAAACCTGAAATCATAATGCATTAGTCACGTAGATAAAATGTCTACCCTTCTTCCTACAAACAACATGAATAAACTAAGAAATGCATGCATAAGCAGTAAAAAGTGAATGGTTTGAGCAAAGCAAGTAGGCCAAATGAGCCCAAATTATACCAAAAATTGGGGCTCATCATCACCCCCCAGCTAAACTATTTGCTCATCCTTGAGCAACTTTGCCCTGGCTCCTCGTCTTTGGCCGAGAACTAGAGCCCAGAACATGCTTTTCCTCCCCTGATTCTGGTGGTTCTGCTTTTTCTGCCGAGGGTGGCGCTTCTTCCTTTCCCTTTCCTATTTCCTTGAGCCAGGCTTCGAAAGGCGACTGGCCTATCTTTCGTGTCCATGAAGTTATTTTTGGGCTCCCCTTTTCGGGGGTGGCTGATGTTTTAGAGGGGGTTTTTGCACTGGGTGAAGTAGGGACGTCCCCTAAAGTGGTTTGGCTGCTGGGTGGAGGCTGTGGCTTGCCCGTGGTCATCCTCTTGCTTCTCCTGGCTTCAGATGGTAGAGGGGTCTCCCTCTCCCTTTTCTCCTTCGGTTTTGGAGGTGTACTGAGGGCAGCCAGTGCCGCTGCTGCCTCCTTTTCGAGAATGCCAGCCTTCTCTTTCTTGCGTTTTGCTCTCTCAGAGCTCCTTGTAGAGGGCCCCTCCTTTTCAGATTTCGGGCTTCCTGTGGAAGACCCTGCTTTGCCCACTTCCGGGCCTCCTGCAGAAGATTCTTTCTCTGTCTTCAGACTCTCTGTAAGAGGTTGTTTCTCAATGACTTTCGGGCCCCTTGTAGAAGCCCCTTTTTCCAATTTCGGGCTTCCTGTAGAAGCCCTTGTCTCTGTCTTCGGGCTTCCTGTAGAAGCCTGTGTTTGCACTTTCGGGCTTCCTGTAGAAGCCTTTGTCTCCGTTTTTGGGCTTCCTGTAGAAGCCTGTTCTCCAACGATTTTTGCGCTTCCTGTAGAAGCCTTGGTCTTTGCTCTTGGGCTTCCTGTAGAAGCCTGCTCCTCATTGATCTTCGGGCTTCCTGTAGAAGCCTTTGTCCTTGTTTTCGGGCTTCCTGTAGAAGCCTGTGTTTGTGTTTTTGGGCTTCCTGTAGAAGCCTGTTTTTGCTTTCCTGTAGACACAGGTGTCTTCACTTCCACTTGCTTGCCTGCTTGAGTTTTGCTTTTTGCTTTGGGTGCAGGTGCTGCTGAGGTACTTGGGCTGACGTGGGCCACCTCTGCTTTGTCCATTCTGCTCTTCATCCTCTTTTCCCTTGCTGACAGAATAGGTGTGCCACCTTTTTCTTGGTCCTTCTTTTCCTCATGCTTCTTCCTTTGTTCTTCGGCCACTGCTTCGTGTTCCTCACTGCTAGAGGAACCCGTTTCTTCGATCAACATTTTAATATCCCCATCTTTGGTCAAATTAGGGAAGGATTCCCATGAGAGGGGGACCTTATATGAGTGCAATGCATCTTCCACAAGCAGCTTTATTAACCCATGGTGGGCTATCTGATCAGGTATGCCCTCTCTTAGATTTGTAGCACATTCCATTAGGGACTGCAGGAGATAATAAGGGATGCTCAGTTTTTGCTCTACAGGAAGGTCAATTCGGTGCCTCAACTCAGTGAGTAGCCGAAAGTGATATGCATACACGATGCTGAACCGGCCTTCACAAGTAATATATTTCATGATTTGCAAACTGACTTCATTCCAAGGTGGTGATAGGCTCATTCTTCTCACCCCGTTTTTATCCTCCGAGAATTCTTCCTCAGGTGGAAAGAATTCCTTCTTTGCCTGCTGACTCAGCTTTCTCTCTTCTTTATCCCACGGCAGGCCCATAGGAAGTTCTGTGATCCGACTGATATGTTCTGGGGTGAGTTTGAGGCTTAGACCTCTGAAGTTTACTGTGGCCAGTGTCTGGGATTTAGGCTTCAAATCCTGCAAGAATTCCTCGGCTACTTCATCATCGTAGCCCTGCAGCTTATCACAAAAAGGCATCCATTGTGCTCTGGTGAAGAGCTCTACCACTGCTGGGTTTCTCCTTAAGTTAATTGAATCAGTGGGCTCTCGTCTTATAAAACCACCCGTCATGATGAACACGGGGGTTTTGACTAAAGGTGACAAATGCAAAGGAGATTCGGTCTATTTTAGGCAGAGCATGCATACAATTCACAAAACACAGTCTAATTATACTGCTATCCTGTAGAAGCGATAGTATAGGCACAACAATCCGATATTTTTATGACCAGACTGTGAATAATGATCTTGCCACCTTTGAAAGCCAATTGCGGAAGGAGTTTCAGGGTTACCTTTTTCTGCCACCTTTTCTTGCGTGAAGAATTCACCTTCCTGTAGAATTGCGTTCCTGTAGAGACTGCTTCCTGTAGGATTGTTCCTGTAGAAAATGTTCCTGTAGGAGCAGTGTGCAAACTTCGGGGAGGACTGTAGTTGGCCAGCAGTCGAGATGTGCTTCACCGGCGTTCTGGTAGCCGAAAGCTTGGCGTATCAACGTGCAGAGGAAATCAGAAGAACCACTCGAGTTTTGAAGTGGAGGTTGATGAATACATGCGCATAATCTAGCCGATTAGATTTTGAATCGGCGCAGCTCGTGGCGCGGGGGGTGAGCTGTCCCCGCCGGACCGTTGGGCGACGTCACCCATCATTCACCTGCATATTCACTCACTGCCGCATTCATTCCCACAGATCTGCCGCCGCCCTTTTCGGTTAAACTCGTTTCTCGGTTGACGGGACTATCCTCACGTGCGTGCTGCGTATTTTCTTTGTCGTGGCTGCCACCCAAGCATCCGACTATACCATAACTAGCCGACGTGGCCAGTCAACTGGCCATACGGCCGCTCAACCATTCATTTCTACGCCATGCAAACAAATCAAAGTAATACTCATGCGATTTGGTGGAAGGAAGGGTTGAGACTCTTACCTGCGCGTGGCTGCACACGATTTTTCGGTTTTTGGACGACGGGGAGCGGATCTACCTGCTGCATGCGGCTTACACAGTCCCGGAGGCTCATGGTTACAGGATGTTGGCGATGGAGTGGATGCTCTGGTTGCCTGCGCCCGTGTGTTGCTTGCAGAGGGCGGTGCTGTGAATGGTATCCACTCATGCAGATTTGACTGTTACAGGATTCCTCCGGGGTGCCTTGTAACAGTCTCGCCTCCTTGGGTGCATGCTGCACAACGATGGATAGAATCTTCTGATCACGCTCCCGGAGCTTCTGATGCTCGACATGGATGTGGTATGAGCTCTCGGTGCTTGTGTTTCTTTGACAAATGGCTTTACCACGAGAACTCATTGATCTGGTTTGCTGGTGCAGGGATCTTGGTTGCATGGCGACGAGGATGGTGGAGCAAGGTAACAGCAATGTTCAGGGGTGCCAACAGTGGCATGCATGCATCCAACCCATTCCTCAGCCGCTAGATCTCCGTTTGAAACAAATTTTTGGCCGTCCCAAACTTCTACAGGAAGTTTCCTGTAGAACACAGAGCTTCCTGTTGAAATCTTGCACTTTCCTGTAGAAAATCCGCGCCTTCCTGTAGAAAGACTGCGCCCTCCTGTAGAAAGACTGTGCCTTCCTGTAGAAAGACAGCAGCTTCCTGTAGAAGATTCAAACCATGATGAAATTGCACATACCTTGAAAAAACATTGGGATTCTTGGAGGAGGTGCTGGTGAGGTCCCTTGATAGCATAATGAGGGCCCTTGGCTCGAATTGGAGAGGCTTCTTCTCCTCCATAGAACATCTACAACCTGCATGCAATTTTCATATGGTGCTTATTATTGTTTTTTTTTTTTTTTTTGGAAAGATAACAGGGGTGCCCCAAAGAGGTTTTCACCCTTGCTACCTGCCCTGAGCGCCTCAGAGATGTTTTCACTCAGGGATCTTTTTCAAACTTTCTTTTTTTTTCTTTGAAAGACAATAGGGGCGCCTCAATGAGGTTTTCACCCCTACCGCCTACCTTGGGTGCCTCAGAGAAGTTTTCACCCAAGGATCTTTATTATTTTCTCTTCTTTTTTTTTCTTTTTTTTTTTTGAATTCGTCAGGGTATGCCCAAAGTAGAGGCAGAACCCTTCTCTATGACCAATACAGATTTCTCCATAGTTCTGATAAACTCTTGTCTTGAGAGAGGTCTCCTGTAGATCTTCAATCGATGCCCATTGACAAGCATGGGAATGGCTTCCTCATCAATGGTTCGAATAAGGACAGATCCATTGTCATGGCACTGTTCCACTACATACGGTCCCAGCCATCTGGTTCTCAACTTCCCCTTGAAGTCTTTGAACCTGGAGTCATACAACAAAGCCCAATCTCCCGGCTGAAATTGCTTGTCATGGAGATGTTGGTCATGCCACACCTTCCTCTGAAGTTGAACCACTTCTGAGTGAAGGAGGGCCTGCATGCGGTGCTCGTCCAGGCCATTCAGCTGCAGCAGCCTTTCTTGTTGTGCATGGCTGAGATCTAGGTCCAGTTGAGCTGCCATCCTCAAAGTGTTATACTCAAACTCAATGGACATCAAAGCTTTCTTCCCATAGACCAGCTCATAAGGTGTAAAGCCGGTGGTGGTCTTCCAAGTGGTGTTGTAAGCCCATGTGGCCTCAACCAGGCGATCTGCCCAATCTTTTCTGCTGCTGCTCACCACTTTGGTCAAGATCCCTTCTAATGCTCTATTGGTGACTTCCACCTGCCCATTTGCTTGAGGATGATAGGGAGTGGAAGTCCTATGCTTGATCTTGTGATGAGCCAGTAAGTCTTCAACCAAGTTGGATGTGAACTGGCTCCCTTGATCGGTCACCAGCTCTCTTGGGTAGCCAAACTTGTAGAAGATGTTCTCTCTTAAGAACTCGACCACCTTTTCTTCTGTTGCTGCTTTGATTGCTTTGGTCTCTGCCCACTTTGTCAAATAGTCAGTACACGCAATGATGTAAGTCCTTTGCCTCAAAGAGGGGTTGATTGGGCCCACAAAGTCCATGCCCCACTTCTCAAATGGCTCAAGAGTCACTTGAGGTTGGAGAGGCATCTCATCCCTTTGGGTCGGTTTCCCCATTCTTTGGCATTGGTCACACTGACTGACATATCTTCTGACATCTTGATGAAGTGTGGGCCAATAGTAGCCTGCCTGCAGGATCTTGAAGGCAGTTCTCTTTGCTGCAAAATGCCCTCCACAAGGCCCATCATGACAAGTGAGGAGGATATCAAAGACTTCCTCCTCCCTTACACAACGCCTTAAGATCTGATCGGGGCCAAGCTTGAACAGATTGCCCCCGATCCAAGTGAATGAGGCACTTTTTCTGATGATTCTGCTCTTCTCTCTGGAAGATAGGTGTGGAGGGAACTGTGCTAAAACAAGATAGTTTGCTATATCAGCAAACCATGGAGAGAGTACTGAGATAGCAAACAGATGCTCATCAGGCATCTGGTCATCCACCGTCCCATCTTCATCTGCAGACAAATCCAATCTAGATAAAAAGTCAGCAACAACATTTTCTCTACCTGGTTTATCAACAATGGTTAGATCAAATTGCTGCAATAAAAGTAACCATCTAATAATACGAGCATTCACATCTGGTTTATTCATCAAATATCTAATAGCAGCATGGTCAGTATGTACAAAGGTCTGGTAACCAGTAATATAATGTCGGAACTTGTTCAATGCATGGACCACAGCCAAGAATTCCTTCTCGGTTACAGTGTAATTCAGCTCAGCTTTGGACAAGTTTTTGCTAACAAAGTAAATGGCATATGGAAGTTTCTGCTCAACTTGTCCTAAAGCTGCACCTATGGCTTTGTTCGAGGCATCAGTGTGGATGTGGAAAGGTAGGGCCCAGTTTGGACCTCTCAAGATTAGTGTTGACACCAACTTGTCCTTTAACTCATTCAAACTCTTCTGACAATCGTCAGTCCACTTAAACTCCACATCTTTTGCCAACAGACCAAACAATGGCGAGGCTAGCTTGCTGAAATCTTTAATGAATCTCTGGTAGTATCCTGCTAATCCCAAGAAACTCCGGACATCCCTTACCTTTTGAGGAGGTGGAACCCTCTTGATGAGAGCAATTTTGTTGGGATCCACCTGCAATCCTTGGGAAGAAATGGTATGGCCTAGCACGGTCCCTTTAGTCATCAGGAATTCACATTTTTCAAGACTAAGGGACAGGTTCATCTCAATGCATTTGGCTAGGACTTTCCTCAGGTTGGACAATGCTTCCTGGAAGTTGGCCCCATAAGGAGTAAAGTCATCCATGTATATTTCCACTGCATCATGGACCAGCTCCGAGAAGATGCTCAAGACAGCTCTCTGAAAGGTAGCAGGAGCATTGCATAGCCCAAAGGGAAGGACTCGATAGGCAAAGGTACCCCAAGGGCAAGTGAAGGTGGTCTTATCTTGGTCTTTCGGTCTGATTTGGATTTGATTGTACCCGCTAAACCCATCCAGGAAAGAGAAGAACTTCTTTCCTGCCAGTCCATCCAACACTTGATCTATGAAAGGTAGAGGGAAATGGTCTTTCTTGGTAGCTTTGTTCAGCTCACGGTAATCCACACAGATTCTCCACTTCCCATTCTTCTTGGGAACCAACACTAGAGGGGACACCCATTCACTATCTGAGATGGGGTAGATGAATCCGGCATCCAACAGTTTTTGCAATTCTTCCTTGACAATGTCCTTAAGGGCAGGATTCATTCTCCTCTGTGGTTGCCTAACCGGTTTACAATCCTCTTTGATGTATATATGATGGGTACAGACCGAAGGATGGACTCCTTTCATCTCCTTAGAGCTCCAAGCAAAAGCATCTAGGTGGCTGGCCAACAGGCTACACAACTCCTTTTCCTGAGAAGGAGATAGGGAGGAGCTGATCTTCAATGCTCTCTCAGGGCCGAACTCCACATTCTTAACTCTAGGAGTGACAGGGTTGGTCGTACAAAGATCCACTAAGGTGCTAGCTTGGGCATCCTCCACCAATTTTTCTAAGGGTAGTGCACTGGTAGGTGGGTTTTGGATCAAGTTCTCGATCAAGTCATCCTCGGTTGGGGGGTTTCTTCTAGTGGTATCTAGGGTACACAGAGGTGCTGAATACACCTCGTCTTCTTCTCCTTCTTCCAACCAGAGTGGTAAATCATGCTCTAAAGAAGGTTGGGCAGGAGGGTATAGAACTAGCTGCATGGACATGGGACCATTTTTGATGGTCATGTTTCCTGCCCGACAACTTATGTAAGCATCTACAGTAGCTAACCAAGGCCTTCCCAAAATGAGAGGATATCCAGTAAGCTTGGCCTTTGGTTGCAGAACCAGGAAGTCTGCAGGGTATTCCCAAGAATCAATGGAGACCATGACATCCTCCACAATCCCTTCAGGAGTCACGGTGGAGCGATCTGCTAATTGCAGTACTGTCGAGGTCTTCCTCAAGGAACCCTGAAGATTGAGTTTAAGCATGGTATCCCTGGTCATCACATTGATGGCCGCCCCCAGATCAATCAAGGTGTGGGGGATAATGGTGCCATTGATGTGAACATCTACTACATGACTTCCAGGATCTAGGTACTTTGGGCAGATGACTTGTCCTAGCATAAGGTCAGACAGTTGTCCTATGACATTGATAGTTGAGGCATCTTTCTTTCGTCTGCCTGGGTGTTTGAAACACTTCTCCTTAACCAGCTTGTTATATATTGGCACATCCTTGATGGCTTGGAGGAGTGGGATTTTTACACACAACTGCTTGAGCTCACCCAAAAGCTCATCTTCTTCTGGGTTAGGTTGTGTGGTGGCTGTTAGTCTCTCAGGAAAGGGTGGAATAGGCTTTGGTTCACTCTCCTGATGGTCTTCCTCATCCTCTGGGGGAGGAGGCTGGCGATCTGGAAGAGTCTTTCCAGATCTAAGATTGATCTCCTGGATCTCCACAGCATAGGTAGGGCATGAGGTTTCCCCAGTCTATACCTGCTGGGCCTGTCTATTGTTGGGGTTTGGGTTCGGTTGAGCAGGCATTTGAGGTTGCCTTGGAGGAGCAGGAGGTAATGGTTGAGGTTGCACTGGTGGTGGAGGCAAAATGGCAGGAGGAGTGTTGTATTGGGGCCTCCACCCTGACTGAGGTGCATTCCACTGAGGCTGTGGCTGGGTATGTGAGTGATATGGATGAGAAGTAGGTTGAGTGGGGTACTGAGGTGGATAAGACCATGGAGGAGGCATGGACCATGAAGGATGAGCAGGGGGACCCCAGGAAGGCATAGGAGTTGACTGGTTGGGGTTGTAATAAGCTTGAGATGCCCCTTGCATCCCCTGCTGATAAGGTCTAGATCCTTGTGGCCTCCTTTGGTTGAGGTAATAGAGAGGCCCTGTGGGAGCTTCGGTCCCTTGGTACATGGCTTTAAACCCAGGTAAGGTTGGACACTGATTTGTTGGATGGTCCTCCTCACAAACGAAACACACTTCAACCGAATGCAATGGACATTCGTTCTTAGGGTGCCTCCTTGTGCACCTAGGACAGAAGACAGCCAAGGCTCTCTCAGCCTCTTCTTTCTTTTGCTGAATCCTGAATGTATCAAGCTGCATGGCAATGGTTTGTCCCACCTCACTCTTAAGATCTTCTAATTGGTTTGCAAGCTCATGTTTGGAGAAAGGGACACTAGTGGAGAGGTGGTTTCCTCTACCTCGTTTCCGAGCTGCCCTGGAGTGGTTTCTAAATACAGTCTTGATGTCCTCATAAGGCAGTTGGTAAATGTCCCCCCCAGCTAACATGTGAAGGGTATCTAAGAGATCTTCAGGGACTCCTCGGAGTAGGACCAACTTGAGGGATTCAGGGTCAAGTGTGCACCTGGCCCGCTTATAGCTTAGTTGGAACCTCTCCTCATAATCCTCTAAGGACTCATCATTTCCCATGGACATCCGAAAGATTTCCCCCTTTGTTTCCTTGGACCTACAGTAATCCCGATACTTGGTGTTGAAAGCTTGCTGCATCTGAGCCAAAGTAGTGATACTATTCCCAGGTAAACCCATGAACCAACGTAGTGCTGCATCCTTGAGAGTGGAAGGGAAAAGTTTCAACTTTTTCTCATCTTCAGTATAGTCATAGGTTCTACAAAGGACAACAAACTCAAACAGGAAGGTATCTGGATCTTCAGTGGTCAACCCATGGAAGTGAGGTAAGGCAGAGGGGCTAATGTTTTTCATTTTCATCTCCCCATTGGTCTCTCGGATGGGGAAGGCACCTTCTATTCTCTCATCTTCTCTTCTATTGTCAGCCATAGCTTCAGATGGATTGGTCTCTAACTCTTCTTCTACTATAGGGTCTTTGGATATCTCAGGTTGTTCACCTATAAGTTCCTCTGGGTCACTGTCACCAAAGAAGAGAGAAGGGCAACTCAGTGATGTGGTGGGGGTGTTTGGTAAGAATTTGCCTGATCTATCTCGGTTCCTACGAGGCATGAAATGGAAAAGACTTTCTTTTTCTTTTTGCTTGCTTTTGCTTTTGGTACCTGCAAAACTGAGATAGATTGATCTACAACTAACTATGAAAGATGCAAAATTAACTGAAAGCAGGAAAGAACTAATCTACTTTGCTCAAATGAAATTGCAGAAAGGAAATGCTAGTCTATGAAAGCAGGAAATGCTAATCTATGAAAGCAAGAAATGCTAATCTATGAAAGCAGGAAATGCTAATCTATGAAAGCAGGAAATGCTAATCTATGAAAGCAGGAAATGTCTATGCTACTTTTGCAGAATGGAAATGAAGTAAACTACTAGCAGAAGGCAAGAGTAAGAAAGTAGAAGAAAAGCAACAATTACTAATACTCTGACGCTTCCCCGGCAACGGCGCCAAAAAGGATGGTGAGCTCCAGTATTGTAGCAATAATGCTACAACTCCTGGGGCTTCCTGTCTCTTAATTTTATCAACCCGGTAGTTCGTACAAACTTGGAAGCGACGGTGCTGTATGCACAAGTACTAGCTCTTGTCGCAGCTGTCACTTGGTCAGCTGGCACAAGTCCGCTAGGGCTCAAGCCAACTTCTATAGGCTCACAGAAGAAGCTTTATCAATGATGGATGAAAGCTAGCTCAAAGAAGACTAATCTACTTGGCAAAAATGAACTGAAAGCAAATCAAAGCATGGAAACCCTAGGAAACCCTAATTTAACTAGTCTAACCTCTATGATGCAAAGAATGTGAAGGAAACTTCTACCAATGATGCCATTACTTCTAATAAGTGAAAATGCATGAATCTAATCTACTTGCAGCTTAAAAGACACATTTTTGTATTTTTTCTTTAAGTGGGTGGAGTGATTGTGATTTTGTGCTTATTAGGGTTTGGTTGTGCAGATGTGATGCGGAAGGAAGGAAAGCTTGGGAAAGGTTGGGGAGGCTAGGAGAGGTCCCCAGAGATCCTTAGCATCAGTCCACAGAGGTTCCTCACGTTCAGAGGCTCAACAACCGAGTGAGTGGCCTCCTACAGGATGTCTGCAGGGGATTCTACAGGAAACGCAGGGGTTTCTACAGGAAGTCTACAAATTGCTACAGGATGACCTACCATGGGTGTTTGAAGTGATGGTGGAGTGATGGAATGGTAGGGGGAGATGTGTAAGGTAGGAATAAGGCTGGTGATGGTTCAGGAGTGGAGAAGTAGGATGGAGAACGAGTGTATGAAGTGGGTTGATGGATGGAAGGTTATAACGACGAAATGTCTAAAGAATGAAGTTACGTGAGGAGTGGAGGAGTTTGGGAGATAACAGAGCAAAGTAGAGGTCAAGGATGTGGTTGTATGCGTGATCAAGATGAAGAAGGAGGTAATAGAATGATGAAAAGCAGTGTAAATGAAACAAATGGCTTATGACTGTCACCAAGATGAAAATTCATTAACCTAAGCTACCTGAACTCAATGAACAGCAAGATAAAGCGTGTAGAGGAATGTGCATGAAGCGGTGATGAAGGTGTATGGTGCAAGAGTGAAGTGCATGGAAAGATCTATCATAAACGAGACTATGTTGCAGCATGTATAAAGTGAAGAACTGCGTATTTTTGTGGCTGGTATAGGCTACACTCCAATCTCCAAACAGAGATGGCAGTGGAGACTTTCTCAACCTTTTTTTTGTTGGAGCTCCAAGAGATTATATCTATACTCCTATCAAACTGAAGCAACTGAAAGCAAATCACCATAAACTAGTTCTATCTATGCTCATGAAAACGACTAAATTACCAAACTGTGAATTCGAATTGCATGTGAAAATAAACAAACTCAAAGTGCTGGAACGAAATGCAAACACATTACAACACTGAGGAGATCTATTGCTCTCAGGTTGGGCCCTAACCTGAGAGCTATAGCTCCTTGAGAAAACTCAGAACTAGATCAAAATCTGCCTTCTTTATTCATAATCTGATGTCATGCCAAACGTGGCTTACAAAAAGAACTACACCGAGTTGTGCTCAAAAATTACAATAGTAATGCGAAAGTTTCAACAACCTATCAAAGGCTACGGCCTCCATACTTATGCAAAAACGATCATCCAACAGGTGTCCTTGATTTTAGGAGCTTGGCTGTCCAACTAAAGTTTAACTGATGATCCTGTAGGACAGTCATAACTACTGTTCCTGTAGAACAGTTATAACTGTTGTTCCTGTAGAACAGCTGGCTACTTCTAAGCTCGGTGGGGAGATGGATTGGAGCTCGGAGTTCTTGGTGGGAATCACGAGGAAGGTCCCAAGACTGTGGACATCCTCTCCTAAAAACCAGCAGTGCCACCTCATTGTCTCCTTGTCTCCTTTTCACGTGGTCCTTTCTCCCTTTTAATGCAAAAACCTGAAATCATAATGCATTAGTCACGTAGATAAAATGTCTACCCTTCTTCCTACAAACAACACGAATAAACTAAGAAATGCATGCATAAGCAGTAAAAAGTGAATGGTTTGAGCAAAGCAAGTAGGACAAATGAGCCCAAATTATACCAAAAATTGGGGCTCATCAGCTGCTTTTTCGGTGGCCTTGGACTATTCTGCGGCTGCCTCGCGGGCAGCCCTTACCTCCGTGGCTAATTGTTCATTACACTTCTATTGGGCCAATTGGTTGATATGCAGCTTGGTGGCATCCTTCTGCTTTTGTGTCGTTGTTCGATCCTGCTCCACCAGATTTGGGGAGCACCACTCGGGAGGCCATGATTCAAGCACAAAGAATATGGCATAATCAATTACGATGAAAGGAAGCTTAGTCCAGTTCTGCGTCGAATCCTTACACACCTTGATATACACATTGTGCATATCCGCCCTGAAGTCTGCAAAGCTCCGCAGACTATTGTACACTGTGGGGGATAGGCACGGCCTCTTGTTAATCCACATCCCAACGCTTGCCTCCATGATCACCCAGAAGATTTTAGTGTCGCGCATCCGTGTGGTGTCCTTCGTAGCCCAGAGCGGCGCATATTTTGCAGCCTCTGGCAAGTCATGTTCAAGATGAGGGAACTGACTGTCCTCAGGCAGTTCCCCTGTCACCAATAAAATGGACAAGGGCAACCACGCGTAGTGGAAGGTCTTGCCCTGCTCTCGAGCTTCCTTGCAGTTGGTGAGGAATTCTTCACAAAGGAATTCGGCCCAGTTGAATTGGACCCCCTCCCCGCATTGTTCTGCCAACGCAATGACCGGTGTCAGTACCTTGTCTCCTCGGCATTTTCTCATCACCTTCCTGGCCAGCAATTGGGTGGTGATGTGCACCCCTTTGTCTTTACTACTACTGATTGCGTAGCCTCTCTTCTTTTTTTTCCAATTTATACTTCTTCCTCATGGCCTCTACGAGTGCTAAATCTTCGCTTTTGCCAGCTATCTTCGTGGGGTCTTGTCCCTTACAAGGAAGCTGCGAAATCATATGGATAAGCTCTGCCGTGATGGGAATAGGCTCCTCTAGTCATAAGTACCCATCATGCACCAGGCAAAGCTACTGCCTGATGACAAAGATCATGATCGATGCGCAGTGAAAGTGCAAAATCCATAATAGGTGGAGTAGCCCGGCCTTCTCCACACCCTGCAACCATTTCTGTTGCTGTAGCACTGTAATTGACCCCTCCTTGCTCTGTTCCATGAGGTTCTTAGTCTCTAAGTGTGGGAACTTTTCGTTGTCTGCGAGGTCCCAGTCTTCAAATTTCATCGTGGGCATGAGGCCCAGGACCAACCCTTCTAATAGAATTCCATCTGGGAGGAGCGGGTTTTGGAGCACGCTTTTAGCGGCATCCAAATCCTTGGGTACTTTAGCTTTCCCTTTCCGTGGAGGAACGTACTCGGGTAGTTTTGACGCAGCGCATACCGGCTGGATGTCTTCTTCCATTTCTTCATTCGCCTCTATCTCATCTATGAGGGTCTCTAGGTCCTCCCCCTCGTCATCTGTCTCAAGGTTGATAGCCTTTCCCTTTTCTTCCATGGAAAGTTTACAAAACCGCAGATTTCGCGGGGACATGCGAACTAGTCCCGCTGACTGTTTATCCTTCTTGGGCCTTGGCGTCCGAGGTGATTTCGGAATTTTTGGTGCATCCCCTCCTGCACTGTAGGGCTCTACGTGACTTCCTCGATGGTACTCTCTACAAAACCGACACCTCTCCTGGTAGTTGTCATCTTGTTCGAACTGTCTGTGGTTGTTCGCGAACATGGGGGCTCAAAGACCGCTTGGTTCTCACCACTCTGTGCTCTTTGTAATAGCTCAAATCTCAACCGAACAAGTGTTGTCTCGTGGCTAGCCTTGGGAGTTTTATAGCAGCTTTTGAATTTGAATATGACCGTTCCCCCCAACTTCTGAGTCATTAATGCATTCTTAGCGGCAGATCGTCCGAAATCTAGTTCTTATTTTGTGTCTTAAGTGCCCGTCGCCCGCTCCCTTTGGCCTTAAATTTGACATCTCGTTATGAACAGTGACGCCAATGGTTACTTCCCAGTTTACCCACGCGGCAGCGCAACCCCCCGTGTGCGGGAACAAACCTTGGGCCATGCTAATTCTGTGCACACCCCCTTCACCGGACAGTTCCCCAACAGACTCATTTAGAGTCCGACGCTCTCTTTCAGCTTTCTGGAGCGCTGAGACTGTGCCCCCTACAGCTAGTCAGTTGGTTGCACCATCTGTGTGAGACTTCAATTCGCCTTCTAATCTAGTCCATGGACACTCCTCAATTGCCCTCGCGACAGCCGCCGTAATGCGTTCTACCTCATGTGGTGCGCTCTGCTTGTTATTGCATTTGGTAAGGTGTGGTCTCAGCCATGGTAGCAGAGTCATAAATTCTCGGCGACAATCGTCTAAACGCAGTGGTATGATCATCTGTATCTTGCCTTTTCATCCTTGTTTTATCAACGATACATACTTGCGTGACCTTGTTTTCTAGTCTTTTGATCTCAGCATCCATCAACATGCTTTTCTTCCTCAATCGTATCCGATCTTCTTCGAGTTCGTGAAGCCTAGGTTCCCTCGTCAAATGGCTTCCTAAATCCTTTTATGGTCATCCTCGCGTAGTTGTGTGACTCTTTCGTCCTAGTCTTCGTGCACTGTCATAACTGCGAGGGCTATTACGTGTGGATTTATTTTGGTATCCCATTTAGAAATTTCGATCTCTACTCTATTTCTGCTCCTTTGGAATCATCTCCGCGCACAGGTTTTTGCACATGGTCCTATAGGCCCATCGAACCGTTGGCACGCATAGGTCCCAATTGATTTGTCTCGTCTGGTGAACCTTGTTTAGTACTTCGCGCACCCTATCGAATGCTCCATCGTGGAGACTTGGTAACGCGTGTTGCCCTCCTGCTGCTATGGTTTGTTCTGATTCTCTAGGCTAGGGGTGGTGTGTGCTTGTGCGAACTGTACAACATATGTTTGTACCCATCGAGAAAGGTGGGCATGCAAGTTGTTTCGCCCCTACTGACTGACTTTCCGTGGAAGTTGGGTTTTTCCAAACCGTAGGTGCATCATCCTCCTGCATCCGCACCAGTCTTCAAAAGTTCCTTGATGCATACCCCACCATCGTGCGAGTGTTGCGCACAGTGCCCACTTTAGCGCATCGAACTGCTGCTGTTCTGGTACTGCACTTTCAAATTTGCTTAGAAATTCATCCACCGCTGACAATCCATCATATGTCGGTAGCTCCCTTGCCTCTGTTGTTACGCAATGCAATGACTTGATCATCATGTTGCAGTTCAGTATTGTTACTTTGTGTAGTCGATTCTGCCATCACTCTATCTCTTCGTCTGAAACCGAAGTGCATGAACTTTCGGTATCCCACGAAATCCTTCCATCTGCAATCAGATTCACCCAGTCCTTTCCTTGTGTAGTTACCTTATAGATGCAGTTGAGATTGTCATCACTATCGTTGTCGCGCACCAGTGCAGTGTATCGCGCTCCTTCGGTTGGGTCCAGTGGTACTACTACGCATAATGACTTTTTCTCAAAGATCATTTTGTGCTTCTTCATATTTATGATCTTGTTCATATCGGTAGCCCAATCTATTCCTAGTAGCGCGAAATAGGGATTATTGTCATCAACAATCTCTATCACTTCAAAATCCACCTGCGCGCTCGCGCCTTCAATATCGACTGTCACCCCTTGCAATCTTCCCATGGGAAAAATCTTCTGTTGATTTGCCATTCATAACTGAATAGGGGACCACTGTAACGCGGGTCTGCCCATGCATTCCCATGTTTTCTTTGGTAGTACATTCGTGTGCGAACCCAGATCCAGGATTACCTGATCCATTTCGTACTCGCATATTTGCGCAGTCAACCTCATCTCCCTTCCTGTGCGCAATGAATGCTTTCCAAGTTTTCAGACCACGCACGGCTCTCTTGACCCCGCGCACCTAGTGATAAGTTCTTGTACCCTTTGACTGCCTTATCATGCATGTCTCCAGAAAGGTAGTGAGCATTGAAGGATCCATCCCTAGTTCTAGTTGATCCTTACTACTTGAAGTGGAAGCCTCCGTGAAGCTCTTCTTAGCTTCCATGAATGTCTCCTTCGCATGTTCTAAGTCAAACTCGGGTTCCTTTGTAAGAGCTTTACAAACCCACGCGTTGTCTTTTGGCTGCTTCCCTTTATCATCTCCCATGGCCATACCACTCCTAAGCATCATGTTTACATTTGGGTCTTCTTCGCGCGGTTCAGACCTCATCATTTGTAAATTCTGGGTCGGAGGGGGCTGGAGTACCCCCTTTTTGCGCATCTTCACTATCAGCGAAGGGAAATCTTCTACCTCATGATCAAACTGACTATAGTACCAACATGATATCCTAGTCGGGTTCGTACAATCGCGGGCATAATGCCCTAGCCCTTCGCAATTGTAACAAATTATCTGTCCGCGACCCCTTCCTGGTCCCATTCCACCTCGACCCCGACCACGCCCCTGAAACGCAGCGTGCACCATCCCTGCATTTGGGTCGAAGGCTCGCGCTTCGATCCGCACCGTGTAGGCAGGTGTCCGATCCATCGTTAGTTCATAGCTTCGGCAGGTGCGTTCTTCATGGCTTACCGACCTGCAGAAATTACAAAACAATGAGACGTCTGTGTATACTTTTGCAACAGATGAAAATTATCTATGGTATGTTTTCCTCATATCTGGAAGATCGTGCACCATAATGCAGACGCTGCACTCGGCCCCACCTGTGCCTTCGGTCTTAATGGCACTGGTCCTCCCCCTACCAAGTAGTTTGTGAACACTTGACAATGGTCCTTGTCGTGCCCTTGGCCTTTGCATTTTATGCACCACACTTCCTCGTGCACCTCCGGCTGAGTTATGCTGTCCTGTTTCAAACTTTGCATCTCCAGACATAGATTCCGTAGGTGCGCGTGGATTTGTTGGACTCCCAACCCAGGGTCTTGTATAGGGGTCTCATGCAATCTCATTGCCATCTCCAACGCTTTGGCGTGGGTGGAAACTTTTTGTTGTGACAACGTCGTCCTTAAGTGTGGCGTAAGTGAGGCCACAAACCATGCGCGATGCTGTGCATCTGTTAAGATCATATTGGCTTCACGGATCGTACTTTTTAGCCTTTGATCCAGATCCTAGGGGGTCTTGCCTGAGAGCACCGCGATCTCCTTAAACCTGATGATTGATTGTTTCTCTGATTTTGGCCTGCTAAATTCCCTGTTCAGCGCGGTTTGGATCTCTGCAATTCTTGCATTTGGGTGGTCATTAGAATGCTTGATATACCACGTTAATGCACGATCCTGTAGCGTGCTAACCAGCGTAGCCTTTTTAATATTATCATCCATGACACCCTGCGCTTCCCATACTACTCTTACCACAAACTAGAATTGGTCTGGATCTTCATTTCCTATTCCTTTGAACACCGACAGTTTGATCCCACTCGTCGTACTGAATTGTGGTGGTGGCAGAAGTGGATTGGGTGGGGATGGAGGTGAGGGGGGTGGCGGTGTGAGTGGAGGTGGTAAACGCGGAATTCTTTGTCTTATCAAATTGACTACGCTTATCAGAGAAACTTTCGCGATCTCCTCCTCGCTTTCCCGTGAGGGTGAAATTAAGGGACTGTTTTCCAACTCCTCACTACTTCTGCTTCTATAGATATTTCCGCTTCGCGTAGTCCCAAACATTAATTTATTCGCATAACCCACTTTTCACACAATAGCATCTTAATCCAAGTGTTCAAAGATTTAATCTACTTACCTCGCAATCCCTTGAGAAAACGTCGCTCTGCCTCACTGTAGCTGACAGTCGTGTCTACAGTGAACTCAATGATAAATCCTCCTAATATTCGGTCGAGCCAGTGGTCCACAACTCGCGCTATCTTCTCTTCTGAGGCTTCTAGTCTGCGCACTAGTTTCGGAATCCACACTATTGTTTTGTCGAGCCTACACCTTCCTTGACTGTCTGCTAACTTTGCGATCCACTCATATAGCTCAGACGAAAAAGATGAAAAGAAAATTTCATGGATTTCAATGTACAAGTAGCGATCCAACCATTACTCCTTAAATACTTGCGGATTTTTGTTTTCCTGCACTGCAAACTCTTGAATCTTCTTGTCCAACCACTCTTCAATTTCTTTCTTTGTAGGATTCTAGTGGCACGACATCAGACATCCTTTATGTAGATCCCGGTCCCGGCAACATAACCATTTGTTGGCTTGTATGGACATGACCCAAGTTCAAAGGTGATTTAGCCAAGAAAATCTCGGTACTACTCGCCCTTTTAGCAACAGTCTGCGGAGCACGGACTGAGGTCTCACCCGAAGTAGTATGGGAGGGTGTTAGAACCAAGTTTCCACACCCTTGGGATGTCTGATGGGATTCTGGAGGTCCACGGTCTAACCTGTCGCTACACGCACTTATGATCCCTTCGCGACCTGCGGTGCGGCTTCCGCGTAGCCCTACTCGGGGCGCGACCCGTATAATACCCAAGATCCTTGCTAATTAACCGATTACTTAACTTGTGTGTGTAAGATTTATGGTTATTGCAACATATTCAACAATCATAACAATGCGCGCAATACATAAACGAATACGAACATAAAGAAGATGATGCACATCGAATACACAGAAATAGGAATCAACTTCTCTTTTATTAATCTTCAATCTTGCTTACAAACTTGACACCGCCCTATGCACTCAGCTGCAGGGTCCGCGCACTCAGCTGCGGGCTCTGCTAGGCCTCTGTGCACTTAGCTGCAGAGCCTCTTCCTACTACTACAAACCAAGACACTTAGAATTCTACTCTAGGCTTGAACCATTCCTTCGCTATTCACTCTCTCCTCTCATTCCTTTACAACTTAGAGCCTCACTCTATTTATACAACCCCGTGGTTTGCGGACCATGGGTAGGATGACATGACTTTACATTACATACATTACTTTAGGGCAGACAATCCTATGACTTAACGTCTACTTCGCGCTCCGCGCCCGCAATTCGCGGAGTCTTACACAATCCTTGACCAAAACTTGGGCTTTGAGCCCCAAAACCTGCTGTGGGGGGATTCCATGCCCAACATAAACATAGATCCCTGAAACAAGGGATGCCTTTGCATGCTACCTTGGGAGAAACAACCCATGCATGCAAGTCAGTTTTGCTTGATCCCGGAGGGAACCGTTCAACTCAACTGCACATGCAAGAGACTGCTTGGGTGTTGGGAGAAAATGTGCATTTCTGGATGGAAGCTGGGCTGGCTTCCCTAGATATTTGCACAATTTCTGGGCAGAGCAGCTGACTGCTGCCCAGATTTGCGCAAATTCTGGGATAAGCAGCCCTGTTTGGGAAAATTGCGCAATTTCTGATGGAAGTGTTGACTGGAAAAATTGCGCGGTCTTGGAGCCCACTAGGCTGCCAAACAGGATTGTGCAATTTCTGGAGGGAAGGCTAGTTTCCCTCTAAAAATGCGCAATTTTCTTGGGGAAGCTGCTCAGCCTGCAGTTGGACCAAGTCAGGTGAACAACCTGTGAGGGGAATGCATCAAGCTACCTTTGTGCAAAAAAAAAAAAAACACTGAAGCTTGTGAACTTGACGAAGCAAGGCAAACTGCTATGAATGTTGGAAGGGAGGCTCCAAAACAAAGCTAAGGCAAAATTTTGGAGGGTGGTTGTAGCCGCTACAACATACCTTTTCGCCATTAGTAAGCATTTCATGTAGAAACTTTGTCAAATCTGTCTTCAAATCTTCCATGTTGCCTTTAAGTTTTTCTTCTAAACCATCCGTCTTAGCTTCCATGCCTTTCTTTAAACCATCCATCTTAGCTTCCACGCCATCCATCTTCTCTTCTGTTATCACTCCTCTGAATCTACAAGGCTGAGGAAGAGTCTAGCTGAGGTAACCACAGACTAATATTTCGACCTGGTAGCTAGCCCTACCAAGCCAAAGAGGGCTCTCTCCAAAGGATCACAACCAAGAGGGCTAGATGGATTAGGGTTTTAGGCTAGATATAGCAGCTCATGGTTTTGATTTGATTTTGATTGGGATAGTCACTTGATGAGTGAATTAGGTGAAAGAGTGAACTAGGTCAGGGCAAAAGAGAATCAGAATTGCAAACATTTGATGGGGCAATGTAGTCAAGTTACTTTAACACTTGGTAGTATAGCGATGAGATGGTTTAGACTAGTGAGGTGCTAAAAAGAGCATGAAGTTATGAATTCTTTTTAAAGTGAAGAAATTTAACAAATTATGATGATTTTCCTGAAACAGAGCATAGGAGATGTATTCTGCTTATCACACCTTGAAAATCAAACATATTTAGAAGTGAAATGGATCATGGAAGATACAAAACATTCACACACATGTAACTAAAGAAGATACAATATCAAAATAGCATGCCACAAGAATCCCACCAAAATAGCAGCAAATCATCTAATATATTCCATGCCAAACTCTGAAACACTAGTACAACATCCAATAGAGTCCAACATGTAGAATGACTGAAAACTTACATGATATAAGCTTCAAACCAACTCATCCTAGCCTCAAGGGTCGAATCCATGAGAGGAGGAGAAGTTACAACAAAAATTAAATTGATAGCTAGACTGTAGGGTGGTCAAAGTGACTCATCCCTAACTTAAGTGAATTGATTCATTACAAGTCATGAAGGCTATTTACCTAATGTACTTACACTAGGTAACAGTAAAAACATAATAATTACATCAATCATATGAATTACATCAGTAAAACATTGATTTCTCATAAGTAAAAAATCAAATTTAGAGAGAAACAGTGAAAAACTGGGCCAATTGTCAAACACGCAGCACCAGTGTCAAACGCGTAGCGCCAGTGTCAAACACGCAATGCCAGTGTCAAACGCGCATTGCTAATGTCAAACGCGCAAGGCCATGTTTAGACCCACTTTTGCCTACCTTCCCATTGTCCAAATTGATCCCAGGATAGCTCGTTGGAAAGCTTATCATGTCCAGTTTCCAGATCTAACTTTAGCTTTCACAATGGACTTGATTTGATCCTCCATAAATGGATTTTTCAAAGACTGGTAAAATGCGTAGCGCATGGTCCAAAAATGAGGTAGAAACATTATTTTTTGGTATTTTTTGCCTTTTTCAACTACCATTTTTGCATTCCAGGGCTGGAAACATGGTTTTCCTAGATGTCTTGGTCCTTCTGAATCCATTGGTGGCTTCCATTCCTCCAAAAAGTGTCCCCAAAAAGTGCACAATGCCTAGGGAGTTCCGCGCTTGACCATGCAGCTGATATGAAATTGCCTCAAAAAACACAGAAAACATATCTTTGCCAAAATATGCTAAGGGACTTCAAAATTGGTTAAGGAGCTGAGGTTTGGTGTAGCTAGGCTTGGAGTGAAGCCTCTACAAGTATGTCAAGCTTTTCCTTCTCCTTTTGGTGAGTTAGGGCTTCAATTTTTGCCTTTGTTGCTTTGAGTTTTGCCCTTGCATTTCTTTCTCTGTTGGCATAGTGTTTGGCCATTCTCACTTGAATGTTGTTGTCCTTTTTAGATTTCTTCAATAAATTCTCCAAGTGATCATTGATGGCATGAAGCCAACCTTCCTTGTCTTCTTTGATCATATCCAAGAATTAATCATCATGCATAGCTTCATCAACTATCTCTCTTTGCCTTTGCCCTTTAAGTTCTAAGGCTCTCTTCAAACCTCTGGTTCTAGGCCTGCCTCTTAGTGCTTGTTCATCTTTCTCTTCAAGCAAACCATGCTTCTCAAGTGTCTCTTCTAACAAAAACTTGGCTTTTTCTGCCTCACCATATGGTCTGTTTTCTTCTTCTGCCATGGTTTTTAATGTCAAACCCTAGGGAGGTATTAGGTTGTTGGAATGTGGTTCTTTGGGAGTAAGGAATGGGGAATGGGAATTGAATGAGATGGGTAAATGGATTTATGTAATGGAGGATGGGATAGGGAATATTAATATGATGGATTTGGCGGTTGGGGTTTGGGAGCCCAGGTAGTTGTAGCACTTAGGGCTTAGGGTTTTGGGACAAAGGTTTAGAGGGTATTTGAGATAAAAAGGTTTAGGGCAAGGGAATGAAAAGAGAGGGGTGTATGAAAGTGTAGGGAGTTAAGATTTAGGAATTGAGGCTGCAAGGGTAGTTTTTAGGGAGATACTAGGGTTTATATATGATAATAACATCAAATATTTAAAATACTTTAGGAATGATTCTATGGGGGGAAAACATGTGATCTGCAGTGTTTACTTACTTCTAGGAGGTTGAATTCACTTTGGTGGAATTGAGGAGGCAATTTTGGCTCTCCTGGACACGCAACTCCGACTTCAAATCGACCTTTTAGTGCCTTCCCAAAGGCCAATTTGAGCCCATGATAGCTAGTTGGAAAGGTATCTATCTTGGCTACATAATGGACCTATCAAGAAATGAAAATGATCAATTATAGCCCCTAAAAAATCAATTCTCCCAAGACTGGTCAAAACATGCAGAATGAGGGTGCAAAAATGAAGTGTTCTCTTGCAGGAAACTTTGGGAGGTCTTACTCAGGTCAAAATTGAGCTCATGATATATCATTGGAAATATCTTTCTCTCTAGTTATCATTTGATCTATCAATAAAGTCATTTGGATACTCCATCTAGGAGAAAATTTGATTTTCCCAAGGTCACTCCAAAAGTGCAACAACTCTCTTGTAGCAACTGTATTTTTGATATTTCTCCAAAACCATGACACTTGTGTAAAAACTAAAGGAGGTTTTTTATGCTTGGCCTATGATGAAAAAAAAAATCTCTCACTCTTGTAAAATTCATCTCTGTTTGGTTGGAAACATACTTTGAAGCAAAATTGGCCCTATGTGTGGTAAATCATTTGTTCCTTGGAATGACTTCTTGAAAAATGATGGAGACATGATGTTTATGAGTTGGAATGGCCTCATACTTGCTTAAATGACCTTCCTTAGGCCTGCTATGCTCATATGTCTCTGATTCTATAGCCAACCCTAGCTCTGTGGGAGAGGAAACTAGGGTTTAGTGCTTCAACTTCCTTTGGCATTCACTTAACCCTTTAAAACTTTACCCTTTCACTTGACTATTTCCTTTGAAAAATTGATCTTTTAATGGTATGGCATCTTCAGAACATTGAGTTAACAAATTGGGAACCTTGTACTTATTACATTTAAATGACATAAAACTACAAATTGAAAATTAAAAATATTACATTTGAACTCAAAATTACATGATGAAATAAGCACTTCTCTTTACAAATCATCTTCACATGGTGAAGAGATGTTATTTGATCACCCTTTACTTGTTGGTCTTATGCAATAGAATGGAGTTTTATTGGAACCTTGGAAACCCTAATGACCTAATGGGACCTTGAATGACCAGACTCCATGTTGACTTGACTGACATAAAGACATGATGAAATGATCTTTTATGATTGATGTATGCCCAGTAAGACATGAAGGTGGGCCAGCAAGTATTGATTTTTGAGGGAGAGTGAGGTTTAATTAACTAGGGCTACCATCAGTGAGTAAATTTTTGAATGAGGACCTAGGTGGAATGACAAAAATTTCAGAATGGGACCCTAATATGATATGAAAAGAGGAGTTTTGATCACTGATGGCAGCATGCAAATACTGACTCTAACAGCTTCCACTTCATTCATCTTAGCTTCTACGCCTTTCTTTAAACCATCCATCTTAGCTTTTGTTGTCCCTTAAGAAACCAATTTCTTGGTTGTGTAGAAATTGTGCTTAAGACATTAATGTTTATTATTATTGTCACTTATTTGTATGATGTATCCTCAAGTGAAGGACCTAAAGGGCCTGACTTTTAACCCTTAATACTTAGGTGATATGAAAGTCTTAGAATGCCATTTGATTGCTGAATAAAAATGTTGAGTGAAGAATGCTTTGAGAAGTTAAAGACAATATGTTGTTTTTCATAGAAACTATTATCTGTAACACTTTGGGAAGTTAAAGACAATACGATGTTTTACACAGAAACTATTATCTGTAACTTAGAAGAAATGCAGAAGTAGGAACTTTAAGTACATGAGTGGTCTTTTAAGGAATTTTAACTTCATTCACACAAGTAAACAAAGACATGCAGCTTCATTACCATACTTAAAGAAAGGAAGATACATGATGACACATAACAAATAAATCACAAATCATACCCAACAATGTGTGGAAAACTCTTGATTCTTTCATTAATCATCAGTTTTATCAAGAATCCAATAGCCTAGTCTCCATGTTCTTCAAAATTTGAACCCTTTTTCTATAATTTTGCCTCTTTTTATACATCATGAGACAGTTGGTAATCACCAAAACTGTCAAACTGCTTAACTATCTCCTAACTGTCTAAAGTAAAAGTCATTACAGAATATTACATTGGAGGGTAAAAGACACCTCATTCTTCTCAAGAAAACAAAATAACAAGAAGTAACAGAAATTAGAAGGTGATGGCTGCTCGTTGTTCGAATCTGTGGCTTGACTGTTGATGAAGTTTCTCTGTAGATGTTTTGATGATAGCTAGACTATCTTAACACAACAAACTGCATCTTTACAAAACTCTGTGCGTGGACTTGTGGGTTATGGGCCCACGTATATATCAGAAGTGTTTTGATTGGCAAAAACACAAAGAAACCCGACCAATCACCGTCGCCTTTGGAGTTTCAGTCATCCGCCTCTAATTTTAGTTATTTTGCTAAAACAACGGAATTGGTTGATTTATACAGAATATGGCAAACCTTCAGTTACCACATAACCAAAAGAATTAAAACTCTGGTTCATAATCTTATCACGTTCGCCTTTTCCACAAACCTTTACCTTCCCCACGAAACCGAGAAGAAACAAAATTGTAGTTCATAGACTTTTCAGGTCCAAAATTTATAATAGAACCCATGCACTTTTTGATGCAATATCCGTTAGATCTCGTCCCTTTTTGATGAGTGGATGTGATCGATCCAGACTTCAATGGATTAAATTACATTCCATAAACCATCACGTCTGTTTTTTGAATTAAACCTCGTCCTTGTTAACCACGTGATTACCATTGGATCTGAATCCTTCAGGCAGAGGACCCCAATTATCTGAGGTTTTAACTCAGTTTTATAATTTCTCGCGTCCGATTTTGAATTAAACCTTGTCCTTGTTAACCACACGATTACCGTTAGATCTGCTACCTATTGATCGGATGACTCAGATCTTCTCCTGGGTTTCTCACGTTCGCAAGCCACCAATAACATAAAACAAATAATTTCTTTCAAATTTCCACATTCTCTTTTATTTTCGTTATAACATAATATTTGATTTTTTTCATTTTTTCAATAAAATTAAAATGATAATGGATGATACAACATCTGGCTCCACCTGGGGATAATGCTTTTGCCATAGAAACACTAAGAACCGCAGATCAGTGCCTTCACCTCGAGCATGGAGTCATATGTTGCTTAGCCAATTTAAATTCTATGGAATTTGTACAATGAATTCACTCCGATATTTCAAATGACAAGATGTTTGTGCTTCAGAACTGGAAATAATGTTTGAGGTACTGCCCATTGACAGGTAGCTGTAAATATTCACCATCAAGATTCTCCAGGAAGAATGTATTATTTGCCCTTGCTTCTATAATTATGAATGGGCCATTCTAGAGAGGATCACACTTCCCATGTTTGCCCTTATCTTCTCTTCTAGTATCCCACCTTAATACCAGGTCTCCAACTTTAAAATCAATTTCTTTGGCCTTTCTGTCAAAAATACCCTTCATCTTTGATTGATACATAATCAAATTATCTCTTACCTTATCCCTACTTTCACTCATCTCCACTACCTTATGCATCCTTCTTATCAAAGCATTGGGCTCTTCTTTTGCCTCCTGAATCATTGCAATCACAGGCTTCACAAGCTGACTAGGGAACAGAGCTTGAGTTCCATACACTAACTCAAAAGGTGATTTGCCTGTAGACCTTCTTGTAGTCACTTGGATAGCCCATAAAGCAAACTTTTATTTAGAATCCTAGTCTTTCTGATTCTCTGCAATAGTTTTCTTAAGGATCTTCATCAATGTTTTGTTAGTGGATTCAACCAATCCATTTCCCTGTGGATGATAAGCTGTTGAATGAGATAAAATAACATTATACTTTTGACAAAAAGCAACAAACTTACTTGAACTGAACACTTGAGCATTGTCTGTTATGATTTTGACAGGGCATCCAAATCTGCTGAAAATATTTTCCTCTAAAAACTTCATCACCACCTGGTCATTTTCCCTTTTAGTAGGTATAACTTCTACCCACTTTGTGAAATAATCAATAGCTGTGAAAGCCCACTTGTGCTGTCCACTTGAAGGTGGGTTAATTTCTCCAACAAAATCTAGTCCCCATTGTCTGAATGGTTCTTCTATGAAGACTGGGATCAAAGGCAAGGGAGCTAGCCTCTTCTTCTCAGCAAAAATCTGACACTTCTAACAGCTTCTGACAAACTTATATGTATCACCAAATAGGGTAGGCCAATAAAACCCTGCCTGGAGGATTTTATGTGCAGTAGCCTTCCAACTATAATGTCCACCACATAACTTCTCATGATAATATTTAATGGTATCTGTAAATTCATCCTTTGTTAAACATAGCAATAAAATTTCCACAGGATCCTTCCAATACAATCTGCCCTCAACAACCACATATGGTTGTGCTTTGATTTTAATGCTCTATATTTTGTTCTATCCAAAGACTGAGGACAAGAGAGAAAACATAAATAATGGATTATGTGTTTGTACCATTCTGAACATAAAAATTTATATCGGATCTTCATTCTTGGGTTTGATTTTTCTTCACCTTTTTCAATTTCTTCCTCATTTACAGGTGTTAGCAAGTTGATTCCCAATGCTTGAAAATTTGACTTTGTCAACATCTTTGCTAATCCTTGCCCTTTCACCAGCTTTGTGGGCTTTATGTCCAGGTCATACTCTTGAATCTTGGCTATCCATTTTCCTCTTTTGCCTTCCACATCAATCTGGACTAAGACATCCTTTATTGTAGCATTTGGCACATAAAAAATGATCTGTGACTGCAGCACATAAGTCCTGAAGGCCTTTAGGGATTTTACCAAAGCATATACTTGTTTTTCAAGAATATTATACTTTAGTTCAGCATCTCTGAGAATCTTGCTAAAGGAAGCAATTGGTTACTCCTTCTCTTCATCATTTTTCTGTAACAAAACAACAGTGATTGAATTAGGTGATGCAAATGAAAAAACTTGAAAAGGTTTTTGATAATCAAGGCTAATTAAAACTGGAGCTGCTTGTAATGCTTCTTTAATCTTGGAGAATGACTCTCTGGCTTCCTTGGTCCAATACACTTCATTTTCCTTCTTCAACATATTGGTAATTTCTTTTACAATTTCAACATAATTGGACACGAACCTCCTTAAAAAGTTTATTTTTCCCATAAATTTTTGAATGTCTTTCTTACTCCTGGGTAGGGGTATTTTCTGCATAGCTTGCACCCTTGCTGGATCTATCTTCACTCCATCTCTAGAAACAATGTGCCCCAACAGTTTGCCCTCTTCTAGAGCAAAAATAGACTTCTTAGGATTCAAAGAAAGCCCAAATTTTAATCATTTCTCAAAAGTCTTTTTAAGATGGTCGAGATGCTCCTCATCAATGAGAAAACAATGATGCCATCCAAGTATATCACTACAAGAAAACAATGATGTCATCCAAGTATATCACTACAAACTTATCACCTACAAATGCAATGTCCATAGTCCTATGAAATGTTTCACTTGCATTCATCAACCCAAAAGGCATTTGAGCATACGTGAAGGTTCCCCAAGGAGTTGTGAATGCAGTGTTTTTTCTGGTCTTCTTTATCAACAACCACCTGATTATACCTAGAGCACCCATCCAACATTGACATTCTAAATGATCTTGTTACCTTCTGCAACACATGATCCATTTTAGGTAATGGGTAGTTATCTTTTAAGGAAGCCCTATTTAGATTTATAAAGTCCACACATAGCCTTATTTCTCCATTTTTCTTCCTTACAGGCACTAAATTGGCCACCCAGTTAGAGCACCTGCGTGGAACTATTATATTGGCGTCAAGCAGCTTTTTGACTTCTTTTTCAATCAATGGTAAAAATAAAGGGTTTATCTGTCTAAGTTTTTGCTTAAATGGTTTAATCCCTTCTTTCAAGGGAATCTTGCGCTAAATAATAATTACATCATATGTTTTGAGATCCTCATAGGACCAAGCAAAAACGTCAATATAGTCCCTGAAAATCTTAAGATATCTCTCCTTATAATTTAGTGGAACTCCATTAAATAATTTGACTAACTTGGGCTCCTTCTGGGTTGCAATATTGTGATCTTGAATCTGTTCATCCTGTGGAATTTTCTTTGAACTAACAGCTACATCATTGGAGTTAAAAAGTCTTTCAAGAGGGACAAGCCCCCTTGGCAGAATATTATCTTTCAATTGAATAATTTTTTGATTAACTATAGAATTTTTCAAACCACTTACTTCTGCACCTTCTGTTATTTCATCTTCATCTTGATCAATCTTTGTGCCCTGAAAATCTTCAATCATAGTCAAGAATTCCTTAATCTGTTGATCATCTTCAAAAATCTACCAGTGTTTTATATTATCCAGAACAAAAGGCATGTGCCTCATTTAAACCTCATATCTTAGCTTTAGATTTATGGGAGCCCTAAAAGTTCTAGCAGCCATAGCCAAAGAGTCTACTAATCTGTTCCAATCTCTTGGAATGAACTATATGTTGAAAGCCTCAAAGAAGTTCTCAACTAAATCCCACACTTCATTTTTGTATGCCCTAAGCCTACGGTGGTTTGTTTGAAAATGGTTCTTTATTTGCTTTATAATCAGCTCCAAATCTCCAAAAACATAAATTGACTAGACTCCCATTTGTTTTGTTGTTTGCAGGGCAATGATCAAGGATTCATATTCTACCACATTATTTGTTGCTTCGAACTCCAAGTTAAAAGAAAAAGGGACCATATTACCTCCAGGTGTAATCAAAAGGAAACCAACACATGTTCCTTCTTTAGAATAGGCTCCATGAAAGAAGCACTTCCACACCCCTTCTGTTTGCAGCTCGGTATTTACACTAGCTTAAGTAAGTTGCCTTTGGTTATCTTCAACCAACTCTGCATTGTCATGTAGCACGAAGCAAGAAAAGTCATCTTTCTCTTGGCTATATATAGGTGAATTAATTGCTCCGTTCTTTAGGATTGTGTTCTACAAATCTTGTTTCTCTGTACAACCTCCTTTCTTCTCCACCAAAATTTGGTATGACAACATAAGTAAAATCCAGTTTCAAAACACCACCCAATTTAGCCCCCCATGACCTAGATAGTAACATTCCAAACCTAGCAGGGATATTTGCTACCACTACATCCATTACCAAGCTTCTAGCTAGGATTTGGGCTAGTGACACCACCATGTATTTAATTACCCCCAAACACTTGACTTTATTTGAATCAAAATAATACAGGTCTCTGTAAGGTTTAGTAACTTGTAGGTTTAGTTGTTTCATCACTAATAATGGCATAAGGTTATGTGAAGCTCCTGAATCAAACATACAATTATGCAAGAGGAAATCACGAATCAATAAAGAAATGTAGAAATGAGGTGTTGAAGAATGTACCTCCTCTACATGTGGACCAAAAACCACTACTGGTTTATCTTCTTGTAGATTCATAATGTCATTTATATTCACATTCTCTTTTAGATTGATAAACTCAGCAATCTCTCTTTGATAAACTGGTGTTTTGACAAACTCTTTGAGGGGCACTTGAATTCTGATTTTTTCTAATTCTTTAGTAAGACTAAACAAATGGACTTGTTTAGTATTCCTTTCATTTTCATCCTCACTTTTCTTCATCACTGAAATCTCTTGTGGAATGGATACAATTTTTTTTAAAGGAATTTTATCACTTTTGTCTTGAGAAGACTCACCTTGAAGTATTTGTGTCTTGCTATTTGTATTCTACTGTTGCTTTCCTTTATTTAATTGTTTTCCAAGCTGTGGTTCTTATGGAGTCGCCTTTTGGAGGGGAGCTGGAACTTGCTGCTCACCTTCATTTTCTTGAACTCTAGATCTTTTCCTTGATCTCAAGTCATATTTCTTATGTAATTTTGCCTGCATAAAATCAGAAAATTGCTTCCAATATTCATCAATTTCATTCTCATCATAAATGGCATCTGTTTCAGTATATTCATATTCTTCTCCCTCAACACCTAGTTCATCTTCATCTACTGCATACAATGTAGAAATATGATCATCATGGTCCCTGGAATGCTCTAGTACTTCATCAGGATCTACCTCTAAGTAAAGTGGTGCTTGAACCTGATCTTGATCTTTTCTCTCCTTCTGCAAAATTTGCAGAGGTTGTCTTCTATATTGAGGATTAAAGTTTTTGTTCTGTTGTGCTTGCCTCTGAGAATTCTTACTCTCCAATTCCAATTTAATCAATTTATTAGACAAATTTTTAATTACATTATTCATATCCTCTAATGTTTGACTTTGAGAGGATTCCACTTTAGCCTTTCCCTTATCTTGGATAGGCCGTGTCTCTGGTGCTTTACCTATAGCCACCAGATTTGCTTCTATTTCTAAGGCATCAGTTTGGATCTGATCAAGGGTTGTGGATCTTCTCTCCCTCAATGTGAACCCAAAATCTGATTCAAATGCCCCTACAAAAGTTATTTTTGCACCAACAAGAGGGGGCTTAATCTTCACTGGAAGACTATTGTACAGTTTATTGAACCATCTGATGAACTCAACAACACTTTCATCAGATTTCTTCTTAATAGCATTAAACTCTGTGAGTGAATACCCATGGTCTCTTTTCTCTCCCCATCTCTGGGTGAACAGGCGCTCCATCTCTTCCCATGTAGGAATAGAGTTATTAGGAATCCCTTTAAACCACTTCCTTGCTTCTCCATCCAAGGATTGCACAAAAAGTCTTAAAACAACATCCAACTGTTCAACATTGAGATTTTATGCAAAATTACAAAACAATGCTATATGCTTCTCTACTATTTGTTCATCCTCCCCTGAGAAACGAGGAAGAATCTTCAAGTATTCTTGAGGCATTTGATTCAACTGTTGTGGCAATTTAATAGGTTCATACCTATTCAATAAGAATGTAGGTGCTGCCATGTTTGCTCTTGAACTTACTGAACTTTGAGTACCAGCAAGTGTAGAACCTGTCTGAGGAGTAAATGGGGTATGAAAAGGTGGCAATGTAGTTATAGGTTCAGGTTGAATAACTATAGTAGATACTGAAAAAGAAACAGACTCTAAAGATTATTCTTGACAGTTGGGTTCTTGAAATGAAGTGGATGTAAAAGGTATATCTTGGTCAAATAAAGGTGAATGTTTGGATGAAAGATGTGTTGAACTGCTGCCGGGTGCAGACAGTGTAGGACTTGGTGTAACTGGAGTCTTTGGCCTTCCAACCCTCTTGGAAACTAGTCTCTAAGGGTCTGAAAGGACTTGAACCTTTTGCTGTGAGGTATCTGGCCTCGTATGAGGCCTCTTTGAAGCCAAAGTTATTGCTTTTTTTCAATACAACCAAATATTTTCTCCTCACTGAACAACTATAGGAAAATATTAAAAACCCAGGGAAAAGTGTTCTTGACTTCTCTCCCTCGTAACAGCGCCAATTAATGTTGTCCCTTAAGAAACCAATTTCTTGGTTATGTAGAAATTGTGCTTAAGAAATTAATGTTTATTATTATTGTCACTTATTTGTATGATGTATCCTCAAGCGAAAGGACCTGAAGGGCCTGACTTTTAACCCTTAATACTTAGGTGATATGAAAGTCTGAGAATGCCATTTGATTGCTGAATAAAAATGCTAAGTGAAGAATGGTTTGAGAAGTTAGAGAAAATATGTTGTTTTTCACACAAACTATTATCTGTAACACTTTGGGAAGTTAAAGACAATACGTTGTTTTACACAGAAACTATTATCTGTAACTTAGAAGAAATGTAGAAGTAGGAACTTTAAGTACAGGAGCGCTCTTGTAAGGAATTTTAAAACATTCACATAAGTAAACAAAGACCTGCAGCTTCATTACCATACTTAAAGAGAGGAAGATACATGATGACACATAACAGAGAAATCACAAATCATCCAACAATGTGTGGAAAACTCCTGATTCTTTCATTAATCATCGGTTTTATCAAGAATCCAATAGCCTAGTCTCCAAGTTCTTCAAAATTCAAACCCTTTTTCTATAATTTTGCCTCTTTTTATACATCATGAGACAATTGGTAATCACCAAAAGTGTCAAACTGCTTAACTATCTCCTAACTGTTTAAAGTAAAAGTCATTACAGAATATTACATTAGAGGGTAAAAGACACCTCATTTTTCTCAAGAAAATAAAATAACAAGAAGTAACAGAAATTAGAAGGTGATGGCTGCTCATTGTTCGAATTTGTGGCTTGGTTGTTGATGAAGTTTCTCTGTATATGTTCTAATGATAGTTAGACTATCTTAACACAACAAACTGCATCTTTACAAAACTCTGTGCGTGGACTTGTGGGTTATGGGCCCACATATATATCAAAAGTGTTATGATTGGCGGAAACACAAAGAAACCCAACCAATCACTGTTGCCTTTGGAGTTTTAGCCATTCGCCTCTAATTTTAGTTATTTTGCTAAAACAACGGAATTGGTTGATTTACATGGAATATGGCAAACCTTTAGTTACCACGGAACAAAAAGAATTAAAACTCCAGTTCATAATCTTATCGCATCTGCCTTTTCCACAAACCTTTACCTTCCCCACGGAACCGAGAAGAAACAAAACTGTAGTTCATAGACTTCTTAGGTCTGAAATTTATAATAAAACTCCTGCACTTTTTGACGTAATATCTGTCGGATCTCGTCCCTTTTTGATGAGCGGCTGTGATTGATCCGGGCTTCAACAGATTAAATTACATCCCATAAACCATCACGTTCATTTTCCGAATTAAACCTCGTCCTTGTTAACTACGCAATTACCGTCGGATTTGAATCCTTCAAGTGGACGACCCCAATTAACTGAGGTTTTAACTCAGTTTTATAATTTCTCGTGTCCGATTTTGAATTAAACCTCGTCCCTGTTAACCACACGATTACCGTTAGATTTGCTACCTGTCGATCGGACGGCTCAGATCTTCTCTTGGGTTTCTCACGTTCGCAAGCCATCAATAACATAAAACAAATCATTTCTTTCAAATTTCCGCATTCTCTTTTATTTTCGTTATAACATAATATTTGTTTTTTTTTTTCATTTTTGCGATAAAAATGAAAATAAAATTAAAATGACAATGGATGCTACAACAACTTACATGCTTTTTTTTAAATCATTCATCTTAGCTTCCACGTCTTTCTTTAAACCATTCATCTTAGCTTCTGTTACTTTTTGTGAGAGTGAATTTTGTTGCACTTGGTCTTGTAATTTTGATATATCATGTTGCATTTCTTCCTCTTCTCCATGAGTCATGCTAGAGCTTTCAGGTTGCTTACTAGGTGTTTCCATTTTCTTTCTTCACGGCATCAATTAATGATAATTATGTTTCACTATGCCTTTTGAATTCCTTCAAACTAATTTTTCAAACCAAACCTATACAAAATTTAACAAAAATACACATCTTTTTTCACTTTGTACGAGCTCGATATTGTATCTGATGTATCTTTGAAATTTCGGATCTCCAAGGTCTCAAATTGCGAACTGTGGTATCCCTCTGAGTCCTCTTTCCAACTCCACATGTCTAATTGAAATTGGATTCTCCAAGAAAGTGTTATGCCCAATCTCCCAAGATGACCTGATTATACACTTTTTTCAGTGGAGTGAACTTGTACGAAGTGCCACGTGTCACTGTTTCAACCTTCGAACTTGAAAACGATGCACAAAAAACTACAGTCCGTCCTCTTTCTGTAACTTCTTACGAAATGTTAATCTAATACTCAGAGATAAAGCTATGACGATTTCCCAAGGTCACTTGTTTGGGATGTAATTCGGGAACCTACAAAAACCCTAACTTCCTTGTATCATATCTCCGACAATATAGTGAGACAAGATCTGAAATTTAGACCCGAGGATCATAGAGATTTCAGCTCAAATGAGTTTTTTTCAGCTTCTGAAACGTCGCAGAAAAAAAGTAATAGAGGAAATGCCACAATGACCTATTTTGGAGTAGCGAAACCCTATAATCTAAAGCTCTGATACCAAATGTTGTGAAACCAGCTCACAAAAAGATAGAAAATATAGATCAACGACTTAGAAATAAGCCTCTTCGAGGGGGAAACCTTCTCTACATTACACAAATGAAATTCTTGAATGATACAAATGACAAAACCTCCTTTATATATATAGGAGTCTAAGGGGTCACAATATAATCAAAGCTGACATAATAATAATAATATAAGGGCACAAAAATAACAATAGTGGGCTTCTATGGGGCACAATAATAACAATATGGGGACAATAGGGGCACAACAATAAAAATGGGAGCTACAATGACAATATTAATGGAGGAATCACTAGTATTATAGGGACCTAACAACAAGGGTGCGATTGCAGTCTTTTTCAGCCAGTTTTGTGCTTGAGACCGCAAAATTTGTGTCACCTTTTCAGGCTAGACTCCAGGTCACTGCCCAACACTTGTTGAAACTTTCCAAAATGATAAATGACACAAAAACAAAGCTTATAACACAAAAATTGATCAAGGACTTGGCCTAATCAAGCCTAACCATGACAAACATTTCGTCAAACACGTCATGAACATGTAATGTACAGGTCATAAATACACATCTAAACATATGGACTGCATACTTATCTGGGAATTGTCAAGAAGGTTTGATGCCCTCTCATAATAACTGTTTTATCGCCTATTAGGTCATACATTCATTAACAATTCATTTACTAATCAAAGCATGATGAGAGGCATAACCAAAGTTTGTCATAAACCATGCTCATGACGAGCATATAACCACCAAAATAACACTGATATAACAATCATTAAAGCCACATAATAACAAATACATTTACACATAAAACACAAGAGGAAAAGAGCTCTTATTAACATATGCAAAAGCTAACCAAGCCAGGGACTTCCATGTACCACCTGACCATAGATTGGGCTGAACCAAAGCTTTCTTTCAGCCAGTCACCCTCGTGCCATACTCCAAACATGAATGTTGGACTTACAACAAAACCAATGAAGGTTTCTTCTGGCTTTACTATATATCCACCAAGGGATTCCTAGGCCCGAAACCCTAATCAATAAAACCAGGCTTTACCGCAATCCCATCGGATCACTAGGCCCTAAACAAGCATGGATGCCTCTAGATCTCTCCACTTAAACCGTGAGGAATCTATCCATCTCCACCTTTAGGCTTTACTGTATATCCTGCCATTCACTGGTCGAGGATTCCTAGGCCTGACTAGACTCCATCCTCTAGGCTTTACCATATATCCCACCATTCACCAGTCGAGGATTCCTAGGCCTAACAAGGCTCTACCCTCTAGGCTTTACCGTATATCCCAAGGGTTCTTAGGCCTAACGAGGGCATACACAATCAAGATTTACCACAATCCCATCTTCACTGGTCTAGGGATTCCTAGGCCTTGTGTTTCTCCTTGAGACCACCCTACTCAGTTTCGAAAAACTATCTGGTAATCCAGATCAACTAAAACAAGAGAACCCCATCACACCATGGCTATCCCTAAATGACAAGGCAAGGCTGAAAACCACTGTCACACCTGGCAAAACCCATGCCAATAACATCAAGAGAACCAAAAACACACATGCATGTACCATGCATGCCAAAACTAGCAAGGGAATCATACATGCAACTTGATACCTGCAAGTAACCCCACTGTAGCCACTTGAATCCCTCTCTTCCTTGCTTGATCCTTGCTTCCTCTTGCTTTCTTGTCCAATCCAAGTAAATGCTAGAGTGCTCCAAGAATACTCTCAGCGTGAAAGAGTATGAGAGAGAGAATAAAGAGAGAGCTCCACCATAGAACCGACAAAAGTCTATGAACTGATCCTCAAAAGCCTTTTTATCAATGAGGCCTCTATTTTTTCAATTTCCATTATTTTCCTTCATTTTCCTCCTCACATGCAACCTATGACCTTTCACCTTCCTTTTCTCCTATTTCCATTATTTTCATAAATGAATGCCAATAAATGCCTCTTTGCCTTTTTAAAGCCTTTGCCAATTTCCTTTAGTCACAATAAACCAAATGAACACCCACTAAGATGTTTTTCCCAACATTAAGCTTGGAATACGTGTCCCATGAACCAAGAATGTCAAGCTATAATCCCTTATAAATCTTATGGGCATGAACCTGCCTAGAGATCTGATCTGGATCAGATGTGGTCGCTACTTGTTGAATTGGATGCTGGAAGGTCATGCAGATTCCTCGAAGTGTGTGATTGGCTTCCCATGGTAATGTCTAAGCTTTCTGCAAGAAAATGTCCACAAAAATTAGTAATGGCCCGACATGGTTTCTGAGCATTGTTGTGGTGACATTCGCATTGGGGCCAATGACTTCTAAGGAGTGGACCTGGTTTGCGGACAATGGCAATTTACCATTATTCTTTAGCAACACTATCCCTTCCCTTGTAACCTCAAGAGCCAGTTACTGATTAACATTAGTGCACACATCATTAGGTCAAAGATTCCCATATGGCTGCTGAGCCGGATTGCTATTGAACCAACCGAGGCGCATCAGTACCGTGAAGATATTTTGCAGAGCTACATGCATTTCCCTCAACATCATAATAATCACTCTAATCATCAATCACAACTATCCGCTTAGCTGCATTACGGTCATAGTGAACAAGCCTATTCTTAAATGCCTTAGCTTCATAGTATTTAATATTGGAAAAACCACCCATCTTCATCTATCCCAACAAATAAAAACCATCATCCTCTTCCTCATCTCCAATACTGCTTTACTTGGTTCCACTAGTTTGGAGGGAACGAGACGTGAGATGTACTGGTTTGCTGCAACGAAGTCTGAACAATGTGAAGATGATGTTAAGACTGATCTTGGCATTTGGCAAATTCGGAAGGAGCAGAGGCTAATGGAGATGCTACAAGAGAATCAACGCTTGCTGGCTTAGGCGTTGTGACACGATAAACACAACAATGGCAAACATGGATTGGAATGACGTTCTGTTGTGGCTCATGTTCCAATTGGTGGTTTGCAGGCAGGTTCTTTCTATCAACAAATCACACGGTGCTACACCAAATGCTTTTCCAAAGGGGTTAACCCTAGATGCTCTTTCGTACATATTCGCTTCAACAAACTCATCCACACCAAACCAATATCGAAATAAACACATGTATAATCTATGTACAAAGGATCAAAGCTCAAACTTCTTCCATTTTCCTGGGCTCTTCCTTGAGGGAGTCAAGCCCATACATGCTCTGGCACCAAAAAAAATTGGAGGAATAGTCATGGTGGACAGATTACTCACAAATCAATTCGTATTCTTCACCACAAAGCCAAATTACAAGCCACATAAATAGTGATAATAAGATACAACAATTTCTAAGATAAGAGAATATTGTTGAGAAAATCTCTCAACAAACTCTAACCAGTAACCAACAAAATCTACATATAAACATTATTCCAAATTGTTACACTTAAGCTATTCTACTTTTCTACTTTTAATGCGAGACATCGATTTTTTTCTTTATACTATATAAAATTAGTCAATATCATGAATCATCAAACTTTATAAGCTAGTATATGTTATTTTTTACCTACTTAATCCATGAGTAAGTTGCTAAAATAAATATGTAATTTCATATTTTTGTGAACATCGGATTTCACAATACAACTTGGCTTTTGACATAGGTAAACAACCTCTTTTTTTTCTTCAGTAAAATGTATGTTAGTTTTTTCTAGGAAAAAAAATCTTTAAAATTATTTAATAATACAAATCATATTCATAGAAAATCATAATACAAATCATGTTAATCCACTAAATTTCTTCCCACCTTAGTACTTGTCTTTTACACCATCTCATGCTTCCGATCCACAGAATAGTACTACTCTTTACGTCACAACCATTTCGATGTGAGGACTATTCTGACCTGCCATCCGATAATACGAATGTATTTCCTTCGAAATCAGCCCCCTATACTATAACAAATCTTTCCAAATCCAATGCCGTATGTGAGGACCGTTTGAACCCTAGATAGGGTTTAAGTTCACAGCAACTTCTATTCGCCAGCTCAACATAGAAAATTTGATAGAAGTTATGTGAAGACCGTTTGAACCCTAGTTAGGGTTAATGTCTCAGCGACTCTTCTTTGTTCCAGCTACACATAGAAAATTCCATAGAAATTTCATATATTTCCCCAAATAAAGGATTACAATCGCAATGGATCACATCATGAGCGAATTCCCCTGCAGTTCCTCTCTTCTGCTAGAACAACAGGAAACACAGAGTAAAGATGAGTTTACACTCTGCGATCAGAGAACAAGCACGCAACCGAAGTATTATTTCCTCAAAATCTGCTGAGCTCGAGGAACCTAGCGATTTGCTATACGAGCCATACGAGTTTACAAATATATCTAGCTTGTTCAGCCACTGCCTTGAAGAATCCGAAGAATTTGATGTGATAAGCGAGTGGATACGTGAGCCTGACTGCTCTGAAATGCTGAATGCCGAGGCTAGCAGTACTGCAATGGAGACAATGGGGAGAGACATTGGTGTTCAGAACGAAAACAGAGATAGCCAAAAGGAAAAGCAGGTAAGTGAGGAATTTAACCCATCTATGGTTAAAGTAGAGCCTTGTTCCCCTGGTGAGGTAGAGAGCGTAGGAACTAAGTTTGGTGGTGTTAGTTTGGATGGGAATGGCGGGGGATTTGTATCAGAAAATGTTAATTGTGAGTACTTAACAGTTGATACAGAGGACCCAAGTGGAGAAAGCATGTTAGTTCCAGCTAAACCCTTGACAACCAAGATCAGTGGTGTTTCTGGGATTTGCATGGGGAATGGTGAAACTTTATCAGAGAAGTCTACTTTTCAGTACCGAGAAGTTGATACAGCGGACCCGAGTGGAGAAAATATTTTAATTCCTACGAAGCCATTGCCAGTTAGTAGCAATAGTATCTCTGGGGTTTCACTCGGAATTGATGGTTCTCTTCTTAGGCCAAAAGAAGAATGTAACGAGTGTGCTAACTTGGTTCAGAGCGATGAGAAAATGCATGAAGAAACTAAAAGGATTGAAGAAGAAAAGGGTAAAGATCTCAAACTAGTTAATGAAGAGGAAATTGAGGTAGAGGGTGGAGAGATATTGGGCGAGGATGATCAAGAGTCACATGACTGTACTGGTATGGTGGAGTTTGATAGTGAGTATTCCTCAGATTCTTCATCTAGCAGTGATAGTAGCAGCAGTGACAGTAGCAGGAATGACGATGATGATGAGGAAGTGGAAGAAGGAGAGATCAGGCCTGAAAAGGGCAGGAAGAGTTTCCAGGCTAGAATTTTGGAGGATATGCTGGGCAGCGACGAAGAAGAGGAGGGACCCAAAGGGCCTATTCGGTCGAAGCATGAGCTAGAGGTAATGCCATCTTTAATTTTATCATCTTTTCTCGATATCGGTTGTCATGCAAATATGATTTGTTGGTCCACCCTATTTTTTTCCGCTCACGAGGAGGGTGCTGCATTCCATTCTGTAGAATGAGTATGCCCGACCTTTGTGTATTATCCTGTAAGTGAAATTGTGAATGAATAGTTGACAGTTCGAATGCATACATACTCCGGCCAACTAAATCATACTGTCTTTAAAAAATGGTTTTCTTACTTGACCATTTACTGTCAAAGAGCTATATTGGGACATGTTCTTGAGTTTTATGTTTATGCAAGTCAAGGATGATTGGAATAGGGCCTTAATCTTTGTGTTTCAAATTTATGGATAGTGGCTCACATTCTGTTGTCTGCCACTTTAGTCGCGTTGTAAAACTATATCGACCTATTTTTGTGTGCATGTATGAAGACTGTGGAATATCCGAATCCAGAATCACAGAAATCTACAAACCACTATATTGACCTATTTTCTGTGTGCATGTGGTCAGAACATTGCTTTCAGAGGGGCAAATATGAAATTGGAATGATTTTCTTTTGCTTGGATATTACAGCCCATGACTATGTTGTTTTGGATCAAATGATATCCACAAGATTGTTTATGGACAGATCCAGATCCAGCAGACTATGAAACACATTGCTCATTACCTATTTCCATTTTCCATATCCTGGATCTGCCTATATTATAATTCTTTTTCTCAGAGTCACCTCCAGCTATGGTGTCTGGATGTTGTTTACACATTATTTAGATCAGATTCACATTCTTGCTTTCTGCAGTCTATATTTATACGAGCCACTTCAGCCCCCCACCTTGTATTGACGTCATGGTACCAAGCAGTGTTTTTAAAACCGGAACCGGTGACCGGACCGGTCCACCTAATGAACCGGTTTACCGACCTGAACCGGTCTAACCGGGACTGGTTTGGTCTAAACGAACCGGTTTTAGAAAAATACATTAAATAATTATTTTTTAATGAAAAAAACTATTTTTAAGATTTAAAACCATGATTCCAAGCCAATAGAGACAAAATATGGAAAGATTGCTCATTGATATACCATGTAAAGCCTTAAAGGTGAATATATCAAAATGGCACCAAGTGCAATACATATCATCGACAAAATACATAAGCAATGAGGCTCTAAATGGCCACTAGAGTGCAAAAATAAAGCCTACAAACTATGGGGCCAGTGGCCTACTACAAGACTTCAGTCTAGACTCTACATATATGATAATAGTAATACTATAATAGTGATCAACATTATCACTTGAAGTTGAAAGTTGAAACTTCTCATTAGTCTCAGTCATCATGATCAAACTCAGTTGGTTGAGTCTCGACTCCCAAACTGTGTAGCCACAAACTTCTCTATTGGTTCAGTGACTTGAGTCTCAAACTTCTGAAGGTATTCTGCCCTAATATGCCCTATTATTTCATTTGGTGCTCCACATGGCTTTACATGGCCTCCTATCCCAGCCAAGTGTTGCTTGAACCTGTTAATACCCCCTCCTTGAATGGATTTTTGGCAATATTTGCAGATCATTTTGCCATCAATCGTATCACAATGAGCCCATGTAGTATCTTCGGCTTTTGGAGGCATGATGACTCCCTGGATGGTAGATCATAGAAGTGAGAAGTTTATAACACAAAAAAAAAATTCATGGACAGCAGACTCAAATGAGGAATTATCAAGTGCAAATCCTTACCTGGAAATGCAAACTAGCTCCCTTAGCCTCCTCTTGAAGATGGCAACTCCACTGACAGCTACACACTATCTCCAAAATAGCTCCAACTCCAACTCCAAGATGACTACTTCAGCAAAAACTCCACACTCTCCAAGCTCACAAACAAACTCACAAACACTCCAAATCAGTTGTGTGAGACAAATGAGAGTGAGAGGGGTCTCTTATAGCAAGTGTGAGGGTGTTTTTGGAGGGCAAATACCTTTCCCTCACCCCCAAAACCCCTAAACCACAAAACCGCTGCGCTTTTTGTCATAATTCGGTGGGCTGTCCATAAACCGGCCGGTTTAGGACGGAACCGGCCGGTTTGCTACAAACCGGCCGGTTCCGCCCTAAACCGGCCGGTTTTGACCGGTTAGGGCCAGTTTTTGGGCACATGAGGTATCTAACCGGGTTTTTTAGGCCGGTTTGGACCGGCCAGGCCTCTAACCGGCCGGTTAGACCGGTTACCGGTTTTTGTGGCCGGTTTTTAAAACTATGGTACCAAGCAGTCCCTTTGACCCAGTGTTGTTAAAATCGCGATTTTTTCCCCTTCACGATCAAATCGCGATTTTTACCCATAAAAATCGGCAATTTTTTTTAGCGAGTTTTTCAAAAAATCGCGATTTTTAGCGAAAAAATCGCAGAGGGCGCGGGCAGCGGGCTTTTAATAGGCAAAACACGATTTTTTTTATGTCATTTTGCTGTCTGCGCGCGGAGGAGGAGGAGAAGAGGTGAGGGAGAGGAGCTGAAGGGTTTCCGGCGGATTTGGGAGCGAATCCAAGCGTTTTTAGGAGGAATCCAAGCCAAGATCACCAATTTGTCCGTAAAAAAGGTATGTAGATTAATTTTTTTTTGTTTTGCTTCTATAAAAACTTTGTTTTTCATTGTTTTTAAAGATTTTTTTGAAATTTTTCATTGATTTGGGATGGGTTATTTGTTATGACTATGAGAACCAATTTTTTATTTTTATTTTCTCATTTTTTTTAAACATTGTTTATTTTTTTTGAATTTTCATTGTTTTTTGGCATTTGCCATTGGCATTTGGTTGGGTAACTTGGGTTTGGAAATTGGGATTTTGGAAATAATTAACTTGTAATTTTGTAAATGCTAAATTGTAATTTGTATTATGTAATCCTAAATTCTTATTTCCTAATCCTTATTTTTCCATAGGTTTGCAAATTCAAAATTCAAAAACAAACATGCCAAGGAAATTGGATCCTTTCTGGGAATATGGTGACCCTAAAACTCCGAATGATAGACAAAACTTGTATTGCAAGTTGTGTGGAAAGGAGATATTCGGGGGGGTGTACAGGTTGAAGTTCCACCTTGCACAAATCCCTGGACGTGATGTGGTGCCCTGTCCTAATACAAATGCTGAAATTATCCGAAAAGCCATGAGAGCATTGGGAGAATTAGAGCACTCTAAAGAGGCCAAAGAAGAACTCAAAAGGCAACTAAAAAGGTCAGCTGAAGGAAGTGGGCCAAGTGGCACTGGTTCTACTGCAGCGTCAGTCAATCCGGTAGCTGCATCATCATTTTTTGTTCCTCGAACCACACCTGGTGCACAACCAACTATCGGTTCAATGCTAAAAAGAACTGAAAAACAACAAGCTGACAAGTTGATGACAAAATTTCTCCTCTGGAGTGATATTCCTTTCAGCATTGTAAGGAATAATCCATTTTTCCAACCTACTGTTGATGCTATTGCCAGTGTTGGCTCGGGGTACAAAATCCCTTCTCTTCATGATTTCAGAGGCCGGCTTCTTCAAGATGAAAAGCGTGACTGCACCCAAAGATTGGAGGATTTTAGGGAATCCTGGGCACAAACAGGATGCACTGTTATGTCAGATGGTTGGACTGACCAAAAGGGGAGAACCCTTATAAACTTCTTGGTTAGTTGTCCTAGGGGGACTATGTTTATCAAATCTGTTGATGCAACTCATCAAATCAAAGATGCAAAAACTTTATGTGATTTGCTGGATGTGTTTATTTTGGAGGTGGGTGCAGAAAATGTTGTCCAAGTCATAACGGACAACGCTGCAAATTATGTTGCTGCTGGTAGAATGCTTATGGACAGGCATCCTACTTTATTTTGGACACCTTGTGCTGCCCATTGTATTGATTTGATGTTAGAGGACATAGGGAAAATTCCCTTTGTCAAAGAGACTGTTGACTCATCAAAAAGCATCACAAAATTTATTTACAATCACACATCTGTGCTTAGCTTGATGAGACAATGCACCAACAACAAAGAGTTGGTGCGCCCCGCCATTACACGGTTTGCGACGAGTTTCATATCTCTTCAATCCCTCTTGAAATCTATGTGGGATTTGAAGAGAATGTTTGTTTCAGAGGAGTGGCGTTCTTCGCCAATGAGCCGCAAACCAGAAGGAGAGGCCGTCTGCAGACTTGTTTCATACCAAGAAGACTTCTGGGCGGGAGTGCAGGAGGTGTGCGCTGTCACTGAACCTTTGGTAAAGGTTCTTCGGTTGGTAGATGGTGAGAAGCCCGCAATGGGCTATTTGTATGAAGCCATGGACAGGGCCAAAGAAGCCATTCGGTCCTACTATGATGACAAGGGAGATGATGGGTTCCAGAGACAACTCCTTCTATGGAACGTCATTGATGAGCGATGGAACAACACACTCCATCGTCCCATTCATGCTGCTGGGCTTTTCCTGAACCCTACATTTTCTTATGCATGTGGGTTTGATTTTGATGCTGAGATCATGGATGGATTATTAACCTGTGTCCAGAAGATGGTGAGAACTCCAGAACAACGTATGGAGATCTCTAAACAAATTGAGACGTATAAGATGTCAGGTGGCACATTTGGCTTTGAGATGGCTATCTTTGATAGGACGGTCAAAATGCCAGGTATTTTTTAGTTTGTAACTTTGTACTTTGTAACTTTGTTTCAAATTTCATTGTCTCTTCAAATTCCATTTTTTTCTTATGTTTATTTAAAATTTTATTTGTAATTTTGTTGTAGACGCATGGTGGAAGATGTATGGTGGCAGAGTACCCCTTTTGCAAAAGCTTGCCGTACGCATCCTCAGCCAAACATGCAGCTCCTCGGGATGTGAGCGCAATTGGAGTGTATTTGAAAAAATACACAACAAGAAGCGCAATAGGTTAACAACTTAACACTTAAACATTTAAAATATTGCAAATTTCCAAATAAATTTTTGAATTCATTAAACAATATTTTTTTTTATAATATTAATTATTAATTATTATTTCATGAACTTTGTACAGGTTGGAGTCCCGTAGACTTAATGACATGGTCTATGTCTACTACAATCTTCGATTGTGGGTGAGGCAACTAGACAAGACACCTGATATGGATGCCATCTCATTGGATGGGATTGACACTACTGCTGAATGGAGGGTTGAGACCGAGAGGCCTCTCATGGATCCCACTGAGGATTGGTTAGTGCAGGATGAGGGGGAGGAGGAGGGGGAGGAGGAGGAGGAGCAGGAGCAGGAGCAGGAGCAGGAGCAGGAGGAGGAGGAGGAGGAGTTGGAGGAGCAGGAGGAGGAGGTGACACCGCCTACCCGGGCTACCACTAGAGGACGTGGTCTCTGTCTACCTACAGTAGCTGCTACTTCTACAGCTACTTCTTCAGCTTCTAGAGCACGTCAGACTCCACTGCCATTTCCACCACCACAGGCACCAGCATCTTCATCTAGGGGGAAAGGGAAAGCAGTGACATTTTCTCGCAAGAGGGGCAGAGGAAATCAATAGGATTAGAGTTTTAGACTTTCATTTTATTGTATATGACATTATGACATGATGAGATACATTATCATATTTTTTGTTGATATTTTGAGGCTGAGTTGGGACTCAGGACTTACTATTCAGGACATGATTCAATGTTATGTGTGATTTTAGCGCTAGAAATGATATTAAACATCTTATATATTAGTTTTTTTATCATATTTATGTGTCAATGTATTTATTTTATGTTGTAGATGGTTTAGATATTAAAAAAATTGAAAAAAAATGAAAAAAAATGAATATTTTTGTGCCAAACGATTTTTGCCCTATTTTTTCCGATTTTTTCCGATTTTTTCCGCTTTTTTCCCGGCGCCGATTAAATCCCGATCGCGCTTTTAACAACATAGTGACCTAGGTCACTTGTTGGACATTAATAATATTATCATATCTCTCTTTCACCTACCCTACATTCTGGTTGCACAGAGAGACACTCTACAGCCGGTTGCACAGAGAGACACTCTACAGCCGGTTGCATAGAGAGACACTCTACAGCCCAGTATGAGGGAGATGTTGTAGTGACACATTAGATGAGATGTAGTGACACAGCAGATCAGCAAAATAATAATAATAAAACATGATGTTGGCTCAATTAAAAAAGTAATAAAAAGTAAAAAGTAATAAAAAAAATATAATAAGTGGATTCAATTCGCTATTTTGTAATTTTGTTTCTATTAATAAAATTACAAACAATTTCTTTAGAAAAAAATTGTAATATGCATATAACATTAAAAGAAGCTTAAATAATGACTGTTCATATTCATAACCATGATATTTCAAAGCTTCATGTTTAAATTCGGTTAATAAATAAATGATTAGAAATGGATATTCTATACATAGAGAGATTTGATATTTTTATATAAAAAGATGTGGAATTTATATAAATCATAGTTTTAAAAATTGTCTGGTATAAACCAAAAACTAGTCAAGTCGGTAGAAAAACCCAATTGGAGGGCTAGTTTGTATTGGTTACATATGAAACCAACCGGTTTGGTACCTAATCGGTAGAAACTGGCCCTAGCTGACCGGTTCCAATGCTAACTGGCCTGGTTAGATCTCACATTTGTGGGGAAGTCTGGGACCACTGATGGCACTTTTTAGGTGGTTTTGGAGGAAACCCGAGGTTGTTTTCTTACAAAACAACCCCCCTTGGCCATAAAACCAACCCTCCCCCCCAAAAAAAACCCTAAACCTAAACAAAAAACCCAAGTCAACCCTAACAATGCTAGCAATCAATGGTAATATTAAATTCTTAAAGTGAAAGTGACATTTTCTTTATCTTTCATTTTCATCCTTTTACTTAAATTTTTAACATTATCATGAATTGGCTTAGGGTGTTTGAGAGTGGTTTCGACCTCACTAGATGTAATATGGAGAAACTAGAATTTTAGATCTCACTCAAAATCTAGTAGACTTAACAGTTTTTAGGATATCATGATTTGGGGGATTGCAATGTTTCCATTTGATTTTGTCATGTGTGAGGGTATGGAATTGGTAATGAAGCCCTTTATGTACCTTGAAGTTGTGGCATTGATTGTTGAACTTCGTTGATGTTGGTTGTATTTATTGTTGAAATTGTCTACCATGGCCTTTAAAAAAATGTACCCTACACTTAAAGAGATGAACCCTTCACTCAACCCATAATCATTGGTTAGACATGTTCAACTTTTTCAATTTCCACCATTATAAGGTTGAGCAATTCAAGTTTGAAGACTTTGACCTACATGATGTTTATGTAGCTATTGTTGATGATACCATTTCTAGTAGTGGTGAATCAATAATGAGTTTGATGAGTGATCTTGTTGATCAATGATTTGTGGTAGGCTAGTGGCCTAATAATTTGTAGCATTGTTTTTGGGCTCTAGAGGCCACTTAGAGCTTTATCGATTATGTATTTTGTTGTTGATATGTATTGCACTCTTTGCTATTTTGATAATGTTTACCCTTACATGGTATATAAATGAGAAAACTTTGCATATTTTGTCTCTAATGGTTTGAAATCTTAAAAATAACATTTTTTTCATATTCGGTGTATTGAATCCAGTTCAATTTGGTTTGATTTGGTTCCTGTTCGAATCTTAGTTAGACAGGCAGCCGGTTCAAAACTCGGTTCTGGTTCTTAAAACTATGATATAAATATAATAGTATAGGTAGAATATGATCTCGGATTTTCCATAGTGGTCATATTCGGTGTATTGAATCCAGTTCAATTTGGTTTGATTTGTTTCCTGTTCGAATCTTAGTTAGACAGGCAGCCGGTTCAAAACTCGGTTCTGTTTCTTAAAACTATGATATAAATATAATAGTATAGGTAGAATATGATCTCGGATTTTCCATAGTGATCATTGTAGAGTCTATGTTTCGGATCCGAAAGAGGAGCCATCATCAAAACAAAAAGCCTGGGGAAACTGGAAAGCAAATGCATGGAAAATGATATATGTATGAGAGAGGCAGCTTAATGGACGAGGAGAGAGTGTCGGCACAAAAACCTTCGGATGAGGAAAAGACCTAGAGGATTACTATCTGATCAAAACTAGAATATACTAAGCTGATGGAATAGTTAATAAAATTAATTGATTATTAGTAATACTAATAACAATAAATGGTTAAAGATATTAATGAAAACTTAAGAACCAACATAGAGTCATCTTAACTATGGATCTACCAAGTGCCCGGAGGAATGCAAGCCTTTCCTCAAGTTTTGCACTCAAGCTGAGGTTTGCATCTTGAGAGATTTGATCCTTCTTGACTCTTGGTAAATCTAGAGTTAAGATAGAATAAAGTTGTAAAGCCATAATTGCAGGACTATCTGCTCTTGATACTTCAATGCAAATGCAAAAAATTCACCTCTTTCCTAGAGGTTTCCCTGATCCTAGTCCCTGTGAATTTACATTCTTAAAGCTGGTCTGAAATATAATTTACAGCAGCAAATAGTAGACAATATTTCAGTTCTTTCCAACTCCAATCAACAAGGCAATCCAAGAGAAAAGATACCCAATGTTTGCCAACAAGTTTTAACCCTCTAGGGCAATCTTATCATGCATAAACTGGAACTGAAATTCACTTTATGACATCAGTAATTACAGCAGTAAATCGGCCCTAATATCTTCAATATCAATATTATTACTCTTAACAATTTCAGGCTTATGTCAATTCAACGAGAAATATAAGTGCTGGAAATTATCATACTAGAAAGACAATGATAACTGAAAGTGAAATTTGCACGAAGACAATTTTGGACAGCTGAAGCATCATATATATAAATGTAAGAGATGAAGTTCAAGTACATACTGTTAGCTTTAGTTGCACTGATACAACCTTTTAAGCTCTCCAAAACACTAGCCAAGGAACAACATGAAAAACCTAGCTTCACTAAGTATCTTTCACAAGCTAGTTTCAACATAAGCAGATCTCCTTGGATCCTAGCAAGATGTCCTTTGTCCTTTTCTTCTCAAAGAAGTACAACTCTAGTGTTTATCATTAAACCCTAACTCCTTTCATCCTTAAGGTAGAAATCCTAACCCTAGACTTCAAGAATGCCCAAGAAACCCTAGCACTCCAAGACAAGAGAGATAAAGATAAAGTACAACAAAGAATGAACAAGAGAGAGACTAAAGCACTCTTCTTCTCTCATCTCTAAACAAAAGATGATGATAATAGAAATGAAAGCACTCTCTCCTTCTTCTTTATATGAGAATGGGCCTAAACCCTTACAAGTGACCTACTACAAATAAGTAGGCCCACACATGTGAAGTAAGTGACACATGTCAAGCTCCAAGGTGATGACGATCCTCAAGCAAGGTTCAAATGAAAGGGCACTCCTCCAAGGGCTCCAATGCTTCATTGTCCCTCCAGGTCAATGTGTTATACTTGTGTCCACCCACTTACATGTCCACACCCACAAATCAAGCCAGCATAATTCAAGCACAACACTCCATGTAAGTGATCTAAGTAACCCCATGTTGTTTAAGGTTCAACACCCTTCTCTGGAATGCAAAAGGATCCTCCTCCAATGTAGGGTGTTCTCCAAGTAAGCAACCTCTCTATGTCACCAAGCTATCCAAAGATCTCCAACTCTCTGAGGAAGAATGCTCATCAAGTATCCATATGAGGTCTAGCAACCAATGAGTAAGCTACCTCCAATGTGCAAGTGTATCACGAATCAATTAAAGGCTAAGCATGCTCCATGCACTCAATGAACCCACGTTGTGCAAACACTTGGAGTTACCTCGAAAGCTAACAATAATGTGGGCAGAAAGGGAGAATGCCATTACCAAGCATTCCAACATATCGTTTTGAGCACCAAAAGTTAACACCTTAGGCTATCATTTATTGTTGATGAAGATGCAACCTTATGAATTGTGCATTGTAGGCAACTTCAAGGAACATTTTATAAATCAAATATGTTGTGAATGGGGTGAATAAATTAATTGGTGGTTGCAAAATATGTTTCTCACTTATCAAAATTGTAGATTATTTTGTCATCAGTTTACTTGATGGGCTAGAAACACACTTGGTTGGGTCCACAAGCACATGGAACTGCAATTAATAATTTATACACAAGCCCGCATAACCAATACAATGTAATGTTGAAGCTGCATAAGCAAGATAGTTATTACTCTCTTTGTTTTTCATTACCCATTTTCATCATTTTCAAAACATTTTCAATCTCTTTAATCACCATAGCTCTTCACAAACTTCATAATAGGAAAAGGGAAGTGGGACTGATTAAGACATATTATAGGATTGGCTCTTTACCATTAAGATGATATTCTTAATACCCCGTTGCCACCAAGAGGACAAACAATGGTTACAAGAATCAAGGACATGGTGAACAATAAAGAGATTTAGAAATTGTTGCTAAGTTTGTTGAATACCATTCAATTGAATTACAATTGCAATAGAAGGGTGTTAACCATGGAAATGTGTGATTTATTTTATTACCTGCTTATGAAGAAGCATGTCAAGAAAAGAATAAACAAGAATATTTTGAGATGATTTTGTCACTTTACCTTTGGTCCTCTATATTATGTAGACTAGATCAAGCAATAAGGGAAAGCAAGTGACCTTAAAGATCAAATTATCAATTGTCAAAATAATATTTATGCTTCTTGATCAAAGAGGTAAACTATATTATGAACGGGTTGGAAAGACAATGCAAACCTAGAAGGTATCATCTCAAATTCCTTCTTTGTGGCAAAGGTGATTCTACATCTATGTTAAGTTGTCATCTTAGGGCTAGATATATTCCAAATTATTTTGGTGTCAAATGCGAACACAATCATAATATTATACCATCCAAGAGAAAAAGTTTAGTTGTTTAACTGATGGTTTCTGTGACAATAATCGATGCCAAACAGATACTGGTCTCACCTACTTTGCTTAAGCCACATCGTGATCCCTCATTACAGGGGCATTTTCTCATATCCAAAATCACTGTTTGGCAAGGTGTCTGCTATTCCAATATAATTCTATTTTCCATATGCCCATTTACAAGGACCTCTTTATGAATGCTTGAAGGAGGAGGGTCAACAAAAGTTTTAGGAAGGGAATTATTTTTTTCACTTCAAGGTAGTCTGCTATGTCAAGTGTGAAGTTGGTATGTATAGTTCTACTTTATGCAAAATGTTGATTTTGTGCTTATGATCTATTTTTAGGTGCTAATGAAAACCCATGATAATAACATCAACATGAGAAAATTTTGGATATTATACATATCTGTGCCATCCTGTTCACTACTAGAAGTGCAAGATGCTAAAGAGAACCCATGTAGGTAGTGCCATCACAATATTACTTGAGTCTACACATATCTATGACATTGTGTCGACCATTAGAAGCGCAATGTATCTAAGAGAAGTGTTGCACATATTGTGATAATATCAGAATTATCATGATATTATTGCCAAACTGCCCCTTGTTGATATTATCGCCATAACTTATCGTGATAGTTTCCTTGTTTTGATTTTATCGCGATAATTTAGATAATTATTGTGATAATTTTGAAATTATAGTCTCGTTTTTACCAATTTCAACTTACTACTATTTTTTTTTTTCAACCCTAATTTTTAAAGAGTGAGTTAGGATATTGAGCTATGAGGATACTCTGCCTATTTCCATTAAGAAAACAAGGGGAAATCTATTATTTTCATTTCCCAAGATTCATCCTTTTACTTAAATTTTTAACATTACCATTAATTGAATCAAGATGTTTGAGAGTGGTGGTTTTGACCTCATTGGATTTCATATGGAGAAGATGGAATTTTAGACCTAATCAAATTCCAACAGTCTTAACAATTTTTAGGATTTCAAGATTGTTGGAATTGCAATGTTTCTACTAGATTTTGTGATGTACAAGGGTATCAAAGTAACATTTAATCATGATCAACAAGCCGTCTATGCACCTCGATGTTGGTGGCATTGACTGTTGATTTCTAAATTCACAACCTTAGTAAAAATGTACACTTTGTTGAAAAGTAGCGAAGGAATGGATTCCTTGATCTGTGCCTTGATTCAAGGAATCGATTTGGAGATCTTCTTAGTCATGTCATGAGGAGGAGTTCAAGAAGCAGTTTGACTAGTGTGATTTTGTGGAGGATGAGTTATCTATCCTCTAGTTTGAGTTAAATTGGGAACTAAAAGCTTAAGTGGAGATAACCTCCTAAATCTTAGGAGTATCCATACTTCCAGTGAACTAAGTATGTTGATTTTTGTTAACTAGAAAAGCTCTAGTTCAACTCCTAATTTATAGAACTCACTAAACATAGCCTAATTGAAAAGCTTATAAGGAGATCGAAGGCACAAATTGATCTTCAATTCTTGAGCATGAGTTTGTGAGCAAGGGAGCTTGTGAGAGGAATGCGCCAAGAGATTTTTTTCTTGTGCGGATTATTGCAGGGGAATTATTCTTGAGAAGTGCGTTGAAAAATAGGAGGAAATTCCTATTTTCTAGGAGTTGGGAATGTGCTAGGAAATAGGGACATCTTTCCTTAGGAATACACATAGATTTAGGAGCTCAGGTTTGCATTGTTTTTGAGAAGCATATCAACATTCTAGCAGGGGTTTCAAGCCTAGTTTAAGGTAGATAGAATATTGTTTTTTCTGATTGAGACAAGGTGATTGTAAGAGATTTGTAGCTTATTCTTCTTCAGTAAAATCCTGAAGCAAGTGAGGGTTTTCCCTGTTGGGTTCCCTAGAAAAATTGTGTTTTATTGTGTGAATTTGTGCAACTATTTTTGTTTCTATTCCCCTGCTATTTGGTAGAGAAATTCTGTGATTGTGTGAAAAAAGTTGTTTTCAGATTGTTCATACTAACAGAGCAAAAATTTCCTGGAAATTCTACATGGTATCAGAGCTGTGAATAGGAATTGATCACGCACATAGTCTTCAAGTTTGCAAGATGACAAGTCACATAGGATTGAGAGAGTAGGATAGATTGGATGGCTCCTCAAAATTTGGTGTTGGAAGGTCCTCATATAGTTTTTGTTGGATGAGTTTGGGTTGAAAGAATTTGTTGAGAAAGGTGTTGAAGAACCTTCAAATCCAGACGAGTTGAGGCTCTTCCAAAGAGAGATGGCCAAGGCTAAGAGAATGATCTTGGATAGACTTTGGGATCATATAGTTGCTTGCAGATAAAGACACAACTAAGGACATGTGGGATGCCTTAGTCAAGCTATACCAAAATTCTTCAGAGAATCGGAAGACGGTCCTCCAAGAAAAGTCGGGACAACCAAGATGCACAAGGGTGAGAGTGTCATTGCCTATCTTACCAGAGTTCAAGAAGTCCGTGATGAGCTAAGCGTTGTTGGAGAGAAACCCATAGACACAAAGTTAGTGCATATGGATCTGAATGGATTTACCAAAGATTGGCATACTTTTGTCCAGAGTATTATTGGACGAGATAAGTTGTCAGATTAGGAATGTCTATGGAGTGACTTCATCCAGGTGGAGTTAAGGCTTGGGCTAGTTGAGACTTCTAGCAACAATGGCAAGGGTTCCAAGGTTGGGAAGGAGGAGGAGAATCTTGCTCTTGCAGGTAGAGTCAAAGGCGAGAGAGTCAAAGTGAAGAGCATGAACAATCAAAAGGGTGACAAGAAGAAGATAGATTTGAGTAAGATCAAATGCTTCCATTTCCATACCTTTGGACGCTATGCTTCCAAGTGTCCTAATTGGAAGAAGAAGGGGTCTAATAAGGAGCATGTAGTTGCACCAACTGAGGTAGATGAGTTTGCATCTTAGCTTGAGAAGGACTTCTCATTGATAGCTTGCATGGCAATCTCAGTAGGGAGCAATACGTGGTATATTGATTCAGGAGCCTCTTTCCATATGACTGGAAATCGAGAGTACTTCAGCTAGCTAGATGAGAAGGACATGTTGGTGAATATCGAGCTTGGAGATAATGGCAAGTATGCTACAAGGGGGTTGGTACTGTAATGCACCAGAGGAATTTTTGCGTTATCTTACCCTAAGGTTTCCATATAATAGGCAACAAAGTATAAATAACACTGCACTTAGGCTCAGAAATTACTAACTGTAATTGCACTACTATGATACAACTGAATAAATGCAATACATCCAATATACCAGTACAATGCTTTAACTAATTAACATAGTACTAAATAACTAGTTAACATAGTACTTCACAAAAATGTATAGTTCAAAACCAATGCCCAAAATTGATTCAATTCCAATCCACTGATTCAATATTCCAACTGTAACTACACCATGCACCACATTACTACTAGACAATCCACTGTAAACAATTATAATTCAAGTGCTTATGCCGCTATTGCTATTTCTTATTGGCCTACTTTGATGCTTCTGTTTAGGAGGCTGACCACACAAATTGTTGACTAAGCCTTCGCTCTCCTGTATAAGAGCCTCTCCACTGCGGTTGACTTACTGAGACCAACCCCTTGCTTTAACAACCCTTATTGTACCCGCTGCTTTAGAACGATGATACAAGAGCTCATTGCCTATACAAGGTTTGCATAATCGACCCTCGCTGAACCACAACAAATCTCGCTGCACCACACAGGAATCTCTGACAGGTTTCGCTTCCAAAAAGAAACCTTGATACACCTTCGTTGCCATAGATGGCCTACTCGCTATCCAGGAGAACTCAAACCGTCCTCAAAGAAACTTCGCTGTCTAAGAACCAAACCTCACTTGTCACAGGAGTTAGGACTCGGGCCTATTCATGATGGAAACAAAATTTCATCCTTAGATTTAGTTATTATAGGGAAGAAATCATTGTCCTGTAGCAAACGTCCAAGAACAAAGTTAAGGATGCACAGAACCTTGCTAGCCTATCTTCTATGCCCTAAACACAAATCCGAGTTTAGTAGGAGATACACTGTCTTCCAAATGAGTGAGCTTGTGCCAAAACAAGGAGTAAATAGAATTTTCTTGTGCCAAACGAAGAGCAAGCCTTAGCCCCAATAGAAAACAGTAATCTTGTGCCCAAGAGAAAAAGAGATCAATCCAACCAAAATTTCATTCCGTTTACAAAAGTATTCCTGTGCCCAAAACAAGAGAGAGAAGTGGAAGGATGTCAATTAGGGTGGAATCTTTCACCACTGAAATTGGCAAGGAAAAAGGGGTCTAAACCCGTAGAGCTAATGCTCAAAACAAAATGATATGATCCACCATGATGCTCTAAAATGAATCCAAGCCTTCTTTATTTATAGACTTCCTTGAGGGGTTTCACTTTCTTAATTGGTTGAGTGTCTCTTACTCGAAGCCCCAGATTTGGGTTTTTTTCGCCCAACTTACCCAAAACTTGCCTAATAATGGGGGTTTATCCCCTTTTTGAAGGACTATAGCCTATGGGGACAAATAAACTATCACAGTCCCCTTGCTCGAAATTGTTTGCCCTTAAGCAATTGCAAATTCAGGTGCTGCAGAATTCGTTCTCCTTCCCATGTCACATCCTCCTCCTGTAAATTCTTCCATCTGATGAGGTACTCCTAAATTACTCTTCCCCTTCACTTCTTTTGTCGGACTACCATGATCATTTCTAGAATCAATTCCAATTGTCCCTCTACATCTAATGGTGGCAGCTCCACAGAAGTGGTGACTTGCTGGCCTACAACCTTCTTGAGGCACGATACATGGAATACATTGTGGATTCTGCTATCACTCACTAGTTCCCTCTTAATCTAATGGTGGCTAGCTCCATAAAAGTGGTGACTTGTTGGCCTACAAGCTTCTTAAGGCACGATACATGGAATACATTGTGGATTCTGCGATCACTTGCTAGTTCCAACTCATATGACAGTTCACCCACTCTTTAGATAATTTGTAAGGTCGATCAAACCTTGGCTTCAGCTTCTCTGCCTCGTTTTTCTTGAGTGTAGATTGTCGATAAGGTTGCAATCATAGGAAAATGAGATCCCCAATCTCAAAACTGCACTTTGTTTCGTGCTGATCTGCATACATCTTTTGCCGATTATGAGCAACCTAAATATTCTCCTTGAGGACCCTAAAATTGTCCTGACTCTCTTGTATCCAATCCTTTGCAAGGGGTGCCTTGTTGTCTTCGAAGATTCTATCGATGGAGGGTGCATCGTACCCATATAGAGCATTGAAGGGTGTCATTCCTATGGATAGGTGGTAGGTGGTGTTGTAGCAATGTTCCCCAAGGTACAACCACTTGATCCATGCCTTTTGCTGACCTGTCACATAGTTACGCAAGTACCCTTCAATCTACTTATTCACAATTTTCGTTTGACCCTCTGTTTGCGGGTGGTAGCTAGTGCTAGGGGTCAATTCAGTTCCAAATAGTCTAAAAAACTCCTGCCAAAATGCGCCCATAAATCTACTATCACGATTGTTGACTATGTTCTTTGGCAACCCATGTAGTTTGAAGACTTCTTTGAAGAAGAGTGTTGCCACTTGTTTGGCAGAGTAATTTGTTGAGATAATAAAGAAATGTGCGAATTTAGTCAATATGTCCACCACTGTGTATATTCAATCCTTTCCTTGTGCTTTGGGTAGTCCTGTGATAAAATCCATCGATATGCTTTCCCATTTCTGTTTGGGAATGGGCAGAGGTTGGAGGAGACCTGTAGGAGGTGTATGCTCAACCTTATTTTGTTGACATGTCATGCATTCCCTGACGTATTTCATCACATCTTCTTTGAGTCCCTTCCTTGAGAATCACTCTCGGATTTGTCGGTATGTCTTGAAGAACCCCTGGTGTTTGATTGAAGGAGTATCATGTGCAACCTTCATAATTTTTTCCTTTAGATTCAGGCACCCGATATATCCTATCTTTATAGTAGATGACGTCATCGATTATTTTGTACTTGTCATCCTGGATAATCCTGTTGAAAAGCGTGCAAGCAAATTGGTTCTTAGCATATTCGACAGAGAGGTGCGCCTTCCAATCTTCCGTGAGCTCCATGAGGGTGCAAGTTGTTGGTTTCCTGGAGAGTGCATCGACCACCACGTTTTTCTTCCCTTTCACATATTCAATGTCAAAATTGTAAGCTTGAATTTTGCTTACCCATTTCCGCTGACGTTCATTCAGGTCCCTTTGTCCCAAGAAATGTTGTAGATTGTTGTGGTCTGTCTTGACTACAAACCTATTACCCACTAGATACTGTTTGAACTTTGCCAATGCGTGCATGATGGCCAACATTTCTTTGTCATATATGGAGTAAAGCCTTTCTGTATCTTCTAGCTTCCGACTTTCGAATGTGATCAGATGACCTTTCTGCATTATGATGACTCCTATTCCTTCTCTGGACGCATTGCACTCTAATATAAATGGTTGGCCAAATATAGAAAGGGCTAGTATTGAACACAAGCTCATTATTTCTTTGAGCTTGTTGAATGCTTTGTCAGCGACTTCCATCCACCTGAATGCCCCCTTTTTTGTCAAATTTGTCAGGGGCACACTTAACTGGGAGAACCCCTTAATGAATCGTCGATAATAGCTGTAGAGCCCAAGAAACCCTTGTAACTTTGTTGGTGTCTTAGGTGTAGGCCAATCCACTATTGCTTGGATCTTCACTGGACCTGTACCCCCCCCGTGCACTAATCATATGCCGTAAATAAAGAATCTCTGTCAACCCAAACTTACATTTTGATGCTTTGGCATAAAGGGAATGTTCCCGCATGATGCTCAAAATTAGATCCACGTGTCTCAAATGATCGTCCCACATTTTATTGTATGTAAGGAGGTCAACAAAGAATACCAACAAAAACTTCCTTAACTACTTGTTGAAAATGCTATACATGCATGAGTGGAATGTGGCGGGGGAGTTGGTTAGTCCAAATGGCATGACCAGAAATTCAAAGTGTCCATAGTGGCAACGAAACGCTGTTTTGGGCACATCTTCCTCCTGAACTTGAATTTGGTGGTACTTGGACTGTAGGTCGATCTTTGAGAAATATGCTGCTCCATGTAGTTCATCCAGTAATTTGTCAGTTCGAGGAATGTGGGGTACCTGTTTTCAATGGTATTCTTATTAAGTGCCTGGTAGTCAATGCACATTCTCCATGTGCCATCTTCTTCTTCACCAAAACCACAGATGATGCAAATGGGCTTGACCTAGGTCGAATATGTCCCATAGCCAACAATTTCTGGATGGTCTTTTCTATCTCGTCCTTGAACTTCTTCAGATGCCGATATGGTGTGGTTATCAGTGGTTTGGTTCCTTCCTCCAACTTGATAGCGTGCTCAAACCCTCTTTTGGGTGGAAATCTTGGGGGAGTGTCGTCAAACATCTGGCTGTGTTTGTCCAACACTTGTTGAATCTTTGTTGCTTACTACGATTTTTCCTCCCTATGGGATTTTTGACTTATGATCCTGCAGTTTGCTGCATAAGCTATATTACCATGCTTGAATATTGCTTCCATTTTTCTAGCTGAGACAACCCGTGGACCGCCATTTTCCATGCCCCTCAAGACTACCTTGCTGCCATTTGGAGCTTTAAACTCCATTTCCAGAGCTTGGTAATCCATAGTGTGTCTTCCCAATGAATATAGCCATTGAACCCCCAAAACCATATTGAGATCAGCCAGATCAATCACATAAAAATCACTAGTAAAAGTATAATTACCAAGGGTCACACTCAAACCTGGAATGATTCGGGTGCAGTCCAAGTTGTACCCGTTCACAACTATCACATCAAGGCCTTCAAATTCCTTTGTAGGGAGTCCTCTCCTAGCTACGAGTGTTGCATCGATAAAATTGTGTGTGGCTCCTCTGTCTATTAGTGTGGTGATACATTGCCCTTTAATACTTGGGTTTGGGGTCGGGATTTTTTTTCTTCCGCTGGTCTGCTCTTCTGCTTTCTCTTCTTCTTGAGGTAGCTCTTTCTTAGGATTGTCAGGTTCCTCTTCTTTAGCTTCCCTTTGCGGTGGTCCTTCTTCAGCTGGTGTATTTGATTCTTCTTCCTCTTCCTCATCATCGGATGCGACTTCCACATAGTGAATTTCCCCCTTTCCCATACAACGATGCCCTGGTTCTCATGGGTCCCTACATGTGAAGCATGGTTTTTTTTCGTTTGAGCTCGTTTTGGGTTGCATTGTCTAACATGTCTCTTTGGTTCCCTTCTCGTTGGGGAGGCATTCTTTCTCTATCCCTTGGGAAAATGGAAGGTTTGGTTGGGGCCTTAGATGTTGTAGATGCGTTGCTCATATTCTGAGCTTTTTTCAATACTTCTTGGAAAGTGGATGCATTAAACGCCCTAACCCAACCTTGTAGTGGTTCAGGGAACACTTATATGAAGAGCGTGATTATCCTCTCTTCCAATATGTCTGTTACCATTACTGCGATCCGCTCAAATTCGACAATGAAATCTTTTGGTGACCCTGTTTGTTTGATCATGGCTAATTCCTTAAAATGGATGTCTGGGTGCCTTCGGTCAAACCTATCTATCAAGTGTTGTGTAAATTCTTCATAAGAGACAATATTGGCATGCCTCAAAGTGACTAAACCATGGTACCACCATTCATGAGCATTTCTTTCCAGACGTAGTGTGGCAAATTCAATAGCATCAGTCTCCGCATTGGGCTGAGCCTGAAATAGGTATCCAGGTTCTGCACCATACTCGTGCTGAACATTTAGACGATCCATCAAATGAAGGTAAAGGGAGTTTACTTACCTTGCGTGCTAGCTCTCCATTGAGCTGTCCTTGGGGTCTATTCTGGTACCAGAAGTTACTGTACTCAGTTGAAGGACATAGCTGCTCGAGTATTCTTCTCCAATCTTGCATAGTCCTGAGCATAATTATTAAGGAGTTGATTGGGCTTAATTGCTTCCTGACCTGTTGGTACTTGATTGTCTGTAAATTGTGGTAGAAGTGGCTGGCTACCCTTTTTGCTGTGGAGTTGGTTGTTAGGTAGAACAAGATTATGGTTCCCACTTCCTTCTGTTGCAGTCCTGTTGGGGGCAGTGAATTAGGCTGGCCGGTGAGGTGAGCGATCAACATTGCGATTTGTTGCTACCCTTGGGTCAAAACCTGGGCTATTTGCTGCTGCCCTTGAATCATCTGCTGTCCTTGCTGGTGCAACTGTTGATGCATTTGCTGCTGTCCCTGTATCAATTCTTGGAGCAAAAATACCAGGGTCATGTTCTACTCTATCTTCCATAGTGGAACGGTGTATATTCCTCCTTACAGTGACGTTGCTGGTGTCTTCAGGAGGCATAAACTTTCATTTACTCACAAGCTGGCAGGATGCTTGTGCTCTGATACCACTGTAATGAACTAGGGAATTTTTGCGTTATCTTTCCCTAAGGTTTCCATATAATAGGTAATAAAGTATAAATAACACTGCACTTAGGCCCAAAAATTTTGAACTGTAATCACACTGCTATGATATAACTGAATAAATGCAATACAACCAATATACCAGTACAATGCTTTAACTATTAACATAGTACTTCACAATAGTGTATAGTTCATAACCAATGCCCAAAACTGATTCAATTCCAATCCACTGATTCAATATTCCAACCATAACAACACCATGCAGCACATTACTACTCGACAGTCCACTGAAAACAATTATAATTCAACTGCTTATGTCACTATTGTTATCTCTTATTGGCCTACTTTGATGCTCCTATTTAGGAGCCGACCACACAAACTGTTGACTAAGCCTTTGCTGTCCTGTAGGAGATCAACCTCTTGCTTTAGCAACCCTTATTGTACCTGCTGCTTCAGAATGATGATACAAGAGCTTGCTGCCTGTACAAGGTTTGCATAACCGACCCTCGTTGAACCAACAATAACTCTTGCTGCACCACATATGCCTCTCTTACAGGTTTCACTTCCAAAAACACACCTTGCTGCAGCTTTGCTGCCACATATGGCCTCCTTGCTTTCCAGGAGAACTTAAACCCTCCTTAAAGAAACTTTGTTGTCTAAGAACCAGACATCGCTTGTCATAGGAGTTGGGACTCGGGCCTGTTTATGATCGAGCCGAAATTTTGTCCTTAGATTCGGTTATTACAGGGGAGAACTTACGTCCAAGAACAAATTTAAGGATGCACCTAACCTTGCTGCCATGTCTTCTATGCCCTAAACACAAATCCGAGTTCAACAGGAGATACCCTATCTTCCAGATGAGTGAGCTTGTGCCAAAACAAGGAGTAAACACAATTTTCTTGTGCCAAACGAAGAGCCTTAGCCCCAATAGAAAATAATAATCCCGTGCCTACAGAGGTATTCTTGTGCCCAAAACAAGAGAGAGAAGTGGAAGGATGTCAACTAGCGTGGAATCTTTCACCACCGAAATTGACAAGGAAAAAGGGGTCTAAACCCTCAAAATTAGTGCTCAAAACAAAATGAGATGATCCATCATGATGCTCTAAAATGAATCCAAGCCTCCTTTATTTATAGACTTCTTGAGGGGTTTCACTTTCTTAATTGGTTGAGTGTGTCTTACTTAAAGCCCTAGATTTGGATTTTTTCGCCCAACTTACCCAAAACTTGCCCAACAATGGGGTTATGGGGTTTTATCCCGTTTTGAAGGACTATAGCCCATTGGTCCTCAATTCGTTGAGGACATCACAGGTACTATTAGCTTTGAGAGGGAGGGAGTCAGGTAATACTCTTCATCACAAAGATGTTCTCTATGTTCCAGGGTTGAAGAAGAACTTGGTTTCAGTAGATATCCTTGAGGATAATGGATATGATGTCATCGTCAACAGAGGTAAGGATTACCTCCAACACTTGGCTTCTAGATGTAAGAAGCAGATAGGTGTGAGGGTGAAAAACCTCTACAAGTTGCATGTAGAGACTGATGCAGCCTTGAGCAACAAGGCAAGATGTGTAGATGTAGGTGAACTTTGGCACATGCGCATGGGACACTTGGATCATGGGGTGTTGAAGATTCTTCAACAGATTGCCACATGATTACTAGCAAAAGGTCTTTACAAGAGTGGAGTGTGCAAGGGACGCAGGCTTGGCAAATATGCCAAGTCTTCCTTCCATGGTTAGGATAGTAGAGCCAAACGTAGTTTGGAGATGGTACATTCAGATGTGTGCGAGCACTTCTCTTCTCCATCACTGATGAGACACAGGTATTATGTTATGCTCATTGGTGATTTTTGTCGGAAAACTTGGATTTGTTTTATGAGAAAGAAAGATGAGGTCTTAGATAGGTTCATGGAGTTTAAGGCCTTGGTAGAGAAGCAAACCAGGAAGAAAATCAAGGCAATGAGAAACTATAATGGTGGAGAATATATCTCCAATGCCTTCAAGGGTTTTTGTGCCAAGGAAGTGTTAGACATTGGATAAACCAACGCTTCCCATGTGTTTCGCGACATGGACTTAACCGCCTCTCGTGGATCCTTATCTTTGGCGATATGATCGTTGATTAACACTTGCGGGTTTTGGTCTAACAATAATCGTGATTCCCAACAAGTGGTATTAGAGCATAGGTTACGAGTTCGATACACACTCGACTCCCGTTGGGGGTGAGATTATTGGACATTGAATAAACCAATGCTCCCTGTGTTTTTCGCGACATGGACTAACCACCTCTTGTGGATCCTTATGTCTTGCGATGCGATCATTGACTAACACCTGTGGGTTTTGGTCTAACGACAATCGTGATTCCCAGCAGGAAGGTATTAGGAGGGAGTTGATATCACCTCATAACCCTCAATAGAATGGCTTGGCTAAGACGAAGAACAAGAGTATTGTTGGAGCAACTAGAGCTATGTTGCATGATTAGGATCTGCTAGGTTCTTGTGGGAAAAAGCATGCGACACTGTAATATTTATGTAGGAAAGGTGTCAACACAGGGTGCTTGGACGAGCTACATCAAAGGAGGTCTTCAAAGGCAAGAAGCTTGATGTTTCACACTTCTGGATCTTTGGCACAAAGGTCTACTGTCATGTGTCAAAAGATAACAGGAAGAAGTTGGATGCCACAACAAAGAAGGGTATCTTTGTGGGGTATAGTGAGACATCTAAGGCATAGATGATGTATCTTCCAGGATCTAGGACAACAATTCTTAGGAGAGATGTAGGATTCCAGGAGGATTAGGGTTTGAGAGTTACCTTAGAGCATGAGCAGATTGCAATACTTGAGGAGGAGCTACTCGTTCAAACAAGAGGCACAACCAACACCTTAGAGTCAACCACAACCACAGTCCAGTGGCAAGAGGGTAGCGCAACAGGATTTGCAGCAGGATGAGGAGGGACAAGCCAAGTCAAGAGCAAATAGATCAGCCAAAGCCACCCACCGCAGGGAGGAAGATGGCCAAGTGGGCCAAGAGGTTGATTTAGGAGGCTTAGGAGCAGGTCGAGACTCCTAGCACCATGTTTAGGCAGAGTAAAGAGGAAGATGGCCAAGTGGGTCGAGAGGTTGATTCAGGAGGCTTAGGAGCAGGTCAAGACTCCTAGCACCATGTTTAGGCAGAGTAAACAACCAAAGAGGTACACAGGTTATATGGCACTGATGACAGAGTTGGTGGACACTGAGCCTTCTTCTTATGAGGAGGTAGCTTCTTAGTAGGTTTGGCAGGATGCTATGGTGGAGGAGTATTCCTCTATCATGAAGAATGATGTCTGGGAGGTTGTTCCACGACCTGAATGGAAATCAATAGTTGGATCCAAATGGGTGTACAAGTTGAAACATGGAGTAGATGGGAGTGTGGAGAAGTTCAAGGCCAGGTTTGTGGCCAAGGGCTTCTCATAGATTGTGGGCATAGACTACGAGGAGATTTTTCCCCCAGTAGAACAATATGCATCCATCAAGACTATTTTGGCACTTGTAGCACAGATGGGGTGGAAGATCCATTGGATGGACGTGAATGCAACCTTCCTCAATGGAGTCGTTGAGGAGGGGATCTATATAGAGCAGCGAGAGGGGTTTGAGCAGTTCAGGAGAGACACACATGTGCGCAAGCTTAAGAAAGCTCGTTATGGCTTAAGCAGGCTTCAGGAGCGTGGTACACTCAAATTGAAAACTACCTTCGAGGATTGGGCTTCATTGAGAGTGAGGCAGATGCCAACCTGTACTACATCGTGGTTGGAGGGCTTCCACTCGTTCTAGTTCTCTATGTTGGCGACCTTATGTTAACTGGAGATGAGAGCTTGATCTAGGATTACAAGGAGGACCTTGCAAAGGAGTTTGAGATGAAGGATATGGGGCTTATGCACTATTTGCATGGCTTGGAGGTTTGGCAGGGTGATGATGAGATCTTAGTGAGATAAGGCAAGTACATAATAAAGATTATCCGGAGATTTCATATGCAGGATTGCAAGCCTATAGCCACACCTCTAGTCACAAATTGGAGGAAGTGGATGCTACTACAACGGAGCGTGTAGATCCTACAATATACATGCAGCGCATCTGGTCGTTGATGTACTTGGTCAACACACGACTTGATATTTGTTTTGCAATCAACCAACTGAGTCAATTCATGGTTGAACCAACCAGAGTGCATTGGGTTGCTACAAAGCGTGTGTTGAGATACCTCAGAGGCATAACAAGCTATGGATTGTGGTATAGACAAGTTGATGGAGTGAGGCTTGAGGGCTTCACAAATGCAGATTGGGCAGGGAGCTCCACAGACAGGAAGAGTACTTTAGGTGGCATCTTCAACATTGGTCAATTGCAGTTTCTTGGTACAACAGGAAGCAGAGATCAGTTGCACTTAGTTCAGTAAAGGCTGAGTACATGGCTGCTAGTCAGGCAACTTGCGAGGCTATTTGGATGAGGAAGTTACTTGTGGGACTTTTCAGACAAAGGATGGAGCCTACCATGATACATTGTGATAATCATAGTTGCATTAAGCTCTCTGAGAACCTAGTGTTTCATGATTGCTCAAAGCATATTGAGATCTGGTATCACCATCTTAGAGATTGCGTGCAGAAGGGGATAGTCAAGCTATCGTACATTCCAACAGTGGAGCAAACAACAAACATTTTGACCAAGGCATTGGTAAGAGGTAGTTTTGGCCATCACAAAGATAAGTTGGGAGTTGTACAAAATCCCTTCCTCGCTAACAAGGAGTGTTGAAAAGTAGCGAAGGAATGGATTCCTTGATTCAAGGAATCGATTTGGAGATCTTCTTAGTCATGTACGAGTTCTAGTGATGAGGATGAGTTCAAGAAGCAATTTGACTACTGCGTGTTTGTGGAGGATGAGTTATCTGTCCTCTAGTGCGAGTTAAATTGGGAACTGAAAGCTTAAGTGGAGTTAGCCTCCTAAATTTTAGGAGGATCCAATTAACTAAGTGTGTTGACTTTTGTTAACTAGAAAAGCTCTAGTTCAACTCCTAATTTAGAAAACTCATTAAACATAGCCTAATCAAAAAGCTTATAAGGAGATCAAAGGCACACAATTGATCACCAATTCTTGAGCACGAGTTTGTAAAAGGGATGAGCCAAGATATTTTTTTCTTGTGCGAAGTATTGGAGGGTAATTGTTCTTGAGAAGTGCATTGAAAAATAGGAAGAAATTCCTACTTTTTAGAAGTTGGGAATGTTCTAGGAAATAGGGGCATGCTTCCAAAGGAATGCACATTGATTCAGGAGCTCAGGTTTGCATAGTTTTCGAGAAGCAGATCAACATTCTAGCAGGTGTTTCAAGCCTAGTTTAAGGCAGACAAAATATTGTTTTTCTGATTGAGACAAGTTGATTGTAAGAGATCTGTAGCTTATTCTTTTTTCGATAAAATTTTGAAGCCACCGAGGGTTTTCCCTGTTGGGTTCCCTAGAAAAATTGTATGAATTTGTGCAACTATTTCTGTTTCTATTCTACTGCTATTTGGTAGAGAAATTCTGTGATTGTGTGAAAAGAAAAAAATGTTTTCAGATTGTTCATACTAGCAGAGCAAAATTTCGTGGAAATTCCATACACTTCACTCAAGCAAAATCATTGATTAGGATGCTAATCTTTTTCTATCTTATTTTAAAGCTTAGTGGGTGATCTTGATGAGTAGGATCCCAATATAGGCAATGATTTTGATGTTAAGTAGCTATATGTTGTAGCATGATTTTCTTTGGATTTCAAAGCCATTTAGAGCCTCTCAATCTCTATTGATCTATTTTGGGTCAGAGATGGATTCCACTTAGTGATATTTTGGTTATATGCGCCCTTGCTATACACATGAGAAATTTTTTGTATTTGTATAATAATTTGGATTCATATGGATGCACATGAATTATATGTCCTCTTCAAAATTTGAATATTTTATTTATTTTTTGGTCGACCAATCTTTTGGTCCAGTTCTTATAACATTGCGAAGGATGATGCGACCATTTTCCATTAAGCAAACAAGGGGAAATCTGTTATATTGCCATGATTCATCTCATGAGATACATTTATTTCTATTTTGATATGATTTTGTATCATTCTGTTAGATCTTATGACAGGACAAATATCATATTTCAATATTGATATTTGATGTATCACTTGACATTTTATACATCTTATATATCGATTTTTTTTCTTTCATATTTATGTAGTAGTCTGTTTGTTTGATATTGATGTTGTTTTATAAGTCAAAAAATTGAAAAACGTGATTTTTATTTTTTTATTTTTTAGGTTTCTCGTTAATTTTTGATATTTTCCTTGATGTTGCCGATAATTTAAATTTTAGACCCCCAACAATATATTGCCAATAACGATAAATGTAACATTGTCTAAAAGAATGGGACCACCTTTTATGCTGCTATTATTTACTTTTTTCTTTTTCTTTTCAAAGGGACGGTTACTGATTTCTATTAAAAAGATAGTCTGGTATATGGGCCAAAACCCTTACATTCATCATCTTGATCCATTATGGGGTCTATCTTCAGAAGTTCAAAACAGATGTAGCCTATTCTTCTAACAACTTTTACCTACTGTACTAAAAAGATGCCTACTATAATCTTTGTAGAAAACACCTTGGAACAAATAGAATTTACAGAGCATCAGATAAGGCTAGACAAAAATCTACCAACCTATAACTAAACTTTTGTGCCATATTTTCTAGTTGATGAATCAATCAAGGTTGCTGCTTGAGCCTAGGACTTGCTTTCCTTTTCTTCATGCAGTGCTCTTGTTGCCTTCGAGCTCTGTCATCGACATTTGAACACTTGACACATAATTCCTCCAATTCTGCGAATTTGCAGTGCATTGTGCAAGCTCAATGTTGAAATTTGGGCAGCTATGGGACGAATTTCCCATAGGAACTCAACTACCCCAAAGGAAGCCCATCATGCCCGAAAACTATAATTCAAAATGGGCAAAGAGATGTTATTAATATTAATGTGTGGGCTCTCCTCTTATTATCATTTAATATGACGGAAATCAATAAGACGTGGAAAATATATTTATTGTTATGAGCGAAATTTGAATTGGAAAATTTTCCCTCCAATATTTGCCCCCTATCCTTCACCATTGTGCAAAAAAATTTTGACTTTTTTTGTGGAAATTTCGGTCTTCTGAAGTAGCTGCTGCATAGGAGCTAATTTGAGGTGGATGAGCTTTCTATGTTTCTGGTGCAAAAAGACTAATCTAAGGAGGCCAAGTTCTTATGTAGATAAGTTGCATTAAAGGAAAGAATTCATGGATATTTCTGGGTCTAGTTTTGTACTATTCAGGCATGCAAATTCTTTGAAATTTGGCCATGTATCCTCCTGTACAATAGGGCCGAAATGTTTGAGGTATTGCAGGTAGTCCGAGACCCTTAATTGCCTTAGAAAGAAGAGGAATATGCTGTGTGGGAGGCTGAATGTACACTGAAATTTTGTGTATCCATGTGACAAGTTCTGGTGCCTTCCATTCTGGTAAGGCCGAGCTCTAAGTTGATGCTAGATAGAGGTTGTATATACCTAGATTTGATGTGACAATTGGGCTAAGTTCCCTTGGAGGTTAGGAAGGGTTGGTTAATCAAGGATCAACGCAAGTTGTGGAATCACTGGAAGGTTGAATTGGAGGACTGTATCATTGCTGTACAAATGCCCTAAGTAGGGCCGAGCATCCTTTGAGTAAAAGCTTCAAGATAATGACCAAATAGGGTAGAATGAATCTGTTGCACAAGGTATGTTTTATGTACTTCCATATTGATGAATTGCTAAGTATTGTTTGGTATTTCATGAGTGTTCAACAACAATGATCATGCTCCCTTGTAACTGAGTTTTTAAGAGATTAAGTCATGGTGTATGGCCTACCATGTGTGCCATTGTGACTGTGTTTGAGAGTAATACATATGACAATGACATCCATAATATATGCAAGTGATCTAAGTCATGTCAACCTCTACTTATAAGAGTGATACTTTGGCAATGATGCACAAGATGTATGGTTGAATGTACTCTTGCCTGTGATGTGACAAGTGATAGTGAGTCCCATGACAGTGACCTATGCATACGTTGATAAAGTAATCTTCAATACATTTGATAACAATGATAACATAACTCTTGATGTGGCAGTAACTTTTGTGGTGATAATAGTGATATGTGACACTGAATTATATGACAGTACCTGCATGGCAGTGTCCTTTGACAGAGACACTCTAGTGGACAACTTGGCTCCATGATGATAGTGACCTTGCTTATAATACGACGATGACAGTGTTGATAGTGCTCCTATGATAGTGATGATTGTGTTGCTATGATAGTGATGACAGTGTTGCTATGACAGTGATGACATCGCTTCTATAACATATATGGTAGATATGATATTGTTCTATGATAACAACTCTCTTGAATTTGTTTTATTTCAGTTCACAAACGAAGTTGTGAACTGACTGTTGAAAGAGTAACTAGGTTCAGTCTTCATAATGACATGATCTTTGTAAATGATGTAATAAAGAGAATAAATTATTTTTGTATATCTTGCTTCATGGGTTTCATGAGCAAGTAGTGTCATTAGGTCAAAGACTTCTTCTTGATGTCTTTAGGATTTTATTTATTTGTCAAAGAGTCATGTCATGTAATGAAAGCTCTTCTTGAGCCTATGTAAATGTAGACAAGTCCTCAAAGTTGTGTATCAACCCTCCAAGACCAAGAAAAATCCTCCAAGAGCAAGCACACTGAAATCTGCAAGCAAAACAATGAAGAGGTCTTCATGTCGGCTCCAACTATGAATTAAATACATTAATAAAAGTCATGTCGGCTTGGGTAAGAGACACAATGGTTCATGGGCTCACGTCGGCTCAAATAAGAGCACACATTACTATAAATACCCTGTCAAGGTATCAACAAAAGGCAGATCACAGTTTCAGATCTCTCTTTGAAATTTCGTGTGAAGATGGGTGCAGGTCTCTGCAAATAAGGAGGGACAGAACTCGCAATTCCTTATGTGATTTCAGAACAGATCCGCATTAGGGCAAGGAGAGTCTGACTGCACCTCGGATGGGTATAAGGTGCAGGAAGACTAGCTCTCAGATGGAAGGAAGAAGACCTCGCATTCCACGAAGACAATTGATCGGGACTACGGATGGTATGGCATCACTGTAATCTTCGCATGGGTAAACAAGAGGCACAGTCTCGGCATTACAGTGATGAGTACTTAGTCTCCTGGCAACCTTAGAATATACATCCATTGATGCTCTCACTACAACGTATTATCTTGACACTAATTCATACGCAGTCACCTATGAATGGATTAGTCTCGACATATATATACAATCATGAATATTGTCTCAGCGTAATAATGTTTCGGTAATGACTGTGATCATGATCAATCTATGCATATCGAGGAGCAGTGACGAAGGTTATATATAATGGAAAGGGCTGCAGTCATGGTATGATAAAAAGGAACAGTAATAACCATGATAGTCAAGTCTCGACACAATGATGATAACAAAGATCATGATCTCTTAATGCTACACATCATCTCAATCTACAGTAAGGTGCAACTGATCTTGTTCCTGAAGATCATGTTCTCGATGAAGGCATAGAGATCACCTCGGTGGTAATCTTTGGAGCAGTCATGATGCAGTAGCAATGTTGTCAATGATACAGAAGCAATGAGGATCTCAATAATGCAGCAGTAAAGCAATGATGGAGATCTCAGCAGTGATGGAGAAAAGGATTGATGTCTTGGTCTTGGAGAGGCAGATTGTGTCAAGGGTCATGGTCTTGGTATTCGTCAATGGAATCTCTATAAGAAGAATTTTGCGTGGGTTTTCCTCTCCAAGAGGGAGAGGTTTTGGCCCTGGGCAGAAAGCCAAATATTTGTGTTCTTGTCTCTTTTTATTTGATAGCAGTTTGATGAAGTAAACATATACACACTAATAATGAAGGAAACATTAAGCTAAGATAAAATTGTATAAATACTTCACAAATTGTTATCATGTAACAAAGAATCACCCTAATTTTTGAATGCCCTAGATTCTTCAACAATGACTTAGGTTGCCCCTAGGAGGCCTAATGTGTTTGATGATGATGTCTCATGATTATTGCACTTTGTATCTCAGTTGAACAATTGATGAATATCTAATAGAAGAAGAATTTGGATGGGTTTTCTTCCCCCCTATGGGGTTTTTCCATGGTCTTTGACCAAAATCTCGATGTCCCCTTTGTGCATGCTTTTCTTCTGTTGTTCCTTTATGTTCCCCTGCAATGTTGATGTTATCGCTTTTTCTACATAATTGCTAATAATGTTAAGATGTTACGGGGTGAATGTGATATGTAAATGATGAAATGTTTAAAATGCAATTATCTACAACAAAGAACAATCTAGCCCTAAGAAAAATTTAACACTCAGTCCTAGTTTCATGCTGGAGGTAGTCCAATTTCATTTGCAGTAGATCTAGCTTGGCATTGATTAACACCTGGAAGGATTTTTGGGCTTTCATTTCGGCCTCAACCCTTTGTTTGAAGGTGCATTGGAGGCCAACCATGGCATCAATAATTTTCTCCAGAAATACATCGACATCCACCTGCACATAATTGTGGGAAGAGGTACCGATATTTTCCATGGGATAATCGCTCCTCAACAATGCTTGACTTGCTTTGCTCAATGCACAAAGTATAACACTGAGACTGAACCTTCCTTGAATCGACAATCTTGGCATGGCTAAAGAGAGCTTGCATGTCAATTTAAAGGCCAAGGGAAGCTTGAACTCAGGCCTGACATTCCCTCCTTGGCTAGTGGACATTCTCTTTGAGACAATTAAATGAAGAGTTATATTGCCATAACCCAACAAATTGTGAATTCCTTGTTGAATGTGCGGACTGATACAAAATAAGGATGGAAGTAATGACTGTCAGATGCGAAATGAATGCAAATAACCTCGATCTTTTAAATGCTTGTCTCCTAAGGTGATTCAATGGGCGATTTAGACACTTGTGTAATGAGGGAATTAAATTACTGTGCCATCTATGCAAGCAAGAGGGGGGGAGTAAATGCCAGCCGTCGGACCATGGGAACCATCGTTGGGTGGTGAACTAGAAATTTCAAGCACCGATGTTGCCAAATTTTGATTTCTCCACAATTCTTTACGCTTGAGAGGCTGCTAGGGCCCTTCATAATTTTATTAATGACTAAATTAAGGGTCATGGCAAATAGATATTTGAATAAATTTGATTGTTCAACTCCAACATCCCCTGATTCAGATTTGTACCTTTGTTGGCTAATGAATCTACTGAAGAATTCAAATGCCAAAGACGATCCTTTGCAACAGAGGAGAAAGACTTTTGTTTTGGGATCCTTTCGACTTCTAAACTTGCCCAATTACAATTTCAGAATCCACAAAGACCATTTTATTTGAAATATTCTTTTCTATCGCAAGGTCCAATCCTTTCCAAATAGCCAAAAACTCATCTTGATTGTTGGTAGCAGAGCCCAAACCCCAAGCGTATTGAATCTTGATTTTTTCATTGGGGCTAAGGATCACCCCTTCTGCTCTGCCACCCCTTTTTTTAAAATTACTAATTAGGTTATATTATTAATTATCAATCTATTTTTGATTTTTTTAATTCATTGACTATGTATTTGTCAAACATTCTTGTAGCATTCTATCCACTTCTTTGGATAATTTTTGACTTAAGGTTGTGAATCCAATTTAGGGTGATGAAAACACAATTGATGTATTCAATTTTTTTTTATGAAGGAATTTTTTATACTTGTTTAGATTTCTGCATTCCAGACCTTTCAAGTTGGATTTTCAAGATGTAGTGCCAAAATTTAATCTTGCACATGCACCAACGAAACCTGGTAATGAGTCACATACATTGATATTTGTACCTTTGTTGGCTAATGAATCTATTGATGAGTTCAAATGCCAAATAGCCAAAAACTCATCTTGATTGTTGGTAGCAGAGCCCAATCCCCAAGCGTATTGAATCTCGATTTTTCATTAGGGCTAAGGATCACCCCTCCTGCTTTGCCACCCCTTTTTTAAAATTACTAATTAGGTTATATTATTGATTATCAATCTATTTTTGATCTTTTTAATTTATTGACTATGTATTTGTCAAACATTCTTGTAGCATTCTATCCACTTCTTTGGATAATTTTTGACTTAAGGTTGTGAATCCAATTTAGGGTGATGAAAGCACAATTGATGTATTCAATGTTTTTTAATGAAGGAATTTCTTGTACTTGTTTAGTTTTATGCATTCCAGACCTTTCAAGTTGGATTTTCAAGATGTAGTGCCAAAATTTAATCTTGCACATGCACCAACAATACCTGGTAATGAGTCACATACATTGATATTTTATTTTTGAAACTTGGTGCGTTTCATGCATAATTTCATAAGAAGTGTTATTTTTCCTATGAAGCTAGCACTTCGCAATTCATTGACCCAACAAATTACGAATATATTGAATAGATGCACATCCAAGTTCTTAACACAATTAATAGAAGCAAAATTACACAACCAATCTCAATGACAATGACACAAATAGATTCTGCCCAATCAATAGTTTTTCATTAAATTTGAACTTACTTGGGCTCCTGTCTTGGGATAATGGCTCAACTGATAAAATTATTGACACAATGTGCCTTGGAATTGATTCGGTAGATCAGTCCCTAGATTGGTCTTCAATCTTCTTTGTTGATCTAGATCTCCAATGTTTCCCTTTTACAGTTCACTAAATTTGAACTTACTCGGGCTTCCATCTTGGATGATTTCCCAATTGAGAAAATTATGGATACAATATGCCTTGGAACTGATCCAATAGATCAGGGCCTAGATTGGTCCTCGATCTCCTATGTTGATCTATATCTCTAATGCGGCCCTTCTGCACTTCCTCAGACTCAACACACTAGAGTATCGCACTCCTCACTTGAGAAAATATCTCTCTCAAAGGCTAGTGCTAGATGGTGTGCCTTCTTCTCTCCTTACCCTTGCTTTTGTAACTTAGCATTGAGCTAAATCTCTAACCCTAATCTCCAGAGTGACTGATAATCAAGATTAGATCTCACCTCTCTTGAGATCAATAGTTGAGATCAAAACATAATCACTAATGTAATTTACTTTTCTTAAGTTTCTTTAGCTCAATTAACCAACATAATAATTATGGGTTTTTTTGAAGTAACTTTGGCTAAATCACATTAGCATCTTGCTCACACTTGAGAAAGTGTTCTAAGGATATATGTGGGTGACTTCTTGCACGCCTAGACATTTAGGCTTGTGTAGAAATATGCTCGAGCTACAAATATTAACACTCCCTCTTAGTGAGGGAGGTACTTCTACCCCTTGGAACTTGCTTCAATCGTAGAACTGCATCCATTGCGATGGCTACTCCCCCTGAATTGGAAGCGTTCTCTGCCACTTGGTTTGGAAACATTCTCAAAGCTTTGCTCCACTTGGACTAGTTCCGATAACCCTCCCGCTCCTAAATTGGAAGCAGGAGGCTACTCCCTTTGAATTGGAAGCCTTCTTTGCCACCTGGTTTGGAAATGTCCTCAAAGCTCTGCTCCACTTTAACTGGTTCTTATAAGCCTCCTGCTCCTAAACATCCTTTGAGGTCATCTCATACCAAGAGACCTTATTGACAAATGTGGAGGAATTTGTTGATTGTTCCTCCCCACTTGAGCTTGAAGGTTGACTCCCTTTGAGCTGCTCAACCTTCGGAGCTACTTGCTCCTTCTCTTTAAGTGCTCTGCTTCTTGCCATTACTTGAATAGGCTAACCCTTTAGCCTATATAGGTTGCTCTCTCTCTAGCTCCAATGATGTTTCTCTCATCATAGTTAGATATCATGGGTATGATTAGTGTCTGTCTGTCTTGAAATGCTACAAAGAGCCACTTCTTATCTATCATAGAGATTGAGAGTAAACTCCACTTGAGTTTTGGCACCCATGGCACATCCTTTACCTTCAACCTGTAGATTTTTAGGGCTAGATTATTCTTTGCTGTAGATAATTACACTTTAAAACATTTTCAACAATTTAATCATTACATTTCATCTCATAACATCATTATCAACATTAGCAATTATGCAGAGAGAACAATAAACAATGAAATAGTAAAGAACTATATAAGAATAGCATAAACGATGGAGACGCTAGGATTTGGTCGAAGATCAGGGCAAAAACCCACAAGGGGGGAAACCCAGAACTAATTCTTCTTCTTCTATTAGATATTCATCAAAGTTCAACTGAGATACTAAGTACAATGAGACACATCAATCATATTAGGCCAGCTAGGGCCAACCAAAGATCAAACATGATTCTCATAAATCATCAAGTCATACTGTACGACACTGACAAACCATGTCGTGAATATCGCTATCACTGCTATATATATGATCTACCATTACTATTATTAGATCCCTGCTATGTTTGCCATACAAAGGTCATTAACATATAATAGAATCACTGTCATGCAACTAGGGATACTTCCACCGTCTTTCATCAAGGTCATACATGGATACTTCCTTAGAGACATTCTCATACATCAAGGGTACTGCCACTATCAAACATCATATCCCTGTCAACTATAAGATACACTATTAAACCTGTGCCCCATATCATCAATATCAAGAGTTAGAGTTGTCAATGATGTTGGTCGAGTATGTATCACTGCCAACTATCAAGCAGGTATCACTGCTATATAAGACATAGTCACTGTCAAGAATATATATATCAAGGATACAGTAGTCATCAAATACTATTGAAATTTCTTGTCCATTACATTACATTTATCATTCAAGACTACTGTCACTCACTGTCCAAAGAGTATTACTGTTGAGTATCACGAGTTAGGTTATAGTAATCAATGTGATGCCAAGGTTATTGTTTACTCTATTATATGTCATCAAGAGACCTTATTGTCATACAACACTGATCATAGTGAATACAAGTCAGTGTTACCTCAAAGATATCGTATAAAATGCTAGCCACTATTACCATGTAAGCTTGTAATGCGAGCTATTGTTATACTAGCCTATGATCTGAGTTACTGCTATAGAGATACAATGTGAATCACTGTGTAAATTACAGACCACACAACAATATAATGATTTATTGTCACAACTTGTAAGGTACAATCATAGTGCATGCGAGCCACAATGTCATCAGAACGAGAATGACAGGGCGAGAACCATAGTGTAATTGTTATGAATATAATTCATAACAAGTGACATAAATAAAATTAATGTAAATATTAAATAATCAAATATTAGTTATGTTAAATAGTCATTAAGTTAAGTGAAAAGGCATGTCTAAAATACATGTCCAGTCACAAAAAGACACCTACTTAGGTATATATAGGCGGGTCCTCATTGTAAACAATCATCATTTGTACAATTTTATATATAATAAATTATTATTTTAAAATACTTCTTGTGTATTTTTACATTCAAGTCTACAAGCTATCGGTTTTATGCTTCAATGGTATCAGAGCCATGACACAATATAATCATGCGGGTCTTCGAATGTTGTTCGCCGCACGATGTGCCATTACGTTCATGTCTTGAATATGTTGAGCAGTTTAGTGAAATTCAAGAAGCATTTCAGCATTTAGAAAAATCATATGCAAAAGTTAAAGCATGTCAAAAGGAAATCAATAATAAGAAAAATGATCTAGATGATGAATCCAATGAAGCTTATACATATCAAGATGATGATGATTCCAATGAAGCTTATACAAATCAAGATGAGGATTCAGATAAAGATGATCTTGATGTGAATGAGGATGATCTAGAACAAGATAATGATTACGATGAAACTAATCTTGATTTGGATGAGAGTGTTGCAGAAGATTCTCGAGCCAAAAATTCAGAAGAATGCCCCATGTGTCTGCTGGAAGACAGGATTGTGAGGTCGCTAAGCGTGGCTAACGTAGAGAGTGAGGCGCCAGAAACAATAACCTCAAATCTGACAATTTTTGCAAATTACTTGAGCCCGGATGGAGAGAGGTTTCCAGATCCCAAGCAAGGTCAGACTTTAGGGAATCACAAACAAAAGGTACCTAAAATGGTTAGTTCTCAGAACAGTCAAAGAAGTGTACAGTCCAAAAATGAAATCTTTTCATTTGAAAGAGGAAAACAACAAGATTTTACTGACCTAACAAAGTTACAAAACTCTAATCAAGATATCATATCTTTAGAAAATGTGGTGAGTTCTAATAGTAAATGCGAATTGGGATTGGCTGTTTTTGATAATGGAGAAAAAGGTGTTGGTGTTAGGATATTCCGACACATAGGAAATAGTTAAGTACAACTTGGTCTAGTATAGAGTTAGGTAAAGTGTGTTTCTTTACTATGTACATTTTGTAACTTACAATCCGACGGTCACAATATGTAGTGATCCGACGGTTCATTCTCTCCTCGGTATTACCGACACTTGATCCGTGGCTTAACACCCGATTGGTCCATGATCTCTATTTAAAGAGCATGGAGGGTCATTTGTACCACAATCTGTCTATGAGAGAAGCATATGTAAATTTTCATTCTTTTATTAATAAATTGCCTGAAGTGGCCGCGTTGGCTCAGGCCGTGGACTGTTTCCCTCTTTGAGGGTTTTAACCACGTCAAAACACTGGTGTATTGATCTGTGATCTGTTTGTGAGCGGTGTCCTTTGGTGTTCTGTCTGAGGAACTTACCCTGTAAATTCCTACATGGTATCAGAGATATTTGAGGGCCGCGTCCGTTGGTGATCCAAATCTGAAGCCGGTAGAACTGCATCCGACTGCCGTTTCCTAGATCTATTGTTTCTGACTGCTTTCGGGCCGAGAGGACTGCTCTGTTGTGTTGGGAGCATTTGTTCCAGTGAGGAACCCCTTTCATTTCACGCGAAAAGGTTTCCGGTAGCCCTAGCTGCGTCATTTTTAAGATCTGGAGGTATACAGTGTTTATTTGCAGTTTACAGTTATTTTCTCTCTGTTTATTTCGGTTTCGGTTTATTTAGCTTTTTTTTATTACCGGATCTATACCCTTCATTTCTGCGTATGCTCTTTGCCCTGCGACTCTATGCGATCTGGGCAAATCAGAAACAGAAAGGAAGGATTTTTCTCATGCGTATGCTCTTCTCCGCTGCGCCTTAGTGTGATCTCGGAAAATCAGAAACATTGAGGAAAATATTTAGTTTCCGGCTAAAGCTAACTTCGAGCCGCAAGGTTCGTTTTTTGAAAATATTTAGTTTCCGGCTAAAGCTAACTTCGAGCCGTAAGGTTCATTTTTTTGTATGTCCGTGTTGGGTTTTGTGTTTTTTGTTTTGTAGGGAAAAAGAGCTTTCTCAAAGCAAGCACACAACCCAAAGCATCAACCCCTCTCTCTCTCTCTCTCAAACTTTTTGTATAGCTCACTTGGTGCAAAGCTAATTTATGAGAGTAGAGGTCTTGGGTTCAAGTCTCCATTTTGTGGGAGCGAATTTTTTCATTTCTGCACATTCCCGCACTTCGTCGGCGACTTCGTCAATTTTTTTTCAAAAAGCCATAACTTCTTCATTCGGAAGTCGTTTTCAGAACCGTTTTTTTTTGAAACGACCTATTTTTTCGAGATCTTTCCATTGGTACACTTAGTTTCAGCATCTACAACTTCAATTTTTATTAAAAATGGAAAGTCCATGCCAAGTCATTCTTGATAGCACTAACTACTTCCAATGGTGGTCCTACATTGTGGATTTACTTAGAAGTAAAGGTCTTTACAGAATAGCCACTGGCCAAGAGACCAAACTGAAAGATGAAGATAAGGCAGCTAAATGGGAAAATAGGCAAGACCAAGCACGTGGGTTGATAGGGATGTCTATTTCTCCAGATCTTAGATTCCATATTGCAGAACTTGATACTCCTGATGAGGCACTGCAACAAATTACTAAAGTCTTTGGAATTAAAAATGAACTTAAAGCCCATCAACTTGAAAATAAATTGCTTACATTGGACCCCAATAATTTTTCTTGCATTGAAGATTTTTTGTCCAAGTTCAAGACCCTTAGACTTCTCTTGGAAGGTGTTAAGGTTAAGAAAGAAGATAGTAGCCTTATCTACTCCATTCTTACTAAGTTGGGACCAGCCTATTCTGTGTTTGTTTCCACCTTCCATTCTACAAGAGAAGCCTTCATTTCTCAAGGACAAACCTACAAGTCCCCTTCCTTTGATTCTTTTTGTGATTCTTTAATAAGAGAACAAGAAAAACTCTTACACCTTGGTCTTCTTCATCTTGGAAACTCTTCTAAGAAAGCGTTAGCCGCCTAGCAGCAACCAAATTCAAAGAATCTTAAGAAGTCATATCCTAAAAGGAATGGTCCTAAACCAAACAAGGGTCCTAAGCAATTTCAGCCTCAAAATGAAAAATCATTTCAACAAAATGATAAGACAAATAAAAATAAAGGGAAGAAAACTGATAGACATTGCAACTTTTGTAATCGAGATGGCCATTTAGAATCCAAATGCTTTAAGAAGATGGAAGCCTTGGAAGCAGCAATGGAGAAGCATAATATCCATTTGGAGCACTCTTCAACTTCAACTTCATCTTCAGGAATGGCACTTTCTGCATGTGGTTGTCAAGCATCTCGGTCTGGCTATGCACTACATGTATCTTCTTCTTCTCATTCTCATGAGTGGCTCATTGATTCTGGAGCTTCTTATCACATGGCCAAAAACAAAGCCATGTTTTCTTCTTTAAATGATTGTAACACCAAAAATATATATGTTGGTGATGATAGATCTCTTAGTGTTGTAGGGACTGGAACTGTTCATCTAGACAATGGTCAGTTTAATGATGTATTATGTGTTCCAACCTTATCCTGCAACCTTCTATCTGTATATCAGATAACCCATTCAGGTGAAGGTAAAATCATTGAATTTTCACCTCACGATGTTGTAATTAAGGACCTAAGAGATCCTAGACAGATTTTAGCCACTGGCATTGCTGATGATTCTACAAGGTTGTATAAGTTTCACAACTTTGGGTCATCAAATCTTCCCTCAGTATTTGTTGCTCATAATGATGAAGTGAGCAAACTTTGGCATGAGCGATTTGGTCACTTAAACTATTGCTCTCTTCAGAACCTATGTAAAGAAAATATGGTGACAGGTCTTCCAATGGTATCTTGCAGAGATGGTGTTTGTTCCGGGTGTGTACTCGGAAAACATCATCGGGACAGTTTTGAAAAACGTGCCTCTTGGCATGCCTCAGCCCCTTTACAGCTCGTGCATAGTGATTTATGTGGTCCACTTCCAGTTGCTTCATTCTCTGGCTACAAGTATTTCTTAACTTTCATTGATGATTTCTCCAGACGCACTTGGGTATACTTCTTAAAACTCAAGAGTGAAGTATTTAACACGTTCTTGGCCTTTAATGCCTTTGTTGAAAAACAATCTGGACATCAAATTCTTAAGCTAAGATCTGATAATGGCGGAGAATATGTTAAAAACACATTCATCAACTTTTGCACTGAAAATGGAATTCAAATGCAACATACTGTTCCATATACTCCACAACAAAATGGTGTAGTTGAAAGGAAGAATTGCACCTTAAAGGAAATGGCTAATTGTATGCTTCAATCTAAAGGACTTAGTTTTAATTATTGGGCAGAAGCAATTAACTGTGCAAATTACATAATAAATCACACTCCTACTAAGGTTTTAAAGAATATCACTCCAGAAGAAGCATGGAGCTCAAACAAACCAGATGTAAGTCACTTTCGTGTTTTTGGAAGTGAAGCATGGGCCCATATTCCAGATGAGAAACATAAAGCTTTAGAACCAAAGAGTGAAAAATGTATTTTTGTTGGATATTCTGAAGATGTCAAAGGATATAGACTTATTCCACTAAAGTCCAAAAATGTTATCATTAGAAGAGATGTAAAGTTTGATGAAAATATATCGGCCTGCGAGCTTAGTTCGACGGATGTGCCACCTCTCCCTATCTCTTCTACTTTTGAAAATATTTCTTCTTCAGATGATGAAAGCGAGGATGAAAATCCTCCCCCACCTTCTCAGGATCCTCCTTCAGCTCCTCAGCTTCCAAAATGGGTCCGTGCTACTCGGGATGCAGCAGGTGATCTTGCCGGTGATCCTACAGATCAGCGACGTACACGTTCTCAGTTCGAGAGAGCCTCTTCTTTACTGGCTCAAGCTTCAGTGAATTATGATCCTGACACCTTTGCAGAAGCTTCAGGCCATCCAGATTGGCAAGCCGCTGTGAATGAAGAATATCATTCATTATTGGCAAATGATACATGGGATCTTGTTCCTCTACCAAAGGGACGAAAACTTGTTAGATGCAAATGGATTTACAGAACCAAGTATGGACCAGATGGGAAAGTTGATAAACATAAAGCTCGTCTTGTTGATAAGGGTTTTTCACAAGTTGAAGGCATTGACTATACTGAAACCTTCTCCCCTGTTGCCAAAATGAACTCTATCCGCCTTGTTCTTTCCCTTGCTGCCTCTTTCAAATGGGAAGTCCATCAGATGGATGTTAAATCCGCCTTCTTGCATGGGGACTTGCATGAAGAAATCTATATGGAACAACCTATTGGCTTTATACAAACAGACTCCAACCTTGTATGTCGGCTTAAGAAATCCCTTTATGGTCTCAAGCAAGCTCCTCGAGCTTGGTATGCCAAAATGGATAACTTTCTTTTAGAATCTGGCTTCTCTAGGTGTCATTCTGACAATACTGTCTACACCAAGAAAGTGGGCAAGTCTCTTATCATTCTTGTTCTTTATGTTGATGATCTTATCATGACTGGTAGTGATCCCAACCTTATAAACCATGTGAAGTCTAACCTTAAAAGGAAGTTTGAAATGACAGACTTAGGACACTGACATTATTTTCTCGGTCTTCAAGTCTTGCAATCCAAGGAAGGTATTTCCCTTTCTCAGTCCAAGTATGCCTGTGATATTCTACGCCACTTTCACATGGAAGACTGTAAGCCAGCCCCTTCTCCCTTTCAGTCTGGAGTCAAACTTTCAGTCACTTGTACTTCTCCTGAAGTTGATGCTACCTTATACTGTCAACTTGTAGGAAAACTTTTTTATCTAACCCATACTTGTCTTGACCTTTCCTTTGTTGTTGGCCTTGTTGCTCGGTTTATGCAAAACCCACGTGAAAGTCATTGGAAAGCAGCTAAAAGAATACTTCGTTATGTTCGAGGTACAATTCAGTTTGGGATTCATTACAGTGCCGAAGCAACTCCTCTATTGGTTGGTTTCACTGATTCCGATTGGGCTGGTGACCCTGATGATCGGAAGTCTACTGCAGGTTATGTGTTCACTCTTGGTTCAGGACCTATTACATGGGCTTGCAAGAAACAAGGTGCCATTTCTCTTTCTTTAGCAGAAGTAGAATATCGTGGTGTCGTAGAAGCTAGTAAGGAAGCCTTGTGGCTTCGTCAGATCCTGTCAGAGTTTGGCTTTCAGCAGCAACATCCGACTACACTTTGGTGTGATAATCAAAGTGCCATTCAGCTATGCAAAGATCCAATCCAACATCAACACAGCAAACACATTGAACTGCACATGCACTTCATCGGAAAGCTCATTCACGACCATGTTCTTGAAGTGCAATATTGTTCAATAGATGATCAAGTTGTAGACATCTTTACAAAGGCTCTCATAGAGGCGAAGTTCACTAAACTTCGATTTATGGTTGGAGTTCAGGAAGTTGTCACTAAGGGGGGATAGGTTCTAATGCCTCCTTCCTTCTCCTATTGTATCATATTTGTAAATCCTTCAATCCTATCCCAAGTTGTTCTTAAGGGGGGATGTTAGGATATTCCGACACATAGGAAATAGTTAAGTACAACTTGGTCTAGTATAGAGTTAGGTAAAGTGTGTTTCTTTACTATGTACATTTTGTAACTTACAATCCGACGGTCACAATATGTAGTGATCCGACGGTTCATTCTCTCCTCGGTATTACCGACACTTGATCCGTGGCTTAACACCCGATTGGTCCATGATCTCTATTTAAAGAGCATGGAGGGTCATTTGTAGGGTAATCCGTCTATGAGAGAAGCATATGTAAATTTTCATTCTTTTATTAATAAATTGCCTGAAGTGGCCGCGTTGGCTCAGGTCGTGGACTATTTCCCTCTTTGAGGGTTTTAACCACGTCAAAATACTGGTGTATTGATCTGTGATCTGTTTGTGAGCAGTGTCCTTTGGTGTTCTGTCTGAGGAATTTACCCTGTAAATTCCTACAGTTGGATGCAGAGAGAACCAATGGAAGAAATGAGTCCATAGATGATGATGATGGGTATTCCATGGCCGTCGAAGAAGGCAAACAGAGAAACGATTATTTAGAGCAGCTTATAGAGGACGCAAATAAAAAGTGCGATGCAGCTCGATTCCGTGTGATCGAAGTACCTGGCAACGATGAGAAGATAAAAGATGACATTCTCAGGTGGTGTAAGGTGTATTCATCTGCACACAGTGAATGGTGTGTTAGGTTTGAGGTTGAACTCACTGGAAGTCGTTTTCCCTCATTGTTTAAGCGCTGTATTGTTTGCCACAAAGCGCTGCCATTCACTGTCTCTAGGTTGTGTAGTTGTGCTAACGAATTATGCCTGTTCAGCTTTGAAGTTTTAGGGCTAGGAGCTTAGGTACTGCAAGTGCTGGTCCGAATGCCATTGTGCGATGCAGCTCGATTTCGCGTGATCGAAATACCTGGCAGCGATGGGAACCTAAAAGATGACATTCTCAGGTGGTGTAAGGTGTATTCCTCTGCACACAGTGAATGGTGTGTTAAGTTTGAGGTTGAACTCACTGGAAGTCGTTTTGCCTCATTGTTTAAGCGTTGTATTGTTTGCCACAAAGGGCTCCCATTCACTGTCTCTAGGCTGTGTAGTTGTGTTGACAAATTATGCCTGTTCAGCTTCGAAGTTTTAGGGCTAGGAGCTCAGGTACTGCAAGAGCTGGTCCGAATGCCACTGGAATTGATCGATTTAGAAATTTCCCTCGCGTCGGTTGCGGCAAACGGCTATCGTGATGTGTTTGAACCATTCCCTCCTTTTATCTTGCATCAAAGGGAGATTCGTCAACGTTCAGAGGTCTTAAATGATAACAACATTGAAAACCCTAATGACAACCCTACAAGCATTCTAACTCCACATTTTCATTGCTTTGACGTTATTCTATATATTGAAGGATTTCTAACTCTTGAGTTTTATTCAATGATCCCGTTGTTTTCTTGGTTAATCCGTAAGATGGGGAAGAGTACCTCTAGATTGGCAATTACCGAGAATACCTCTGCCTCTGTTGTAGAAACAGAAGATAATGAAACACATAGTAGACCAAGAATTCAAGACATAGTAGCCAAAGTACAATCGGCAATTATGGAGAATACCTCTGCCTCTGTTGTAGAAACAAAAGATAATGAAACACATAATAGAATTCAAGACATAGTAGCCAAAGTACAATTGGCAATTATAGAGAATACCTCTGCCTCTGGTGTAGAAACAGAAGATAATAAAAGAATTGAAGACATAGTAGCCAAAGTACAATTGGCTGTGGAAACGTTAGAGAAATCTTCCTTCTTCCGATATTTTAAGCGACAGATGCGACACCCCAAACTGGTTGAACAAATAAAAAGGGTGATAGCCGCAGGTCCACAACATTCACAATTACAACTGGTTCTCTATGGCGTTGGAGGGATGGAGCGTGTACCCGGGTGCCCAAGACTAGTGGAAGTTTGCCACACGCAGTTAGCATTTGTTATTTTATTAAGAGACAAATTCCCATGGGTGAGGGATATCGTGGTGTACGATCCATCGGTGCCTCCTGTGCAACAAAAAGCTATCAATGCCTTGAATTGCACTTTTCTGTCTGTTAATGAATATGGGAAATGGACAGTGGAGAGACCCACCTTATTTTTCATGCCTCACTGTCCAACTGATGAGGAGCTGCACTAGCACGCACCGATTAAGAGGGGTTGTTGCGCCCCTGCCGTCCAGCGTTGCGCCCCCGTTCATGTGTCATACGTTACGGTGCCCGGTGACATATCACACCTTTTAAAAGGATTATGGCGTCGACGGTTCAATCCCTCAGAGATGATTAACTCGGACGACTAGTGAACCCTCCGCAATGTGAGTCCTCCCGTGGCAGTGTTGACTAGACCACCATGAATAATTGCTGCTAGGTATGTTATGTTACGACAATATAATATAATTAATTAATTTTAATCAATTTATATAAATTGATTATTTTAATTAAAAAATTATATATTTAAAAAAATATTAATAATATTATTAAAAAAAATATTGTTATATAAAAAAAAATTCAAGTTATTTAAAAATAAAAATAAAATTAGAATTATTAAAAAAAAAGTAAAAAAATTAGAGTTAAAAAAAATAAAAAAATCCAAGGGAATATTATTGATGAGCTACATGATGAGAGGATGTCTAGATTATAGACATCAAGATGAAAGACACTAAATGAAGAAAATCCACAACATTAGAGCTTTGAGGACAAAGCTTCCGAAGGAAGGGGCTATGTTATGAATATAATTCATAACAAGTGACATAAATAAAATTAATGTAAATATTAAATAATCAAATATTAGTTATGTTAAATAGTCATTAAGTTAAGTGAAAAGGCATGTCTAAAAGACATGCCCAGTCACAAAAGGACACCTGCTTAGGTATATATAGGCGGGTCCTCATTGTAAACAATCATCACTTGTACAATTTTATATGTAATAAATTATTATTTTAAAATACCTCTTGTGTATTTTTACATTCAAGTCTACAAGCTATCAGTTTTTATGCTTCAGTAGTAAGGGCGAGAATCAGTGTCATAGTATATGCGAGATCACAAAGCCATATACTATATGTGGGAGCACCGATATATATCAATACGAGAGCCACAAAGTTCTACCAATGCGAGAATATATAGAGAAGCCTACAAGAATACCATGCGAGTTTATACCACAAATATATTGTAGATCATGCCACAGGATAATGCGAGACACTGCCAACCATAGAGTATTCGAGACCATCTAGCCACAGAGTATGCGAGACCATCTAGCCACAGAATATGTGAGACCATCCAACCATAGATGCGAGCCATAAGGAGCTTTAGTTGCGAACCTTAAGGAGCCTAAGAGATCCTCGAATTTTAGCCACAAAAGTGCAATTTTTCTTGCTTTAAATGGGGGAGGATGGACACCTTTATATAGTTGTTTTAGTGTGAAAGGTCATGTCCTTTGGGGCATGTCAGCTTGATTATTAAGGTCGACTTATGGAGGGAAACAAAAATTCAAATTTAAACCTTCTTTCTTATGTGGAGCCGACCTATGGATTTCCTTGATTAAATTTGTCACATCAAGTATATATATATTGGTTCCTTACCCAATTTGAATTCTCCTCGGGGTAGGATGGGATTTCTCATGGGAAATTCGTCCCATCGCTGCCCAAATTTCAACACAACCTGCCTCCTGACTCAAACTGGAATATTGTTGTTCCAACCCCCTTCACTACATGTTTGGTATCAACTCTAAACACCACATGCAATTTTGAGTCTCACTTGGTCAGGATGTCAAACAATTCTCGTGCCCCTATCATATGCCATGTGGCTTCATTGTCTAACAACCACACAACCAATGGTAAGGTGCTCAAGGAAAGGTAGGAAGCAAGTGTGAACACAGTTTCAAACTTATTGGCAATCTCTTCTTGAGCTTATGTTGATGCAACTATAGTTGATTGCATAACCTTTCCACCTTCTTCCTTTCTGGACATTGTGAAGCATAGTGTCTCGTCTTATGACAAGAAAGACACTTGACCTTAGTCAAGTCCTTCTTTGATTGTGAGGTTGACTTCTCACTCTTGTTGCTCGAACCTTTCCCTTTGCTCCTTTTTTCTTGATTGGCGAGAGTAAGATTCTCGTTATCCCCACTCTTATGTTGTCCTCTAGACAATGATTTCTTCTAGATTTCCTTTTGATTGAATTCGTCCTATAGTTTACTCCAATCAAGGAATTTCTCTTGTGCTAGAACATCTCTCACAAAGGTAGCCCATTGTTTTGTGAACTTGCTCAAAGCTATCCTTACAAGCTCCTCATCTAATATGCCCGCCCCAAGAACTCTAAACCTATCTCGAATTTGATGAATCCTAGTGAGGTATGATGCTACTGTGTCTGTTTTAGACATCTTGGTGTTCTTTAGCTTTACCCTCAACACCATTTTCCATTTTTGGTTATCACTATGATATAGACTCATCAGAACGACCCACATCTCATGGGCACTCTTCTTTTCTTGAAATGTGGGGGATCAAATGATGATACATCTGACTCTCACATCCTTCAAATTAAGAGTGACTAGTGCTCTAACCTGAGTTTTTGTAAACTCCCATAGGAGGCTATTCTCCATGAGAACCAATGCTATTCTCTCCTTCCATGGGCTGGAGTTGTAGGCACCCCCCAAGCTATCCTCAAATCTCAGACCAATCGCTGCCATCTTTCCAAATTACAAAATTAATTGAAAGGTTCTGCTGTCACACCTTGATTGGTATGATCTCCCTCTCTCCTCTGAGGGTTGACCTCTGTCAATCTTGTTGGCTGCACCTCTTACGATTTGTACGACCTTTGTTGGCTGACCTTGCCAACTGCTGCAAGCTTTAACGGTCACTATTGGCTTATGTTTGTCGGGGAAAATCCCTTGCCCAATGACTTTGCAGAATAACTTTGCCTGCGATTAGCAATGCTTCGACTGCGCTCCTACTAGTTTTGCTACATTTTGTTCTCCTGATCAACTTCTTTTCTTGCACCTGTGAATCCTATTGTTTGTGTTAGTTGGTCAACTTTGCCCTTTATGTGGGGTTTGACTTGTAAACCCTATACGTATGCAATCTACCCCTTGGTTCTTTTCGAATGCCCTCAACATTTGACCCAAGCTTGTGCAACTTTGTACCTCACTCGTGGCTTGCCTATCCTTGCACATGGGTTCGTTCGACTGCTGATTGGCGGTTGTCTCTACCCGCGACTGGCTCGACTCCTTTTCTCACTTTGTTGTCCGACTATTCCCCCACATTGACTCTTCAAACTTATTACTTCTTTTCTTAGAGGATGTGCCCCCACTGTTGTGGGGTGACTCAACTTGGCCTAGGTTAGTGTGGGAAAAATCCTCAACCCCATAAGGTGTGATCTTGGTGACAAACTAAGAGAAGGGGTTGTCACCTAATCCCAACTCTCTTCGTTAAAGCTTTCTCCTAGTTAAGCTAAGGGGGTGTTGAGAAATCTAGGACAGAGAGAGATGTGGTGATTTCTCTAGCAATGATAACTGCTTATGAAGACTTTTTACTTTCTTAATTAGGTTCTTATGTGATCTTCTTCATTAAACAACTATCAAACCATAAAGAACAATAAGACAAAGGACACAAGATATAGGCTATCAGCGAGGGCTAGAACCTCTCCAAGCTTGAGAGGAAAACCCACCGAATTCTTCTTCTTCTAGAACCTTCAATTGATGAATTCCAAGACCAAGACGCTTGACCTAATAGCCTCTCCAAGACCAAGTCAATTCTTACTTCAAGTCAAAGTCAATTGCTTCTTGAAGATGCTGCACTTTCTCCTTCTTCACTAGCCCTTGGCTCAACAACTTAAGTCTGAAATTCTTGGCCTCCTTCTCTGCAATTTTCGGCTACCTGTAGGTGACTACAATTTCCCATGTGTGACCGAATTAGGGCTACTTCAACCTTCCTTCTCCTTCGCTTGGCTAGGGCTAGCTTCTTTGTGACTTTGGCCTTCAATATAGCTTTCTTTCTTGCCTTGTTTCAACCCTCTTGAGATGACTGTAATTTGGACTTGCAGTAGGTAGGGAAACCCTAGTTTCCTCGCATGTGTGAACATAATTAGCCCAAAAGTTAAAACAGACATGCAATTACTTCGCTCTTTATTTGATCTTGAACTTCTTCTCTTCGTTTGGTTTTTGAGGTAGAGCATTCATCCATGTAAAGCATACCTCATTTTCTTCCTTTTAGTCATCTAGACTTCCTTCAACAACTTCCTTGATTGAAATAATTTCAGTCACCTTGACCTGCTTCACTCCTTATGACATCATACCATCATTCCATGAATCCCATACAAGGTGGGATTCTCAGTGAGACACTTGCTTCTTCCAATAGGCGAACCTTTCAATGAAGATTCCAATGGAGGATGTTGATCATCCTCATCCAACAAATGCTCCTCTTGAATAATGACTTTCTTCTTCCCGTAAGTACTACTTATGCTTCTAATGAGGCGTCCAAGAGCTACATCCTTCTATAGGTGACTGCGATAGATTTCTATCTGAACAATCTTTCATGCTTCTCTAAGATGATGTCATGAGTTCTTGCTTTGAATCGTATGCTTCTATGATGCCATGATGCTTCGTATCATGCTTCTAATGATTCCTATCATGATAGCTACATTTTACAATAGAAAAACTTGAGACAGAAACTTGAAAAGAACTAGGTGAGGAAGACTATCTCAATAATAATAGAGATATTTTACTTCCTCTTTCTTGGATTTCTTCTTTTCAACTTCCTCCACTTCTTCAGTGATATGGGCTTCTTCCCTTCCTCTTTTGTTGTTGTCCTTCTTGAGCTTTTGACAATCTCTCTTGTCATGCCCATATTCTTGACATCCATAGCATTGAACCTTTGTCATATTCTTCTTCCTTTTCTGAGGGCCAAATATCCCAAACTTTCCTTTCTTCTTTGCCACGACAACATATGCTTGAGTTTGCTCACTTGATTCTACATCAATTTTTTCCTTCAAGCTGGTTTCTTCAATTTTGCATAGTGACCATAGATCATTGAATGGAGTAGCGTCTTTCTTCCCATAGATGCTTGATGTGAAGTTGCGCCATTCTCTGGTAGTGCATTAAGCACTATGGTAGTCATTTCCTTGTTAGAAATTATTTCTCCCCACTCTTGTAGTTGGTCCCTTATTTTAGATACCCTCATAAAGTATGAGGCTATTCCTTCTTTTGATATCCTCATCTTGTAGATTTCTTGCCTTAACGAGATCACTTCTCTAACAATGCTTATGGAGAACAATTCTACAAGTTTGTCATATATTTCTTTTGATGTTTCTAATTTAGATTCGTAGGGAATGAGGGGATCCTTGATGGATTCTATGAGAATCCTTTGAGCCTTTACTTCCCCTTTCATATACCTTGCCAGTGCTTGAGCATCTTCCTTTGGAGGTTTAGTGATAGAGCCCTTAACATGATCCACAACTTCATTTTCTATGAGGATTGGATCAGTCCTCTTCTTCCATGCAAGAAAGTTTGTAGACCCAACCAACTTGTTGCTTTCTTTGCAAAAAGACTTTTTGATAGATTCAGATGTGGACATAAAAATACTTACTTGAGAGGATACTTCTTGATGTCACTATCTTCAATCTACTGCCTTCTCGGATTTGATGATGATATGGTTTTTAGAAGATCTTCTTGGAGAAGATTTCTTTCTTCAAAAGTGATTCTTGATTCCAAAGAGAGGGAGATCACCTTGAATCCTTTGATGATGCCAACAACTCCTTTCTTCTTGCTTCCCTTGGATGAGTAGACTTCAAGATGCTTTAATTTGTAGATATCTTCAGTTTGAGTAGAGGTAGGGTCTTTTGTGGTCTTCTTCCTTGTGATGTTGATTTGAGCGAGGATCCCAAGAATGCTTTAAGTGTGGACTTCTTCTTTGATTGATCTAGGGTTTTGACACCTCCTTCAAGTTGATGATGTAGTCCTTGTCTTCAAAATGTCTTGGAGATGCGAGGATCTTCTTGATTCTTTGATGCCCTTGATATTCTTCCTCGGTCCTTGAATGCTTCAGTGTCCTTTATTGAGCTACCCTTCCTTCACTTGTTACCTTAGCTCTGATACCATGTTGAGAAATCTAGGGTAGAGAGAGATGAGGTTATTTCTTTAACAATGATAACTGCTTGTGAAGACTTTTTACTTTCTCAATTAGTTTCTTCTTTGAATTGTTTAGTATTATGTGATCTTCTTCATCAAACAACTAGCAAACCATAAAGAACAATGAGACAAAGGACACAAGATATAGTCTATTAGCCAGGGCCAAAACCTCTGCAAGCTTGAGAGGAAAACCCACCAAATTTTTCTTCTTCTAGAATCTTCAATTAATGAATTCCAAGACCAAGACCCTTGACCTAATAACCTCTTCAAGACCAAGTCAATACTTATTTCAAGTCAAAGTCAATTCTTCTTGAAGATGCTGCACTTTCTCGTTCTTCACTAGCTCTTGGCTCAACAACTTAAGTATGAAATTCTTGGCCTCCTCCTCTGCAATTTTTGGCTACTTGTAGGTGACTACAATTTCCCACATGTGACCAGATTACGGCTACTTCAACCTTCCTTCTCCTTCGCTTGGCTAGGGCTGACTTCTTTGCGACTTTGGCCTTCAATATAACTTTCTTTCTTGCCTTGTTTCAACACTTTTGATATGATTGTTATTTGGACTTGCAGTAGGTAGGGAAACCCTAGTTTCCTTGCACATGTGTACAAAATTAGCCCAAAACAGACCCACAATTACTCCGCTCTTTCTTCGATCTTGAATTTCTTCTCTTCACTTGGATGTGAGGCTTCTTCTTTGCCCCTTTTATCGAATTCCTTGTAGTGAGATGATCTCCCTTAAATGAGGTCGAGTGCCCTATATATAGGCTTCCTCCCCATGTTTGTAGGCCGACTTGACTTGATCTTGGGCCGACATGTCATCTTGGGGGGTAGGCTTATTGCTTCATTTGAAGGCCGACTTGCTAGTAGTGCTTGGACTTGGTCTTGGAGGGTCTTTTGACTCTTACAATGACTCAAATAAATATGTAACATGCCCAAGAAGGGTTTCTCATACATGAGAAAGATCCAATTGACTTTATGACTTAATGACTAAGAGCTCACAGTGGGAGCTATATAAAAATAAAATGACTTGAGCATAACAAAAATAATTTTATTTTTTCTTCTTTACATCAATTTCATAAAATCTTGATTACATATGTCATTATGAAGACCAAACCTAGTTACATATTTCAACATCCAAAACAATGTTGCGAACATCTCGATAACATCCTGATTTTATCTCGAAATCATGATTTTTTGGCCTAGCCAATGTTTGCCGATTTTTACCGATATTTTGAATGGTATCTTGATTTTGTCGATGTTTGTCGGTTTTTACTGATATTTTCCCGATTTTTATGATTTTTTGGTTTCCCGGACACTCACCGATTTTATCTCGACGTCGATGTTTGCAACATTGTTCCAAAATGTGAACAAACATATAAGTATATGAACAATATTCAAAGCATAGACCAACGCTTCAAAGTAAATGACAAATGTTAGACCAATATGAGTATATAAATATCAGTTGCAACTATAAAGGAATTAGTACTTGGAAAAAATGCTCAAGTGACAAGATAATGACATCAATTACTCATGAGCTAAATGATCATCAAAGTAACAAATACATGAAATAGCTTGAAATAACATTGCACCAATGAAGACTATTCCAAGTACAAGAAAGCTAATAGTTGCAAAAGTAAAAGATTCACGATACTTGCATAATAAAATAAATGCTCCTTGAAACAAGGATATTTGCAAATAAGACTCAAATAAATCCAAGATAGCATATGTAGGAGAATTGCATCTGCAAGTAAAGTTGTGATGTAGATGTGCTCTTGGTTTATTTTATTAGTTGTATTCTAAAGCAAAATTTCAATTGAAATCCGGTCCCTAGACCCCACCCCTGCCTAGAAATCCGGATCTCACAGTGAGGAGTCAATATGTGTGGAGGGGTCCCTAGAGTCTAAACCAACTTAAGTTTGAGGTTAATTTTAGCAATAAAATGTGCCTATGTGAAAGTGACATGACAATTAAAATGCGCTAACAACTTCAAAGGAAAATTAGAACGGAACCAACTAAATGATACTTGACAACAAATTTAAATGGAGTTCTATGCTTCACAAAGTGTTTGAAGCCAATGAACCAAGTATGAAATTGCAATATTGCTTCCAAGTAAAGATGCTCCAATAATGTCAAGATTGATCAAAATAGCTTATGAAATACCTTTCCAAGTAAAGAAATGGAAATGAGAAAGTGAAACTAATCAAAGCTTGCGAAGTGAAGTAAGTACTTGCTTATAACTTGAATGCACATAAAGAAAATTGCTCATAAAAAATTGTTGCAAGTTGTAGCTTGAGCAAAAGTAAATTTGCATACAAGTGTTTTATCTTCAAAAGGAAATTAAAGTTGAACAATTGCAAGCACTTGAAAGTTGAAATAACAAACTAGATAAACTCACTTGCGAATGGAAAAGTAAATGTGATAGATATGTTAATCCCAAGAATTAATGTGAGCGTTGAGCAAGTTAGTACAAGTGAATGAAGTGTGAGATTTGAAACCATGCAAAGTCAATCCACCCAAGAGAAGCCTCCCTCTAAATAGGGAGATATGATACCATGGGAGAAATCTCGCAAGCTCCTACAAGAAAAACTAAATCTTTATTAGAGACTTTGTTACAATGATGAGCCTCTCAAAGACCTCAACTCAACCAAGGGAGAAACTCTACAGTGGTATTCAAGAAAAAACAAACTTCTTCTTGGAAATCTTAGCAAATGAGGAGCAAATGAGAAGCTTTTTGAAATATGAAAAATTAGGACTGATTTTTAGATACAAAAGTCAGCCTTCTATAAGAGTTAGGAAATAGTACAAAAATTAGAGTTTAGCCTCTATAGGCTCACGACCTTCTTGGAGAAATAGGCAACCTTTGAAAAGGTTTAAGGCCTTGAATGAATGCTTGCTCTAAAGATGGCAACCTCCTTGATTTTCAGCACCAAGTATGGGTCAAAGGTCTTGCAAACAAGAGTTATTAGTTTGGAACTCTCTTTTCCTCAAATCTGCCCCAAATGTGAGATAATTGGGGCTGCAAGACAAATCAGATTTTTGATCTTCAATTAGCACTTTTTAAGATGAAACTCTCCAATCCTCCTTTCAATCTACACAATGCAAGCAAGAGGACAAAATTAGCTTCATGGTTTCACTTAAAAAAATGATATTCAATGTAAATCCAAATGCATGCAATGTGAGAGAAATTCTCTTGTGCAAACAAGAAAGGCCAAGCCTTTGCAATAGCTCTAGAAGCCAAATAAATTATTTGAAGCACATAGATGAAGAAAGAATTTCAATTATGCTTTTGTGATCTAACAGATCCAAAGGACAAGAAACTCTCTCTTTGTAATCCGTAAGATGAGATTGTTGAGGCAAAATCGATTGGGTCCTTCAATCCTTGAGCTCAAGAGTGCGTTAGTCTATTGGAGAGCTCTCTCATGCCCAAGTAATCCTTCAACAAACATAAAAAAATATTTCTGCACACATGGAAATAGATGTTAGCCTTCATAAAGGATTTAGATAATACAATGGGTGAAAGAGCTAGAGATTCCTCCTAAAATCATTTAGTGCTTCTCACTCTTAGAGTATTTCTCTAATAAAAAATAAACACAAGATAACTTGCATATATTAATCCAAAATGAATGGCAAGATGATAGCTAACATAATCCAAATTGCATATAGAAAGTAAAACACATAAATCAAAACAACATCACCTCAAAGAGAGAAGGAGAACACCATCAATGTAATACCCCAAAGTCTTTATTATATGAAAGCAAGTACACAATCCAGCAGAGTCTCCTTAAGCCCAATAGCTCGTTCCAAAGATACAAAGTGAGAGCCCAAAGCTCACTTAAATAGAGAGATGGGAGCAAATCCCAATGGAGAATGGTGGAGATCTCAATGTAGAATGGTGGGAATCCCAATGTAACCTCATGCAAGTCGAATTCCCAAGTGGCAAGTCAAATTCTCCAAGGAGGCCCAAGCTATCCAAGAAGAGGAACTGTGGAAGATGAAGGAGCCCACATGTGGAGAGGACTAGAGTGGTAGGGAGACCACTTCTCCACTCCTCCATGAAATCGAATCATATCTTGAGTAAACTCTTGATAGCTCCTCTAAACTTGAGTTATCTCCACAAAAAGTGTGTTTTTGTCTCTAGAATTTGTGGTCCCTTCTTTGAGAAAATCGACTTCCTTGATTTGTGGCCTAGGTGGAGTCCACATCACCTTCCAACTTGACTTTGACCTTTTGATGAATTTCCATCTCTTTTCCACATCATTTTGACATTTGTGGATATTTATTTTTCTCCATTTATTTAATTGTTGACTCAATTTATTACCACATTTTCCCATAGACTTAGGAAAAGTGGGTTTTGAGGGTCCATAACTTATTTTTAACCCCTCAAAGTATGCCTTAGTAGAAAGTTGAGGGTTAGAGGTGTAATTTTTGCACACATACCCCATACAACTTCTCTAGACATCACTTGTTACATTTTACAACCAGAATTTATTAAAATTTCCTTCCAGCGGGAAATTTAAAAAAATTAAAAAAATGGCCCCTAGACCTAATCAAATTCTGTGAAACTTTATGAGTGATCTAGTATGGTAATATACAATGACTCTAGACATTAGGACTCACGCAAGACCTTGCCATCAAGCCGCACTCTAGCTTTGGGGTATTAGCTTGGAAGAAAAAAATCAATTAATTATTAAATTATAAAAAGTACCAATGATTAACCAAGTAAAAAAAAAACTTCCCAGAGTAAACACACTTGATGACAATGTCCCAAGTTACTTAGGCCTGTTACATGACTCAATTTATCATACTAGCATCACTTTACAACATCCCCGTAGGGCTTGCGAAATCTGAGTACAATATAGAAGATAAAAGAGGAAGAAGATAGAGTTTAAAACTTTGATGATATAAGAACTCTGATGGTACACGAAGTCTGTGACATATCTTTCCCTATCTTCAAGTGATCTTCAATGGTCAACAGGCAACACTATAATTCTTGTATCCACATGTGTGAGTTCTGACTAAGAAACAACCTTTTTCTTGTTTGATTTGCTGTCTCTTTGTTTCTATTGTTGTGGTGCTATGTGTGGATCGTGCGACGACTTGGCTGTCCGACAACCACTTGCTCTAACTTTTGCTCACGATAGTGGGTGTTTTCAGCGGGCTCTATATCCCCTCAACACTCTCCATTTTGTGGATGGGTGTGACTGTCCACTGGGCTATTGAGCCACTTTCGCTGGCGACTAACCCTTTCCCTTTTTTTTTTTTAATTTATTTTTTTGAATTTAGCCCCTAGTCGTACTGTACAACCCCTTTTTATTTTGGTCGTTGCTATACATTGTACGATTTTAGCTCAATATCAACTCCTGCAATAAAAAAAATCTGCCTCGTATGATCATGGTTGAACTTGGCCTCAACGATCCCTATACAAACCTAGCTTCATGGGTGATTCAAAGAACGATTTTTAGAGTTTCCTGCTCTAATGCCATGTTAATTTTCTTGCGAACCTAGTAGATTATATATCTAGATTCTACTGAATAAATGCACAACTAAATTAGTTAAAGCAAAATTACACAACCAATCTCAATCACAATGACACAAACATATTCAGTTCAATCAATAATTCTTCAGTAAATTTGAACTTACTTGGGCTCCCACCTTGGGACAATGACCCAACTGAGAAAATTATAGATACAATATGCCTTGGAACCTAAGTCACATGGTTTGGGTTCGACAATGATTAGGTTTGGTTCGAGTTATAATTTTTTGATGAGGTTCACCATTAGGTTCGTCCATATACATTTTCTATATATATACATATATTAAATTTAAAATGAGATATAGGATAAAATAGTAAGAAATCAACATCAATAAACATAAAAAATGCTATCATGGACATGGAAACTGCAAGGATAGATTAGAAGCTTGAGTTGTGACCTGAGGCTATGCGTTTTGATCTATGGACTTGGTCAATGGCTATGAGGTTCGCCAAACCTCAAAATTTTTTAAGGTTCACCAAAATTCGAACCTCAAGGTTGAAGTTTGACGAACATTGTGACATAGCTTGGAACTGATTGAGTAGATCATGCCCTAGATCTCCTTGGCCGATCTGGATCTCTGCTTTTTTGCATTTCCTTGGACCCAATACACTAGAGTATCACTCTCCTCACTTGAGAAAATCTCTCTCTCAAACACTAGTGTTGTTGTATGGTGTGTCTTCTCCTCTCCTTAGCCTTGCTTTGATAATTTGACATTTCACCAAAATTTGAACCTCAAGGTTGAAGTTTGACAAACATTGTGACATAGCTTGGAATTGATTGAGTAGATCATGCCCTAGATCTCCTTGGCCGATCTGGATCTCTGCTTTTTTGCATTTCCTTGGACCCAATACACTAGAGTATCACTCTCCTCACTTGAGAAAATCTCTCTCTCAAACACTAGTGTTGTTGTATGGTGTGTCTTCTCCTCTCCTTAGCCTTGCTTTGATAATTTGACATTTCACCAAAATTCGAACCTCAAGGTTGAAGTTTGACAAACATTGTGACATAGCTTGGAATTGATTGAGTAGATCATGCCCTAGATCTCCTTGGCCGATCTGGATCTCTGCTTTTTTGCATTTCCTTGGACCCAATACACTAGAGTATCACTCTCCTCACTTGAGAAAATCTCTCTCTCAAACACTAGTGTTGTTGTATGGTGTGTCTTCTCCTCTCCTTAGCCTTGCTTTGATAATTTGACATTGGGTGAAATCCCTAACCCTAATCTCGAAAGCTATTGACGACCGAGATTAGATCTTCCCTCATTTGAGATCAACAGCTGAGATTAAAACATAATCATGAAATTTCTTTAGCTCAATCAACTAACATAATAATTATGTGCTTTTCCTAAGTTTAAACTTAGGCTAAGTTACATTAGCAACTTGCTCGCACTTGAGCGAGTGTTCTAAGGAGATCTTTGGGCAACTTCTTGCATGCCTAGACACTTGGCCTGTGCAGAAGTACTTGCTCAAGCTTCAAACATCAACAAAAAGCAATCATACCACCATGTCTTCTTGCTTTTTTCCAGCATACTGTTAAAATTCAGGTCATTAAAGCTATACTTACAGTCCTGGTTTATCAGAATTTTGTTGTATCCTTTTGACAGGTCTATCTCTCCATCTAAATGAATGATGATAGACATTCTACGTCCACCCATGGAACCATCTGATAACGTGTGCCTTTAAGTTAATTTTACGAGTATTTATATTTTGCTTTTAGCCCTGCTTTTTCATTATTGGACAAGTCATTAGAGTTACTCTGAAATTAAGAAATCTGCATGTTCCCTTCATCACATCATTTGATCATATTCTTCTGTGCTGATGCAAGTGTTGGTTGCAGGTCCTGCCTCCTGTTCCTCCTGTAAATGTGGCACTGCAGCGTCATCACCAAATACAACCTGTTGGTGTGATTACTTCTGTAAGTAGAAATGCTATTTTAGCATTTGGTACTAAACATGTTGTTAAGTGAGGTTACATTCTTATTTTACTTTTTGCACTATGGATTTGAATGATTATTGTGAATGATTTGTTACTGTAGACTATTTTTTCTCCTTTTCTTCTCGTGTGTGTGTGTTTGTGTACATTGTTATGAAAGAGACAGGAGAGTAAGGTCTTGTGCGTGTGTTTACATGCACAGATACAGTAATATTATATTGTTTTCTGCTACTCAATTTTCACACTCATTGAGCACCATCTTCTTCTTCACTTAGATTACTATAGATGCAATTATATACCTTTAAGACTAATATAGAATTCAGTCATGAACACTGAAAAAGATAAAGGAGGGTCATGTTCAAAATCAATTTTACAGTAGTTTAGAGGGTATGCTTGCTGCTGTTAGTGAGGAAGTTCGGAAAGAAGATTTATAGAAGTAGGTGAAAGATCGTACAAGCTGTTTGAATTGATGGTCTGTGGTCTTACTATATATTGGCCTGCTGCTACACGATGTGATCCCACATATAACAGAACTCAAATATACTTGTGCTATGGAAAATCAAGAGATGATTTTGTTGGAGTATATTGCACATATTATAAGATTACTCAAATTTGTCTTCTTTTGTTTTTCTCCTCAGACTGCGAACACTGTGAACTCAGATTTATTTTCTTTTTTCCTTCCTTGGGCTTGTGAACAATGTAGACTAAATTATTTTCTTGTGCCATCCAAGCTTGTGGTGGTCCTTGTATAATGAAAATCGTAAAAAGCCAGAGGCTGGAGATGCATGTGGGATATCAAAAGCAACTTCAGTGAAAGAGTACATGTTTATTAGACATGATAGAAACTGGAAACAGAGGTTGGCTAAGTGGGAAATTATTACATGCTATTTGTTGTTTTAGGACCCAGGTTCTTTTTTGGATATATCAAGTACCAACCAGTTGTTTTTTATGAAGTCTGTAGCACATGGTATTTGTTTTCTAAAATACAAAGTGTCGAGGTGAAAATTTCTGCTTTCCTTTTAACTGGAAAAAACTTTATTTTATTTACAGAAGTATTATGTTAGTGAAGCTTGACATCCTTTAGAAGGTTAACTGCCAAATTGAACATACATGTAAACTGTTTTAGATCTCTATTTTCCTCTTATTACGAACTGTCCTATTTAATTGTAATAACAAACAATCAAAAAACAGCATGGGGGTTGAGCCTCTTTCCTTGTCTGGCAGTGCTATTTCGCTTTTATTACAAACTGTCATCCTATTTTATTTTCTAACAGACAGTAAAAAAGTGGGTGGAGGGGTGAACCTTCTCCTTGTCTGGCAGCACCATGGTGTCTTCGAATGACTAAATGGTTTAAAAATTAGGATGTGATAAAGTTACAAAATAACAAAAATGTCTGCACAGATTTTGCAGCACCAAAGGCCAACTTTTTCCAAGCCTCAAACTTGTGCCTTCCATGCTGATGGGGAACTTGTGTTCAACCATTTGGATGGGAAATCCTCTTCACAAGAAGAGTGATGCTCTTCTTCATGACATTATTCTCCTCCCTTGTAAGCTTAATAGCTTACATAGTGCCAATACAATGCTGGGAATCCTCTTCACAAGAAGAGTGAAGCTCTTCTTCAGAACATTATGCTCCTCCCTTGTGAGCTTAATAGCTTACATAGTGTCAATACAATGCTTCTCCATCCATTGGGCTTTGACCCTATTATGCTCATCATCCATCTCTTCACAATGTCTTTTTGCAACCTAGAAATTTTGAAGGGGGATCCTCTTTACATGAAGAACAAAACTCTTCTTCATGACATTGTACTCCTCCCTTGTTACTTTAATAGCTTGCATAGTGCCAATCGAATGAGTCTTCTTCCATTGTTCTTTGAATCTATTATGCTCACCATCCAATCTCTTCACAATGCCTTCTTGCACCCTAGGTATTAAATTGGCCTGGCATTTTGAATCTACCAATTGTCAGAGCTCAATCATAGTCTTGACCAAGGGCCTAAAGGTGACAACAATAGTACCACACACTAGATTGAATCTTGTTACTCTCCCATTTGTGATCTCTATTGTATAGTTTGTCTTTTGTTGAAACAAATGTATTTTTCCTAGATGTTGTTGAACCAAGGCCCTTTATGTTGATTGCTCGATGCTATTGTCTATTCTATCATAGGTTGCTTCCCTAGCCCTCTTAATTACAGTCATTTGATTCTCCCCTTTGCATGCACTCTACTGAAAAGTGTAGTGAAAGAAGGTCTTCTCTAGCTCGTGCCTTAGCTAGAAAAACTAAGTTTGTCTTTCCTTTGACCATGGACGAGTTCGTGGAGATGGTGAATTCATGCATAGTGTTGGAGGACTAGTTATGTGGACCTTCTTCAGTTTGACTACAGATCGAGTGGCAGTTATAAATTTAGAATAGGACGAGTGGAGCTTCAGTCCTTGATTGAAGGAAACACGAGTTGTAACTCCAAGTTATGATTGGAGAGAGAAGAACCAATTTGACTCAGTTAACTTGTTAACCACGAGTTCTAAATTTGTGACTTGCCAATTTTAGCATGGATTGAATCAATAAAAGGAGGATGAAGGCACATGTATTCATCATTGTTTTGTGCACAAGGTTGTGAGACAAAGCAAGCCTCACGAGTTAGTGAGAGAGAGAGCTCTTTGCTTGTGGTGTGTGTAGCCTTGAGGAGCAAGAACACACCAATGTTTTAAAACTTCGACTCCGACTCCGACTCGGCCTAGGGTCGACTTCGACTCCAACTCGGTATCGACTTGGCCGGTTCAATTTCAATGACTCGGCCATTGTAAAAAATACATTAAATATTTATTTTTTATAAAAACACATAATTTTAAAGATTTTCATTCATGTTTCCAAACACACAACATTAGAATATAGATAGAAGACAACATATGATCAAAGTAGGCTCATGAATATATCCATTATATCAAAATGGCACCCAGTGCACTGTCCAATACATACATGATGATGATATAGAGATCAAAACAAAAACACATAACCAAGGAGGCTAGAAATGGCCTCTACAACAAAAGTCTGTGACCAATACTACTGGCTACTGCTAGAGCTGCCAACATCATTTGGCTTAGTGTTACTTGGGAGCGGGGAGCGGGAGTGACATTTTCAGAAGCTCCTGGTTTGGGAGCGAATCCCGGAGGAGTTCGACAACCAATGTCACTAACATCAAGGTACATAGAGGGATTGGTGCTCTTGATTAAATACGAGTTCCATACCCTAATACATGACAAAATTCAATGGAAACATTGCAATCCCCCAATCCTGAAATCCTGAAAAACTGATAAGTTTGCTGGATTTTGAATGAAATCTAAAATTCTACTTTCTCCATATGAAATCCAATGAGGCCGAAACCACTCTCAAACATCCCGAGTCATTTCATGGTAATGTTAAAAATTTAAGTAAAAGGATGAAAATGAAGATCAAGGAGAATGTAAAAGGATAATGAAGATTAAGGAGAATGTCACTTTTACTTTAAGAATTTAACATTACCATGAATAGCATATCAATACTAGGTATCAGAATCAGAGAGGGAAACCCATGAGTCAGACAGGGAAGCCTAGGGAGTCCTCAAAAATGAAATTTCAAAAAAAAATGCTGCTGAAGTGATTTGACCGGCCGCTGTTACCTAGCCGGCCGAGCCGGCTGAGTTGTTACTGAGCCGGCCGAGTCGTTAGCCAACTCGGCTGGCTCGGTAACAACCTGGCCGGCCGGTTCGGTTCAAAGGCTGAGTCGACCCGGTTGGGCTATGACTCGGACCAACTTGGCCGAATCGGAGTCGAAACGGCCGGTTTTTAAAACAGTGGAACACACTAGTTTGCTTGAGCAGATTTGCGCACAGATTTAGGACCTGTGTCCTATATAATAGGATACCTTGTGTCCATAGAAATAGGGCCTTGCTGTGCTACCAAATAGGAGTTTTTTTGTGCACAGATTTAGGCCCTAGTGTGTAAGGTTGAGGAGCTGAAATTAAGTGTTTTGCAGGGAGTTTAAGCTAGTACAACAGAGAACAAGTTTGTTCTCAGATTGCCTTGTAAGAGATTTCAGTGCTCAAGTTTATCAATAAAATACTACAACAAAGAAGAGGGTTTTCCCAGTTGGGTTTCCCAAGAAAAACAAGTGCATTAATTGTGTGACTGTGTCTTTATCTCTGTGTTTATTTTTCCGCTTATCAGTTAAGAAATTTTGTATCTTTGTGAAAGAAAGTTTGCAGTTGCATTAAATTTCAGTTATTTACTAAGTAGTTGCAAAATATCGTGGAAATTTAACACTCTTCTTCCCATTTGACATCCTTTTCCACTCCTTAAACTTCGATCGTAATGTGTCCCTATTTTTGTGGTAGACCACAAAACTGAACTAAGGCAGAAGGGCTGAGTTTCTAAGGGCAGGAGAAAGAGTTTTATTGGGTTTCTCTATGGCAGGTTTTCAGTGAATATGAGGTGGTATCTGTGGGTGTCTTTTGTGTATCTCTCTGTGGCATCATCTCTAGATATGGCCGAGTTTTGTTTCAGGTTAGAAGATCAGTAGCAGGGGTCTGTTAACTTGTAAAGAGCAGGGTTGTGAGGAGAGGGCTGCGTCTACAAGGACATCTTTGCGTGAACAATCAAGAGTTAAGGGAACTGTTTTATAATTGCGGAGAATTTCCTTGTGATCATTTTCTTGTGGTTAGGGACGGATTGCTGTTCTATACATAAGTTGCAGGGTTTTGCTATGATAGCCCTATTTTTTGGTGGCAGTTTAGTGAAGCCCTAAGATGGTAGGGCTTGTGATTATCTTATGGCAAAGTTGCATTGCAACAGGAGTTAGGAACAAGGCTGACAGTGAAGTAGGTCTGTGGACAGACCAACTGTGAACAATAAAATGTTTGGGAAGAGGATTTGGAGCCCTGATTCTGAGCAGTGAGTCTATGTTTTAGAGTACAATGACAGTGACAGTAACAGTTAATGAGAGAAAGGTGTAGTGTTGAGTACAAGCTGCTAGGTGGGCAAACCTCTTTTTGATCAGATACAGAGAGCTGTTATGTAGCAGATCACGTTTAAGAAGCCAAGACACGAAGCCAAGTCCAAGAACTAAGCCAAGTTAAAGAGCAGAAAGTTGATTTGAACAGGATAGGTGGGTTGTGATCAGGTTTGAAGGTGCAAACCTGAGGATTGCATGGTTGGGTGACCACCCACTAAAGAATTTGACGGGGACCAGAAGTTATTGTTGACAAATCCAAGGAACAACTTGAAGATGTAGGTTGGTGCCTGCAGTTCGCTGAGTTGGTGCTCAGCTAGGGGATTGTTGTCTCCTGTAGGTTGGTGCTTATGAAATTTGCAAGTTTGGTGCTTACAGAGGATTGGTGTTCTTACTGGTGGATGCTTGTAACATTGTAACAAATTGAAGTTGATAGCAAAGCTTTCAAGTGGTTTTCTCCTAGTTTGGGTTTCCACTGTAAAATATTTGTGTTCATGTGTATTATTTGTGATTGAAATGGTTGATCATGTATATAATAGTTGTGAAAGGTTGAAAATTGTTAAATTCACATAAATACTGATTCACCCAGTATTTTCAACATGTGTAGCTAAAATCATGAAAGACATTTCAACTATATCACCAAGGAAATTTAAAATGGGTGGCCTTTATTATATGTTTAATGTGGAGGGCAGGAAAGTTGTTGATTTTGCATTAGCAAGAAATTTTCTTGCACGTGTTATTCCTTTCAATGTAGTCTCAACTTATTTTGATCAAGTGATTTGGTCCATTAATGATGGACCAACAAGGTACAAGGCACTTGTTTATGAAAAGCTTTGAATTGGGTTTGTTGACAAGGAGAAAACAGGTATTGAGAAAGGCGATGGCATCATGGAGTCTAGATGGATGGTTGGATGGATTGTTGGAGTCTATGTCACAAGGTTCACTGAACTTCAACCTTGAGGTTTGAAATTTGGCGAACCTAAAAAAAATTGATGAGGTTTGACAAACTTCATCGATATTCATGGCCATTGACCCAAGTTCATAGATCAAAACTCATAGCCTCATGTCACAACAAAAACTTGTAATCTATACTTGTAATTTGCAAGTAGCCCATGATAACATTTCTTATGTTTATTGGTGTTCATTTCTTACTATTTTATGCTATATTTCATTTTCAAGTTTATATATATATATATATATATAGACAAACCTAATGCCAAACCTCATCAAAACATTTGAACTTGAATTGAACCTAATCATCGCCGAACCTGAACTTGAACTAAACCACATAACTTAGGTTGGCGTCATCCATTGATAAACATCATTGTCTCTTCCATATCGAATTCATATTTTCCTTCCATCAATTGTTTTGGTCAATAAGGGAGCACTTTGTTTTTAAATGAACAATTATGTGGGCCATCCATTGCCCTTGGATTTGTCACTGATGCAACCCATGTGTATTTTTTTCGTACACCATGCATAGTGCATTATTTGAACAAGGCATTAGAAGACATTGGAAATTGGATTTGGGTGGTAAGTTTAGAGGGTCATAAAACTCAGACCTTCATATGAAACTATCATCATTAATAATCCATTTACCATGGGCATGCCAAAATGGAGCTTTCTAAAACAAACTAATACTTATGTCACGTGATAGAGGACATGGAAATACGAGTAATCGACGCGTGACGCGATGAACCCCTAGAACATGACATAGAGGACACTTTATATATTATATATAAAAAAATATAATATATATTACAAAACATAATAGATTAGCGAATTACACATAAAATATAAAATATATAACACATTTACATGATGATGATACAAATTCAATCATCCAACTAATGCATATAACCAAAATAGCTTTGTGTGCAATCCACCTAAACGAAAAGTACATTAACAAAGAGGTCCTAAATGGCTTGTAGAGTCCAAAAAAAGTCATGCTACAACAATCACTTAATACTACATATCATTAAAGTCATTAGCTATATTGGGATCCTCATGATCAATATCACCCTCTAAACATAAAATAAGATAGAAAAAGCTTAACATACCAAATAGAAATTCTGTTCCAGTGATGGGTACATTTTTACTAGGGTCATGACAGAGCAGTTCAACAATCAATGCCAACGACATCAAGGTACATAGAGGGCTTGGTCCTCTTAATTAAATGCTAACTCCATACCCTCATACATGACAAAATCCAATGGAAATGTTGCAATTACCCCAATCTTGAAATCTTGAAAAATGTTAAGTTTGCTGGATTTTGAGTCAGATCTAAAATATTACTTTCTCCATATGAAATCCAATGAGGGTGGAACCATTCTCAAACATCCTAAGTCAATTAATGGTAATGTTAAGTTTCCTGGACTTTGAGTGGGATCGAAAATTCTACTTTCTCCATATGAAATTCAATGATGCTTTTAATTTAAGAATTTAACATAACTATTTATTGCATAACATTAGTGGGGCCTAGACAAATCCAATTTCGAACCCTTGGAATCCCTTTTAACCTACGCTGCATGAAATGCTAAAACATTTCGGAGTTTCGTGCAATGGGTACATTTAGAAATGTCACCTCCCAAAAATGGAAACATCAGTTGAAACGTCAGCTGAAACGTCATATATATATATATATATAAATAAATAAGTGTATAACACATGATCTTTGCAAGAAAAAAGGGAATAAGACCCATAGATGACAATTTAGAAAGAAAAACAAGTATATATTAACTCTCGTAGATGATTAAATTAAATACATAAAATCATGAGAACTCCTCAAACCAAGGATTCTAGTTTGGATGAGAGATTCTCTCCAACTAGCTCTCCTAAATTAGTGTGTAAGTTGAGAAATTGTCTCAACCAAGTGAGTCTAAGATAGACGCTGTTGTCGCACAAATTGTCTAAGCAGCACGACAACGCTCAAACCGGGCTGTCACCCTGATCCCCGATCCCTCCGTTTAAGCCGTCTCCCTGAAGTAGGCTAAGGGTGGTAGACACTATGGGAAAAAGGAAGATCAACTGGGAACTAGTTGGGTTGGGAGACACAGCAGGGGGAAACAAGCACTTGATCAATTTTAGAATTTGATTAGATCTTTAAATGCTTAAGACTAGTGCCTTATGGAGTTAATTAACTGCTGCTGCTTATGAAGTAATTTAATGATTGCCTGAAAAATATTTACAAGATTTCCAACATGTAACGCGCATTATATAATCCAGGCAACAATTAATTTCACCAAATGAAAGATATTCAATAGATAACGCGATGTTCTAGCAGATAAATTTCAAAAGATCAAATACTTTAAGCAACCACGAAATTTAAATGCTACCCAGTTTCGAATAGTTAATCTCTAGATAAACATTTAAGTGCTTTTAACTATAGAGAATGACAAATATTAACCCCACAACAAAAAGAACACAACGCTAAAATGAATTGTCAATTTATAATTAGTCTTTTTCAAAATTTAAAATTTTTATATATTTTTATAAAATTTAAAATCTAAAAATAAAACAAGACTAAAATCCTAATAAAACTAAAATCTAATCTAAACTTAAATCTAAATTAAATATAACCTAAAGACTAACCCTTTTTAACTTTTTTATTTTTAAATTCTAAAATTAAAAATCAGAATAGAAGAACTAAAATCTAAATAAAGGGACCCTTTTTTATTAAAAAACTTTTATGAATTATTTATATATATATATATTTTATATGAGATTTTTTGATTTATTAAAAAATAAAACAAAACTAAACTTGAAACTAACAGCTAATCTAAAAAAAAATGAAAATCGATTTTTTTTTTTTTAATTTTAATTTTAATTTTTTTTTATTTTCAAACTTTTTATATAACCAAACCAAATAAAAAGAGGGACCTACATTAATCCTTAACTCAAACTAAACTAAATGAAAATTAAAATGCCTGACCCTAAAACTCATCCACGACATAATAAAAATCGTTGTTGTTTTACTCTGTGTATGCAGGTCATGGCAAAGACGCGAGAGAACTTTGACGGCAAGAGGGATAGCAGTGCGCTGGTTCGATGGTGATAGCTGCGTGAGGAGCTGTGAAAGCGTAATGGAGCAACCAACGTGCAGGTGATGCGTGGAGCTGGAAGTTAGGAGTTGCGTGATGCAACTTGGAGAAAAGGGAAAACGCGGGTTCTGGAGCAACGGAAGTAAGAGCGACTCAACGGAGGGGATAGCGTAGAGAAGGGCGTGAAAGAAACACGCAGATGTTCGCTGCGGATAAGGTGAAGGAGGGTAGATGCAAGCAGAGAGCTGCGTGAAGATGGCTGGAGTTTGCAGGTTTGATGGACGAGCAGCAAGGGAAAACGAAGGTGAGGAAGATGGAGCAACGAGCAGCAATACAACTAAGGATGCGTGAATGGCTGCGCGTTGAGCGTGAGGACTAGACAGTGAAAGGGAAAGGCAGCAATGTGATGTGAGGAATGCTGAGATCACGCAGAGAGGAGAGCTAAGAGATAGTGAAGACTGCGTGGAAGTGGAAAAGAAATTTTGAATGCAGGTGAGAGAAGAAGTATGGGTGCGGTTTGAAGGAAATATGATAGCAACAAAACCCTTAATGAATTTTGAAAATAATTCTGCTGGACTGTAAACAAAATGGAAAATCGCTGCCAAATAAAACCCTGGAATTTCCAGATTAAAATGTTATATTCTGCTTCAGGATTTATTAGTAAACCCCAACAAATTTCTCTAGATTTGCACAAGATCAGAAACCCTGGACTGCAAAATGATGCACCTGCAAAAGTTAGTTTTGAGCCCAGATCTTACCCTCCAGGGCCTAGATCTGGCTTCAAACAAAAATTTCTTCGCAGACCTGTAACCTGCAATGGCAAAACAGAATACCTAGGAACAAAATGTGCAAGAAACAAAACTAAAAAAACTCTAAAACCTGTTAAAGAATTACATTATTCATAGTTTAAAGGCTCTAAATAGGTAGATTTGTCAATATGCGACAAAACTATTTTTAAAATATTAAATTTAAGATGAGGTACTTCAGAAAACCCTTCGTGCATTCACCAGAAAATTTCAAATGATAAGCCCGGGACCAAAACTGGCTGGGCTCTTCAGAAAATGCAATTCAGGAGTTGGCTGGTTCAGCCGAGAACTTCCCCGAACGCCCGGTAATCTCAAAAAAAGGATTTCCTGCACAACTTAAATCAAACATTAACAAAGAGGGAGAAAAGTTAAAACAATACTAAAATCCGGATGTAATGGAGATACCTGCCATCATATCCCGAAATTTAACTATCATTCAAACCCTAGCGACTAAACAAGATACCTGTGTTTAAAATCACTCTTCATCAAGCTATCATCAATGGTTGAAAATAATTTTATGTAGAAAATATAAAACACCTTACAACATTTCCAGAAGAGGAACACCAACGAGATTTCAACCCCGAAGTCTTTCTTTATTGCACATGAAAAATGATTACAAGAGAGCTTTCTTTAGCACACGACTATAAGATCGAATGATCTCAAATGACCCGTGACACCCTAGTTAAATGAAAAATTCCCAACAGCTAGTTCGAGTGATCCATGTCAAAGTGATCTCGACTGTCGATGAGGATCAAAATCTCTTTTAATCTCATTCGTCGAAATTTTAAATATTTTAAAAAATTAAAATCTTGTATTTATTTCCTTGAAACTTTGACTTATTATTATTTTATTTTATTTTTTAATTAATTAATTAATTTTTTAATTTAATTTAAATTTTTTAATTTTTTTTATTATTATTATTATTTTTTTTTAATTTTATTATTTTTTATTATATTATTTTTTTATTGGACCCTCGAACTTAGCCTTTGGAAAAATCACCTAAGAGCTAGGACTATTGAGGGGATAAAACACTTTCTAACCCTCAAGACACTTTACATCATGACCTTTACAATTTTACATCTCAAGGGGGAAAACCCATTTGACATAGACCCTCATAGACCACCCAACTCTGCGACACAAATAGAAGCTAGCGAATCAAGCGATTTGTAATAACCTAACCAAATAATTAGGATTATTTCCAAATTACTTTTACATAGACTTGAAGCACACTAGGATTCCCCTAAGATTCTAATGACAAAATCCATTCCGGCTTTGGGGTTAGGTTGAAGGAAAACTCTGCCGACCATGGGTCGGTGAGACAAAAAACCTTTCAGAACGTAGATCATCACTAGAAGATTAGGTTTACCTAGGCAAATACATACATGACACAGATCTGCTAAGATTATTTACAATTTACACATGTAGACTGTGTTTACAACATAACACGATCGAGCTGATGATGACAGTCGAATGGCACGGACATGTCGATCAAGCGCTATCGCTTTTGCGAAAAGGGGGTGTACTGCTATGGGTAGTTGACACGTAGTGGTCAACATCTGGCTCTACTTGGGGACATGTTGCTGCACTGTAGGAATGTGAGAATCCAGAATCTGCATCCACGCAACACACAACAAAACATAAGTAGCATCCATCCAAAAATCATCATATAACATTAAGCACAGGAAAGATATAAGCTCTTCATTTATTAACTATCTAGTAACATGAAAAGTAAATCTAATCCTAAAACAGAAATCAAAATGCTGAAAAAAACAAGGAGTAGAGTTAGAAACACAGAGGATGCCCCATGGCATCAAATGTGTTCAATATAGTGTATACTGAGCATTTGCCTGCTTTCAGGCAAATTTGTCGGCTGCTTCTCGGATGTGCCATGTCCAATTCTGCATACGGTAGGACTTTTTCCTATCCGAAAATCAAGTTGCTCGCGGCCATCTGATGCATCAAATCTTCTTCTCGTTCTCTTTCTTTTGCGTTTTTTCTTTGTGGCAGGCTGTATCCCTGATGACATGAAAATTTCTGCTTTAAAGCTCTCAGATGAAGTATGTAAGATATGTGTGACATGTCTTTCGTCATTCTGCATCTGCCCTGTCAAGAATGATGGATCAATCTCACAAGTGCCCTGAGTTATAACTTGATCTTCTATGACTGGTGGATTAACCGTGTGAGCATCAACCTGATTATTAATTTCCCTTTTATCCAGGTCACCTTCAATTATCCACTTCTCAATGGAACAAAGGACCTCATAATAAGATGGAGCTTGTTGCAGCAAATAATGAGGCTTCTGATCTATTGACGTTCCCTAGTTTATTTCATCCTCTGATCGCTGTTGAAATTTCTGAACCTGTATTTTAATGGCATCCATCTGACTAGAGTGTTCAAACTTCATAGCATTGATTCCCCTGGCATGGTCTTCTTCCATGGTCAGTAACTTATTCTGAAGACATATTTGACTAGCTTCCATATCTTTTATTACTTTGTCATTATCTGCTTTTATGGTCATCAAGCAATGCTGCATAGAGTTTATCTCTTTCTTATGATTTTCTTGCATGGTAGCCAACTGATTATTATGATCGAATGTCATGATAGTCATTTCTTCATCCATAGTTAATAACTTGTTTTGCATAGAATTAATTTCCCTATCATGATTAGCTTTCATGGTCTCAATTTCCTTAGCATGCTTACTTTGCATGTCGGTTACATGATCAGATTGTTTAATTTTCATGTTTCCATCTCCTTATCACGTTTTTCCAGGTGGGTGCATAAAGTTCTCATATCATTGGAGTAATTAGTTTGATTGATCTCCATATTTTTTACCAGCCGCATTAGTTCTTCTATAATTTGCTTCTGATTTTCCCTTTCATTGTCGACACTGATTTTACAATTTGTCCCTGCTTTTCCACTATCATGGATTTGATCTGCAATGGTACAAGTGGATGGCACATTCTGATATGAAGAATTGTCTTGAAATCTTTCATCGACAACTGGACCTTTCATAAGATTACTTTCATTCTGTTGCACAATTTTAGGGGCACAAGGCGAGCTATCTTGATAACCATATCTATCTTTAAAAGCATTGACAATGTCTTGTAAAGAAGTGAAAGAATCTTCAGGACAATTATTAAACCAATTCAAAGCATCATCCTCTAAAGAAAGGACAAATAGACGCATTTTGACATCTTCATGATCATACTGAGGAGATCTACAATATATGATCATTATACAAGTAAACCTGCCTAAATGCTTTCTAACAACGACTGAATCACCACTTGAGAACAAAGGTAATTTAGAAATGGCCACTTCCGAAACATCATGGAGAACATCAGTAAAATGACACGGGGTAAACGAATAGTCCATGACAAATAGTGAGGGGCCAAATGGATGATAGAAAGAGGTCTCTGCTCAAGAAAATCAAGAGATGAAAGAAGTGGAGTCGCCACTTGAACATGAATCTAACTCTAGGATCCAAAAAGCAACAAACAAGTAGATATGAGGGAGGCTTCTTATCTGGGAAAAAATAAATGAAAGAAATGGATGTAAAATTTTCTCTTTTCCCACCCCGGTTTTCAGTTTCACCTTATTTCTCCCATGTAGTTAAATGCCCATTCCCATAGCCATACATTTAACAGACTGAAAAAATAAATATTGCTGAAAACACAAATTCTGGAAATTTTTCTGAGTGCTGGAAATTGCAGAAATAAAAAATCAGCAATTAAAAACAGCCATTAAAACACATTTAAACTCAGTGATTTTTGGTCAACTTGACCCTGGAAAAACCCCCTACAACTCTTGGGGAAAACCAGTTTGAGAGCTCTTCTTTATTTCTGGAAAATGCCTTTTTACAGAGAAAATTTTCAGCAAATAAATTTCAGCAAAAACAGAAATTTCCAGCAAGCCAAACTTATCTGTTTTCAGCCCAAACGACAATCTGAAAAATGCTGTAAGAGCTGTACGGACCGTACGGATGTACGGACTGTGTACGGTACGTACGGATGTACGGTACAGTACGGACTGTACGGACGGCCGTACGGACTTGTACGGACAGCCCTCGGAAAAAGTGCAGAAAATCGCCTCCTCGATATTCGTGCTGAAAATTAATTTTTCCACTATTTTGCTCACAAAAATTGCCTTTTTCTGCTTGTTCTTTATGCTGTTCGGATTTGCTGAAGTGCTGCCTTGGTGTGTGTGCCAAACTGCTGCCTCTTTCTCCTCCTTGTCCAGAAATCTCCCTTGCTCTCTTGCTCTCCTTCTCCCAATCTGCTCATGAAAGAATAAATGATCTTTTCTTCCTTTTCCTCCCTTAACCCAACCCTAAATGACTTTTGGGTGATCCCTAAATCCAATGGCTGAAATAGATTTAGATCAATGGCTGAGATTAAATGCTCATTTAAATCTCACTTTCTATTTTTTAATTCACCCCACTTTAATAAAGACCCACTTAGTCATTTATTTCCAAAGTCACTTTTCCTTTCTAATTTTTCATTGACTTTATAAAGTCACTTTAAAATTAGACTTAGTAACTTTATCACTTAAAGTCACTTTCAAATTAGATTTAACTTTATAAAAATTATAAAGTTACTTTAGGAGAAAAATTAAATTCTTTTGGACACTTTTCCCTAGGCCAAAGATCAAAGCCTTAGGGAACCACCTGTCCTCCGGTACCAAATTTCAACACTCCCTCTTACCGAGGAAGGTGTTCCTCACCACACCCATCTTGTCTCTGAAGTAGACATGCTTGCCTCGTGGTAAGGCTTTGGTAAGAATATCTGCAACCTGCTCATCAGTGGAAATATACTCAAGCTTCACAGCTCCCTTCTGAACATAGTCTCTGATGAAATGATATCTGATCCCGATATGCTTTGACCTGTCATGAAATACTGGATTCTCCGTGAGTTTAATGCAACTCTGATTATCACAGTAAATCACTGAAGGTCTCAAAGGCTGACCAAATAAGCCAAACAACATCTTGCGAAGCCAGATAGCCTCACAACTAGCTAGACTGGCTGCCATATACTCTGCTTCCGCTGAACTCAGTGCTACTGACTGCTGCTTCCGGCTGAACCATGACACTACTGCTGAACCCAACCCAAAACAACACCCTGAAGTGCTCTTCCTATCAAAAGCACAACCTGCCCAATCAGAATCAGTGTATCCTGCCAATCTCACTCCATCTCCCTGCCTGTAGTCCAGACCATAATCCACTGTCCCCTGCAAGTACCGCAAAATGTGTTTTGCAGCCACCCAGTGAACCTTCCTAGGCTCACACATAAACTGACTCATCGTGTTGACTGCAAAACAGATATCTGGTCTGGTGTTGACCAAATACATCAAGGAACCAATCAGCTGCCTGTACAATGTGGGATCCACCAACTCGGAATCCGAAGCATGAAGCTTCTTCCAGTTGGTGATCATCGGTGTCGACATGGGTCTACAATCCTCCATGTGGAATCTGCTAAGGATGTCCACAATATACTTCCCCTGCCCCAGGAAGAAATGCCCCTCCTCCTGCCACACCTCTAAACCCAAAAAGTAATGCATCAAGCCGATGTCCTTCATCTCAAACTCCGCCGCAAGATCTCTCTTGCAGTGCTCTATGAGTCTCTCTGCACCTGTAATGATCAAGTCATCCACATACAGCACCAGAATGAGGGGCTCCTCACCAATCACAATAAAGTAAAGGTTCGGATCTGCCTCACTCTTTGTGAAACCCATCCCCTGCAAGTATGCATCTATCCTGGAGTACCAAGCTCTGGGAGCTTGCTTCAGGCCATAAAGGGCCTTCTTCAATCTGCACACATGGGACTCCTTCCCATGCACCTCAAAGCCCTGTGGCTGCTCAATGTACACCTCCTCCTGTATGAAGCCATTGAGAAATGCGGTCTTCACATCCATCTGGTGGATCTTCCAACCCATCTCTGCTGCTATTGATATAATGGAGCGGATCGAAGTATATCGAGCCACGGGAGCGAAGGTCTCCTCATAATCAACTCCCTCTACCTGGGAGAACCCTCTAGCCACAAACCTTGCTTTGAATTTCTCAATGCTGCCATCTGCAGCATGCTTTACCTTGTAAAGCCATCTGGAAGTAACCACGGATTTGCCCTCAGGCCTCGGCACCACCTCCCAAACATCATTCTTCATGATAGAAGAATACTCCTCCTGCATGGCCTCTCTCCAGACCTGCTGGCTAGCTGCCTCCTCATAGCTAGAAGGCTCAGAGTCAAGGATGCTGGTAACCATCGCCATATAGCTACAAAATCTCTCAGGTGGTCTACTCTCTCTGACCGGCCTCTTCGGCTCAGCAACAGATGTGGCATCTCTCAAGGTGTCATGAAGCCACTTGGGCTTCCTCTTCCCTGAGCATGCTTCTCCCATAGGAGAATGAAACTCCTCCTCCTCATCCCCATCAGTAGCCTGAACTCCTGACTGTCTGTCTGCTGTCCTCCTGCCTGCACCTGAACCTGTAGAAGCTGAGGTACCGTGTGAACTGTCCATCAGTGGACTCCCTAGTGAACTGCTCTGTGAACTGCTCTGCATGCTGCCCGGAGCACCACCCCTCCGGCTCGGCGAGCCACTGCTCACTGATGGACCTGACATCCTCATAGATGTACCTCCGGATCCTCCTGATCCCTGCCCACTGGATCCCTGCGACTGACTCAACTGCTGCTGAGGGTCTGGCTGATCCAGATACTCTAACTCCCGTGACCTCCTAAAGGCCCTGTCCTCCTCGAACTTCACATCCCGTCTGACAACAACTTTCCTCTGTGCAGGAATGTAAATCCGAAAGGCCTTTGAGGTCTCACTGTAGCCCACAAAGATACCCTTCTCTGCGGTGGGCTCTAGTTTGGTCCTCTCCTCCTTGGGTATATAGGAGTATGTAATGCATCCAAAGATATGAAGATGACCAAGATCAGGCTTCTTCCCAGAGAAAGCCTCCTCCGGAGTCATGTGCCCCAAGGCACGATGCGGACTCCTGTTCTGCAAGTAAACAGCTGTGTTGCAGGCCTCTGCCCACAAGAACAATGGCAACCCCTGATCATGTAACATGGCTTTGGCAGCCCCTATGATGGATCTGTTCTTCCTCTCCGCAACCCCGTTCTGCTGGGGGTTGTAAGGAACAGTGAACTCCCTCCTAATGCCTGCCTCCGCACAATAGTCAACAAACTCTCCAAGGGTGTACTCTCCTCCATTGTCCGACCTCAGGGACTTGATCTTTCGACCTGTCTGAGTCTCCACAAGAGCTCTGAACTCCTGAAACCGCTTGAAGACCTCACTCTTGGTCTTCAAGAAATAAATCCAGGTCCTCCTGGAGTGATCATCAATGAATAAGACATAGTACTCATATCCACTCAAGGAAACATGAGACATCCGACCGCTCACATCGGAATGAATCAAATCAAGTATCCCCGTCGCTCTGCTGGGAAAAGGGGATTTGGCAAACTTGCCCATCGCACAACCTCTGCAAGTATCGAAGTGATCAGTACTGAAATCTGGCACACCTGTGGTGATCTCTCGCAATGTCCTCAAGGCTCCATGATACATGTGTCCCATCCTGCGGTGCCAAATCTCACACAGCTCAGAACTGCTAGCTCTGCTGTCGGTACTACAGCTCAATGCCAAAGGGGGCTGGAATGCAAACTTGTACACCTTTGCATGGCGTACACCTATCACTCTAGCTGAATCAGCTGGAGAGCCCCTGGGATACATCAACACCTGTCCTTCCCTGAACAGTACCTCATATCCTCTGTCCTCCAAAGCTGAGACGGATATGAGGTTCTTCCTCATCCCTGGCACATAAAGAACCTCTGACACCTTCAAGGGAGGTTTGGACTCCCTCTGAAATGTCACTGTCCCCACCCCGACTGCTCTAACAACTCTGTCATCACCGAGTACTACCTCAATATCAGTGCCACTCTCTGAAAGCTCTGAGAAGTACTCCCAGACTCCTGTCATGTGACGTGAAGCCCCACTGTCCACATACCAGATACCTGTAGATGCTCCGCTAATCGAGGGAAAAGCATGCTCCCTCTGAACCTGTGTGGCAGGTGATCCTGCACTAGAGGACTCACATGTAGTGAACGCAAACCCCCGGTCAAAACGACCTGCAAAGTCCTCAATCTCAGCTGAAGCTGCCACATCTTGGTTCTTCCCCTTCTTCTTCTTCTTCTCCGGACACACAACTGCATAGTGTCCCATCTTCTGACAATTCCAACACTTCACTTTGGAATAGTCCTTTTGTGAGTTACCCTGTTTACCTTTACCTTTGCCTTTGCCTCCACCACCGCTTGTGGAAGCCTGCTTCTTCCCTTTGCCTTTCTTGCCTCCTGCCATCAGTGCTACGTCCTCATCCTGCTCAACTGGCTTGGCTGCCCCAAGCTGTCCTTTCCTAATCTCTGTCTGAATACAATCATCCCAAAACCTCTCCCATGTGGGAAGGGTCTCACGTGCACAAACCCCATCAGCAAAGTTCAACCATGAACGGGGGAGGCCATTCACTGCAATACGCACCAACTCAGTGGATGGAATGGCTTCTCCAATCGCTGCCAACTCATCTCTCACATTGGTAATCTTTGTGAGATATCCAGCTGCACTATCATTCCCCATCTTAATGTTCTTCAGCTTCTCCTTCAGGACCATCTTCCGGTTCTCATTGGTACTCTGGTAGAGATTGGACAATGCTGTCCACATCTCATGGGCATTGCTCTTTCCTCTCACATGAGGAATGCAATGGTCTTTGATTCCGTCTAGAATCAGCCTCTTACCCTTGTTGTTCTTTCTATTATAAGCTGCCAACTGAGTAGCATCAGTAGGCACAACAACAGGGTGCTGTGCTGTATGCACCATGATATCCCAGACTTCTGCCTCCTCAAAGATACTCTGCATTCTCTCCTTCCAAACGCTGTAATTTGTATGCCCATCCAACCTATCCTCCACCCTCAATCCCAATGACATTTTGTTGTCCTAAAACTGAAAAATAGCACTGCTGTGGTAAAGATAAACCTGCTGTTTATGAAAAATCAGCTTGCTGGAATTTTCTGAGTGAAAAAATCAGCAGCTGTATTTTTTCTCTTTTGCTGTCCCAAACTGCCCTTCAGCACTCAAGCTCTGATACCATGTAAAATTTTCTCTTTTCCCACCCCGGTTTTCAGTTTCACCTTATTTCTCCCATGTAGTTAAATGCCCATTCCCATAGCCATACATTTAACAGACTGAAAAAATAAATATTGCTGAAAACACAAATTCTGGAAATTTTTCTGAGTGCTGGAAATTGCAGAAATAAAAAATCAGCAATTAAAAACAGCCATTAAAACACATTTAAACTCAGTGATTTTTGGTCAACTTGACCCTGGAAAAACCCCCTACAACTCTTGGGGAAAACCAGTTTGAGAGCTCTTCTTTATTTCTGGAAAATGCCTTTTTACAGAGAAAATTTTCAGCAAAAAACAGCAAAAACAAATTTCCAGCAAGCAAAACTTATCTGTTTTCAGCCCAAACGACAATCTGAAAAATGCTGTAAGAGCTGTACGGACCGTACGGATGTACGGACTGTACGGACGTACGGATGTACGGACCGTACGGACTTGTACGGACAGCCCTCGGAAAAAGTGCAGAAAATCGCCTCCTCGATATTCGTGCTGAAAATTAAATTTTCCACTATTTTGCTCACAAAAACTGCCTTTTTCTGCTTGTTCTTTATGCTGTTTGGATTTGCTGAAGTGCTGCCTTGGTGTGTGTGCCAAACTGCTGCCTCTTTCTCCTCCTTGTCCAGAAATCTCCCTTGCTCTCTTGCTCTCCTTCTCCCAATCTGCTCATGAAAGAATAAATGATCTTTTCTTCCTTTTCCTCCCTTAACCCAACCCTAAATGACTTTTGGGTGATCCCTAAATCCAATGGCTGAAATAGATTTAGATCAATGGCTGAGATTAAATGCTCATTTAAATCTCACTTTCTATTTTTTAATTCACCCCACTTTAATAAAGACCCACTTAGTCATTTATTTCCAAAGTCACTTTTCCTTTCTAATTTTTCATTGACTTTATAAAGTCACTTTAAAATTAGACTTAGTAACTTTATCACTTAAAGTCACTTTCAAATTAGATTTAACTTTATAAAAATTATAAAGTTACTTTAGGAGAAAAATTAAATTCTTTTGGACACTTTTCCCTAGGCCAAAGATCAAAGCCTTAGGGAACCACCTGTCCTCCGGTACCAAATTTCAACAATGGAGTCGCCACCCAAACAAGAAACGAACTGAAGAGTAGGCGTTGAAGGTACGATTAAACAATACGACGAAAGATAAGGCAATGAAAAGATCAAATGACGCCAAAGAATGTTCGCCGTTTGACAGGCTAATGAATGGAGGAGAAGATGAGATGATGCCAAAAAATGTTGACTTTGCCGGCTCAAATGAGAGATGAGAAAGATGAAAGATGATTGATGAATGTCGTTGGAACGCCAGGGACAGAAAAACTCTATCCCCGGCAACGGTGCCAAAAAAATAGTCACACAGATTGTCTAAGTAGCACAACAACGCTCAGATTGGGGGCTGTCACCTTGATCCCCGATCCCTCCGTTTAAGCTGTCTCCCTGAAGCAGGCTAAGGGGGTAGACCCTATGGGAAAAAGGAAGACCAACTGGGAACCAGTTGGGTTGGGAGACACAACAGGGGGAAACAAGCACTTGATCAATTTTAAAATTTGATTAGATCTTTAAATGCTTAAGACTATTGCCTTATGGAGTTAATTAACTGCTGCTGCTTATGAAGTAATTTAATAATTGCTTGAAAAATATTTACAAGATTTCCAACATGTAACACGCATTATATAATCCAAGCAACGATTAATTTCACCAAATGCAAGATATTCAATAGATGCGCAATGTTCTAGCAGATAAATTTCAAAAGATCAAATACTTTAAGAAACCACGAAATTTAAATGCTAACTAGTTTCGAATAGTTAATCTCCAGATAAACATTTAAGCGCATTTAACTATAGAGAATGACAAATATTAATCCCAACAAAAAGAAAAAGACATTAAAATGAATTGTCAATTTTTAATTAGTCTTTTTCAAATTTTTTTAATTTTTATATTTTTATAAAATTTCAAGTCTAAAAATAAAACAAGACCAAAATTCTAATAAAACTAAAATCTAATCTAAACTTAAATCTAAATTAAATATAACCTAAAGGCGAACCCTTTTTAACTTTTTTATTTTTTAAATTCTAAAATTAAAAATTAGAATAGAAGAACTAAAATCTAAATAAAGTTAAAATCTATTCTAAACTAAGATTCTAAAAAAAATAAAAAGGGACCCTTTTTTATTAAAAACTTTTATGAATTTTTAATTTATATATCTATATATATATATACATATATATATATAATTTTTATATGAGATTTTTTGATTTATAAAAAAATAAAACAAAACTAAACTTGAAACTAATAGCTAATCTAAAAAAAATGAAAATCGATTTTTTTTATTTTCAAACTTTTTATATAACCAAACCAAATAAAAAGAGGGACAACTCAAACTAAACTAAATGAAAATTAAAATGCCTGACCCTAAAACTCACCCACGACATAATAAAAATCGTTGTTGTTTTACTGTGTGTGTGCAGGTCATGGCAAAGACGCAAGAGAACTTCGACGACGAGAGGGATAGCAGTGCGTTGGTTCGATGGTGATAGATGTGTGAGGAGCTGTGAAAGCGTAATGGAGCAACCAACATGCCGGTGATGCATGGAGCTGGAAGTTAGGAGCTGCGTGAGGCAGCTTGGAGAAAAGGGAATGCGGGTTCTGGAGCAGCGGAAGTAAGAGCGACTCAATGGAGGGGATAGCGTGGAGAAGGGCATGAAAGAAACACGTAGATGTTTGCTGCGGATAAGGTGAAGGAGGGTAGATGCAAGCGGAGAGCTGCATGAAGATGGCTGGAGTTTGCAGGTTTGATGGACGAGTAGCAAGGGAAAACGAAGGTGAGGAAGAAGGAGAAGCGAGTAGCAATATATCAAAGGATGCGTGAATGGCTGCGGGTTGAGCATGAGGACTAGACGGTGAAAGGGAAAGGCAGCAATGCGATGTGAGGAATGCTGAGATCACGCAGAGAGGAGAGCTGAGAGATAGTGAAGACTGCGTGGAAGTGGAAAAGAAATTTTGAATGCAGGTGAGAGAAGAAGTATGGGTGCGGTTTGAAGGAAATATGACAACAACAATACCCTTAAATGAATTTTGAAAATAATTCTGCTGGATCGTAAACAAAATGGAAAATCGCTGCCAAATAAAACCCTGGAATTTACAGATTAAAATGTTATATTTTGCTTCAGGATTTATTAGTAAACCCCAAAAAATTTCTCCAGATTTGGACAAAATATCTGAAACCCTGGACTACAAAATGATGCACCTGCGAAAGCTAGTTTTGAGGCCAGATCTTACCCTCCAGGGCCTAGATCTGGCTTCAAACAAAAATTTCTTCTCAGACCTGTAACCTGCAATGGCAAAACAGAATACCCAAGAACAAAATGTGCAAGAAACACAACTTAAAAAAAACCCCAAAACCTGTTAAATAATTACACTATTCACAGTTTAAAGGGCTCTAAATAGCCAGATTTGTTAATATGCCACAAAAATATTTTTAAAATTTGAAATTTAAGATGAGGTGCTTCAGAAAACTCTTAATGCATTCACCAAAAAATTTCAAATGATAAGTGCGGAATCAAAACTGGCTGGGCTCTTCAGAAAATGCAATCTGGGAGTTGGTTGGTTCAACCGAGAACTTCCCCGAACGCCCGGTAATCTCAAAAAAAAGATTTCCAGCACAACTTAAATCAAGCATTAACAAAGAGGGAGAAAACGATACTAAAATCCAGATGTAATGGAGATACCTGCCATCATATCCAGAAATTTAACTATCATTCAAACCCTAGCGACTAAACAAGATACCTGTGTTTAAAATTACTCTTCATCAAGCTATCATCAATGGCTGAAAATAAATTTATGCAAAATTAAAACACCTTACAACATTTCTAGAAGAGTAACACTAGCGAAATGACTAAAAGAGAGCTTTCTTTAGCACACAGCTCTAAGATCGAATGATCTCAAATGACCCCTGACACCCTATTTAAAGGAAAAATTCCCAACGGCTAGTTTGAGTGATCCATGTCGAAGTGATCTCGACCGTCGATGAGGATCAAAATCTCTTTTAATTTCATCCGTCGAAATTTTAAATATATTAAAAAATTAAAATCTTGCATTTATTTCCTCAAAACTTTGACTTATTATTATTTTATTTTATTTTTCAATTTTTAATTAATTAATTTTAATTTAATTTAATTTTTTATTATTATTTTTTAAATTTGATTATTTATTATTATATTATTTTTATTTTTTTATTGGACCCTCAAACTTAGCCTTTGGAAAAATCACCTAGGACCTAGGACTATTGAGGGGATCAAACATTTTCTAACCCTCAAGACACTTTACATCATGACCTTTACAATTTTACATCTCAAGGGGGGAAACCCATTTGACATAGACCCTCATAGACCACCCAGCTCTGCGACACAAATAGAATCTAGCAGATCAAGCAATTTGTAATAACCTAACCAAATAATTAGGATTATTTCCAAATTACTTTTACATAGACTCAAAGCACACTAGGATTTCCCTAAGATTCTAATGACAAAATCCATTTCGGCATTGGGGTTAGGCTGAAAGAAAACTCTGCCGACCATGGGTCGGTGAGACAAAAAACCTTCCGGAGCATAGATCATCACTAGAAGATTAGGTTTACCTAGGCAAATACATACATGACACAGATCTGCTAAGATTATTTACAATTTACACATGCAGACTGGGTTTACAACATAACACGATTGGGCTGATGATGACAGTCGAATGGCACGGACACGTCAATCAAGCGCTATCCCTTTTGCAAAAAAAGGGGGTGTATTGCTATGGGTAGTTGACACGTAGTGGTCAACAGATGCACTATCTTAAGACCACCTGCTCATGTATTTAAATGTATTATTAAATTATTTGAATAAGAGAGAAATACATGAGCATGAGAGACCACATGATGGCTCTCTGCCTTTTCCGCCAGTTTTGTTATGTGTGTTAATTTACTGTGCATATGGTTATATGGCAATGTGATTCATCTACATGTGGTATCAGAGCCATGGTGAGATTTGTGAGAGCCCAACATGAACTTAAGGTTTGAGAGTCGAATATTTTATGTTTGGAATTAAATAGAGTTTTACTGTTGTTAATGAACGTCAATGGGGAATCTATGCACTGGTGATAAATCTTCCTTTAGAAATAAGTGAGGCCTATGATACTTTGGATTGTGGATCGAAGAACAGAATGGCAACAATTCATTGTGGAAAGTATGATAAAGCTTGAAGATTTGTTGATGCTCCTGGTTGGCCATCTACCAAGAGGGTGTTGATCCAATGTCTTCCAGTAAGAAAACGGGGCACCATTTTTGCTCAATTTCTTTTGGCTGGCGATCAACTCCAGCTATGAGCAACAAATTTCTGACTTCTATCCACTTGTCATTAGCAAATTTGCAGATGTGCCTTCCTTTATTTCCAACAGACATCAGCGTCAAATGAATTTGCCTGTAAGCGCCAACGAGTGCATCCATTTCTGCATCCTGCCACAACTCTGCCCTCTTTTTCTTTCCACTATGATCCCTATGTTCTTCTAATCTCTCTATATCTTTTGCTTTGGCTGCTGCTTCTCCTTCTCTCGATCCCCCATCAACGAGGAGTGCTCCACCTCCGTGGACATTGAGCATCTAAAAGATCCAAAGAAATAACAGGGGCTGTCTTCATCAATTCTCCCCACATCAAGCTGATGATTGCGCCGATTGTGATTGGTGGCCGTGGAAGCGCTGAAACTTCGAGGAAAGGGTTGATGACCCATTAATTTTGTGATTTTTATCGGGGTCAGCCGCTCCCTTTGAGACGCCGCTCTGATGAGCTCTCTGTAATCATCGTCGTCCACCCTGCCAGAAGAACTGGTACTGAAGCTCTTTGGGAGAGTCATGCTTGCCCCAGGTGCCCCTGCAATCCCAACATCAGTACCTTCCATTTTGAACTACAGAAGAAGTTCTAAAAGATTCTGAACCTTTCCTACAAAAAGTAGCATCCACTCCGATATGGCGATGTTCAGAGTGTGGGTTGTCTATGCCAGAAGGCTTTACTGACTGATTCGGTAACTCGTGTCTATCACCATGACCATGGCCTTGGACAACGTCTATTGAGAAATACTGTTTAGAAAGCTTTCTATTTTGATGGAACTTTGATGTGTGATCTATGGGGTTAGAAGATGGGCAAACTGTACTTTTGGAGCATTCGAAATTCACTTGACTTGCCGGAGACTCGAGAAATTCAACACTGTTTAATGTTGAGAGTACAAAACAAGAAGGGCGAATATTTCCTAACAACATTCCTTGTGAGTGTGTATGTTCCATTATTTCCAATATTTGTTTAAAAATGTGCAAATTCTCAATTTTGACTAGTACTCGTGGAGTATATCCAAGCCATTGTCGTATGATGATGCCATTCTGGTCAGATACGGGATTGGAGACAGAGCTTTGATATATTTACTGAAAGTTCCCGAATGCCATGCTTTAACCTTTGCAGCCGCTTTGCCCTGTGAAGCAACCTATTCCATGATAAAATAGCAATAAAGATTTCAAATATCAGAGACAATATAGAACAAACAATTCAAAGATCTAGTAGATGTTGCAGGTATTTCCTCAATTGTCTCTATATATATATGAGATGGCATGCCAGAGCATTAGGTAATTTAATCAATTTATTAAAGTGTCGAATGGTTGGGGTTTCTATACTCGAGGAAATAAATCAAAGAAGGTGTTGAAGTATTGTTTGCAGAAGGCGTGGAAGGAAGGCGGTTTTGGCGTTTGATTATTCCACATATCCACATCTTATACTTTATATTTTGCGGTCAAAGGAATTGAAAAGGAAATATGAATAATAAGGAAAATTGTGCACTCAAACTGATCGAATTCATGACCTGGTGAGCAGCAATGTTGAGCATTGAAGAGATAGCGTTGAAGGTAATCGAACTTGATTTGTGAATAAATGGCGCTCGTGTTGTGTACCGCGGTGAGCCATTGAGGAGAAGTGTGGAGGAAGTAACAAAATTTAAACAAAACAAAAGACCTGCATTGAAGACCCTAATACGTTGCGTTGAAAGATTGCGTGGAAGACCTGCAATGCAATGTGGGAGTGGCCTACATCCAAGTCAAAGGCAAAATAATTAAATGAATAAGGTCGTTGAAAAGTCTTCAACGAATTATTTTTTATGGTGGGTATTTTGCTTTATGCTTTTACATGCATAAATTATAAAATTGTTTGAAAGACAACGTTAGATCACTTTTAAGTGATTTCATAAAGTTTTAAAAATATTTTAATGGGATTTATGTAAAAACATTTTAAAAAGCAAAGATTTGTAATGGAGAGATAAGATGCATATTTTGTATGGGAGCAATAAGAAGATATTTTGGGAGAGATAAGGAGTGGATAAATTATTTTTTATTTTGGGAGTAATAAGGGTGAAAGATTGGGATTAATTTTCTAATAAGGTTGATGTTTTTAAATTTTTTTTTAAGGTGTGAGTTTTGTCATTTTGGATCAATAAGTGTGCTTTTTTCTTTTAAGTGTGGACTGACAAGTGAGATTTTTTTATAAAGTAAGGGATTATTTCCTTGTAATGGAGTGATAAGGTGTATTTGTTAAGGAGGTCATTTTCATATTTTGTTGAAGAAAGCGGGTGAGTCATTTTTGAAGACAAATTGTTTCAAGGAGTTCTCATTGTTTGAGAAATTTCATTCACGATGTTGTGAAGGTGAAGATTGATGTACTTCAATATTTAATAAAGGCAATTTTTGTGGTGCTTGTGTCCTAGATCTGCCCGAAATTGAATAAGGGGATCTTAGGTACACCGTGTGCATGATTTGTGTTTAGATCATCAAACTGCTCTCTTTATATTATGCTTAAAACAACTACATGCACATAAGCAAGCTTAAGTACACAAGCACAAAGCGTCACATCATCAACTTGATAAAAGTAATATTCTGCAACAACATTTCACAACAGCTAATCAAAGCAATCAAATTAAGGATGCTACAAAATCAAGCACTTCAAGCCTAACGACATCAAAAACACTTTTGTTTCACTTGCTAATAAGCCTGTTTTAAATTGAATTGTATGGGTGCAATTTCGGTTGTAACTGACACCCTCATTTGATTTGTTACAGTGCATACATTCAGTCAAGTCAGTTGTCACTTGAACATTTATCATTTGGGTGCATTTTCGACAGTGTTCGACACCCATCATTTTTTTAGCACATTCAGTGCATCACTAAGTGAAGTAATCACACAAGAGTTCAAGACAACAAATATTTCAAGCAAGTACAATCAAGCAAGCGAGTGTGTTCATAACAACAACCAAGCAAGCGAGCGTGTCAAAATAAAATCTACAACAAGCGAGCCTGTGTAAAGTTCATTAAATCATTCATAACGTTTCGTTCAAGCAAAGCGATCGTCATCAAGTGAGCGTACAATCAGCAGTTCAAGCAAGTGTTTAAAAGCATCAACAATCAACAACCAGTACAAGCGAGCATGTCATTTCAGTGATCGACTCAAGTGAGCAATTTTTTCAAGCACGACTTCTACGACAAGCGAGCCTGACTTCAAAGTAAGCAAGGCAACATGGCGACACACATTCAGTTGTCCCAAATTATTAACAATTTAATGTTATCATCAGCTGGTGACATGGTGCATATCAGCAAAATCACTTTTGCTGACATTCCAGTGCATATTCAACATGCACATGAAACGATGGAGTTCCTTCAGCTGGAGTTGCAACTGCAGAGAAATGAGTTGCAAGAGAAGCGTGTTGCTTCCAAGTCTTTGACCAATCCAGAGACTACTGATCATTCGACTTCATTCATCCAACCAGCGTCAAGTGTTGAAGTTGTTCCAGTTCGACTTTCTTCCAAAGCAATCATCAAGCCATGGGAAGAACTTCAAAGAACAAAAATCGACAAGGATTAGAATATGTCAAAGATAACGACAACTTACATATCCTTGATTATTCAAAGCCCATTCAGTTCATCAGTGTTAGATTACTTGAACAAATCACCTCAACAAGTTCTCAACAACTTGCAAATCGACGTCAATGCACACAAACTGAAGTTGCAGACAAATACAAATCCACACAAACTCAAGTTGCGGACAAATCGATATGTTCTCATTGTCACAGAACCGGTCATCTGGAAGATCAGTGTTTTGATCTCCATCCTTGTCACCATTGTGGCAAGTCAAATCATTCATCAGAGAAATGCACCAAACAACAACAATCAAGCAGATTGAAGATTGATTATTCATGGATTGATCCCTGGGAACAATCAAGCAGATTGAAGATTGATTATTCATGGATTGATCCCTGGGAATGGTCATCCACGGTCAAAAGATTGTATAAGTTTTACAATCGAATTCGCTCACACATAATGCAACCAATAGTAAAAATGACGAAGGTACTCTCGTGCAGTTGAATGGGGGAGTACACCAGTGAAACACTCCTACACCTGAAGGGGGGGAGTTCAAAATTCATAAAACAAGTGAAAGATTGTCTCTCCTTTCAGCTGACAAAGGGGGGAAATGTCAATGAAATTGACAAGTGGTTGTCAGATTGAAAGTCTCGACAATATCAGCAAAGCAGCCAGTGGGCATCTTCATCAGCTAGTGGGCGATCATCATCAGCAGATACGACAGTGGGCGTTCATCACATTTTGTTAGTGGACACAGGACGCTAATTTCAAGCAAAGGACAGTTGGATCCTTTAGCAGCTTGGCACGTGATGGAGTTGTCAAACGACATTCAGAGATGAATCAAACATGCAGCTGATTCATGTTCTCTTAAGATTTGAGTTTTTTCAGCACCCAACATTGGCGGTTTTTCAGGAAAATGTTTTTTTGAGGATCAACTTGTGAACTTGGAAGATGTTTCCTTGTTTGTTTTGGATTTATCATTGAGGGGGGAATGTTAGCCTCACTCTCTTAAAAATCAATAATAAATCCAATTATTAAATTGAATACATAAAATCATGAGAATTCCTCAAACCAAGGATTCTAGGTTGGATGAGAGATTCTCTCCAACTAGCTCTCCTAAATTAGTGTGTAAGTTGAGAAATTGTCTCAACCAAGTGAGTCTAAGTTAGACACACTATCTTAAGACCACTTGCTCATGTATTTAAATGTATTATTAAATTATTTGAATAAGAGAGAAATACATGAGCATGAGAGACCACATGATGGCTCTCTGCCTTTTCCCCCAGTTTTGTTCTGTGTGTTAATTTGCTGTGCATATGGTTATATGGCTATGTGATTCATCTACATTTCAGAGTTTCGGGTATGGGTACGACTCAAAACGCAGGTTCCTAGAAGTTTTGTGCAACATAACTTTTAACATTGCTTAGTTGCCCTTAGATGCACTCCAAAACCTTTGAAAGCTTCAAACCTATGACTAAATTGCATGAGAACGAGGCAATAAATATATTCTAAGATGCTCTCACTGGACATGTGTCCTGTTGTCCACGAAATTGCACACCTGGTAATGTGGGAAAAATCCTCAACCCCACAAGGTGTGTTCTTTGTGGCAACGCTCAGAGAAGGGGATGTCACTTGATTCAAACTCTCTCCGTTTAGGCTCTCTCTTAACCAAGCCAAGGGGGGTGGTCCCTAAGGAAGATTTCTAAGGAGAGCTTGTTAAACATAACAAGTTATAGGAGATATGTTAATTTTAGGTATTTTCTATGCTTAGAGCAATTTATTTCAATTTTCACAGTTAGCTCAATACCTTTTCCAGATTAGCAATCGCATCAGCATTAAAGTAAATTGCAGATAGAACATAAACGTAGATCACAGAAGACAAGCAAAGACAAGAGGACACAAGATGTGGCGCTAACCAGAGACAAACCCCAATGTGGGGAAACCTTTGATCAATTCTTCTTATATGTTCTTCAATAGTTCAACAGAGAGAGAGAGAGATAGTACATATTCAACAAAAGTCAACACATTGACTTATCTAAATAAGGGCATAGATCATCTTTGATACATGAGGTAGCTGAACTTAGTTGAAGACAAGTTGCCTCAATTGATTCTCCCAGGTGACTCCATCACCATGCTGCACCTATCATTGTGCTGATCCTCATCATCATGCTGCACCTCACTGTGCTACACCATGCTGCACTCATCATCACTATGCTGCATCTCATCATGCTTCATCAATCATGACTGTACCCATCGCTGTATTGCATCATGTACCATCATGTGCCATTGTTGCACCATGTTGCCACAACTGTCCCAAGTGCCATTGTTGCACCATGCTAGCCACTGCTGTCCCACTGTTAGTGACATTGCCATTCCATGTTTGGCATACTGTTGTCCCATTTGCTATGCTCCAAGAAGCACCATTGTGTAGCTGTCCCATTTGGCATGTTGTACCTTGCAACTGTCCTAATGAGTTTGCAACACTATGCTATTGTCGCTGTCCCATTGTAGCCTTGCTGCACCATGTCATTGATTGCTGTCCTATTGCTTTCTCCACCAAGTGACCTTGCTGTCCCATGTATCTGGCTGTTCTGGTTAGGGCGCTAGGGTAGCCCTAAACACCTCACCCAATCCTTGAACAACTCTCTGGAAAGTTGCGGCACACCCTCATGAGATACCTCTCCTAGCACGTTGCTGTTTTGGGCATGTTTGAGCCTTCAACCTCTCCACATACCTGTGATCAACCTTCTTCAACTTGGCCTCCAAGCTCAGCTCCTCGACGCTCTAACAGCGGCTCGGTTAGCCTTGAACTAGACCTTAACTCCCTCGCTGCCATGGCCTCTTCTTGTAGCATCATACACTGCCCTTTCTTGCACCCAAGACACCTCAATAGACCTGTGTCTAGGGCTTGAACAGACTTGCTGTTAGGGCTGGGTAGACCGCTGTTAGGGCAGATTTAGGACAACGTTAGGGCTGCTTTAGAACTACGACTAGGGCTTGTTAAGGCCTCCTCCATAGCCGCGTTAAACTTCTTCCATGAGCTCCTTTAGGTCAACGTAGATCCCTTCCATAGCTTCGTTGGCCTGTCTTCTTTGTTGCGGTTAGGGTAGCCTCCTTTCCTTCAATGTCTAGGGCTTCCACTCCTTGATCTCTCTTCCACTAAAACCCAAAACAAGTGGAGAGAAATCAAGAGTGAAGTGTGTGTACAAATTGCTCTCAACTCACCTCCTTTTATACTAAAACGTTGAGCACATGTGTGGGTTATTTGGTTGCTGGTCGACCTTGACGAATTGTCTTATAACACAAATAAATTCATAACTCCATGAATACTTATCGTAATCGGACGATCTTTAGATCAATCCTACACCTCTCGATGAGAGGAGTCCAAGAAAAATATCAGCTGCCATAAATAAGATGACCCACATGGAGGTTGGCCCTAGTTGCCAATTTTAACGCTCCCTCTCAACTAGGGAGAAATCCATCTGTTGATCCATCTGCTAGACTGTACTATCTCTGCCATCAATGCCTTGCACTCCTCTGCTTTGTTGAACCATGAGGAAGAAGAATTGATCAAGAATGTCTCATACCATTCTCTACTGACCCGAAGTCAGTTCCATATGAAGAGAGTGTGTCATACCACTCTTACTGATCCTAGATCAGTTCCAAAAGAGAGTGACTTATGTCACTCTTACTGACCCAAAGTTAGTTTCATTGATCCCAGATTCCTAGATCAATATCACAAGAGAATGTCTCAAACCACTGATACTGATCCCAGATCAGTTTCATTGATCCCAAATCAATATCACAAGAGAATGTCTCAAACCACTCATACTGATCCCAGATCAGTTTCATTGATCCCAGATCAATGGAGGTCATCCTAGCATAGGAAGTACGGTAGATACAACGATGTGTCCATCGATAGTACTACTATGGTCCCTAACCCTATTTCCCTGCTCATCAGCCAGATGAGAGGTACTTCCCATGAGTCCCAGACTGCATGGGTAGGATGCCTCAATAGGAGAACCTCTCATCCTGTCCATAAGTTGCCACGGGGTATCACAGGGGAAGGCTGAACCATTCACCTTGTACACAACGCACCATTAGGAGAGGGTGAGTCACCCTATGGTTGCTTGTTGCTCCAAGAAGTACCCCAAGCCCCCCGGAGTTGCTAGAGCTCAATGCATGCATCATGTAGGACCCTCATAGGAGGGTCTCTCAACGGCTCCAAGTCGTTCGGGAAAGTCACAAATTTGACCTTTCCCCGGGGCTTTGAAAGAATGTGTGCGCCCTGTACATCAGTCTCAATGCAATAAGGTAGTATCTGATGTCTATATGCTAGAGCAATCAAATCCCCTCTTGTTGATTCTTCAACAATCGAATCCCCTCTGGTTGACACAGAAGATCACGGTGGTATCGATCATGTGTACAAACAACTCACTGAAGAGCTTCCGCAACCAGGCAACTTCACACGAGGTCATACTCATAGCTATGTATTTGGTTTCAGCGGTGCTTATAACAACTAACTTCTACTTCTTGCTCACCCAGGGTATCGAAGTAGAATCCAAAGAGAACCAACACTCAGAAGTGTTATAGCGATCCTCCACATTGCCTGCCCAGTCAGCATTCAAATAATCATGTAGCCTTACATTTCCGGCAGTGTATCTCAATCCATGACAGATAGTGCCTCGAAGATATCCAAAAAGATCCTTGGCACCAATCCAGTGAGGCTCAACCATATATGAGCTCATCACTGCGAACTGCAAAACATTTATCCTGACGAAAGTTCAACAAGAACATCAATGCAAATGAGTTTATGAAACTCAGAGACATTCCCAAACTGGTCCAACATCACTACCACTTGACTTTTGAAAGTTAAGCTCCATCGAGGTAGTCACGGGCTTGCAGTTCACCATTCCAAATCCAGAATCCAACTCCCTCTTAATTTTGCAAATGAGAGGGTCTGCACTTGTCAGAAAGACGCCTTAGAAGGTGCTGGTATGAGAGGTCTGTCATCCACAACCTTCAAGCAATGGTTTGGATCGGCGTCACTCCTAGTGAATCTCAGCTTTATCAGACAGCTATTAATCCTCTCATACTAAGCCTGGGGTGTTTTGCTTCAAGCCATAGAGGGCTTTCTTCCACCTGCAAACATGAGATTCTCGATTATGAATCTCAAACCCCTCGAGTTGTTCCAAACCTGTGGACCTGCTACATGAGAGGAATGGTCCCCTTGTAAGATTTTCCTTTGGTACATCTCGGACATGTACCTTTATGCTCTTCTTGAATTCAGGCATCCCTGTCACCATCTGATTGACATTGGGTAGGGCCCCATAATAAGTAGACCTCTGGTGCTATATATGAGATGTGTCAACTGACATGGTCCCCAATGGACCATCCTGCAACTTAATACAAATTGCCAATCCTGAACTCAAGGATAAAAGAATCTTTGAAAATTCTATTTTCAAACACGTACCTTTCCATCGATGAATGCCACCCTGAAACCTTTGATTTCCATTGCTGAAATGGACAGTAGGTTCTTCTTGCGATCAAGTACATAAAAGAGATTCTTGTAAATGAATAGAGTTACCCTCATTCAATTGAGGGGTAACATTCCCTACACCCTTTTCGGGATAGGTGGCATTGACTCCAAGTATAATCCCACGATTGTTTCCATCTCTATCAAATTAGAGAGAGCACCCTTCTATCCGATGAAGTGCCTTGAAGTACTACAATCAATAAGCCAGATTCCCACAAAATCTGAAGGACAGGGCAAATACAAGATAACGCTTCTTTATCTTATCAGAAACAACATTTGATTCTTCATAGCTAGGGTTCCTTGCTTTCTTTGAAGAGTCGGCCGTATCCTTGATGACCTGCATTACCTGTCATTCCTTTGATCGTTGAAGATGTCCTTGGAATGATTGTTATCATCATCAAGTGATGTGTCCCTTCCAATCAGACACTCCTTCAGATATTGGCTGAACTTATAATAAACAAGGTATCCAGGCTTCCCATTGAAGTGATCTTTAGGTAGGCCACCATTCTGATAATATTCACTGCTTTGACTTCATCTTGGTGAATTTGAAGAGGGATGAGGAATCCATTAATCCTTTTGTTCTTTCCCAATTGTCTTCGGTGATTGCTCTTTCACTCTTGCTTGGGCTTTGTCTTCACCAGAGCTCTGATACCATGTTAATTTTAGGTATGTTCTATGCTTAGAGCAATTTATTTCAATTTTCAAAGTTAGCTCAATATCTTTTCCAGATTAGCAATCAAATCAGCATTAAAGTAAATTGCAGATAGAACATAAACGCAGATCACAAAAGACAAGCCAAAACAAGAGGACACAAGATGTGGCACTAGCCAGGGACAAACCCCAATGTGGGGAAACCCTTGATCAATTCTTCTTATATTTTCTTCAATAGTTCAGCAGAGAGAGAGAGAGAGAGATAGTACATATACAACAGAAGGCAACACTTTGACTTATCTAAATAAGAGCATAGATCATCTCTGATACATGAGGTAGCTGAACTCAGTTGAAGACAAGCTGCTTCAACTGATTCTCTCAGGTGACTCCATCACCATGTTGCACCTATCATTATGCTGTTCCTCATCATCATGCTGCACTTCATCGTGCTGCACCATGCTGCACTCATCATCACTATGCTGCATCTCATCATGCTTCATCAATCATGACTATACCCATCGCTGTACTGCATCATGTACCATCATGTGCCATTGTTGCACCATGCTGCCACAACTGTCCCATGTGCCATAGCTGCACCATGCTAGCCACTGCTGTCCCAATGCTAGTGACATTGCATTCCATGTTTGGCATACTGTTGTCCCATTTGATATGCTCCAAGAAGCACCATTGTCTAGCTGTCCCATTTGGCATGTTGTACCTTGCAGCTGTCCTAATGAGTTTGCAACACTATGCTATTGTTGCTGTCCCATTGTAGCATTGCTGCACCATGTCATTGGTTGCTGTCCTATTGCTTTCTCCACCAAGTGACCTTTCTGTCCCGTGTATCTAGCTGCCAACACACCATACAAACGCTGCTCTAAATACGTTTGTATACTGCTGTTCGTGGTTCTTTTGTTTAGGGCATTACGGCAGCCCTAAACTCACACAGTCCTTGAACAACTCTGCACACCCTCATGAGACACCTCTCCTAGCACGCTGCTGTTTTGGGCATGTTTGAGACCTCAACCACAGTCCCACACTGTCCTTGTTTTGCGGTGGTTAGGACTGCGGCCTACCACAGTCCCACACTGTCCTTGTTTTGAGGTGGTTAGGACTGCGGCCTGCCACAGTCCCACGCTGTCACCTACAACCCACTCAAAACAGGCTTCCCTTACTTTTTCCTTGCCCCAAACAAACCTATGATCACCCTTCTTCAACTTGGCCTCAAAGCTCAGCTCCTCGGCCCTTTAATAGCAGCTCGGTTAGCCTTGATCTAGACCTTAACTCCCTCGCTGCCATGGCCTCTTCTTATAGCATCATACGCTGGCCTTTCTTGCATCCAAGACACCTCAATAAACCTGTGTCTAGGGCTTGAACAAACCTGCGGTTAGGGCTAGGTAGACCTGCGGTTAGGGCAGATTTAGGACAACATTAGGGTTGCTTTAGGACTACGACTAGGGCTTGTTAAGGCCTCCTCCATAGCTACGTTAAACTTCTTCCATGAGCTCCTTTAGGTCAACGTAGATCCCTTCCATAGCTTCATTGGCTTGTCTTCTTTGCTCTGGCTAGGGCAACCTCCTTTCCTCCAACGTCTAGGGCTTCCACTCCTTGATCTCTTTTCCACTAAAACCCAAAACAAGTGGAGAGAAATCAAGAGTGAAGTGTGTGTACAAATGGCTCTCAAGTCACCTCCTTTTATAGTAAAACGTTGAGCACATGTGTGGGTTATTTGGTTGCTGGCCGACCTTGACGAATTGTCTTATAACACAAATAAATTCATAACTCCATATATAGTTATTGGAATCGAATGATCTTTAGATCAATCTTACACCTCTCGATGAGAGGAGTCTAAGAAAAATATCGGTTGCCCTAAATAAGATGACCCACATGGAGTTTGGCCCTAGTTGCCAATTTTAACATTCCCTCTCAACTAGGGAGAACTCCATCCGCTGATCCATCTGCCAGACTATACTATCTTTGCCATCAGTGCCCTGCACTGCTTTGCTCTGCTGAACCATGAAGAAGAAGAATTGATCGAGAATGTCTCATACCATTCTCTATTGACTCGAAGTCAGTTCCATATGAAGAGAGTGTGTCATACCACTCTTACTGATCTACTGATCCTAGATCAGTTCCAAAAGAGAGGGACTCAGATCTTAAGGAGGGTTTACAAAAAAAGCTTCAATGAGCAAATACCCTTCTCAAAAACAAGATGAAAAAATGAGAGAAATATTTACAATGCTTATTTACAAAATTACAATGGAGAGCTCCTCAAGTGAGAGAACTTACTTTTCCTCATATAGATGTAGATTTTCCTTCAATAGATCTAGCTTTAATGGCTCAACTTCCAATTTTTCAAGAGGAGAATCCATATCTGCGTAAAGGAGAGGGATAGAAGGCTTCTCCACAGATCCAGGTATGAGGAGGTCTAAAAAACGTAGATCTGTTAATCCTTCAAGCCTCCACTGATAGATCTCCTCAAAATGTTTTCAAAAACCCACTTATCATGCCTCCACAAGGATCTGTGCAAGCATGGAGAGGAAGACCAGATTTGATGCAAGACAAATCGATCCACAAAATAGAGAATACAAATTGCTAGCCACAAGAGTATGATGACACCTTCGCTCTTGTGTAAGCAGTAAGGGATTAACCCTCTACTGAAGCTCTAAAAGCTAGATTTGACAATAAAAGTACATTAAATAAGTAGATATTGATTGAAAATGAGATGTTTTTATAGATCTGGGGTAGAAACTTCCTTTTCAATCTTTATATCAGACTTTGAGAGAAGTAGATCAATATGGGTTCTTGCTCCTTTTGACTTGGGAATGGTTCGTTCAATCAAAAACTTACCCCACGCTCAAGTTCGCTTTAGAAAAAATAGATCTCTACACACTTGACAAAAAAATTATTAGATCCACAAGGGATTGGACTACATAATGAAAAAGGAGGCTAGAGGTTCAACCAAAAACTGACTAGTGCTCCTTGATCTAGAGTGGTCCTCCAATCGATTAGCGCAAGTAGAGCATTAAGCACAAATTGAAACAATTATACCTCAAACGAAGAAGAATAACACCCTATAGACTAAACCTTAAAGTCTTTGCTTTATTAGATTTGAAAAATAGAGTACAAAATATGGCAAAGTCGCTAGCTGAAAAAAATTGTCCAAGCATTACAATTGATTTCAAATGAGGAGCCAAAGCTTCAATTTATAGAAAAATTGGAGTAGATCCCAATGAGATAACTCATATCCAAGTAAAACGTCTTGATCCCATGGCAAAACATCTAGATCTCACGAAGAAATTCAAAACCCTTCAATAGCTTGCACAGATCTCCAAGAGAAGTAGCCGGTGGAAGAAATGGAATGATCGGTGGAGTGGTAAATTTAATGTTGGAGTGGTTTGGAGTGTGGACCACTTTAGAAATATTTTCTTTGTTTTTCCTTGATCAAATCCCATTCGAATTAACAAACTTGGACCACTCCCTCAAAAATGCAATTTTGTTCGGACATTAGCTGTTGCCTTGGACCATCGAATTTTTTCTAGGTGGATAGCTTCCTTAATAAATGGGATCCATGTCACTTTTTGACTTGACTTTTGCCTTTGTGAATTTCAACCTCATTTTTGAGTATTTTTATTTGAAGATAATTTTGATTTTCTCCCAATTATTATTTTTTGGCCAATTTATTTGCCACTTTTTGCCAAAAATTAGGAAAAAATGGGTATTAAGGGGTGAATAATCACTTTTTGACTCTCAAAGTGTGTCTAAATAGAAAATTGAGGTGTAGAGGTCTAATTTTGAGTACTCATACCCCCTACAACTTCTCTAGGCAACACTTATTACATCTTACATCAAAATTTTATTAAAAATCTAGTTTGTCAAGAAATTTTTAGTAATTAAAGACTGACACTTGGACTTAACCAAATTCTGCGAAACTGTAGAGATGATTTAGTATGGTAATATATATTGACTCTACACACTAAGACTCACCTACGACTTTACCATCAAGCTGCACTCTAGCTTTGGGGTATATTTGGGAGAAAAACTTAACTAATTATAAGTGTTAAAAAACACAAATAATTAGCCAAGGAAAAAAAACTCCCTAGAGTGAACTCACTTGCTAGTAAAGTCCTAAGCTACCTAGGCCTGTTACATGACTCTTTTTCATCATACTAGAATCATTTTTATACAATATCCCCGCAGGGCTGCAGAAGCTGAACAACAAAATGATGAGAGGAAGAAGATGAAGACTGGAATTTTGACTGATTTGATGGTGCTGGAATGCTTTTGAAATGCACTTTGATCATGGAGCTCTGACTAATCTTTAAGTGCAACTTTAGTGTTCAACATGTCCAAATTCCGGGACACCAATAGGGCTCGTGTTCGACACGAGTCAAACTCATGTCCTACAAACAGAGCACGAGTCAAACTCGTGTTGTACACATCTCACATGTTTTGTGTCCAACACGTGAAATATGTGACATAGAGCGGGGGGGAAGTGTCATGTTACTTAGACTGAGATTTGCAACTTAATACTTATGCTTATGTGGCTTTTGGAGGTGACTGAGAGCTTTTGCTTTCATATCTATCAATGATAGGTTGGATTGGAGGCTATCTGCCTTGGATGCAGCTTTGTAGTTGAAGCATTTGATTGTGGATGATCATTTTTCGGTGGATGTTAAATTTGTTTTCAGAATTTATAGAGCCAATATTTGATATTCTTTACTATGCTGGCACATACAACCCATCTTTCAGTAAGATTTATGAGAACATGGACTCCACGTGTGAGAGGATTTAATTGATCACAAATAGGAAATAACCTAGCTTATGGCCATCGTAAAAAACATTTAAAAATGGGCAGTGGAATAACTAGAACACCCCAATTCATATGGCAACATATGCAATGAATCCAGAATGGTATGATCCCACAATAGGAAGAGACCTGAGATAGAGTGGTATGTTGTTAAATGTGTTGTGGTTGGTTCTACAGAAGAGGCATATGGCATGTTATCGGTTTGCCCAATTTCATGTGGGTGATGTGCGTTTTCTTCATATGCTGCTTTGAGTAGTAGGCATAAGAAAAATGATCCAGTTGATTAGTGGTGGCTTCATGGTGTTGATGCTCCTTAGTTGCAGGAATTTGCCACATGGGTACTCTCCATAGGTAGCCAATGATTGGAGCACTGAAGATGAGAGTGGTTAGGATTGAAGAAAGCAGAGAACTTAGTCTACATTCTTAGCAAACTTTGTCTCATTTGTTGGAAATACCTAGGGTGCAAGGAGGGTCCTTTCTAGAGATAGGATTGATACATAAAAGATGCTATATGCATGGATGAGGAGCCACAACCAGATGACATTTTTGTCAAGATACCTCTAGTTACAGTTGCCAAAAATTACCCTATGCTTGAGAGCGAGTATTACTTGGACAACATGTTGACTGTTATGTAAAAAATTAGTTAACTTAGGTTTATTATTTAATTTTAATTTTAATTAGACGAAAGGGCACGATCATAAGATCATGCCCTTTCCCAAAGGGTGCCCATGGCGGTATATAAGCCAGGCAACCCAGTGGAAATCATCATCATCTGTCTATTCTTTTATTAATAAATTATTTCTATATATATTTCTTTTTATCCAGAAGTTTTATGCTTCATCTGGTATCAGAGCCATATCGATCGCTGGACATCGAGGGTTGCACAGTGCGTACCACTCTATGTGCTGATCGTTATTCTTGGTGTGCTGTCTATCGGTTTTTTTTATCTGCATCTTATCCCTGTCGTTCCCTATCCGCTGACCTGTGTTGCTACCTACACAACCCTCCGGTCGTTGCACCAGTACCTCTGTCCCACAGCAATCCGACGACCAAACCCCGCTACGTGTTCCGTTGCCTTTCATCGTCCTCGCACTTACCGCAAACCCCGACCCTGCTCAACCGCCTGTCAGTTTTCATTCTGCCCCCGAAATACCCCGTCGCATTGCCGTTCTCCCAGCGGCACCACTGTTCCAATTCCTTCCGCTCAGGCATCATTTCACACGTGGCTTAGTGCATATAATTGTGGTTCGATACACCGGTTACAAGCCATAAGATTTACGCTAACATCGTTGTAATGTAATCGTAATCGTTGGCATTGTATACACCGTTAATTGCGTTAAACCCTGTGATACCATACGAAAGGTCAACGGGGTGGCATAAGTTCGGTTCAATATAGTAGTGGTCAATATAGATATAAACGGTTCAGAGCCCATATATAATTATATTATAACAACTAAAAAAAAAATTGCGGTGATATTCGATATAATTCTGAATAGTCAAAAGGTTCAGTCAATCGACGTGACTGTTCAGAAGTTTATGATATATAAAAAAAAAAAATTATAGCGTGATTATAATGTGATTTAGTTATATATCATATTTTAATTATATATATTATATATAATTTAATTAAAAGTTATATAATTTATAACTTTAATTTATATATATATATATATATATATATATAATATATAATAATATAATTATAATTATAATTATTAATTTATAATTAATAAATTTTTTTTATTAATTAAATTAATTTAATTTAGAAAAATATATATATATATATTATTATTAATTAAATTAAATTATTAAATTAATTTAATTTAATTATTTAAAAAAAAAAGAAAAAGAAAGGAAAAATATTTTAGCTGGCAAATAAATACACGCCTCCGCAAACCCGCTCAATGTCGACAATGACAATGGCGGATTTTCAAAAAAGGTTGTTGGATGCAGAGCAAAAGATAAATAACAACCACGACGAGGTCAGTAGAAGATTAAATGAAGTCGAGAGCAAGCTGGGGGAGCAAGCGGACAAAATAAAAAATCTTGAAGATACGACAAATCGAATAGAGATAAAAATGGAAAGTCAACATGTTCAAACAGAAGTCAACTTCAAAGAGGTCTTAACAATGCTAAAAGTTTTGTGTAAAAGGTCGAATTGTACGCCCGAACAACTATTGAAAGAAGGTGAAGAGAATCAAGAACACGTCTCGTCGGATTCAACTAAGTCCACAGACTCTCATGACAAGGTTGAATCCCCAAAAAAATCAGCGACACCCCACCAAGAAGCAAGTAACACAATCTTTACAAACAAGCAACTCTGGGATAACTTTACCAATCAAAACCCTTTTTTCGCTCAACCAGTGGCAACATACCAGCGAAGGGCAAAGGTCGAGATGCCTAAATTCGATGGAAACGAAAAAAACAATGTTGCATGGATAAATAAAGCAGAAGAATACTTCAAAATATATGATATCACTGACGATGACGAAAAGCTCAGACATGCATCCATGAAAATGGAGGGAGAAGCATATAACTGGTATATGTGGTGGAAAAAGACAACACATGTCATTAGCTGGAGGAAATTTAAAGATGCATTCTTCAAAAGATTCCAAGGTGTAAAGGAAGAAGAGTTCTTTTCAAAACTCATCAAACTACGACAAAAAGGAAGTGTCGATGAATACACTCAAGAATGGGAGACCTTAGTAACACGAGTACCTGGGTTATCAAAATCTCGTCTAATTCAGTCATACATCTCGGGACTCAAAACCCATTTACAAGCAGAACTTGAGATGCATGATATTACATCTATAGAAGAAGCAAGACGAAAAGCAAAAACAGCCGAAAAGAAATCCGAACCAATATTTTGGTCAACAACGGAAAAAGCTTATGCAAGACGAAGGATACCCCAGTATGTGGACTCAAATAATACAAGATATGTGCCACCACATCGTCGTGAAGATGAAAAATCTAATGTGGAAATGCAAAGAATAAAAGAGGGTAAATGTAAACGCTGTGGTGAGAAGTGGGACCCCAAACATAGATGTGCTAAAGGAAAAGAACCAAAGAACCTATATAATTGTGAAGCAACCAATGATTCAAGCAGTGAAGATTATGACGTAGAAGACACAGAAGATGCCCCAGAATTCTCACCAGAATTAGATGATGGAAGTGTTCCACAAGTATCATTATCAGCTATGACAGGTATATCACAACCTCAGACTTTAAAGTTAAAAGGACACATAAAGAAGAACAACGTAGTGGTTCTCGTCGACTCTGGAAGCACACACAATTTTCTAGATGCAACCATGGCAAAGAGACTCAATATATTCTCATTTCCCTTACCAAACATGAAAGTGATGATAGCTAACGGTAAAAAAATTGAAAAGGTGGGAAAATGCCATAAGGTTAAATTGCAGATTCAAGACTTCAGTTTAGAGTCTCCGTTTTTCACAGTGCCGTTAGGAGGAGTAGATGTAGTCTTAGGTATCCAATGGCTACGAACTTTAGGTACTTATGCCGCCAACCATCAAGTACAATTTATAAAATTCAAATGGGGAGGTCAGAAGTACAAACTACATGGATTCCAAGCACCAGAAAATCATGTTGTATCATCATCTCAGATGATGAAGCTGAGTCGAAGAAGAGCACCTGCTTATGCAATACAATGTCACCAATTAGAAATGTTATCTGCAAATATGACCAGAGAAGAATCACCAGAGATTCAAGACCTACCTATGAAGATGCAGCCTAATAGGGAAATTGAGCATACAATAGAAGTCAAGGCAAGATCAGACCTTGTCAACATCAAGCCATACCGATATCCACATCACCAAAAAACGAAACTTGAGAGATTAATCCAAGAAATTTTAAAATGTGAGACCTTGATCATCTTAGAATATCTGATCAAATGGAAGGGCTTACCCGAAGAAGACGTTTTCTGGGAGAATGAATCATTCTTCAACAACATCCGTCGTTACTTATGCTTTGAGGACAAAGCATTCTTTCGAGAGGAAGGCAATGTTATGTAAAAAATTAGTTAACTTAGGTTTATTATTTAATTTTAATTTTAATTAGACGAAAGGGCACGATCATAAGATCATGCCCTTTCCCAAAGGGTGCCCATGGCGGTATATAAGCCAGGCAACCCAGTGTAAATCATCATCATCTGTCTATTCTTTTATTAATAAATTATTTCTATATATATTTCTTTTTATCCAGAAGTTTTATGCTTCATTGACTGAGGACCTTAGTGACGCCAATGATGACGAGGATGCAATAGAACTAGCAGGTTTTCCTTAAAGAAGCAACTATATTGTTTTGTTTTTTGATTTCATATTTTGGAAATGCCATTAGGAAATTTTTGAATGTATTATGTACTTTGATTAGATTAGAGTACCATTAATGGGAATCAACAGGTGTTTCCACTTTTCCTAATCATTTTATGGTTGTTCAATGTTGATTAGGAATTTTGAGTTCTGAATGTGAAATTGTCAATTGACGAATCATTGACTCGAAAATGTTTGAAAATGGCATAAAGTTGAAAGTTTGAATGATGAATTTCATTTGAACATGAAATTGAATTATTGCCGATTTACTGAAATTTCATTGATGTTTTTTTATTTTTTATTTTTGAAATTTTTTTCACAGATATAAAGTTATGTATACCCTCATCCTTTGCATCAAAAGGTGCTGTAACGGAACCCATACCTGTACCCTTTTACTCCGGCAATTAGGACTGAAAAGTTCAATAAAAGCACAAATAAAAAATAAAGAAATACAAAAAGATCACCCTGTCAACAGTGGCATGCCAGGTAGGTGAAAGCAGGTAGCTAATATAGCCTCCACTCGTGTTCAAGTCTGTCATAGTGACTTGCTTGTGCTGATGCTTGTGAATGTTTGCACGCAAATGCAGCAGTGGTTGGGCTCCTGTGAATCACGAGCTGAGTTACCAGGATTTGGATGCAGATACAGATCTGGATTCCCCAATATTTTGAAAAGCCAGGATCTGGATATGGTGAGGAAACAGCAAATACACGCTATAAATATATCTTTTATAATTAAAAAATTTATAAATTTGATTATATATTTGGAATATGTAATATTTATATATAATAATTAATATATTAGATTAATAAACTTGTACTAATAATATTATTTACAAGTATTAAACCTTGATTATTTTAATACGAGAATGTACACTTTCACAGTCCATAATCATAGTAATGCTATTTCTGGAAAACTTTACTGTGTATGCGGATTGAGGATAGTGTAACATTCCGGGTAGACACTACCCATTCTCCTTCATTTGGTTCCCGAGGATGGGTGGAGTGTCCACCCAAAATGTTGGACACTATCCTCAATCCACATACACAGTAAAGTTTTCTAAAAATAGCATTAATATTAATTATTTGACATTAAGCTATAAATGTTCTTAATGTTAAATGATATTAAATAGAGAATGATTATTACAATGTTCCACCAAGACTCCGGGACGGGGAGACGTGGGTGTTGGGAGACGCACAAGGGGGACGTGTGGGAGTACCCTCAAATTTTAGGGAAATTTAGGGGGGACGGGGGCATGTCGAGGTATATAATTTTTTTTAATATATATGTCTATATATATATATATATATTTCAAATTCAAATTCAAATTCAATAATGAAAGCATAAATACAATGATATATACACAATTGAATTAAGTAATGAAATACATTGATCCATACTCATCATCCTTACTAATACATACATGATTCATCCATACACCATGAGATTCAATAATGAAACACTCTGATACATATTCATCATTCATTATTCACCATTCTAGAATCTACATTGATTTAAAAATTAAATTCATCATTCATCACTCTAGATTGTAAATTGATTTAAAACTAAAATTGATCATTCATCATTCTAGAATCTAATTAGTACCAAGCAAAAGAGACTATAATAGATACTGAAATCTAAAGACTGGAATAGTAAATTGATATAACTAAACTCAAAAACAGTGGAGTGATGAGTCTAAAAGTCACTCTAAAGTACACAAAGGGCTTGGTGCTCTTGATTAAATACTGATTCCATACCCTTGTACATGATAAAATGCAATGGAAACATTGCAATCCATCGAATCCTGAATCCCTGAAAAATTCTTAAGTCTGCTGGATTTTGAGTGAGATCTAAAATTCTACTTTCTCCATATGAAATCCAATGAGGTCGGAACCACTCTCAAACACCCTGAGTCATTTCATGGTAATGTTAAATTCTTAAAGTAAAAGTGACTTTTACTTTAAGAATTTAACATTACCATGAATTGCATAGCATAAGTAGGCAATATGATGAAATACTAGGTTTCCCCTGTCATTAATCATTGTTAGCGTCCCCTTTTTGGGGAGTCGCATCCCCCACACTCGGGAAACGTCCCCCCTTGCGTCTCCCCATGTTTCCCCAAAAGGGGGACGTGGGGAAACGTTTCCCCGACGCCCCCCCGTCCCGGATGCGTGGGGTGCGAGGGGTGCGCGCCCCTGACCCTAGGGGACGCGTCCTCGTGGAACACTGGATTATTATAAAATTTAACACTAACTATTATAAAATATTATAAGCATAAACTGGGGAGCCGGGGGGGGGGGTGGTGCGAGCCGGGGGGGGGGTGGCGCTATTTAATATTCATTCCCTTGTAACATAAGGTAAGTTCGGGCCAAACTATTTAATCACATTTATAACATTAATTGGATACATGAAGTTAATAAAACAAACCATCGCGGGCTGGAATTTAATAGCATTTAACAGTTAATAAGCAGTAGGAATTTAATAATTGACACTGGTGTTTAAATTCACACATACCACACCACGAAGTTAATAACATAAAGACCATAATTTAATAAGATTTAACAGTTAATGAAACAGTAGGAATTTAATACTTGGTGCCGGTGTTTAAATTCACATGCATTATAGTACTGCAGCAGAGTGGAGCTGGATCCGGTAACGTAGATATTAGGTGAGTTGGTGGAATATATGCCCCCACTTGTAGTTGTGGCTGCTCAGCTGAAAAGTAAGCAGTTTGAATGATGGTAATAGTTCCCCATAATTCATGATGATAAGTGGAATTTTATTCCAAAAAAATTTCACCCAAATTTTCTCATTAACATCTATTAATTTTTATGGTGTACATATATTGCAAGTTATCAATATACTTGTATCGAAGTCCAAACTACTTACATGATACATAGTGCAAAACACCATAGATGATAGACCATGCACAAGGCAAATCCAATGAGTGAGGACTCAAGAATGGAAATAGAAGTCTCTACCGCTGATGCTAATGCCTTGGCAGTGAGAAAATTGGAGCCTCATCTATGAATAATGGTTCCTGAAGCTTAATAGTCTGGTCTGATGTTGGATCAACATCAAACAACTCAATCACTTGAACACCATTGCTTCATGTAGGCGTGTTGCCCAAATAGAAGAAAAAATTGAAGGTGGCTTCTCCACTTCTTGTGCAGAGACTATCAACCTTGCACTGAATTTGGAGATTGAATGCTCTATAATGTGACAAGTGCCCACGTAGAAGTGATCTTAAAGCCCAAAAATTTACGTTTTGGTAGAAAATATGTAAAATTCCCTTTTGGTTGTCTTTTAAATCTTCAATAAATTTCTGAGTCTGTTGAAATTTTCTGTGTGGTATAATGTCAAACAGTTGGTTTCCTTGTCGCTGTTGATACACTTATCATAAATTTTAACTCATGTGACACACACAGTGACCTTCATATAACAGGGAGATGCTTCATAAACACCTTATATGATGTATAAATTCAACCCAGAACTACAATTAAAACTGATACAAATATGAGCAGTAAAGGAAACTAACTCAAAACCACAATGAGGAAATTCTGGAAGATGTACAATTCATAAATTAGCTAGCAGCTGAGTTTACAGAGAATGAAATGATATAACCTGGTTGGATTATTATAAATGGCCGTGGTGTAGTGCTCAGCCTTCAAACACTTTGCAAGAGTGACCCTTGAGATACCATGCTAACCCACTGCTGTACGCTGCCTCTTTACTCACCAAATGAAGCTACAGTCAACACGCAGTCCCCAATATACTGTCCAATTAGCCCACCAACTCGATTTTCCCTGTTAATAATTATTTCTGAGTGAAATGAGCCACCCGGCAGTCAACAAGGGAAGAAAGGAGCAAGTTCTGTGCAACGGTGTCTTCTTCCTTCAACAAAAATGCGTCCAGCAAGAGACAGAAAGGCCAGTGGCCTCAACCAGCAATAAGATATGGCTCTTACAGTCCAAATTGACCCCCAAATAAGATATACATGTAGTCTACCACAGATGCATAGCTCCTTTTTCTGAGAATAATGAAAATCGTTCCTTCAATGAGCCACGAAACTTGTCCTGTCAGCCAGTGGATTTCTGCTGCATTGGGAGAAGGAAACTCGACCCCATGAACTGCCAAAATGACCCATGCTTGTGACACCAAATAGCTCCTTACTCTTCTTTGACAGAGATTTGGGCTTCAGATCTGGCTTGGATATCTGGTAGAATAAAGTGAAATGCAAGAAATATTGTTTGAAAAGGGAAGGCCATTAACACTCAAAAGTGCTAAAATTCAAGCTTAGAAGAAACACCGCCAATCACAGTGCAAGAATTATTTGTCTGTCTAATTTGGTGGTCCTATGTGTCCAAGATTTGAACTCCGTAGAGGTTTTATAAAATTTCTGGTTGAATTATCATTGCTAAATGTCAAGAATATATATCTGGATGTATTGCTGCTTGCATTTTAATATAATCTTGGCCTTTCTCCAGATTGGTAGAGTCGAGGATTTTATGTGCCTTCCGCGCTAGATGCCTTTTACTGCTTTTAAAACACTAGATGTGTTGAATATTCTTCTTTTTTGATGGACATGCTAAATGTGCTCTGTTGGTTGTATATGAAATGTCTGTGATTACAGTCCCATTTAATTACTTGATATCTTGTCTGTATCCTTCTAAATATTTTTCTAATCCCTAAGAAAACCAAACTTATTATATTTTCCTTTTTTTGTCTTTCTGATTGATGGCTTATAAGCAGATAACACCTGAAATTGCCTTTTGCGTATCTCCTTGTAACTTTTTTCTTTGGGATTCTCCTAATGGGTTTGTAATCTTTGTAATTTCATTTTGCAGGTGCTAGGGGCTTCTGTAGTGGTGGAAGCCAGTGAATGCCATAGTGCACTAAATGAAGGTACAATACTATGGATAACAGAGAAAAGGCAGTCACTAGGTTTCATAGATGAAGTGTTTGGACAAGTGAAGATGCCATACTACCTTGTTTGGTATAATACTGTTGCTGATGTGCCTGATTATGTGAGGGAAGGGGTACATGTTTCATATGTTCCAGAATTTGCAAAGTTTGTACTAAAAAATGACCCAAGTTTGTACAGAAAAGGATATGATTCTTCTGGTGAACATGATGAAGAGCTTTCTGATGAAGTGGAGTTCTCGGATGATGACAAAGAGGCAGAGTACAAAAGAGAAAGATCACTGGTGAAGAGGGGATCCAACTCAAGAGAAAATCTCCAGGAAAAGAATTATGGAAGACGTGGGAGAAAACAAGAGTTTGTGGATAGAAGGAAGAGAAAAGGTCCTGGTGGTCGCTTGCAACACAATTTGAACAGTGCAAATGGATCGAGGCATTAATCTCAGGTATGTAGAAATATTTCTTCTTGTTTAATAGATTTATAAATTGATCATAGCAGGATCCTCTGATTTTTGCTTGTACATTCTATGCAGATGGGATTTTCTTTGAAGAAACCATTTCATAATAGTTCGTTTGGCTGGCCACCATCTGCAGCTGTAAACCAGACACAAAATTGCAATAGGCCTAGAGCCCCAACTCCATCCAGAGTCCCACCTGTCCAATCTCAATGTATGCGTCGGACTACTGGAAACAGCCTTATTCAACAACCTCAACTTTCAAGCTCCATAAGTGGTCCCTCAATACCACCCTCAAGTCTGTTGGCATACTCTGGTGAACCAAGTCAAGGTTTAACTACGTTTTCAAGTGAACCTCCTCCTTGGGGAGCATGGAATACAAAGCCCAATCAAGAAGCTACTGAAGGGATGTGTCCTGCCCAGCCTCCTATTGCTGGTGAACATGTCCGTGATAGTAAATTTATGGCAAACCCAGTAAGTGTTGTTCATTCTGGGCCACTATATGATCAAGCCCAAGGGATCTGCTCTGTGCAGCAGCCTCCTGCTAAGCCTTTTCATGATCCATTGGGACAAAATCTGCAATCACAGACTTGTTCAAGGCCTCAGCATGATCCAGCTGGAGGGATTCAACCAGGGCAGCCTTTTTCTAGGCCACCTTTCCCGGACTCTACTGGAGGTGTTCACCAAGTCCAGTCTCATGTTCTTGGTGCACCTATCCTTAATGGGAGCCAGATGAATTCCAACCTCATGAATTTCCCTTACAGACCAATGCATCCTGCTTTTATGGGAGAACCAGCACAATATAATAGCATTCATCCTAGCTTACCTAGTGGAACTTGGACTAGTGGACATTCTGGCCAAGTAGCTGGAGGGCCCCAAGTACCATCATTGGATGCAAATCAGGGGGCTGTCAACCCAATGCTGTTTAATCATGCACAAACTTGTGTTGGAGTTCCAGTTACACAAAATCCAGGACTGTATGCCAACATGGGAATGAATATTTGCAACGTTGGATCTCTTCCTGGACAGAATATTCTTCCATGTCCCATGCCATGGGGACAGTTTGCACCAATGTTTCAGGGGAATCCAAATCAACAATTTCAAAGTGGCATTCAGGCAGACAATGGGGGTGTTCCTTTCTCTCAGCCAAATAATATTTCTGGCAATCATTCCAATGGGAATGTTCCTTTCTCTCAGCCAAATAATATGTCTGCCAATCATTTCAATGGGAGTGTTCCTTTCGGTCAGACAAATAATATGTTTGGCAATAATTCCAGATCAGTCCTTCGGGGTGGGCACCCACCCCATGCAGCCAATCATGGCCATTCACGACCAAGTTAAATGGTTCTCAGCGGACTTTCCTTACTTTCTATTAGTTTGGATTGAATGCGGACTTCTATAGGCACTTTGCATAAGCCAATTTATACTGCTTATTTAAAAAAGAGAGTCTGGTGTATCAAAGTTGTGTTTTTCTGTTATGTATATTTTTGTATTATCTGTAAGCTCGATTGTCCAGACATGATTGACAGTTGTTTCTGCTTCATGATGCACCATGAACTGGAACAATATAAGTACAACACATTCCGGGACAGTGAGGTATCACCAATTGAGTCTACTATTAATGAAGATAATATATACCAGAGCACAGAAAATGTGTGAAGTATGCATTCTGTGCTTGAGCACCATTAATATATCTTGTTTTAATATTTTCTTATGTATGAGATTTGTGGGGAAGGTTCGGCATGTATTTTGTTATGATTACTCTGCATGGCATATCAATACGACAAAAAATATTTTTGCTTCAAATTCTATACAGTTTGGCTCCTAAGCATTGAGTGCCCTAAACAATATTAAATGTCAACTAATACTTTCCCACCTCTGTAGCAGCAAATGGACAATTTTGTGACATACATTGTGCAACAACAAATGAAAAATGGCAAGATGATGTTCAAAGTATCATATTAAGCCCAACAAGTAAGGTTTCAGACGACTCCTACATGAAAGTTGAGTTCATTTCTTGATTTTGTTCTAATTTAGAGGAAATGGAGTCCCACTTGAGAGACAAATTTCCAAAAGCAATGCATGCTCACTTGAAAGAGGAATTTTCAGATGTCTGCTCGCTCGAGAGACAAATTTCCAAAAGTGACTAAGTGATATTTGATGAACTGATGCAATTCATACAAATCATGCATTGATACCAAATATCCCCATACGTAACCCATGGACTAGGGTAGAATTGCATTTTCTCATTCTTACACCCCTTCCATCTAGATTTGAAATCCTACGCACTTGCACCTATGCACATCAACCACTTAGATAAAACCATTGTGGTGGCGAAGCACAAGGATTTTGAAGCATGTAAACTAGTAGGAGCAGCTATCTGATTTAGATTATAGTTTGCTTTGGTTGTTTTTTCCCCTTAAAGATCAAGTACTCAATCATTTTATCTTTGCATTGTTGCTTATGTTATTGAATAGCATTTTCAAATCCATTATGGCAAGACGCTCCCATTTGTTGTAGCTCCATTTTTTCCCCTTTCAGAGTTCTAGCAAATTCAAAATTGCTCCCTGCTGCCCTAAATTTATGCTCTCTGATCATGTCCAAGTCATCCAATGCCATGGCTAACTCCCTGTTCTCTTGTGCTGAGTATATATCTCACCCTTTATGACCATGGCCTTTGAGCTTAGTATATACTTGTCAATGATTGACCCCATAAAACTTTAATAATTACACGCATACACGAATACCTAAAAGACTGAGTGGTTGGTAACCTTGGTTATTTTCAAAGTGTTGTGAAGGTAACCCACTTTCCCTGACATGTGACAGCGAGTGGTTGACGGGTATTTAGTTGTTTTTTCCTTGGTAGTTTTAAACCGCCAATAAATTCAAATATTAAGTATCCAATATTGAAATACACGAGGACGAAAGAGTTTGAGATAAATGTGTAATTACTATTCCATTAAAATTAGATACACATAATAAATTAAAAATAAATTTGATGTATGACCCTTGGTTTCATTTTTTAAAGAGGTCTCTTCCCATTCTCTTGAGACTCTTCATATTTTTTCATACATTTACAGTAACTCTTGGAAATTAGGTATCCAACCAGTGAGGGCCAACCAGTGAGGGCCAATGGGATGGTCAATTCATATGAAAAAACCATAGACAACATCATGCTGACCTTCATTATCCTCAAAACTCAATTCTTGCAACAGGTCTAGGCTTAAATGAACCAACAAAAACACCTTTCTAGCAAACCCATGGTATGATGAGGAATTTCTTGTAAGAGTTGTTTGTTTGTCACCAATGCAAGGAGAGCACGTGGGGGATTATTGGAGCCGACCCTGATAAAGGAGGCCTCTCCAATGGGAAATCAATATGATACCTTGGTGAGCATTTCTTTAGCCCTCTTAGACGTGCAAGGGGTGTCTTCTCCAAAGAGCATATGATATAAAGGAGCAATGAACGATTCAAAAGTAGTCTCATGCATACCTTTGTACTCTGGATCCCAAAATATTTTATAATGAATGTGCACAGGTTTCGGTATCTTTGGGGTCCAGTTTTGACTCCATCCTTCAAATTGACATCTTGAACGTGCTGCATCCATAAGCTCTGATTCCATGTAAAACTATGATGGTTAGCCTCTCTTAGGATTCTTTGCTGCTTGGATATTAGTCTTCAGGGTCGATGCTAAAATGCTTCCTTAGTCAAATATAGTTCCTGTGGTAGCTACCATGTGCATTACGGGGACCCATGTTCCTAGAAAAGTGTTTGTATCGGCCTTTTGATATAACCCGTTCATCATAGCTGCTATGAGTTGATACACTTTCCTGAGGTCTTATGTTCTATAGACTTGATCTGAAATGACCCTGAACTTGGAGGACTCCTGCCTATTGAAGAATCTAGGGCAGTTAGCATTAGTAAGATTCTTCTAGAGTTGATAAAAATTTGTGCAGTGCTTTTACAATTTATCTTAGCTTGATCTTCTTCTTATTATTAGTGTGTGTTTACTTCATCAAATTGCTACCAAAAACAAAGAGACGAGAACTCAAGAATTTGGCATTCTGCCAGGGCCAAAACCTCTCCCTCTTGGTGAGGAAAACCCCAATGCAATTCTTCTTATAGAGATTCCAATTGACGAACACCAAGACCATGACACTTGACCTTCTATGCCACTCCAAGACCAAGACACCACTCTTCTTCCTTGTCACTGTTGAGATCATCATTATTGATGCTCCATTGAGACCATCACTGCTGCACCATTGAAGTCTTTATTGTTACTATAACACCATTGCTACGCCTTCATCGAGGTCTGCACCATTGTTGCTTCCTTTAACTTAGATCTTCATCTTGTGGCTATGTCTCTTTTAAGATTGAGATCATAGCTATGCTTGTGATTGTATCTTGAAGTATGTCAAGATAGTGTGTGCTTTACTAAGACCATAGATGAATTTTGGAGATATGTCAAGACAAAGTGTTCTTTGATAGATATATATATTGAAACCTTTACTGTATTTCCTTACTACACCGAGATCTTCATGTGGCTGTTCACTATGCCGAAACTGTGATCATTAAGAGGCTTTACCCATAGGACTATTGTACTTATCGAAGTACTGAACCACTGCTCTTTGACCACTGTAATTTCCTCCAAGAATCCGAGTTCTGTGTGACTGTAATTCCCCAAAGTTTCAGATAGATTCGAGGTTACTGCTCATTCGAAGTTATAATGCTAGTCCGAAGTTCTGTACTCAATATGCCATCCGAGATCCTGTAGTAGACTTCCGAAATCTCAGACAGGTCCAAGATTCTTCCTATCTTTTGCGGATACCCCAGCTGGGTATATATAGGTGTTATGTCTCCATTTTGAGCCGACTTGTCCAGGTGAATCGTTGTGTCTTTTATATGAGCCAACATTACATTAATATACATATTTTGAGGCTGACATGATGTTCTCTTCATTGTTTTGCTTGCAATGTTCTTCTTTGGAGGATGGTGCTTGTCTTGGAGGGCTACTTGACACTAGGTTGACCCATATTCATGCTCAAGAAGAGCTTTTTAACATGACTTTGATTCTTTGACTTTCCTAGACCTATGAATGAGCAAGAAACTCATTCGAATAATTTATAAACATAATATTTCTCTTTCTTGACAAGTACAAAGATCACAATTACATTTACAAATACCAAAACTAGTTACACTTTTCTTCAACATTGCAGCCATGAATTTAGAATGTCCTTGGTTGAAAACTTGAAATCAAATAGCCACTTGGTGTTAAAGGACTCCTCTTGTTTTGGTAACTTATAATAAATAGCAATACCGGTGGCATTGAAGGAAGCGAAGGCTTTCCATGTGTGCTTTCTAATAACCCAACGATCTTCGTCAGTGTGCTGTCATATCTAGTCTATAGTTTCAACACATGGGAACGCTGGTGGGTGTGCAACTATTTTGTGGATCTAAGAAATTTTGATATTGATATACACCCTAAAGTCTTCTTGGTCTTGGGGCATGTTTCTTTTTGAGAATTTTGAATAAATATCCCACCAAGAGAGTTTGGTGCTCTTGTTGATATGCAAGTTGTATCCTTGTAGATTGGTGGTGGAGGTGGACTTTCTACGATCCCTTGGATACTGCTTTCTGCACTCTTGCAGGAGGCTTTGACTACTGGCGGCACCATCTCTCTAGAGAAGGATGATATAGATATGCAATGCAAATCGATGTTACCTGGCATTTCAAATAGATAATCCTAGGATGAAAGTGATGACATAAGTAATAATGACAAGCAAAATATAAACTGGGTCTCGGAGATGTGAAAAGTAAGACAAACACTTGGTTTATAAGAATGTCTTATAGGTTGGGTCGCAAGGTCCCACTGGTTAGGGAGTCGCAAAACTGAAAGACCACGTGAATGGTGTCTTTGTGACCTGATATCTAGAAAATATTAAGGGGTCGCGAGGTCGCAAGAAATGGAGGTAGCCGGGTTGTAAGGTAATGAGGCCACAAGTTTCTGGGTTAACTTATTGTGCAACTTTGCGACCTTGCAACATAAGGTTCTAAGGAGGGTGATAGGTTACAATGGAGGTCACAAGGTCGCCAAGACTATGGGGTCGCAAAGTTGCGAGGAGAGGGAGATTGAGGGTAAAGAAGATGCGACCTTTCTTTCTCGATGGCCAGGGGACTGACTCAGAGGAAAAGGGAACCCATTGTTTGCTACAAGCTTATGGAAGAAAAAAGGGTGGAAGTGCGATCAAATAAAGGGGCTACACACCTCAAGTAAGTTTTGGAACACCAAATGCGGTGTTTCATGAATGAGGAAATGGTTGGAGGGTTTTGGAGTCACCGAGGACTTAAATTGATGCAGCAGGTTAAAAGAAACTAGAGCAAATCGAGATGTACAAGGGAAATTCCAGGTGGGAAGCCACATGTCAAACATAATCATTGCAGAGTAAGGCGAAAGGTCACTTACCTAGAGGAGAAGTCCAACGATTGCCAAGTTGCCAAAGTTTCCTGCTCAACGCTCCGATCAACTGGGGAGTGACAAATGAGGAGCGATGCATATATATAGAAAGGCTGCACGTGTGGAGAAGAAGGTCGCATCGTCACAAGTTAGGCAGGAGTCACACAAGAAGAACATGGCTACAGTGTGACTTACTGACTTTGCAACCTAGTGTGAAAGGTCCATGTGAGGTCGCTAGGTCACATGTTAGGGTAGGTCATGAGAATGAAGGGTAAACACTTGGCGACCTGCAATTCTAGTGTAACATTTAGTGAGAAGTATAGGTCATGAGGTCGCAAGGTCATGGGGTCGCTCAACAAGAGTGACCCAAATTAGTGCGAATAGCGATTACGTGACCCATCTAGAATGCGACTTAGGGATTTGGGTGAGAGGAGATATGAGGGAAAGGTCGCAATTCACAACTTCTAGGCCGAGGCTATGGTTTCATGGTGCGACTAGCGACCTTGGGGAAAAATCTCAGTTGAAACCTCACAAATTAAAATTCCCCCAAGTATTAGAGGGAACCCAGATCGGTAACAAGGGTATGCGACCTCATCATGACACAAACAAAGGTCTAAAAAATCAGTGAAGGGGGGCTCCAAAATTTTGAAGTGGGTCAAATTTTGGGGTTGTTGTAGCAGCTACAACAATTGGCGATTCACTGGTAGAACCTCAAGGTATCTGCTTGTTTTATGTTGAAAAGTGCAGTCGTTCTTTGTGAACATGTCATTTCGCGCTGATGGGTCCCACTTACGTCTCCAAGTTACCCTTTGATATTGATTACAAGCACCTCACTAGTTTGACTTGGCTTATTTAACACATCAACTAAGAATGTTCCTAGTGACTATACTAGCAATTGTCCCAAAAGGTACAAAGAGAGGCTGATAGGATTATTAAATTGGAATTGTTGAATTTTTCTAGAAGAATTAATTGATTCGTGGAAAACGCTGTTTTCTCAGACTAGATCATTGTGCAATTACTTTTCTTTAGATGTTTTGTTTATATCTATATTATAACTAACACATTGAATGTCTTATTTCATTTTTGCTATCCTTACTAATATCTTTTCGGTGCTTTTTCTTGATCAATTTGATGAAATATTCCATTATCCTTTGGTCAAAGTCCTCACCTGCATATTAGTGTACATCTAGGTAAGTTCAAAGCTTGAAAGTCAACCAAAAAAGTCAATGGCAAGAAAATACTCATTTGAAAGATAGATAACGAAAGGGAATTGATAGTTTTCCAGGTGGTCCAAACTATATATATTTTTAATTTTATTTTATATTGAATAATTATCTTATGGTTTTATGTTGTTATTTTTTGAGTTCACTCATTAAATTTAATTTGTGATTTCAATGCATTCTCGTTAAGTTTTAGATAAATTAGATTGGAAAATAAATCAGATTTTTTTTTAAAAAATCAACCTTAAAAACAAATATATATATATATATATATATATATATATAATTTTAAAATACATAATAAATTAATTTAATTTCTTTATTTATAAATTTTAAAATATTTAATTATTTAAGTTAATTTAATATATTATTATGTATGTATTATAATAATAATTAATATTAATATAATTAATTTTTGTTGTAATGATAAATCATATTAGTTTGGAAGAAATTAATAACTTGAAATGTGATTTATCAAAAATACATTATAAAAATTAATATAATTATCATTATTATTATTAAATATTTTACTAAATAACCTAATTATTTAATAAATATTATTATTATTATTAATATTAACATTAATATACTTATCATTATTATTATTAAATATTTCACTACCTAACTTAATTATTTAAGGCCAGGTCTAATGAGTAATTGTGTGAATGGTCAAAAGTGATTGCCCAAAATAAAATTCAAAAAAGTATAGTGTTTGAATCATATTTTTGATGGTGAAAATAAATTCAACCCCATCAAAAACTTCCAAAGCATCTAAAATCTTGAAATTTGACACATGTAATTTAAATTTATGAAAATCCTAAAAAACTTTACAATTTTTTATCAAAATCCAGATAAATTTACAAACTATATGCAGTAAGTGAATATCAATAGATATATGTGGCTCTGTGCTTGAACGGTTCAATTCGAGCAAGATGTGTGACGTTTAGTCCTAAAAATATTATGCTTTATTTGCAATTATTTTGCACAGGGAAAAATGATTCCTCCAATTTGATTGTCTAGATGAGTTCATCTAGGGTCCCAGTGTCAACTCAGCTTTCAATGAGGGGGTGTTAATCTTAAATTAGATATCTTAATAATCAGAAAAATCCATTAAGCTGTCATGCGTGATAGAAGATTAAAAAAGAAAATAATGATGGAATATATTTTTATCATAGTTAATTAGGGTTATTTTGAGGTTTTTTTTAAAAATAGATATAAATTAAAATCTAAAATAATTTATTTAATAAGTAATTAATTAATTTATATATATATATATATAAGGAAAAAAAGAAAAGAAATTGAAATGGTTTATGTATAGTACTTTATTAAAATATAGTACTCCATGTAACCAGTATTTACAGTCTACAGTCAACATACTGGAGTACTGAGTGACTCAGCTTGATCCTCCAAGGAGAACCATTGCCTTCCTCAAAGGGCCATCACGGCTGCCTCCGGATAACGTTATCATTTGTATTTGAAGCATATTGACCACGATGAGAACAGTGATTTGCAGTGGAAGAATGTACAGACCACATTAAATTCCGTTGGTCGAACCTCGTCCATGGTCTCTGCTTCTTGAATTATTATTAGTATTAACGTTGGTATTCTTTCCACTTGAAACATAATTCCTAGAATTACTGTTTTGCGCAGCATAAAACAAGGGGCATCCTGAGATCCCCGGACATTACCTTGGCAGCCGGGGGTTATGACGCGGCACTTCTGGGCCTGGATGAAGATCTAGCCTGTGATGTAGCTGGAAAGTCGCCCGGCAATCCAAGGCGACAGATGGGACACGAATTGTGCTGAGCCAGCCAGGGAAGTATACAATCTGAATGATAAATGTGCTTGCAGGGCATCTCCCTGGCTTCGCCTCCGACTTCGAACCGGTCATTGCAGACAGGGCAGTGCGAATTGTTAATCAGATGTCGGGAATTGATCCTAATCGTGGGCATTGCATCCACGGCGGCCCTCGGGGCAGGAGGAGAGCCCAACCTATCGTTCTGAGACAGCTGTTCTATTAGCTGTTCTAACCCAGGACCCATGAAATAATCCCCAATATTTGCAGGCAAGGTCCTGGGTTCGATTCCTGTATCACTGCCCAAAATTAACACCATGGGGCCATTACCCCCAATCGCACCCCGTCTGAGACTCCTGTCAGGGACATGACCGCGACCTTCTCTATTTTCTTGGTTACTCATCAAGTTGAGCAGGTCAGCCACAGAAAGCCTTTCTCCGCCCTCCATTAAGAAGCCCTCGAAGGGGTTTGTTCGGGAGCTCGAAATTCCATCGCTTGCTTCCTCTACAAACCCTCCGCCACAAGTGGGACAAACAGTGGGCTCTCCTGTCAATAATCTTAACATACGATTGCAAGCATGACACCAGTAGGGAGAACTACTTCTAGAACCCATCTCGATAAACCCTGAAAATTCAGGAAGACGACCTTCGAAACCCTTACGACGACCGCTATTCAAATCCAAATGTTAAAAAGCCCGATGAAGCTCAAATATATTGATCGCGCTGCGCTACGAGCAGAATTCAGCCCAAAATCCTCGAAGTTATGGCCCAGGAATGGCAGTTACAGCTCCAAACTCAAGGCATGCAAGGAATCATGCAATTATTTATGGGAATGTTGCCTGTGGGAGACTTTTGGGAGATCAAAGCTGAGAATTTACATGTTACACGGTTGGGATTTCGTGGACTGTATCGAGATGAGTTCATCTAGGCTCCTAGTGTCAACTCAGCGTTCAATGAGGGGGTGTTAATCTTAAATTAGATATTTTAATAATCAGAAATCCATTAAGTTAGATATCTTAATAATCAGAAATCCATTAAGCTGTCATGCGTGATAGAAGATTAGAAAAGAAAATAATGATGGAATATATTTTTATCATAGTTAATTAGGGTTATTTTGTGGTTTTTTTTTTAAAGGATAGATATAAATTAAAATCTAAAATAATTTATTTAATAAGTAATTAATTAATTTATATATATATGGAACAAAAAAATGAAATTGAAATGGTTTATGTATAATATTTTATTAAAATATAGACCTTATATATATATATATATATATATATAAAATAATTTGAAATGTTTTATTTAGTTTGATATCTAGTGATTTCTATCAAAACACTGTTTAATTCATTATGGATTAGAGAAATTTGAACACAGAAAAGCCAAGCTGGCTTTTGGAAAAAGCCAGCCAAGATAGAAAAAGCAGTGAAAATATCTTGTCATGTCAAGAAGGCAATTTAACTGATATTTAGAAAAAGCAGTAAAAATATCTTGCCATGTCAAGAAGGCAACTCAACTGATATTTGGAAAAAACAGTCATACTTCAAATCAACGGTTGAAAGTGTCTCACTTGATCCAACGGAGGAGGATGAAAGTGTTGACAATTGTTGATGCATAGGAAAGGCCTATCGGCCTAAATATGGGCCTGGATAATATTGTATGGGCTACATAAATGTTCAGTATTGTGGTTATATATCTCTGGTGTTTCCTCGCTTCTAGCGAGTCTGTTTATTACCCCGACGGAGTCACTCTTAGAAATCACAAATGTTGCTCCACTGCCAGCGAGCCTGTTCAGTACCTCGACGGAGTTATGACATCACCTCTTTGTGTAGGAAGCCTTTCTCAATCCTTTACTCTTTACTTAATTTTATCTTCTTACATGCACATTGACATAATTTATCAGGCATTTATTTTTTCCAAGGTGGATTAGGGATCCTGACTTATTTGATGTGCAAGAGAGGTTGTTTTTGGTTCTTTAGAGACCTCCTTATTTTTCTCGAAAGTAGTTTTCCCATTATAAGTTTTCCTTCTCCCTTTCAAGTCAGTGGGTGTAAACCAACTTTGAACCCTTGAAGCCAAGAGTGTCTTGCTGTTACAAATAGGGAGTATGGGATAATCATGGTTCCCCACCTAGCTTAGTTCTTACACCTCAACAAGGTTTTGACTTTAAAGGTAGTCAAGATCAAGCATAGAGAAGAGGAAAACATTTTAGCCATTGGTGTATGGGATACCTAGTGGGAATACATTCAATTTAGGGTGATGTTCGAGAGTTATCTATTTAGGTTGAAAGCCTTTATTCATAGACAAGGTTATTATAATGCACATGATATGCAAGGGATGCGGGGGACTAAAATAAATGCAGAACTGGAAACATAAAAGGTAAAAGAAGGATATTTACAGGGGTGAGTGGGCAACTTCAATAGTTGCTAGGCAAAGTAGAACTTGAGATCCTGACTATGCAGGGTTTATTCTTCTGGTCTAGGGTTTGTAAGCGATAGGTATGTTTGCCGTTGTCCTCATGGGTTTTATCCCATTTAAGGAGCAAGTCGCCTATGTTAAATTCATTACTCCTTGCAGATTTCTTATCGAACCACCTCTTGATTCGGTTTTGGTGTACGGAAAAATTCTCGCTAGCTTTTTGCCTCTCTTCCTCAAGTTTGAGCAGGGTATCAATTCAGTTTTGCATGGTAGGACAGGGTGTACCTTGAGATTCTTGCAATAACTGGAGGGAGGACAGGGACAATCTTGGTGGCAAAATTGCTTCCTTGCCATACACTAGGAAGTAAGGGGAGGTCCCAAAAGATGGTTTTGGTGTGATATGGTCCCTACAGGGCATTTTCTAGAGCATTGTGCTAATTTCCTTGTTGTGACACCAAGGTTTTCTTGATAATGCGGATTCGTTTCTTGTTGGTGGAAGTAGCTAAGTTGTTACTTTAGGGATAGTAATTAGCAGAATGTTTCAAAACAATACCATTTTCCAAGGCGAAATCATATAACTTAAATGATAAGAAAAAGTAGCATTATCAAATATGAGGGAGGTAGGAACACTAAACCTGGTTATGATGTTATGATTAATGAAACATATTACCTCTTGGTCGTTGATTTCATGCAGTGGGACAATTTCCACCCATCTTATGAAATAATTCGTGGCCATATGTACCATTGTTGTTTTGATGAATGTGGCGTGATTTCCCCAATGACATCCAACCCCCACTATTGAAAAGGTTCTTTGACTGCAATAGGTTGTAATGTTTCCACTGACCGTGATTCCTTTCGAGCACACTTCTGACAAAAAGGAGACTTTTGCATATATGCATGGGCATCTTTGAACAAAGTAGGTTAATAAAAACCAATCTTCATGTTATTGTGTTGTAGTATCTTTGACGTAATGGTCTCTTGTTGACCCATCATGTAGCTCCTTTAACACCTTTTCAGTGTCATCAGATTCTAGACATCTAAGTAACACGCCATTGTGGTGCTTACGAAACAGATTACCTTGGACCAACTGATAAGATGCGGCTTTGAGCCTCACAACTCTTTTTTGTTTTACGGATAAGATACTACTTCATATTAATGTACCGGGATGACGAAGGATCAAATGCTGGCACCAAATCATTATGGTACATTTCAATTTCTTGATCCCATCCGTCCAACTCTCCATTTGGCTAGTCGAAAGCTTCAACAATGAGTTTACATAGCCTGTATCCTTTGACTGTGTGAGCAATCTTGAACTCCAGGTCATATTCCCGAAGGCATATTGATGAGTCTCATCATTGAGTAATTATATAGGCCTTAATTGGCCTTAATTCACCTCCTAGTTTAGTCAATCCAACTATTCTCACAACTTATTGCATACTTTTGATTATATTTTGCTTATGAGATGAGTTAGAGTTGGATATTTTTCTTTGTGGTCTAATGTGCATGTAATGCAGGAATAAAGGATAAAAGCAAGGGAAATGCAGGGATAAAAGGTAAAAGCAAGGAACTATGGTAAAAGACCTTGGTAAAAACTTAGATGGGACAAGGGAGAGGAATTATAGGAGGTAAATCCTTCTCATTTATTGCCCATGTATTCAAATATCCCTCCAACTAAAAGTACACACAACCAAATCAAGAGTACTAAAAGACAACCAAGCAAGTGGAAGTACAAGCAACCTCCCTACTAGAAGGCAACTGAGCTAGTGAAAGTGAAAGGACAAGTTACCATTAAGTTGGATGCTGTACCTCCCTAATTTTGAGGGAAGTCGTTGAGATTTCAGATGTATAAATAAAGAGGCTTAGGACATCAGTTTTTTTAGTTAGTCAGCTAGACAGTCATTGAGTAATTATATGGGCCTTAATTGGCCTTAATTCACCTCCTAGCTTAGTCAAACCAACTATTCTCACACCTTATTGCATACATTTGATTATATTTTGCTTATGAGATGAGTTAGAGTTGGATATTTTGCTTTGTGGTCTAATGTGCATGTAATGCAGGAATAAAGGATAAAAGCAAGGGAAATGCAGGGATAAAAGGTAAAAGAAAGGAACTATGGTAAAAGACCTTGGTAAAAACTTAGATGGGACAAGGGATAGGAATTACAGGAGGGAAATGCTCCTCATTTACTGCCCATCCATTCAAATATCCCTCCATCAGCTAAAAGTACACACAACCAAATCAGGAGTACTAAAAGACAACCAAGCAAGTGGAAGTACAAGCAGCGTCCCTACTAGAAGGCAACTGAGCTAGTGAAAGTGAAAGGACAAGTTACCATTAAGTTGGGAGTTATACCTCCCTAATTTTGAGGGAAGTCGTTGAGACTTCAGATGTATAAATAAAGAGGCTTAGGACCTCAGTTCTTTTAGTTAGTCAGCTAGGCAGTGACTAGTCAGTCAATGAGCAAGTATTCAGACTTTTTGTCCAGTTGCAGAGTTGTAACAGTTCTGATGTAATACAATTTTTGATTTATAATGAAGATGAGTTTTGATTTGAGCTAGCACTGAGTTAACTCAGAGGCCTGAAGCTCTTGGGTTAGGGCCCGACCCTAGCAGCCAAAGCTCCTCTTTCTTGTATTGTATTCTATCTTAGATACCTGTTTTCTGTTCATTTACTTAAGCAGTTCATTTCCATTACAACAGTAGCATAGATGCATGGTTTGATTATTCATTTGGTTAAATAGATGCATTTTCATTACAGTGGTTCAAAACAGATTTATGGCCTTCCTGTTCATGTACTTAAGCAGCTTCCTATTTTCTGTTTATTTGCTTGAATAATTGCAATTTCATTACAGTGGTGCAGGACAGAGTAGTTGTGTTTCAGTTTGTTCCATTCATGATTTCATTTAATAAGTAGGTTGGCAAAGAAAAGATCCACAAGGTTTCTCACAGGTGTCTTGGCCTCACCTCCTCCCTCTGGGATCATGATGTGAGGAAGAAACCCTGTAGCAACCCCAAAAACACAAGGTTTTGGTTTTCATTGTCATCCAGTCATTTCATGGTCACCTGGTCCTCTACCCTCTTTCCCATATCTCACATCTCTACCATTCTCCTTCAACATGAAACACTTGCGCAAGAGCTAATAATTCACGTTTAAACGGTTTTTACCGATAAAACGCCTTTCACAAGGCAAACTGTCCAATCACCGCTCAAATTCTTTTTCGCATTTGACTTTTTGCTCTTTAAATCCCAATTGTCGATTTTCCTTGTCAGATTCGACGACCGTCGCACACCCGCTCAACAACCTGCTCGGTCACATCTCCACCGTAGATCTACCTTGCCAGATTTGACAGCTTTCGCGCGATATCGCGTGGATCACTTGTCCGACCATTATCCGGCCAAGGGCACATGATATCAGCGATTTCCCTGTGCTACTTGTCGGTCATGGAGGCTAATTGCGTGAAATTCCCCAAAGCTGCTTACAACTTTTAGGGCGCACGATATCCCGCTTATCGCCCTCCAAACCCGCTCGTCATTTTTGCACGTTTTCTTTTACCCGCTTCCATCTCCGCCGTCGATCTGTCCTCTGATCTAATGGCTGTCATTTCAGCCGATCGCTAATTGGCTTGGCCGATCTCCGCCATCCATCTGTGAATTTCCTCTGCGATATAATCTCAGCCGCCCAACCTATTAATTGACCATATTCGTCCATCTGCCTACACACCCTCATGCAATCCGATCTCGTTCGTTCGTTTTCTTTTCACCCTCCTAATCCAACAGTCCTCATGCGTTGTTGCTCCTTCACGTACTCTTTTCACCATTTTGATTTCCGACCCTTCTTCCGCTTAGACACAAACCTAGCCTAGTTTCCATTGTTCAACCCTTAGCCTAGTTTTGATGCTTTTTGTTTCTGCAGCTTAGATAGAAGTAGTAGGTTAGTGTTAATTTCTGATTCTGCTTAGCATAGTTGTGTAATTGGTTAGCTAGGGTTTGGTGTGAGTTAGGCTTGCATGTTGTTTTCTCCATTTCTACAGTAGAATAACTCTCCCTTAGACTAGGTTTTCTCTCCTTCCATCAAAATCAAGCTTCTTCTGACCCTATAGAAGTCTGACTTGGAACCCTTGGGGTCTCTTGCCAGATGAGTAGTGACAACAGGCAGTGTCTTCACTTCTACTTGTGTATATAGCACAGTGACCTCCAAGTTTGTATGAACCCCAGGTTGATAAGTAACGCTGGTAGCCCTGGGAGTTGCAACATTCTTGCTGCAATACCTAGGCTCATCACATATCATCCGATTAACTCTTCTTTCGCCTAATTCGTGTTGGAGAAACAATGAATTTATAGCTAGACGAGGCACAAACACTGTCACGTGATTCTTTAGGATGTAAGGCCAAAAGTGTTTGACGGATTTGTAAAATGCATATGCTTGTTTGTCCATGTTAGGAAAGTTAAACTTTGATCCTTGAAAACCAATGCTCATAAAAGAGATGGGTCGCTTTTTACCCTAGCCATCCTTCTGTGTCATCACAATTGTTAGAGATGAATTTGAAGTGAAGGTATATAATATATAAAATCTTTGTTGAAATCAAGGCTACAAAGAGCAGGAGCTTCAACAATGGCTTTCTTGATATGATCAAAAGGTTCTTTCTCTTCACGATTCCACTTAAATCCCACATCTTTCTTTATCATATTTTGCAAGGGTTTGACTATCTGAGTGGAATCAGAAATAAACTTGTGAAGGAAGTTAATTTTAACCAGGGAAGACTGCATCACTTTCTTGTCGTTGGGGTGTGGGATCTATGTGATAGCTTTGACTCGGTTCGGATCGACCGCGATACCACTCTTGGTTATTATTTTCCCGATAAGGTTACCTTCAGAGACAACGAAGATGCTCTTGTTAGGATTTAGCGTTATCCCGTACTTTCTGCAACGTTCAAATATTTGCTTAAGGTGATGCAAATGATTCAATCTTTTCCTAGAGAACACTGTTACATCATCCATATAAACTACCATGCTTTGCCCAATAATCCCTCTGAACACAATATCCTTTGCCTTTTGGAAGGTAGCTTCAACATTGATAAGACCAAAGTGCATGCGCCAAAAATCAAACGTCCCCCACTTCGTCCGAAAAGTCGTCTTCAGTCGATTCAACTTTGCAACTGAAACTTGATTATAAATTGAAAATTCATTGAGTAGGGAAATTAGAACTAGTAACTGTATAAAAAAATCTGCTCCATAGAGGGGACAAGATAATTATCTTTGTTGGAAGCCCAATTCAAGTTTCAGAAATTGATGCATAACTGAATTCCACTAGACTGATTTCTCACAGATACCTGGTTGGATACCCAGGGGGAATGTTTACATTGAAAATAATTCATGCATCCAACAAATTCTTCAATTCCTTCTGGATGAGAGGCTCCAACGTTGGATGCACTTTCCTTAACTTTTGCTGGAATGACATGACCCCGTCTTTTATAGGTATTACATGTTGGATGATCTGAGTGTCATATATCTTGAGCTCATCATATGTCCAGGAAAACACATTTTGATACTTCTTGAATAATTCGATGAAAGCTTGCCTTTCGACAAGTGAGAAACAAGTACCAAAATTGATGAAATTAGGGCCAAACTTAGTTCCAAGGTTGAATTTCTCTTGTGATAACGTGGAAATTTGGATCTTGGTATTAGGGAATCCCCGAAACCGATTCTGTAAATCAAAAAGCATCTCCAACATAACAACACCTTTGGGCATGGAATTTCCCCTACACACATCAACCTCTTCCTGGAGTGCGACTTCATGCTCTTCTTCATCTATCACAACATCCTTAAATATACTTGCATTGGGGATGAAATCGAGTATCTTTTGATCATCATTGGAAACGCAAAATCAATCAGATTGTTAGGAATGGAAGCTTTATAAACAATTTCAATAGAAAACCCATCCCTAAGCAATGTGAACATACCTGCAACGTTAGTTAAAGTATCAACGACGTCGTTATTAATCCTAGGAATATATTTAATACCAAAATCCTTAAAAGAAGAGATCATCTGCCATACCTCTTGTTGATAGTTTCTAAAGTGAGGTGACAAATAGTGGATTGTGTTCCATACTTGTGTTGTGGTAATTTACGAGTCACCAATTACCTTCAAACATTCAACCTTGAGATCAATAGCTTTATTAAATCTAAGGATTAACGCTTCATATTTTCAGTGTTATGAGTACATTGAAATTCTAATCTACAAGAAATCATTTTTTTTTAGGGTCCACCAGGATACAACCGACACCGGCTCCATCTTGAGTCTTAGACCCAACATCATATAAAATATAAACATCACTACTTTTAAAATCTAAGCTAAATCTATTTACATCTAAAGTACAAGATTCATTTCCATCAACTTGAGGACAAGGAAGGAGTTCCAACTATGTGTCTGGTGGAATAGGTGATGGCATGACTTCATAACACTCGATGTTTGTCTCCAAGAAACACATTCCCAACTCTTCTTGAGTGAAGCTGATAGGTTCATTGGGTGCTTCCAGTTTGATAACCATGTGTTTCATATAGGGTTCACTATTAACTCTGATATGATTGTTCTTTCCTTTATAAAGGAGCCAAAGATGTGACCAATTAGTTGCAAAGTATCCCTGTAATTTGCTAGACCAATACCTACTTAGCAACAATCCATAGGCTTCGAGTATGTCAACAACCACTATGTCAATAGATTGGTGCACTGTAGAGTTAGAGGATAATATAATAATGAAATTGCTCAACTCACCTACAGTGGGGACTTGAGACCCATAAAGTTAGATATTTTAGTGTTTGTCATTTCCAGCTCAACGTTTAGTTTCCTACAAATTGATAAAGGCATGACATTGGTGGATGTGCTAGAATCGACCAAACAATCATGTACATTGTAGTTAAATATCTCAAAAGTTAAAAGAAACGGAGGAGTCGAACCCTTAGAATTAACATTTGCAACATTGACTATGGATTGAAGATTAACTAGCATTTTGGAATATCAGAAGAGGTACATTTCGAGGAAGAAGAAGACCTACCAGCAGGAGACATGGTAGGAAATGTTTTGACAATCAACTCCTATTGACTAGCTATCTTAGCAAGTTCAAAAAGCGAAATGTTAGCTCGTGTTTTCTTCATGGCCTCAATAATGTTATAACCGATATTCAAAGACATGGTTTCTTCTTTGGTTTATTGAGAAGTAGAAGTAGGATGTGAAGCTTGAAGAGGATTTTTGGGAGCATTGGAGTTACCTTTATTTCTTGTTGTAACACTCTTTGCGATCTAGTCAGATGAAGTCTTAGCAGCTGTCAAACACTGGGCAGGGTTATTCGGGGGAAAGATCCTCCTCAATAATGCCTTCTTCTTTTCTTCAAGCATGGGCTATGCTACCGACCCTTTTCTCCTCAAATTATATGTCTTTGTTATTCTAGAAGGAGTTTCCCCAACTAAGGCTTCCTGAATGGATTGAGCTTCACCTCCCCAAATAACCCCAAATGCCAAGATAGGGGAACATTCATTTTCATCTGGGGGAGAGGCTTCATATTCAACGTCCTTTGATCCTTCATAATCTTCACCTATGGTTTGGTCCTCCAACACCTTGGTCACCACAACAATCATATTATGTATCCATTGTGGATACGTATTCTCCAAATGAGCAGCTTGGTGAAAGGTGCAATAGTTTTCCATACCAAGCTCTTTGACATTAAAATTCATGTTAGAGCTATGTGTTGAATTTGTGGGTGGATTATTCTTCTTCTTAAAGGCTTGTTATATTTACCGCTTGATGAAATATCGCTAGTTTCCTCTTCAACTTTGAACCTTCGTTAGTTAACTACTTAAGGGATTTGGCCAAAGCCTACAAAATCAAAAGAATCTTTATCATGGGATTTGCTAGACAAGACTTTATATTTCTTACTAATGGTCTTCGAGTCTTCACATATGTCATATTCAAGGTCTCCTATTGAATTAAATCCATTTCAACAATAAGTGCCTCCATGAAATTTTCCACTAGAGTGACCTTTGCTTCTCTTTTCAAAAACATGGCAATGTCATGTGGTAGTGCTTTAGTATAATAATCGAAAATGACAGAATCATCAAGAGCCACATCAATCAGGAACTTATCCAGGATGGTAGTGAATCATTGATTGAAATATTTAACCTACTCCTTCTTACCCATCTTCTGGGAACTTAACTCAATAAGGAGCATGGAAGGTGTTTTATCCTTGGCAAACCTTTCAAGGAACACCTTTTGAAAATCATCCCAATTTTGAATTAAATATAGTGGTAAGGAATGGTACCAAGTGGATGCTTTATTTTCCAGAGTGTGAGGAAAAATTCGACAAGCCACATCATCATGTTGCACTCTCATCATTTGCAAGTGCAAGTAAGAGTTATTGATATGATTTTCAACCATGGTTCCTTTCTCGGGTTGATATTTTGGGAGATGTTTCTTGGGGTGCAGAGCATATCATGAAGCTTACGCCAAATATCCAATGGAGACTGGGCCATCCAGGCTAGAGGTTGTCGACGGTTAGCTCTTGATGCATGATAGATTACTTGGTTAACATTATCTTCCTCAACATTTTCAGAGCCAGACCTGGAGCCTTCACTAGTGCATGGGGGATCTTCTTCATTCCTCCTAGGAACCCTAAGGTTTCCCAAATTTTTGAAGTTTCTGAGGTTTCTAAGGTTCCTCAAATTCCTCTAGAGTCTAAGGTTCCTCTCGTTCCAAGGCTCCTCCAATTTTTGCAATTTCACTTGATTCCTAACATTTCCTTCAACCCTTGGTCTTTGAATTTCCTCAATAATCTCTCATCGTTGTCAGTTTCCACCTTGAAAATTCCCTCCTCCATGTCCTTTCCCTTTAGACCTTGGAGGGTTGTCTAACCCTTGGATCAAAAGTCTTTCAAAAATGTATGCATAGTCGTCCAAGGTCATATTAATCAAATCTTATATTGAACTCACCAGGATGCCCTTATGGGTATGGTGGCATTGAGTTTCACGTGAGTGAGGTAGGGAGCTTGTGGCAGTGATACATTTTAGGCTCTTAACAAATTTTCGAGTAACAGGGCGCAAGGATCTAAGCTACTCATATGTGAATTTGTAAAGAGGTGGGCCTTCCTCAACAAGAGCATCCTCGGATGGAGGGGGTTGAGAATTAACCAAGGGAGTGTCATCGAAAGGTGGACTGAAAGAGCGACGATGAAGAGATAAATGAGGAACATGGGGAGGTTGGTTGCTAACTTTCTGGGAGGTTTCAGGATGGTGACGGGCGTTAGTGCCGAACATTTGGTAAGATGGGCCTCCTTGTAGTGCCAAAATATGTTAATAGGCTGGAATGTACCACCAACAACTAGGGGTATCTCCTTGGTGTAGGATCCTAATAAGATTCTACATCGTTTGGTTTAGGAGTCCCATCTATGCCATCTCATTAATTAAGATTTTTCTTCATACAATACAAGTGTTAACGTAGGAGAACAAATAAAACTTCAACAAATGCAATTAACCTACAAAGATCCAATATAATAGATGCCACGAATAACAACAACATAAATTCAAAGCATGAACCTCTAGAAGAGAAGTGCTAGCAAAACTTCAAATCAGATACACACATATGTAAAGATAAGTTTATCAATCATGAATGAGTTCATGATTAATAACCATGTGAAAGCATAAATGAGCGTACAATTCCACAATGATATAATTCTAATGTCAATGAAACAATTTATCAACACAAGCATAAAGTAAGCATATCATATACCATCCATTCATCATAAGAGGAATCCCACAATGCATGATGACATATGAGGAAACAATATGCCAAATTTTAGAGAAATTTAAAACATTAAGCTGAGAATATCCATAATACCATCACATGAGACATCCATCAAATCCATAAGTGGAAATAGGAAATTACTTCTTACATTCACCAAAATATCCATTAGTTATCAAACAATATGCATAAAATAAGTCCAAAGGCAAAATCCCTTTACAATGTGTCATGCAGACATATTTATAGGAGGGGTGACCTTTCATCTACCCTGTCACTATTGAACTACCTCATGACCTTTCACATCCTTATGAGACTCTAATTTGTTCTAGTCTCTATTCTGTTATGCACATTTTACATGGATGAGATTGCTCTATTCTATCAATCTAATAATAGACAACTTTGGAACATCAGAATGTAAAACTTATACAAGATATGAGTGCCAAAGCTTGTATTCCGCTGCTATTCTGATCACCTTCTACTGATCATCCTTGTGTCTGTAAAGGAACTCTAGGGAGTCTAGTAATAGAGTGTTATTCTTGACATTGATTTGGTTTGATAAGGTTACCAACTTGGTATATATCCTTACTAGTTCCACCACATATTGAGTAGTTGTTTCTTTTGTAACCTGCAAGTTTTCCATAGTAGCGACCTATTCGAAGGGATTGAGAAATGCTTTAATTTCTTGGCGAACCTTGTCTTGCTGCCTTTCTTTGATGATCAATCTAATAGATGGTACTTTGTGCACCTTGGTCACAAACTCTAGTCCACTCAACATATGTTTATATGAGGCTAATACCCTATCCACATCCTTTGCCAGTTTATCTCGTGATTGGATCTTGATGCAGATTTGGACCTTGTCATTTTAGGCAGTTATCCAATCCTTCATAGGGAGAGTTGCTGGCACATCCATATATTTGGTAGTCTAGTCACATATGTTATTCATAACTATGGTGGCTTGTTTAAGCACAACTGCATTTTCTTTAGATTTGGCTTGTATGGTCGGAAATTTTGCTACCGTATGATGAAACTTCATCATTTCTTAATAGAATAAGGTCATAACATCTTCTAATGTCGCCACCTCTTCTTGAATGGAAGCTTCCAAATATTTTCTACTTTAATGGGCTAAGTGCAAGACCTATTTATCCTCTTCTGCTCGAGTAGCTCTCTGTTTAAAAGCGTGAATCTTGGATTGTAATTCAACTACCTATCTGTTTAGTCTGCTCATATTAACCCCCATTGCGGTCACAAAATCCATTCCCGCTGAAGCGATCATCTTGGGGTTCATTGTGGTATCTAAGACAATTTATTTCTCTATGATCATTAAAATAGGCTTGGTCGGGTTCTTTGCCTAGCAGTTTCTCCTTTCTTGCATAATCTTACACTAGATTTTATCAAAAGTTAATCTAGTAATATCCAATACTTCTTCTTCTTCTTCTTCTAGGAGCCTAACTCTTTGAGTGGAATATTCCCACCAGTAATTGGAGTGGAGGGAAGAACGTCAAAAGGGGATAAGTTAGTTTTCATCTCAGACCCTTGACCTAGCTGATTGCTTGATGTGTTGCCTTGTTGCTAGTTAAGGCGGTCAAGTTCTGCTTTCTTAGCAACCTCTTCCCGTTTCCTCTTGATTTCCTCCTCTTCTTGCTTTATTTTTTCCTCTTCATCTTTTGTCTTTTTATCTTCTTCCATACTTTTACTTTCTCCTCTTCTTCTAGCTTTCTCTTTAGTTCCTTCTCTTGCCTCTTCCTCATTTCTTCTTCCTCTTGTTTCCTTTTATGATCTACTTCTTGTGCTTTCCTCTCTTATTCCTCTTTCCTACACTTTTCTTCTTCTTCTTCTTCCTTCTTCCTTATATCCTCCTCCTATATTTTCCTTAGTTCTTCCTTTTGTTGTTACTGCTGAAGTTCCTCATCCTGTTGATCTCCAACTCCTTGTGACTGTTTAAGCTATTCTTCTCTTTTTCTCCTTATCTCTTGCTTCTTCCCTACTATTGCTACGTTCTTTTCTTCTACGGTTTATTCTTCTTCTCTCTCTTATTGGTCATCCATTGGGTCTTCTTGATGGGTAATTTTTTGTTTCTTTTAGTTTCCATCCTTCGTTTCCTACTCTTACTTCCTTTTAAGGATAACAACTCTGGCTTCCATGCTTATTCTATCTTGGGATTTTTCTGATTGTTCGTCCTCCTTCTCTTGTTGTTCACTTGGTCCTAATTCTTTGGTGGCATTGTACTAGTTTCAAACTTTATCCTCATGATTATTATTGGTATAGACATAAGACCAATTGAAACCTACTTTCTTACAATGCGCTTCCACAATTCCTTTTGGGTCATACCTGTAGTGACCCATTTCTATAAAGAAGAAAGCTTTCATCTCCTCAACCTCCTTGAAATTCTCAAGGCTGTATGCCATGATGTTCAAAGGTAATGCAAGCCATGGATTTTTCTTGCCTTTGATTAATGTCGTAGAGAACTCTGTAGTTAATTGATAACAAATTTCTTGTAAGAGTAGTTTGTCTGTCACCAATGTGGGGAGAGCTTGTGGGGGCATATAAGATTCAAAGACCCTGATAAAGGTTTCCTCTCCAATGGGAAACAAATTTGCTAACTTGGTGAGAATTTATTTAGCCCTCTTAGACATGCAAGGGGTGTCTTCTCCAAAGAGCATTTGATATAAAGGAGCAATGAAAGATTCATAAATAGTCTCATGCATATCCTTGTAACCTGTATCCCAAAAATATTTTTATAATGAATGTGCATAGTTTCCATTACTCCGGGGTCTAGTTTTTGACTCCATCCTTCAAACTGACATCTTGAACATATTGAATCCATAAGGTATGATGTGATGTAAAACTCTGATGGCTGGCCTATCTCAGGATTCTTTGCCATGTGGATATTAGTCTTTAGGGTCGATGCCAAAATGCTTCCCCAGTTGAAGATAGTCTTTGTGGTAGCTACCGTGTACATTATGGGGACCCATGTTCCTATAAAAGTGTCAATATCCACCTTTCCATATAACTTGTTCATCATAGATATCATGAGTTGATACACTTTCTCGAGGCATTTTATTATATAGACCTGATCTGATTTGACCTTGAACTTGTAGGACTCTTGCCATCATGAATTTAGAATGTCCTTGGTTGACAACTTGAAATCAGATAGCAACCTGGTGTTGAAGGACTCCTCTCATTTTGGTAACTTATAATAAGAAACAAAATTAGTGGCATTGAAGGAAGAAAAGACTTCACTTGTGTGCTATCTAATAACCCAACAATCTTCATAAGTGTGCTGTAATATCTTGTTTATAATTTCAACACACGAGAACACTAGTGGGTGTGAAACTACTTTGTGGAGCCAATATATTTTGATATCGATATACACCCTGAAGTCTTCATGGTCTTGTGGAATGTCTCTTTTTGAGAGTTATGAATAAATATCCCACCATGAGGGTTTGGTGCTTTTGTTGATATTGCAAGCTATATCCTTGTAGATTGGTGGCAAAGGTGGATTTAAAGTGACGTTATAAATAATAATGTCAAGAGTTAAATGTAAACTAGGTCTTAGAGGTATGAAAAGTAGGACATGCACTTTGGTCACAAGAATGGCTTATATGTTGGGTCGTGAGGTCGCACCGATTAGAGAGTTGCAAAACCAAAAGTCCACAGGAATGGTGACTTTGCGACCTAATAACTAGAAAAGATTAAGGGGTTGTGAGGTCACTAGAAATGGAGGTCGCTAGGTCACAAGGTAATGAGGTCGCAAGTTTCCGTGGTAATCAACTGCACGACTTTGTGACCTTGCAATCTAACATTATGAGGAGGGTGATAGGTTACAATGGAGGTCATAAGGTCGCCAATACTATGGGGTCACAAAGTTGCAAGGAGAGGGCGATCGAGGGTATAGAAGATGTGACCTATCTTTCTTAGTGTTTAGGCGATTGGCTCAAAGGAAAAGGGAACCCAACATTTTTTGCAAGCTCATGGAGGACAAAAGGGTGGAAGAGTGGTCGAATAAAGGGGCTACACACCTCAAGTAAGCTGTGGAACACCAAATCAAACGTTTCATAAATGAGAGAATGGTTAGAGGCTTTTGGAGTCATCAAGGACTTAAATTGATGTGGAGGGGTAAAAGAAACTAGAGAAAATCAGTATATGCATGGACAGGTCTAGAGGGGAAGCCAGACGTAAAACATAATCAATGTAGGATGTTGACCATATACATGTCAACAATCTAAGAAGAAGAGTATAAAACAATAGATATTTTTTTTTGAGTCAATTTCATCATTGTAATCCCAAACTCTGCTTTTGTATTGTAAAAATGATTCTAATATGATTATCAAGCCATGTAACAATACCTAGGTAAGCCTATGATTTTTTCAGAGGGTTTTATCTGTGTTTGTAAACACGAATAATTGGCAAAGTTTTTCTCCCATATATACCCCAAAGCTAGGGTGAAATTCATTGATAAGGTCTTAGGTGAGTCGTAGTGTTAATCGAGTCCGTGTATTTTTCATACTAAATCACGTGTCTTGTGTCACAAAATTTGGTTTAGTCTTATGTGGTTTATGTCTATGTGTATTTCCCATTGTTAGGGTTGAATTATTATTTTGATGTAAAAGTGCATTTAGAAATATTTTTCGTGAATGGTTCCTCATAATTAGAACACCATTACCATAATATTTTTAGATACACTTAGAGGGTGGTAAAAATAAATAATCACCTTTTGAGTTTTTTTAATTTTAATTTCTGGCGAAAATAAAATTAACATTAGCCAGAAATTATTAAAAAAATAAAATGAAGGGAAAATTAATTACCCTCCAAGTGGAAAATTCATCAAAAATGTTTTGAGTCTATTTTCAAAGGAAAATAATTCAAAGTAAAAAATAAAATGCCTCATTTTCAAGGCAGAAGGACCGAGAAGATTATTTTCTCCAACAAATAGAAGTTTTGGGCCAAGTAGATAATTATTTTGCATAAGTAACAAAAATTATATTTTTTTTAGGTCCTCCATGGTGCAAAAGTCAAATTTTTACCCCTCCAGCACCATGAACAAGCAATGTCGAAATTTTTGGAGATTTGTGCTAGCTAATCAAGTGATCAAAATTTTTCTTCCAAGATCAAGCTATGGATTGATGCAACTAGCCAATAATTCCACTTGGAGGGGTTGATCACTCTCATTTTATATATAAGGATGCTCTCAAGCTCCTCATTGTAACTTGAACAGGGTTAAAAATATTCTGTAATGAGCTAAGATCTTCTGGAATTTTGGCATTAATACAAAGTCTTTGGGGTTTCAATTGAAGGTGTATTCTTTCTTGGTGATTCATAGTATGTGCTGATTTATTTTTATGCTCTAGTTGCTTAATTAAAGATTATTGTTCCATAACCAATGGTTGGATGATCTATTAGCAGATGTATATTTCTTTAGGTACTGGGTTAGAGTAATCACAATGAACCTAGTAGATTTAGCAGGTATCTTTAGATCTCTAGAATTCTTGTGTGAATCAAGCTCCTTTGGAAATAATATATCTTATGTGTAGAGACCTTCAAATATTCAGCCCTTGGGTGTGTCCCAAGTACATGGACTTCAAGGTGATAATATGTTGTTTTAACTATGAGCTTATCGAAATATTTATTGTACAAATTATTTCTATCACTTGCTTTCAAAGTCTATTTGGGCCAAAAGATTTATTTGCTAAATAGAGCTTAAATTCAATTATGAACAACGTAAATAATTTGTAAAATATTTCTAGCCATTGTATATTAGTTTCTCATTTGTAAATAATAGTTTGGAGTTTTTTCACTGAAAATTCATGGTTTTATTATCATTTGCTAACATATGAAACTTGTTGCATGTGCCTCTTGTGGATTTCATCATTGATTTGGGCTTTAAGGATCATTTTGTTTTCTATTTGAGGTAACTGTAGGGTTTTGAGGACTAATTAGCCCTAGCCGCAGGGTTTTGAGGCCTATAGGCCTTGGCCACAACCCAACTAGGGCCATTTTACCCTAGCCATAAGCCTAATTAGGCCTTGGAGACTAGGTTTCAAGGGTCTTTACGGTACTACACTTTCTCAATTTTTTTTTCTCTAATTTCTCTTTGGTTGCAGGCCTAAAGGCATTGATCTCAAGGGTTTTCAAGTGATTTTCATTGCTAATTTTCCATTGTGAATTTTATGAGTCATTAGGGCTTTAATTAGAATTATTTTTGTGGCTAAATTTTGTGTTTTCAGGCCCTAATTCACTTGGAAGAAGGGTTAGAGGGTTGATCTCATCATATCTTAGCCATTTAAGGCCATCTAGCTCTAGTTTCTAGGCCTAGAGCCTCTTTCTAACTATGCCGCAAGCCTCATTGGGCTCCCTAGGCCTATCCACATCCCTTGAAGGGCTAGATCCAATATACACATTTATTTTTAAGGCCGATCCATTGGTTACAAGGCCAAGACACCAAAACTCCAAGACCTAGTATTGTTAGCTAGTTCAATATAAGTCTGTTCCATTATTTGCATATGCGCTTGGGTTAAGAATTTGTGGTTGCAGTGATCTGAAAGGTCCACTCCTTGTGTTTCAAGCTAACCCCTTGTGAGTGCAGGCATTGGAGGAGTGATTTCTCTCTTGGGTATCCCCAAACTTGGCATAGGCTACTAAGGGTTTGCATCTCTATCCCTCTCTTTTCACTGTTAAAATTTACATCAGATCTGAAGTATTAACAACAATGGTATAAGTGACATAAGTGGTGGCATATAATCACTAAGAAAAGGTCCTAAATCTAATCTAAATAATCTCAAGATCCTAAAAGTGATTCACTAAAGAACTTAAGGGTAAATTGATCATTGTTTTACTTCATTTGCAATTGAAATATTGGATTGATATCATTGTAAAAGAAGTCTGATCAGATTTGAAGTAAGTGCTTAGGAATTAAATCTAATAAGCCTTATAAGCCTAAAAGTCACTCCAAAATTGTTTGTTGGGAAAAATGAGAGGGGGGGGGGGGGGGGGGGGGAGGGGGGTGAATCAGTATTTTCAAATAAATAACTTTTTGCATTTCATATTCTGATTTGTATACACGAATTTAATGAAAGGAATCTGCGTGTGTATGCGACTCTTCTTAAGGTGACCAACACACATCTATTAAACTTATGATTCAATTAATTCATCATTTTTTTGTCTTTAGCCAGTGCATCAGTACTTTATTAAACATTAGATAGATAGTAACCATGTGTTGTAAGAACAAAATAAACTATCACACATAAAAAATACACATGAACACCAGAATTTAAGGTGGAAACCCAATGCGAGAAAAAACCACCTACTGCTGTCATCTCTGTCTTCTTTTTAATATAAAGAAAAATCTTTTTACAATCTTGTACTGGTGCAGACTCATACCAGTACGCAGGCACCCACCTGTAGAAGGCTACAACCTTCGCTTGTTCTCCAGCTCCTATTGGAAGGGAGCTCCAACCCCCTTATCTTATTACCAGCTACGACTGGTAGGAAGCTTCAACTTCCTCACTGAAGGCTCCAACCCTCAGCAACATCCGTGGACCACGTTTCATAAATTTTCACACTGTATCCAATATCAACACATCATAACTTGTAGGCCTCTTTTCATCAAATTTTTAGACTGGACCCATTATCAACACTTAGGCTCAATATCAATAATCAAACTGTAACTAATCACTGTAACACACTCATCTATCTCTGACACAACTGAATCACTCAATCACAAAAACTTCTGACACAACTGAATTAATCAATCATTGAAACCCAATCATCAATCTCCAACACAACTGAATCAACCAATCACTGAAACCCAATCATTAATATTTGACACAACTAAATCAACCAATCACTGAAACCCAATCATCAATCTTTGACACAATTGAATTAACCATTCACTTAAAACCCAATCAACTAACACTTAATCAAAACTCAACCAATAAAATGGAATAATCAGATCACTGTAACCAGTACACAGAATTGAAACCAGAATACTGCATCAACACACAGAATAAACTACAGTCCTAATCATTCAAATGCGAAAATGTATACGCTACTTTACTTAAGACAACCCGCGTGCATACACACTTTTCTATAGAGAAACCCGCGCACAGATCTTAAAATACTGAAAACTGAAAACTTGACTACTGCAATTCTGAAAAGAACACTGAACCATACTCAAATCTACTGCAACACTCTAAACCAATCACAAAACTGTCTCTAATCTTCAATCACAATCAACAAGTAATCTTAACATTCTTCAATCAATCCATAACCACATTCAACTTGATTATTCAATCATTTCTACTTCAGAAATTATCACTTAACCCAATCAATCATGAGGACATCATTGATAGACAATAGAGAAGCAACAACATTGATTAGGTTGATCAATCATTTAGAAACTCCTTACTTTATATACATGACTTTGAAGAAGATAACCTGTGTGTATATGCGATTTTCCCGAGAACAACCAACATATAGATCTGCAAATTTTGACCTAAAAATGTGCAACTGTTCAGAACTTCAGAAAGACCCATATCATAATATTCAGAGATAAAAGCATGTGTCAGTACTCAAATCTAGTCAATCCATGAACAAATCATATAATGAAAAGTCATTTTAGGTCTCATGATCCCAATCCATCTTTGTATTCATTAGTGCATAATTATTTTAGATCTATTGGATCTCATCCATCATCAAACTCTCAGGTGCATACTTAGTTTAGATCAAGCAAAGCATAAAAAACCCATAACATGTATATTTTCCTTTGATCTAACTCTTCATAAGATTTCCATCACTTGCACACTTAACACTTTGATCTTCACCTCTTTATCTAGTTCAGCACTTATCCAATATCACGGGTCAAAACTACATTGGTGCTGGTGGTAATATTTGATGGGATCAATATTTGTTGTCATGCTTGTTACTATGGGTCAATACCATGGTGAAAAATCCATACACTACTTTGCTTTACCAAACTTGCGTGTATATGTGACTTGTCTTAACAGAACTCACGTATTCTTCTTGAACTTCCAACTTTATCATTCCTATGAACTTCCATGCATTCTGTCACATCTGTAAACACGTCCTGTTTATACCTTTAACAAGTAGATTTTCATCAAGACACAAGTTATCAAGTAGGTTTCCATTCATCAAATAGGTTGTCATCAAGAACAACTCATCTGGTAGGTTTCCATCAAGGACAACACCTAATTCATAATACCAACAATCTCCCCATATCAAACTTCTGATTCTGATCTGTAAACCTTTGACCCATCATTATGGTATTTTGTCTCATCATTCTGTCACCTCTGAAATGACTTGTGGATTCATTTAGTTACCATAGACTTGTTTTGTTACAAGTGAGTTGTCATCAAGGACAACACATGCATCATAATGCCAACATTGTGTAAAGTTTTGCCATTAAAATAGTGATTGTTTTCAAGTGGATTGTGGAATTGATGTTATGCAATTTGTTGGCTGATCTATAATAGTGATATAGTACAATAAGAAATTAGAGGAAATTTTAGCCTAAAAGTGGTCTCCTAAGGAAAAATAATAAAATAATAACTAAAATAATAGAAGAAGAGTTATGAATTTTGGAGGGAAAAGTTTTTTGTTTTGTTTTGTTTTTCAATTGTATTGTTGGCATATCTCCTTATAGGTTTACTTAAATTTCAAGTGTAGACACCCATTAGTTGTAGAATTAAATTCCACATCCAACGAGTACCCATTATTGATACTTTTGAAAAGACCCACATTGATAAAAAATGAAGATACATTAAAAAGTGTGTTCAACATGTTTTTATTTTAATGTATCTTTAATTTTTATCAATGTGGGTCTTCTCAAAAGTATGCATAATGGGTACTCATTGGATGTGGAATTTAATTTTGCATCCAATGAGTGCCTACGATTGAAATTTGGGTAAACCTATAAGGAGATAAGCCAAAAATACATTTAAAAAAATATTTTTCTTCTTTTCTCTCCAAAATATTTACATGTACATTTTTTAAATTTAAAGGATTTTGATTAGTTTACATATTATGGCATGGGAATTACATGGAAATTTCATGGGCACTTTTAGGATGAAATTTCCTCTAATGGCTCTTGAAATATCCTAAGTTACATTGGTGTCTTGATAATAGCCTTCCATTACATCTCTTACGTTTCTTCTTGCATCATTGCAAAAAATTGTAATGGCATTAAAGTGTCTTTCTAATTTCAAATTGTTGAAGTGCTAGTTGCATTTTACATATTGCAACTTTGCATTATCATTGCACTTAGAAAAGCGTATATTAACTACTCCCTTTGGCATATTAACCTTTTCATTTGTACCCTTGCATTGTCATTATTGTAGGTTTTAACCCTGTACAGAAATTACTTGCATACGAATTCTAAAAACATAAAATAAAGAATGGATAGAGCATAAAACATAAAATAGACATACACATATATTTTCCCTTAGATCCCAAAACCGGGAAAAACATATTGATTTTCATTATATTCCTTTCAATGTTACAATATTGACTGCACGTGCCTATGGAACACGAGAAATGTACAGTTCCTCTTCTTGTGTCTTAGGACACTGTTTAGTAGATAACTTTACACCTACAAGAATAGGAACCTTCACGAGTTTACTATCCTTCATATTAAACCTCTGCAGTATTGTATCGACATACTTCCTCTGGTTTAACCAAAGCTTTCTCCTTTCTTGATCTCGTTTAATTTCTATGCTCAAATTATAGTTTGCAACACCAAGATCTTTCATGTCGAATTTGGAGGACAATTGAGTCTTCAAATCCTAGATAATTTCTTTGTTATTTCAAATCAGCAACATATCATCCACATACAAGACCAGATAATTAACATGGTTGCCAATTAATTTAAAATACACACAGTGATCTGGTTTGCTTCTAGTGAAGCCAAGTCCCCGTATAAATGTATCAAATTTTTGATACCACATCCTTGGTGACTGTTTTAACCCATGCATAGAATTTTTTAACCTGCATATCAGTTCTTTCTCACCCTTCATTGCAATGCCTTCAGGTTTCTTCATGTAGATCTTTTTTCCATATCCCTATGAAGAAATTCTATCTTCACATCCATCTTTCTACCTCAAAATCAAAAGCAACAACAACATATAAAATTAATCTAATAGAAGCTACCTCGGCAACATGAGAAAAATATCACCAAAATAATTCCCGACACCTTGGAATAACCTTTTGCTACCAACCGAGCTTTGCATTTCCCCACCTTGCCTTCTGCATTTAAATTCTTATTAAACACCCATTTTCTTCCAATGGGTTTCCTTCCAGCCGAAAACTCCACTAGATCCCAAACCTCATTTTTGTCCAAAGATACCATTTCATCAACCATGAACTCTTTCTAGAGTTTGCCATCCTTTGAATCTATTGCCTCCCTAACAGTTTTGGGATCATCATCAGTAATATATACACAAAATTTGAACAAAAAGCAGATGGAGTCTACCCTTATGGCTGTTTTCTTTCTCGAACTGATCTTCTCACAACTGGAGTTTGTGGTTCTTCATATTCTGATTCCTCTTCCGCTGTAGAGTTTGATTCTTCATCCTCTAGCTCAAACTCTATCTTCTTAGGTTCCTTTGGTAGAACTTCATGCTTAATAACATATTTCACCTTTCTAAGCAGTACATCTCGATTGTACACAACCTTCCTTATTTCTGGGTTCCAAAGCTTATAACATTTTAAACCATCTTTATACCCAATAAATATGCACCTTTCATATTTACTATCCAACTTGGTTCTTTTCTCCTTTGGAACATGTACATATGCATCACAACCAAATACCCTCAGATGTGAAAGAGAGGGTTTCTTACCAGTCCATATTTCATGTGGAGACTTATCCTCCAACGCTGATGAAGGTGATCTATTAACCAGGTAACATGTAGTCTCCATTGCCTCTACCCATAATTCCTGTCCTAACCTAACACCATTGAGCATGCTTCTTGCCTTTTCCATCAATGTCCTGTTCATTCTTTTTGCAACTCCATTTTTCTGAGGTGTGTATGGAGTAGTCTTTTGTCATGCTATACCACACTTCTTACAAAACTCTTCAAATTCCTTCTTGCAGAACTCTCCACCATTATCTGTCCTCAACACCTTTATCTTCTTTTCTGTCTGGTTTTCCACCAGAGCCTTAAATTATTTAAACCTGTCAAAGACTTTAGATTTCTTCCTGAGGAAATATATCTATGTATTCCTTGAGAAGTCATCTATAAATGATACATAGTATATAGACTTATCAAGTGATGGAAACGACACAGGTACAAACACATCACTATGCACAATATCTAATATCTATTTTGCCCTCTTAGCACCAGTAGGGAAACTCACCCACTTCTGCTTCCCATATACATAATGTTCACAAAAATCGAAATCTAGAGAGAAATTAGACATACCTTCTACCATACCATTACCATGAATTATTCAAAGGCTCTCTAATATGTCCAAGCCTTTGATGCAATAACATTGTTTTTCTCTAGAGACCACGAGGTTTTCTACTCCACTTTCAGGAACCACAAAACTGTTGCACCCATAAATAATAGTGCTACCCAGAATCTTGAACAAAGTTCCAATCCAAACTCCCTGCATCAATACCAGTGCTCCCTGAACCATCTTGCATGTATCTTTCTCAAACACTATTTTTACACCTGCATCATCCACCTTGCTTACAAAAATTAGATTTCTGGCCAATGCAGGAATACACAAAACACCCAGAAGTGTTCTAATCCTACCACCTTGCAACTTCAACTTGAATTTTCCATGTCTTATGATTCTAGCCTTCCTATCATCCCCTAAGAAGACATCACCACCATCATATTTCTCATACTCGCAAAACCACTCCCTATGGAGAGTGAAGTGAAATGATACACCTGAGTCAATCAACCATGCCTCATGATCTACATGTGTACTTGAAGAAGAAGCCAAGTACACATCCCCACCTTCATTTGAGGTTGTTTTCGCCTTTGCAGAAGGAGCATCATCAAATCCATTTCCTTTCTCAAGAGCTTTAGATCTACAATCGTTTTTGAAGTGTCCTTCCTTTCCGCATTTCCAGCACACCTTGATAGGTTTTCCTGGAGATTTAGATCTCCCTCTCCGAGTACTTATTTTTGTTTCTGTTCTGGGACCATCCTTGTATAGACAAGGCATCACCATTCTGGCCTTCCATATTTTTCCGTCTCATCTCCTCTGACAATAAGGATGAGACTATTTCATTAAACTGGAAGGTAGTTGTATTGCTACCTATTGCAAAAACCAAACTATCCCACGAATTTGGTAGAGAACACAACAAACTGATGCCTTATCTTCATCTAAAATTTTAATATCAACAGATAAAAACGAACTTACTAGAATATTACAGGCATTTAGATGCTCTGTCACTGAGTCTCCATCCTTCATCCTTAGGTTATACCACTTTTTCCATAGGAAAAGTTTATTCACCAGAGATTTAGATTGGTATCAAGTCCCTAGCTTTTCCCTCAAAACCTTTGCCAAAGCTTCCCTTGATACATTAAAAAATAATGAATATGAGATACATAGCCATATTATGCTCTTTGCTTTATGATCCAACTTATTCCAGTCTTCATCGGACATTACCGTTGGTTTAGTACCGGATCTATCACGATCCACTTATCTTTATCCACTAGCAGATCCTCCATCTCGAGTTTCCATAACTAAAATTTTTTACCATTAAATGTCTCGATCTCTATCTTTCCACTGCTTGCCATTTTCTTTCACTGCAGGAATCGATCCTGCAGATCTCCCACTAAACAGGGTCTACCACAGGCCCTAGCAAAAAACCCCTCAACAGCAAGTGTCCCCATGAAGCCGAAACAACTTTGATGCCAAATGTAGGTTTTAACCCTGTACAAAAATTACCCGCATACGAATTCTAAAAACAATAAATAAACAATGTCGAGAGCATAAAACATAAAACAAATATACATATAGATTTTCCCTTGGATCCCAAAACCGAGACTACCAGATTGGTTTTTCATTATATTCCTTTCAATGTTACAATACACATATATATACATGTCGAAGCATCCACAAAACCCAATCCATTAACCTAGTATTATAACATAACCGTAGTTCCCTTGAACGGATCTACAAAATACCATGGGCATAAAACCATCATGCCCACAACCATGTGCAAAATCCATGCACAAAACCATAGGTAGGTCCGCCCACCTAATATAGGGTCCAATTTTTTTTCTCGGGGTGCTACCCCAGACCCTGTGCAGGGGGGTTACCACGCCCGTGCAAACCCCCCAACAGGGGTGCTGCCACCCCCTCATGACCCCCCACTACACCCAGTATAAAAAAGGGGGGGCTACCCACCCCCCCTCTAATCCCCCAACTTCACGCTTGGGGCTAATCGTGGAAAGAATATAACATACACCGAACAATTATATAATTTTTCAATTCTTGGCATATCATTTTTTGTAGTTGCATTAGTTTTATTAAAAAATCACTGCTAGCAATCTCTCATTGTACTTATTGGTGATTTTCATCGTTGTGTTTAAGATCACCTATTTGGTTCTTTGATCTTGTGCCTAATTGTTTGAGTAACATAAGAAGACTTAAATAAGATCTTAATTTACTCACTGATAACCTCTAATAAACTCTTTTAATTAGAATTGCTAATCTTGTTTCATTGATATAATCTTTAACTGTTCTTTAAGTGTTCCATTTATTTTCTTGTATTTCTCTTGTCATCTTGTGTTTAAGAAGCATCATTGTGAGAACTTTAATTCCAAGTGATTTAATCTTATTATATTGAAGAATTTATCTATAATCTCATTGAAGTAATCACTCACATATTGCATTTTCATTCTAAGATATAAGTTCATCTTTAAAATTAACCTCCAAGCATAATCTTAGTTGTAAGAAAGATAAGGCCACCTTTCTCACACACATTTGTGAAGCCTAGACCCTCATCCACAGTTAACATGGTGACCTTGCAGTTCTCTTATGGGAAATCCATTGTAGGAACTAAGGCACTCGGGTGGTTAGAACTCCATGGGAGGTATCATTAATGAGGCCTTAGCCTCCTTCCTTTGGACTTCTCTCTACCACTTGCGTTCGAAACTTGCTTCAAAAGAATTGAGGGAAATGATACACCTAGACTAGGCATATAATTATAATCTACCAAGAGATTGCATCTCACATAGATTTAGGTCCTGCACTTCATTTAGGGTAGAATTTTCATATTGCAACAATTATTCATCCAATAACTTGGAATTTAATTTATATTGTGCAAGTAATTATCCTCAAGGCACTAGTCTCTAACTTATAATCTCAAGGAATATAATCAAGTTGTGCTTAACAATCATACTTTCCACTTGATTTCAAACCAAGTTTCTAGGCTATTCAGTTGTGTCTCCTTAAATTGTTGGTTCCCAATAAGTTATTCATCATCTCATCCATAGGTACTACCCCCTTAGTCTGCATTTAGGAGACAACTTTAATGGAAAGGGAAGGGATCAGAGTGGCAACCCCTACCCTGAGTGTTGTCACAATTTTGTGTACAATTTGAGATACAACATTTTATGGTGCCATTCCTGGGGAAAAGTTTCTTGTTCTTGGCACCTCGACATCTCTCCATCCTCACTATCACAACATTCTATAACACCTGGACGTTTGGGTTAGTTTCCTGTTTGGGTGGTGACTCCACTAATTCATACATTCACAAGAGCGTATACTAGAAGAAATCCTGGTAGTTTGGTTAATCTCACTCCAGATCCTGAAAATGCCCTTAGAGATCAATTAAGAAAAATACATTCTAGTAAACATTTATTTTTTCTCGGATATGAAGCCTTCCTTGATATCCATTTGATTTTCCCTAACCCCATCAAGAAAGACATCACAGACTTGTTTGCTTCTTGCAGCTTTGGTAACATTCAGGTTCAACCTCATGATCTTCCATAGTCTGGTTTGGATAAGTTGCCTACTTTCCATGGGAATAATGCAGTTAGTGTTGAAGCCCATATTAGAGAATTTACAACCTTCCTAATGAAACATGCTAGCAGGGCTGCATATACTCATGAAGATGTCAAAATGAAGTTGTTTGCTCTTTCTTTGGGAGATGATGCAATGGATTGGTTCTTGAATAGGCATGATAACTCCTTTGATTCTCTTCAATCCATTATCAATGCTTTCAAAGATAAGTATGGGGATAAAAGGGAAGGAAGATATTTTCTTAAAATCATCAACAATATAAAGAAGAACGAAAATGATATTGTTGAGGAACTCAATAATAAGTTTAATGGCATTGTCAAAGAGATTCATAAAGACTATAAACCAACTGATAAATATATGTTAGAGAATTATTTGGATGCATTTGTTGTGGATAATTCTTATGATTTGAAACGTTCTAAGCCAATTGACTTAAAGAATTCTCAGAATTTGGTTGAAGAATTGGAAAAAGATAAAAAAAATCTGGGAATTCTGAGGTTCCTGGTTATGAAACAGGTCCAATTAAAGCTAAAGGAAAATAAGTCAAAGAAGTGGAACATGATCCCATTAAAGAATTAACTCAATTGATTAAAGAGATGAAAATTGAACATGCTAGATAAATGAATGCTATGCAGACTATGCTAATTCAGATGGAAAGATCACAAGCTCATAATGTTCAACCTAGAAATAATAATAACAAGGGTAATAATAGTGCATGGCCAAAGAATAATCCTCCAGTTGAGTAGAGATCGCCAAATCAGCTAGAATCTACAAATGTGGTCGATCAACCTTTGCCTTTCTATTGATGTTGCAAAAGTTTCCATAAAGAAATATCTTGTGCCATAGCTAGAAGAATCTTAAATGAAGGAACAAGTGAACAAATAAATATAATTAGTCGATATTCTCATTTGTCTACAACAGAGGAAAATGTTGCATGGAAATGATCCCTTCATCTTTCACCATCAATAATTTCAGTGATGAAAAAGATCCAATCATAGAATTGTATGAAGAAAATCCATTTGGGGATAAATTCTTAGAAATTTCTTGAAGTAAGGGATATACTTATCATAATAAAAGTGAATATTAGAATAAGGAAAGTTGGTTCTAAAACTTATCAGCCAGAGCTGCAAATTGATTGGCTCACATGGATAAATAACGCGAAGATCTCTATTCCCGTCCTCGAGACTCTAAAGATTTCATCTCAAAGAGATGCACTCCTAAGGGCTATAGGCATATCGCAACAAGATAATATTTATGTGCACCATAAGGATGAAGAAATAAAGTTAAGGGATCTAAACTATTATATGCCAAATGAAGATCATTAACCTTTATTCTTAGCCTTAGTGGTAAATGATCACTTGCTGTGCAGTTGTATGCTATATTCTAGAGATTCAACCAATGTCATGACTAAGAAGGTGATGGAACAGTTGGATTTAGGAATATCAAGGCCTTATCATAACATCTGTTCCATGGATTCAAAGAAGATTGAGGTTCTCAACGTAATCAAGGACTTGCAAGTATGCTTATCGACATTCCCATACAAAATAATTACTATGGATATTGCCATTATAGAGGTGCTTGATGTATGTGGCATTCTTTTGTCTGTAAATTTTGCATAAGATCTCAGAGGGTGCATTTAGTTAGACTTATCCTATGCTACTATTGGTGCAGCTGAAGGTGGCATGTTCAGGTTGTACAGGGAATTCAAGAGAAGGCATCATGTTGAATATCCCAGGAGACATTATAATCAAGAAGTTGAGGGGCATCCTATAGAATATAATGAAATGTTGAATGAGTTCTTTGAGCCTACCCAAGACTCTACATCATCTCATATCATGAAAATAAGGAGGAAAATGAGTAGATTTGATGAGACCATGCAATGCAACATTGAGAACCTTCATCAACATAAGAGAACCATGATTCAACAAGGAATATTAGATAAGCAACCAATGGATCCGCTTGCAAGCAGACAGGTTCTCCATATCGAACTTCAAGGGTGACATTTGATGCCGTGTGGCATATTTTTTATAGTATCTCTAACCATACTCCCTTAGATATGTTTTATTTTTGTCATTATATAGTTTTATTTCTGTTTCATGTCTTTAGATTTCATTGTTAAGAGGATTTTTATTCTAGAAGTTGATATTTATTTGATGATGATGTTTATGATGATTTTGATATATGTTAGAATGGATATATACCTATTTATTCTTTTTTTTTCTTAGATACAAGATTCTGGATTCTCACATTCATTCCTTGAAGAAACATGTCCCCAAGTAGAACCAGATGTTGATTATGTACATGTCAACAATGAAAGAAGCGAAGTATAAAGCAAAAAATACATTATTTTGAGTCTTTCATCATTGTAATCCCAAATTATGCTTTTGTATTGTAAAAATGATTCTAGTATGGCTATTTAGCCATGTAACAACACATGGGCAATCTTATGGTTTTGGTTAGAGGGTTTCACTCTAGGGAGTTTTTTAATCTCCCCAATTATTTGTGTTTCTAAACACATAATTGGCACAATTTTTCTCCCATATATACACCAAAGCTAGGGTGAAATTAATTGATGAGGTATTAGGCGAGTCCTAGTGTTAATCGAATCTATGTATTTTTCATACTAGATCATGTGTCTTGTGTCACAAAATTTGGTTGAGTCTCAAGTGTTCTATGTCTATGTGTATTTCCCCTTCTAAGGGTTGAATTATTATTTTGTTGTGGAAGTGTGTTTAGAAATATTTTTGGTGAATGGTTCCTCATAATTAGAACATCATTACCAACATATTTTTAGATACACTTAGAGGGTGGAAAATATAATTAATCACCTGTTGAGTCTTTTTAATTTTAATTTTTGGAAAAAAAAACTAAAATTAGCCATAAATTGTCCAAAAAATAATGTGAAGGGAAAAATAATTACCCTCAAAGTGGAAAATTCATCAAAAAATGATTTGAGGCTATTTTCAAAGGAAAATAATTCAAGTTAAAACAAAATGCCTCATTTCCAAAGCAAAAGGACCCAATCCAAGATTTTTTTGGACTCAAAAGATTATTTTCTCTAGTAAATTGAATTTTTGGGCCGAGCAAATAAATATTTTTCATAAGTAACAAAAATTCTATTTTTTTTTGATGTCAAATGGTTTAGGCTACAAATCCATGAACGTGACCCTGATACAATAATTATTGAGCATGCTAACAAATTTACCATGGTTGATACCAGAAATCTTGACCCAGGATCAAAGCTATATGTTCTTCCAAGTCAATGTGAAAGGTAGTTTATGTAGACGTTCAAGGTAAAGCGGGTTGGTCATATGTTGTTAGATACAATCCCAAAGGAATGCCTGTAAAGTATAATGTATTGAAAAAACTGAAGAAGAAGATGATTTAGAGAAGCTTGGGGTTCATGTAGTTTAAGACGAAGACATCGAAGAATTTCAAGGAATATATATTAATAGAGACAATGTTAATTTGGATGAACTAGATGATATTGACATTGTGTCGGATGAAGAACTTGAAGAAGTTGAACCAAATGTAGAAGAACATGTTCCAGATGATGATATAGATGATGATGATGATGCTGATATGGCGAATCATTTGAACATGAATTCTAAACTGGATGATACAAATGATGAGTTGGATGAGGAAGAATATTAATGATATCAAAATGTTGAAAAGTATGAGGTATGCATTTATATGTTTTCATTTAGTTTATTCTCTTTTGTCCACCTTAAATGTTTATTTTCCTAGTTTTTATGTTTGAATGTTACTGTGCTTCTTTCTGTTAAATTGGAAACTAGGGCTAAAATCCATATGGGTCAGCTTATTTATGGTAGCTGATATTTTTATTGGATCCCTCTTATCGAGAGGTGTAGGGTTGATCTAAAGATCATCCGATTCCAATAAGTATTTATGGAGTTAAATTATTTGTATTATAAGACTAATTGTCAAGTCGGCCAGCATCTTATGTAGGCTCGGAAGCCCAATAGTCATGTCCATTCATCATCTACGTTTTAGTATAAATAAGAGAAGACTTGAAGTCATTCTACACACAATTCTTGATTGATCTCCTCCTCTCCACGTCTTGGGCATTTGGAGGAGTGAGACACCAAGAATAATACGTTAGCCTAGTATAATGATGCCCTAATGGAGAACACAGTCATAAATCCGCAGGCAAGTATATGAAGCCGCAACTGAAGTCAAAGTATATGAAGGCACAACAAATCATACATGCTATTCTTGGAAGACCTAGCTGTAGAGATCAGGCTCCGTCTATAGAAGATCTAGCAGCATGGTACGCAGTTCATAAGAGATAGCGTGGGCATCAACGCAGTCAGGCAACGCGGTTTAAGAGATATCATGGTTAAAAGAGATACGTGGAACGCATCAACGCTGGTCATACGCATAGAATTATGTTGGCTATATAATATATGCATAAATGAATACACACTATTATGTATAACACAACTATGGCAATGAATACACGCTGTTATGTATAACACAGTTGTGGCAATGAATTCAAGCCGAGCAGTCATGGTTATATACACACTGGGAATATACACTGTTCATGGAGGTACAAATATGCTGTTCATTATGGATCATATACGCTATTCATGGAGGTACAAATATGCTGTTCATTATGAATCATACACAACCCTAATATAATGAACAATAGTGATGTATATAAACTTCGGTGGCATAGAGATAAGGAAGTTGTATTTATGTGTGATCTGGGCACATATATAACGCAGTCATGGCCAACAACATTATGTGTGATTTGGGCACATATATAACGTTGTCATGGGCAACAACATTATGTGTGATCTGGGCACATATATAACGCAGTCATGGGTAGTGGCATGATGTGTGATCTGGACATATATAATGCAATTAGGGGCAGCAATGTTGATATAGCAGTCAGTGGTATGACTGTAACAATCTTTAGTGGAATTGTGTCAGCATATTCAATGACATGGCATGGCATGGCATGAAAGACACTCTATGTAGAATATGGACAACATCATGAGATATATGGGCAACATGATGAATATGGACATCATGAGATATATGGGCAATATGATGTAGATCATGGGCAGCGTGATGTATGAGATCATGGGTAGCATGATGATGCATGATGTAGCATGATGGTGCTACCCAGAAAGGTGTAGCAAATGGACGAGATGCAGAACGATGATAGGTGAAGGAGTCACCTTGGAGAATCAGTTGAAGCAAAATGTCTTCAGCTGATCTCATCGTTATACGAAATGATCTATGCTAGATCTAGATAAGTCAAAGTGTTGACTTCTGTTGTAAATGTACTATCTCTCTCTCTCTCTTTCTCTGCTGAACTTTGAAGAACATAAAGGAAGAATTGATCAAGGGTTTCCCCACACATTGTGGGGTTTGTCCCTGGCTTGAGCCACATCTTGTGTCCTCTTGTCTTGGCTTGTCTTCTGCAATTTATATTTATGTTCTATCTGTAGTTTATCTTAATGCTGATGTGATTGCTATCAATGAAAATTTAAATAAATTTCTCTAGCATAGAACATACCCAAAACTTAACACTTTCAAATATATTATAGTAGATAGATTGGGTATCCGGGAATTAAGAGTGATGTGGGGGGGTGGGGGTGGGGGGCCTCATATGATCTTTCACATTCATGTGGTTGGCCTTGTTCAGTAGAGAATATTGTTGAAGGAAATATGTAATTTTGATATTTGTACTTATTCAAGAAAAAGAAATATTATTTTTATAATATATGTCAATGAGTTTCTTGCTAATTGAAATAGGTCTAACACATGTTAAGTGTTATAGGTGAGTCGAAAGAAAATGTTGAAGACCATTAGAGGGAATATTACACTATGTATAATATTGTATAAGGTCAAAGGAATACCTCCAAGACAAGTCCAAGTCCTCTCCATGTAGGAACATCCTAAAAAAGAAAGTTAAACGATAAAAATTATGAAGAAATAGACAAGTCGGCCTATAGTCATGATGTCGGCCTGAAGTCGGCCTAAAGGAGGGACAATACTCTATATATAAAGGATGTCTACTCCCTCACAACGTCAACCAAGAAACTTTGAAATCAGCGAAATATATAAGACAATAACAAGTGACAAAGGACAAGTTTAAGGGTCTCCTAGTGCAGGGAAGGAAGGAGGAGGAAAATCGAAGTGAAGAGGATTGTTTTTAGGGCTAGAAATAGTCACACATGTGAAGAAAAGGAGGTCAAGTTTGCGAGTATGACATCATGGACAAAAAATCCATGAACTAGTATTGTTTTGGCTTGAAACTAGGCCTACAAGGCCACCTAAAGCGAAGAAGTTTGTCTCTCCAGCGAAGAAAAAGGACCCTAATTCACTAGGGTACGTACCACACTTGGGAAGACTAGGGCAGTTGTATAGTCATGCACCTATACTTGAAGAGGAGTCTCATTGGATCAAGAGAAGGGTGTCTCCTTAAGTGAAGAACATATTGAAGAAAGGAATAAGAATATCTCATTAAGAAGCTAACATAGCTAAGGTATATCTCTAGACAAAGCAGTGAAGAAAAGGACGAAGTGCTGGGGAGCAAAGTCTCAGAAGGAGGAAGTCCATGCGCTGGGGAACATAGTGTAGAAAAGAGGAAGGACTTGACTTGTGATTGGAGGAAATCCTAGTCAAGGGTCTAGGGTTTGGTAGTGATCAATCAAAAGCTTCAATAAGAGAAACTTACCGAAGGGTTTTCCTCTCTAAGAGAGAGAGGTTTTGGCCCTAGTAGAGAGCCAACATCTGCGTTCTTTTCTTTATGTTTTTGGTAGTAGTTTGATGAAACACATACACTAATAATAAGAAGAAGATCAAGCTAAGATAATTGTAAAAGTGCTTCAAAAATTGTTATCAAGTCAAGAAGAATCACACTACACCTATTAGCCGTAGATTCTTCAACATGGTATCAGAGCTAAGGTGACACAACAAGGAAAGGGCATCTCAAGAACACTCATAAGTTGACTCACCAAGGAAGGACATATATAAAGTTGAAGCATCAAGCCAAGAAGTCTCAATCACTTCAAGGACAAGAAGGCCTACCATATATGATTCATTAAGGAAGACTAAATATTGTAGAAATTCCCACCTGTAGATCACCTGGTAATGCAATATACTAAAGCAAAACACTTGATCTACTTCTACAAAAAATTTGGCTGAAGCTTAATTGAACATGAGAAACATCAATAAGAACACATATAAATGATAAGAAGGAATCAATCACACATAACACAGAAGAAATATCTAGGGGAAAGCACCAACCTAAAACCCCAACTATGTATTAGCATACAAGTGGAAATATAGTCTGGATTACAAAAAGAATCAAATCACAAGCTATCCTGCTCTCTCTGCAATTCCTCTGCTGCTCATAGACAATTAAAGGCCTCTCTCAAACCTTCTCCTCTGTCCTCCAAGCCTCCTATTTCTTTGCACAATTCTGATTGGGGTCCAATGCAACCACTTGAATTGGCCTCTTCACACACTCACTAACCTCTGATCCAACTACGCAGTCCTGAAGGAGATAAATCCTCATCATGGATGAGATTCCTTTATAGGAAAAATATTCATCCAACTGATAGTAAACTGTCCCTTCTCTGATCTCAACTGGGTCTCTGTCTGAACTGACATGCATGAGTTATCCATGAGAGAACCTTCAGCTATCTGAAGTGCAACAGTTATATGCAAGCATGCATTAACTAACTGAACTTACTTAATTTAAACAAACTGTTTAAATTAATTATAACTGGACTTGACTCAGTTAACTGAGCCAACTAATTACTACTCAAATTAGAACTCATCCTTATCTCTTTAACTGATGGATAAATTCCTCAATTAATAGAGAAACTGTTGCATGTCCTCACATAAACTTCATGTTTGATTTTTCACAACTAATTAACTCATGGAGAATTAATTAATTTATTTTCAAACAACTGCTAAGACCAAATTCGAATTTTACTTCCTATTTCTAGTCCAGGGACTGACTAAAAATAGGAATCCATCCCCAACTGCTAAAAATAGAATGCTATTTTTAACACTTCCATTTTTCATTCCCTGTTGCCCAATCCAACACTAGTACCCAAATTGCTATTTTTAGCAGTGATATTTTTAGCACTTCTACTTTTAGCATTTCTTGTTGCCATTTTCAACACTCCCTCTCAACAAGAAAGGCTTCCTCTCGAACCCGATCTTGTACCTTCAGAATGTTCTGCATGCAACACTTCTACCAAGTGTGGTTGCCCCAACAACTCTCAAAATAAAAAAAAATCCCAACTGACCTCTCTGTTGGGCTAAAAACATACTTTGATGCTGAAGCTCTACCTGCTGCTAACAAGTGCTCCCTCTCTGACCTCTACGCTATTGCAACATCTCCATGCATCTCGCACTGTTGCACACCTCTCTATGCCATCCTGCACTGGTGCAACACACTTGTGCCTCTCACATTGCTGCAACCTGCTAGCTCTGTGCTGTCTTGGGATTCCTACGCTGCAGCTCTCTTTGCCGCTCCATCTGCATCTGTCTCTACCCAATCAGTCAGTCCTGCGACTCCTCATCGGGGCTCCTGTAGCAAAGTCAAATCAAAGAGGTTGGGTACCTCAAGGATCTTGCCCCTCCTCCTTGGGACGATCACTCCACATCGCCCCACCTCCTACCTGGAGGTATTGTTGCATGTGATCCCTCTGTCCACCTGGCTCAAAGTTTCCCCCTACTAGAGGTCTTTGCATGAGTATATGTCTCTATTTGATCTCCACTCAGCTTCCCCTGTTGTGGCTGCTACACAACCTCCTGAAGCTGCTGCACCAATCGTGGCTCCTCCACAATCATTTGAGACTACTTCTAGCGCTGCATGTTGAGAGGTATTATACTCTCCCTCTCAACCACCAAGTCTCCATCAGTTGCCTTGCTGCTCAAGGCTTTGCATGCATCTTGAACCTCAAGAGCATACAGGTTCTTGACCCATGAACCGATCTGATTCACCTGTCTAGTGATGATGTGTCTAAGGAAAACCTTTCCCTTACTGAAGACTACATCATAGCCTCTGTCTTCCAGCATCGCGATCGACACCAAGTTTCTCTTCAGTCCTGGTACATACTTGACATCGGTCAAGGTAAGGCGAGCTCCATGCTCCCTCTGAAAAATAACCGCGCCTACACTTGAGACACTGTACTTTTCATCATTACCCATCGCTATGAGAATCTGGAGATCTTTCTCCTCCAAAGTACTAAACAAACTCTTGTCACTGGTCATGTGGAAGGAAGCTCCACTGTTAAGAAACCAACCACTTCCCACCATGGATGAAACCATGCATGTGAAGAGTGTGAAATCCAACTCAAACTGTGAAGCAAGTGTCTCACCTTCAGATCCTTCCCCGGATCCCTTCTTGGATTTCCTCTATTGGCAATTTGTAGCAAAATGGCCCACATCATGACAACGAAAGAATCACACTTTCGATTTGTCAAACTTCTTCCCACCATGGGAAGAACTGGATTCAGAAAGAGAAACCTTTTCCTTCCCCTTCTTCGCCTTACTCGCTAAGGCACATTTTTATTCATCCTCCATGGATGAAGAACCATCTCTGGTGCTTCTTCTTATCTCGTCCTGCATCAAATCCGACCAAAGTTGTTCCCAATCTGGCAATTTCTCTCTTCCATTAACCGAGTCTTGGTAGCTATGCCAGCTCTTAGGAAGACCAAGGAGTGCAAGACTCACCATGTCATCATCAGCTGTCACAATCCCTACACTTCCAAGCTCATCCCTGCATGTGGTGAGCTTGTTCAGATACATAGAGATCGTGTCACCCTTTTCACACTTGATCTTTCGAAGTTTGTCCTTTAGTGCCAAATTCCTCTGATCACTACTATTCTGATATATATCTTTCAATGTTTTCCACATTGAAAATAATGTCTCCTTCCCATGGAGACTCGAGACTATGTGATCTCGAACTCTCTCCAGAAGGATTCTCCTTGCTCTAGCCGCACATTTCTTCCATTCAGCCAAATCAGCAACACCCGTCGGCTTGAGGACTTCTTGATCAATGAAGTCCTTTAGACCGTTATCCTCTAGTATTGCTTCCATGCAATCCTTCTAGGCTATATAATTCGAACTGCCATTAAGGGCGTATTCGAGTCTCAAACCATAGAACGCCATAGGTGAAACAGAGATGTGATAAGAACTCGATTTCTATATTCAGTGATCACAAACTTCAACTTCTCCCTTATTGTATACTGTTCTTCCTTGATCACCTGTGCTCTGATACCATGTAGAAATTCCCACCTGTAGATCACCTGGTAATGCTATATACTAAAGCAAAACACTTGATCTACTTCTACAAACAATTTAGCCGAAGCTTAATCGAACATGAGCAACACCAATAAGAACACATATAAATGATAAGAAGGAATCAATCACACATAACACAGAAGAAATATCCAGGGAGAAGCACCAGCCTAAAACCCCATCTCTGTATTATCATATAAGTGGAAATATAGTTTGGATTACAAAAAGAATCAGCTCACAAGCTATCCTGCTCTCTCTGCAATCCCTCCGCTGCTCATAGATAGTCAAAGGCCTCTCTCAAACCTTCTCCTCTACCCTCTAAGCCTCCTTTTTCTTTGCGCAATCTTGATTGGGGTCCAGTGCAGCCACTTGTGTGAATTGGCCTCCTTACACACTCACTAACCTCTGATCCAACTATGTAGTCCTGAAGGAGATAAATCCTCATCATGGATGAGCTTCCTTTATAGGAAAAATATTCATCCAACTAATAGAACATTGTCCCTTCTCTGATCTCAACTGGGTCTCTATCTGAACTAACATGCATGAGTTATCCATGAGAGAATCTTTAGTTATCTGAAGTGCAACAGTTATATGCAAGCATGCATTAACTAACTGAACTTACTTAATTTAAACAAACTATTTAAATTAATTATAACTAGACTTGACTCAGTTAACTGAGCCAACTAATTACTACTCAAATTAGAACTCATCCTTATCTCTTTAACTGATGGATAAATTCCTCAATTAATAGAGAAACTATTGCATGTCCTCACATAGACTTCATGTTTGATTTTCACAACTAATTAACTCATGGAGAATTAATTAATTTATTTTCAAACAACTGCTAAGACCAAATTCGAATTTTACTTCCTATTTCTAGTCCAGGGACTGACTAAAAATAGGAATCCATCCCGAACTGCTAAAATTAGAATGCTATTTTTAGCACTTCCATTTTTCATTCCTTGTTGTCCAATCTAGCACTGGTACCCAAACTGCTATTTTTAGCATTTGTTGTTGCCATTTTCAACACATATCAAGAAGAAGAGCCTTACATAAAGACACCTACAAAGAAGATTAGATCAAATAGGGACCTACATCATCTAAAAGTTACCAAGAAAATCTCATCATCAAGCAAGTCCACTTGGAGAAGGCAACTTGAAGAGCATCAAGATCCCAAGAAGGCAAGCCATCAAGTCTTCAAGGAGAAAGAAATTCCACTACATCTAAAAATATATCAAGTAAGTATATGTCCCCTTCTGAATATACATCAATGCATTTTTGCAAGGGACACAACAAATTGGTAGGTACCAATAAATTTCTTGCATGGAAGAAGAGGACTAATTTACTTCTCAAGGAGAATGAAATTCTATAACATCTCAAGGGGAATATCACTATCCCTTCTAAGGAACAAACCCAAGCCTTAGCCAAGTACAATAAGGATGAAGGATTCTAATAGAATCTATCGAGGACTCTCTCATTCTTTATGTCTCCAAATTTGAAACATCAAAAGAAATCTGTGATAAACTAGTAGAGCTATTTTCAGTAACCACTGCTGGAGAAGTGAAATCTCTAAGAAATGAATTGTACAAGATGAAGATATCAAAGGCAGGAATATATTACTAGTTGATGAAGATCTTTGAGATGAGAGATTAACTTCAATAGCTGGGGGAAGTCATGTCCGACAAAGAAATGACAACTGTAGTACTCAGTGCTCTACCTGAGGATTGGGGCAACTTCACATCTAGAATATATGCCAAGAAGGAAGCTACCACACTAAGTGAAATGTGGTATCTATGAAAAATAGAGGAAACCAAATTCAAAGCCAAGGAAGATGTGGGATCAAAGGAGAAAGCATTTGCTACCATGGCCAAGAGAAAGGGAAAATGTTGCAAATTTGGTCCATGAAGAACAAAAAACAAAGATATGTCCAAAATCCAATGTTATGGATACCAAGAATATGGACACTACAAAAGGAATTGTCCTAAATTAAAGAAGGACAACAAAAAAAAAAGAAAAAGGGAAGAAGCTCATGTGACTCAAGAAATAAAAGAAGAATACAAGAAACAAAAGAAGGAAGATCCTCCAAATCTCTACTATGACTAAGTCTACTTATTTACTCAAATTCTTCTTTCAAAGTTTTGAGCAGTATGGGAGCATGTAGGAATAGAATAAAATTTCATGGCTAGAAACATATTCTAGAATATAGAAGCATGATGTACATAGAATTCAAAATACTCATGTAGAAGGAGCATTTATAAATAGAACAAAATGAATGGTTAGAAATATCTTCTAGAATATAGGAGCATGGTAGATATAACTCAAGATATTCATGTAGAAGGAGCATACCAAAAATAGGAGCTCATCCACAATGAAATAAAATTGATCATGATTAATAATATTAGAAGACCTCCATCATCAAAAGGAAATAAACATTTGTAGGGTAAGAGTCTTCAAGGTCCTATGATGGAATATTCAAAATAAGATTCATAAACAAAAGCAGATGTCTCGATGGGAATCCCATTCATGGGATTCAAGTAAAAGATGATATGCATGCAAGCTAAGATGAAGCAAGAAGGGCCACACCAAGGACAAGAAAATGAAGCTAAGATGATCAAAGGAGAATCAATATGAGGTATGTATGCATAAAAGTTTAGACATGTTATAATTTGTATATTATTGAGTCATGGGAATAATCATATAACATGACCTTGTAGGAAATAATCTCTTTCACCAATGACATGCTCGAAGGCATGTACTACAATGAAATGAAGGTCAACCAAAGAAAATACTCACATAAGGAGTATAAGATTTATGACTAGGAAGAAAGTAAAGAAGAAATGATGCCTAGTCCTAGAAGAAAGTAATGAAGAAGTGCTCTCACAAGGAGCAGAAAGTGGTTGACCAATCTATCCAAGAAGAAGAAAATGAAGAAAGAGATCAAGCATGTGAAGAACACCATGATCACCAAGAATCATTATCTGACATGATACTTTGAAGACATCTCCCGAAAGAAGGAATGCCAACTCTAACAAAGGAAGAAAAAGATCAAAGGACCCTTGACACCTATGAAGGCCTTGGAGATATGAAAGGTGGAGATAAATGATTCTGCTCTACGAAGATGTCATGATGAAAAATGAATCCAATAAAAGTACCATTTAATGTTGGAGCAATATCAGGATGAAGTCATGAAGGGCTACTAAATCAAAGCATGGGAACAAAAAAGTGCAAAGAAGAATCCATGTGAAGAGTAGTCTGAAGCATAGACAAGATGACAAGAAAACCTGATATATGACAAGAAGGCCACTTTCCACGAAGGAATCAATGACATGACTAACTAGGAAGGAAAGTGATCGATGGATGGTTCCCTACCAGGAAGAAGTTCAAACAAATAATTCATGATATCAAAGGAAAGAAGGAGATCAAGAAGTTGAGGGACCCACAAAGAAGGAGTTGTTGATGAATGGATAAGTCCCTAGCTAAGAGGGAGTTATAGCAAGTTCCAAATTACAAAGGAACTTGGACAAGTACCTTGTCAGAGGATACTTGGGCATGTCTTCCTCAATTGAGAGGAAGTGACAGACACAACATTCTTGTCTTCACTTGGGAAGAAAGAATGGGAGGATTGGGTAATCATATGGAATTTGATACTCTTTAAGGATGTGTAGGACATCCAATACAAGAGTAGGCAAGAGGATCGATATTCTTTGAGGTCTGGGAACCCAAGATAAGAATAGTCCTAGAAGGTCATACTCAGTGAACACCTAGGTGGGTATATAGCTTGAGAGACAATGAATAAGGTGTCTATAAGTCATTGGTCTCGCCAAGATTGTGCTATGATCTATTGAGAGATAGAGCTGTCAGTCAAGGCATTACTGTGGAAACAATGTTGGTTATTATGATGCTATTACAGATGGATTGCAAATCCGGTTTCTCTTATGTGAGTTCTTCAATATTGAAACATAGCCAAACACCTTGTAATGTTGTGTGAATACCTACCTAGTTAAGAGGGAGTGTTGAAGGAAATGTAACTAGGTTTGGTCTTCATAATGTAATTTTTATAGTTTTACTTATTCAAGAAAAATACATATTATTTTTATAATATACGTCAATGAGTTTCTTGCTCATTGAAATAGGTCTAACACATGTTAAGTTCTCTAGGTGAGTCAAGGAGTTAAAAGAAAATGTTGAAGACCCTTAGAGGGCATATTATACTATGTAAATATTGTATAAGGTCAAAGGAATACCTTCAAGACAAGTGCAAGTCCTCTCCATGTAGCAACGTCCTCCAAAAAAAAGCTAAATGATAAAAATGATGAAGAAATAGACAAGTCGACCTACAATCATGATGTCGGCCTCAAGTCGGCCTAAAGGAGGCACAATCCTATATATATAGAGTTTGTCCACTCCCTCACAACATCAACCAAGAAACTTTGAGATTAGATAAGTAAATAAGCTGAGAAAAAGTGATGAAAGGACAAGTTTAACGGTCTCCTAATGCAACAAAGTAAGTGTTATCACTCCTGAGGATCTCCAAGGCTGAGGAAGAGTCCAGCTAAGGTAATGACAGAACAAAATTTTGACTTGGTAGCTAGCCCTATGAAGTTGGAGAGGGCTCTCTCCACAAAATCACAGCCAAGAGGGCTGGATGAGTTAGGGTTTTAGGCTAGTTATAAAGTGTAGAAGGTTTTGTTTATTTGAAATTGGGTTGCTGGATGAGGATTGGGTCAAAGAGGCTAGGTCAGGGCAAATAAGATTAGGGTTACAGTCCATTCAATGGTGAAAGGTAGGTAGGTAGGCTATCACATTAGGGTTTCTTAGGATGAGATGATTCAGACAGGTGAGGAGCTAGGAAGAGCATGAAAGATGTATTCTTCCTAAACTGAAGAAAGATGAACAAACTATGAAAACTTCCCCAAAACATAACATGTGATGATCCAGGTGGATGTTGGTGGCCACCCACCTATCCCACTTGGACCCCCACAACTGTCTCTTTCATTTTTTCAGTTTCCTTAATTGTAGCATAATTTACTATTTTTAGCAGTTTTTCGGGGCCTGAACTTCCAGAGCCGTTTTGAGGCCCTAAACGACGCTTTTTTTTGGGAAAATTGGGAGAAACATGGTACCATGGACTAATGTTTCTCATACCAAAGTTGTAGTCCTTAGATAGATCTTTCTAACAAGGTATTGTCCGCGTCAAACAGAGATCATATGCCAAAGTTATGACCCCGGGAAGTTGATGTACCAATTTACCCAAAACGGGGCCCATAGTTTGGCGCTTCATCTCCTAGGGTTAGGTTTTTGGATATTTAGGGTTTTCCATTGTTTCTAAAAAATAAATTGGCCTTCGAGCCTCATTGTAAAATAGTTCAGAGGCATGTAGCCGCCACATCTCTTGCTAGAGATAAGCTACCATCGCCCTAGCTGGTTTATTCTCATTTATGTTGTAAGCATATTTCAGTATTTTACATTAATGAAATGAAGTATTATTTCTGCTGCATCTATGTATTTATGGTTATTTTTGTAATTTGTTGCATTCCTCTTTAAATCCGGATCAGTGGTATCAGAGGGGTCTGCTCTTTCTCTGTTTTTCTTTGCATGTCCCCAACGAGGTCAGGATATAAGGAGTTAGGGCTTGAACTGGTCGAACTTTTGCAAGACCAGCCTCATAAATCTCGATGGCCTCCCATGGTGGATGAAAAGAAAGACGAGGGGGTAGGAGGTCCTATCAAAATCTTGATCGAAGAAGCCCTCGAGCGACAAAAGAATGCAATGATGGAAAACTTTGCCCAGATCCTTCAGCGGCTACCTAGGGGTGATGCATCTGCTTCCAACAGCTACACTGGAAATGCCACACCCTTTAAGGTACAAGTTAACTTTGACATCCCCATATTCGAGGGTCAGATAGACACAATTGCCATAGATAAATGGTTAAATATACTAGATGGTTATTTTTATGTTCATGATTTTTCCAACCTAGAAAATATTACTTTCGCTCTTCTCAAAGCAACCCTCAACATCAAGGATTGGTGGGAAACCTATTGTGAGCAGAAGGATGAAAGTAATAACTCTCTATTTTCAGCTACACCCACTTGGAATTCATTCTGGGATGCCATCAAGGAGCAGTACTACCCTGTCAAGAGCTATGAGGACAAATACATAAAGTGTACCACACTGCCATAGGGAAGGGACCAAGATGTGCCAGTGTTCACAAATATTTTTCATACCCTTCACACAAAGTTGGGTATCAAGGATTCTGAGCTGCATTTGGCACTCAAATACCTTGAATTCCTACATAGATATATATAGGATGAGATGGGGTTCTTAAACATCTCCTCACTCAACACAACATACCGATATGCTGTCAAGATCGAGCATAAGTTTAAACAAAAGAAGTGAGACTTTGGATCTGCGAATCCGAAGAACAAAGGACAAAGCCAAGGCGAGGTGACCCAAGACAACCCATTGAAGCCATAAGAAAAGAACAACACCATGAAGTCAAAGAAGGACACAGGAAAGTTGTGTGAGTTCCACAAGAGCCCCACTCACAACACAAGTGAGTGTCAGACCAAGCAGTCATTGGTGGTCGAGTTGAAGGCTTCATAATCAGATGCATGTTTCGACCATGAGTCAGAAATCGACAAGGGAAATGAAAAAGGGAAGAAAATCATTGGTGTGGAGCCCAACACCATTGTTTCCACTGTCAAGGTCCAGAAGAATGAGCCCGAAGATTTATCCCTTTGTGGAGGACCAATCAGGTGGCTTCACCAAGGACGAGATCTCTGAGTTCACCAACAGTGTCACCTTCCCTACAACATCAAGCCATTCACAGATGAGGTATTATGTGATGTTGTACCTCTTGATGTTTGTGATGTATTATTAGGAAAACCATACTTATGGAGGTGACATGCTGTGTATGAGTCAAGGCATCACATTGTTATTATATCTTTGGGTAATTCATTATACAGGATACCAGAGGTAGCCCCACCTACTGCCACCTCTTTGATCTCTGCTAAGAAAGGCAGTAAGATCATCTCCCAGACTAGGAAATTTATTTTCTCTCTGGTTTGCCCTCAAACTAAGGGGAAGATCGTCGCCACATCCATGACCCCCGTGAAGGGTTCCTCCACGTAGCAATATTAGTAGATGGATACAATCATGAAAGAATACAAGAACATCTTCTCCTCACCCACAGGGATACCGTTGCACTGTCAAGTCAAGCATTCATTCGATCTAAATCCTGGAGCACCTTTACCCAACGGGTCGATATATCACTGCTCCATTCAGGACAATGCCAAGTACAAGCAGCGACATGATCAACACCAGGTACCACAAAATTTTCAAGTAGGTGGCAAAGTTTGGTTGCATCTGCAGAAAGAATGCCTTACAAGAGCCCATCAGAAGCTTAGACCACTCCAATATGGTCCTTACACCATTACGAAGGCTATGGGAAACAATGCTTTGGAGCACAACATTCCACCATTCCTTCGCTTGCACCAAGTGTTCAATGTGGTCCACCCTCGACCATGCTTCCCACCATTACTGGACACATCAGAGGTTGCAGAACAACTCACCAGGGACCATGTTTAGTAGAAGTTTTCGCATTTGATGGAGGCACGCAACGCAATGGGGACCATTACTTCCTAAGGGGGGAGGAATGATCCAGGTGGATGTTGGTGGACACCCACCTATCCCACTTGGACCCCCACAACTATCTCTTTCAATTTTTCAGTTTCCTTAATTGTAGCACAATTTACAATTTTTAGTAGTTTTTTGGGCCCTGAACTTCCAGAGCTGTTTTGAGACCCTAAACGATGTTTTTTGGGAAAATGGGAGAAACATGGGTCCATGGAATAATTTTTCTCATCCCAAAGTTGTAGTCCTTGGATAGATCTTTCTAACGAGGTATTGTGCGCGCCAAACAGAGATCGTATGTCAAATTTACGACCATGGGAAGTTGATGTACCAATTTACCCAAAACGAGGTCCATAGTTTGGCGCTTCATCTCCTAGGGTTGGGTTTTTGGATATTTAAGGTTTTCCATTGTTTCTCAACAATAAATAGGCCCTCAAGCCTCATTGTAAGATGGTTTAGAGGCATGTAGCTGCCACATATTTTCTTAGAGATAAGCTACCATTGCCCTTGCTGGTTTATTTCCATTTCTATTGGTAGCATATTTCAGTATTTTACATTAATGAAATGAAGTATTATTTCTGTTGCATCTATGTATTTATGGTTATTTCTGTAATTTGTTGCGTTCCTCTTTAAATTTGAATCATGTGAGATGATTTTTGTTTATCAACTTGAGAGAGATCATACAATAGACATGAAATGGAATATGGAACAACAATATATTCATACAAATGAAACTGAAGAAAAAACAATGTTAGACAACCATATGATAGAAATCCCGAAGAAATAGCTGCAACTCATCTATTAAAAACTAGCCAAATTCTGATACAATATTGTCTTTAATCAATACTACAACATCCAACTGAGTCCAACCTCTACCAAGAGTAAATAAGGGAATGATATAGACATCAAAACAACTTTATCTCATCCTTCGGGGTCAAATACCTGAGTTGAGGAAGAGATCCACAAAAATCTGAAATAATACCTAGTGTATAGGGAGCTCTAAGTGACTCCTCCCTAATTACATTGAAATTGATTCATTTTATTTGATGACAACTTTTACCTAATGAATCTACCCCTAGGTAACTTATCCACATCATTATTACATTTACCATCCTCAATTACATAGGTGAAAACATCATTTTTTGAGATGAAAGTCAAAATTACAGTGAAAATTCAAAAATATCAGCAAATGGTCAAGTGCACCCTCACAGTGTCAAGTGCACCCTCCCTGTTGCAGGCTAATTTTGACTGAGTTGTAGGTGTCCAAATTAGGCTCAAGATGGCTTGTTGGAAGGCCCTTTAAGTATACTTTTTGAATATGCCTCCACTTTGCAAAATCAAGCTGATTTGACCCCTTAAAACTTCATTCTCCCAAGAATGCTCAGTGCGCAATGCCTAGGCCAAAATTGAGGCAGAAACATGATTTTTTGCTTGTTTTTTGCCCTTTTTACCTGCTAGTTTTGCAAACTAAGGCTACAAAAGTGGGTTTCTTAGATGTATTGGTCATTTGGAATCCACTGGTGGTCTTCATTTTCTCAAAAAGTGGCTCAAAAAAGTGCGCAATGCCAAGGGCGCTGCGCATTTGACCATGTTGCTCATATAGCGTTGTCCAGGAACACATAGAAAAAGACAAAACTTGCAAAAAATGAGCCAAAATGCTTCAAAATTGGTGAAGTGGTTGATGATGGTGTGGCTAGGCTTGGAGTGAAGCCTCTGCAAGTATATCAAGTTTATTTTTCTTTTCTTGGTGAGTTAGGGCTTCAATCTTTGCATTTGCTACCTTGAGCTTTGACATTGCTATTTGGTTTCTTCGGCAATAATACTTTTCCATCCTCCTCCGTATGTCATTATCTTTATTGGACTTGTCTAGGAGCTTCTCTGCATGGTGGTTTATCTTGTCAATCCAATTCTCCCAATTCTTATTAATCATGATGGCAAATTGTTCATTCCATGTGAGCTGATTTGCAAGCTCAACCTCCTTTTGTCTTTCTAGTTCTAGAGCTCTTTTTAGCCCTGTAGTCCTAGGTCTACTTTTTGGTTCTTGTTCAGGTTAACCATACTTGTCATAGGCTTCATCAAGTAATGCTTTAACTTTCATTTCTTCTCTTTTTGCCTTGATGAGTTGAATCTCCATGACATCATGTTTGGCTTGAAGCTATTGGTTTTCTTGCTCATAATATAAAATAATATATTTGGACCTCTCTAAGTTGGCCTGGAGCTCCCTGATGAGTGCATATTTTTCCTTGATGACAATGTTAGTGTCCTCATTGTCATCATGCTCATCTAGGTCAACAAGGTCAAAATCCTGCTCTGTCTCATGGAGGTCCACCTCCTCATGTTTGATCTCTGCCTAAACCTATGCTTCTGTCATCTTTTCTTTGCCTTTGTGTACCTGCTTTGTTGGTGAAGAAGGCAAGGCCCCTCCCACAATCTGTGGGGAAAACACTTGCCTATGAAATCTCTGATAAGTATGTGCCAACGTGCCCAAATCTGATCTTTTAGGCTTCTTGACCTCAACCTGCTTAGTCTGCTCCGGCTCACCGATCTCATCTCTGCTAGGTGAATCAATGTGCTCATGAAATGGTGATGGTAGAGGTGATGGTGAACGAGACTGATATGATGATGATGCATGATATGTGGGCTGAGATGGAGGAATGGATGTGGAAGGATGAGATGATGAAGGCACATTTTGAACATGCCGAATAGATGGATCAGTGAATATGTTATTGGCGATGAAGGTACTCCATGCAATGTTCAGTTCTTTAAGATGACAAAGGACTATGATTTTGGTGAGGGAATGATGGAAAAGAATTTTCATTTGATGTTCATACTCTCTTTTCTGGACAATAAATGACATCTTATCAATGCTTCGAAAAAGGTAGTGGGGCATGTTGAGCATCTTTACCCTAGTGAAATGCTTTAAGAGCCAGATGTGATAGGCATAAAGTCTAGAAAATCTACCTTTGCATGAAAATTATTTCATGATAATCTTCATCATTGGGGCATATTTGTCCAAGAGGTAAGAAAAAGGAAAAAACCTCTTTTTCTCATTCTTGTATCTTGGTTTTATGAAAGGCTCATAGTAATGTTCCTCCAATTCACTTTGCTTGAACCATTTCTCCCCAGCATTTGGGATCCCAGTGGCTGCTGATATAATGTTAGTGGATATAGTAAAAGTAACACTAGCTAGAGTAACTTGGTTGTCATGGAGGTTAGATATGAAAAGTCTAGTCAACATGGCATGGTGTTGGACTTTTTGAATTTTCCCACAGAGTTCATAGCAACCAACATTTTTGAAACATGTCACAGCCATAGGAGATGCTAAGAGTTCCCTGATATTTGTTGGCTCAAATATGAGTTTTCTCCCCTCTTTGTGTGGTCTCTTCACCTTTGTTTCTTCTCCCTCACTGTATGGTCTATTTTCTTCTTCTGCCATGGTGTCTTAATGTCAAAACCCTAGGGAGGTATGATGTTGGTGGAATGTGGTTTTTAGGAATAAGGAATGGGAAAGGGAAATTGAGGAAGATGGTGATAGGGATTTATGAAATGGGGGAGAGGACAAGGAGTAGTAGTATGAAGGAATTTAGGATGGAAATTTTTTTTTACAGGTTGGGGGTTGGGAGCCTACGTAATTGTAGCACCTAGGGCTTAGGGTATTGGGATTAAGGGTTTAGGGAAAGGGAATTGTAATGAGGGAAGGGTATGAAAGTGTAGGGGCATGAAATTTGGGAATTGAGAGTGCAATGGTGATTTGAGGGAGATACTAGGGTTTGGAATGAGTAAAACACCACATCTTTAATGAAACTTTCAAAATACCATAAGGAATGACTGTAGGAAGAACAAAAATGATATATTTAACTACCACTCACTTGCTGGAGGTTGAAGAAAACGTTGCTGAAGCTTTGGAGGCAATTTGGAAAAGTATGGAAGTGTTTCTAGCTTTTTTGGGCAAGTGAGTAGCGCCACAAGCAAGTGCACCCTCTCTTTGGTAGGTGCGTAGCGCCAGAAGAAAGTGCGCCCTCCCTTTGGTAGGTGCACAATGCCAGAAGTAAGTGCGTAGCACCAGAAGCAAGTGCACCCTCCCTTGGAGAACGCGCGACGCTTGCTCTGTTTTTTGAAATTTCACCCAAGAACTTGAAAAATGCTCTCTTGGAGTTTTCTCAATGATGGTAGGAGACAAATGAAGTTGAATTTGATGCTATGAAGGCTCTTATACTTGAGTGAATTTGATTTTTTGATTTTAAAACCCACTTTATAATGTTTCAATTCACCTTTGAAAACTTTTCTAATTACCCTTTACACTTTGATTTTCTTCTTTACAGATTGATGATGCTGGAGTTTGGCACTCTTTACATTTGACTTTGCTTTGATGAAGTTGGCATATAGAGTTTGAGTTGGCAGCTTAGGAACAATACTTATTACATATAGTGAACATAAAATTACATAAAAATAAAAATAAATTACATCTGTTTTTTGAATGAAATTACACTTTGGTATGAAAATCATACTTTGAAACCAAAATTACAACTTTCAAAAACTATTTGTACATACTAACAAATCTTCTTCAGAAGATAAAGAAATATTATTTCAATCATTCTTACACTTTTGCTAACCTTATGATATGAAATGGTGTATTATTAAACCTTTGAAAATGAAACCTAGTGACCTAATGGGACCTTGAATGACCATGGTGACTTGAATGACATAAAGACATGCTGAAACAAGATTTTATGATTGATGTATGCTTAGTAAGACATGAAAGTGGGCCAGCAAGTATTGATTTTTTGAGGGAGAGTGAGGTTTTTTGACTAGGGCTACCATCAGTGAGTAAATTTTTGCACGAGGACCTAGGTGGAATGACAAAAATTTCTGAATGGGACCCTAATATGATATGAAAAGAGGAGTTTTGATCACGGATGGCAATATGCAAATACTGACTCTAGTAGGAAGGAGGAGGAAAACCGAAGTGAAGAAGACTATTTCTAGGGCTAGAAACAGTCACAAGTGTGAAGGAAAGGAGGTCAAGTATATGGGTATGATGGTAGGGGCAAGTAATCCATGAACTAGTATTGTTTGGGCTTGAAACTAGTCCTACAAGGCCTCCCAAGTCAAGAGAAGAATCCTATCTCTCTACGAAGGAAAATGACCCTTATTCTCTAGGTTACGTACCACACGTGGGAAAAATATGGTAGCCGTAGAGTCATACACCTATACTTCAAGAGGAGTCTCATTGGATCAAGAGAAGCATGTATCCTTAAGTGAATAACATCTTGAAGAAAGGAAGAATAATATCTCATCAAGAAGCTAACATATCCGAGGTCTATCTCTAGAAAAAGCAGTGAAGAAAAGGACGAAGTGCTGGGGAGAAAAGTGCCAAAAGGAGGAAGTCCATGTGTCGGGAAACATAGTGCAGAAAAGGGGAAGGAATTGACTTGTGCTTGGAGGACATCCTAGTCAAGGGTCTAGGGTTTGGCAGTGATCAATCAAAAGCTTCAATAAGAGAAACTTACTGAAGGGTTTTGCTCTCTAAGAGAGAGTGGTTTTGGCCCTGGCAGAGAGCCAACATCTGTGTTCTTGTCTTCATGTTTTTTGGTAGCAGTTTGATGAAACACATACACTAATAATAAGAAGAAGATCAAGCAAAGATAATTGTAAAAGTGCTTCACAAATTGTTATCAAGTTAGAATCACACTACACCTATTAGCCCTAGATTCTTCAACAAATATATTATTCTTGAAACAAAGAGAAGCTCATTTATGTTTATACCATCATTTCCAATTTTGGCTTTGGTTTGTTAAACAAATGTATTGGGTGAGTTGGGCGATGGGTGAAATAGGTGACAGGCCGGTCAAGAATACGTGTGAAGTAAGGTTGAACAATGATTTCCCATGAACTAAGTTCCCACTAGGGGGTCTCATAATGATTTTTAGAAAATTGACTAAATTAATGTTTAGGTCTTAAAATCTAGTTTATAATTGATTGATTATGTAGCATGGTACTAACAAATGATAATATTTTCTTGTCATTGATGAACTAATGATTTTTGTTGACTGATTTTCACAGCACGTGAACGTCGACACTTTGGGAGCGCCTGCACAAAGGAGGGGCGCCTGGGCCCCCATGGGGCGTCGTGTGCTGGGCATGCTAGGTCACCTATGCGATGCGTTGGTGGGTCGAATAGACTTGGCAAGGGGCAACCACATAAAATAAATAAGGTCGGACCATGAATTCTCATACCCACTCAAAGTGGCAAAAAAACGAAGTATGAACTGAAGTGTGATCGTGGGGGTGTCACATGCACACCACAGAGTCAAGCGCTCTGGGCACACCCACACGAAGGAAGGGCACCACAGTGCCCAGATGCAAACAAGGCGTACACTATATGCCACACAATGTGTGACACGATGGGAAAACCGAACGAGTGAAGTGAATTAGGGGCGTTGCTTGCACAACAAGGGTGCATGCCCTGGGCACACTCGGGAGCCCAAGGACAAATTGCATGACACAACGATAGGTGGATGAGTTGGGCACGTCGAATGGAACAAGAAAGTTGGGTGACGGGTGAATTGGGTGACAAGACGGTCGGGAAGATGTGCAAAATATGCAAGGACAAGACGTTCAAGTGGTCAGGTGAACGATGAAATTCGAGCGAAGCAACCAACGAACAAAGTCATGGCATGTCATGCATGACAGAACAAATGCCCATGCCCTGGGAGCACCCAAACGAAGGCGGGGCCCCTGGGCACCCATGGGGTCGTCACATGGTGAGCACGCCAGGGCGCCCGCCAAATAGGGTCATCCATACGATGTGTTGGTGGTTCGACCTGACTTGGGAAGGGGAACCCACAAAAAAGAAGTAAGGTCGGCCCATGATTGCCCATGAACAGAGTTCCCACAATGGGGTCTCATAAGGATGTTTTGGAAAATTCACTAAATTAGTGTTTAGGTGTTAAAAGTCAGTTTATAATTGATTAATTATGCAACATGGTAATAAGAAATGAAAATAGTTTGTTTTCAATGATGATCTAATGATTTATGTTAAACGATTTGCACAGCAGGGTGAACACCCACACCTTGGGCGTGCCCGCACGAAAGTGAGGTGCCCGAATGCCCATGGTGTGTTGCGTGTTGGAAAAGCCAGGGAACTCGCTCGGTAGGGGCGCCCATGCGATGAGTTTCTGGGTCAACTCGACTTGACAAGGGGCAACCACACAAAAGAATTAAGGTTGGATCATGACTACCCATGAAAAGAGTTCCCACAAGGGGGTCTCATAATGATTTTTAGAAAATTGACTAAATTAATGTTTAGGTGTTAAAATTTGGTTTATAATTGATTGATTATGCAACATGTTACTAACAAATAATAGTATTTTATTTTTATCGATGAGTTAATGATTTTTGTTGACTAATTTGCACAGCAGGGTAAATGCTTGCACCTTGGGCACGCTAACATGAAGGCGGGGCACCCGGGCACCCATGGGGCATCACATGTTGGGCACGCCAAGACGCCCGTGTGACAAGTTGGTGGGTCATATTAACTTGGAAAGGGGTGCCCACACAAAATAAGTAAGGTTGGCACATGACTTTCCATGAACAAAGTTCCCACAAGGGGGTCTCATAATAATATTTAGAAAATTAACTACATTAATATTTGGGCGTTAAAAGTTAGTATATAATTGATTGATTATGCAACACAGTACTAACAAATGATAATATTTTGTGTTTCTAATTTTCACAACTGGGTGAACACCCGCACCCTGGGCATGCATGCATGAAGTCGGGGTGCCCAGGCACCCATGGGGAGTCATGTGTTGGTCACGCCAGTGTGCCCATGTGATGCATTTGTGGGTCGACCTGACTTGGAAAGGGTCACCCTAACAAAAGAAGTAAGGTCAGACCATGACTACCCATGAACAAATTTCCCACAAGGGGGTCTCATAGTTATTTTTAGAAAATTGACTAAATTAATGTTTAGGTGTTAAAAGTTGATTTATACTTGATTGATTATGCAACATGGTACTAAAAATGATAATATATATTTTATTTCCATTGATGAGCTAATGATTTGTGTTGACTGATTTGAACAACGGGGCGAATTCATGCACCTTGGGTTCGCCCACACGAAGGTGGGGTGCCCAGGTGCCCATGGGGCATTGTGTGTTGGGCACACCAGGGTGCCCATGCGGCTAGTTGGTGGGTCAACCCAACTTGGGAAGGGGCACCCACACAAAATAAGTAAGGGTGACTCATGACTACCAATGAACAAAGTTACTGCAAGGGGGTCTCATAATGATTTTTAGAAAATTGACTAAAATAATGTTTAGGTGCTAAAATTTGGTTTATAATTGATTGATTATGCAACATGGTACTAACAAATGATAATATTTTGTTTTCATTTATGTTGATAAATGTAACTAGGTTTAGTATTCATAATGACATGTGTAATTATGATTTTATGTAATTGATGTAAAGAAGAAAATAAAATTATTTTTTGTCATGATTGAATCATGGGTTTAATGATCAAGGAATTTTATTTTATAGTTAATGATCCCATTGTAAGCCTTTAGTGTTGGTTATCATGTCAAAAATTATATTGAGTCAATGTAAAAGTTTGAAGACCCATTTGGGCATATTATACATTGTAAAAAACAAATTTAATTGTATCATAAACCGTCCAAGACAAGCTCTCCCTCATGTCGGCATTCAAAAGGAGAAAAGGATGCTTCTAGGATGGAAAGTTGGCTTCCACATGGTACAAATCGGCCTATTTTGATGGATGGTCCACTATATATAGAGAGGACTTGGACTCCATTAAGACACAATTCGATCAAGCACAAGAAGGATAGAAAAGGAGAGTGAAGATCACAAGAAGAGCTATCTCATCCAACGAAGCAAGAAGGAAATAAAGGCAAGTTATTTTTGGATATTTTTGGGGCTAAATACCTTCACACATGTGAAGAAAATAAGTGCCACCTACTGTACAAAACGTCGAAGGTATCATTGCTGTCCAAGAGGCCGAATCAAGGAGGAAACTATGCAAGTTTACATGCCAAATTTTAGTAGGAAGTCATATCATCCAAGTGAAGAGAAAACAAGGTACAAAAGTTGGTTAAACATACATCACACGTGCTGTAACTAGGTTTTTTGAAGAGGCCAAGGGTTGCAAGTCTAATCTAAGAATCCAGAACCTGAAGGATAACTGAGAAGGAGGAGAAACATGTAGTTTGACCATCATTGACTCAAGGAAGAAAGAGTTAAACTAAGAAGGTTTGTGACTTGGTCTTGGAGAGGTTGTTGTGTCAAGGGTCTTGGTCTTTGTATTCCTCAATTGAAGTATCTATAAGAATAATAATTCGTTTTGGGTTTTCCTCTCAAGTTGGAGAGGTTTTGGCCCTATCTGATCACCTACATTCTGTGTCTCTTGTCTCTTTATTTTTCTTGATTTGGTAGCTATTTGATGAATAAGAAAACTATAATAATCTAAGAAAATAAAATATCATAATCTAAAGAAGTAAAAAGAATTCACAAGTAGTTATCATAAAAGAGAAATATCCTAATACTAATGCCCTAGATTTCTCAACATGGTATCATAGCTCATGTGACAAAATCAAGGAAATGACATCTCATCAAGGGATACTCAATCATTCAAAGACCAAATCTCGAGGAGGGCATCAAAGAAAATCTAGAAGATCATCTTGAAGTCAATATCTACAAAGAAGTGTCAAAACCCTATATCAAAGAAGAAGTATAAACCATAACAAGCCTTGGGATCCTTAAGTCATCATCTAAATACCACGAATACCCTACTCAAGTTGAAGAGATCTACAAATCAAAATAACTTGAAGACTACTCATCCAAGAGAAACAAGATCAAGGATGTTGTCATCATCATCTAAAGTTTTAAGATAATTTCCCTCTCATTGAAATAAGGATTTCATCTCAAAATAAAACCCTTTTCCTTGAAGAATATCATCCAAGAAGAATCAAGACATCATCAAACATCATCAATAAGGACATCACCATCAAAGGATCTAAAGTGATATCCCTCTGTGTGGATTCAAGGATCAATCTTGAAGAGAACTATCTTCATCAAGGAGAAGTTCTCTATTATCTATATCATCATCAAATTCAAAGAAGAAACAAGTGAAAGAAGCATCTTCACAAGTAAGTATATATATGTCTACATATGAATATGTCAAAATGTATTTTTGTAAGGAAAACAACAAATTGGTTGGGGCTTCAAACTTTCTTACAAGGAAGAAGAGGACATATCTGAATCTCATTGAAAATAAGGTCATGGAACATGTTAAAGGCTCAATCAACAAACCTCCAAAATAATATTCTCAAACACTTGCAAGGTTTGTTATAGGGAAAGTAAGGACTCAAAGGATTCTCATAGAATCCATCAAGGATCCCCTCATGCCATATGTATCTAATCTCAAAACTTCAAAAGAAATATATGACAAACTGGTAGAGTTTTTTTTCATGAGCACTGTAGGAGAATTTATCTCATTAAGGAAAAAGCTCTACAAGCTAAGGATATAAAAATAAGAAGGAATAGCCTCATACTTTATGAGGATATTTGAAATAAGGGATCAACTTCAAGATCTGGGAGAAATAATGTCTGACAAGGAGATTACCACCATAATACTAAATGCACTACTAGAGGAATGGGGTAACTTTACTTCAAGCAATTATGGGAAGAAATAATCTACTCCATTAAAGGATCTATGGTCACTATGAAAAATTGAAGAAATCAGGTTGAAGGCAAAAATTGATGTAGGATAAAGTGAGAAAAATCAAGCATATGCTACAATGAAAAAAAGAAAGCGAAAATTTGGTCCTCAAGAAGAACATGGCTAAGATTTAATGATATGGATGTCAAGAATATGGGAATTATAAGAGATATTATCCTAAGCTCAATAAGGACAATAAAAAAAGGGGAAGAGAAGAAGCCCATATCACCGAAGAAGTGGAGGAAGCTAAAAAGAAGAAATCCAAGAAAGAGGAAGTAAAATATCTCTACTATGATTGACATAATCTTCCTCACCTAGTTCTCTTGAAGTTCCTGTTTTTCAAGTCTTTTGTTGTAATATTTGGCCATCATGAGTAACTAAGGAGCATGATAGAATGCATCATGGCATCATAGAATCATTGAAAGAAAGACCTCGTGACATCATCATAGAGAAGCATGAAAGATAGTTGAAATAAAAGTCTATGACAATCATCTATGGAAGAATATAGCTCTTGGTAACCTCATTAGAAGCATAAGTGGTACTTATGAGAAAATGGAAAAGTCATCTAGTAAAAAGCACATCAATCAAAAGGAAAACATTTGTTGAATGAGGATACTCAAGATCCTCTGTTGGAATCTTCATTGGAAGGTTTACCGATTAAAAGGAAGCAAGTGTTTCATCAAGAATTCCAATTTGTGGGAATTCATGGGATGGTGGAATGATGTCAAAATAAATGAAGAAGATCAAGGAATTGAAGCTATTTCAATCAAGGAAGCTGTTGAAGAAATTCCAGATGACCTAAAGGAAAATGAGGTATGTATTCTTGTATTTGATAATCGAGAGTCATGTCATATGGTTACAGGTAACATGGATAAGTGCTCTATATCGAGAAGAATGATCAAAAGAAAGGATCTTCTCCTTTGAAAGGATGTAGTAAGGAATGGGTCACACATTAAATAGATGAAATCAACATAATATGTCCTGATGTGAAATATGAGGTGGTTGATAAAATTTTCAAGGAACTCTGGTTGGAAGTTCCCGGGAAGAAAAATGTGCGAAGAAAGAAGGGAAGAGATCATGGAATATGCAACTATGAAGAAGGAAATCAACATCCAAGGACTAAAATATTTGACTATGATATCTCCATGAAAGATGTGAAGACCCTGATGAAGTCTGAAAAAGAAAGAGTGTCATGAAACCAGCTCACAAAAAGATAGAAAAGAGAGATCAATGCCTTAGAATTCAGCCTCTTTGAGGGGCAACCTCCTTTACATTACACAAATGAGAAATTCTTGGATGATACAAATGAAAAGACCTCCTTTCTATATATAGCATTCTAAGGGGTCATAACATAATCAGAGCCGACATAACAATAATAATGTAAGGACACAATAATAACAATAGTGGGCTTCTATGGGGCACAATAGTAACAATATGGGCACTACATGGGTACATCAATATAATAATTGGGTTGTACTAATGACAATAAGGGGTTACACTAGTAGTATAGGGGCCTAACATGCCCCTCTCCTTCAAAAAGCGTTGTCCTCAACGCTTGAGTAGTTCTTGATGCTTCTGTATAAAATTCTTGTCCTCCCATGTGGAATATTCAGCGGGTAAGTTCTTCCACTTGATGAGATACTCTGAAATTGATCGATTTTGTAGCTATCAGGTTCTTGTTTCTGTGACTGCTCCAGGTTCCAATATGATTTTTCCTTCCTCTTCAATTTCTGGCAATATTGTTTGAATTGGGATCTATTGCAACTTTTGAATAAGTGGCCATACTTCTTCGTCCTTCTTCCATTCATTCCTTGCTTCGTTTATCCAATCTGGTTGGATAATAGAAATAGAACAAAACAATGCTTCCACATCCTCATCCTTGAAGAGTCTTCCCGTTCGGTAAGGTCACCATTTTTTAAGTGCATGTAGTATTGCTAACATTTCCTTATCATAAATAGCTTGCTTGAGATGTAGCAGTAAAAATACCCAATCACCTACATCAAAACATTTTTCACTACGATGTTGATCTACCTGTTGTTTCGTTTGATTTTGCACCGAAGTGGCGTTATCCTTTAAAAGTTGGAGAACTTGTTGTTGATGCTCGATGTGATCTTTCATTGCTTGAACCTTTTTCTTCTTGATTTGTCCTTCTATCTCTAGAGTTTGAGGAGTGGTAATTTCTTCAAATCCTTTACAAGATATGGTCGGATTCATTTCTTGATGCTCGATGTGATCTTTCACTTCTTGAACATTTTTCTTCTTGATATGTCCTTCTATCTTGATAGTTTGAGGAGTGGTAATTTTGATCAATGAATTAAAAGATATGGTTGGATTCATTTCTTCTTTCTCGATGTGATCTTTCACTTCCTGCACCTTTTTCTTCTTGATATGTCCTTCTATCTTGAGAGTTTGAGGAGTGGTAATTATTGCCAATGATTTACAAGATATGGTCTGATTCATTTCTTCTTGCTCTGGGGTGGGGTCCTGGCGTATATCTTCTTCTTTTGATGTTGCTTGATCCTTTTCTTCCTCCTCTTCATATTCTATGTAAAATAATTTCTTCTCAGCACACTTATGACCTTTAGTGCATTTGCTATCACAACTGTAACAAAGCCCTTTTTCTCTTTTTTCTTACAATTGTTGTGGTGTAACCCTTGTAGGTTGTGGAAGGCTAGGAGAAACAACACTTCCATCTTTATAGTTGTGAGGGTATGCTTCCTAGTTTCCATAATTTTGCTTTCCACTATGTCACAAAGCCCTTTTACTCTTTCCAATTGTTGTGGTGTTGCTCTAAAGAAGGTGTTTCTCTTTGTATCCTCATAATGTGCTATCATTTCCTCCGTGAAAATTGACCACGTAACAAGTTGTTTACGACTCACGAGAACAAAGCCCTTCATACCATAAAAAATGATCTGGTTCTAAATATGAAGATGCAATACATACCTTTTGTAATAGTGGTACACCATGTAGATCAAAATATTGCTCCATCTGAAGTATCCAATTTACCTGATCCTTGCCATCAAACTTCCTCATCTTGCTTTTTCTTGATTTTAGGAGCTCGATCTTGAAACGACTGTAACTCTGTACTTTCGGATCTTTAAGTTCTGAAATTGTGACTTGTAGTAGCCCTCTGTGTCCTCTTTCCAATGCCACCAGTCTGACCCAAATTGGATTCTCCAAGGAAGAGCTATGCGAAATCTCCCATGGTGACTTGATTATAGACTAGTTCAGTAGAGCGAACTTGTACGATGTGCCACGAGTCATAGTTTCAACCATTGGATCTGAAAAATATCTACAAGAAACGACAATCTGTCCTCTTTTTGTAACTTCTTACGAAATTTCAATCCGATGCTCAGAGAGAAAGTTATGACGATTTTCCCCAGGTCACCTGTTTGGAATGTGATTCAGGAGTCTGCAAAAAGACCAACTTCCTCAGATCATATCTCTGCAAATATAGCCAAAAATCTCTGAAATTTGGACCCAGATTCAGCACGATGTCTTCTCAAATGGGTTTTTTTTAGCTTCTGAAACATCGCAGAAAAAAGGTTATAGCAAAAATTCCACGATGACCTATTTGGAGCAGCGAAACCCTAGAATCCAAAGCTCTGATTCCCAATGTTATGAAACTAGCTCACAAAAAGATAGAAAAGAGAGATCAACGCCTTAGAATTCAGCCTCTTCGAAGGGGAAACCTCCTTTACATTACACAAATGAGAAATTCTTGGATGATACAAACGAAAAGACCTCCTTTCTATATATAGCAGTCTAAGGGGTCATAACATAATCAAAGCTGGCATAACACTAATAATGTAAGGGCACAATAATAACAATAGTGGGCTTCTATGGGGCACAATAGTAACAATATAGGCACTACATGGGTACATCAATATAATAAGTGGGTTGTACTAATAATAATAAGGGGTTATACTAGTAGTATAGGGGCCTAACAAAGAGACCCTTGAAAATTTATATCTTTTGGAGATGTGTCAATATGTATGCTAGATGCTGATACAAACAAGGAGATCTCATGATGAAAGACCATCACAAAGGTAATTTTGATGTAATGTTCATTTATTATTTTTGAATAATATCTGGATGGGATTATGTAGGGCTTCCAAGGGAAGAACTACGAATGTCTTCCACCACTGATGACCATAAAGCAGGATGAAAGATCCTTTAGAAAAAAAACATGTCATGAAAAAGGCAGGATGGCATAAAGGAAGACCATATATGGACTAATGGATCACTTTCCAATGAAAGGAATGATGTTAGTGAAAGTGATGGATGATATGTTCCCTATGAAGAAGTCCTGAAAGATGTAGACTCTATGACAAAGAAGAAATTCATGGCATCAAAGGAAGGAGTTCTACAAGCAATTGGTTATCCCATGATCTCCACCTGAAGAGTTGCTGGAAGAAATTCCCTAGTCAAGAGGGATATTAGTCAAGTCCCTAGTTAAGAGAGAGCTTGGGTACATTCCCATAGTTAAGAGGGAGCTTGGATACATTCATTTTTATAGGAATGGGTATGTCCTCCCTAAGTTGAGAGGGAGAGATAGACACATCATTCGTGTCTTCAATTGGGAAGAAAAAATGAAGGATTGGGTAAACATATGGCATCCAATAATCTTTGAGGATGAGTTAGGGTATCTAAGATAAGAGTAATCGTAGAGGAACAATATTATTTGAGGATTGGTAATCCAAGATAAGAATAGTCCTGGTGGAACACACTCTAATAACCGAGTAGGGTATGTTCCAAGAGAGACAATGATGAGGGTGTCTATACATCATTGGTCTCACCAACATTGGTGAGCTCTATTCTTGATCCGGATTTAAACAGGAACGCAACAAATTACATATATAACCATAAATACAAAGATGCAGTAGAAATAACACTTCATTTCATTAATATCAAATACTGAAATATGCTTACAAATAGAATGGAAATAAGACTAGCTCGGTGATGGTAGCTTATCTTTGAGAAGAGATGTGGCGGCTACATGCCTTAGAATTGTGTTACAATGAGGCTCAAAGGCCTATTTATTATTGAGAAACAATGGAAGACCCTAAACATCCAAAAACCTAACCCTAGGAGATGAAGCGCCAAAAATGTGGGCCCCGTTTGGGTAAATTGGTACATCAACTTCTCGGGGTCATAACTTTGACATACGATCTCTGTTTGGCTATCATAATACCTCGCTTCAAAGATCTTGAAGAGAAGGCCGAAAAAAACCGACAAGTCGATTGGGAGCAATTCCGGTCTCTTCTTTTTCCCTAAAAACGTCGTTTAGGGCCTCAAAACAACTCCAGAAGTTTAGGACTTGAAAAACTACCAAAAATAGTAAATTGTGCTACAATTAAGAAAATTGAAAAATTGAAAGAGATAGTGTTGGGGGTCCAAGTGGAATAGGCAGGTGGCCACCAATATCCACCTGGATCACTCCTCCCCCCTTAGGAAGCAATGGTCCCCATTGCGTTGAGTTCCTCCATGAGATGAGGAAACTTATGCTGAACTTAGTCTCTGGTGAGCCACTTGCCCTGGTGAAGGAGTTGGCCTACTTTTACAGCTCGATATAGTTGGATCCTTTGTTGTCAAGTGTTCTTGATCTACGTGTCCATGAATCGATCAATTGTGGATTGTTACATGCTATTTGGATTTAATTCTATAGGGTTGAGCCATTCTGCAATGTTTGATGTGTCTAGCAATGGTGAGAAGTATGGTCGAAGGCGGTCCACATTGAACACTGGGTTCAGGCCAAGGAATGGGGGAATGGGGAATGCTGAGCTCAAATGCATTGTCTCCCACCACCTTGGTAATGGTGTAAGGACCATATTGGAGTGGTCTGAGTTTCCGATAGGCTTCTGCAAGGCGTTCCTTTTGCAAATGCAACCTGAATTTGTCGCTAACCTGAAACATATGTGGCATCTGATGTTGATCATGTCGCTGCTTGTACTTGGAATTTGATTTCTCTATAATGTCGTGGACCTGTTGGCAGATATGTTGGATGTGCTCAATGAAGCTGTTTGTCTTATCAGTTTCGGATTGGACATGAGCCAAATCTGAATGAGTGGCTGCAAATGGCATGGCCAAATCAATGGGACATAGTGGCTGGAATCTAAGGCCCACCTGAAAAGGGTTGTGGCCAGTTGAGCTATGGAGAGCCCGGTTATAACTGTGCTAGACATAGGGGAGGCTCTCATCCCATGTGCGTGGATGCTTTGAGTTGTACATGTGCAGAATGTGTACGATCATCCTGTTGATGACCTTTTTCTGGCCATCATTTTGGGGATGGAAAGCGGTGGACTTAGTGAGCTTGGTGTCTAGCATCGACTAGAGACTCGACCAAAATGAACTGAGGAACCTGCTGTCTTGATCTGAGATGATAGATTCTGAGATCCCAAAGTGTATCCACACTCATTCAAAGAAGAGTTTAGTAGTGGCTTCCCCTGTGATATTATTCTTGCAGGCCACCATAATGGCCATCTTCGAGAATCTGTCGACGACTACAAAAAGAATGTTGGCTTGATGGAGCCTGACCCAGGTTCAGAGTTATTTAGCCAAACAAACCCCTGTACTACTGGCCCTTTCGGAAATAGCGCACGGAGCGTGGACTGAGGTCTCACCTGAAGTAGTATGGGGGGATGTTGGAACCAAGTTTCCACACCCTTGAGATGTTTGAGGTGTCGCATTAGTCCAATTGTGAACCAACTTCGTGTAGGTTACTTTGCGCACTTTCCTGACTTGCGAGCCTTCGCGCCCTATTGTATTTGCCTTCGCGCAGCCCTAACCGGGGGTTGTGGAGCTTTCTTGCTGCTAGAGCAGTCATCTGCGCTATTTCCCCAAGTTACACCGCGAATCTTACTTATCTTCTTATAATAGTTAGTTATCTTCGCGTAAACAGATACTTTATCTTATATTCACTTATTCAACATATTCATATAAGTTCGCAAAACAAATAAATAGTAACCTTACAATTCATGCACAATATACTTCAATGCATAAAACAGGAAATGATACACACAAATAATGTAAAACTTCTCTTTATTAATGCTTCAATCGGTTACAGACTCAACCTGCCCTGCGCACTCAGCTGCAGACTACTGGGCCTCTATGCACTCAGCTGCAGAGCCTTCTCCTACTCTACAACCCAACGAGTCGACTTTCCACTTAGACTCAATTCTTCATCATTAGATATTCTTCTCCTTCTTAGATTTCTTTACACTTAGAGCCTCGCTCTATCTATACAATCCCATGGTCCACGGACCATGGGTAGAGCTCTCAAGCCGACACTACATTTACAAAAGTAAGGGTGGATAACCTTATGACTCAATTACAACTTTGCGCTCTGTGCCCACAAATCGCGGAGTCTTTACATCGGACTTAGTCAAAACTTGGGCTTCAAGCCCCAAAACGTGCCTTGGGGCGATCTCGCACCCAACAAACACAGTCATTTCCATGCTTAGTAGAAGGAAGGCCCGACATGTAATCCATGGAGATGGATTCCCAAGGTTGAATCGTGGTAGGAAACAGAGTATAGAGGCCTTGCTTTTTGATGGTTGGTTTGGCAATGGCGCATGCAATGCAAGATCTGATGTACTTCCCGACATCCCGTCAAAGATTCGGCCACTAGAAATAATTCTGCAGTACTGCCACCGTTTTCTCGATCTCGAAATTCCCAGTGGCCTGACTGTAGTGTGCTTGACAAATCATCTTGGCACACTCTCTTGAAGGAACACAAAGGTGTCCCAAGTGGCATAATAGGGCATCTTGGAGGTGAAAATCTGGAACTTGACCCTCCAAGAGCATTTGGTATGTGTGGCCGAATTCTGGGTAGCTTTTGTAGAGAAGTGGCCAATCAGAAGTCTTGTGCCCACAAGAGTTGAGCAGGGTGGTTAATGCCATGATTGGTGGTCGGCTAAGGCAATCTACAATATTATTGGTGTCGTCCTTCTTATACTTGATATTTAAATGGAACTGTTACAGGTATGTGGACCACTTCTAATGGCGATCATTCTGCAACTTCCCTTGCGTCTGTATGAACTGGAGTGGCCGGTGGTTTGTGTGGATGACTGTTTCCTTCCCCAAAATGTAATGCTTCCATTTTCGGCAGGCCTGCACAATGGAATGCATCCCTTTGTCGTAAGTGGGATACTTCCGGACTGTGTCTGAAAGTGTCTCACTGTGATATGCCATTGGATGCCCCTGTTGAGTAAGGACTGCGCCAATAGCATAGTCAGAGCCATCTATCTCGATCTCAAATGGCTGTTGCAAGTCTGGTATTGTGAGCACTGGTGCAGAGCAGAGGCGGTGTTTCAACTCTGTGAATGCCTTCAATTGAGATTCAGACCAAAATAGTTTTTCTTTCGCTTCTACCTTGGTGACTTGACTTAAGGGCCAAGTGATATGAGAGGATCCCAACACGAACCTGCGGTAGAAATTGGCAAGACCCAGAAAGATGCGTCAAAGTGGTTGGAGCTGGCTAATCCCGGATGACTTGGATCTTGGCTGGATCCAGAAGCACCCCACTTTCATCAATAATGTATCCCAAATATTGGACCTGGGTCATGCCAAAAGTGCATTTCTCCAAATTAGCACATAGCATGTGTTGCCGTAGTGTTTGGAGAACCTATCGGATGTGGTGGAGGTGCTCTTCCCAAATCTGGCTGAAGATCAGGATGTCATCCAAGTATACCACTATAAATGAGTTGGTGAATGGCTGGAAGATGTCATCCATCAGCCACATGAAGGTTGCAGGGGCATTTTTCAACCCGAAAGGCATAACCAACCATTCGAAAAGGCCCTCCTTGGCTTTGAAGGTAGTCTTCCACACATTGGAGGGTTCGATTGGTACCTGGTGATATCCTGACTTCAAGTTGATCTTGCTGAAATATTTTCCCCCTTTCAGTTGGTCCAGAAGGTCATCAATCCGTGGGGTCGGGTACCTATTCTGGACAGTGATATTTTTCACCACTCGATAGTCAATACAAAGTCTCCAAGTCCCATCCTTCTTTTGTACCAACATGATCGGGCTCCCACAGGGTGATGAACTCGACCAGATGTGATCTTTCTGCATCAGCTTCTGAATCTGCCTCTTGATTTCGTCGTTCTCCCAAAGGGAGCACTGATAGATTGGTCCATTGGGTAGCGGTGCACCTGGGGTTAGATCGATGGAGTGCTTGACCTGATAGTGCAGGGGCACCCCTGTGGGGGAGGTGAAGATGTCCTCATACTCCTCCACGACCTTGTCCATTTGTTGTTGTCATGTGGAGGGGCCCTGTCTGGAGGTCGTGGCCACCGTCTTCTTCTTTCCCTGAGGGCGTATCATCAGGAAAACAAATTTCCCGGTTTTGGAAATGAGCTTACTGCATTGTTTCGCAGTAACCAAAGAGGTGGCGGTAGGCGGTGCTACCTCCAGTATCCTGTACAACTTATTTCGCAGCGTAACAATAACAACATGAGGCCTTGAATCATACACAACATGTCGCTTCCATAAGTATGGTTAGCCTAATAATACATCACAAACATCAAGGGGAGCAACGTCACATAATACCTCATCTGTGAAGGTCTTGATGTTGTATGGAAGGCGACACTGCTGGCTCACGCGAAGATCCCGTTCTTGATGAAGCCACATAATGGTGTACGGTTGTGGATGTGCTGTGGTTGGTAAACCAAGTCTCTTCACAGCCTCTACCAAAATGAGGTTCTTTTGGCTCCCACTGTCGACAATGAACTGTAGCAAGGAACACCCACATATGGGAGTGGAAGAGGTGCTCCTCCTCCTCTAGATCTTCAGGTTCCTCCTTCTGGATCTTTGTGGTGGCAACGGTGGTGTTGGGATCCGCATTGATAATTTTCTTCCCTTTGTCATTCCCCTTGTCGGGTTCTAACTCAGAGTCAGAACATGTATCTAATTCCGAAGCCTTTAGCTCGGTCACCAGTGACTGCTTGTCCCGACATTCACTTGTGTTGTGAGTGGAGCTCTTATGGAACTCACACCACTTTCCTATGTCCTTCTTCGGCTTTGTGGTGTTGTTCTTTGCTTGCAACTTTGGTGGGTTTTCTTGGGCCGTCCCACCTTGGCTTTGTCCCTTTTTTTGCGGTTTGGGGGTACCTTTCCCTTGCTTTGGATTTGCAGATCCAAAGTCTCGCTTCTTTTGTTTAAAATTTTTCTCTATCTTGATGGCATATTGGTATGTCCTGGCGAGCGAGGAGATGTTCAGGAACTCCATCTCATCCTGGATGTACCTGTGTAGGCAACCATAGTACTTGAGAACCAAATGGTTCTCAGAATCCTTGATACCCAACTTCGTGCAAAGGGTATGAAAAACATTGGTAAACTCCGGTACATCTTGGTCCCTTCCCTGTCACAGCGTTGTCCACTTTATGTATTTATCCTCATAGCTCCCGACAGGGTAGTATTGCTCCTTGATGGTATTCCGGAACGAGTTCCAAGTGCGTGCGACTGAAAAAAATGAGTTCGCACTTTCATCCTTCTGCTCACAGTAGGTTTCCCACCAGTGCTTGACGTGGGGGGCTTCTTTGAGAAGTGAAAAAGTGATCTTTTCCTGGCTGGAGAAATCATGAACAGAAAAATATCCTTCTAGTAGATTTAACCATTTATCTACAACATCTGCATCTATCTGATCCTCAAATATGGGAATGTCTAAGTTAACTTGTACCTTAAAGGGTGTGGCGCTTCCAGAGTAGTTTCCGAAAGTAGATGTGTCACCCTTGGGTAGCCGTTGAAGGATCTGGATAAAATTGTACATCATCACGTTCCTTTGTCGCTCGAGGGCTTCTTCGAGCAATATTTTGATAGGATCTCCTGCTCCCTCGTCTTTCTTTTCATCCGCCATGGGAGGCCGTCGGGATTTGCAAGGCTGGTCTTGCAAAGGTTTGACCAGTTCAAGCCCTAACTCCTTATATCCTAACCTCGTTGGGGACATGCAAAGAAAAATAGAGAAAGCGTAGACCGCTCTGATACCACTGATCTGGATTTAAATAGGAATGCAATAAATTACATATATAACCATAAATACAAGGATACAGTAGAAATAACACTTCATTTCATTAATATCAAATACTAAATATGCTTACAAACAGAATGTAAATAAGACTAGCTCGGGCGATGGTAGCTTATCTATGAGAAGAGATGTGGCGGCTACATGGCTCAGAACTATGTTACAATGAGGCTCAAAGACCTATTTATTATTGAGAAACAATGGAAAACCCTAAACATCCAAAAACCTAACCCTAGGAGATGAAGTGCCAAAACTGTGGGCCTCGTTGGGTTAAATTGGTACATCAACATCCTGGGGTTGTAACTTTGACATACGATCTCCGTTTGGCTCTATAATACCTCGTTTCAAAGATCTCAAAGAGAAGGTTGAAAACAAATTAGTGAACTAGTTTGGGGCATTTCTAGTGTCTCTGTTTTCCCTAAAAACGCCGTTTAGGGCCTCAAAACGACTTCAGAAGTTCAGGACCCGAAAAACTACCAAAAATAGTAAACTGTGCTACAATTAAGGAAACCTAAAAACTGAAAGAGATAGTGTTGGGGGTGCAAGTGGAATAGGAAAGTGACCACCAATATCCACTTGGATCAATTCTTGTGGAGAGATAGAGTTGTTAGTCAGTGCCTTTCTATGTGACAATGCTGGATGATATGATGCTATACAGATGGGTTACCAATCTGACTCTTCTTATGAGAATTCTTTAGATTGAGAACATCCAAGTACCTTATGAATACTTTCCCATTTAAGAGGGAGTGTTGAAAAATGTAACTAGGTTCGGTCTTCATAATCACATGTGCAATTATGATTTTATGTAATTGATGTAAAGAAGAAAATAAAATTATTTTTTGTAATTCTTGAATCATGGGTTTCATTATCAAGGAATTTTATTTTATAGTTAAGGCTCCCATTGTGAGCCTTTAGGGTTGGTCATCATGTCATAAAATCTATTGAGTCAATGTCAAAGTTTGAAGACCCATTTGGGTATATTATACATTGTAGAATGCAAAGTTAAATGTGTCATAATCCCTCCAAGACCTTGTCACAAGCTCTCCCTCATGTTGACCTTCAAAAGGAGAAAATGATGCTTCTAGGATGGAAAGTCGCCTTCCCCATGGCACAAATTGAACTATTTTGATGGAAAATCCACTATATATAGAAAGGACTTGGTCTCCATTAAGACACAATTCAATCAAGAACAAGAAGGATATAAAAGGAGAGCGAAGATCACGAGAATATGAGCTATCTCATCCAACGAAGCATGAAGTAAATAAAGACAAGTTGTTTTTGGGCATGTTTAAGTCTAACTATCTCCACACGTGTGAAGGAAAATAGTGCCACCTAATGTAGAAAAAAGCTCGAAGGTATCACTGCTGTCCAAGAGGCCGAATCAAGGAGGAAACTAAGCACTTTACAAACCAAATTTTAGTAGGAAGTCATACCATCCAAGCTAAGGGAAAACAAGGTACACAAGTTTGTCAAACATCCATTACATGTGTTGCAACTATGGTTTCTAAAGAGGCTAAGGGTTGTAGGTCTAATCTAAGAAGCAAAAATCTGAAGGATAACTGAGAAGGAGGAAGAAGCAAGTAGTTTGACCATCATTGACTCAAGGAAGAAAGAGTTAAACTAAGAAGGCTTGTGGCTTGGTCTGGAGAGGTTGCTGTGTCAAGGGTCTTGGTCCTGGTATTTGTCAATTGAAGTCTCTATAAGAATAATAATTCGTTTTGGGCTTTCCTCTCAAGTTGGAGAGGTTTTGGCCCTGGTTGATCACCTATATTCTGTGTCTCGTCTCTTTATTGTTCATGCTTTGGTAGCTATTTGATGAAGAAGAACACTATAATAATATAAGAAAAGAAAAGATCCTAATCTAAATAATTAAAAAGCATTCACACGCAGTTATCATAAAAGAGAAATATCCTAATCCTAATCACTATATTTCTCAACAATTGATGAGCTAATGATTTTTTGTGAGGGTTACAAAAGTCTCTTGAGCTAGTTGTGATGTGACTTGAGATGTGATGTCACTGTTATTTGCATTTCCATCATCTTCTGAAACTGTTATCGGTTGATTGTATAATTTATTGTTTTTCACTATCTATTCTTTGCAAGTTTCAGTGAATTGACTTCCATAGGGCTGCAAAAGTCTCTTGAGCTAGTCGTGATATGACTTGAAAATGGGGCAAAGTTGATTTATTTTAAGTTTTTTCTTGTATGCATTGAAATTTGACATTGTTATGGTAGATGCATGCATTAATGATATGGGAGGGTCTTGAGACTCAAATACGGCACACATATATAATTCGACAATCAAGCGACACAATTATAACATATATTGATGTCAAGGAGATGAAATTATTTATTACTATTTACTAGTTGTGGGCTTATAATGTGCTTCATAGTCCACATGTTGATAAAAATCCTTACCCTTTAATTTGAGAAAAAATCTTACCCTTCATCGTCATCTTTGTCATCATCATCATCATCGATATCGTCATCATCACCATCATCTTTGTCATATTCATCAACATCATCATCGTCATCATCACCATCATCTTTTTCATATTCATTAACATCATCATCATCATCATCAAGATTGTCATCATCGTCATCATCATCATCAAGATTGTCATCATCGTCATCATCATCATCTTTTTCATCCACATCGTCTTTAACATCATCATCATTGTCATCATTGTCATATTTTTCATCCACATCATCTTTAACATCATCATCATTATCATTGTCATTGTCGTCATAATCATCATCATCGTCATCATCATCAACATCATCAACATCATCGTCGTAGTCATCATCATCATCATCATCATCATTGTAACCATTGTCAACATCATTTATATGAAAAGGAATGGTGCCTCAATGAATCACACATAATTTATTATATGTCTCTTATGCTCCTACTTTGGATCTTTAAGGATATGAGTCCCCATGAATGTAAAAATGATGGCTATCTAGGAACCAATTATCGTTGATGTCAAGTTTATTTTTACTTGTTGCGGGTCTACCCTTAAGCACCAATACACCACTTAACATTTATCAATTAGTTGAAATTATGTTTTAATTAATTGACCCCACATAGACTGACCTGTAAAAGGGGCTAACGTTGAATTTTTATTTATTTTTTATTTTTTAATTTTAATTTTAATTTTTTAGTTTTAATTAATTAATTTTAATTTATTTTTTAATTAATTAATTTCTATTTTTATTTATTTATTATTTTATTATTATTATTATTATTTATTTATTTATTTTAATTTTATTATTTATTTATTTGTTTGTACTTGCATGCAATGGAATTTGACATGGTTATAGTAGATACATGCATTGACGGTATAGGAGATTTTGAAGACTCATATCTGGCTCACACAAATAATTCAACTAATATGCAAATAATAGGAGAGTTAGTTTTAGGTATGTTCTATGCTAGAGGAATTTATTTAAATTTTCACAGTTAGCTCAATATCTTTTCTAGATTAGCAATCACATCAGCATTAAAGTAAACTGCAGATAGAACATAAATATAAATTGCAGAAGACAATCCAAGACAAGAGGACACAATATGTGGGGCTAGCCAGGGACAAAACCCAATGTTGGGAAACCCTTGATCAATTCTTCTTATATGTTCTTCAATAGTTCAACAGAGAGAGAGAGATAGTAAATTTACAACAGAAGTCAACACTTTGACTTATCTAGATAAGAGCATAAATCATCTCTAACAAGATGATACATGATATCAGTTGAAGACATGCTCCTTCAACTGATTCTCCAAGGGGACTTCTTCACCTATCATTGTGCTGCATCTCCTCATCATGATGCACCATGCTGCACATGCTTGTTGTCCCATTGTGCCACTACTGCACAATGTCACGGCTGTCCCATTGTGCTTTGCCATACCATAACAACGCCATGAATTTGCTGCACTAAATACTAGTTGTCCCATGTTGTACCATTGTACCATTGTTGTCCCATTGTGCACTATATGCCATTGACCATTGTTGTCCCATTGCTATACCATATGCTGCACCATACTGCACCAAGTTGCCTTTGCTGTCCCATTGTTGTATTATTGTAGCATCATGTAGAATTGTTGTCCCACTGCTGCACCATACATCTTGCTTTCCGTACTGCTGCACCGTTGCTACACCATATAACACCAAGTTTCCTTTGCTGTCCCATTGCTCCACCATACATATTGCTGTCCATACTACTGCACCATTGCTACACCATACAACACCATTGCTGCACCATACAACAGCAAATTGCCTTTGCTGTCCCACTACTACACCATACATCTTGCTGTCTATACTACTGCACCATTGTTGCACCATACATGTTGTTGTCATATACTATGTTGTCTATAATGTTACAACATTCATCATAAGACTATGGATCTATCATTCATGACTGTGATTCAATTCAAACAACAGATAGAGCATCCTTATCTAGAACAACGTTAAGGATACCTGAAGGTGTGGCTTCTTTATCTCAGCATTTACGTGTGAGAGAATTCCTTCCATGACAACAATGGTATTCCTTTCATGATTGCGTATAGGATAAGGGCTTTTCCTTTCATGACAGCAAGTGCATTCCATGTGTAGAGCACTTCTTCTAGGACAACGTTTAGGTGCCATCTCCATTAGGCAACGTAGCAACTAGGTTTAGGCATCTCTTCTTCTTAGACCTGTGGCTAGGGTTTCTGCCTTCATTTCCATGGCTTCATATTACTGCTTCTTCATAGGACAGTGTTAGGGCTTCTCCATAGGGCAGCGTTAGGGCTTCCTTCACCATGCTAGATCTCCCTTTCCTCCTGCGTCTAAGGCTTCTTCATTAGGGTAGCTTAGAGCCTAGGGCACTCCCTCTAGATTAGGGCAACGTTATCCCTTAGGATCTCTCCTCCTACTAAAACCCAAAGACAAGTAGAGAGGAAGAGATCCCAAGTGTGTGTTGAAATGACTTGAAGGCCACCTCTATTTATACTAAAACGTTGAGCACAAGTGGGGTTTATTTGGTTGCTGGCCGACCTTGACGAATTGTCCCATAACACTAATAAATTCATATCTCCATGAATACTTATAAGAATCAGATGATCTTTAGATCAATCCTACACCTCTCGATGAGAGGGATCTGTGAAAAATATTAGCTTCCATTAATAAGATGACCCACATGGAGTTTGGCCCTAGTTTCAAATTTTAACACTCCCTCTCAACTAGGGAGAACTCCATTCCTTGATCCATATGTCCGACTGTACTATCTCTGCCATCAGTTCCCTTCACTGCTTTGCTCTGATCTATTGAGCTCTGCTTTGCTCTACTCTACTTTGTTGAGCTTTTCTCAGCTCAGCTCCGCTGAACCATGAAGAAGAAGAATTGATTGAGAATTTCTCATACCATTCTCTACTGACTGGAAGTCAGCTTCATCTGAAGAGAGTGTGTCATATCAATCTTACTGACCTAAAGTCAGTTTTATTGATCCCAGATCAATAACATAAGAGAGTATCGCAAACCACTCATACTGATCCCAGATCAGTTGGAGGTCATCCTAGCATAGGGAGTACAGTAGATACAACAATGCGTCCATTGATAGTACTACTATGGTCCCTAACCCCATTTCCTTGCTCATTGATCAGATGAGAGGTACTTCCCATGAGTCCCAGACTGCATGGGTAGGATGCCTCGATAGGAGAACTAATCATTCTGTCCCACAAGAGAACTAATCATCTTGTCCCAAAGTTGCCTTGGGGTATCACAGGGGAAGGTTGAGCCATTCACCCTGTACACAGTGCACCATTAGGGAGGGTGAGTCACCCTATGGTCGTGTGTTTCTCTAGTAAGTACCCCAAGCCCCACAGAGCTCCCAGAGCTCAATGCATGCAACATGCAAGACCCTTATAAGAAGGTCTCTCAACAACTCCAAGTCGTTTAGGAAAGTCACAGATTTGACCTTTCCTCGGCACTTTAACAAAACGTCTACGACCTGTACATCAGTCTTAATGCGATGGATCCTCCTTGCTCATTGAATTACCATATCCCAGATAAGGTAGTATATGATGTCTATCTGCTGGAGAAATCATCGAATACGGGATTCCTTAACAATCGAATTCCCCCCTTGGTTTTCATAGAGGATCATAGTGGTTTCATCATGTGTACAAACAACTCACTGAAGAGCTTCTGCAACCAGGCAACTTCACACGAGATCATACTCGTAGCTATGTATTCGGTCTCAACGGTATAGAAACTGACTTCTGCTTCCTGCTCATCCATGATATCGAAGTAGAATCCAAAGAGAACCAACACTAAGAAGTGCTCTAATGATCCTCCACACTGCCTGCCCAGTCAACATTCGAATAATCATGCAGCTTCATATTTTTGATAGTGTATCTCAATCCATGAGAGATTGTGCCCTGAAGATATCTCAAAAGATTCTTGGCACCAATCCAGTGAGGCTCAACCAAATATGAGCTCACCATGCTAACTGCAAAACATATATCCAGATAGAAGTTGACCAATAACATCAATGCAAATGAGTTTATGAACCTCAGAGGCATTTCCCAAATCTGGTCCGACATCATCACCATATAACTTCTGAAATTTAAGATCCTTGAGGTAGTCACGGGCTTGCAGTTTACCATTCCACATCCGGAATCCAACTCCCTCTTACTTATGCAAATTTGAGGGTCTGCACCTGTCAGAAATTGGTTGTCCTTAGAAGGTGCTAGTATGAGAGGTATATCATCCACAACCTTTGAGCAATGGTTTGGATCAGTTTCACTCCTAGTGAATCTCAATTCATCAAACATCTTATCAATCCTCTCATACTAAGCGATGGGTGTTTTGCTTCAAGCCATAGAGGACTTTCTTCCACCTGCATACATGAGATTCCCAATGAATCTAAAACCCCTTGGGTTGTTCCAAGCCTGTGGACCTGCTACATGAGGGGAATGGTCCCCTTGTAAGATTTTCCTTCGGTACATCTCAGACATGTACCTTCATGCTCCTTTTGAATTTAGGAATCCCAATCACCATATGACTCGCATCGAATAGGGCTCCATAATAGATCTCTGGTGCTATAGATGAGATGTGTCAATTGACATGGTCCCCAATGGACCATCCTACAACTTGATACAAATTGCCAACCCTGAACTTGTGAGAAAAAAACATCTTAGAAAATTTCATTTTCATACACATACCTTTCCATCGATGAATGCTGTTGGGCCTCAAAATAGTCCCTATTTTCACTCCATTATTCACCAATATTTTCAAATTTTACCTTCATGTCACCTCCATTCCACCTCCATATCATTACATTTACCTCATTATTGGGTTCTAACAATGCTTTTCCAAAGTTTATTAATTCTTAACATTTTTAAGTGAATTTATGGCTAAAACTTAGAAAATAGTATGCTTAAACTTATACCTAACAATTAGCATGAGTTTGTTGACATGTGTAGGCACAAAGGAAGCTTCCAGGGCATCTTTATGTGGCCTCGAATGATCAAATTCGAATTTGATAAGATAAGCTTCATGGAGAAGATCATGGACCTCATGGAGGAGATCATGGAGGATAGGGTTATGTGTCATCATTGGTTGAGAAATATGTGGGTCAAAGGAGAGAATAGTGGGTCTACATTTATGAGGTTGTTATCATAGTTTTTGTATAAATAGGAGCACCTCCTCAATTTCAAAGAGGAGGACTCTTAGAGCATTGTATCCAATTGATGATGGAATAGAATAAGGCTTCATTTTTCATATATTTCCATTATGTAGTTTTAGATTTAATTTTCCTTAATGTAGTATATGGAATAATTTGTCTTGTTCTTAAGAGAATTGAGCTCACTCTAAAAGGATGAGAGAAACATGTTATTTCATATTAGATCTTATTTCATTTATTTGTCTAGATGTTTGAGGATTTGTTTGTGATTGATGAATGAGTTTTAAATTAGAATGTAATCAGCATATGAGAGGACAACTAAGAGTCTAAGTTAGGCTCTCTCTCTCCATTTGATTTGCATGATAATTAAAATTCATTCTTTTGCTTTTATGTTTCAAGTATCATATGAGGAGATACCAAGAGTCTAAGTTAGGCTCTCTCTCCAATGACTTATATGGTAATTGAAATTCATTCTTTTGTGTTTATGTTTCAAAGTTATTTCATTTCTTATGCTTATGAATGAATCTTAGTTTAGTTTGGATTAATACATGAGAGGACAATCAAGAGACTAAGTTAGTCTCTCTCTCTACTTGAATCTAAACAATAACTAAGTTCATTCTCTTGTTTTCATTTCAAGGTTTTAGTTTTATGTGATTAATGATTTCTCTATGATATTGTAGGGAAGGACAACGAGGACCTCCTTAGTTAGGAGCCTCTTCCATTGCATATTGTATTGAATCTTAAATAATTTAGTTAGGCATAGAGTTAGTTGCCTACTCCTGCATATATTGTGCTGGCACCATCACAAGCTTACGAGTTTCCCTGGTCGATAATTTATGCAGCAATTTAAGTCCAATAAATTGCCCAACATTTTGGCGCCGTTGCTGGGGAATGGTGCTAAGGGATTAGGCATTAGAATTTAATTCGGTATTTATTTTTCTTTAGACACAATAATTTGTGAAACCTGGTGACAACAGGCTCTTCATAAAGAAGTTTAAGTTTGAGTTTTCTGATGTTTTGATGTTTAGCTAGTTTTAAATTTCGTTGTTTCAAAAACACCTTCCCTGCCTAAATAAACACAAATCAATCGATAAGTATGCTCTCTTCCTGCGCTTCGTGCGATCAGGAAGATCAAAAAATCCATTGATTTGGTTCAAATAAAAAAACTCTTGCTGGAGATCTAATTTGCAAAACGATAATAACGAATTTTGTGAATAATAAAAAAAAAAACATCTTTAAAGTTTTAGATGAAATTTAGTTTTTTTTTTTTAATTTTAGATTTTTAACCAATAAAAAAATTAGTTTTTAATTTTAGATTAAAAAAAAAAAAACTATTTTTTTAAATGTTTAAAAAGCTAACCCTTTTCTTTTTGTTTTTTTAGATATTAAAAAAAAATTGTAAAAAAAAAAAAAAAAATAAAAAACTAACCATTTTGTTTTTGTTATTTTTAGATATAAAAAAAATTTAACCATTTTCTTTTGTTTAAAAAAAAAAAAAAAACCATGTTTTTTTCTTTTTCCCTTGTTTTTTTTAGATATTTTAAAAAATGCAAAACATTAATTAAAAAAAAAATAAAAAAATTAACCATTTTTGTTTGTGTGTTGTTTTTTAAGATATTTAAAAAAATTTACTAATTTTTTTTTGTTTTTTTTAGATATTTGAAAAAAAAAAAAAAAATCTTAAAAATTCATTTTAACAACTAACCATTTTTTTTGATAGGATTACCATTTTTGTTTTTCAAAAAAATAGGATTAATTCCATGTTTTTGTTTTTTTTTGACTTTTAAAAAAAAATAAAAAATTATTAACCATTTTTTTTGGTTGTCATTACCAGTGGAATGGCCCTAGGTGGGAAACCCTTCCATTGGCAAAGCATTTGGCAATGGCAAACCTCTGAAGTCTTCCATAGCTGGGGGCTTTTGAAACATCTGGGATCGGAAATCTTCCAATGGCATTGTTGTTGTCGAGGGCTAAGATTGGGTGACTGTGAGTCTTCTGCGTCGAAGTGAGTGAAAATGTATGTGATCAAAAGAGATGGCAGGCAGGAGGCTGTGCACTTTGACAAGATCACTGTGCGGTTGAAGAAGCTAAGCTACGGGCTTAATATGGAGCATTGTGATCCTGTGTTGGTTGCACAAAAGGTTTGCGCCGACGTTTACAAGGGTGTCACTACCAGTCACCTGGATGAGTTGGCTGCTGAAACTGCTGCTGCTATGACTGCAAACCATCCTGATTATGCACAGTTGGCTACCAAAATCACAGTTTCCGATCTTCACAAAAATACAAAGAAGTCATTCTCCGAAACAATAAGGCAAATGTATGCTCATGTCAATAAACGATCTGGTTTGAAGGCTCCCTTGATCATCATGAAGAATGCAGTGAAATCATCTATGATAGGGATTTTGACTATGACTACTTTGGTTTTAAGACATTGGAGAGATCATATCTTTTAAAAGACAATGGAGTTGTCATCGAGAGGCCTCAACATATGATAATGAGAGTTGTTGTAGGGATCCATAAGAATGATATTGATTCAGCTATCAAAACTTACCATTTAATGTCACAACGTTGGTTCACCCATGCTTCTCCTACACTTTTCAATGCTGGGACACCAAGGCCACAGTTGAGTAGCTGCTTCCTTGTTTGTATGAAAGATGATAGCATCGTGGAAAATCAACTTTTCGGTTTTGTCATACCATCGCCACAGCCTTAACTGGATGGCATGGTAATAACTTATAACCCAACTGCTGTGGTATTCATGATGGGAGATTGTGGCGGAAATGATGACTGCAATGGCCGTAAAATTGGCATCGGAGATTGTGCACTTTTTCAGGCTGGTAATGCACCGCCTTTCATTGGGATTATTCGTTGCTTGACTTCAGATAAAGAGGGTCACGTGAAGATAAGTGTAAACTGGCTTTATCTCCCAGAGAAATTGGAGAAATAAGTAGGGAAACGAAGAAGATGGAAGCGGTTCACAAAAATCCGGTGAAGATCAAAGGTAAGGTTGGAAGCTTGATTCTCTTTAATAAATGCAACAGAGGTTCATGAGGAATCCTCGGGAATTTTCCGGGATATGGAAGCACGTAACTTCTGTTTGTCATTTATTAGAAATCTTTATTATTCGATATATGCTCACATACCAACTGTATAGTATCCTTGGTGATAAGTTCGATAAGGTTCACATCCTTGGCTCGCAATCAAATTTCTCCAAGAATACCATTCATGATTTCTGTGACCTCTTCTGGAGCATCTTTATCAGGTGTTATTTTCTCATACCATAGATTGGTTATCCATTCAGACACGAGATGCCTTGTTAGTTTGTCAATTGCTGCCTCAACAATTGGAGAATCAACTTTTCTTCTCCAATCAGTTGGTTCAGACTGAGGTTGGAATGATGCATTACCATGGGTCATTTGGTTTTGTAAAATGTTCTTCGTTGAAAATGGCGTACCCTGTTCTGCAATCTTCCTACGAGCACTAACATCATATGAAAGGTAGCAAATAAGAACTATCACAAACACCGCAGCAGGCATGTTAATCCATACGGAAGAGCTTGTCAAGGACATTAGATATACGAGACCAGACGTTTTGAAGGCCGGTCCACTTCAAGGAAATCTCTGACAGAGGATCCCCGCCGCAGAACAAAACATTCCTGGAGATTCTTATCGTTGTCACTATCGCGCATGGACGAATTAGAGGAGGCAGAGGCATTCAAAGAATCCATCTCTAACATCCACGAATAATACAGGCGCACCTTCAACGGTGAGGCGATCTTCGACTTCAGTCCAGCTAAAACCTCTGCAGCTGCCGACTCAAACAGAGGTTCGGATCGGATAAGGACCACGCTATGAGGAGATCACAACTCTAAAGCCGTTGGGGAGAAGGGCCAGATAGAGTAGTCAGGAATTGCCCCAGGCAACCGTCTTTGAAGAGAAGCGCGGCTGGTATTAGTGTTTTTTTTATGGTGTGTTGTTTTTTTTAATTAGTTTTGTTTTTTTTTTTTTTTTTTTTAAATTTAATAAATTGAAAATAATTTGTTATTTAAATAAAAATATATTTTGTGTGTCGTTTTTTTATTTATTTTATTTAAATAAAAATAAAAAAATATTTTGTGTTGAGTTATTTAATATTTTGGATAATAATCAAAACAACACGAAATAATTTTTATTTTTATTTAAAAAAAAACAAAAAAACAAAAAAGATTTTCTTATTTTTAGTGTATTTTTAATTAAAAAAAAAAAAAAAACTTTATTTTAGTAATAATTTTTTTATTAGGTTTTAATAAATAAAATTTTGTTGATTTAAAAAATTTCAACTTAAATAATAAATTAAAATTTATGTTTTTAATTTATTGTTTAAAGAAAAGATCTAAAAAATAAAAAAAAAATAAAAAAAATTCACAAAATTCACACAGCTTTGAAAATAAAAAAATGGAATACTTGGAAACAAATTTTAAAAATCGATTGGAGGATTCTTTCGATAGCTTCAAAATTGGCTCTTTGTGTCAGTTAACTCATGAAATGCTTTTATGTGACATATTAATATGCAGAATGGTGCCCATACTTCTAATGTCAATCTTTTTGCTGAGCACATTTCATAACACAAACAGGGAGTATTATTTTACATGGTTGTTTTTAAGAATAGATTGAAATTGATATCATGAATTGAGTTACTTTCAACGCTTTGATTTTCTTCATCTGTTTTATTTGGTACGAAATTTTTGTGTAAGAATCATGAAGGATATGCGCAATTCTTCTTGAGCATACTTATGTTTTCTTTGTACCAAGTTTTTTTACAGGTTACAGGATAATCAAGTGATCATAAGGAGATTACATTATGTGCACAATTGGTCTTCCAAAGACTAATTCATGAAAAAAATTCTCAAGACAAATCCATCTCCACAACCACTACCTTCCACCTCCCTTTCTGAAACGATTTTGAATCCCACCAATTGTACATCCATAAAGCATGACATTTCCATATCCATTTTTCACAGCAAGAGTTCTTATTCATCCACCATGCATTTTCCTTACATCCATCCATTTTCTTTGTCATTATCATTCCCCTTCATTTCCGCCAATAAAACCCTGCTTGAGTCAAAGTCCTAGAGTCTAAGTATCATTGAAAGAACACCTAGAGGCTTGCATGCCTTAATGGAAAGTACTCTTGCCAATGAACAATGGGAGTACACTAATATCCCTTGTTCGTTGGATCTTGTAGGTGACTCGACTACGACAAATTTATTCGTACCTACAAAGATGTGTTAGGCATCCTGACTCCCATTGGAATTAATGGTGGGAGCTCTTGTGTTGGCTAGGGCATTCATTAACGGCCACTAAGTCCACAACTTCTTGCTATGTTCGACATCAACACATTTAATCACATAGTAAGATTTGTGCCATCGAGCGTTGAAGACTTGAAGACCCATATTTTGTAGCAGATGAAGCCAATTTCCATTCATTGTATACATCGTATTTCACTTGAGGACAAGTCAATAAATAAGGCTGGGAGGGAAATATAACTTCTATATTTTGTATATCTTCCAAGCCTTATATATCTTCAACCATATTCAGCAGACTCATCAGATTCATCATCCAGCAGCAGATACAACTTTCAGCCATGTTCAGCAGACTCCTCAGATTTTTCATCTAGTAGCAGAGGATCCAGCAGCTGATACGACAATACAGATCCATCTTTTATCCACCATTTTCACAACAGGTTGCAGTCACACATGCACAACTCTCATCCATTTTTGGAAGGGTAAGTTAAGGTATGATATTTTCTAACTTTTAACCATTAAATTCCTTGAAGAGTTAGAATAATAATTTTTGGAAAAACTTCACTTCCTTTCCAAACTCTCTGTTTTTACATACATACTTTGTCACATTCATACAACATCCACATTCTAAACCCCACTTACCTCCAAAATATATTTACTATTACATGAGCATACAAATGGCTTTTTCAAAAATATTTAAAAGTAATTGCATGCCAACACAAGCATGGTTGTTACACAAGAACCAACCATGATGCATTCCAACAAAGATACTCTGCAATAAAAAGCACATTATCATTATGCAAAGATCGTACACTGAATGCAACAAACAAAATATGGTTGAAACACAAGAACCAACCAAGTTGTAATTCATCAAAATAATGCTTTGCAAAAGTTATGTAAATGATATCATGCAGAGTTTAAGCCAAAGCTCAAAAAGTAATGTAATAGATTGCATGAGGACATGCAATACCATAGATTGCATGAGGACATGCAATATCTTGAGTTTGGGGGAGATGTTGGGCCTCAAAATAGTCCCTATTTTCACTCCATTATTCACCAATATTTTCACATTTTACCTTCATGTCACCTCCATTCCACCTCCATATCATTACATTTACCTCATTATTGGGTTCTAACAATGCTTTTCCAAAGTTTATTAATTCTTAACATTTTTAAGTGAATTTATGGCTAAAACTTAGAAAATAGTATGCTTAAACTTATACCTAACAATTAGCATGAGTTTGTTGACATGTGTAGGCACAAAGGAAGCTTCCAGGGCATCTTTATGTGGCATCGAATGATCAAATTCGAATTTGATAAGATAAGCTTCATGGAGAAGATCATGGACCTCATGGAGGATAGGGTTATGTGTCATCATTGGTTGAGAAATATGTGGGTCAAAGGAGAGAATAGCGGGTCTACATTTATGAGGTTGTTATCATAGTTTTTGTATAAATAGGAGCACCTCCTCCATTCCAAAGAGGAGGACTCTTAGATCATTGTATCCAATTGATGATGGAATAGAATAAGGCTTCATTTTTCATATATTTCCATTATGTAGTTTTAGATTTAATTTTCCTTAATGTAGTATATGGAATAATTTGTCTTGTTCTTAAGAGAATTGAGCTCACTCTAAAAGGATGAGAGAAACATGTTATTTCATATTAGATCTTATTTCATTTATTTGTCTAGATGTTTGAGGATTTGTTTGTGATTGATGAATGAGTTTTAAATTAGAATGTAATCAACATATGAGAGGACAACTAAGAGTCTAAGTTAGGCTCTCTCTCTCCATTTGATTTGCATGATAATTAAAATTCATTCTTTTGCTTTTATGTTTCAAGTATCATATGAGGAGATACCAAGAGTCTAAGTTAGGCTCTCTCTCCAATGACTTATATGGTAATTTAAATTCATTCTTTTGTGTTTATGTTTCAAAGTTATTTCATTTCTTATGCTTATGAATGAATCTTAGTTTAGTTTGGATTAGTACATGAGAGGACAATCAAGAGACTAAGTTAGTCTCTCTCTCTACTTGAATCTAAACAATAACTAAGTTCATTCTCTTGTTTTCATTTCAAGGTTTTAGTTTTATGTAATTAATGATTTCTCTATGATATTGTAGGGAAGGACAACGAGGACCTCCTTAGTTAGGAGCCTCTTCCCTTGCATATTGTATTGAATCTTAAATAATTTAGTTAGGCATAGAGTTAGTTTCCTACTCCTGCATATATTGTGCTGGCACCATCACAAGCTTACGAGTTTCCCTGGTCGATAATTTATGCAGCAATTTTAGTCCAATAAATTGCCCAACAAATGCCACCCTAAAACCTTTGACTTCCATTGCTGAAATGGACACCAGGTTCTTCTTGCGATCAGGTACATAAAAGAGATTCTATAAATGAATCAAGTTACCCTCATTCAATTGAGGGGTAACACCCTTTCCGGGATATGTGGCATTGGCTACAAGTATAATCCCACCAATGTTTCCATCTCTACCAAATTAGAGAGAGAGCACCCTTCTATTCAATGGAGTGCCTTGAAGGACTACAATAAATAAGCCAAATTCCCAAAGAATCTAGAGGAGAGGGCCAATACAAGATATCACTTCTTTATCTTATCAGAAACAACATTTGATTATTCATACCTGGGGTTCCTTGCTTTCTTGAAGAGTCAATCATTTCCTTGATGACCTACACTGTCATTCCTCTGATCATTGAAGATGTCCCTAGAATGATTGTTATGATCATCAAGTGATGTGTCCTTGCTATTCGGACACTCCTTCGCATAGTGGCTGAACTTATTTCAACCAAGGCATTTTCCTTTCCTTCCTCCCTTAGATTCAGAATTCCCATAGAAGTGATCTTTAGGTAGGCCATTAGAAACTTCTGCTACGCCATTATGATAATATTCTTTGCTTCGACTTCACCCTTGGTGAATTAGAAGAGGGATGCCAAATCCATTGATCCTTTTGTCCTTTCCCAACTGTTCTTCGGTGATTGCTCTTTCGCTCTTGCTTGGACTTTGTCTTCATCTCACCTCTGATACCATGTTAGTTTTAGGTATGTTCTATGCTAGAGCAATTTATTTCAATTTTCACAGTTAGCTCAATATCTTTTCCAGATTAGCAATCACATCATCATTAAAGTGAACTGCAGATAGAACATAATATAAATTGCAGAAGACAAGCCAAGACAAGAGGACAAAAGATGTGGTGGTAGCCAGGGACAAACCCCAATGTGGGGAAACCCTTGATCAATTCTTCTTATATGTTCTTCAATAGTTCAACAGAGAGAGAGAGAGATAGTACATTTACAACATAAGTCAACACTTTGACTTATCTAGATAAGAGCATAGATCATCTCTAACAAGATGATACATGAGATCAGTTGAAGACATGCTGCTTCAACTGATTCTCCAAGGTGACTCCTTCACCTATCATTGTGCTGCATCTCGTCATCATGCTGCACCATGCTGTACATGCTTGCTGTCTCGTTGTACCACTGTTGCACAATGTCATGGCTGTCCCGTTGTGCGACTCCTACATAATGTCATGGTTGTCCCATTGTGCTTTGCCATACCATAACAACGCCATGAATTTGCTGCACTAAATACTAGTTTTCCCATGTTGTACCATTGTACCATTGTTGTCCCATTGTGCACTATATGCCATTGACCATTGCTATCCCATTGCTGTACCATATGCTGCACCATACATCTTACTGTCCATTCTGTTGCACCATTGCTGCACCATACATCTTGCTATCATATACTATGCTGTCTATAATGTTACAACATTCATCATAAGACTTGGATCTATCATTCATGACTGTGATTCAATCCAAACTACAGATAGAGAATCCTTATTTAGAACAACGTTAAGGATAGCTGAAGGTGTGGCTTCTTTATCTTAGCATTTACGTGTGAGAGCATTCTTTCCATGACAACAATGGTATTCCTTTCATGACTGCGTATAGGATAAGGGCTTTTCCTTTCATGATAGCAAGGGCATTCCATGTGTAGAGCACTTCTTCTAGGACAACGTTTAGGTGCCATCTCCATTAGGCAGCATAGCAACTAGGTTTAGGGCATCTCTTCTCCTTAGACCTAAGGCTAGGGTTTTTGCCTTCATTTCCATGGCCGTGTATTACTGCTTCTTCATAGGGCAGCATTAGGGCTTCTCCATAGGGAAGTGTTAGGGCTTCCTTCACCATGCTAGATCTCCCTTTCCTCCTGCATCTGGGGCTTCTCCATTAGGGCAGTGTAGAGTCTAGGGAACTCCCTCTAGATTAGGGCAACGTTATCCCTTAGGATCTCTCCTCCTACTAAAATCCAAAGACAAGTAGAGAGGAAGAGACCCCAGGTGTGTGTTGAAATGACTTGAAGGCCACCTCTATTTATACTAAAACATTGAGCACAAGTGGGGTTTATTTGGTTGCTGGCCGACCTTGACAAATTGTCCCATAACACTAATAAATTCATATCTCCATGAATACTTATCGGAATCAGACGATCTAATCCTACACCTCTCGATGAGAGGGATCTAAGAAAAATATCAGCTGCCATTAATAAGATGACCCACATGGAGTTTGGCCCTAGTTGCCAATTTTAATAATTGACGGTATAGAAGAGTTTGAAGACTCATATCTGACTCACACAAATAATTCGATACAAAAATGGTAAAATTATAACATAAATGTCAAGGAAATGAAATTATCCATCTAAAATATCCATGTTATTAATTGCTTACCATGTTAGACCTTGAGACTTATTGTTGGTTCATAACTAAACTATTCATGGTTGATATATCCATCCTAGATGTGAATTTTAAGCTACGATGGTCATAAATGTTGGTTCAATGAATTATCGATGGTTCTTGGCAAGTATGCTTATGATATGTTAAATTGACTTATGCATGTTTAGGATATTTGGCCATGGTAACAAATCGGCTTATAATGGTTGCCTTGTTATTTTATCTCCAAAAGTGTAATATATGTTTAAATAGTGGCAAACTTGCTAGTAAATTGCTGATATCCAAGCATTGTAGATACATATTTGGATTAGTCTATTAGTTTAGATTCTTACTCACTTAGTGGATGCCGTCTTTCTCCTTGACCCGCTCACCATGCATCGCTCTTCATAGTGGATTGAGAATTAGTCCTCCCATTCAAAAGACAAGCACCAAGATGCCTTGAATGCAATAGTTTCCATGATTATTATAGTTGACATTACTTAGAAATGAGAACATGGTTTTTATTGGAAAATTATTTTGTATACATTTACAAACAAATTATGACAATGCTTAACTAATGGATCCTCTTTTAGTTTTCCATGAACCCTCCAACATAAATATCTTATATTCAAACAATGTATTATCTTGATTCATTGTACTATTCAATTTATTAAATAGCTAAGAGAACTATTCATGTGCATTTAAATTCAACTTGAACACTTGACATATGGTTGGGTGTCATCATATTTATATTCTTAATTTTTAATTATATTAATGAATGGATTGTTGTTTTCCACATTGTGTAGCCATGTTGAACTAGGGGTTCTTCAGATGTTTAATCACAAGATACCATGGGATTTCATCATAATAGCATCAATGACACCATTAAATTTCTTTTAACATGTAGCACACGAAATACATGATTAGTTTCATGATAGGCAGAGGGAAAAATAGTAGATAGTTGGAGCAATAGTTACAATGGTTATGATGGAGGCAACATCAAAGGTAACAACGGATAGAAGCATTGAACAATGACATTGTAGCAACAACAAAGACAATGAAAGTTGTAGTAACAACATTTTATGTACTTGGGCCATTTTCCCTGGTATGGGAGCCCAATTCTCCAGGGAACATTAGCCTCCCTCCAACTTGCTAGAAAACTCTTGGGAGTGTTTCACTTTCTTCCAGGTCTTCCTGGTAAAGCATAGTATGTACATTGTACATTACATAATACAACATTTTGTTAAAGCAAAATCTTGTACATGCCTTATTGACGTGATGATGATTTATATTTTTGCTGATGCTCTGAATTGCTAAATGAACTAACCAATTGTAAAAATAAAATGAAATACTGATTCACCCCCTTCTCAATGTTTCCAACAATTGGAACCAGATCCAGTCCTACAGTGGAAGCCTAACATCTTGAAGGAAGATCCATAACATACAATATTTTTGACAAGATGGCTGATGATTCCGAAGAAGATGTCAAAACTATCGAAGAAAGTTTGAATTCTAACACGTGATTGGGAGCCATGTATGATGTCCTTAACGATGAACATGAAAAACTAAAGGCTGAAAATAAGAAAATTGATGATAGTAATCTATTTACCTATGCTGATAATATCTGGATTCACGCTGAAATTGATAAGCTACCCTCATTTGAAAAGGATAAGGAACTTGATGAATCCAAGAAGGAAGTAGAGGATCTCAAAAGAAAACTGTTAGAGGCAAACGACAGGGAAAGAACCTTGACAAGCTAGCTCAAGGAAAAAGAAAAAGAAATCCAAACAAATGGAACAAGCAGAATAAAGAAAAGCAGATAACCTCTTTGAAGAGGGAACTCAAAGAAGCCAAAAGGGATGAGTATGCATTAAAAGGTCAGATAAAGAAGAATGAATAAGACTGCATAAACCATGATCAAGAAATCGTCACCTTGAGAGCTGAAGTAAACAAACTGAAACAATTTCACAGGTATTGGAAGACATTATCAATTACCAAAGATTGCCATTCATCAAGACAGGTGTTGGATATATTAGTGAGTCCTCACATTCCAATGATGAAGAGAAGCCACATGTCAAAGAAGATGAAGAATAACCACAAGAAGAGAACCCTCATCTCAATGATGAAGAACAACCACATGAAGAGAAGCCTCATCCAAAAGATGAAGAACAACCATAAGAAGAGAATAATTCTTATGTAAGGAAGTCCTATCCCAAAAATGAAGAGAAACCACATGATAATAAGTCCCATCCCAAGAATGGAGAGAAGCCTAAAGCCAAGGTCCTACAAAAATAAATCAACACAAAAAGCTGGAAGACGAATGCTTCAAATCAGGATGATGCATTTAGAACACCAACACAGGATGGGGCATTCAGGAGTGGAGAGCAACAAAAGCATTTTCAAGGATGAGACACCTTCAACAGATCTTCACCCCATACACCAAAGTATGCATAGACATTTCATGGATACTGTTACACATGTTCTAACTATGGGCATAAGGCTCAAGATATCAGGGGACATAGCAAGAGTATTGACAAAGGGTTTATCAAAGACCTTGGAGAAATTTTTCTAGAAGACGAGACATAATCCTAGACACCTATAACAATAGGAACTACAATTTTTTTACTCCATTATTTAGATCAGATGTAGAGTGCTATTTGTGTCATAATCTTAGCCATTTTGCACGATATTGCAAAAGTGGATTGAAGTGGACCCCGCAAAATCAGGAAGGAAGGAATGCAAACTATTAACTATGTCACAACATTAGCCATTTTACACGAGATTGCAGTAGTGGTTTGACATGGACCCCATAGAATTATGAAGGTAAGATGACAAGAGCACCGGGGTATGGCAGAGAAAGTAGTTGTTTCCATGATCTCTCACATGATTGGTAGATGCACAGAGACATAGGGAGTTTGGAGAAGCATATTGTTTAGAGGGAATATCAACACATGATTTGATGCAACGGGAAAGCATGTTGATAGGGGTAGTTAATGCAGAGGTATGTGGCACAAGTATACAATTGACATACAACTAACATGGAAAAAATAACAAGATATATATGTCAAACTTATAATAGGTTCATGGGGAGAAGAACAATTAAAAGATTACAGGTCCACATGATTAAGCATATTATTAGGGGGAACTTGTAGAGATGATGTAGGGAGCATGTTGTCAGAAGGATCCATATCATTTGATGCGCTAATCACCCTTTGCCATTGATGTCAAAGGGGGAGAGAAACATGGAAGGAACAAGGGAGAGAGAGATGCATGATGCAACATGCCTTCGTATGCTGGGTTTGTTGACATCAATGACAAAGGGGGAGATTGTTGAGCATGTTGTCATTGATATCAAAGCAAGGGTGTTTGCAGGATGATTGAGCAGGTGTATAGTAGGTCATTGATGTCAAAGCAAGAGAAAAAAACATGAATCAAGAAAATTAGAGGTTGTAGGAAATAAACCCTAGCCCTAGAGTTTGGTTTCTTGGACAATGGTCATATCCCACACTTCGATGGAGATTTCAATGATATAGGTGATCTTGCCTCAAATATTCTCACCATAATATTCTACTCGTCAATTTGGTTCCAATGGTATGTGAAGCATCTCGTGGGCCCTCACGATTTGTGAAATATACGGAGTCAAAGGTAGTGGCCTCATACGTGGATCAAAACCCAAAGAACTCAATGATGTGGCAACAAGAATTAATGGTTTTAATAGGTTGTTAACGTGGAATCATAAATTTAAGAGGCAATATTATTATTATTAAATGATGTCCATTATTAAAGGAATCCCATGGGCCAAGATTTTTTAAAAAGGAATTTTGGTTAAAACTCCATATTGAAGTTAAAATCGTCACCCTCAAAAGTGGGATGTGGGTCCTTTGGCTCAAAATCCAAATAAAATTTTATAGTCGACTTTTCTAGAAACCTACGCTGATGTTACTCCACAAGATTGATATTAATTAAGGAGATGTGGACCAAAAGTCAAATTCAAAATTAAATTCAAAAGGCGGAGGGTTTCATTCGACATCAAATTTTTGATCCAAAACAAATTTCAAATTTAATTTGAATTTTTTTTTCTTCCAAAAATCTGGTCAGCTTCCTTTGCAAAAGCGGCATTCATTCCTATATAAAAATGGCATGTCTTCTCTCAAGATATATGCAATTTTAAAGGCGATATTTCTTCATTATTTCAGTCTGTGGCTAGGGAGAGAAGTCGTTTGAAATTTTTTATCTATGGTGTTCAAACTTTTTCAGAGATATGCGGATCGAGATGGACAATAAAATCAATGACAAACAAATTAGAAGCTTCTTTTTGGGGCCACACTGTGTTCTTTGGAATATTTTTTTTTTCTCTGGATTCTTTCTCTTTTGCACGTGAGTGCGAGGGTTATGAATTCCGAAAGCAGTTGTCTATAATGCGATGTTGACACCTAATCCGAAACGGATGGGTGAACTGGACAGTCATCTAGAAGATGAACTGATCCATCATTTGTATGTATATAAATAATATGTTAGCTAATGAATAAAACATCAGTTCTTTCCTCCGCTCATTCTGGAGTTACCCTGGCCTGACATGGTATCAGAGCACAGGTCCCAGAAATAGCTGTAACTCCTGCCTCTGCCAGGTTTCTGCTGCCTCATGAAACCTCTGTCCTGAGAGACTGCGCATCCGTTTTCTCTGCGCATCTGTGCCTCTGCCCTTGAACGTTAGTGCATTGATTAACTTCTGCATACGCTCTCTGCTCTCTATCCTGACAAACCTGCTCTCTGGAAGGGCGAAGAAGCGCCGGCAACTGAGGGCTTTGTTGTCCTCTCCGCCTCCACCTCCAAACGGCAGCACATTGCATGGGTTTACGTTAATCTGCACAGAGCTGCAAGAGAGATGCCGTCTCGAGTTCAGCACGTTCCAAGCGAAGAACCGGAAATCTAAAAACGAACTCCACTCCACCATTGTCCTCTCTGAGCAATGACAACATTGGTATCTATCAAAAATTCTTGCAATTAAAGGTAAGCTCTGGCCTTTTATGTCAAATCGTTTTGCAAAGTCCAAGTTCTTTGAATGCGAAGTGGATTTAAGGCCGATTTCTCTGAATTCGAAGTGAGTTGTTCTTGAATACCGAGACTGAGAGCGTGCAACCGCCGATACCCATAAGAGGCCGACCCATCGAGCTCCTCGGCGAGCTGTTGATGCAAAAGGAAGCTGGCCCTTGCAAGAGAGGAGACCGGGCCGCCGTCGCACCAGTCTAAGGCCAAGAAACCCCCCGCCTTGCCCGAGGCAGCGCATGCTATACCAGATTTATGTATGGTATGGTAGCTGTATTGCGCAGTTGTTTATGCATGAAGATAACCATATGATTAAGAAGTTTTAAAAGTAAAACGATAGGAAAATTGGCTGTCATCTCTTTATTTACAGTTTCCGGTTGACTCTCTTCATCAATCATTAAAACTTAACCCCTTTCTGTACGCTGATCTGGTTGAGGTTTAGAAGCATCTGGCTGTTCTAAATAGAGTAGAAGATTTGCAACAAGTGAATGATTTTGAGCCAAATATGTCAAAGTTTCCAACACACGACGTGATACCAAAGGTGGGACTCCATCTGAAAACTGTGGCCGTGAATAAATCACATGACCCAAACAGCCATATAAGCGATAAGATGATATGCTAGTCGAAGAGGAAGCATTTTGTGTAGATCCTTCCACATCTGCGATCAGCATATCCAGCAAAAGCTGAACCAGTGTAGCTCGTGTAACACTGTGGATACATACATTAAATAGGAGGGGCCGTCTGTGGGAAATTTTTTTTTGAGAGTGAACATTGCTGCGTATGGTAAACTGTGTTTGATAGCTCAAATAGTATTGCGCAGTTTATATATATCATCCAAAGAGTTTATTTTTCTTTTAAATGATAATGCTGCATTGAAAAGTTATCATGCTGATGCTTCATTAGAGAGATTTGAAGGCTGTTACGTAAGGAAAGTTTTTTTTTATCAGCAGAGATATTTTTTTACAGAATGCATTCAATCATTTCTATGGTAGGAATAGTTCTCACTGGCAAGGAGAACTATTCAGAATGGTCCCTGATGGTAAAACACACCCTCATCTATAATGAGTTGTGGAAAGGAGTGTGTGTCGGAGAAGAAGACAAAGACCCAGTGCAGTCTACATCAGACAAAGAACTCGCCATTTGGGAAAACAAGAACAACAAAGCCTATGCATTGATCACAACATCTGTAAATGAGGAAGTAAGTCGTCATATTTCATCCTATTCCACTGCCTTTGAAGCTTTACAAAAGCTGAAAGAACTCTATGATACACATTCTGCACTTGAAGTTGTTCAGCTCATGATTAAACTCTTCACTCTTGAACTAAAAAATAATGATCCTCTCGCTCTTGCATCTGAAATAAAGTCTATAATGCATGACATTAAATCCACTAAGGTTGAGCTGGATATCTCTCTTATTGCCTTTCTCAAAGCTCTCTATCCTACCTACTCCAATTATCTTGAGTCTTTACAAGCAAATGGAAATCTTAAAGATATAACCTTTGACTCTCTTGTGAAAAAGTTTGCTGAAAGAGAGAAAGCCTTTGGAAAGAAAACAGTCCCTGAATCTTCTGAAGAGACTGTTTTCCTTGCTCATAAAGAAACGCATCCTGCTCAAGATTCTACAAGAGGAAGAGGTGGACGAAGAGGAAGAGGAAGATACTTCAGAGGCAGGGGGGGCAGACATTGTCAAGCAGAAAAGGCAGATCTGCATTGCATTCGCTGCAAACGAAATGGATCACATGATGCTTCTACATGCAAGCTACCATGGGACAAGATTGAGCAGAGAAGAAATCAGCAGAAAGGTAAAACAACTGATGACACAGACAAAGGTAAAGCACCTGAATCCGCTCACTATATTGAGGCACAATGTAACATTGGAGTAAATGAAGATTTGTTTAATGCTTCACTTGCTTCTTCGAAAAATGACTGGTTGCTTGATTCAGGAGCAACCTGTCATATGACTCATAGGAAAGAATTTTTTGAAGATTTCACTGACAATGTTGATGGAGCAGTATAATTTGCAGATCAGTCAAAAATCAAGCTGTCAGGGCTTAGCACAATCAGGATTAAACTGCCTGGTCTTCCAGATTTTCTTCTGGATCATGTTCTATATCTCCCACAGCTCAAGAGAAACTTGCTGTCTCTGGTCCACATCCGCCAGCAAGGTCACTCCATTCATATGTTTGATGGAAAGCTTGAGGTAAGAAAGGCATCTGACCATTCACTTGTCATGAGGGGTATAGAAGAAGAAAGGCTTCTTAAACTGCAAGGAACCTCTGCTCATGCACAACATTTTTCATATATTTCTCATCATGAAGAAGGTACACTTCCATCAAGTTTATAATGGCATGCTAGATTTGGACATTTAAACTATGATAGTCTCCGCTTGTTGAAGAAAAATGGTGTTGCTGGTTTGCCTACAATTCCTAGAAAACATAAACAATGTGATGCTTGCATTCTAGGAAAGCATATCAAACAGTCTTTTCATGATTCACATTCAAGAGCACATAGGAAGCTTGAACTTATTCATTCAGATTTATGTGGTCCAATGCCCGTTCCTTCTGCAAATGGAAATAAATATATCATGACATTTATTGATGATTACACCAGAATGTGTTGGGTTTACTTATTGAAGAACAAATCTGATGCTTTTCAAACATTCAAGAATTTTCATAAGTGGATTGAAAATGATGCACAATCTCATATTGGGTCTATTCGCACTGATAATGGAAAAGAATATACATCAAATGAATTTGAACACTATCTTCGCCAACATGGGATTAAACATCAAACAACTGTGCCTTATAATCCTCAACAGAATGGTGTAGCTGAAAGAATGAACAGAACAATTTTGAATATGGTACGATCCATGCTTTTCTTCAAAAATGTAAAGACAATGTTTTGGGCTGATGCTGTTCTATGTGCTGCATATATAAAGAATAGATGTCCATCTAGTGCTCTAAGAAACAAGACTCCTTATGAATTATGGTATGGACATGTTCCTTCGGTAAAACATCTCAGGATTTTTGGTTCCACCTGTTATGCTTTAATACCAAAGGTACATAGAAACAAACTTGGTGCTAGAAGTCGTAAGTGTATCTTCCTGGGGTATTCAAACACATCTAAAGCATACCGCCTCTATGATGAAGTAAATAAAAAGTTTGTTTTATCTAGAGATGTCATTTTTCTTGAATCATCCAAATCTGACAGTGTTGTTGAGCGGCAACTTGATCGCTTGGATAAATTCACAAAACCGAAATCATTTCAAGAATTTGATAATCAGATTCCACATCTTGAAGGGGGGATTTCTATACTAGATCAACATGTGGAATCTTCTTCTGAAGAACAATCTCCCCTGCATGACACTCCAACAACGGATGATGCTTTAAGTGATGTAATTGATAGAATTGGGAGACTCAATCTTGATTCAGACCCAACTCAATCAACAGAGCAGCCTGGACCATCTTAGAAAGGTCCCCCAAAATGGCTGACAAAGACACTTGAAAGTGTTCATCCTGATGAAATTGGAAAAACAGGAACCAAAAATACAAACCGACAAAATGGAGGTGATGTAGATAACTCTAATTCACCTGTTGATATGGATGTTACTTATGATTGTGAATTGAACTTGTCTACAGATTTTGAACCAACTTCCTTCAAAGAAGCTACTTCCCATGATGAATGGAAAGAAGCGATGCAGAAGGAGTATGATGCCCTCATAAAGAATGGCACTTGGAAGCTGGTTGATCCTCCATTTGGAACCAAACCAATTGGCTGCAAGTGGGTCTACAAGAACAAGTACAAAGCTGATGGCTCACTTGACAAGCACAAAGCTAGGCTTGTGGCAAAAGGTTTTTCACAGAAGGAAGGGGTCGATTATGAGGAAACTTTTGCCCCCACAGCAAAATGGGCAACCATCCGGACACTCTTTGCACTAGCTGCTCAGAACGGTTGGAAAGTCCATCAAATGGATGTAAAAACTGCATTCTTGAATGGAGATCTAAAAGAGAATGTTTTTATGTCCCAGCCTGAAGGATTTGCTATGAAAGGACATGAACACAAAGTATGCAAACTTGTGAAGTCCTTTTATGGCCTCAAACAAGCACCACGAGCCTGGTATGAAAAACTAACTGAGCATCTTCTGAAACTCAACTTCAATCATTTTGATCTTGATGATGCAACTTTATTTGTCAAGAAAGTTGGCAAAACAGTTGTATATGTAGTGGTATATGTAGATGATCTTTTAATGACAGGGAACAATGAAAGCTATATTGCATCCATAAAGAAAGAATTAGGAAATTTTTTTGAAATGACTGATTTGGGATATGTTCATTACTATCTTGGCATTGAAGTAACCCAACATCCAAAGTCCATATTTCTTTCTCAAAAGAAATACATTGGAGATTTGTTAAACAGATTTGGCATGACAGAGTGCAATCCCCTTTGTACTCCAATGGAACAAAACTTGAAGCTCACATCTATTGAAGGAAAGGAATTTGAGGATGCAACAAAGTATAGACAGCTTGTAGGAAGTCTCATCTACCTCACTACTACTAGACCAGACATTTCATTTGCTGTTGGAATCCTCTCCAGGTTTATGCAACAGCCTTGTGAGGGACATTGGTCTGCTGCAAAAAGAGTTCTAAGGTACTTGAAGGGAACTCAAGACCTTGGAATCAAGTATACACAGGTGGACGACTTCAACTTGATTGGATACTCTGATTCAGACTTCGATGGAGACAAAGAAACTGGGGTATCTACTTCAGGATATGCTATGAGTCTTGGATCGGGAGCTGTCTCCTGGAGATCACGCAAACAATCAGTACCAGCAGATTCCACAACAGAAGCAGAATATGTGGCAGCAGCTGAAGCAACGAAAGAAATTGTGTGGCTCAGGAAAATTCTTGAAGATTTGCAGGTAAAACAAATACAATCAACTCCACTCATGATTGATAACACATCTGCAATAAAGTTGGCCAAGAACCCAAAGTTCCATGATCGTACTAAGCACATCAATACTAAATATCATCTGATCCGACATCATGTTGAGGCCAAAACAATCCATCTCCGTCATTGTTCCACAAACGAGCAAATTGCAGACATCTTCACCAAAGCACTTGGAAGAGAAAAGCTTGAAAGATTCAGAATGATGCTTGGACTCACCAACATCCCTTCAAATTAAGGGGGGGAATGTTGACACCTAATCCGAAACGGATGGGTGAACTGGACAGTCATCTAGAAAATGAACTGATCCATCATTTGTATGTATATAAATAATATGTTAGCTAATGAATAAAACACCAGTTCTTTCCTCCACTCATTCTGGAGTTACCCTGGCCTGACATGCGACTTTTTAGAAGCTTTTCCGATGGGTTTTTCTGGTCAAAATCTGACACTAATTTATTGGAATCGCAAGTTTCTGCACAATCAAAGCGTCCCAAGGGTTTTTCAGGGTGCTGAATCCAAATATGCAGTGAAAAAACCATTTTAAATAATACAAATCAAGATTTAACCTCAAATTTTTCCGCAGGATTCCGTCACTGGAATCTCCAAAAAGTTGCATTATAGACAACTCCATTCCGAAATCAAGTATTTTGAAAGGATCTTTGAAATATCTCTATGGTTGTCCGAGTTAATTCTCATTCGGCGATAATGTCGTAGTTCTGGAACTGTCAGCGGCTTGTCAAGAATCGAATTAGTGGAGATACCGGTTTTGAAAATTTGGGCGTAAATACAGTTTGGGGTTTTGTTTTTCATTGAAGGCATAGGGTTTCGCCGGATTACTGTATTGTGCCCAGATCTTCACCTTATTTTTGTGGTTTTCACAACAGATAAGAATAAAATTTCTAAGGCATGGTTCTTTCCTAGATCGAACTTTGTTTTTCCTGAAATAAAAGGTGAAAAACGATCTCTGCATGGCCAAGTACTCTCTGTAGCTTAGTGCACTCTCAGAAGAATGATATCTCAGCAGTCCTCATCTGATCTTAGAGATATTTTTATTTTCAAACTTAAGTGAAGATAGAAGCATCACTGATGCATCACATAACATTTGATCTCGCTGCTTGAAGCAAACGTTGGTTCCTTTTGAGAACAACGTTTGAAATACAGGAAGACTAGGCCATTAACCTTCCCTTTGAAGAGGACACAACCTATTGGTGAAATATATATGTAATCCTGAATCAATAAACATGTCCAATTCATGTATCAAAAATAATTGAGGTTCAACATTTTTGAACTTGTTAAGAACATCCATGAGTTCACATTTCTGTTACCGTGATCCGGAAATCAAAGCTCGAATGTCACCCAAATTTCTGAAGTACGTCAGCGATGAATAATAAACTTTGTTGATTGATATTTTGTATTCAGCTATCTGCTACAGTCCTGTTGGATCATCTAATCATCATTTCTCGAGGTATCTATGGAGCATTGGAGGTATACGTATCCTGTTGCAAACCCAGATCAGAACTGCAATTTTTGAATCTTTTGTTAAGTCTATAAGAGAACATCGAAAACCTGAAATGTGTCCATATAATAATGTTATGACCTGATATCAGTATCTGGGATTGTGATGTATAAAGAAGAATCTGGTAGCAATTACCAGGAGAATTCTTGACCTGCAAAAATTGATGTGCTAACTGAACAAATGTTTGCTTGCTTCAAGTGAGGTAGATAACAACCATGAAATATAGTAAAATAAATGTGGTTTCTAGTGCCTTATGTGATGGAAGGCAGTCTGAAGTTGATTGATTTTATAAGTTGTGATTCAGACAATAAATGTCTTTTGTATAACTGTGAGAACAGTGACAAAACTCTTGATGCAACACTGAAAAATTATAGCAATAACTGCACACCGTGACAATGTGTAAGCATATGTGAAAGCTGAATAGTGGAGTATGATAAAAAAATGTATTACAAATAAGTTGTGTAGTAAGTTGGTTTGGTTTGATACGCAGAGGGAACAATAGTAGAGTGTTGGAGCAACAATTACAGTGGTTATGATGGAGGCAGTAGCAGAGGTAACAATAGACAAAAGCAGTGAATAGTGACAATGTAGCCGCAAAAGAGCCAATGAAATTGGCAGTAACAACATCTAATCTATTTGGGACATCTTCCATGGCATGGGAGCCCAACTCTTCAGGGAGAATTAGCCTCCCTCCAACTTGCTGGAAAACTCTTGGGAGCGTTAAACTTCCTTCCAGGTCTTCCTGGTGAAGTGTTGTATGTACATTGTACATTACATAATACAACACTTTGTTAAAGACAAATCTTGTACATGCCTTACTGATGTGATGATGCTTTATGTTTTTGTTGATGCTTTGAATTTTTAAATGAAACAACCAATTGGAAAAAGAAAATGAAATACTGATTCAACCCCTTCTCAGTTTTTCCAACCTTTCAAAAAAAACATATAAGATTATTATATATATATTAATATGATATATAACCAAGATTAAAATTATATTAAAATTAAATTAAATATAACATATAATTTAATTTAATTTTGTGTGATATTATTTTATAGATTGTTAATATAATATAATTATATATTATATTATATTTATATTTAATTTTTTGTTTTTTGTTATGAGCCCAATATATCAAAATAAAAGTGTTGAGGCCACATTTTTTGGCTTCTTATCGATCTACATATAAGGGAACCGTGGCACCAGGGTTTCAGTCACGTTTTAGAGTTTGACACTGCTTCACTTGCCTTTCGGAGCTCGGCACCACATTCACACTTATGGATGGACAATTCTCAAATTCTCAAGTAAGCACGTTAAATATCTCAGTATTTTGTTGTTGGCATTTTGACTTTGATGACCTCATTCTTCTCTAGATGCGTCTGCGACATATCATCGGAGATTAAGGCTAATTAGATGCCCAAAGAGCTGCGTTCTTCTTGTTAATGTGTGTCACTGTCACAAATATGTGACCTCAACTTCTGCTGGTAGTTAATCCTTCTTTCTCATAAACAAATATTTCATTCAAGATGTAGACCTTGTCATTGGTCATTGACTTTCTGTTGTTCTTCCCCTTTCTCAAAATGTAACAACTTAAGATTGGCCTTCCTATCCCGCCGTTACAGGGCAACTTTTCTTCAACTCTTGCACTTAGAAACCAACTAAACACCTGTGCAATAGAAGGGCATGGTATCAGGTTTGAATATTATTTATGTATTGTAGATTTGAGGGTTTGAATATGCGACACACTAGGGTTTCTTTGAACAGGAACACCTTGCCACAGTCCACAACCTAAGCGAAAATTGAAGAAGTCCACAACCGAGGACAAGTGTGATAAAAAATACCCCATGTAGTTAGTCCTTTCAAAGTGACAATTTTATTACTATACCCTTGGATTAGGGTTTTCAAAATAGAGACTCTTGACAATTATTTACAAAGCTACACTCAACAATGATTTCAAAAAAATTTCATTATTACAAATTCAAAATAAATGTACCCTTTCAATGTTACCATAGGTCGGCTCACTGTTTGCTTGGATATATATATATATATATATATATATATATATATGCCCAAAAATTGTCACTACTATGCACAGACTCTTTGTCTCCTTATGCCATTGTCCAAGACTGCGAGCAAGGTAATGAGCCTTCTCTTATATGCACAGAAACACTTATGATTCTCCTATGGTTTTACAAGGGATTGTATGAGATTATAAGACTAAAGTTCCTTCGTTCTAGGTCTCCCTCATGTACAAAAACGTAATAGGAGTCTTGACTCCTCTTCTTTGGTGACTAAGGTTCGAATTGAGTCTTTTGAAATGTGTTTATGCTTAGAACAAGAGGAGAACTAGGATCCTTCTTTTCTAGCCTTCACTTGCACGATAATTATGCTTGGACCTCATGCACAGGTATAAAGAAGACCTTTATATATTTGTATAGATGTAGGGTATGAGTTTCACTTGAAAATGAGACTATGCTTCAAAACATTGGTACTTTTATCTTATACCCAAAATATCACTTCAACAAATTTAATTTAGGAACTAATATATGCACAGGTGTAGAAATGATCTTAGTGCCTCTTCCAATGAGGACTTTATGCACAAGACTAAACCAAGAAATTGCGAACCTTTGATAGAGGACTTGAGTCTTTTCTAGGGATATTTCAGAGGTTTTGCAAAATTTGTGATGCAAATTTTGACCTTCGCTCCTATACCAGTGAGTGTGGACTCCTTATGGCTGCTTGAAAAGCCTTTTGTCTCTAAAAAGGTGCTCTTTATGCTCTCGCTTTGCTACAATAGGTATGCAGCCTTGATCTAGTGATTAAGGGCTAATGGAGGTGCCAAAAGTCTTCGATTTATTTGCCAAAAGGATTGAACTTGAGAGGACTATTAAATTAGCTCTTAGATCCTTTTGCACAGGGCTTGAATTCCCTCCAAGTGATCTCACTTTTTCACTGTGTAATGTGATGTTGTATTTTTTATTAGGGCTAGAAAATGTGCCCAGGAATTCGTTCTAGTTTCCTCCACAAATTCAGCTTAGGGTTTTTGCTTTCCTTAAGAATAGATGATGTCAATTTGACCTTCTTTATACTCTCTATTTAAAGCCACCGTCCACAACCTAAGCCTCTGTCAAACAATAAGAAGCTTTGAATGAAAGCAGACAAGAAATTTAGTTCTTTAGTTTTGAATGAGCCTTAGACATAAGAGATAATAGGTGAAATAAAAACCTTGATGCGCCAAATTCGTTAGTATGGGGTGAGAAGCTCATTTAATTATCTCGTTTATTTTTTATGACTTTAATTATCTCATCATTTATAAAAAATCTTTATTTTACATGAGTTTTTGGCAGAGTATGATCCTCATGTGCTGATGCTCTGCATGTGAGTGACACACCAGTCACTGAGATTAATACACCAAATCAACCACACACGACATGATCTGCACCTCCTGAACAACATATATCAAGATCTGCAGATGATTCTCAGGATGCAAAGCATGATATCATTGCACAATTTGAAGTGAGTTTCCTGGATCTTCTTGTGTTACTATATGAGAACACTCTCAATTATGTTTTTAGTAGATGAGGACAATGTCCCCATGAAAATAGAGAAACTTCCAGGTATTAAGAAGTGTTTTAAATATTAAATACAATCTAATTGAAATTAATGTATAGTCTGTGATAATTTTAAACTAACGATAATATCATTTTGCAAGAAATGATCTATTCTATAGGTATTTGTATGGCCTAACCTTGGAAATATTTGGGCCCACCAATCACATAAACCAGAAATCCAAAAGTTTAAAGTTGAAAGATGAACTTATAAACAGGATGGTTCACCTGTTTGGTGAGGGTACCTTCAACAACTAGAGTTACCTCCAAGGCAAACTTACGTTTAAAATATATGTGGGACTAGTATAGGTCTCATTTGGAAAGGACAAGGTCACATGAGCTCCCTCTAGCGATTCCAGAGATGGAGTGGAAAGCGCTCGTGGCAGATGCAAATGAGAAGGCACTGCGAAAAGCAGGGAAGACACCACCCGGACTAGGAAGGTATGGGGCACTTTCAATAATGCAATTATGATGCTTTGTCATCATTGCGACATCTAATTAAGTTTCTCAATATTTTAAATATAGGCTTCCAAATACATCCAAAGCCACGATGGATATAATAGCCAAACATGAGCAACATCATTTTGGCCTGGGTGGTTACTCAAAATTGTCCGCTAAAATTGTAAGTATATAATTTTTTTTTGCATCCAAATTATAAATTATTAACAATTTTAATTTAAGATCACAAAAGAAGAAAAATTCATGTTCTCATGCAAAATTGTAGGGGATAATTTTCAAAGAGGTTCCCATGGAGGAAGACCTAAATCTTTCTTTTAAGCGTGACTATCAAGCTGTGGTTGAACATCGGACAAGATTTGTGTCTTCACAGTCTTCCAGTGCCCGACCTACCACTCAGACAAATAAAATCACAAATAGAATTATAAATGATAAATTGTATAATATATTGGTTATTTTTTTAGCCATAAAGTAATGTGCTTGTTTGTAAAAATTAGACAAGTAATGTGGATACAACACATGAGCCTATTGACGGTGGAGTGCCTATTGAGACTGATGTTCAAATCAATATTGGAGGTATTTCATGAGTTATAAAAAAATTGTAGTATGCAATACAATTAAAAATATTTAAATTCAAATGGTGTATTAATTATAATCTTTCTTGTTTCTAGACCAGAGCATGTACATGATGAGGCCAGAGAACATATGGCCACATCCGAAAGTATTCCACTTCTGAAGCAGGTAAAGAAAATTCAACTACTTATTTTATTAATAAAGCATTTGTAATAATAATAACTATAAATATGAATTTGACAGGGTTTTCTTGTTGTATTTGATGCTCAACTCCACTTGCAGCAACATAATCATAGGACTAGGCCAACAACAAAACATACACTAGAGCCCACAACAACTGAAGGGGGCCAAGATCAAGACATCCTTGCTAACTACATATTTAAAAAGAGAAAAAACCTTATAAAAAATGATTGCACTTGTTTATTTGGACCCCGATTATTTGAGTACCACTTTTTTAACTGAGAGGTTGAATGGCTCATGGCATGTGCACATGTAGCTTTTGACTCTCTTAATAAGAAGTTGTGATTTTTCCGTTTGAAAAAAATTGAACCTTGTTTTATATTATGTAAACATATTTTTTGTGATAAAATTTATTGAGATAAAATATTTTGTGGATGTACAAATGAATGAATGAATGATGACACCTTTAAGGCATCATATATTTGTGATCTTTCTTCATCCAACTCTAGTTTTAGGTTATGATTAAATTATAATGCAAGGAATTGTTTATAGAGGCTCAACCAAAACCCATGTAAACTGAATAAGGGGAAAAATCTAGAAGACACATTCTAATATTTTGTCTCATATAAACTTTGTGGATTTTAAACATCTTGGTATACAAGTCATTTTCAAATATGTACAACCCTTATGACTACTAGGCAAACCAAGGAAGCTTTCATAGGTTATATCACTAATTTTCATAAGCTTTATAATTAAATTATCATGCATTGAACTTGTTTCTAACATACTGATATTTGTTAAATCAACCACCCATTTTAGTCTTGGGGATGAGATACTTATAAACATTTCCCTAGTGAGGATTTGAGTAACTCTAATTCCGAGTTTGTAGACTAATGGATTATTATAGTGCAATATACATGACCTTGGGATTTTTTATCCACAATATTGTTTTACAATACTTCCAACGTTCTTGTTAATAAAAGAGTTGATGCCTTCCTTTCCTTGAATAATATCCTTCTTCTCTTGTCCCTGAACTACTCCCTTAGCTGTGATGCGTCAATCAACCTTCCAAATAAATAATTAAGAGTTTAGTCCTCTACGATTTAGTGATTAAATTTTTCATATTCATGTGCCACTTTCAATTACATAATGGTTTCAACTCATGTGATAATTAAATCAACTATTCATTTGTAAGATCATGATCCATGAAAGACAAGATTGTCATTGAAATATACCATTGAATCACTTAATACTACTAATTATACCTCTTAATCTACAACTAATCCAAGTCATTTCAATTAAAACAAATATTATAGCCCATTGTCGAGTCACCTCATGATGGTTCTAAGCCAAATGATGCCCATTCCAATTGAGCTAACTCATTAAATTGGAAATTTTTATTGATCTAACATGTTTCATCAAATTCAAACCCTTGAATGTTGTAATTGAGGATGGTGGAATAAAATTACAAATCACACTTATTTGATAAACAAGGTGATAAGGGGAAGGCACCATCCTCAGAGCATCCCAAAAATGTTGTTGAGGAAGTGCTTAGTGATCCTGATTGGTTTGATGATGATGAGTTGTACATGTCTCCTGACCCAATCGTAACAGTCAATAAGCTTGTGGTTAGAACAAATGAAGAACTTGCTTGATTGATTCACATTAGAAATAAAAGTCATGATATTAAAGATAGGATCAAGATGTTCAACCTACATCTTCAGAGATGTAAGGTAATAACGATATTTTAAAGTGATTTTTTTTTAACGTCATAAGTTCAATTATGAATGTTTGTTTTTTAACTTTTACATTGTCTAATCGAAAAACCATTTTCTTTCTTATATAGGATTTTTTGGTAGAGATTTAACATTTCTTTCTTGTTACAACTGAAGGTCCACCCCTCTTGCAGAAACCTTGACAACATCATGACTAAATGATTGTATTAGTTATAACATTAGAAACATCACGTGCCATATTATGAAAACATATTTTTGATGATAATTTTTTATTGAGATGAAGTATTTTGTGTCTATGATTAATGAATGAATGAATGTTATATATTAATGAATAATTTCTATATGCTTGTTTATGTACATGACCTTGTTTCATATTATGTAAACATAATTTTTATGATAAAATTTATTGAGATGAAATATTTTGTGGATTTATGAATGAATGAATGAATGAATATTTTCTATTTGTTTCTTTTATGTATCTTAATGCCTTGCTTTCAACTATTTTCTATATAGTATATTAATTGGGTACCGGGGAATGAAGAGTGATGTGAGGGGGGGTTGGGGACGGGCCATGAGAGATTCTGCCTTCACGTGGTTGACCCTATTTAGTAGAGAATAAATTAGGATTTAGATAATCTTTGAGCAAAAAAATCTTCTATCCAACAGAGCAACAACAAAGTCAATGTTGACTTTGCTGCCGCTTCGTCGAGTGGAGGGAGGTTTTCTCCAAGATTAAACTACTCCAAAAATTTATTCTTGAAACCAAGAGGAGCTCATTCAGGTATTCATTCACTCAAGTCCTTTTAATTATTATTTATTCATGCAATTAAATTTAATATTTGGTCAAATTTAATCTAAGTTTGCCTCATTGGTCTCATGAATATGTGTAGGATAACTAGTATCAATCCAGATGTTGAAGTGGAACAACTATTTGAAGAAAATATCTCAAAATGGTAAGGATTTAGGTGAAACAACAAAATTTGTTTGATAATTGTGTTGTATGTCTTGGACAAGTGGGCGTTACATAAAGGTTTCTAAGAAACAAGAAACTTTTCCATGAAAACAATTTATGTAGTATTTGTCTTTCTTTGACCATTGTGTTTGTATTTGAGTGAAAGACCACAAAATGTCACTTTTCATGCAGGGAAATAGGAGAAAATCTTACTATGTTAATTGGGAATAAGACAATGGTATGGTTTTTCTTCTATTTTATTAATTATTTATTTCATATAACTTCTCATCCTTCCTTTGTTTTTCAGGTACACTAATTCACATATATGGATTTGAAATATTAACTAGGGTTGGAGTCATATACGTGAAAAAGGTCATTGAAGTATTGCTCAACTTTATCCCACCAAGCACTTGGCTACCAGGAGAAGATTTAGTTTTGCGTAGCACTTGATTTCAAGAATTTTTTTATTTCTACATTGCAAATCTTCCAAGACAAAGACCCAAATTCTCTTCTTATCAACTTCAAACGAGACTTCCAAGACCATATAACCAAATAACAGCATACCATGATCACTTGAAGGGCTGGCGAACCTGATCAGTTGGTGGAATCTAAGATAGGTTTTACACAAAATAAATATCTTTTTACACTACCTCTTAGGGCACATACCCCACCTGGGTGTTCACTAGGTATGTCCCTTTAGGAGTATTCTTATCTTGGATTACCAATCCTCAAATGAAATTAGTCCTCTTGGATATGAACAACCCTTATGACTATTTGGAAAACCAAGGAAGATTTCATAGGTTATATCACTAGTTTCCATAATATTTATAATTAGAACTACCATGCATTGAAATTGTTTCTAACGTATCAAAATTTGCTAAATTAACCACCCATTTTAGTCTTGGGGATGAGATACTTATACACATTTCCCTAGTGAAGGATTTGAGTAACTCCAATTATGAGTTTGTGGAATAATGGATTATTATAGTGCAATATACATGACCTTGGGATTTTCTATCCACAATGTTTTATTGAAATACTTCTAACGTTCTCGTTAATAAAATACTCGATGCCTTCCTTTCCTTGAATAATATCCTTCTTCTCCTCTCACTGAACTACTCCCTTAGTTCTGATGCATCAATCAACCTTCCAAATGAATAGTTAAGAGTTTAATCCTCTATGTTTCAGTGGTTAAATTGTTCATATTCACGTGCCACTTTCAATTAAATAATGGTTTCAACTCATGTGATAATTAACTGAACTATTCATTTGAAAAGATCATGATCCATGAAAGACAGGCTTCTCATTGAAATATACCATTGAATCAGTTATACTACTAACTAGGCATCCTAATCTACAACTAATCCAAGTCAATTCAATTAAAAAAATTATTATAGCCCATTGTCGAGTCACCTCATGATGGTTCTAAGCCAAATGATGCCCATTCCAATTGAGCTAACTCATTAAATTGGGCTTTTTTATTGATTTAAAATGTTTCATCAAATACAAATCCTTGAATGTTATAATTGAGGACGATGGAATAAAATTACGAACTACACTTATTTCATAAACATGGTGATAAGTGGAAGGAACCATCTTCAAAAGGGTGATTAGTGGAGTGCTTAATGATCCCGATTGGTTTGATGATGATGAGTTGTACATGTCTCTTGACCTAATCGTAACAGTCAATAAGCTCGTGGTTAGAACGAACAAAGAACTTGCTCGGTTGTAATTAACCATGAATGAATATCTTGACAATGGGAATAAGAAGGTTTGGAAAAGAAAACAGGTACAAGATGAACAAGAGGAACATGAAGGAAAGAAGGTATCAACATTCATTCTTTCAGGTTTAGTGATGAAAAAAAATGTCATGATGAGTCAGTAGATGCATCCAATGATGACAAAAGTCAAGACGGTCAGCTGAAGAATTGGGTGATACTCTATTTTGAACAAGTCCAACTTGTTGTCTGCCCGAATTATTAAGAGTGGGAGTCTATGTAGCAACATGTGGCACATGTCCACAGTTGACAGATAGATAGCATGGATAGAAAAACAACTCCAAGTTAGATATGTTAGATCCATAACATGTTCAAGGGGAGTTGAACAGTAATAGGATACAAGTCCAAAGTGATCGATCATTAGAGCATTTTAATTAATAACATGTTAGCACCACAAATCAAAAGATGGTTATCATATTCACCAAAGTTAATCCATATGAAGCACAACATCATAGGGGGAGACATGTCATTGCAGTAAGGATTAAGGAAATTACTTTGAAGGAAGACAAAGGAAGGCTTCTCATTAGGGGGAGCACAAGTAAGTTACAAGTTCACATGAAGCAAGAAGATTGTCTGGGGGAGTCACCCTTTGCCATTGATGTCAAAGGGGGAGATAATTCATGAGAAGAAGTTGGAAGCATGAATTTAGGGGAGTTATAATTGCAGAAGGATTATACGTGTTGCCATTAATGACAAAGGGGGGAATTTTTGGATGGTGTTGTTATTGATGTCAACCCTAGGGTTTGATTGGGTTTTAATTTTATTGAAACACCGGTCATTGATGTAAAAATGGCAATGAACACTTCTTATAATTGTCTGGATTACAACAAGTTGGAAGTTCCACTAGTTGGATGGTTTAAAACCCTACTCCTAGGGTTTGCGTTGCCTAGACTAAGGACATATCCTGACTTTATCAAGGATTTTTGAAGTGGAAAATCATTGCATTTATCTAGGAGATCCATGTCATTGGATTATACTCATCGAGATGTTTTTGATGATATGTGACACGTCACATAGTTCCTCCTAGTTTGAGAGATAATTGAGTTTGAAGTTGATGACCCCAACTTCTAGGCTAAAAACCCAGAGGGTGACCATATGGTATCTTCACCTTGGTCAAAGGTTAGAGGAGATTAAATGATGAAGTTTCATATAATTCTCATAATCAAAAGACAATTAAAATTAAAATTATAAAATATAAACTTATATATAAAACTATAAAATTTGGACATTATATTATAATGATCATTATCTATATGATAAATTTATGACTATTTAAACTTATATAAACCTAATCCTCAGTTGAGTCCTAAAACAAAGAATTTATTATATATGATGAGTCTAAGTTAATTGAATCCTCAAGGACATATATATAGTTTAATATAAAATTACATATTAAAAACACTTTATAAAAAGTTAAAATTAAATAAATTTCAAATTTTAAAAGTCCTAAGTCAGCTCTCACTATGAAGAGGCCTCTTTAGATATAAACTAAATCTATATAATACAAACTCGATTATACCTATTCACACATGAAATTTAACAAAAATATTTATGAAGAAAGATCTGAAATAAAAACTTTAGTTATGTGAAGACAATGAAACATCTATTCAAGGTTTGGGATTGTGGTCTTGTTGTGTTTTAGATTGGAGTTTCACTAGACAAAAATATCTTGTTTATATTTGGATTTTTGGGGATTAATTTGGGAAGAGGTATATTGCAAGCCATAATTAAAATTTGAAGTAACTCGTTTCAGTATCTCTATCAAAGAAGCATCTGTGGTTGTAGGGCATCAAGGCTCTAAAGTTATATATATCTTTGACATCACAGAGAAATTTGAATGAGTTTTGTTGTTTGCTGTTAAAGGAAGAAAGTATTTGGACCTCTTTAGGCCATTGACCTTGGAAACAAACATTTAACCTTTGCAACCTTATTTAACCTTTGTGACCTTATTTAACATTTAACCACTGGTCTTCATATTCATCCTGAGATGCAACAGGTCTTAAACCACCACCAGTAGGTATTTGACAAACCTAAAGAGATTCCACCCTCTAGAGGGGAACATGATCATAGCATTACTTTGGTCCCAGGGGCCCAGCCACCAAATGTGTGCCCATATCGATATCCTTTTGCCCAAAAGAATGCAATTGAAAAAATCATCAAGGAACTCCTTGAAGCAGGTGTTATTTGTCCTAGAATTAGTCCTTATTCATCACTAGTGGTCATGGTGCTCAAGAAAGATGGGGAATGGAACATGTGTCTAGAATTTCGGGCTCTCAACAAGATCACTGTCAAAGACAAATTCCTATTCCAGTTGTTGATGGTCTGCTTGATGAACTACATGGTTCTCAATTATTTACCAAGCTAGATCTTCACGCTGGCTATCATCAAATACACATGAAAGAAGTAGACATTCGAAGACTACTTTCCAAACTCATGAAGGCCATTATGAATTCTTGGTCATGCCATTTGGTCTTCGTAATGCTCCATATAATTTTAAAAGCCTCATGAATCACCTGTTGAAACCATATCTCCGAAAATTTGTCCTCATTTCTTTAATGACATTCTCATCTACAGCCTAACCTGGGAAAAACATTTTCATCATGTACACCTGATCTTGCAACTGCTCCAGAATCACAAATTATCTGTCAAATTGTCCAAGTGCTCTTTTGGCGTGGAAGAAGTCGAGTATTTGGGACACATTATGGGTTGTGAAGGTGTCAGGGTTGATCCCAAAAAGATACAGGCAATGCAAGATTGGCCCCAACTGAAAACCTTGAAGAGTTTGAAGGGATTCTTGGATCTCACCGGCTACTATCGCAAATTTGTTTGCAATTATGGTCGCATTTCTAGACCCCTCACTAACCTTCTCATGAAAAAATCATTCCTCTGGACTGATGCAACACAACATGCGTTTTTTGTTCTCAAATAGGCCATGTGTTCCACTCCAGTATTGGCACTACTCGACTTCACCAAATATTTTGTGATTGAATGTGATGCTTCAAGAACTGGTATTGGTGTTGTCTTAATGTAGGAAGGTTGACCCTTGGATTTCACCAGCCAACAACGAAGTGGGAAACATTTGGGACAATCTACCTATGAGAAAGAGATGATGGCCATCTTACATGTAGTAGATACCTGGCAACCATACTTATTGGGGTGACGTTTCCAAATCCGCATAGACCATCAAAGCCTCAAATATTTTTTGGAGCAATGTCTATCCTTGCCATAGCAAAATAAATGGTTGGCCAATTTGTTGGGATATCATTATGATATTATTTACAAGAAAGGGCATGAAAATGTAGTAGTGTATGCTTTATCACGCCAATTTTAGGATTAAAGAACCCTGTTATCAATATCTCTTCCCATACCAGATTGGATTGAAGAAGCCTGCAAGGAATGGTTTTCACACCCCTCCCTCTCCCAACTCATTAATAACTTGAGAGCAGATCCTAATTCCTCAGTTGGCTACTCTTGGAAGGATGATATTCTTCGCTACAAGGATCGAGTAGTTATATCGCCGACATCCACCCTCAAAGTTCACATTTTGGCAGAGTTGCACTCATCTCCCATTACAGGGCATGCAGGCTTTCAGAAGACTTATGCTTGCACTCGTCGTTCTTTCTTTTGGACGGACATGAAAATTGACATTCTTACTTTTGTAGATGAATGTGATGTGTGTCAATGCCACAAAGGAGAAACAATCAAGTTACAAGGAACCTTACAACCATTGCCAATCCTTGCCTCCGTCTGGGCGGATGTTTCTATGGATTTCATTACTGGCCTCTCGAAGTTAGGCAAAACATCCATCATCATGGTGGTTGTGGACAAACTTTCTAAATATGCTCATTTTTGCGCTCTACCCCACCCATTTACCCCCACCTTGGTGGCTCAAGATTTCATGGACCAGATCTTCAAACTGCATGGCATGCCAACTTCCATTGTGTTTGATTGTGACCTGACTTTCACTAGAAAATTTTCGCAAGAAATTTTCAAGCTACAAGGCACCCAACTCTAACTAAGTACTTCCTATCATACCCAAACTAATGGTCAAACTGAATCAATCAAAAAATGTTTGGAGACATACCTAAGGTGCTTCACTTCAGAAAAGCAGCATTAATGGGTACAATGGCTACCTTTAGCTGAATGGTGGTATAATACTAACTATCATGAAGCCACCAAGATGGCTCCATATGAAGAAGTGTATGTCCAACTCCCACCTTCACCTATTTCTTATATCCCTGGATGCTCTAAGGTGCAAGCAGTTGATCAACTCCTACAGAACCATGCCGCCATGCTAGCTTGTCTCAAAGATAATCTCCATCAAGCTTAAAATCGAATGAAGCAACAGGCAGACCAACATCATTCAGAGCGCACATTTCAAGAAGGGGATTAGGTATTCCCGGGACTGCAACCATATAAGCAAACATCGCTCAAAGAAAAGAGCTGCCAGAAATTAGCTCCAAAATTCTACGGACCTTATCAAATACTTCAGTGCATTGGAGCAGTAGCCTACAAGATGGCCTTGCCACCAACTTAAAAAATCCATCCAGTCTTCCATGTAACATGCCTCAAGAAAGTGGTGGGGAAAAATTGCAGAATTCAGACCAGTCTACCCGAATTGGATGAGGAAGGTTCACTATGGCTCCAACCTGAACAGGTCCTTGATACTCATGAAAGACATCTGCGCGGCCACATGATCAAGGAAGTCCTCGTCAAGTGGAAAGGCACCTCTCCAAAAGATGCGCCTGAGAACCAACCACTATTCTTCAGTAGTTTCCGCAGCTTTAGCCTTGAGGACAAGGATGCTTTTGATGGGGGAGGGCATGTTAGGGTCCAACCCTAACCCCTTTATTTATGTAATAAACCCAATAGTGTCGAGTCATAGTCATAGTTAGTGAAAGAGTCAATAAAGTCCGTATTAATAATTGTAAGTGGTTGACCCGCATTTAAGAAAGGGACCACAGTTAGATACAAATGGGCCATAATTAATAAATAAAGTGGTTAACCCATGTTATGCAAAGGACCACCAGTTATTAGGTTGTTGAAGGTCATTTAGCTATAAATAGGCATAGTTAGAAGGGAAAGATCATCAAGTCTTATTTTGTAATTGAGCTCTGCTCTACTAGAGGTTGCCCCCTCGAAGAGGCAAGTGAACATTGATTTTATCTTTGAATGATAAAATACTTGATGTTTTTCTCATTTTATTCTGTGTTTTGGGTTGTATTTCTTCGCATATTTTGTATTTTGGAATTTCTCGCAGGTCAAGAGCATAACAATTGGCCTTTTTATTCAATTCTTTGTAAATGTGCTTGAAAGAATACAATAGAAAGGATTTCAGAGAGGAAATAATATCTTAAAGAAATAAATCAATAAATACATGATGGGACTAGATGTTTGGATTCACTGAACTTAATATATTCTTGTGTTTCAATCCCACCATATGAAATACACCCAAATAATTGGAAAGGACCCAAATTCCTTAATCCTTGTGTCATTAATCCAAGCCTGCACACATTCTACCAGAGAGGCTTTGCTCCAAACAACTTTGAAGAGACCGAATGCTCCATTAACATCCAAAATATCAATGTATATTAACAAGAAATGAAAAAATAAGTAGCTAATTTTGCATCAAGTCTACTAAAACGACACATATTAGGACTTGTTACTGCAACATATAACACTCTAGTGCAAAGCCTCACTAGGTAGTCTACGTTAAGGGTAACAATGGGATCAATTTCCACTATCATCTTAGTGGTTTTTCCCCTACTATTTTGTGGAAAATGGAGGCTTCATGAATAAATATCAAAGATTGAGTAACCCAAACATTTCTAGGTTAAATACCCATTAAGGACACTACCAAATAAATATCATAGAACGATATTCATTAAGGCAGGGCTCTGAGGGAAATGAGATAGAAAGTTAAAAGAACCTATGGTTAAGTCTATAGGTCTAAGATAAGTAATAGAGATTCTCAAAAAGATTCCAAAAACAAGTCACCTTGAATTAAAAGATTTCTATTATAAAATACGGTTTAGTATAAGACAATTTTACAACATATAATTATATGAAAATAGTAACAAAACAATCCACAATTAATGATAAAAAATAAACTATTAAAGGCAATTTGATGGGAAAACAAAGGAAAATATTTTAACAACTTTTCAGTGGTTGGAAATGCACAAAACAACAACTAAATCCTAAATATTAGCCCTAGAATTATCGTTGTTTTAATCTTTTTTGTTGCAAAATATATCTCATAAGTATAAAAATATATTTAAACAAAAACTGTATAAAAAGTACATAGGGTAGATATACTGGTGAAAATTTTCTCTTTCTTAGACGAACAAGCACTGAAAGAAAGTCAAAACACTTAGTTGGGGCCAAAGAGCTGGCATATTTTATCAAAGGATATCCTTTTTCCATAAGTTTATGGTGAAGCTCATCCCGTTGCATAGAAGAAAAGTAAGATGAGGAGCTAATATCACTTGCAAAAAAAACCTTACACCTAATTTTGAATAGAATAAATAAAGCTAAGATCCTCAAACAATGTTGAATCCTTCTGAATGTGGGGTGAAGTTGAGAGAAAAAGTCACCTAGTAAACTAGACCATCAATGACCACTATCCTAAAATTACTCTTGGCCATTGATCCTCAAGAAAACTCCAACACCACTCGACAAAATGATATTCCCAAAATATGTGCTTCACTATCTCTAACCATTAATGAACATTATAGAGATCATAAAAAAAACTTTCTCTTCGCTATCTTAACTTTGGACATAACCCGGGGTGAGGGCTGCGCGGCGATAGGGTTTCTTGCCCTGCTTCCATCGTTTGGGTTGTGGCGGCTAGGCCGCCCCTGGTCTGGTGACCCTTCCTTCGCTCTTGTTTCAACATCGTCGCCATACCCTTCTGCAGGTGCTGCTATCTGTTGGGGTTTTTGCGCAGAGAATCGTCTGTGGCGGCGCTTCAATCGGCACCTGCTCCCTCCTTTCGGCCCTATGGTACCTGTCTCGGCGGCCCACTGTCTTGTGCACTGATCAACTGTGATCCGGGGTCCTTCATCGCACCTATCGGGTGGCTGGGAAGCACCTTATAGGTTTTGGCGGTCCTTTTTTCCGGGCGGCTCTTCTGAGCGGATTTGCTCTGTTTCCTTTGGGTTCTTGACAGTGCGGCGAACCAGGGAAGTTTTTTGGACTTGGGTGTTTCTTGAGCTGAGCCGCGGCGCGGGTGCGAGGGTTTTGTTGGGTTTTTAGATACTCTCCGTGGGGGCGAGGTGGCTGCCCTAGCCGCCTCTGCCCCCGGTTTCGAGCCGTCTCTGCTTTGTTGGGACCTGATGGGTTCCCTTGCTGAGGCTTTGGGTCTTTTTTTGGTAGCTTGCTGGTTTTCCTCTGCAGTTTATATGGAGCGTTGAGGGATCTGAGGTGTGGAGTTTGTCTCTGCATCGATTCGAGCCGCTTTCATCATGGATGTACCTGGATGTTTTCTTCTGGTTCCTGAGGTTGTATGGGTGGTATCTTCCCTTGGTTTCTTCGGTTTCAGGAGCAGAGTTTGAGGGGGTGGAGGAGGTCTCCTCCATTTCGTGCCTCTCCTCCTTATCATGGCGGCCATTTCGGTTTTTCTGCTCATTACTCAGAAGCTTATGTGTTTTTTTTTTTTTTTTTTTTTTTTCTGTTATTTTTGTCTGGGGAAGGGTTGGGGTACCCTCCTATTGGGGTTTACACACCCTTTTACTTGCTACCCTCTCTGAGGGCTTTTCAGCATACTTATCTTGAAGTTATGCTTTTGTAAGTGGTTTACCCACACTACAGCATATGCGTTCAGCATCTACAACATGTAATTTTCTGACTTAATGAAAATTACGAATTCTCTTTCTTCGGAAAAAAAAAACTTTGGACATAACCCATTGATAAATCATTAATAATTAAAAAACTCTTAGCGTATAAGAACATAGATACAACCAAACATTATGCAATCGATTATTCATCTATCCTTTGAATCCCTATATAGCTAGTGAATATTCAAGATTAGAGATAATGGATTCCTTTGATGAAGTATGGAATACACATGTGGGAGTTATACCACTAAAGTGGCTCACCAAGTGTCAAATCCGATCTCTCCAAAATGGCCTAGGCATTGGACCAATGCTCAATTTAAATAAATTATCCTATGAGATAATCCCTCCTAAATATATAATTTAATAAAAAGAAAGAAGACCATACTATTGAGCAAGAGCATGCCACTCCTTCCAAGAAAAAGAGACAAAGTCCCTCAAATCACCCAAAAGAAAGATGTCCTTTCTACTCAATTTGAGAGACTAGAAGCAATGTAGCTTCCTCACACATTGATCTTAAACCCTCGAACTTCAAACGGCATGCAAAGGTAAATCCCAATGGACCCTACTACCCTCCCACTATCAACAAACCAAATATACAACCACCTTCAAGGAAACCTATATCCTTTGAAAGAAGAGGGAGCTAGGACCTAAAAGAGATGAGAATATGATATGATATCGAAAAGTCCAAAATCTCCCTAGACTCTATTTGAATGCTACGTTAAAATTACCTTATGTCAAAACAAGATATGCTAATACACTATACCCTCAAGACACTACACCACCGCACTTCTTTGTCAAAGTATTCCCTTTGATGCCAACGACATGAATTATACCAAACCGCCCCTCATCCTTGGGGATGGTATATACATCCCATGGAACCAAGGGTGAGCCTTGATCTCGACCCTATTTGGAACATAGATAAACTCTTAAAATATGCTTAAGTCATTATAACTGAATCTTGTTGGGAAAACAAGAAGACACATAATATGCAACATAAAAATACTTAAGAATATGGCCAACAACAATAATTTTTCCTACAAATGGGAGATCATTACAATGCCATATATGAAGCTTTCATTGTAACCTCCACAAGTACCAATCGCACATGGAAACTAGCAACAAAAAAAACAATCCTAAGTGAACCCCCAAATATTAAGCAATAAGCCTAGTCTAAATATAATAACAAGTAACAAGGATCTAATTTTGGGGATGCATCCAAACCCACTAGCCAAAAGTTAGTATATGAGCACTGACTATGCGACCTAAGCATGTAGTTGAAAATGTATGAAAATAAAGGTCCCCATAAACAATGCCATTTCCACTCCAATCAAGAGGAAAAAGTCATATGTAAAGTGGTCATTAACCATCTTAGAACCATATGTGAGAATAATACCATGAATCCAACTAGAAATATTGGTGGCCTCCAACATGTAACCCATAACATCTACTATAAAGATATATGGGGCCAGAGGACATCCATAATGAATAAAATTATGGAGAGAGATATAAGGGGATAAGGCCTTATTGGGTAATACAAATATTGAAATATTGGTGAACATAATGCTCACATGGAAATGCACTAGGGGCCAAACCCTAGGCAAATGAAACCCTAAAAAATAAATGTCAAATCCACCTAATAATATGTTTGATAAAAATCAATTTTTAAGATAAAAGAGTATTTCTCCTTCTCCCTTTCCTATTCCATATCCTCAAAGGTAAAAACTACATTTTCAAAATGAATATGATCTAAATAAATATTTTATGATATTGACAAACCACATGATTTTCCACTAAGGGAATTCACATTGCCAAAGCCTTGGCTAAAATTCTATAAACAGAAAGGGCAATGATGATATGCTTCCAACCACCAATATAATTCATTGCTCCATTACTTGAGACACACTTGATTCACCCCTGGTTGGGAAACTTAGAAAACCATCCAAAATCACATACTTCAAAAGTGAAATAGTAATAATTATCACCAGTACTATCCCACATGATATTATAAAACTCACATGGAAGCCTATTCATGCCTAGATATTTATAACCTTTTGCCATAAAATAAAAAATAACAAAGATCTCTTCCTTTGAATATTCTTTGTCCAACCTATGCCTATGACCATAAGAACCTTGCAAGGAATCCACTCCAATAGGCATCTCTTGTTGTCACCAACCCATCTATTAAATTATAAGGATAAATAATAGTTTGACAATAGGATATAGGCACACCTATAGCCTCTCAATATCCTTAGTAATATATCCATCCATGAGCTATAATCGAAGGACATTCACCCTTATGGCCTTCTTCCTGAGAATGTAGGTTTTAACCCTGTACAAAAATTACCTGCACAAGAATTCTAAAAATAGAAAATAAACAATGGCGAGAGTATAAAATATAAAACATATATACATAGAGATTTTCCCCTGGATCCCAAAACCGGGACTACTAGATTGATTTTTCATTATGTTCCTTTCAATGTTACAACACACATATATATATACATGTCAAAGCATCCATAAAACCCAATCCATTAACCTTGAATTAGAACATAAATTTAGTTACCTTGATCGGATCTACAAAATACCATGGAAAGAAAACCATCATGCCCAAAACCATGTGTGAAATCCATGCACAAAACCATAGGTAGGTCCACCCACCTAATATAGGGTCCACTTTATTTTTCTCGGGGTGTTGCCTTGGACCCCATGTAGGGGGGCTAATACCCCTCTACATACCCCCTGATAGGGGGGCCAACACCCCCCTGTGACCCCCCTAGCAGAGTCCCCCACAACGTACAGCGGGGCTACCATCCCCCCTGTAAACCCCTCGCGCGTGGGGTAGTCATGGACAAAATATAACACAACCTAACAGAGAAAGTTAAAATGAAACTTGGAACTCTCTTCCCCCTCTTGAATCCACTTAATATGAGAGTGGACTCGCGCATCCCTAACTATGTATTTCTCATTCCACCAAAAAAATATTTCTAGCTTTGTAGCCTCCTTCTAAATATTCACATTGTGAAGATCCTCTTCAAGTAAGGTGTGAACCTCCTCAATGCATTTTAGAAAATAAAACAAGAAATCATTGCTCTAATTTTGTGCTATAATATTGCCCAACTTATAATGAACTTAAAAAATATGATTTTTCTTTTACCTTAGAATTTTTTTTGTAATTTTTCATTAAAATAATGAAGACATTACATTTTGTTGATCCATCACCATGCATTCTATGTAAGTTGTCAGACATACGAAACTCATATGGGTTTCACTCAATGAACATCTGGCATATCACGTGCATTCATGGCATACTAAACAATACCCTTAATTTGACTACATATTGGAAAATACCTCTGAAAACAGCATTACATTAGAGGAAATTTGAGCCTAAATGTGCCCATGAAATTTTCATGTAATTTCCATGTCATAATATGAAGTCAATCAAAATCCATTAAATTTAAAAAGAGGTACATGTAAATATTTTGGAGGGAAAAGAAGAAAAAATATATATTTTTTTTAATTGTATTTTTCGCATATCTCCTTATAGGTTTACTCAAATTTCAAGTGTAGAAACTCATTAGATGCAATATCCAATGAGTACCCATTATGCATACTTTTGAGAAAACCCACATTGATAAAAATTGTAGATGCATTAAAAAAAGTGCGTTAGACACGTTTTTTTAATGTATCTGCAATTTCTATCAATGTGGGTCTTCTCAAAAGTATGTATAATGGGTACTCGTTGACGGGTGTCTACACTTGAAATTTGAGTAAACCTATAAGGAGATAAGCCAAAAATACAATTAAAAAAAGTAGTTTTCTCATTTTCCCTCCAAAATTCATAGCTCTTGTTTTATTATTTTTACTATTATTTTATTTTTTTTTCCTTAAGAGGCCACTTTTACGCTGAAATTTCCTCTAATGTTTAACCCCCTACCAATATGATCCCAATACACCTTCCTAATTTAAAAAACCCCTACTTTCACTAGGTATTATAGGTATCCATTTTTTCATTAGCATTTTTTATACCCCTTGTTAGGGCTAGTAGCTTTGTATTTGTCGAGTGTCTACAAATTACTTAATGGTTAGTTTGAATAAATTCGAATTTAATGTCATAGATGTTGTCATAAGTTCGAGTGTCACTATCCAAAATATCGCCATGGGTGTGGTCATCAAGAGGGTTGATTGAAAACATGAAGTTGTTTTGAGTTATTGGGAAAATTGTCAAAGTCTGAGATAACCAAGTCATGAGTGTAAATAGTGGGTCTGTCATGAGATTTACATGAGATAGTTGAAAATATCATTGTTCCAAAGCAAGATAGCTGTTGAAATTCCACCTCTCTTTTCTCCCCCTACTCTATTATTTTTACCTAAGCATAACCTACATTATACATTCCCTTTTTCCCATTCCCTACCTTACTCCCCTATATATCTAATCATTATTCACTCCTAAACAAGAAATCATCACAACTCCCTTTTTCATTTTCATATTCAAGAGCTATGATTGCGCATTTAAAATGGCATTACCCATATCATCCTCTCATCACTCCAAATCCTATGATAAATCAAACCTCCTAATGATTATAAGGCCCAAGTTATTATGTTTTGCAAAAGAAGGTACCATATGACATCACACAACAAGACAAAGAACATGGGGTAATTCAAATGGTTATGCCACCTTAATCTTATGCACTGTACATTCAATATGTTAATCACCAGACATACCATCCACATAGGCAACCATAGGTTGATCTCCAGTTAGTAGTTGGCAAGAAACCAGGTCACACTCATTGTGGGAATCTGCTCCGCAAGCTCTCTTTTCTCTTCCGAAGTATTGCACAAATACTCTGTTTTAGTCACCATTTTGCAGAATGGTTTCCGACCACATAGAGGAGAATTTTGGGAAACTGAAAGACTTTTTTCTCAACGAAAGGCCAAATAAAAATAACCTCTTCTAGGGTTTTCACAAGTGTAATAGATCGAGAGTTTTGAATGCATATTCAAAGCTCATTTTCCACAATTTGTGAATTTCCCGTTGTAAGCCATTGTTTTGCAGATAATTTTTCAGTAATTTGGGGAAGAATTTGGAGAAATAGAGAGAATTTTATCTTCAAAAATATATCATCTAAAATAACCTCCTTCAATTTTTAGACAGGTATTAATTTTTGGGAGATATGCCCAAAACATTGGCCCTCTGTATAGGCGCTACGTAGTTGCTGCGAAATTGTTTCACATAGGTCTTCACGAGTTTTTGGAGGGTGCCAACTATTAGAGACTGAGTAGAATGAGGTGCTACTGAGTTGGGATCTAGGTTAGACTGCCAGTCAACAACCAGGTGTTAGCTTTGGAAGGAAAACATAGCAGTGCAACATGATACCCAACCAATGCGCATCAGTCCTAGTTCACTGCTAGTGTTCTAGTTTTTTCTGTTTTTGTTATGCAATGGATATGTTTCGATGATCTAGACAACTGTTAGGAAACTTTGTATTTAGAATAGTGATTATGATCATGATCTTTTTGTTTTTATCATTTAAGGAAAATTATTGTAAACAACATTAAGTTTCCTTTTTTTTAGTTTGGTTTGATCCACTTCATGGATTGAGGGTGCACTGCATCTGAACATATTTTGATTTCCTAGTGTATGTCTATTTAAGATGGTAATGGACAAGGAAGAAGGATTTGGTTGATTGATGGAACGAGCTTTGTATATGTGATCTTATTTTCTGAATAAAATACTCAGTGCAGAGTTTGGCCAATTACTGTCAGAGATTCTTGTGGTATTGTTCTTTAAATATGTGTTTCTCTTTTGCAATTGTCATTTCATTTCTTTTATCTCAGTTCTATTTAAAGGTGTATTGAAAACAATCTTTCTAGAATTCATCATATATGCTCTAGAATCACTGTGTACTTTTGTTTTATATGGGATTCATTATGCCTTTGTCTACCTTCATTTCCTAAATACTCAGTCATAAGATTTGATAACAGAATTCTGATATGCTCTATTCCATTTGAATGGGTATTGTCATGTGTCTTTCTCTCTTTCATTGTACTACAATCGATATAAATTTGAAGGATGTACCTGTCATGCCTTTGCCCTTGTAGTTGGTTGATATACACATTGATGTTTTGAATTGGCGATATTTGGGTCTCATACTCTAATGTTCTCTCCTTTAACCTCCCAACAAAATTTCATTAAATTTCAAGTATCATTTTTCAGACTTGGTCTCTGTCAAAATATGTGCTTCAAAGTCTCCAATTTTTAGGTTTTTCGAGTGAGGGAGCCCCCTTCGGCTAGAAAAGACCAGTTTCTAGCCAAACGTGTTTTGTGGTTACCTCTATGGCCCTTTCCTCAGCCTAAATAGATTCATAGAGTGCTAACACCCCTTCATATTTTTCAATAACTTTGAGTTCTTTTTTTATACCTGCCAGTATAAAATCCCTTTCCCCCTATACACCCCCAATATATTATGTCATTTTTTTCTCAATATATATCCCCCAATATGAACCGACGTGGTATGATATTTCTCCCCCAATGAATCCCCTGTGACAAAATTGAATAGATCAAGCCTATGCATGCCCATGTTTGGTCATAATAAGTCTCTATACATAGTACATTTATATAGGTATATATATGAAAGCATTACATACGTAATCATCTACAATCCATGTCATGAAAAAAACAATAAGAAAAAATAAATAGAATATATATATCATGTCCTCTTGTTATTGAGCCACTTGTAGACCATTAATAAATGACTTTTAGAAATACTCCCGTGTTTCATCCCCTAGTTGTTCAAAATTTTTCTAAATTCTCAAATCCTGTGCAACACCGGCTTTAGATAAGGAGTCCGCTGTTGTGTTATTCTCCTTGTATATGTGAGAACAAGCAACCTGATCAAAGACACATTTTAAATGGAGGGTCTCTTCAAGAATGGGTAGTAGTGTGTGTCAGTGGTATCTATGAGTCTCACTGAACCAATTAATGACAATCATGGAGTTTCTGAAAATCTGTAATGTACAATAATATTTTTCAATAAAAAATAATAGGAGTAAGTTTAGGGCTAACAAATTTGCATAATTATTTATGAAACTTAACTATATGATTATTAATATTATTATTATTATTATTATTATTATTTTCTGCAGAAAATTAGGGTAGGTCCATGTTGGCTTAAGGGGGCCTAACCCAGGTTAAGAGTTGTTCATGCCAACCAAAAAAATCCTAACTGCTGGCCCTTTCGACAACAACCTACGTAGCGCAGGATGTAGTCTCACTCGAAGCAGTATTGAGGGATGTTAGAACCAAGCTTATGCATCCAGGGACATGTGATAAGTGGTTCTCATGCTCAGATCTTCTTTCACGCAGATTAGTATCCTTATAGGGATCATTACTATAACTCGGTTACATGTCTTCAAGACCTTCACAAAGGTCTACGATCAGTCTTTGCAAACCTTGAACAGGCAAATTACCTATTTTCACGCATCAATAAATAACCCTAGATCCGATCTCGCACAGATCTAGCCAATTCAGTAGAAAACATAGTATAATCAACCCTTAACTTCGAGAACCTAGATAATTACGTAAAGCATGCATAAATAAGATAGATTCAGTAGTTTCACGCAACATTCATACATTATTTCATGAAAACATATCATTGAGTGACAAAATATAACATAAACATAATCAACAGAAATGCTTATATTACACAGTAATTCTTCAAAATTAGTCTTTATTGATCTTCAATGTTCAGATTACAGACTCTTCTACCCTGCGCACTCAGCTGCGGACTTACCAAGGCCTTCTTCGCACTCAACTGCAGGAGCCTTCCCCCTCTCATCTAAGTACAGGAAGCAGATCCTTCCTACCTTAGCACTCGCCCAAAACAGTCTCTATCTTACCTTAGCTTTCTTAGTTTTCCCTTCTAGACTCGCTTTGAATTAAATATATAGCATTGTCAATACAATACCATGGTCCGTGGACCATGGGTGAGTCTCAAAACTGACCTATTTTCTTATCCAAATAAGGGGCTAAGACCCTTTTGACTCCTATCTACCTGCGCGCTCCGCATCCACATTTCATAGAGACTTTACATCTTTTACAAAAATTTATACAAAACTTGGGTTAACTGACCCCAAAACTAACCCTAGGGACCCTATCCCAACAAGCCAAGATCGTGACTCGCCCTTGAGTCACTTAGTTGGTGCCTCAATCTTGCTACACAGACCACTGAGCTCAACTTGTAACACTGTAACTTCAACACCACTTTGCGCCGCAACTTGTTGCACTTCTTTGGCCAATTTTTCTGTTGTTGGGACCTCCAATTCTAGGCGCATTGTCCTCTACGTCTGCTGTAGCACATTTAGATTTTACTGAAGTGATAGAGTAAGCTGACAAGCTTCCTCTAGGCACGACTATAATAGGGCCTTAAGAAGGGCCTCTTTCCTCTACAACTCTTCCGCCTGTGCTTGCAGCTTCTTTCCTTCCCGCAACTTTGTGAGGCATTGCGCTGGTGCCAATGTGTGCGTAGTCGCTCAGACCTCATCATACTTCTGTTGTGTGCTACAGAAATTCCATTGTTGCGTCAAACATCTTTGCAAAGTTTGTGATTGCAGAATCCAGTGTGTTCATATTTTCCTTGATTGCTGCTCCATGTTGCTCCCAAACCTCTAGCAGAGTTGTTAGCTGCAACTTCAACTGCAGCTCTGCTATCTTCATATGGAAGTTAATAGTCACCCTGCCGACTTCCTCCTTTGATGCACGTACTTTAGCAGCCAATTTCATTACTTTTTCCGAGGCTTCGGCATCCTCAAGGATGTTCAGTTTTGGTACTGTTTTGCAGGTCTGTTCTATCGTTGTCTCCAGGCTATGATGTCGCGTCTGCAGCTCCTCCTTATCCTTCAATGCTTGAGTTTTCTCCATGAACATCTATTCATTGTTGAACTTAAACTCAGTTATGACAGTGAGGGCACGCTACTCTCTGATCCTCAACTCATCTAAAACCCCTTGATGCAGCGCATGGAGGGTCTAGAGCAGCAGTGCAGCCAATTTTAGCCCCATGTCCTTTACTGTGATGATAACCACGCGATCCTCATCTAACTCTATGTGAACAAACCCTTTTGGCAATGGTATGACTCTAAGGTCCAGAGTTCGTTCCAGTTCCGTCACGGTTCCACTTCCTTGTGTCAGGATCGCTTGCCCTACGCCCACTTGAATCCTACTAGCCTAGATCTGTAGCTCATGCAGATCCATTTGGACACTCCCCAACATATGTATATAATGTTACTCAAACTATTGGAATAGCTCAGTTGTTGTGTCTCTCACCTTGTCATCGATATCATCAAGATTACCTTCTGTCAGCACCATTGGGTCGATGTGTTTTTGCTTGTAATACTTATCCTTCTTGCGTTGTCCACCCATCTAATCCTACCCATGTCTCTTCAATGTGAAAGAAGTTATCTACTCCTCACCACCACCTCCTCCCTATTCTGACATCTCTTGCTCGTCTGTGTGCTGTGAGGCCAAATTCCACCTTCTTCTGTATCTTGACATTCTTTTTCTGCCTGCTCCTTGGCAGTGTGTTCTTTCTCCATGTGTTCTTCCTCTGCAGGTTCCTTAGCAACAAATTCCTTCTTCTTCTACTCAGCTAGAGCACATGTGACTTTCTGAGCTGCTTCCTTATGCTTTTGTGCAACAGAACTTTCTACACCTTTTCTAGTGCCTACAACAAGCCTAGTAGGTTTGCGCCACTCTGCTGGCCAATGCCCCACAATCTCTTGCACATCCGTCTTAGATACCAAATAGGGCAACTTGTGCCATGTGTGCTTTGGGTCCTTTCGCACTCTGATTGATACATTATGGAAATCATCCTTGAACTCCGCATAGGCCGTCAATTGCGCGAACAAGGTTGGGGACAACCTTGGCCTCTGACTGATAGCCATATGAAGATCCATCTTCATGAGAATTTGGAAAATTTTTGACTCCTTGATTCTTGCCGGGTCCTTTGTTGACCACAGTGAAGCAAACCTCACTGCCTCGGGTAAATCTTCCCTCTACCGGGGAAACTGGCTGTCCTCCGACAATCTCCAAGATAACAATACAATAGATAATAAAAGCCAAGCATAATGAAACGACTTGATTTCCTCCTGGGCTTCTTGGCAGTTCGCAAGGAACTCCTTGCATAGATACTTTGCCCAATTGTATTAGACACCCTTCGCACACTGTGCTGCTAGTGATACTACCGATGCTAGAACTTCATCAGCGTGGCTCTTCCTCATAATTTTTCCCACAAGAATTTGGGCGGCGAATTTCACTGCCTGGTCTTGAATAGAGTGGATAGAATATCCGTGTGAATTCTAAACAAGCCCATACTCTGCCTTCATCTTGTATGCTAATTTGTTTTCCCCACTTTTCCCTCCAAACTCCTTGGCAGGGTCTGCTCCTTTATAAGGCAACTTTCTTATTTGATGGATTAACATATCTGTAACCCTGATGGGCTCCCCAATCCATAGACACCCATCGTGCACCAACGCGAGGAGCTGGCATACACAAACCATGTTGATAGTTGATTGATGATAATGCGACACACAAATCATGTGCATCAATCCATCCTACTCAACACCTCTGGCCCACTTCATGGGCTCCAACCGCGTAACCCCAGTCTCCTCATAGTAATATTTGGTCACATACTTGCTTGTTACCAAATGTGGGAACCTCTCATGGTCCGTGAGGTTCCAATCCTCCATTTTCAACACCAGAATTTGTGCTAATGGCGTGCCTTCAAATTCCACTTGTTCAGGCAACATGGGAGTTGAAACTGAGAATTTCTGAGAGTCGAGGTCTTTGGTAACCTTGGTCTTTCCCTTCCACAGAGGGATATACTCAGGGAGCTGTAAGATAGGCTCTACCTCTTCAACATCCAATTCCTCTATGCCTTGGTATTAATCCTCCTCCACATCAACCACTTTCTCTGGCTATTTTCCTTTTTTCTCCTTTTGTCGCACCTCCAGTTTCTTCCTCGGGTCTCACTGGCGTCGAATTCTTCTGCTTCTCCTTTGCGACTGGTTGCTTCTCTTTTGCAATGGATTTCTTTGGTCTTGGCGACCTTGACGCGGTAGGCACAGGGGTTGAAGCTTCCATAGTTGAAATCTTAGGGCCAGATACGTCAGACACAACAACTTCTGAACTTATGGTTTTGGCGGGGTTTGTGGTAGTCATTTTCTGGAGAACAAGTCTCTGGTCAATTTTAGGCAATGTTGCAAAAACTGGACTGGCAATCAAGTCCTCCCAAACCTTACGATTCATAATTTTCGAATAACAAAGCGCCCAACCAACTCTTAGAATTCAAAGTGTTCTTCGTTGGACAAACATGCGTAATTTATAAGAAGTTTTGAATTCAAATCTGTCCGTTCCCCCCAAAATCTAATAATAAATGCGTTCTTGGTGGAAAATCTCCAAATATTTTCACCATAAAGAGTGCCTACCCACTCCTCTTAACTGAGTTTTTCCATCAAATCATGAATTGTAACCTCAATGTCTACTTTTGGACCCACTTGCACAGAACCATCCTCCATGGCGCAGCTCATCCAACATAGATTCACTTGTCGCACCCCTATCATCTGTCACACAAACTTTCTACCACATTCTTCACCTAGTCGGGAAGCGTAGTTTATAGTCCCGCAGTCCCTTGCAACTGCCTGGATTACTAAGACTGTCCTGCGTCCATATAGTCATCGTGCAGGGGTGGGATCCCCTATGTACAACTTCAACTTACTTCCATTCACTTTTCCAGGGAATGTTTCCCCGTTCAGCTTCACGAACTGAACTGTGTCACCATCCGTGATCTCCTTAATAACATATGGCCCCAACCAGTGCATTTGAAACTTTCCTGGAAACTTTGTGAACTTGCTATCATATAACAACACCAAATCATCTACCTTGAACGTGCGCAACTTAATATGCCGATCATGCCATGCTTTCTCGCATTCCTTTTGCACTTGCTGGTGAAATCCTGCAAGGAAGCAATCTTCTTCTAACTCCATGATCTGCAAGCCGTTCCTCCAAGGTCTCACGGTCCACCATCTCATTCAAGGTTGCAATCCATAAACTTGGCACAATATACTCCATCGACATTACTGCTTCAATTCCATAGACCAACCTAAACGGTGTCTATCCTGTCAAATTCTTGCAGGTCATCCTATAAGCCCATAATACAACAGGTACGCACATGTCCCATTCATTCCTCTACACGTTGCATACCTTTGGAAATGTGTGCTCCAAAATTTTATTAAAATGTTCCATTATTCCATTCGCCTATGGGTGATAGAGTGTGCTTTTTGATGATACACCTGAAATTCTTCCAACATTACGCTGATCATTTCATTCAAGAAATGCGTACCCCTATCACTCATCAAAATATTAGGACAACCAAACCTTGTTAAGACATACTCGAATAGAAGCTTCGCAGCAGTTGCTGCTGTACAATCCTTCACTGGCTGCGCTTCTTCCCACCTAATTAAATACTCAATTGCAGTAATGATATACCGTGTGCCCGTCTTCTTTTCTTGAGGTTGTATGGGACCTATAAAGTCAATGTCTCATTTCTCAAATACCTGCAATGAAAATTGGGGATTTAAAGGCAATTCATCCCTTCGAGAAGGCTTCCCCATCCTTTGGCAAGCATCACACACCTTGCAATATGCCTTAGAATTCTTCTGTAATGTTGGCTACCATAAACCAACGCGCAAGATCTTCTGCGTGGTTTCTTTCCCTACATAGTGACCCCCTGCCACTCCTCCATGGGCTTCAACTAGGATAGTAGCGCGTTCAAATTTTGTAACATACCTTCGCAATATCTCATATGATCCCATCTTATATAAATGACCTACAATCACTAAAAAGTACGCAACATGAACGACTAACTCCTTGTTTTGTTGAGTGGAATAACCTGCGGAGATGTTCCCGTTGTTAAGAACTGAATAATATCAGAAAAATGATCGTTCGTGATGTGCATCACAAAGAGCTGCGCGTCTGGCATTCCTTTCTCCAGACTAGTTGGTTCCTCACTTGTTTCAATCCTAGATAGATGGTCTGGGCCTGCATTCATCCTTCTAGGTTTCATAATTACTTCAAATTCATACTCTTGGAAAAATAGTAACCATCGACATATCTTCCCCCCCAACACATGCTTATTGACTAGATACTTTAGTGCGGAGTGATCTGTATACATTTTAAAGTGTCCTCACAACAAATAATGACTGAAATTTTGCAGCGCGTAGACCATCGCCAACCCTTCGCGCTCTGTAGTGGAGTAATTCTTCTAATCTTTGGATAACTTTCTACTCACGAAAGCTATCGGATGATCAATCTCTCCCTCACCTTCCTGTGTTAATACTACTCCTAGCACAATACAAGAGGCATCAACATGCACATGAAAATCCTTCTTCCAGTCGGGAAACAAAACCATTTGTTGTCTTAAGGGGTCCTAACCCAAGTTCAGAGTTTTCCATGCCAACTAACAAAACCCTAACTATTGGCCCTTTCAGAAACAACTTGCATAGCGCTGGTTGCAGTCTCACCCGAAGTAGTATTGGGGGATGCGAGAACCAGGCTTCTGCATCCAGGGACATGTGATAAGTGGTTCTCACACTCAAATCTACTTTCACGCAGATCAATATCCTTCCATGTCTCGTTACTATAACTTAGTTACACCATCTTCAAGACCTTCGCGAAGGTCTGCAATTAGTCTTTGCGGACCTTAAACAGGAAAATTACCTATTTTCATGCATCGATAAATAACCCTAGATCTGATCTCACACAGATCTAGCCAATTCAATAGAAAACATAATATAATCAACCCTTAACATCGTGAACCCAGATAATTACTTAAAGCGTGCATAAATAAGATAGATTCGGTAGTTTCACACAACATTCATACATTATTTCATCAAAACATATCATTGAGTGACATAATATAACATAAACAGAATCAATAGAAATGCTCAGATTGCACAGTAATTCTTCAAAACCAGTCTTTATTGATCTTCAATGTTCAGATTATAGACTCTTCTACGCTGTGCACTCAGTTGTAGGGGTTCACGCACTTAGCTGCAAACTTACCAACGCCTCCTACGCACTCAGCTACAGGAGTAGTCCCCTTCTCGCCTAAGTACAGGAAGCAGAGCCTTCTTGCCTTAACACTTACCCAAAACAGTCTCTATCTTACCTTAGCTTTCTTAGTTCTCCCTTCTAGATTCGCCATGACTTAAATATATACCATTCTCATTATAACACCATGGTCTGTATACCATGGTTGTGTCTCAAAACCGACCTATTTACTTATCCAAACAAGGGGCTAAGACCCCTTTGACTCCTATTTACCTGTGCGCTCCAAATCCACATTTCACGGAGAGTTTACATCTTTAACAAAACATTATACAAAACTTGGGTTAACTAACCCCAAAACTGACCCTAGGGACCCTATTCCAATAGTCCACCTAAAGGGACCACAACCCCCAACCAAACTAATTCAAGCCTAGCCCCAAGGGAATTGAGGAGAATTGAACCTATGACCTTCTAATGGCAAGGTGCTTTTAGCAATGGGACCTTGACCAATTGAGCTAACCATCAGGCGTAAGTTATAAATATGATACACAATGAACTCTCACTAAAACATCCAACCTAAATTCATACTAATGGAAAGGTATTGCTCCACTCTCTTTGCCTAAGGTTGTAGAGTCTCCAAAATGTATTCAAAGTATCATCCAATTTCACCTTTATCACCACCATTTCACTCACATGTCACAACTCCATGACCATATAACCTTTCATTAGCCTCCATTTTCATAATTATATGGGTTACCTTTGTGTTTTCTAAAAGATAATGATTTCTAGTATTATAAGTGAATTAAATGGTTAAAACTTAGAAAAATGGCATATACTTGCTAATACTTAAAAGTGGCTCGAGTTCCATGACATGCGTAGGTCATTTGGAAGCTTCCAAGGCACCCTTATGTGGCCTCCAATGCTCAAATTTGAATTATATTCAAGATATGGAAGAAAAAGGTCAAAGAGGATATGTGTCTAATAATTACCTATTTGAGTTGTAACTCTATGAGATTTTCTAGGGATCTAGGGAGAGAATAATGGACCTCCATTAATGAGGTAGATTCTTATGTTTTTGTATAAATAGGAGAGACTTCTCCTTTGAAAGGCATGCGTAAAGTTGGGGAAATGCTCATGTTTTGAATAAAGAATTTGGATTTGGCACCATGCTCATGAGTGATGTTCACCTTGATTGATAATGCTTGCACTGGGAGCCTCTCAACTTGCCATCTCTCATTCTTTTGGATTGGCCACCTACAATGTGTGAGATTTATTGTTCTTCATAGATTAAGATTTATTATTTTCATAGATTAAGATTTATTTCTTTCATATCTTTTCCTGTGTGAGAGGCTAAGAGTGATTGTTTCTATTTGCTTTCTACCTAGAAGCTAAGTGCATTTTTTTTATTTTCTTTCATATCTTTTCCTGTGTGAGAGGTTAAGAGTGATTGTTTTTATTTGCTTTTTACCTAGAAGTTAAGAGCATTCGTTTTTATTTGCTTTCATATCTTTTCCTGTGTGAAAGGTTAAGAATGATTGTTTTTTCTTTCATTTCTGAAAGAGGTGTGCTTTTCAATTCCCGCAAGATTGAGAGATTAAGATTTCAATTTCGCGCACTATACTGTACTTGTACTATAATTTATTTTTAATTGAGTGTTGACTTAAAATAGGTAAATTTGGTTTGTAGCTATTTGGTTTCATAGTTAGGTTGATATAAATTGGAAGTTAATTTCTAGCATATACAATGCACACACACTTCACAAGTTTTACGAAACCCCGAGTTGACAATTAAATGATAGGTAATTAACTTGCCTCAACATTTTGGTGCCATTGCTGGGGAAGTGTGCATATGGACTAGCTTTCAGTCTAGAGTTCATTTTTCATTTTTTTTCAGATGCAAGATTAAAGCATGTAGATGCATAAGTCATTTACTTGCATATCATTTTTATAAAAAAATATAAAAAATTTCGATACTAACGATTTATGGACAAAGGATCTAGAATGCAGATCAAACATTTTTTGGAGCACAAGGACTACATTAAGGAATGGTATCAAAACGCGATTGCGCCACGACATTCATCTATTCTTCATGATATCTTTGTGGCAAATCTAAAGATTAAAATGATTTTTCATGTCTTCATGCACAATCAGGTACATTTTGAAAATTTGGATATGAACGTTCTAGAAAGTCTAATCCGTAAATGGCTCCATTGGAAACATTCATATACTTAATTTTTTTGTTTTTTGTTTTGTTTTGTTTTTCTTTCAAGTAGATAAATTAGGAAAAATAAAATCAAGCTTGATTACATTTTTTTAAAGTTCTTGAGCGCATATTTTTTTTAATTTTTAGACTTTAAAATATTTAGATTTTTATTTATTTTCTTGCATTTTTTTCATTAACATCACAAATATTTTCAATAAAAAAATTCATGTTTTGATTTTAAATAATAAAAAAATAAAGAAATTCATGTTATATTTTCAATAAAAAAGAATTTCTTCATGTTTTTGAATAAGGGAAATGCAAATTTTTAAATAAAAATGTAAATTTCCTTTTTAAGAAGAATTGCCAAATTGACAAATTGATAACTGGCTCTCGTGCGACTTGTAAAAAAATTTAATTCAATTGCATTAGCTTAAAAATAAAAATCTAAAATTCATCATTAAATAAAAAATAGATCTTGATTTAAATGGTTGGATATCTATTCCCTTTTTGAGGAGCTACAGAAATGACTAGTTTCTACAGCCAAGCCTGATTTGATCCATATCACCCACATGAGAGCCATCACAATCCAATAATATTGGTAATATATCACCAATATGTATTGAGAGAAAAGGCTACTTCAACGCTGGATCCATCCACAAGGTTTCCCTATTCTACGTTTTTACTTAGCTGCAGGATCACTTAGTAGGAAAAATTTTCCTTTTCTTTGTCTTACTTGGCCTGAACTACCATCTCTTCCTGCACTCACATCATGAATGCTAGCCAAAAGAGACATTTGAAACATTATCCATGGTAATCTATTAACAATATTATAGTATACTGGAGCAAGAAACTGTTGATTACCAAAAGATGAGTTGACTAGTGACACGGAAGGAGAACCAGCAAGCCCTTCACACCTAACAACCAGTGTGTCCTTCCCCCCACACTAGCTTGACCCTGCTCTATAACCAATGAAAGATTCAAAGTGGCAGCATGTTTAGTATATAGAGACAGATGCATATTGACCGTCCATATGAATTGAGACTCGAAATGAAATTCTTATTTCAATAGCATAAACAAATATGCGTATTTCTCTTGTGTCATTCTGCTGGGGCAAGTAGTGAAATATAGATTTTCTTTACTTCATTTGGGGTTTCAGGATACTTGGTGAAGGCGATTCAACATTACAATCTTCAATGAGGCCATCGAGGAAATTCTGATCAGAATCCCACTAGTGTTAGAAGCAGTTACCTGAAGCAAAGGAAATGCGTAGCAGCTTAAAAACTTCAGTTTTAAAACACAATTTCTGGCCAAATGAAAACGAATTTCGAAAAAATAAAACATGGTTTACTCAGAATGGGGTCAGTTATAAAACCTAGGAACGATTTTCTCAAATTTGTAACTGATTGGGAGCTATTCGGGGTTCTCTGTAGCCTTACTTATCAAATTACGTGAGAAAGAAATGGTTTGCAATTAATGCATAGAGGCAGTTGCGGCCCTGATATGATCACCCTAATCTACAGGAGGTAGATCTGTTGTGGAGATGCTAAGCAGTACCATATTATTTATCAACTTGGTGAGCTTGAGAAGGATTGAATTGTATTTGCGTCCAGAAGCAGAATTGACCAACAATTCTGTTTGTTCAGACTCAATGAATTGAGTACAATTGAATATATTTCATTATTTAGAAAGATGGTATTCTAGTTGATCATTATTGTGTTGAATTGTATTTGCGTCAATTGAATCACATCATGTAGCTATTCAGTTGAATTGTATTTGCCTCTAGAAGCGGAATTGTCCAAGGATTTTGATTGTTGAATGTTCAGACTCAATGAGTTGGGTACATATGAATTTGCAAACACAATGAGTTGGATACAGTTGAATTTAAGGCTTCATTGGGATTTACATTTCCAACAATGATAGGAAACCAAAAACTAGTCATGGGTGCAATACATGCAGTTGGGAAATCATTTTCAACTCAGAAAACACAGATTTGCTGGAGATTTTATGGCTGGGCCAAAATCAACGCCATTTATCCAATGTTATTCCTTCAACAGTCAACTCCTAAAGGGATTACAATTTTCACTCCCAATAGTTATGATTGAATTGAGGTCATGAATCAGGTTGCTTTGATGGTGTAGTATGGTACAACGATGACAGAGTGTGGCCGATTTAAAAAAAAAAAAAACAGAGGTTGTTTGTGGTACAACTGGTTTTAGGCTCAAAAAGTATATCGGATGGAATTCGGCGTTGATCCAACTTTTTTTAGGAAATTCTCCCGCTTCGCATTTACCTCAGTGGCCATTGATTTTTGGTGTGCCTTGCTTTTCACTTATGGCAAATTTCGTGTTAATTTTGATATTATGTGTTTTTCGTATATGCATATTTTGATGTTAGTGGAATGTTGTTTTAATGATTTATATGTATAATGTTTGTTATGTTTTGTTTTTAAAGTGCATATATATGTTTTGTATAATATTTTTTTTTAAGAAGTGTTTTTTATAATGTTTGTACTTTTGTTTTATATATGTCATGTTGTATATATATTTCATTTTTTTTTCATTTTGTAAATATTTCTTTAATTTTTTTATTGTATATTTTATTGTTTTTCAAGAAAATTGCCATGAGAAAAATTGTCAAAAATTTTTGATGCGAAATCTGTAGCAAATTGAGAAAAATATTGTTGTGATGGTCCACTCAAACACACCTGTCAAAGCAAGATAATAATAATAATAATAATAATAATAATAATAATAATAATAATAATAATAATAAATAAAAAGATAAAACAATAAAAATAAAAATTTGTTCTATTTGCTAAATTTTCTAGAAGAGGTATTGATCAATTTGAAGATTAGACTAGTTATTTGTTCATAATAAAAATGCATAGCTGTGTGTACTTAATTGTATGTTCAATATTTTAACTATATAAACTGCAAAATTCTGCAGCTGAACCACAATTCTGCAACTATGTATTTAACTCAATGATCTATTTGTTAACAATGCATTCTAATCAGAAAATCATGATCAAAATTTATTGGTTTTGTCTAATGATGATGTTTTCAAGAATGATGCAGGAAAGAAGAAGAATAATGAAGGCGATTTATATGCAAGACCGATTGATGAATTTTTTATTGAGGAAATTGTTTTCTTTTAGAAATTGGATTTATTATCACAACTGTGAAATTGGACTAACTATTTGAAATAAAAACATGTCATGAACCTGTCAATTATGCAATTTTTTCATATGTACCTAGAGAAACTGATCACTTCTCTTTGAACACACTTACGTTTGTTGCAATGTTAGTGCCATGTTTGTTTTCAGGTTCCAAGACAATCGAAGAATTGAAGGAAGCCAATTATGCATGATTGGTTTTCTACGACCAATTTCAAGAGATATGAACCAATTGAATCCATTATCCATAAATGGCATCAATTTTCCTCTCCAAACTCACAAGCTATTCAAGCATTTTCGCTAAGCATCGTCATCACCATTTTCCTTGCAAAGTGTCACATGATTTCCACTTACATTTTCCATTCACATTTTCCATAATTTCCATTCATGAACCCATTAATAGAGACATTCAACTCGTTTACATGCTGATTTTTTCTTTTTCTTTCTGTTCACGTGTTTACCCTCCTGTCATTTTCCTTTCCATTAAATAAACCTTGATCCATTGCAAAATTTTTCATTCATATTCCTTGCAAAATCATCATTTCATACTCACGTTAGATGATGTAGGATTCATTAAGGCTTCCCTTCTAACAAGTCTTGGCCTATTGACATCAGCACATTATCTAGGTTCAGGGCTAGAGTCCTTATTAGTACCTTGAGGCTGGTATGCATCAATGACAATTTCTCTCGCTGATAATCATGGGAATACATCAATGTTCCTTGATCGTTAGATCTTGCAAGTGGCTTGACATCATCTCATCTATTCACACTTTGCAAGATGTACTTAGGTACCTTGGCACTCGTTGACATTAATGGAGAGTTTGCCTCGCATTGGTTAATGACATTCATCAATGGTCGGTAATCCAATGAATTCTCTTCATGCTTAACATCAACACATTCATTCGCATGACTAGAATTATACCATCGGGTTTTGTAGCAGGTGAAGACTATATCATTTCAACATTTTGTAGCAAATACAACATATTTAGCCACAGAAATAAAGAATCCACTTTCACCACCTCATCCACCATTTATTCAACCAAGAAGCAGATGAAATTCTACATTCTATTCCATGATCTAGTAATAGATACAACTTTTCTACATAAGCATAGTTTGTCCACATCCTAGGTAAGTAAAGGTATGTTCTTTTCTAGCTTTTGATAATAGAATTCCTTGAATACTAAAATTATAATTTTTGGAAAGTACTTCACCATATTTCCTTTCTCATTTGAAAAAAACGTACACACCTTTAGTTGGGGGGAAGGGACATCCATTTATTATCACATCCATATCACTTCATTTCATCCTAACATACTCGTCCTAATCAGTTATGATTTCATTATGGTTCAAAAGTTATGTGATTTGCAAATAAATGTTTAAATAATGAGCATATTATATGGTTGATTTATGCATTATTAAACATGTTCAATGAATCTTGCTGCAACTAAAAAAAACAAGGTATTGAAACACAAGAACCAATACCGATTAAGATTTGGTTGTCACACAAAAACCAACCAAACATGTTGCAATTCAATGTATGAAAATGAATACTTTGCAAAACGAAATAAAATTGTCAAATACTATCAAATGCAAAGTTTAAGGACATATGATATAAACCAAGCTCATTCAAAAGAAAATCATGATTAAGCAATGCAATAGATTGCATGAGGACATGCAATAACGTCAGTTGGGGGGAATGTAGAGTCTCCAAAAGGTATTCAAAATATCATCCACTTTCACCTTTATCACCACCATTTCATTTACATGTCACAACTCCAGACCATATAACCTTTCATTAGCCTCCATTTTTATAATTATATGGGTTACCTTTGTGTTTTCCAAAAGTTAATGATTTCTAGTATTATAAGTGAATTAAATGGTTAAAACTTAGAAAAATGACATATAATTGCTAATACTTAAAAGTGGATTGAGTTTCATGACATGTGTAGGTCATTTGGAAGCTTCCAAGGCACCCATATGTGGCCTCCAATTCTCAAATTCGAATTATATTCAAGATATGGAAGAAGATTTGGATAAAGGTCAAAGAGGATATGTGTCTCATCATTACCTATTTGAATTGTAACTATATGAGATTTTCTAGGGATCTAGGGAGAGAATAATGGACCTCCATTAATGAGGTAGCTTCTTATGTTTTTTTTGTAAATAAGAGAGCCTTCTCCTTTGAAAGGCATGTGTAAAGTTGGGGAAATGCTCATGTTTTGAATATAGAATTTGGATTTGGCACCATGCTCATGAGTGATTTTCACCTTGATTGGTAATGCTGCACTAGGAGCCTCTCAACTTGCCATCTCTCATACTTTTGGATTGGCCATCTACAATGTGTGAGATTTATTGTTCTTCATAGATTAAGATTTATTGTTTTCATAGATTAAGCTTTATTTATTTCATATATTATCACGTGTGAGAGGTTAAGAGTGATTGTTTTTATTTGCTTTATACCTATAAGTTAAGAGCATGTGTTTTTATTTGCTTTCTACCTAGAAGTTAAGAGCATTTGTTTTTATTTGCTTTCATATCTTTTCTTGTGTGAGAGGTTAAGAATGATTGTTTTTGCTTTCATTTCTGAAAGAGTCGTGTGCTTTTCAGTTCTTGCAAGATTGAAAGATTAAGATTTCAATTCCAAGCATTGTACTATACGTGTACTATAATTTCTTTTGAATTGAGTGTTGAATTAGAATAGGTAAATTTGGTTTGTCACTATTTGGTTTCATAGTGTAGGAATTTACAAGGTAAGTTCCTCAGACAGAACACCAAAGGACACCGCTCACAAACAGATCACAGATCAATACACCAGTACTTTTGACGTGGTTAAAACCCTCAAAGAGGGAAACAGTCCACGGCCTGAGCCAACACAGCCACTTCAGGCAATTTATTAATAAAAGAATGAAAATTTACATAAGCTTCTCTCATGAACAATTAACCTACAAATGACCCTCCATGCTCTTTAAATAGAGATCATGGACCAATCGGGTGTTAAGCCATGGATCAAGTGTCGGTAATACCGAGGAGAGAATGAACCATCGGATCACTACATATCATGACCGTCAGATTGTAAGTTACAAAATGTACATAGTAAAGAAACACACTTTACCTAACTCTATACTAGACCAAGTTATACTTAAATATTTCCTATGTGTCGGAATATCCTAACATCCCCCCTTAAGAACAACTTGGGATAGGATTGAAGGATTTACAAATATGACACAATAGGAGAAGGAAGGAGGCACTAGAGCCTATCCTCCCTTAGTGACAACTTCTTGAACTCCAACCATAAATCGAAGTTTAGTGAACTTCGCCTCTATGAGAGCCTTTGTAAAGATGTCTACAACTTGATCATTTGTTGAACAATATTGCACTTCAAGAACATGGTCGTGAATGAGCTTTCTGATGAAGTGCATGTGCATTTCAATGTGTTTGCTACGATGATGTTGGACTGGATCTTTGCATAGTTGAATGACACTTTGATTATCACACCAAAGTGTAGTCGGATGTTGCTGCTGAAAGCCAAACTCTGACAGGATCTGACGAAGCCACAAGGCTTCCATACTAGCTTCTACGGCACCACGATACTCTGCTTCTGCTGAAGAAAGAGAAATGGCACTTTGTTTCTTGCAAGCCCATGTAATAGGTCCTGAACCAAGAGTGAACACATAACCTGCAGTAGATTTCCGATCATCAGGGTCACCAGCCCAATCGGAATCAATGAAACCAACCAATAGAGGAGATGCTTCGGCATTGTAATGAATCCCAAACTAAACTGTTCCTCGAACATAACGAAGTATTCTTTTAGCTTCTTTCCAATGAATTTCACGTGGGTTTTGCATAAACCGAGCAACAAGGCCAACAACAAAGGAAAGGTCAAGACGAGTATGGGTTAGATACAAATTTTTTCCTACAAGTTGACGATATAAGATAGCATCAACTTCAGGAGAAGTACAAGTGACTGAAAGTTTGACTCCAGACTGAAAGGGAGAAGGGGTGGGCTTACAATCTTCCATGTGAAAATGGCGTGGAATATCACAGGCATACTTGGACTGGGAAAGGGAAATACCTTCCTTGGATTGCAAGACTTGAAGACCAAGAAAATAATGTAAGTGTCCTAAGTCTGTCATTTCAAACTTCCTTTTAAGGCTAGACTTCACATGGTTTATAAGGTTGGGATCACTACCAGTCAGGATAAGATCATCAACATAAAGAACAAGAATGATAAGAGACTTTCCCACTTTCTTGGTGTAGACAGTATTGTCAGAATGACACCTAGAAAAGCCATTTTCTAAAAGAAAGTTATCCATTTTGGCATACCAAGCTCGAGGAGCTTGCTTGAGACCATAAAGGGATTTCTTAAGCTGACATACAAGGTTGGAGTCTGTTTGTATAAAGCCAATAGGTTGTTCCATATAGATTTCTTCATGCAAGTCCCCATGCAAGAAGGCGGATTTAACATCCATCTGATGGACTTCCCATTTGAAAGAGACAGCAAGGGAAAGAACAAGGCGGATAGAGTTCATTTTGGCAACAGGGGAGAAGGTTTCAGTATAGTCAATGCCTTCAACTTGTGAAAAACCCTTAGCAACAAGACGAGCTTTATGTTTATCAACTTTCCCATCTGGTCCATACTTGGTTCTGTAAACCCATTTGCATCTAACAAGTTTTCATCCCTTTGGTAGAGGAACAAGATCTCGTGTATCATTTGCCAATAATGAATGATATTCTTTATTCATAGCTGCTTCCCGATCTGGATGGCCTGAAGCTTCTGTAAAGGTGTCAGGATCATAATTCATTGAAGCTTGAGCCAGTAAAGAAGAGGCTCTATCGAACTGAGAACGTGTACGTCGCTGATCTGTAGGATCACCAGCAAGATCACCTGCTGCATCCCGAGTAGCACGGACCCATTTTGGAAGTTGAGGAGCTGAAGGAGGATCCTGAGAAGGTGGGGGAGGATTGTCATCCTCGCTTTCATCATCTGAAGAAGAAATGTTTTCAAAAGTAGAAGAGATAGGAAGAGGTGGCACATCCGCCAAACTAGGCTCGTAGGCCGATATATTTTCAGCAAACTTTACATCTCTTCTAATGATAACATTCTTGGACTTAAGTGGAATAAGTCTATATCCTTTGACATCTTCAGAATATCCAACAAAAATACATTTTTCACTCTTAGGTTCTAAAGCTTTATGTTTCTCATCTGGAATATGGGCCCATGCTTCACTTCCAAAAACACGAAAGTGACTTACATCTGGTTTAATTGAGCTCCATGCTTCTTCTAGAGTGATATTCTTTAAAACCTTAGTAGGAGTACGATTTATTATGTAATTTTCACAGTTAATTGCTTCTGCCCAATAATTAAGACTAAGTCCTTTAGATTGAAGCATACAATTAGCCATTTCCTTTAAGGTGTGATTCTTCCTTTCAGCTACACCATTTTGTTGTGGAGTATATGGAATAGTATGTTGCATTTGAATTCCATTCTCAGTGCAAAAGTTGATGAATTTGTTGTTAACATATTCTCCGCCATTATCAGATCTTAGCTTAAGAATTTGATGTCCAGATTGTTTTTCAACAAAGGCCTTAAAGGCCAAGAACATGTTAAATACTTCACTCTTGAGTTTTAAGAAGTATACCCAAGTGCGTCTGCAGAAATCATCAATGAAAGTTAAGAAATACTTGTAGCCAGAGAATGAAACAACTGGAAGTGGACCACATAAATCACTATGCATGAGCTGTAAAGGGGCTGAGGCGTGCCAAGAGGCACATTTTTCAAAACTGTCACGATGATGTTTTTCGAGTACACATCCGGAACAAACACCATCTCTGCAAGATACCATTGGAAGACCTGTCACCATATTTTCTTTACATAGATTCTGAAGAGAGCGATAGTTTAAGTGACCAAATCGCTCATGCCAAAGTTTTCTCACTTCATCGTTATGAGCAACAAATACTGAGGGAAGATTTTATGGCCCAAAGTTGTGAAACTTATACAACCTTGTAGAATCATCAGCAATGCCAGTAGCTAAAATATGTCTAGCATCTCTTAGGTCCTTAATTACAACATCGTGAGGTGAAAATTCAACGATTTTACCTTCACCTGAATGAGTTATCTGATATACAGATAGAAGGTTGCAGGATAACGTTGGAACACATAATACATCATTAAATTGACCATTGTCTATATGAACTGTTCCAGTCCCTACAACACTAAGAGATCTATCATCATCAACATATATATTTTTGGTGTTACAATCATTTAAAGAAGAAAACATGGCTTTGTTTTTGGCCATGTGATAAGAAGCTCCAGAATCAATGAGCCACTCATGAGAATGAGAAGAAGAAGATACATTTAGTGCATAGCCAGACCGAGATGCTTGACAACCACATGCAGAAAGTGCCATTCTTGAAGATGAAGTTGAAGTTGAAGAGTGATCCAAATGGATGTTATGCTTCTTCATTGCTGCTTCCAAGGCTTCCATCTTCTTAAAGCATTTGGATTCTAAGTGGCCATCTCGATTACAAAAGTTGCAATGTCTATCAGTCTTCTTCCCTTTGTTTTTATTTGTCTTATCATTTTGTTGAAATGATTTTTCATTTTGAGGCTGAAATTGCTTAGGACCCTTGTTTGGTTTAGGACCATTCCTTTTAGGATACAAATTCTTAGGATTCTTTGGATTTGGTTGCTGCTAGGCGGCTAACACTTTCTTAGAAGAGTTTTCAAGATTAAGAAGACCAAGGTGTAAGAATTTTTCTTGTTCTCTTATTAAAGAATCATAAAAAGAATCAAAGGAAGGGGACTTGTAGTCTTGTCCTTGAGAAATGAAGGCTTCTCTTGTAGAATGGAAGGTGGAAACAAACACAGAGTAGGCTGGTCCCAACTTAGTAAGAATGGAATAGATAAGGTTACTATCTTCTTTCTTAACCTTAACACCTTCCAAGAGAAGTCTAAGGGTCTTGAACTTGGACAAAAAATCTTCAATGCAAAAAAAATTATTAGTGTCCAATGTAAGCAACTCATTTTCAAGTTGATGGGCTCTAAGTTCATTTTTTATTCCAAAAACTTTAGTAATATGTTTCAATGCTTCATCATGAGTATCAAGTTCTGCAATATGGAATCTAAGATATGGAGAAATAGACATCCCTATCAACCCACGTGCTTTATCTTGCCTATTTTCCCATTTAGCTGCCTTATCTTCATCTTTTGGTTTGGTTTCTTGGCCTGAGGCTATTCTGTAGAGACCTTTACTTCTAAGTAAATCCACAAAGTAGGACCACCATTGGAAGTAGTTGGTGCTGTCAAGAATAACTTGGCATGGAATTTCCATTTTAACGGAAACTAAAGCTATAGATGCTGAAACTAAGTGTTCCAATGGAAAGATCTCGAAAAATTAGGCTGTTAAAAAAAAAACGGTTCTGAAAACGGCTTCCGGATGAAGAAGTTATGGCTTTTTGAAGAAAATTTGATGAAGATGCCAACGAAGTGCGGGAATGTGCAGAAATGAAAATTCCGCCCCCACAAAAAGGAGACTTCAACTCAAGACCTCTACTCTCATAAATTAGCTTTGGACCAACTGAGCTATACAAAAAGTTTGAGAGAGAGAGAGAGAGGGGGGGGGTTGAAGCTTTGGGTTGCGTGCTTGCTTTGAGAAAGCTCTTTTTCCCTACAAAACAAAAAACACAAAACCCAACACGAACATACAAAAAAAAACGAACCTTGCGGCTCGAAGTTAGCTTTACTTGGAAATTAAATATTTTCCTCAATGTTTCTGATTTTCCAAGATCACACTAAGGTGCAGCGGAAAAGAGCATATGCATGAGAAAAATCCTTCCTTTCTGTTTCTGATTTGCCCAGATGACACAGAGTCACGGGGCAAAGAGCATACGTAGAAATGAAAGGTATAGATCCAAAAATAAAAAAGGCTAAATAAACCGAAACTGAAATAAACAGAGAGAAAATAACTGTAAACTGCAAATAAACACTGTATACCTCCAGATCTTAAAAATGACGTAGCTAGGGCTACCAGAAACCTTTTCGCGTGAAACGAAAGGGGTTCCTCAATGGAACAGATGCTCCCAACACAATGGAGCAGTCCTCTCGGCCTGAAAGTAGTCAGAAACAACAGATCTAGGAAATGACAGTCAGATGCAGTTCTACCGGCTTCAGATTTGGATCACCAACGGACGCGACCCTCAAATAGATATGATACCATGTAGGAATTTACAGGGTAAGTTCCTCAGACAGAACACCAAAGGACACCACTCACAAACAGATCACAGATCAATACACCAGTACTTTTGACGTGGTTAAAACCCTCAAAGAGGGAAACAGTCCACGGCCTGAGCCAACGCGGCCACTTCAGGCAATTTATTAATAAAAGAATGAAAATTTACATAAGCTTCTCTCATGAACAGTTAACCTACAAATGACCCTCCATGCTCTTTAAATAGAGATCATGGACCAATCGAGTGTTAAGCCACAGATCAAGTGTCGGTAATACCGAGGAGAGAATGAACCGTCGGATCACTACATATCGTGACCGTCAGATTGTAAGTTACAAAATGTACATAGTAAATAAACACACTTTACCTAAATCTATACTAGACCAAGTTATACTTAACTATTTCCTATGTGTCAGAATATCCTAACACATAGTTAGGTTGATCTAAATTGGAAGTTAATTTCTAGCATATACAATGCCCGCATGCTTCGCAAGTTTTATGAAACCCCCGGGTTAACAATTAAATGATAGGTAATTAACTTGCCTCAACAAAGTTCTTGGAGTATGGGAGATATTTAGCTTGAAAAATGAAGAGTGGGGTGAATCAATAGATTGAACGAAAATTACTGTAGTATGCATAGACAAATGATTTGAAATAATCACAGCTAAAAACAAACAAATAGGGAAAAATAAACCAAATAAAGTCAAATCCTCTTGTGTCCCATAGAAACAATCCAACCATGCCTAAATCATGCCTTGACTTTGTTAAAGGTTAGACCAAGTATACCAACTACCATAATCTAGGCCCTTTTGTTTCAATTTGAGGTAAAACAAATATAACCTTTCTAATGAAACCAAACATGCTTCTTCAAGCCATTGACCATTCAAATTACACCTACACATGTATCCCCCTCCCACTCCACCATATTGAAATCCACTAAAACACTCCACTCCACAATAGTAAAAGCTGAAGCTATCTACTCCCAATGTCAACATTGCCTCAAGTTTGAGATTAGGATCATAAATTACAAAAAATCCTAATACCCAATCTTGAGCCGAGAGGATTAATCGCAAGCTAATCATCTAGGTTTGATCCAAAAATAACTACAATACTATGTGCTATTTGATCAGAGGCATTACCATCAACATCTTGCATGCCCTCTTTACACAAACTTCTATCTTACTTTTCTACTTATTATTATAATAATTGAACTAGAGGGCATACCAATGGATGGATTGAGGTTTAACCCTTTTTCCTATTTACATTAGGCACATGAATATAAACATATTGCAAAGAGGAAAAGAGATAAATCACTACACCTCCACTCCCTTGATAATTCTTTGAAGTCCAAAGAAAGACACTCCAGTTGTGTGATCTAAAGACATAAAAATAAGGAGTACACCCCATGTACAACTCTAATATAGATAATAATATGAGAAAATAATCCAAATATCAAAATACACTCACACATCCAAATCACATGTCCTCTATAATGAATACATGATCTCTATATATACCTATCCACACATTGTGCATGTGGTCCCTTCATTATTAGGATAACCCTATTACATATACATATACATATTCCATGTATATTCAACCCCATATATTCCCCCCCTTGTTTCATACCATATATATTTAACCCAATATAGGCCCCTTATGGGTCATACAATATACATTTAACCCAATATATACCCCCCTTTGGGATCATAACATAGTACCCTCTCAAAAAATTTGTCCTCAATTTTTTTTGGTTAGGCGAGTTACATGTGGTGAAACCAAATAATAAGATTCCATAAATTCCTACATTCTTCTTTTCATTGATGATATTCCATCCATCTAAACCCAATTCTTTTTGGCCTTAACCCTTAATGGTTGGTTGCTTCATATTTTTATTTCCTTCAATTTGTGTAACCTTTTTTTGGCCTATCTTGTTTTCAAACATAATCATATCCTTTATCCCTTTTGCTTGGTCTTTTAGTTCTATAGCCTTGGAGATAATACCATAATATTTGGCATGCACCTCCTCTAGATTGAGTTCAAATTATTCAATTATCTTCTAGATACCACCTTGAATCTTGTCTTCTTTCTTTTTAAAGTTGTAATGTGACCACATCTATCAAATTTTCATGTTCTTCAATTCTAGGATACATTTTCGATTTTGAGACATCTATGTGTAGAGATTCTTCAATGTTTTTACAAATTTCCTCTTCAAGTATTTTTGTACTCTCTTCATCATGATCCTTGTCTATTCTTGAATTTGAAAATGCTTCGTTTCTTATTTGTAATCCATATATTTCTTCATCTTTCTTTTTCAATTCTTCCCTTGAGTCATCCTTATTCCAATCCCCTTGCTACTCTTTCCCTAATTTATTTTTTAAATCTCCTTAATGAGTGCTTCATTAAAGTTTTTTTTATCTTAAGTATCTCATCACCTTTATTATTGATCTATTCTTTAGATTCTATTAATTCATCTTGAATTTTACATAATGTCTCCATTTATGTATCCTTTATCTATTTATTGGAAACTAGTTTTTAAAATGTTTCCCATGTAATGTTCTGCCTAGTATCCATTTCAAAACTCCATAACCACTCATGAGCTTCACCAATAAAACAATGGATTTCCAATAAAGGGTAATTAAAATATTCCTTTACCATCCTCAAAAATTCTATGGGATTGATTGCATATTTATCTTTGTCTCCACTAAATTTAGGTATTTCCATTTCTTCTTAATTGAGGCCTAACCCAAACCATTATATTACAACTTCAACGTATTAGAAATAGTGATATAAAGAAGTTATTATCCTTTCCCTCATATATTATTCTATGCTTTCTCTTTCCAATGGTGTTTGAATCACCTCAATTAGACATCCCAATCAAAAGTTATGATATATTTAAGTTAACATATCTTTTAAAAAATGATTTTGGAGTATGTCCTTTTTGCTGACTTTAATTCTAGTGCATCTTTACAATTTCTATCCCTTATGAGTGAAAAATTGGCTTGTAGTACTATGATGTTTTGTCTCTTTAGTTCCATAGGTCTGATCAATATTTGATGTGGTAAGAGAAAGTTATAGTAAATTTCGTAAACCTTGTTGATTTTTGGCTATAACATGCAACATGTTTAGTTGTTTAAATATAATTATCAAACTATTAGTTGAGGTACTTTATATGTCCCATAAGATCCTTGAAGATTTCATAGTTTGAAGAGTCCTAGAAAAACATTTAAAGCAACAATACAAAAATGACCTATTTGATTTCAGGATCCTTCACAAACCCTAACTTCCACAAAGTATATATTTGAAATTACAATTAAGAAAAATATAAAATTTGAAGTATATGTTCCATAATCTCTTTCCTCTATATGTTCCAAGTTTTACCACTTGAAACATCCAAAAAACATTATAGTGAAAATTTCAAAAAGACCTGTTTGAAACTGAATCTAGGAGAATTCAAGGACCCTACAATTCTTAGAGCATATATTTAAAACTATAGTGAAACAAGATCTGAAATTTGAAAGGGTCTTACAATCTAGAAAAGGGTCTTACAATCTTTTGTGAATCTCTAGATTATGAAGGAATATCTTTCAAGTGTAGATGGTTGGGCATAAAGGAATGCTCACTCCCAAATGGATGACAAGCTTTTGTTCATAAAAATCAATAAAAAGTTGAAGGAATTTCTTAGACATTTCTTAAAAAAGGTTCTAGCTAGAGATATACTCTCAAGTCCATCAAATAAAGTCCCATGCAAAATCTGCAAATAGAGGGTCCAATTACACCTTAGTCAAAGCATCCAAATAAACTCAACCTTGGACAAGACAACTTAGATAATTCAAGCCTATTTCTCCTCCCTACTCTAATCCTCATTTTAGGAGGTAGGGTTAGAAAACCCTATTAATGATTACGCTGGTGAGTTTCTCCCAAATTCCTCAAAAATTAATCTACCTAAGCCCCTTCCCCTTATCCCTCTTGATGGGTTGGGTGGTTCTTAAGGTAAATTGTTTCATTCTCATGATCTCTTTCAAAAATTCTCCCAACCTTTCAACTGAAATGGAATCCCACAAGGACCCCTAATCCTTTAATGTTATAAAGTATAACCTCGGGCCTAGGACCCAGGGAGCCCCTATATTTTCAAGTGGGGTAGAAGGTCGTCTAGGGGTTGTATAATAAAATGACTTGAAACCTTCTCAAAGAGGGATAATTTTTTTCTTATCCATGCCTCAGAATCAAGCCAATATTGAAGTTAGAAGTGGTAGATAGTTGTCTCTAAATGGGCTACTTAGAGAAAATTTACCCAGAGACAATCCCAAATGAATTCCTTACTTTAAACTATCAAGGAATGGTCAATTCCTCAACAAACTTGGCTATAGAAAGGTTAATAGATACAAACCTTATGTTGCCATATTGCAAGAACTAATCACCGACAAGGAATAAGATGGTTAGAAACCAGTTCAAGCTTCTTGGGGGATAGGATTTTAGCTTTGTAGATGATTTGGGAAGATCTAGGGGGGGAACATGAATGGATGGAAGATATAATATTTCTATCTTTATAATTCTTGGTCCTTTACTTCAAGTTTAGGGACTTTTGTACTCCTTGGAACTTGGAAAATAAATTACCCATGTGAATCTTATGGACCCTACATAGATAGGCAAGAGTACTAGGAAACTCTTTTCAAGAGATATTAGTGTCAAGTAGGCCTAGTGGTTATTGCAGAAGATCTAAATTTTTCATTGGGTCCCTAAGAGGTCTGGGGACTTGTAGCCGAGGTGGATATATTATTTTATTTTTTTGTTATAATTAAGTTGGCGAATGCAAATCTATTGGACAATGTGCCTATAAAACTCTCTCCAATTTGGAGAAACATGAGAATGGGAGAGGCTTGAATCAAAAAAACACCTTTCAATTTATAATACCTTTTGATAAAGTGTTTATACTTTTAAAATGGATCTATACCAAAGGGGACTCAAATCACAACCTTATACTTTTAGAAATAACTTCTCTTAAAGGGAAGCCTCCCAACCCCCTCAAGTTGAACCCTCACTATCTAAAGGAAAATGATTTCTTGAGAAAATTAAGGAGGTCTAAAAGCCTTTCAATGGTTCTATCCTAGAGTATGACCCTATCAATCCCACCAAAACCTAAAAAGTGCAAAACAAGAGGCTTTCACGTGGTTAGTGGAGAAGAAAGAAAAATGAAATAATTCTTGGAGATTGAAAAACACTTGGATTTAATGTTATAACAAATAGGGCCTTCGATTCATGTGAGAAGCTAAGAGAATTATAATAAGATTTGTGGAAATTATTATTTAAAAAAAATAAATAAAAAACACCTTCTACATAGATTCAAAGGATGGAGGATAAAAGTCAATCTATCTGATTGCAAGGTATGAAAATTGACAAGTAGTTTAAACAGGGCCACAATTTTGCTTGGAAAACAATAAAATTTCTAGCATAATTTTGAGAAAATTTGGCAGAATTTTTTTAAATTTTGGGTTACAGCTGTCAAGATTCAGGGTTTTGAGGTCCCCAAAGGTTCTTGATGATGTTGAATCTATTTCCGCCATAAAAAAAATGATTTAAACGTTTTCACAATCAGAATTCTTGAAGAGTTTTTGTCAGATTCCAGTAAGAAATTTGTCATCTTGGCAAAATTATGGCCTCGGTAGACAACACCAAAAATTGATGCATTATTAGATACAACTGACTCCACAAAATATAACAGACTATGTATCCTTAACAACCTGTGGTATAAATTGCTCTCTTCAACCTTGAACGGTACATAAATTTACAACAGACTAACTGATTCTACTTATCTGCACAAGGAAGAAAAGACTTATGCTTCAATGCACACTCAAGTGACAGAACGCAACTCTAATCTTTCACTTACACAAGCTAGATTGGTGCTTTGACCTCTCTGCAGCCACAAATAAACCAAAATTTATGTATTATATTTTCACTGCATTACGGTTGGCAGTTAAATGGCACTGAAGGTTCACCCCCCTATTTTTCCGATGGAATATAAAAACCAATGATCACAAGGGTTGGAGAATCAAGGCATTTCCTTTGTAATTGAGTCATAGATCCCTTGTTCTTTGTTATGGTGTTCCAAAAAGTTGTTTCAAATGTTTGAACTGAATCCCACGCAGTCCCCAAATTTAAACCTGACTTGGAACCTGGCCTGGCCTGGTTTACTCTTTTCAGTATAGAAAAAACACAGATTATCATATTATAATAGGAAAACCAATACATTTTTCGATGTTCATTAGAGAAGAAAACACCATAATAGTCCATATCAATAGGTATCCTGACGTTATATAGATCTACATACTTCATAACATATAGAACATATAGTCAGTGGTACCATTTTAGACTCTAATCTGAATCTTGTCACCAGTAATATGACTATATAAGGAATCTACAAAAATCATTGTGAGCAGATAAAAAGAACAATATTAGTAATATAGACTAACAAAATGCTCCATAAATAGATATATGCATCAAAATTGGAATTAATTATCCAAGCACCACACCACCAGGAAATATCCAGTTCGCCCAAGAACACCATGACTATAGATGTTGTAAAAGAACATGCCAGGTAACGAGTTGAGGCACTCTTTTGAAAGGGCATCCATAACAGTGTTGTGTTCCCAAAAAAATATGTTCAGAATAAATACTCTGAAAAGCATCTTGAAGCCAATGATCTGTCTCATCCAATTGTAGAGCAGAGGGGCGACGAGGGACGTCCTATGCGGATCCATTCAATGACTACTCTAGAATCTCCATATATCTAAATCGCTCCAACATTAATTTATTTATTTTAGCCCAGTATAGGAGACCCCACAGGGAAATCACCTCAACCCTGGTATTTGATCCAAAATCACCATTATAATGAAACTGTAATTGTACAACCTGTGAAACTTCTATACAAAATATGCAGCCACAACGACCATCTTGGGTAGCCCCATCAAAGTAGTCGACCAGAAACAAAGTATTTTGCGAAACAACCAATTCTGTGTGGTTTAACCTTAATACACTTCCTGACATATTCTTGGTAAAGAGCGCATATCCAATTACTTATGAGGAAAATATCAAAATATTTATCTCCAAAGATCGTGGTGTTCCTACCACGCCATGTTCCCCATATGAAAAAAAGGATCAGGGCATTTCTCCCATGCCATATGCCCCATATGACATGTTATCACAATTCTAGGCAATAAATTTTAAAGCGCTGAGACTGGGAGTGTCAATGTCGATTTGTAATAAACAAGGTTAAACCCTTGACAATGGGAGTGTCAACACTTTTATATGTTCTGAAAATTAAAAAATGTGCTGAAATTAAGGGTAGCAACGCATATGTGTAAAATAGAAGGTCAGTTAAAATCTAGCAACGCAAGTATCATCACCGCCAAAGGGAAAATTCAAATGTTTTTGTCTTATGTCTAAATAATGCGCTGATAGAGCACATGTCAGCAAATGTGTAACAAGCCTGGTGAAAATTCCATGTAATAAAAGTTAATAAAGTTGAAAATAATAACCATGGATAATGGGACACTTATTTCAAGTTGAATGTTGGGCAAAATCCTAGTGATGGGGATCACTTGTGATGGTTTATGGCTAAGGAAATTGAGAAAGGCAATGGCCAAGGCTTTGGAAAGAAAAAATGACATTTCTAGCAAATTTATTTATGAAAATAATGGAAATTATGAGAAAACGGAGGTGAAAGGTCGCATATTGCATGTGAGGAGGAAAATGAAGGAAAATAATGGAAAATGAAGAAAATAAAGGCCTCGTTCATAAAAAGGCTTCAGAGGATCAGTTGGTAATCTTTTGTCAATTCATTTTTGGAGCTCTCTCATTATTCTCTCTCTTTCTCATACTCTTGGAGACTTAGAGTTTTATTTGAGCACTCTTGGAGGCTGTGGCATACTTGGATTTTTGCAGCAAGAAGGCAAAAGAAGAGCAGGAAAGCGCAAGAGGGCATCGGGATCAGCAACTACATCAAATTTTCTTGCAAGTACCGAGTTGCATGTATGTTTCCTTCACTACTTTTGGCATGCATGGCATATGCATGTGGATTTTTGGTTATGATCTATCATTGGCATGGAGGATGGTTGGGATTGATAGTGGATTGCCTAGCCTTGCCATTTCTTCGATAGCCATGGTGATTGTCAATTTACTTCCACTATTTTTTTTTGGTTGGTTCTCATGTTTCCTTAGCTTAGGTTGAATTATTAGTCTTGGAAGCCCTAGTTGGACAAACGCTCTGGAAGCCCTGTAACAGCTTGGGTTGAGTTACTAGTCTTGGAAGCCTTGGTTGGAAAAACACTCTGAAATCCCTTGGTGGGTTGAGTTACTAGTCCTAGAAGCCCTGGTTGGACAAACACTCTGGAAACCTTGCATAAGTTGTGGGTTGAGTTACTAGTCCTGGAAGCCTTGGTTGGACAAATGCTCTAGAAGCCCTGGAAACCCTGGATGGAGACCAATCTGATGATGGTTTTGTGATGTTCGACCGTGAGGTGGAATCACTGTTTGATGGGTTGAGGTGGATGGCCTCTAGAAGGCGTGGATGAGTTTTAATTGATGTGTTCTATGAGGTCCCACATTCATGCTTGGAATATGGCACGGGGGTGAATGGATGAAGATAGACTTGGATCATCCATTCTACAGTCGGGTGGAACGTGGAAGTTCCATCCAAGGTTTGGATTTTGCATAATTAATGAAAGGTTATTTCTCCTTGTATTTCTATGAGCATTTTGATGGATTGTATGTGGTCTATATTGTTGTACTTTCATAAGTATTTATGTTGTTATTATGTTGATGATGTATGTGTTTTATGACAACAGCGATGTGTGGCTCTCATCATATTTTTATGATCCGGATTTAAACAAGAACGCAAAAAATTACTAAAAATAACCATAAACACAGATATGCAATGAAAATAATACTTCATTTCATTAATGTAAAATACTGAAATATGCTTACAAACAGTGATGGGAATAAACTAGCTAGGGCGATAGTAGCTTATCTTTGAGAAGAGATGTGGCAGCTATATGCCTTTGAACTATGTTACAATGAGGCTCAAAGGCCTATTTATTGTTGAGAAACAATGGAAAACCCTTCACATCCCAAAACCTAACCCTAGAAGATGAAACGCCAAATTATGGACCCCATTTTGGGTAAATTGGTACATCAACTTCCCGGAGTCGTAACTTTGGCATACGATCTGCGTTTGACACATACAATAGCTCATTAGAAAGATCTATTCGAGCACTACAACCTTGGGGGGGGGGGGGCAACATCGATCTATGGACCCATGTTGCCCCCAGATTTCCCAAAAAAACATCATTTAGGGCCTCAAAACGGCTTCGGAAGTTCAGGACCCGAAAAACTACTAAAAATAGTAAGTTGTGCTACAATTAAGGAAACTGAAAATGCTGAGAGAAACAATGGTGGGGGGTCCAGGTGAAATTGGCAGGTGGCCACCAATATCCACCTAGATCATTCCTCCCCCCTAGGAAGGAATGGTCCCCATTACGTTGAGTTCCTCCATGAGATGAGGAAACTTCTGCTGAGCTTGGTCCTTGATGAGCCACTTGCCCTGGTGAAGGAGTTGGCCTGCTTTGACAACTTGATATAGTTGGATATTCTGTTGGCGAGTGTTTTTGATCTGTGTTTCCATGATCCGATCAGTTGCAGCTTGTTCCATGTAATCTGGATTTAATTATGTGGGTCTGAGCTGTTCTGCAATGTCGAATGTGTCTAGTAATGGTGGAAAGTATGGACGAAGGCAGTCCACATTGAACACTGGGTGCAGGCCAAGGAATGGGGGAATGTTGAGCTCAAATGCACTGTCTCCCACAACCTTAGTAATGGTGTAAGGACCATATCGGAGTGGTCTAAGTTTCCAATAGGCTATAGTAAGGCATTCCTTTTGCAAATGCAACCAGACTTTGTCGCCCACCTGAAACTTGTGTGGCCCCCGATTTTGATCATGTCGTTGCTTGTACTTGGCATTCGATTTCTCTAGAATGTCATGGACTTGCTGGCGAATATGTTGGATGTGCTCAATGAAGCTAGTTGCCTTATCTGTTTCGGACTGGACATGAGCCGAATCTGTGTGAGTAGCTGCAAGTGGCATGTCCACATCAATGGGGCATAGTGGCTGGAATCTCAAGCCCGCCTGAAAATGGTTGTGGCCAGTTGAGCTGTGAAGAGCTCGATTGTAGCTATGTTGAACATAGGGGAGGCTCTTGTCCCATGTGCGTGGATGCTTTGAGTTGTACATGCGAAGAATGTGTACAATCATCCTATTGACAACCTCTGTCTGGCCATCAGTTTGAGGATGGAAGGTTGTGGACTTAGTGAGTTTGGTGTCCAGCATTGACCAGAGACTGGACCTAAAAGTACTGAGGAACCAACTGTCCTGATCTAAGATGATAAACTGTGGGATCCCAAAGTGCACCCACACTCGTTCAAAGAAGAGTTTAGCAGTGGCTTCTGCTGTGATATCCTTCTTGTAGGCCGCCATAATGGCCATCTTAGAGAACCTATCGACGACCACAAAAAGACAGTCATTTCCATGCTTAGTGGAAGGAAGGCCTGATATGTAATCCATGGAGATGGATTCCCAAGGTCGACTAGGGTTAGGCAGTGGGGTATAGAGGCCTTGCTTCTTTATGGTCGGTTTGGCAATAGCGTAAGCAGTACATGATTTGATGTGCATCCCAACATCTTGTCGAAGATTCAGCCAATAGAAATACTTTTGCAATACTGCCACCATTTTCTCGACCCTGAAATGCCCAACAGCCCGATTGTAGTGTGCTTCCCAAATCATCTTGACACACTTGCTTAAAGGAACACAAAGGTGACCCAGGTGGCATAACAGAATATCTTGGAGGTGAAAATCTAGAACATGCCGACCCTCCAAGAGTGTTTGGTATGTGTAGCCGAATTCTGGGTCGCTTTTGCAGAGAAGTGGCCAATCAAAAGTCTCGTGCCCACAAGAGCTGAGCACGGTGGTTAACGCCATGATCGGTGGTCGGTTCAGGCAATTTGCAACATTATTGGTGCTATTCTTCTTATACTTGATATTAAAATAGAATTGTTGTAGGTATGTAGACCACTTCTGATGGCGATCATTCTGCAATTTCCCTTGGGTCTGTATGAACTACAGGGGTCGGTGGTCTATGTGGATGACAGTTTCCTTCCCCAAAATGTAATGCTTCCATTGTCGACAGGCCTGCACAATGGAATACATCTCTTTTTCATAAGTGGGATACTTCCGAACTATGTCTAAAAGTGTTTCACTGTGATATGCCACTGGATGCCTATGTTGAGTAAGGACTGCCCCAATAGCATAGTCAGAGGGTCTTGACCTCAAATGGTTGTCGCAAATCTGGTAACGCAAGCACTGGTGCCATGCAAAGGCGATCTTTCAACTCTGTGAATGCCTTCTGTTGAGACTCAGACCAAAAGAATTTTGCTTTCGCACCTCCCTTGGTGACTTGACTCAAGGGCCAAGTGATATGAGAAAACCCCAACACAAACCTGCAATAGAAGTTGGCAAGACCTAGAAAGTTGTAGAACTCGGTCAAAGTGGTTGGAGATGGCCAATCCTGAATGACTTGGATCTTGGCTAGATCCACATGCACCCCCTGTTCATCAATAATATATCCCAGATACTGAACCTGGGTCATGCCAAAAGTGCATTTCTCCAAATTGGCACATAGCTTGTGTTGCCGTAGTGTTTGGAGAACCTGTCGGATGTGGTGGAGGTGATCTTCCCAACTCTGGCTAAAGATCAGAATGTCATCCAAGTATACCACTACAAATGAGTTGGTGAATGGCCGCAAGATGTCATCCATTAGCTTCATGAAGGTTGCAGGAGCATTCATCAATCCGAAAGGCATAACCAACCATTCGGAAAGGCCCTCCTTGGCTTTGAAGACAGTCTTCCACACATCAGAGGGTTTGATTGGTACTTGGTGATATCCTGACTTCAAATCTATCTTGCTGAAATATTTTGTCCCCTTTAGTTGGTCTAGGAGGTCATCAATCCATGGTATCGGGTACCTATTACAGACAGTGATCTTTTTCAATGCCCGATAGTCAATACAGAGTCTCCAAGTCCCATCCTTCTTCTGTACCAACACGATCGGGCTCCCACAAGGTGATGAACTCGAACGGATGTGACCTTTCTGCAGCAGCTCCTGAATCTGCCTCTTGATTTCATCGTTCTCTAGAACGGAGCGCCAATAAATTGGTCCATTGGGTAGTGGCGCACCTAGGGTCAAATCGATGGAGTGCTTGACCTGACAGTGCAGAGGAACCCTTGCGGGGGAGGTGAAGATGTCCTCGTACTCCTCCACGACCTTATCCATCTGTAGTTGTCATACGGAGGGGCCATGTCTGGAGGTCGTGGCCACCGTCTTCTTCTTTCCTTGAGGGCGTATCATCAGGAAAACAAATTTCCCGGTTTTGGAAATGAGCTTACTACATTGTTTTGCAGTAATCAAAGAGATGGTGGTAGGCGGTGCTACCTCTGGTATCTTGTACAACTTATTTCCCAATGTAATAATAACAACACGGGGCCTTGATTCATACACAACATGTCGCTTCCACAAGTATGGTTGTCCTAATAACACATCACAAACTTCAAGGGGAGAAATGTCACATAATACCTCATCTGTGAAGGGCTTGATGTTGTATGGAAGGCAACACTATTGGCTCACGCGAAGATCCCATCCTTGGTGAAGCCACCTGATGGTATATGGTTGTGGATGTGTTGTGGTCAGTCAGCCCAACCGCTTCATGACCTCTGCCGAAATGAGTTTCTTTTGGCTCCCGCTATCGACAATGAACTGTAGCAGGGAGCCCTCTACCCACATCTGGGAGTGGAAGAGACGCTCCTCCTCCTCTGGATCTTCGGGTTCCTCCTTCTGTATCTTCATGGTGGCAACAATGGCATTGGGCTCTGCATCAATAATCTACTTCCCTTTGTCATTCCCCTTGTCGGGTTCTGACTCAGAGTCGAAACATACATCTGATTCTGAAACCTTTAGCTCAGCCACAAGTGACTGCTTGGCCCGACACTCACTTGTGTTGTGGGTGGAGCTCTTATGGAACTCACACCATTTTCCCGTGTCTTTTTTCGACTTTGCGGCACTATTCTTTGCTTGCAGCTTTGGCGGGTTGTCTTGGGCTACCCCGCCTTGGCTTTGTCCTTTGTTTTGTGGTTTAGGGGCACCTTTCCCTTGCTTCGAATTCGCAGATCCAAAGTCTCGCTTCTTCTATTTAAACTTTTGCTCAACCTTGATGGCATATCGGTACGTTGTGCTGAGCGAGGAGATGTTCAGGAATTCTATTTCTTCCTGGATGTACTTGTGCAGGCAGCTACGGTATTTGAGTATCAAATGCTGCTTCGAATCCTTGATACCTAACTTTGTGCGAAGGGTATGGAAAATATTAGTGAATTCCAGCACGTCTTGGTCCCTTCCCTGCCGCAGCGTGGTCCACTTTATGTATCGATCCTCATAGCTTCCGACAGGGTAGTACTGCTCCTTGATGGCATCCCGAAATGAATTCCAGGTGGGTGAGGCTGAAAATAGTGAGCCAATGTTTTCATCCTTATGCTCGCAGTAGGTTTCCCACTAGTCCTTAACGTGGGGGGATGCTTTGAGAAGAGAGAAAACAATATTTTCCCGACTCGAAAATTCATGAACAAAAAAATAACCCTCTAGCAGATTTAACCATTTATCTACGGCATCTGCTTTTATCTGACCCTCAAATATGGGGATTTCAAAATTAACTTGTACCTTAAAGGGTGTGACATTTCCAGTGTAGCTGCTGGAAGCCGATGCGTCACTTCTGGGTAGCTGCTGAAGGATCTGGGCAAAGCTGTCCATCATCGCGTTCCTTTGTCACTTGAGGGCTTCTTCAAGCAAGATTTTGATAGGATCTCTTGTCCCCTCGTATTTCTTCTCATCCGCCATGGGAGGCCGTCGGGATTTGTGAGGCTGGTCTTGCAAAGGTTCGACTAGTTCAATCCCTAACTCCTTATATCCCGACCTTGTTGGGGACATGCAAAGAAGGATAGAGAAAAAGCAGACTGCTCTGATACCACTGATCTAGATTTAAATAGGAACACAACAAATTACAGAGATAACCATAAACACAAATATGCAGTGGAAATAATACTTCATTTCATTAATGTAAAATATTGAAATATGCTTACAAACAATAATGGAAAAAAACTAGCTAGGGCGATAGTAGCTTATCTCTGAGAAGAGATGTGGCAGCTACATGCCTCTGAACTGTGTTACAATGAGGCTCGAAGGCCTATTTATTGTTGAGAAACAATGGAAAACCCTTCACATCCCAAAACCTAACCCTAGAAGATGAAACGCCAAATTGTGGGCCCTGTTTTGGGTAAGTTGGTACATCAACTTCCCAAGGTCGTAACTTTGGCATACGATCTCTGTTTGACGCATACAATATCTCGTTGGAAATATCTATCCGAGCACTACAACTTTGGGAAGGACAACATTGGCCCATAGGCCCATGTTGCCCCCAGATTTCCCAAAAAACGTCGTTTAGGACTTCAAAACGGCTCTGAAAGTTCAGGACCCAAAAAACTGCTAAAAATAGTATGTTGTGCTACAATTAAGGAAACTGAAAATGCTGAGAGAAACAATGGTGGGGGGTCCAAGTGGACTTGGCAGGTGGCCATCAATATCCACCTGGATCATTTTACTTGTAATTGAATGATCAATATATCTATGACATAATGGATGAAATGGCAGTTGATGTGTTGAAGTATCAATTATTCTTAGCGATTCTCAGCTAAGTATGAGACCCCTATGCTCATAACTGTTAACTACACCTGTAGATTACACATTTATGGTATGTTTGATGAAATTCCTGTCATGGCTAGTAGGGGTCCATTCAAGGTCCTAAACAAGTATTTGTTTTAATGTTGTCATTTCCATGTTATTTTACTGATTTGAAGAGACGGTTCAATTCTGGGCAGTGACCTAGGCTATGGGCCTGAAAAAGTGGCTCAAATCCTGAAGTCATTGGCATAGCATTGATAGTTTTGGTCTCTGGTCATTGGAAGGCAAGATTGTGAGAGCGACTTTGGGTTGCTTGTCGCACTCATGCATATAGCATGAGAGCAAGTGAGCCTTAAATTGTGCAAAAGCTCAGTGGGACCCCAAGGCAAGTTGTTTAAAGTATTGGATTGGTTCCTGAGGGTCTTGTAGCTAATGATTAATGTTTGTATGGTGTGTTTTCATCGATTCAACTTCCTTAATGTGACTTAGGAGGTTGAATCATATCATAGTGGCCTCTCATTGCATGTTTACTCTGGCTAGGTGTTGCTTGGGTAGATGTGGGAGGAGGGTGTTACAAAATGTAATTATTTATCAAGCAAACGTTGATGAGTCAGATGGGGAGGTCATGTAATTTGTTTTTGAATTCCGTCCTTGAGAGGTAATGTTGGGTTAAAATATCATGATTTCATGTCAAGATATTTTTAGAAATCACTTGTTAGTTCATTATATCATGTACCGGTTAACACACCCTAACATAATTACTTCATATGGTAAGACCTATATAACGAATGATTGAGCTATTGTTTTTCTTATGCTAAAAGAGGATGGTTGTTAAGTTTTCCCGTGAAACCCGAGATCGAATCGAAATCCCGATTCTGGTGCTTTTGCTTGACAAGGAGAAACATGGGAAGGAGTGGAAAATTGAACAGAGGTGAGCCTAAAGCACCCAGCCTACTCGAGGTTTATCTAGACATTCAACAACATTTTCGGGAAGCAGGTTGGGAACAATTTTTCTCCCATTGTGCAGGCTATCATGACAAATTTGCTAAAGCGTTTTCCGAAGGTTTCGATGGTCAACAAGTGACTATTTGGGGTGTTAAGTTCCTATAGCCTAGGAATCAAAGTGTTTGCTTATCTTACTATTTTTTTTTTGAGGTTTTTTTTTTCAATTTTAGCCTATGAGCCACTATGTGTCATAGCCTAAAGAGTCCCTTGTGTAAAAAGGTCAAAATATTTATAAAGGTCAAATTTGTAAAGGTTTAATAGTCTATGAGGGGTCATTATTAGAGTGGAAGGGGTAATGTCATGGGTCTATTAGTGGTTTATATTTCTCATACCTCCATGATTTCAATTTTCATCATCATGAAATGAGAGGGCTTTAAGCGGCTTAAAATTTGTAAATTGTTTGAAATTTCTCTCATTTTATCTCATCCAAAATTTGGTTTGAGCTCTAGATAAATTTGAAAGTGAAATGCGTCATTGAGAAATCCAAAGTAGAGGTTGCAAGTCGAGTTCAAATAGTCATTGCGAAATTGTTACGAAATTAACTACCATTTGTCATCACTTTCAAAAGATGTTTTCAACCAAATGGAGCTTAATTTTAGAAAATGTAAAGAGATGTTTTCCAAGAATGGGCCAAAGAAAAAAAACGTCCCTCTGTTTTGTAAAATATCTCAGGATTCAGAATATATGAGCTCATATTTGAACCCTATTTTTCCATAAATTCGGTACCCTCTGTTGCGCAAACATATCAATCCCCTCTGTTGCGCAAGTTTATCAATCATGGTTATTTTAATAAATTTTTATTTTGGGACCTTCTAGCAGTGATTTTTCTGGTTGGATACATGTGGATAAGTAATTTTAGTTGAGTTTCTAGACATGATGTTTCTAAACTATTTTAAGTTTTAAATCAATGATGTTTCTAAATTGTGATAACTTCGATATGGTAGTTCCTGTTTTTCTGCAAATGCATTGCATCTAGACTATTCTACTTTTGTGAAGTGAATTCAACCACATAGAGTGGTAATTTAGAATTACTTGTTGTACTTAACGATGTAAAGACATGTAAAAAGGGATTCGGGGGTGAAAAGAGAAAACTCTGTAAACAATCGAGAAAGTTTTAAAGCAGTGATCAATACATCAAGACAGGGATTGTTGTGTTCCAGGATTCTTGTGTCATACATAATGGTAATGTGCCTCTCTTTGTGATTTGTCTTCCCTTCTAGTTTTCACATGTGCCTTTTCTTCTTAATTTTTTGAAAGAAAATTATGCTACAAATTTTACATTGGTAACCTACTTATGCTTGTCAAACAATTTTTTTTTTAGATATAAGATTAATTATACATGATTTATATTTAATGGATCCTCATTCTCATTTCATCTTAGCCATATTGCAGCAAATTTTGTAGATCCAGAAGTCTGCCTACCTCACCCTAGTTCAAACTGCTCTATTGATTGTGATTGGTTACTAAAATATTATTTTGACTCCATGCCCAATGGAATCTCTCTTTCACCTTGTAGCCATAATTAAAAAAAAAAAAAATCACTCTGATTATCATAACCAGCCTAAAACCCAAATCCCTTCAGTCATTCAATTGCTTGATAGAAGAACATAGCGAGAGATCCCTCTCCAAGGCTAGGGGGGGTGCACCTTAGCCTAAAAGTGGTTTGTGGTTACCTTTGGGATTTCTCTCCATAGCCTAGAGAAATATACAGAGTGATATTAGGGGGTATTTCATTTCGAGTCACTAAAGAGTTGATTGTTGAAGTCACAGGTTTACCTGCAAACGAAGAAAGAGCATTCAAAAGTTCAGACGTTCTAGTTAAAGGACGACTGGCACTGCCTCATGCGGATTACTCAGTGATACTTCACCTGTGAAGGATAGTACAATCGGGTAAATCTTTACCATTTTTGGTTCCTAGCTCATATAACAGGTCAATTGACAATTAATACCCCCTATTTTATGTTGGAAAGCCTGAAACATATGTCTGCTAGGGTTAGAGCAAGACCAAATGCATCAACCGATATCATATATCACAAGGATTTGATTAAAATGTTAATTTAACTCCAATTGAGAAAGGCTGGGAGGACTTGGGAACATTTTTTGTTTTGGGAAGGGTTTGAACTCCAAACTATAAAACCAAAAAGGGGTAGGAAGAAAGGTAGCAAAAATAAAGTCAAGCGGCCACAAAAACCTAAACAAGGGACCTCATATGTACAAACAAGAAGTCAAAAAAAGGTGGAATTGGTTCCTCCTTTAGTTCCTGAATTACCCAAGGTTTCTACTAGGAAGAGAGATAGGCTGAAGAAAACTAAGGATGTGCCTCCTCCCACTGTCCCCCTACATGCAAAAAAATAAGTTAGCAAGCATATAGAGAAATCCAAGGGAAAAATGATTGAGCCTGAAACAAAGAAAAAACCAGCTGATAAGGAACCCACCTTAGCAAAAATATTGAAAGGTGGAAAAAGGCCACACACCAGGCCTTGGAATAAGCTGAGACTAAACATCAAACTAAAAAATAACCTTGAGTTAGAAAAGGAGGTCATAGATGTGGATAAAACCCCTCATAAGGACTTGACCATAAACCAGGAGGAATCTACAATCTCAAAGAGATCTAAGAAAAATAAAGACTCAAAGAAAAGGGTTACTATAGAGGCTCAGAGGATTAAAAGACAGATGAGAAAAAATGTTGACATCTTGCTAGAGGCAGCTAGCACACCTAACTAGTTCATTTTTTGACTGCGTAGTTTTGATCACCCACTTCCAAGGTGAAATTTTCTTTGTGGGTTGATAACCCGTCTATCAACAATTTTCATTGGTAAAGGTGAATGAGTGCTAGCAATTCCGTTGTGAGCACAATTTTGGAAATAAGTGTCTATAAAAGCACTGGTATCCAACCCGTCAACGAGTCTGATCATGTTCTGGTTTTGAAAGGATATCAGTAGGACTGTCAACATCATCAGATCATGAAGCCCGAAGGGAGGAGCTACAAAAAAAGATGATATTTTTAGAAGGAGGATGAGGCACAAGTTCCAACAATTTAGGCAGAATATTAGTCACAATTTTTGACCGAATTTTCTAGCCAAGTTTGTAGCATGTTGTTATGGTTTAGATACAGATAGGCTTGCAAATATGTATTATGTGCATGTATTTAACATATATGCTTTATGTTTTTAGAATATTGTAATTAAGTAGATATAAAGAACCTATTTTTAATTTGTAATGTTTCCTATAAAGACAAGCTATGTAGAATGAAAGAGGACTAGTTTTTGATCCGAAACTATTATGCTCTGTGTATATTTATGAAAAGTTTAATAAAGGAAGACTAATTCTGCAACAAAGATTCTTGTGTTGAGAGATTTATGATAGGTGTTTCATTGTTTCTGTTTTCCTTTTATGTTGTTGTTGTAGTGGCTACAACCACCCTCCAAAAATTTTCCTTAGCTTCATTTTGGAGCCTCCCTGGCAACCTTTCACAAACCTTGTTTTGCTTCATCAAGTACACAAGCTTCAGTGTTTTTCTTGCAGAAAGACTACCTATTGATCAAATCTTGATGAATTCCCCTCATAGGCTATTCATCCAGACTTGGTCCAGCTGCAGGCTAAGCAGTTCCCTCGATAAATTGCACAATTCTGGAGGGAAACTAGCCTTCCCTCAAGAAATTGCGCAATCCTGTCTGGCAGCCTGCTGGGCTCAAGAATTCCACAATTCTGCCAGTCAACCCTCACAATGAAAATTGCGTAATTTTACCCAGTAGGGTTGCTCAGCCCAGGAATTGTGCAATCCTGGGCAACAGTTAGTTGCTCTACCTAGAAATTTCACAAATCTCCTAGGTAGGCAGCCCAGTTCCTATCTGGAAATGTGCATTTCCTCCCAACAGTTGAGCAACCTCATGCATGAATAGTTGGGTTTACCAATTCCACCCGGGACCAAGGAAAGTTGACTTGCATGCATGGCTTGATTTTTCCCAGAATACCAAAAGGCAACATGCAAAAATCATCCCATGATTCAGGGAGCTAATTTTAGTAGCTAGAGGTTATATGCAAAGTTCATTTGGAAACTTTCCTCCAAGTGTTGCTTTTTCCTTGATTTGTGGCATGTGTGTCATGAGCTCAAACTTATTTATTCGATGCATCAGAGCTCATTCTTTCACATCAATCTTGGAGCTCTGACATCCCACAGCACATCCAGGACTCTTCGACAAATCCGACTCAGCTATTCACTGGTAAGTGGCCTCAACTTGTCTTTTTTAGCATTTATGTCGCTTTTTGTGTTTTCACTTGTGTATGTGTTGTTTTCTTGATTTCTTTGAATGCTTGCTGTCTTTTACATGTATAATATCTTGTACTAGCACCATTTCAGTTTTCGTTGCTATCTCACTATTATCCCATACATGAAATTGTTTTGCACAAATGGTCGTTGATTCGGCGACTCACTTCACCCACATGCATGTTGATCTGTTTACTGAATATTTCATTCAATGTTTTCATGTATGATTAATCACTTTTTCTTTCACTTAGTGTTTCCATGCATTCATTTTCACGTTTGCTTTCAGTTGCTCGTCGACAAGTCTAGCCAACCTTGGCCCCGACTCTGCCTTCACCGAGACAACATTGCATAATTTAGGGAAGGAATGCTCTATAGTTCTCTCTAGAAATTCTCATTTCTTCCCAAGCACTGTCCTCCAGGACTGTTTTGCGCATTTCTAAAGTAAAGTGGTTATTGGCCCAGAAAATTGTGTAATGCAGTCCCTGAGCTTGCAGTCATTGCCAGCTAGAATTGCACATTGTGCAATCCCTGCAGTCAGCAACCAGTTTGGATTGCGTATTGCATAAATCCAGTAGCTAGTCTTGCCTCCCAGACAACCCAGACTTCCTTTTGTGTAGTTCTGGTAGCCAGTAACCCAACCTCCCAGAAGAAATTTTTCAATCTTTGTCTATCATTCCCCAGGTATGTGTTATGTCATTCCCCGAATTTGATTTGGTTTTCGCTGACAAATTTCTTGCCATGCATGTTGCTTTGTCTCCAGATATTTCAGGTGTTCATTCACCTCTTAGCAGTACATGATCAATGGATTCTAAGAGAGAAGGATTAAAAGACTCTTACGGAAGTCCAATTGGAGTAGCAGTTGAATGGGTGTCCGCATGTCTACCAATATATAAAGATACCAAGTTGTTTCTAGACAATGACATCAAGCTGAAATGACAAGAGGTCAATGAAGCATTTGCAGGCACTTTTGAGGAAGACCTTGAAGATCGTTAGGTGTATGTGAACATTCACAAGTTCGGCTTGTACCGAATTGCATGCAGATACCCCGGATTCCCATGCACATACATGATACACTGGATGGTCTCCCACACAAAACCTGAGACGATTACTTTGAGAAGTGTTAGTGGGAGGAAGATTGCAACCTTATGGGCATAGGATTATGATGATATGTATTAGATGTCAAAGCCCATGAATATCATGGAGACTCCCTTCATCTTACCCAGTAGCAGTTCTAAATCTAGAGACATTATGAATAATTAGGTAAGGGAGCCGGCTAGATTCAAGATGACACCCAACCCGATCTACAAGACAAAGGTACTGCGGAAGGTGTATCAATACTTGCTCATATTTTCATGTCAATTGTATGGCCAAGAAATCACGGAAACCTTCCCATAGAGTTGGGTGATCGCGCTGGACCTATTAAGATTCCAAGAAACTCTCCTAGGTTGTAGCTCGAAGATGCCTAGTAACATATAAGTTCAACTATTGTTGCAGTTTTAATAGAAGGAATGATGGTTTGGTTCAAGCTAGATAACCACTTCTACTTTGTTTCACTCCAAGCATGCATGAACACCCTCAGACTACAAGGCTTTAGACCACCAATGCTCACAATTTTAGATATAAGGTGAATATGGAGAAAACTAACCGCACCAGCAGATACACAAGACCATGTGATGGTCGGCTGCAACTAGTAAAGAAACCTGTAAATCTAATATATTAATGCAAGACAGGATGACAGATCTCCTACATTGGATATAAAGAAACCTGACCAACCTATTTAGTGATGCAATCAGTACTTTAACACAGAGATAAGATGACAATTATCTAGTGCTAAACACCAAGATCTCAAGAACACAGCATATCAAGCACAAGCTTAGAACAAGAAGAAAATGGACAGTGAGCAGTTAATAGCAAAAGAAGCTTGTGTTAGCTGAAAATGAAGATGAGACACTGCAAGTGACAAAATGTCTACGGTCTCTAGAAGTTGAACCTTACATCAAATGCCAACCATGATTACATCTTACTTCTGGATATTTATAAGTTTACAATGCTATGGCACTTGGCCGTTTAGGTATGGAGGGGTCATAATTGACCACCAACTGCATTTAACTACCTGATGGAATCTCTGAACAAGGTCACTTGTTTCAGTGGGTGAATCTAATCTGCTCAGGTGTTGTGTTGTCCTTTAGGCGGTTGGAGTGCTCATACCGGTGGTGTCCATGACTGCTAAATTCAGTTATAGAGTCGTGCTATGTCCTTTTCTCCTTTGGCCATGCTTTCTCATAAATATGGTTGTTGGGGATATTGTTGTAATTGATGTTGGCAGAACTGGTCATCTTCTTCTTCGGGCAACAGAATGGTCAGAGGACATGAAATGCATAGGTAGGTGGACGATTTGGGTGAGCGAGAAGAATGACCATTGGATCAGGGAAGTGAACGGTGGAGATGGCTCGATGGAGGCTATTAACCGAGGTGAGTGGGGACCTTTGGATCTTCAACAGATAGATCGGACGGTCATCAGACTATGGAGCTTGCACAGACGTTTAACGGGCGGGGTGGTTTGGTCGGGCAGTAATGGTTTTCATCGCACCACTTTTAGGCATAAAGTGGTAAAAGCCTGGGACCGAGCGATTCCACTCAGCAATTGACATGTAGCTGCGGATGAGAGAGAAAAACCACTCTCATCACACGCTATCGTTCGATCGGATTGTCGGCGCGATGAAAGCGAAAACCCTTAGATCTCAGTGGAGGTGATTTGACGGTAGGGAGTGGTAGAGTGGGTCACCTTTATCGGTGCAACGGGAGCCGTTGGATCGGCGGGGACTGATCAACGGCGGGAAAGCGATGTGGAGTTTTATGAGTGCGTGAGGGCATATGGGTAAGGTTTTATGGTGGGTTTGGGGTTTTGCACTTGGGGCCAATGCCAAAAGGGGCTTTGTTAGGTTTCAGAAGGCTTATTCAGGGAATGAGGAGGATTTAGAGGTGAGAGAGGTGAAGGAAGAAAGAGAAAAGTGACCATTGCGAGCTCCCTTTGGATATAACCAACAGACCATGTTCCTTCTTGACCTTAGAAAATCAGCGCTGCATAGCAGAGCTAACACTGGCTCCTTCTGGGGATGAAATCCTCCCTGTGAGGTTCCAAGAACCGTTGACCATTTCCTTTCATACAATAACAGAATTAGCAATATTTCCTAGTGTTCCATTAGGCATGGAGTCTAATTAAGCCTACACTAAAACTAGTAAAAAGAACATATTTACAATGTTGAGGCTTAAAGGCCTTAAACAACATAAACCTTCAAAAACCGCCCATTGATTCAGCAATCAAAAACTATTTCTCCTCCCATAGTTTGCAGCGTGAAAGTGTTGTTCCCCCAGACCTGAGCAATGACAAAAGGTCCAGTCCACAGAGCATCGAACTTCCCATGATTACCTTTATTTTCCTTCGGTGCATCCCATTTGAGAACTAAGTCTCCAATCTGAAAATTGTCCATCTTTGCCTTTTTGTCAAATGCTTCCTTGATTCTCTTTTGATGTGTTGCAAACTTTTCAATCAATTGATCTCTGATCTAATGTACTTCATCTAAGTCACTAATCCTCTTTGCCATATCATTTTCCTCATTTTGTTCTCCCTGCAAGAACTTGGCCACAGGGAGGGTCAATTGGATTGGGAATATAGCCTCAGCACCATATACCAGCTTGAAAGGAGAATTCCTTGTAGATTTCTTGATGGTCACCCTATCAACCCACATTGCAAACTTTAGTTTGGAATCCCAGTTCCTCTTGTTGTCTTCCAGCAGCTTTTTGATTATCCTTATCGGGCTCTTATTAGATGATTCTGCTAGACCATTACCTTGAAGGTAATATGAGGTGGAATGCACTAGCTTAATACCCATTGAGTCACACATGTCTACCAACTCTTTTGCCCTGAAGGCTACTGCATTGTCTGTAACCAATTTGTGTGGATAGCCAAACCTGGTGAAAATGTTTTCTGTCAAGAATTTCATGACCACATGGTTATCAGCTTTCCTAGTAGGGATGGCCTCAATCCATTTAGTGAAGTATTCATTGCCTACTAAGATCCATCTGTGTTGGCCACTTGAATGTGGATTAATTTCCCCTATGAAATCCAAGCCCCACTGTTGAAAAGGACCACTGGCATGTATTGGCTTCAAGGGTAAAGAATTCAACTGTTGTTTTCCTTCAAACCTCTGGCACCTGTCACAATATTTTACAAATGAAAATACATCAGAAAACAAAGTGGGCCAATAATATCCAGCTCTGAGGATCTTGTGGGCTGTGGTTTTCCAATAGTGATGTCCTCCACAGATGCTGGAATGGAACTGATGCATGACCTCCACAGATTGCTCTTTTTCTAGACATCTTAAAAGGATTACAGATGGATCCCTCCAATAGAGAAAGTTTTCCTGAATACAAAACTTTGCTGCCCTGAGCTTAATAGTCCTAGCTTAGCTCGAACTTAGGCCTTGAGGAACCTCTAGCTTTAGAAAAAATTGAGCTATTGTAGAATACCATTCACAAGAGGCCAGATTTTCGACCAAAGACTGGTTCCGTCCTACTATTTCTTCTTCTATCTATCCATCCTCTGAATTTGTACCCATGCAGTTTATGTCAAGCATTTTGCAGTTTTCTTCATCCAGCAGCTTGGCAAGGCCTTGACCTCTGACAAGTTTTGTGTGCTTCAATTATATGTTGAATTCAATGAGCTTTGCAATCCATTTAGCCCTTCTTCCTTCAACATCTGGCTACATTAGGACATCCTTTACTGGAGCCAAAGGCACATATGCAATTACCTTGGAGTGCAGAATGTATATTCAAAAAGCTTTTAAAGATTTGATAAGAGCATAAACCTATTTTTCGATGATATCATACCTTAGTTCAACATCCCTTAATGTTTTGCTGAAGAATGCCACTGGATGCTCTGAAACCTCATCATCTTTCTGCAATAAGACTACTGCAAGGGTGTCACCGGAAGCAAAGGAGAAGATATGGAATTCCTTGCTATAGTCTGTGTTGATCAATGTGGGAGCTTCCATAATAGCTCTTTTGATGGCTTCAAAAGATCTTCTTGCTGCACCAGTCCATTTTATCTCTGATCACCTTTTCAGCATGGAGGTGATGTGTTTTACCAATTTTGCAAAATTAGGAATAAACCTCCTTACAAAATTTATTTTTCCCAGAAAGGATTAGATGTCCTTTTTTGATCTTGGGACAAACAGGGTCTATATCGCTTTCACTCTTTCTGGGTCGATCTTGACGCCTACAACAGAAACGATGTGTCCTAAGAGCTTGCCCTCTTCTAAAGCAAATTGTGACTTCTTAGGATTCACTGATATCCCAAACCTTCTGCACTTCGGAAACACCTTCTTCAAATGCTACAAATGATCCTGATGGCTGTTGGAGTATACTATTATATCATCTAGGTAGACAAGGACGAACTTATCCTTCTCTCCTACAAACTTTATATCCATAGCTCTCTGAAAGGTCGCCCCATCATTCATCAGTTCGAAAGGAATCTTAGAGTACATAAAAGTGCCCCAAGGAGTGGTGAAAGCAGTCTTTTCTTGGTCATCTGGATGTACAGCAACTTGGTTGTACCCTAAAAATCCATCCAAGAAAGACATAACTTTGGCTCCTAAGAATTTCTGTAGCAAATGCTCCATCTTGGGCAAAGGATAATTGTCTTTCTTAGAGCATTTGTTCAGGTTCCTGAAATCAACACATATCTTGATTTCTCCACTTTTCTTCCTCACCACTACCAGGTTGGCTACCCACTTTGAATATCTCAGAGGAACTATGATTTTGGCAGCCAGCAACTACTTGATTTCTTTTTCAATCAGAGGGAGGAGCAAAGGATTCATGGGTCTCAACTTCTGCTTGAAAGGAATGGTGTCTTTCTCCAATGGGATCTTATGATAGATGATCTTTTTGTCATAAGTTTTAAGGTCACTGTATTCCCAAGCAAAGCCATCAACAAATTTCTTCATTAGGGTGCAATACTCAGACTTTTGGGCAGCAGACAAATGGGTGGACAAATTTATATACTTTGGATGATCTGGACTCCCTATGTTATGCTTATGGATTGCTGACTGATATTCCTTTCGGGGAAATCTTATGAGGCACATTGTTATGGTCAAATAGCTTCTCTAGAGGCACTAGCCCTTTAGGTATATGATTGCTAGGCAATTGAACAATACTCTCTTGGCCAATTCTGTTCTTTAGCTATGGTTGTGGACATTTCTCCAAGGCCTCATTCTCTTGATCAATTTGCATTTCAGAGAATTCATCAATGACTTGCAGAAACCTATTTACTTCATCATCATCCTCAGAAACTTTCCAGTGCTGAACTTTATCAAGAAAGGATGGTCTATATTTTACCTAGACTTCATACACCAATTTAGGGGGCATGGGAGGGATGAACATGCTAGTAGATACAACAAGGGAATCGGCAAGTTTATTTTTAACTCTAGGAATATATGAGATACAAAAGTTGTCAAAAGATTCTTTGAGTCTCCATACCTCATCTCTGTATGCTTTCAACCTTGGGTGCCTTGATTGGAACGTTTTGTTCACTTATTGAATGATGAGAATAACATCTCCAAATGCCTTTATATCCTTGATTTCCCTGTCTTTGGCAGCGTTTAAGCCCAATATCAGAGCCTCATACTCTGCTATGTTGTTGGTGACCTGAAAAGTCAACTTAAAATACAGATGTGTGCTTTCTTGCTTTGGAGACACCAGCACCACTCCTACCCCTACAGTTTCCTTTGAACATGCTCCATCAAAGAACATATCCCAAGCCCGTTTCCTTTCTTCTTCCATGGACTGGAATTCTGGTTTTTTGATCTGCACTGACGCCCTCTGGGATTCTTCAATCTGGAGAATACATGCTCCAAAATTGGTGTCCACAGCATGAATGGGATGATTAGTGGGGTTCTTCTCATCACTGATGATATAGTCCTGTCAGGCGGAAAGAGTCGATAGTGCGGACACAACCAACCTCCCTAGGAGCCTAAGACTCTCTAGTGACAAACAAGACAAACAAGAGCAATCCTTCTCTAAACATGCATTTACTATATAAGAAATCAAGTGTTTAGATCCTACCTGTAATCCAACGCTGTTGCAGTAGTCCAGCCTCGCTGATCCGGATGAGCTCCTCCTTCACTTCGAAACCTGCATTCACTAACAATCAAACGATTAAATAGCACTTGATAATCTCATAAAATAAAACATGTTTAACACATAGACCAAGGAGTACATGAAACAACTCATAAATAACAAGTTATTGAGAAGAATGAACTCATTTGCATTAATAGGAAACAAAAGGAACAATTACAACCTGAGCCTTGGTGTTGTGCAAGTCCCTCCCAGGGTCCATCAAGAGTTCTCCTTTACTTTGACAAAGCTCACCCACTTCCAAATAGAACAAGCAAAGATGGCAATCTCTCCTCACAAGCTTCTAAATGGGAGTCCTAATTCCAACAGCATCTACCCTTAGAAATGTTTAGCTTCCAACCCCCCCTCCTTCTGGCCCAATGCCTGTATTTATAGTGATCTAGAGGAAGTTATTCAGGTCCACCATCAATGGGATAATCCCCTCTTTGGTTGGGATAGCTCCCTTATTGATGGGATAAGTTCCTCTTTGATAGGGGTACATGAACCATCTGGAGGCGCTCAATACACGTCGAACAACCTTCTAGAATGCTCTAGAAATGACCACAAGTAACTTTTTAAAGATGAAACTTGTGCATTTTGACCTTTACAGGGGGACGCACCTGCCCCTTTACATACAGAGCGTACAAGGACGCAGCTTTTGTGAACATTGGGTGCGTACCCGCAGGTAAGGTTGAGAGAACCTGCGTACCCAGAGATAAATACATTTATAAAGACTTTCTCTCTTTTTGGAGTTTGACATGGAGAGCAGAGGCATAAGACTTGCCTAGGAGGATAGCATGACTGTTGATAGAGCTATACTAACTGTAAATAGCCATCGTGACTTTTTTTAGTGTAACAGATTGCCCCCTAAAGTGCGAAGCCTGTAATAGATTAGGGTTTTGTATTATCTAGGAAGGGTGAAGCGCTTTATCATTTCAAGGATTATCTCGTGGAGAGCCTGGTCAGAACCTGCAATTTTCAACACAAAATACATGTATAAGATTATATCATCACTGAGGTAGGCATTCCCATACTCAGATCAAAACTTTAACTAACATACTAACTACTATGATACAGGGATGATCTTGCAGTACATCATAATCATAGACTTTTGTAGACACAGTATGGACGCAGCCATCTGTTTATGATTAGTCTACTTAGATAATGAATACAAAATTCCTCGCAGCCTGGATGGTGGAAACTAGATCCAGGGTCTTCATTTCTACTTCCCAAATTGGTACGATTCTAGCCATGCGAATAAATGAGTTGATGTCGAACATGGTAGAAACCACTTGATTACCAGTCCATGATGTAAACTGTTAACAAGTGTGAGAGAGATCACCAGTAATGTCAATGGTTCTCAAAGTACCCAGTACAATCCATGAGATGTGAATGAATGAGTTGATGTCGAACATTTCACGGAATCCTTTGATCGAAAGTCAATGATGTAAACTGACGTCAAAGGCGAGAAACCTGCCATTGATGCATGCAGACTTCAAGGTACTGACGATTTCTAAGTCATCTCTCTAGATAATGTGCTGATGTCGATAGAAAGCGACCCGTTACAGGAAAGCCCACAACACGAAATCATTGTTCAAGTTGAAGAAATGTTGTTGTAAGGACCGACTCAGGGATGGTCAAATGGATGACAAGTATTTTGCAGATGAAAGTTTTGTTTGCAGACCTCTTGAACACATAACAACACGACAGATGGTTTGGTGATAAACGACTCAAAGTTAATCCCCGAAACCCGGCTGAAGACTTTCAAAGTGGCTTGATCAAATGTGAGGTAAAAGATTTCCCAACCCAGGTGAATGAAAAGTGTCGTGTTCAAGAGTGGTAATAAAGTTTCTTCTGAGACAAAAGATAACAAACAGGTTCATTCTTCTCTCTTTTCTCCCACCATTTATGGCAAGTACCTATTTATTTTTAACAAGCTTGAGGAGGATAACATATGCTTGATTATAAGCTCATCCTTCGGATGAGTCCAACCTAGTTTTGATTCGAACCCTAGGAAGGAGTGGTTCGTTCCTGTTTGTAATTGAACAGGTCCTTTACTGTGAAATTTTAACGAGTCCAGTATAGGAGAAACTCGGCGTTTTTCAATTTTAGAGAGTCTGAAAAACTTAAGAAGACTCCAAGTTGAACTTTTTCGTAGATTTGTGTCCCTCAAGCCCGAAAAAGTATAAAATAATACCTGGGGGAACCGCTTGATCTTGCGACCAAGGAGTACTTTCATAATTAGTGCCACTGACCTGAAAAGTAAAAAGCGATCAAGGACACGTCGTTTTATTTCCGTATCGAGTTTGAAACAACAAAAACCCGGAAACCTTTTCCTGTTTTTACGGTCAGAAAAGGGCTATAAGGGGACCATCTTTTAATTCCGTTTTAACGAGTGTAAAAGAAACGCTCGGCAATCTTTTCATATTTTAGGAGTCAGAAAAGGGCTTAAAAGATGACTCTGATATTTTGGTTCGTGAAAAATGACAATTTTCCCTCTAAATCCCTTTGTCCTGCACAAAAACGACACATTACTCATACCTGTTTAAGATAGGCAAAAATGCATTGAAAAATATCATTCCATGGTGAAAAATGAACAAACCTAGCATTCATTCATCCAAAAAACCTATAAAAAGACTTTTTACCATGTCATTTTTACCATTTTACTGTTGAGGTTGAAAAAAGGGCTTTTGGCAAGAAACTTCCCGTGGTCGCTGCAGAGAATCCGACTGTCAGAATCGAACGCCGTCTCTTCCAGGTATTTCACAACATCCTCCTCTTCAATTTCATCCGATTAAAAGTTTGTTTTAGGTTTTAGTTTTGATTTTTGGGGGGTTTTGGGTTTTAAAATCCGCTCTGCGGGGTACGCAGGTGCCCTAAGGGTGACCTGCGTCCCCCGACTTTTTCCCACACAGGAAAAAGGTCGGGGTACGCAGCCCACCTTCGGGCCAGCTGCGTCCTGACGCTCTGTTTCCTAAACGTGGGGTGCGTCCCCCGCGAAAGGCGGAATTTGAAACCCCAAACTCCACAAACAACCATTTGAATTTTCCCAAATCAATTCTAATCTTCATTTCTTGGTGTGTAGGGCACTCACCATGTTGGATTGGAGAGAAAGAGAGCACGAGGACGTTGATTTAGCTGCAATTAATCATCAACCTTCCATTGATGCCCTAAAAGCATGCGGACTATATAAATACTGGGCCATACCTGGCATGAGGGCTCAGGTGAGATTCTTGGAGTGGCTGGTTGAGAGATGGAACATTCATGAGCAATGCTTTTACATCGGAGGGCACCAACTCGAGATAGAGCCCTCTGACATATACTTTCTCACTGGCTTGCCGAATAGGGGCGAGCAACTCAATCTAGTCGGGACTAGGCCGGGTGGCCAATCCCTTGCTAGTCTCTGGGCAGATTGGTGCATACCCAATCAACACCATGCGAAAGGCGTAGAAATCAAACACATCTCTCTACGTGAACTCAAGGTTATAGCTTTCACGGTTACCAGAATTTGCGGGGCAGCCGCTTTACATATTGCCACCGGGTCCCAAATGCGGATGGCGATTGACTGTTTCCAAGGCACCATTTTCAACTGGTGTGATGCTGTGTCGGCCAATATGAAGGGCCAACTGACTAGGGCAAAGAACGGACAACTGAATACCTTTGGATATGGGCCTCTAGTTGTGAGCTTTGCCTTAGAGAGAGTTCCGATGCTGATCCCTCAGCAACTCACTGTTGATATCTTGGGTCCTTGGGAGCCAAACCTGATACGATGGGTTACGGTGATGGCCCGGCATCCTGACGAGGGCACGGCGGTTGTTCGATTCCCTGATAGTTATTTTCACTGGTTAGAGGACCAGGTTTTTTCGATCCAGGACTTTCCGTATGCCGGAGTAGATTTTCGAGGTGATCCGGACATGGTTCTTCCACAGGGAGAACAATGGGACGACAGAGGTACTTTATTTTTCACAAGTTTTCAAATTATATATATTTTTTGTTTTTTATATATATATATCGTCTTAAAATTGACAGTAAAAATTTTCAAAATGCAGATGTTGGTCCACAGCGCCCAGCCAACCTCCGGCCTTTTGAGAGGAGACATCCAGTTGCACCGGTACCGGCTCCACAGGACGCGGCTGCAGAGTCACTAGTTGAGTTGGAGCAGGATCTAGAGCGTCTGACGGTGGATATACCTGAGACTACCATAGATGATATTCCTATCAGACTTCAGTGCTATGTAGTCGCAGTCCCTGGGCCGTTTAGGAGATTCTTGTGTAAGGTAGCCCGTGCAGTGGTGTCGTATAGGGAGCACCACCAGTCATTGGCTAGTCACTTTTGTAGACCCATGTGACATTTTTGATTTTTTGTACTTATCATTTTGCCGATCATAAGGTGTTTTTCAACCTATGATCGAAGACGATGTATATTTTTTGACACACTCCTATCTATATATATATCATTATTACCGGCTTATCTTGTTTAACATATGTGATGAAATGTTTTTAAATTTACCTGCATGATTATCGTAAATGTCTGTCCAACATTCGAGAAGCAATTGAATCTGCTAATGTATTTAAAGACCTTGGAATATGCTGATATTCAATGTAATCAAATTCACGTTCCAAGAGACGCACTCTCAAAAACAACCTTAATAACACAGGATTTCTAATGGCATATACTCTATTAAGCTGTAATACAACAAGTTCAGAATCTAACCTCACTATCAAACGTCGAATTCCAAATGAAATAGATTCGGATAATAATTCAACCACTGCACTGTATTCTGCAATGTTGTTCGTTGTTTGACCGAGGCTTACCCCATGCATAGAAACTAACTCGTCAGAGGGCGAATAGATAACCCAAGCTGCGGAAGAGATATTCCGTGTACTACGACAAGCACCATCAGCAAATCCGATGTATGTTTGGAGAGGCGTCGACATCTGCAATATCAAGAGTAAAACCAAGATAAGCCAGAATAATGACGAAAAACACACTCTCTAAGCTAAGCACACTGACTAAACTAACAAACATACTAGCTGGAAAGAAAACCTAACCTAACTAAAAATTCTCCATACCCACCATTTAAGCATAATACCTCTTTAGGTAAAGTCCATTTCTGGGTTTACCCAAAGAGTCCCCATCAAAATCTACCAGCTCATAAGCCCCTTTTGCTAGCTTTCGCTTTACAATGTAGGGTCCATGCCACATAGGAACGAATTTCCCAGCACCTAGCTTATCGTTAGCTTGATCATATAATAGCACTAGGTCTCCCTCCGAAAAACTTCGAGGGGTCACATTTCTATCATACTGAGCTTTCATTCGCTTCACGTGAGTCTCGATTGCCAATGCAGCGTCACGTCGAGTCTCATCTAATTTAGCTAAGTATAATAAACGCTTCTCCTCTTCGGAAGTAGCTGGAAGTAATTCGACAGCCATTTGAAGTGATGGGATTTCGCATTCAATGGGTAACACAGCTTCCAAGCCATAAACTAGCTGGAAAGGAGTGAACCCTGTTGAGGTTTTCACTAAGGTTCGGTATGTCCATAGCGCTGAAAATAGCATGTTATGCCAATTCAACCGATGAATACCAATGGTTCGTCGGATCATGATAACTAGAACTTTGTTGATAGACTCAACCAAACCGTTGGCTTGCGGATAATAAGGAGTAGAGCTATCGTGGTGCAAACCAAGCTGGCTTGTAAGCTCAGTCATCATGATGTTTCGAAAATGGCTCCCATGGTCAGTGATGATTGCTTGTGGGACACCAAACCTAGTTATAATATGATTGAATACGAAAACTGCAGCTGTTTTGCCGCTTGCGTCGAATGTAGGCATCGCCTCGGCCCATTTAGTAAAATAATCAACCGCGAGGATGATATACGCATGCCCCCGGCCGAGTGAGGGTTACAAGTAATAAAATTGATACCCCATTTGGCGAATGGACCAACGACAATTATAGGGTGGAGAGGAGCAGGTGGTGCGCGCATCTTGCGATCAAACACTTGACAGTTGTGGCACTTCCGGACTGCAATGATACAATCTTTAAACATAGATGGACAGAAATAGCCAGCGCGCAACACCTTCTGAGCTGTGGCATACCCAGACATATGACCGCCACATGCTCCAGAGTGACAATCATTCAAAACCCTCTCAGCCTCTTCGTGAGTTAAACAACGTCGAAAAACTAAGTCTGCCCCCCGGCGATAAAGTGTATCTCCAATAATTTTGTATTGCTGGGAATGAAACCGAATTTTGCGACGTTCCGACTTTGAAGCTTCAGGCCGAAAGGTTTGGGTTTGGAGATAGATGATTATATCCCCGTACCACGGATCTAAGGTACTGATAAGAAACAAAGATTCGTTCGCAATGGACTCCTCTGGCACAGTTTCTGTGTCAACACGCGGGAAATCACACATCAATTCCGCAAAAACTAAGGATTTCTTAGACTTGGACTTCTCAAACTCCAAGTCGAACTCTTGCAGGATAACGATCCATTTAGAGTACTTGCCCCCTAGCAGTTGTTTTGTCAAGATATAAATCATAGGGTTGCAATCCGAAATGACTGTAGTTTTACGGAGAAGAATGTAGTGACGAAAACGCTGGACAGCTTGAACGGCTGCCAGGGCCAATTTCTCCACATGCGAATATTTTAGCTCAGTGGGGTTTAATGTCCTACTAAGATAATATATCACATGTTCCGATCCGAATTCATCTTCTTGAACTAACACCATTCCAATGGTGGAATGCGAAGCTGCGAGGTATAAGAAGTAGTCCTGGTTGTAGTTGGGAGGATGCAACAACGGTGCATGGGTCAACGTGTGTTTAAGTGCATCAAAAGATTGTTGGGAAATCTCATCCCAAAAGAATTGAGTGTTCTGTTTCAACAACCTTGTAAAATCTTTAGTGACCTCGGCATAATTTGGAATGAATCGGCGTAAAAAGTTTGCTTTCCCTTGCAAACTTTGGAGTTGGCGCAAACTCGAAGGAGGAGGCAATTTGATGATAGCTTCGACCTTCGAAGGATCGACGCGAATGCCGGCTTTTGAAACAACAAATCCCAGCAATCGACCCGTCTCTATACAGAACACACACTTGTGGGGATTCAACCGAATTCGATAATGCCTACACCTCATAAAGATTGCTCGTAAGTGGACAAGGTGATCAGCTCGATGTAAAGAATGAGCAGGCAAATCATCGAGGTACGGTTGCACAATGTGCTTGATGTCATGAAATTCATAAGACATCGCCCGTTGAAAAGTGGCCCCGGCATTCTTAAGTCCAAAAGGTAATTTGCAATAAGCAAATGTCCCCCATGGACAAATGAATGCCGTTTTTGGTTGGTCGGCAGGTAGAATATTGATTTGATTATAGCCCGAAAAACCATCCATGAAGGAAAAAATTTCACTTCCGGCACAATCATCAATAATTTGATCGATATAAGGCGTAGGATAGTTGTCTTTTGGACAAGCTCGATTTATATCCCTATAGTTGATACAGATTCTTATTGTTCCTTGTTTTTTGTTGACCGGAACGATATTCGATACCCAATCCGTTAACTGGATTGGATAAATGAAACCTGCTTTCAACAACTTTTCGACTTCTGCTTTAATCGCAGCCGCTTTCCAAGGGTGAATCTGACGCAACCGTTGCCGGACGGGTTTAGCATCCGGGTAGGTCTTTATTTCATGAACAACAATGGCAGGGTCGATTCCCGACATTTCCTCGTAAGACCAGGCAAACACACCGCGGAATTCTTGGAATAGGGCCTTGTAAGTTTGGATTTCATCTTCTGTACATGCGGCACCTATATGAATGTTTTCCTCAATTCCGGGCTTCACTGAAATATCAATGGGAATAGTGCGAGAAATATTCCCTAAATTCAACTCTGAATCAGAATGTTTCGTTGGATTCTGAGCGTCTTTGATATATTCAGCGGTAAATATAGATGAAAAGTCATTTTCAAAAGCATCATCCTTAGGTAAAAACGAAGATCTGTGATGGAGATCTTCCCATGGTAGATCGTCTACACTTAGGATTTCGCGAAGTTGTTCATCAGATGACACGACTTCGGGAAACGCTATCCGTTCTAAGTTTGATGTGAAAAGTGATTCTTCACTGACCACATTCATTTGGTCGATTTCGGTTGAACACAAGTCGGTAAAAGACATGACAGCTTCATAAGCAATTTCATATGGACTCAAAGGCATAGCATCACCGAACGAGTCTATCTCAGATTCAGATGGGACATTCCAAGGATCATCATAAATAATGTTTTCTGACGTAATCATATGAATTGATGCAAATGAAGGGTCTGCGTTGATTGGAGGGAAAGGAAAAGTTCCCAGTAAACCGGAATCTTTAACTAAACCTACGCCAACGTCCCTATAAGGGATTGTCGTCTTACCGACATGCTGGATACTCTCTGAAGAGGCTGGGTCGGATGAAAAGTATGACAACTGATCAATGGTCACGATCTTACCGTTATATGGAAACTTAATTACTCCGAAGACCGATGAAACGACCGCTGTCATAGCATATGACCAACTTCGACCCAAAAGAAGGTTGTAGTCTAGAGGGGCATCAACCACCTCCACATCTAGACTAACTGTTTTACCTTCTACCCCTATAGGCAATTCCTGTAGAATACCAAACGGACGGAACCCACGGCCATCAAAGGCCTTAAGGATGGTCGGGGATTGGTTCAACGACGGAGAACCAAGCGATCTCCAACATTGAATCGACATAATACACGTAGAAGCTCCCTCATCAATCACAGTCCGATGAATAGGCCTGTTTTTGACTATCACTGGAATTTGGAAAGCCATTTGATGGGGTAGACGCGGTGTACTATTTTCTAGATCGAATATTATCAGGTTCGGCTCCTGAACATCAACAGCTCCGATAGCCGACAAAAGTGATTTTCGTTGTGCTGGGCATGATTGCAGCACTTCTAAAGCCGACATTGCTGAGGGTGAAACAGCTAAGTCCTCAACAATGTTGTAATTCTGGGCCGCTCTCGCATGTGGATTGAAAGAAGACCTTCGAAGTACACCCTTGGCGGGCGGTTTGATTACTAGATCCGGGTTAGGTTTCTCGATCTGTAGTGGATCGGAACCAGGAGCCAAGGTTTATGGGATAGAATGAGAAGATTCTGCTTCCTTACCATCAACAGGATTCTTACTACCATAATCTTGCGATCGAGTCGCAATCCTCACATGAGACATCATCAAAATGGGTTCTTCACTGGCAGTCGAGGAAGAACCTATCATCTTACTCTCCTGCTTTGGAAATGGATCTTTTAACACAACAGGAGTGGGAGAACCTTTGACTATTTTCACAACCTCGGCCCGATGAGGGCAATCTCTCGTAAAATGATCCTCTTCACAAATAAGACAAGGATATCGAGGTTTGCGCTTTTCGTCATTGGTTTCCGACTTTTCCGTTTTCTCCTTCGGAGCCTTGTCTGCTTTAGCCTTCTTCTTTCCTTTCTTCTTTCCACCGTTTTTTGATTTGGCCGTAGATGACTCTACAGCGTGAATATCGGCGGAAAGTTCAGGAGAAGACTCTCCTGTCGGGGAATCGGGCAAAGTGATTATAGGAGTAGTTGAAGTCTTGGAAGACTTCTTCTTGCTCTTTGTATTCACGATACCAATCATACCATCAGTGGCATGAGATCCCGAAGGAGCAGCAGCGATTTGATTCGACTTTGGAAGATCTGGAATCTTCTTGTGTAACGTACCCGACTGAGTATAAACTAAGTCAAGGTATTGCGCCTGAGCAATGACTTGCTCCTCAGAAACTACTCCGGCCTTAGCTACATCTTCAGTAATCTTCGGTAATAATGATTTAACAAACCATTCAGCTAAGATTTGGTCCGGGATAAAAACTTTCACTAGCCTTCTTCGACGTCTCCACTCATGAATGTGATCAGAAATATACGTAGACGTCGATTGTTTTAGTGAAGTTAATAACTCTGTGCCGTTATCATATCTGACCGGCAACTGAAAGTGAGTTAAGAACGAGGTAGCTAACTGGCTGAAATTGTAAAAAGAGGCCCGTGGTAACTCAATGTACCACTTGGCCGCGAGACCAATGAGCGTACGCTGGAAAAGACGTAAGCGGATCGAATCATCCGAGATAGAATTTGAAGCACACCAGAGGTGGTAAGTCATCACATGATTGGACGGATCCTCTCCAGACTTACCTTCGAACTTGGGTATATCACTGGGCAACTTATTTGGAATTGGCGGCCAGAACGGAAGATATTGAATTGGATCGTTCGTTAGGCGCGTCAAGTCTGGTAAATCCAAAGTTGCGATAAACGGTAACTGCCGGTTAGGATCTCTAAAACTATGGGTCACAAGACCAGTTCCAGGAGGAGGATATCCAGGATAACTAGGAACAGGAGTCACATTAGGGATATTATATCCTCCTGGAAAACCAGGATTAACCGGACCGTACTGGGGTTGTTGAGGTTGTTGATAAGTGTACCCAGGATACGGTTGATACTGGTAAACCGGCTGTTGGACAGCTTGCCCATGTTGGTACTGTTCCTGGTACGGCTGTTGAAAAAATTGAGGTTGAGTAGTGACAACCATACTTATACCAGGCTGACCTGTAGGCATCTGGACCGTGGTTTGAATTGTAGATCCAGACAACGGTAAAGATGTCTGAGGAGTGGTTACAGAGACAGTAGAAACCGGAGACGTCGATACTCCAGAAGTAAGTGTGGTAGATGTAGCGGTAGTTGCAGCAGCCGTTTGAGATGGAGTACTAGGTGCAATTGGCGGTTGAGTAACTACCGAAGTTACAGAAGTTTGAACATTTGACTGGACAGGTTGCGGTTGCTGGGGTGGACCAGAAACTACGGGTTGTCCAGCTTGAGGTACCAACTGTATACTTGGCTGCAACACTTGTTGACCCTGTGATGGATCCCACACTAACATTCCGGGGTATTGACCCGTAACAGGTTGAGGATACTGAGATCCATAACCGGATTGAGGATAGGATTGATAATTGTAAGGTGCAGTTCCCATACCTTGAACATATGACTGACCTTGAGGTGGTTGATAACCTTGACCCGAGTATTGACCTTGAGGTTGATAACCTTGAGGTAAATACGGATACTGGGGTTGACCTTGACCTTGAGGTTGATACCCTTGGGGTTGATACCCTTGAGGTTGCCATCCTTGAGGTGAATATTGATACTGAGGTTGACCCTGGGGTACATATTGAGGCTGGGGTTGACCTTGAGGCATGTATTGCACCATAGGTACATACTGACCTTGAGGTTGCCCCCTAGACACAAATTGTGTACCTTGAGGTTGCCCCCCAGGCGGTAATTGGCCACCTTGAGGTTGGGAAACGGGAACTGAGCCTGACATCATGTAAATGTCTCCTGCACCCAATGGTATATTACCACTATTTCCAGCTAATAACCCATGATCAATGGGTTGAGGAGATGCCCCCGCAAAGGTACCAGAAAGTGATTGATACCCGGTGGGAACAAAAGGACCGCCGTGTAAGAAAGATTCAGGAGTTTGAGTAAAAACGGACGATTGACCAGACATATTTACAGGAGTATAAATACCTCCAGGTGGAAAGGGAGTACGAGGTGTAGAAAAACCTACCCCTGAGTTGTTTAAATAATTGGTTAACGAAAGGTACGAAGTAGTACTTCTAGGAGGGCTGTAAAAGATAGATTCACGCTCCCTGAGATCAATAGTAAGTTGATCTTCAAGGTTAGAGACGCCTATTTCTTCCTCTGGAGCAAGTTTTTCGATAGCAATCAGACCAGTAGGAAGATTTTCGGTGATAACTCGTTCTACTCTTGGTGAATCTGGAACACTAGAAGTCGGAGTAACAGGTTCAGATATTTCAGGTTCTTCGCCTGTATCAATAGCAGACGACAAACTACCAACAAGCTCAGAAACTGTAACAGCTTCGGGATTATAACCTGTCTCTAGGCCTTGGTAATCTGAATGGACTACCAAGGAAGATTCTCCTTCTTCAGGTGAACCTACTCTACTGCCACTAGGAGGAGTTACAAGGACCTTCAAACCCTCTAGATGACTGGGGTCGTCTCGAGGAGGTTCACCCCTAAGTCTACGGGATCTTCTCAACAATTTGGCCACAGAAACAACTTCAGGAGACTGGCCCCGAAGTCTACGGGACTGTCTCGGTAATTCCGCCACAGTTAAAAACTTTTAACTACTACACGCGAAAACAAAGTAAAATCTCAAATCAAACCACCTAAAGTCTCTAAAGAACCAAACAAATTTGAATCACACGCCTAAAGAATCTAGGGCGTCAAACCAAGCACAAATAGTAGCCTTCCAGAACGAAAACGCTAGTTGGTGATGAAATCCAACATCGCCGGATTCAGTACAGAAGTGGCGGGTGGAACAGTTACCCTGGCAACCTGCTTAATGAATAGACCGGCACAAGTTCCTCCACTTTAACCGTCTCGAGTGAAGTGAACCCCCCAAAAAATCCAAGTGAGTCTATTCGACGTCTGCTCCAGGTACAGTGGGATCTTCCCTCCACTGTCACCTCGGTAGAATCCTAAAGATAATGGTCACTAAGGTTACCAACCGCAACAAATGCACTTGGGGGAACAGTCTACACTCCGACAGCACGCAAGGGCAGAGTATCAAGCTCAATCCCCTTGCCGGTTCCTTGACAATAATCCAAGGTTTACCGACAAGTGACCCCTGGCTCCTCGACAATGGTTAATCCGAGGTTTACCGTTTGTAATACGTGCGTTTCTGGCGTCGTTCCCAACGAGGGGGGATTGATCCCCTCACTGGTTCAGACACGAGCTCGTGCTTCTCCTTTAAGAGGAGCTTTCCCAGAGTACAAATGAGACAATTGGATTTATTCTATCACAAGATAAGCTACTTGTTTGGTTTTGTTGTCTTGGAGAGTTAATTACTCTCCTACTCCAAGACACTAGCCTGATCTAAATTGGTGTTTCAGAGCCCTAGTAAATAAAAGTTACTACGTCGATTTTACTTTAAGCGTTAATTTTATGGTTTTTCTTAAAGACAAAAGGTAGCGGAAGTGAAACCAATGGTATGTAGACTCGACTCAAACCACTACAAAGATGCACCTAAGATGATTTACGCTACTTTTCTCTTTCAATGAAATTCCTAACTAAGAGAGTTGAGAGATGAAAATTTTATAGAAAACAACTTTCTTAGTAAAGACAATCAAAGAAACAATTCTCTTTATCTTTTCAAGCATACAAACATGACCACTCCTTACGTGCACGAAAAACTCTTTTTCTTTCAAAACTCTTCAAAGCTACTTGAAACAAAACTTTTCAAAGGAGATGTTTTGTGTTTTCTCTTTATTTAACAAAGCATATAAATCTATTTTAACGAAAATCAATCTCAAAAGCTATAAAATCTATGAAAACTTGACTCACAAGCAAATCAAAAGAAATTTACTCTAAGCAAACCTAACGAGGCAAAAGCCTACAAAGATGATTCTAGGTTGTTTTACTTGACCAAAATCAAGTCAAGGACCAGATAATGCAGAATCAAAAGACCAGTCAAAACAAAACTCAAATCCTTTTTTTCTTTTTGTAAATGGAATTCAATACTCAATCAACAAGCACTTCGAAATTTGCCAAAGAGACCACTCAAAGGTAAGTTGCTCTCACAGGTAGACTTTATGACAGGTCTGACTTCTAAGAAGGCTGACAAAACCAGCGAGATCTAAGGCTTGACAACTTCTACCGCCAAAGTCACTACAAGACCTACTCAAAAATCAAACCCTAGGGCTTAAACTTCTATGAAATCCACTAAAACACTCAATGCTATCGAAACAAGTTCAAGTGAAGATCTTTGACAAGAGACTAATGGATCTGGGCAGTAAAAACTAAGAAAAAGCAAAATCTAAGAGAAAAAATGCAAAAAATGGAATTTTCTTAATTTTTAGCAGGGGACGCAGGCAACCAGTTAAACCAGGTGCGGGCCCGCTCTGTGCACATAGCAACAGTGCGTACCAGGACGCACTGTGCAATACTCAGAGGGTGCGTCCTACTGAAAAAACCAAGAAAAACTAAATCGAATCTAACCCTAAGCTAACCCACCCAAATGCAAAGCCACAGAGCCAAAAACCAGAAAATAAATGACTTTTCTCAGATCAAAGTTGCATACAAAGGAAAAGACTTTCACATCAATGGATTCCCCAGTATGGTCGCCAATTTGTCAGGCGGAAAGAGTCGATAGTGCGGACACAACCAACCTCCCTAGGAGCCTAAGACTCTCTAGTGACAAACAAGACAAACAAGAGCAATCCTTCTCTAAACATGCATTTACTATATAAGAAATCAAGTGTTTAGATCCTACCTGTAATCCAACGCTGTTGCAGTAGTCCAGCCTCGCTGATCCGGATGAGCTCCTCCTTCACTTCGAAACCTGCATTCACTAACAATCAAACAATTAAATAGCACTTGATAATCTCATAAAATAAAACATGTTTAACACATAGACCAAGGAGTACATGAAACAACTCATAAATAACAAGTTATTGAGAAGAATAAACTCATTTGCATTAATAGGAAACAAAAGGAACAATTACAACCTGAGCCTTGGTGTTGTGCAAGTCCCTCCCAGGGTCCATCAAGAGTTCTCCTTTACTTTGACAAAGCTCACCCACTTCCAAATAGAACAAGCAAAGATGGAAATCTCTCCTCACAAGCTTCTAAATGAGAGTCCTAATTCCAACAGCATCTACCCTTAGAAATGTTTAGCTTCCAACCCCCCCTCCTTCTGGCCCAATGCCTGTATTTATAGTGATCTAGAGGAAGTTATTCAGGTCCACCATCAATGGGATAATCCCCTCTTTGGATGGGATAGCTCCCTTATTGATGGGATAAGTTCCTCTTTGATAGGGGTACATGAACCATCTGGAGGCGCTCAATACACGTCGAACAACCTTCTAGAATGCTCTAGAAATGACCACAAGTAACTTTTTAAAGATGAAACTTGCGCATTTTGACCTTTATAGGGGGACGCACCTGCCCCTTTACATACAGAGCGTACAAGGACGCAACTTTTGTGAACATTGGGTGCGTACCCGCAGGTAAGGTTGAGAGAACCTGCGTACCCAGAGATAAATACATTTATAAAGACTTTCTCTCTTTTTGGAGTTTGACATGGAGAGCAGAGGCATAAGACTTGCCCAGGAGGATAGCATGACTGTTGATAGAGCCATACTAACTGTAAATAGCCATGGTGACTTTTTTTAGTGTAACAAGTCCAGCTGGGCTTCCCTGTATAGTCTTCTGCTTTCTCCTCCAAAAACTGGGACAGTGGCATAATACAAGTCATTTTGTAATGTCCCACCCAATCTCTTAATCCATCCTCTGGACAGTAGCATTCCAAACTTAGGGGGAACATCTGCTACCACAATATCCATCATCATGCTATTTATAGGCAGTTGAGTTAGGGTGATAGCTAAATCTTTGACTAACCCCAGAAATTTCACCTTCCTCGAATCAAATGAGAACAAGTCATGATAAGGTCGGGTAATATCAAGGCCTAACTCTTCCATGAAAACTTTGGGCATCAAATTGTGGCTGGCACCTGTGTCCAGCAGACAGTTGTGGAGGATTTTTTCATGAATGGTCAAGGAGACATAAAATGATGGGGAATTGTCATCAGCAGGTTCAGTCATTGGGCTAAGCACAACTGCAGGTTTATCATCTTGTAAATTCACATAGTCATTGGATGCTTGTGTGGCTTTCAGCTCGAGGGCATCAAGGATGGGCTTCCTAAAGATTTCACTCTTTGCAAGTTCTACCAGAGGCGCAACTATTTTCAGCTTCTAGACTTCTGATTCAAAACTGAAAGGGGAAAGGGACTTGTCAGGGCCTCTTACCACTTGAGCTAGTGCTTTCAGGATGATAGGATTAGCTACTGGTCTTTTTTGTTTGTTGATCTGCTGCTCTGTGGGGATAGCAACTCTTAGGGCAGGATTCTCTTTGACATCACTCGTCTTTGACCTCAAGTTATATCTTTGCTGGTCTTTAGTTTGTAGGACAGCTTCTCTGTCCCACTCTTGACTGGTCTGGTCCTTGAGTAATGACTCGTCGTAGGCAGCTAATGTCAAAAAGGCAGCACTGCCTTTGTCTTCCCTGCAGTCAATCTAATACTCTTCATCAAACTACTCCTCCTCCATGACTACGTTCTGGAAAGGAGTCTTAACCCTTTGTTCTTCACTGGCCTCCTTGCCCCTCTAAATGATATGCAATTGTTCATTTGCTCTTCTGAATGGATTTGGATTTCTAGGAGAAAATGTATTAGGAAGCCTTGCTTTCCCAGAACTCTGCTCAACCTTCAGTTTGGATATTTTAGCAACCAATGAATCTATCATTTTAGTCATTTTTTCTATTTTGGGTTCTGAAGATGAAAAAGAAGAAGAAGCCTCACCTCTCGACCTCCTTTTGTCAGCATGTCCTTTGAGTTTCTCTACAGCCATGATATTGGATTCCACCTACAAGGTTGCATCTTGCATTTCAGCTAGAGTAGCACATCTCCTTTCTCTTAGTAGCAAGCAGAAATTAGAATCAAAGGCATTGGCATAGGTGAGTTTGGGAGAGGTGGGGGTAGGCTTCACTTCAGCCGATCTCTTGCTATACATATGATTGAATCTTTTATTAAAATCAGACAATGACTCCCCATTTTCCCTTTTCAGGTTGCCAAACTCAGTATGGTAATATAGCAGGTCTTTCTTATCTCCCCAGTGCTTTAGAAACACATCATCTAATGCTTCAATGTCTACTATAGACCTAGGGGTCAGTTCTCTGAACCACTTTCTAGCCTCTCCATCAAGGATTTGGACGAATACTCTCATGCACACGTCATCTTCACTGATATCTAGGTTATCAACATAGCTATAAAAAGACTCAAGGTGTTCCTCAGTTGTTACTCCCTCTGTACCAGTGAAGTTAGGCATGTATTTCTAATATTCTCCTATAGGCATGGCATTCAAAGGAATAGGCAGGACCAGGGGTCCATGCCTAGCAGCTATGATTCTTTCCATTTTGATGGGTTCTTGTGGGCCTGCCACGACTGGGGTAGATGAAAGGGTACTAGCAGTTTGAAAGGTAGGGAGTTGAGAAATGGCTGACAGGGCTAAAGGAATATGATGGAGTAGAAGGGAGGTTCTCTTTGGACTAAGATCCAAAGGAGAACTTATTAGACAAGGAGCTTTATGAATCTTTGAGAGTAGTTCTTCACTGGTAATGATACGCTCTATATTTTCAACATGTACATGCTCAGTTACAAGCCTTTCTTGTAGAGATACATAAGATTGTTTAGCCTTACCTAATCCTGATGCTCCTTTTCTTGATATCTTTATTTGCTTGACAATCTTCTCAGGGTCAAGCGCTGGGTCAGCTGGTGATTTCTGAGGATTTCTTCAAGTATGCCTCACAAACTGAGCCAGAACTGTGATGTGGAGTTTGTTATGAAACCAGCTCAAAAAAAGATAGAAAAGAGAGATCCACGCCTTAGAATTCAGCCTCTTCGAGGGGGCAACCTCCTTTACATTACATAAATGAACAATTCTTGGATGCTACAAATGAAAATACCTCCTTTCTATATATAGGAGTCTAAGTGGTCCCAATACAATCAAAGCCTACATAACAATAATATTGTAGGGCACAACAATAACAATAGTGGGCTTCTATGTGGCACAATAGTAACAATATGGGCACTACATGGGTACATCAATATAAATAAGGGGTATAACTACAATAGTAATGGGGTAATCACTAGTATTATAGGGACCCAACATGCCCCTCTCCTTCAAAAAAGTGTTGTCCTCAACGCTTGAGTAGTTTAGGATACTTCTGCATAAAATTCTCGTCCTCCCATGTGGAATCTTCAGCGGATAAGTTCTTCCACTTGATAAGGTACTCTGAAATTGATCGATTTCGTAGCTGTCGAGTTCTTGTTTCTATAACTGCTTCCGGTTCCAATATAATTTTTCCTTCTTCGTCAAGTTCTGGCAATATTGTTTGAACTGGGAGCTTGTCGCCTATAACCTTCTTTAAGCATGAAACATGGAAAACTGGGTGCAATCGAGAAGCTGCAGGAAGCTCCAATTTGTATGCCATAGTACCAATCTTTTGCAACACCTTGTACGTACCATAATACTTTGGTGATAATTTATTATCCTTCTTAGCTTGCTTGAGGGACATTTGCTTATATGGTTGTAGCCGTAGGAATACCTACATCAAAACTTCTTTCACTGCGATGCTGATCTGCCTGTTGTTTCATTCTATTCTGTGCCAACACAAGGTTATCCTTTAAGAGTTGGAGGACTTGTTGTTGATGTTCGATGTGATGTTCCACTGCCTGAACCTTAGAATTTTCTCTTAAATATGATGTGATGGATGGTGGTTGATACCCATAAAGTGCCATAAATGGGGTCATTTTTGTTGCTGTATGAAAGGAAGTGTTATACCACCATTCAGCCAGAGGCAACCATTTGACCCATTGTGTCTGTTTATCAGATACAAAGCAATGAAGGTATCCTTCCAAACATTTGTTTACTATCTCAGTTTGCCCATCAGATTGAGGATGATAAGATGAGCTATGAGCTAACTGAGTACCAAGACAAGAAAATAATTCTGTCCAAAAATTTCCAGTGAAAATGGGATCTCTGTCACTTACAATAATCTTTGGGTTTCCATGTAGCTTTTGAATTGTTTCCATAAATGCAGTAGAAACTGTACTGGCTTTAAATGGATGTGATAATGCACAAAAGTGTGCATACTTGGTAAGTCTGTCAACTACCACCATGATGACACTCTTTCCCTCAGACTTGGGTAAACCTGTGATAAAATCCATTGATACCTCCTCCCAACGTTGGCTTGGAATGGGTAAAGGTTGTAATAGACCCGGTGTCTTAATTGTTTCAACTTTATTTTGCTGGCAAACCAAACATTCTGCCACAAACTTATGAATATCTGATTTAAGGCCATCCCAAAAAAATTCCTTCTTAACCCTGTGGTAAGTTTTTAAAAATCCTGAGTGCCCTCCTAAGGGAGAAGTGTGCAATTCCATAAGAATCTTTTGTTTTAGCTGGGAATTCTTACAGAGGTATAAGCGATCTTTGTACCATAACGAATCATTTTTCCAGCTAAATGTATCAGACGTACTGGAATCTTGTTGTAGCTTTCGAATAAGTGCCCATACTTCTTCGTCATTCTTCCATTCCTCCCTTGCTTCATTTATCCAATCTGGTTGGATGATAGAAATAGCGCACAACAATGCTTCCACATCCTCATCCTTCTTGAGAGTGCATCTGCCACCACATTTTGCTTCCCCTTTTTGTAGATGATTTCAAAGTCATAACCCAACATCTTTGTGACCCACTTTTGTTGCTCTTCAGAGGATAATCTTTGTTCTAAAAAGTATTTAAGGCTATCATGATTTGTTTTTACCTTGAAGTGTCTTCCCATTAGGTAGGGTCGCCATTTCTTAAGTGCATGGAGTATTGCCAACATTTCCTTCTCATAAATAGCTTTTCTTAGAAACTTTCCCTTGATTGGACGACTTTCAAAAGCAATGGGTCTTTCATCTTGCATTAGAACAACACCAATTCCATTTCCTGAAGCATCACATTCCACAGTAAAGGTTTTTGTGAAGTCCGGTGTAGCTAAGACCGGTGCTTGGCACATTGCCTCTTTAAGATGTTCAAAGGCCTTTGTTGCTTCCGGAGTCCATGAAAATGCATCTTTCTTCAATAATGTTGTTAGAGGTGCTGCTATTCTCCCATAATTCTTAACAAACTTGCGATAATACCCTGTCAACCCAAGAAATCCGCGCAAATGCTTTATGGATGTGGGGATTTTCCATTCCTTAATGGCTTTAATTTTGGTAGGGTCTACCTTAACTCCTTCATGAGATACAATATGACCCAAATATTCCACCTCTTGGACTCCAAAGAAACATTTGGATCTTTTGGCATATAATTGTTTCTCTTCCAATAGTTGTAGCACCCTGTCGACATGTTCAACATGATCCTTCCAAGACTTGCTGTAGATAAGTATATCATCAAAAAATACTAACACAAATTTTCTAAGGAATGGTTTGAAAATTGAATTCATCAAACCTTGAAATGTTGAAGGTGCATTGGTAAGGCCAAAAGGCATGACCAAAAATTCATAATGACCCTCATGAGTTCTAAATGCTGTTTTCGGAATGTCTTCAATCTTCATTCTGATTTGATGATATCCTGAACGAAGATCCAACTTGGTGAAGTAAATTGATCCATGCAATTCATCCAGTAATTCATCAATGACAGGAATGGGGAACTTATCTTTAATAGTGAGCTTGTTGAGCTCCCTATAATCCGGACACATGCGCCATGATCCATCCTTCTTGTGCACCAATACTACTGGAGCAGAGAAAGAACTTTGACTCGGTTGAATTATACCAGCCTCTAGCATTTCTGCAACCATACGTTCAATTTCACTTTTTTGGACATAGGGATATCTGTACGGCCTGATGTTTGGAGGAACACTTCCTGGAATCAGATGAATATTATGATCATGATCACGCATAGGTGGGAGACCTTTGGGAGTCTCAAATACCTTGGAATGATTGTCCAGGACTTTTTGGAGATCTGGAGAAATAGATGATTCTAATGTGGAAACATCTAGCGAACATAATTGTGCAATTACACCCCTTTGCTCCTTTTTTAGAAGCTTTGTCATACCATTAGAGCTGATTATCTTTCCTGGTTTCCCTGCAATACCCCTTAATTCAACTTCCTTTCCTTCCACAGAAAATTTCATGAAAAGTTCTTGAAAATTAAAAGCTATTGTACCCAAGGATTGAAGCCATTGGACTCCTAGTACAACATCAGCACCTCCCATTGGAATGGAAAGCATTGGGCTAGTCAATACATATTCTCCCATGGATAGCTTGATATTATGGCACTTTCCAGAGCAATTTATTGTTCCTCCATTTGCAATCATCACTTGATACTCTGGTGCTGGATATAGGAAGCAATTCAATTCTTTTGCTACCCTACAATGAATAAAATTGTGGGTGCTTCCTGAATCAATCAACACTATCACCTTTTTCTTCTTGATTTGTCCTTCTATCTTGATGGTTTGAGGAGTGGTAATTCCCGCCAATGCATTACAAGATATGGTCGGATTTATTTGTTCTTCATATAGGCTTTGTTCCTGGAATATATCCTCTTCTTTTGACCTTTCTTGCTCCTTTTCTTCTTCCTCTTCACAATCTATGTAGAATAATTTCTTCTCAGCACACTTATGACCTTTTGTGTATTTGCTATCACAATTGTAACAAAGCCCTTTTGCTCTTTTTTCTTCCAATTGTTGCGGTGTCAACCTTGTAGGTTGTGGAAGACTATGGGCAACAACACTTCCATCTTTATAGTTGTGAATGGTATGCTTCCTAGTTGCCATAATTTTGCTTTCCATTTTTCTTGCTAACCTGAATGCCTTCTCTAATGAATCAGGTTCCCAAAGGCGCACATCATGTTGGATATTATCCTTTAAAGACCCTATGAACACATCAATCCTATGCTCCTCTGGAATATCTTTTATCCTTATGTTCAATTTTTGGAACTCCTCAATGTGCTCCATTATTGAACCCTTTTGTTTGAGATTCATCAATTGGCTAAAAAAAGTGTTGCTTTTTGTATCCTCATAATGTGCTATCAATTCTTCCGTAAAAATTGCTCAAGTGATAAATTGTTTACGAGAACAAAGCCATTGATACCATACAAACTGATTTGGTTCCAAATATAAAGTTGCCATACGTACCTTTTGTGTGTTTTGCACATTATTGAGATCGAAGAATTGCTCCATCTGTAATATCCATGTGGCGGGATCCTTGCCATCAAACTTCCTCATATCGATTTTTGGAACATGGTGAGTCTTCGATCCAACATTAGATTCTATGGAATCATGATTAATATTTCTTTTGTTCTCATCATGAGTTTCCTTTGGTACTCTTTCACCCTTAGTGACTATTTCTTGTAGCAACTTATCCATCTTATCATCCATGCCATCAATTTTAGCTTCTATGCCATCCATCTTAGCTTCTACACCTTTCTTTAAATCATCCATCTTAGCTTCTACATCTTTCCTTAAACCATCCATTTTAGATTCTGTTGCTTTTTGTGCAAGTGACACTCGTTGCACTTGTTCTTGTAATTTTGATATATCATATAGCATTTCTTCTTCTTCTTCATGAGTCATGCTAGAGCTTTCAGGCTCCTTACTAGGTGTTTGCATTTTCTTTCCTCGTGGCATCAGTTACCGATAATAATTCTCTAATATTCCCTTTGAATACCTTCAAAATAAATTTTCAAACCAAGCTTAAGCAAAAATTAAAGAAAATCTACACACCTTTTTTCACTTTGTAGGAGCTCGATATTGCCTCCGATGTATCTCTGTACTTTCTGATTATCTAGTTCTGAATTTATGCCCTGTAGTAGCCCTCTGTGTCCTCTTTCCAATGCCACAAGTCTGACCCAAATTGGATTCTCCAAGGAAGAGTTATGCGAAATCTCCCACAGTTACTTGATTATAGACTAGTTCAGTAGAGCGAACTTGGACGACGTGCCACGTGTCACTGTTTCAACCTTTGACTCTGAAAAATATATAAAAGAAAACTACAGTCCGTCCTCTTTCTGTACCTTCTTACGAAATTTCAATCCGATGCTCAGAAAGAAAGTTATGATGATTTTCCCTAGGTCACCTGTTTTGAGTGTAATTCAAGAGTCTGCAAAAAGACCAACTTCCTCAGATCATATCTCCGCAAATATCGCGCGAAAAACTCTGAAATTCGGACCCAAGGTTCAGCGCGAGTTCTTCTCAAATGGGTTTTTTTTGCGACTTCTGAAACGTCACAGAAAAACAATTATAGCGAAAATGCCACGATGACCTGTTTGGAGCAGCGAAACCCTAGAATCCAAAGCTCTGATACCAAATGTTATGAAACCAGCTCAAAAAAAGATAGAAAAGAGAGATCCACGCCTTAGAATTTAGCCTCTTCGAGGGGGCAACCTTCTTTACATTACATAAATGAACGATTCTTGGATGCTACAAATGAAAATACCTCCTTTCTATATATAGGAGTCTAAGTGGTCCCAATACAATCAAAGCCTACATAACAATAATATTGTAGGGCACAACAATAACAATAGTGGGCTTCTATGTGGCACAATAGTAACAATATGGGCACTACATGGGTACATCAATATAAATAAGGGGTATAACTACAATAGTAATGGGGTAATCACTAGTATTATAGGGACCCAACAGAGTTGCCAAAAGGTTCGTCCTCTAGTAGAGTTGCCAGATAGACAATTACAACCAGAAATGTGTCCAGGGTTTGTCTATCATCAACGTTGGATCTGTGTCATTCTCCCAGGGAAGTTGAGCTTCAATCTCCACTCCCCAGCAACAGTGCCAATTATGTTAAGATTCCAAGAAACTCTCCTAGGTTGTAGCTCAAAGATGCCTGGTAACATATAATTTCAACTACTGTTGTAGGTTTAATGGAAGGAATGATGGTTTGGTTCAAGCTAGATAACCGCTTCTACTTTGTTTCACTCCAGACATGCATGAACACCCTCAGACTACAAGGCTTTAGACCACCAATGCTCACACTTTTAGATATAAGGTGAATATGGAGAATACTAACCACACCAGTAGATACACAAGACCATGTGATGGCCGATTGCAACTAGTAAAGAAACCTGTAAGTCTAATCTATTAATGCACGACAGGATGATAGCTCTCTTGCATTGGACAGAAAGAAGCCTGAGCAACCTATTCAGTGATGCAATCAGTACTTTAACATAGAGATAAGATGATAGTTATCTAGTGCTAAACACCAAGATCTCAAGAACACAACATATCAAGCACAATCTTAGAACAAGAAGAATATGGATAGTGAGCAGTTAACAGCAAAAGAAGCTTGTATTAGCTAAAAATGAAGATGAGACGCTGCAAGTGACAAAATGTCTATAGTTTCCAAAAGTTGAACCTTACATCAAATTCCAACCATGATTACCTCTTACTTTTTGGATATTTATAAGTTTACAATGCTATGGAACTTGGCCGTTTAGGTATGGAGGGGTCATAATTGACCACCAACTGCATTTAACTACCTGATGGAGTCTCTAAACGAGGTTGCTTGTTTCAGTGGGTGAATCCAATCTGCTTAGGTGTTGTGCTGTGCTTTAGGTGGTTGGAGTGCTCGTACCGGTGGTGTCCATGACTGCTAAATTCAGTTACAGAGTCGTGCTATGTCCTTTTCTCCTTTGGCCATGCTTTCTGATAAATATGGTTGTTCAAGATATTACTATAACTGATGTTGGCAGAACTAGTCATCTCCTTCTTCGGGCAACAGAATGGTCAGAGGATGTGGAATGCATAGGTAGGTGGACGATTTGGGTGAGCGAGAAGAATCACTGTCGGATTGGGGAAGTGAACGGTGGAGATGGCTCGACGAAGGCTATCAGTCGAGGTGAGAGCGAGGTGAGTCGGGGCTGTTGGATCTTCAACAGACAGATCGAATGATCATCAGGCTATGGAGCTTGCATGGACGTTTAATGGGTAGGGCAGTTTGTTTGGGCAGTAATGGTTTTCATCACACTACTTTCGGGCGTAAAGTGGTAAAATCTCGGGATCGAGTGATTCCACTCAACGATCGACACGTAGCGGTGGATGAGAGAGAAAAATCACTCTCATCTCGTGCTATCATTCGATCAAATTGCTAGCCTGATGAAAGAAAAGACCATTAGATCTCAGCGGAGTTGATGTGACGGTGGGGAGTGGTAGAGCAAGTCGCCTTTATCAGGTGCGATGGGAGCCATTGAATCAACAGGGACTGATCAATGGTGGGAAAGCAATTCGGGGCTTTATGAGCACGTGAGGGCGTATGGCTAAGGTTTTACGGTGGGTTTGGGGTTTTGCGCTTGGGGCCGAGGCCGAAAGGGGCTTTGTCGGGTTTTGAAAGGCTTATTCAGGGAATGAGGAGGGTTTAAAGGTGAGCAAGGTGAAGGAAGAAAGATAAAAGTGACCATTGCGAGCTCCCTTTGAATACAACCAACAGACCATGTTCCTTCTTGACCTTAGAAAATCAGTGCTGCATAGCAAAGCTAACAGGACCAACTTGCCAAAGAAGGAAAATCATGTAACTGGTTCGGCATTTTGGCTCATAAGCTGAAGGAACAGGTGAAAAATGCTCGACAGTCACCTAGAGGTATGCAAGCAGAGATCTACATGTCTGCCTACATCCTAGATGCAATATGTGCTTGACAGGAGTTCCCAGGCTTGGAGTGGGCATGGTCATCGACAGAGATTGTTGTGAACACATATTGTAAGTTGTTGTCCAAATGCAGCTTCAGAGGAGTTATCACATGGTTGTCCAATCATTTTTTCACCCCAATTTACAAGTTGATATTCGACCAGGATCCAACATGCATGTCAAAGGAAGCAATGGAGGCACTGATAGACATTGTTGATTGGTATGCCTCACCGTCCAACACCTTCATATGAATTTTCAGCGCAGAGAAGCCTCCACATGTTCTACCAAAGTTTTACTTGGACATACTTGTCATGTAGAAAGTCGCATATCATATCTCGGTTGATTGACAGCTAGATTGCACCAAAAGAAGAAGGCAATGTGGCCCACTCTTCCATTACAGATTGGGTTATATGAGATCTGGAGTTTCAAGCAAGCAGATGTCAAAGCAGAACAGATGAAGAAGTACCCATTTGACCTCTGGAGTTACAATCCGTATGACTGACATTGCATTATGAAAGATCATTACATGAGAGTACAGTTCAACTGGATCCACGGGGCATCTCATTGGGCCAAGGAGGACCCATGGAGATATTGCTATAGTTTCTCCAGACCTGATGAACAGGTCAGCTTTGATATGGAGTGGTTAGAAACGCAACATGAAGCGTCATCCCGGAGAGCACCAGCAACAACATCAGCAGTAACATCAAAGGCAGGTATACCAGTGTGTGACAAGGTCAAGAGGAAGATTGTCGATTGCATGGAGGAAGAGAAAAGTTGCAAGTTCTGAGTAGATCCACTTTTGGAGAAAGTAGCTATGGCTATAGAGGCAAAGAGGAAACAATGCGACAAGCGAATCACAAAAAGGCAGGGAGAAGAGAACGATGGAAGAGACAGAGAAGGAGTTGCGTCAGTTGAAGGAGCAACTTTGGAAGGAACAAGCGTTGCACAAACAGGAGAGGGAAGAACAACAACAACAGGTACAACAGGGTGTGCAACATGTGCAAACAGATGAAATAGTGCCCGTGCAGGTAGTGGATTCATCAGAACAACTGGCATCCAGCAGACAGGGTGAACCATCCCAAGAGCAAGGCTTCTCTCATGAGATAGAGAAAGCACTTCAATAGTTGGATACAGACATGGAGCAGTAGGAATTGGAACAGGAAATCGAACACATGCCTCACCACCAAGAGGTCTACTTACCCACTTCACTATATCTAAATGATGAGCAAGTCTCAAGTGACCAAGGAGGCACTGAGATCCTTGGAGATCAGTTAGAAGGAGAGATGCACAACATCTCATTCGATGAGTCTCAACATCGAGTTGTGAAATCTTGCAAAGTGTCAACTCTGAAGGATCATACATCTCCTACGCAAGTTGAGGAATGAGTGATCACATCTGACATGCACAAACATCCAGTAGCCTTGGCCGATGCAACCAGAGTGTATGCATAAGAAACTATCTCAAGTATTCACTTTCTGATAGCTAAGAATGAGTGAATGGCTAAGGAACTATAGATGACCAAGCAAGGAGGAGAGTTGGTGACAGTGTCTACTCAAGTTGAACTGAAGAAGGAAATACTAGATGAAGTATTGTCCCTTGACAAAGTTATGCGAGCGGTGTACTCCAAGTTTAATATCTCAACGGATGGCAGCAATGATGTGCTAGGAGAGCACGTATCTTGGTGAACTTACATGCTACTGTTGATCACATGAAAACATGGATGATGAGATACAAGGGAGTCCCACTTCACTTGCCTAAGATGATGAGGGCCAGTGCGATTGAGCTGAAGGCACATATCCGGAGTCAAATCTGGAACTATGAAGAACTCCCGCAGCTCATCACTAGTATACAGGCCTCCCATGCACATGTATTCAAGAGTGTGGATGTTGTGGTACACACACATGTGATCCCATCTATTGGGACTCTCACCTAGGTGAAGACAAAGGCACAGGTCCAACTAGAGCTTGACTCATACTTCGATGAGTTGATGCACATTTCCACCAGCACCGACTTGCCCATTAGTGCAGACATCATGCACAAGTATGTTGCTGGTCCAGCCACATTGAAGACAATGATGCACATGATTTCAGATGAGTTGGATAGAAGAGCCTGAGCAGTGTACCCGAATGCTATGGAGGCAAGAGTCAGGTTCTAGACAGATGTCACCTTGGAGCACATGGACACCATTGCGGACTATCGATCTTGGCATCAATATGTTACTGTTGATCAATGCGAGGATGTTGAGGAGTTGGGCTTCCATGGTTGTCTAATTCATAGTGATGTCTAGCATGGCTTGCTCAAGCCATTTTCTCTCACATGGGTACATGTGCATTGTAATGAAATGTCTTTTCAAGTGTAAGTAGTGTGTCGATAGTTGGATGTAGCAGTCATAGAGTAGATGAAGATTCATGAGGGTAGTTGAATTGCCACAAAGGGGAATGTCAAGAGTCACCCCACCCTTTGCTATAAATAGTCACTCATAACTCATTTTATAGGATTTTGGTCAGCCAAGCTTCCGATAAGACTATCTTGGAGAGAGCTTGGACAATATTGTAATGAGCCTTGGCTTCTCCACTGCGCAGAGCTAGTATATCTGTTTGGAGGAGCATGCGGTTGTGGCTGTAACTTTTCGCTATCAGAACTAGTGGTTGGGCATGGATGTATTGTATGACTGTAACTTACACTTGTTAATATAATAGAGCCAACATGTTTCATGCATATGTTGTATTGTATTCTATGCTATCTATTTTATGCTAAATGATATATGTATTCGTTTGCTTACGCATGCATATATGGACTATTTTGTATAGGTATGCATGAATATTTTTGAAATGTGTTGTTGGTTTAGCCATCACTTTGGATTGCTCGTTACTTGCTTTCCAACTTGTGATGCATCTTCGCTCATGTGTTCCCTTCCAAGCCACGTACTATTACAGGTTTCCAAGGGGCGCACTCACCTCACCCTTATTGTGTTAGAACCTCTCGTGCACCTCCCTTGATTTACTGCAACTGTCACACCCTTGTTACCAACAAATTTATCTTACTTGCCTCTATGCGAAATCGCGGTCAAGGCATTACCATACGACCCACTGCTATGACTCCTACACCAAATGGTCTAAGGTCTAATTGGGATTTATTATTGGAGAGATCCCCTTACATGTTGGCAGGTCTAACACTGTCAACATTTCTCATGCTAGAAGGAGGGCCAGCTAACAAGTTGTGTCCTCTCATCCTGTTTTGAACCTTTTCATATTGATCATTGATTCTTGCACTCAACTCCTTCCGTGATGTTTTTCAAATCATGAAGATGTCACCATCATGAGGGAGTTTTTCGATTTCTTGTTCACTTACACGTATGATGGTGAAGGTCAAGTGGCATGGCTTGAGTTCTTACATGAATTTCTTTCCATGCTCATGAGGAAGATGGGTGTTCTGACGAACAAGCCAGCTTGCTGCTTGCATACAAACTTCGAGAATCTCCACGTTGATGGCTATGCAGCCTACCGACTGAAAACATGCACTCACTTGAGCACTTCTGTGATCTCATTGAAGACACTTTCTATCATTTTGATCTAGACCATATTGACCAAAAATTGTTACAACAACGAGAGGCTCCGCATGAATCGATTATGGATTTTTGGCAATTCTTCTGTGACTTGAAGCTTCAACCTCCAAGGAGCTAGATGAAATTTTTCTATCTTTGGGACCGATTCGAGTATTGCGTTAAGAAATCTACTCATCCCAAGAAGAAGTTTGAAATAAAGCCTTGCTCAACATTATTTAGTGATGGAGCTACACCATCCTAGACGGATGCGGTCACTGTCACGAGTGACTGTCTAACATCCCCTTGTCAAACAACTTAACCACTGTAGACTGATGTTGAGAATCATGCTCACACACCTGTTTAGCTTTAACAACCCCCCAAAATCACTTCACTTAATTTTCACACAGATTTGGTTGTGATTCCATCGAGTTGTCATATGCATTTTGTTCCACAACCTTCGTCTTCACACTCAGTTGTTCCTCTGGGTGATATTTTCTTGTGTTCCTCCATTCCGAACTCTACACTTGCTGGGAACGAGGAACGAGCCATTGACAGAGTTGGTGTTGCACAACCAACATTTGTTGTCATTCATGAAGAGTATGAGTGGGAGCTTGAGCATCAACACTCAGCGAAGGATGAGTCCCTTTCATCTGAGCCCCCTCCGTTCTTCCCTGACATCTTTGGTGAACCTGTCATCCATGATTTCACATGTGTATCTCCATCCACGGATGCACCCATTGTTGATCACTTGCAGGACACACCGGATGTTGGTCCATCATTTGACAATGGGGAGGATAAGTTTTTCATTGAAAATCCACTTGATCTTTCATCTGCCTTTTCCAGAAATGCAGAGGATGAATTTGTTTGCTTTTCATCTACACCTCTATTTGATTCATCTGATCATGAGGATGCCGATGAAATCATTGATTTTTATGATCATTTATGTCATGATCCTTTTGCTTCCATATTTTATCACGATCATGATCCTATTGCATTTGATTTCTCGAAGCCACCTATTGATTTGAAAATGGAATGTACTTGATAAAGGGTGCAAGGTATCCCTTTTCATTTATGTAAATGAGTGCACAAATACTCCAAGTTTAAATCTGCAAATATGTGAACTTCTTATTTCCACTACAGAGATAAAATGTAGGGGCATTTACTAGATATGCCACCTCTAAAGAGAGGATGAGATCCAGAAGCTACCTGGCCCTCTACAGACTCTGCCTAAAGAAATAAGAAGTAAACACTCAGATTCAATTAAAAATAGATCTTGCTTGAACTTGATGTTATGCATAATTTTACATTGAAAGAAGTGTATGTCTTTTCTTTTGTTTATGTGTTTTAACTTGATTTGTTTCAGCTGATATTAAACATATATATCAGACATATAAGGCAGCAAATAAACATCACACATAACAGCAAATTTAATAAGGATTTCACCCCAATCTCATGGGCTACGTCTTCTGTGAGCTCTAGTCAACTAGACTTGGCTCTTTGGGATTATGGCTTGAATTATTTTACAAGTTCCACACTCAACTCCAAAAGGTTACCGAATGAACCTATGGGTTAAAAAAAACCATATACATCCCTTTCATGGCTATCCTCTTTGTGCAAGCAGATCTAGGCTCCCTTCGACTTGATTCCTTCAGTAGGTGCACTAAGCTTCCCTGAGCTTCTTAATGGCACAAACTCCTTCAGAAATATTCAAATGTCTCTGAAACCTCTGCTAGTGTCTCCGGCACATGTCTGACATCAACAAATGACTGTTCATTTGCTTAAAATGAGCACTGCATCCCCAATCTAGGCCTTCCTTCATGGTTGGCTCTAGGTTGCCTGAAACTTCCCTTCAGCATCTTGGCTTTTAGAAGTCTCCAAATTGTTCTGAAAAAACCTTCATTGGATTCATAAGTTTCATTACAGCAGAAATAGGCTTTTGTTTCACCTCAAATAGATGAACCTAGCCCAACACAACTCAATCACTAAAATGGCCCTAGTGGCCCTAAAACATCCACGAAGCAAAATCACCTACAAATGACCTCTGTTGGCTGTGAAGCCTATGCCAATGGCTTTAGAAGGTCGAAGAGACCCAAAATCAAAAAGAAAATTCGTCCAAAAAGGACTTTCCTAGCCAACGTTATGGCCATTTACTCCCAACTGCGAGTTGCCCTGATTAAACTCCAGTTAACTAAAACTGGAGGGCCAGTTAGGGCCGCCAAATATGGCGGGCCTGCCAATTTTGGCGCCCTCTGCCATAATATTTGCCAAACTGAACTTAACCATTTGTTGAAACTACAGTTTGAGTTAATGCATGTGAACAAGTTTATTGCTTGGCGGTTCTGCATGGGATTCCATGCCACCTTAACTGTTGGTTATCCATGTTTAACTCCGCGTTAAATACCATGTGAACACGTCACAAAAATCACGATCATCATTTATGGTTGGGCGCTGGCGGTTAGGACGGAGCCCATGGTTCCAGGCGTGGTCATATTACATGGGGGCTAACCCTTAGGGGTTGGCCACCTTTGGGCCCCACCCAAATCCTTTACAAAGCTTTTAAAATGTCGCCGCCAGTCTGATAACAAGACTCACCCAGTGGCGCGGTGGTAAGGCGCAAAACTAGGCCATGGGAGGTCGTGGGTTCAAAGCACACGCCACGCACAATTTTAATATACGCCCACCAATTTGCTGATGTCTCCAAATGGTTCTGAAAACAGCTTCATTGGATTTAGAAGGTTCATTACAGTAGAAATAGGCTTTTGTTTCACCTCAAACAAATGAACCTAGGTTAGCACAGCTCAATCACTGAAATGGCCCTGGTGGCCTTGAAACTTTGACGAAGCAAAATCACCTGCAAATGACCTACGTAGGCTGTGAAACCTATGCAAATGGCTTCAGAAGGTCGAAGAGACCAAAAAAAAAAAAAAAAAATCGTCCAAAAAGGACTTTCCTAGCCAAAGTTATGGCCATTTACTCTCAACTGCCAGTTGCCCCTCACTAAACTCCAATTAACTAAAACTGGAGGGCCAGTTAGGGCCACCAAATATGGCGGGCCCGCCAATTTTGGCACCCTCCACCATAATCTTTGCCAAAATGAACTTAACTGTTTGTTGAAACTGCAGTTTGAGTTAATGCATGTGAATGAGTTTATTGCTTGGTGGTTCTACATGGGATTCTGTGCCACCTTAACTATTGGTTATCCGTGTTTAACTCTACATTAAATACCATGTGAACATGTCGCAACAATCACAGTCACCATTTATGGTTGGGCGCTGGCAGTTAGGACGGAGCCCATGGTTCCGGGTGTGGTCATATTACGTTGGGGCTGGCCCTTAGGGGCTAGCCCCCTTCAAGCCCCACCCAACTCCTTTACAAATATTTTAACATGTTACCGCCAGCCTGATAAGAACACTCACCTGGTGGCGCGTTGGTAAGGCGGAGAACTAGGCCATGGGAGGTCGTAGTTCAAACCATGAGCCAACCACAATATTAATATACACCCGCCAACTTACTGATGTCACCCTAGACATGTGGCAGCCTCATTTTGGCCTACCCAAAAGAAATATTCCCTAGAATATTCCAATGAATATTTTTTCGAATATTCTTTTTTAATTTTTTTTTGAAAAATATTCAAAAATTAAGGGTTATTGGGCGATTTTGTTTTTGGCATAACTTCCTCATACAGAGACCATTTTTTGAACCGTTCACGGTGCCAGAATCAGGAGGACGAGCTGTATCCATTTGTTCAGGTTCAAACCCATTCTAACCACTTTAATTTTTAAGAATTTTACGACACTTGGTCCTGAGCTCCTAATCACACCTCCCAAATGAGAAGGCTTTTTGTCCCCAAAAGCTTACTGAATCTCTGAACTGAATTGTACAACACTTGAGAGAACACAAACATCCTCTTCCATTCAGCCAAATGAGCATACTGATGCCAAAATGTTCTACCTTACCATCTGTCATCATGGTGAATTTTGCTGCATACTCCAAGTACTTGTCGAATCCTGACCAAGTTTGCTCACCAAACAAATCTGAAATTTGCAGAAACCAGCAATGAAACTTGTTGATATATGAGCTGAAATCTTCCACTGACCATGCAGGCTTGCCACTTTCATTATGCCCATCCATGGAACCTCCTCTCCAGAAGAAAATTTGCCTCCCAAATGAGAAGGATTTTACCAGCTGTAGCATGCTGAAAGTACTGCAAATGCTCACCCCAAAATTCTTGGGATACTTGCTACAAAAACTTCTCAATGAAGTAAAGACCCATGCTGGAATTTAAGGCCTCTTGCTTGCATGCTTTTCTAGCTCATAGAATTGTGCACTACTTTGCACCAATTCCTTCCCTGCACCAAATGACACCAAAGGTACTTGTGCAACAAGACAATTATCCACAACAAGTTGTCCTAAAATATGCTAAACAATGGACTCAACCATCAACGTAACAAGTGTGTACACAACCGACACAAGTCGACAAAACTTGTGCAACACAATCGACACAAGTCGATAACATAAGTGGCACAATCGACACAAGTCGATGAATAAAGTGCTACACAATCGACACAAGTCGATAAGCAATGTGTGACATGATCCACAATGTAAAACGTGTGCTCACAAGTGACACTAGTCGACAAATAACAAGATACATTTACAAACACATATGCATGTATCATGAACAATGAACTATATACAGTTTGACAAATACACCTACAACATCTATGTACAGGTGTAACTTCAACTCTTCTTTTCAAATATGAACAAGTACATCGACCCAACAAACAACATGTGCATGACAAGAGCTGAAATGAAAAAACATTGCTGCAATAATAGTGAGTACCATACTCATCTTTTACCTCCATGGCGAAATTTGGCAACAACATTAAGAAACATGCATACATCCAAAGTTTGTATATGTACAAAAGGAGTACGTCTTACTGTGACAAGAAGTCCATCCACTTCTTCCCAAGCCATTTCAATGGTGATTTTTGCTGCTACAATTCTTCCTCATGTGAAACTTCCCTTTCCACATCAATAATGGATCTGTGGTTCCACCTTTGCCAATCTTTTTGTCATCTTGCTGCATGTGTGTGGGACGACAAGTTGGATGTAAAGTCCAACAATAAGATACAACATGTCCCTTCCCTTGGAAAAAAGTGCAAATCTTATGCACCTTCCTTGAAGGTAGTCCTTGCTTCATCTGTTCCTTGTATGCTTTCTTCTTCATTCAGCATCTCAAAACATGATGATTAAATTGACCACAATATGTACAAGAAATCTTTCTTCCATTAAAGCATGTAAAATTATCATGCCTTGCAGAGACACAATCAAATGGATCATGAGAAGATTTATACCTCTTGTGTTGCTTTGCATGTTCATCCTTTTTGCCTCTGTGAGGAGATGAACTAGTAGAGGCTTCATCTTTCAACTACAGACTAACATCATCGTTCTTGTCTTGAAAACTGCCTAACATTGCATGCTTGCCATAAGCTGCATGTCTACCATCTTCTTGCTGCAAAAAAGGCTTAAAGCAATGGAAATCATCTTTGAAACAAATTTGACATATTTGCCTCATGGAACTTGGAACAAAAGTTCTCTTTGAATTAGTCTCATATGCCTTCATGGCTTTTGAGTCTTCTCCATTAGATTGCACATAACCCAATCCAAGATTCTTCGATCGTTCCTCAATAGAAATGGGTTCAATCATGCCCTGTGCATGCTTTCCTAATCCTTTTCCTTCATAACCCATCTTAATCATTAGCTTGGATCCTATTCCCCTGATATGCTTTTCGAAAGATCCTACACATGTTTCTAAAGAGGAAACTGAAGACAAATCAGAATGGATTACCTCTTTCTCAAGCATGTTCTTGGTCAAAGTGTCTTGGGCTTGATGAAGCTGCAACTCCATATCATGCAATGTTTGAATAATTTCTTCCTTCTCCTGCTTCATGGTCAACAATTTCTCATGAAGCATTGTTCTTTCTCTTATATCCTCAAAAAGGATCTGCACCATGTCCTTCAATATAAGGAATTCACGCTTCATATCCTCATCAAAGGACCTTGTGAAGGAGAAATCTTCACTTGAAGAAGTTTTCATTATGATGTCAATGAACAAATTAACTTCAACAATGTTCTTAAATCTTTTCAAAACAAATGATAAAGCATTTTCACCCAAATATCTTTACATCCATCACATTCAAGTAGACAACAACACACAAATCAAGTGAAAATCTTGTTCAAGCATCCAACAACAAACCAACTCAAGTGGAAATCTTGGTGTGGGTTTGAGGTCCTTTTGGGGTAAGGAAAATACCTTCTATTCCTTTTTGTCTTCTCCAAGACTTAACTAACCAGTAGCTATCCCCAAACTTCAGCAAACGCAAACAACATGCAGTTTGCAAAATAGTAAAGCAGTCAATCTTCTACACTGCTTTAAAACACCTTTCAAGCTATACAATCAAGCTATTGTGATGTCAATCAATGATACCAACCTGATCTGAAAATGGAATGTACTTGATAAAGGGTGCAAGGTATCCATTTTCATTTATGTAAATGAGTGCACAAACACTCCAAGTTTAAATCTGCAAATATGTGAACTTCTTATTTCTACTATAGAGATAGACTGTAGGGGCATTTACTGGATATTTCACCTATAAAGAGAGGATGAGATCCAAAAGCTACCTGGCCCTCTATAGACTCTGCCTAAAGAAATAAGAATTAAACGCTCAGATTCAATTAAAAATAAACCTTGCTTGAACTTGACATTATGCGAAATTTTAGCTTGAAAGAGGTGTATGCCTTTTCTTCTGTTTATGTTTTTTAACTTGATTTGTTTCAACTGATATTAAACATATATATCAGACATATAAGGCAGCAAATAAACATCACACATAACAACAAATTTAATAAGGAGTTCACCCCAATCTCGTGGGCTACGTCTCTTGTGAGCTCTAGTCAACTAGACTTGGCTCTTTGGGATTATGGTTTGAATTCTTTTACAAGCTCCACACTCAACTCCAAAAGGTTACAGACTGAACCTATGGGTTTAGAAAAACCATATACATCCCTATCATGGTTGTCCTCTTTATGCAGGCAGATCTAGGCTCCCTTAGACTTGATTCCTTTAGTAGCTTCCTTGAGCTTCTTAATGTCACAAACTCCTTCATAAACAACAATGTAAACTTTGAAACGAGAACTGATACTATTACCCGTTTTGTAGAGATAGCAAAAAAGTGACCCAATTTTGAAAAGGGGTGATGCAGAACACGCATGTTTTTTTAGAACATAGTTTTTGGCACTATAAATTTTTTTATGTACATTGTGTTTTAAAATGGTAGTGATTTTGATGTTGATTTTAAAAAGTGGTAATTCTACACCATGCCCTTTTTTTAAGAGAATTTTTTCTTTTACTTTTAATTTTATAATGTGTGAAATGTAAATAATTATTTTGTAAATTTAATAACTTTGAAAGTGGTCTTTTTCTTCATATTTTCTTGTTTTTATTTTTATTTTTTTTGTAGTGAGATTTTTATTGTTTTGCATATTTAAAGAAGGTCGATATTTTGCATTTTTGATATTCTACATATTTATACATCGTTAATTAAATTTTCAATCCACATGAAATAATTGTCTCTAAAAAACATATATAAAAATAGATATAAAAAAGACAAAAATAAAAAATAAAAAATGTTAAAAAAAATTATCTTATAAACCATAAAAGAATTTGATATATATATATATATATATATATATATAATTAAGTAAGTAAAAAATAGAGAAATTGAAAAAAACATTAGCAAAAACTAGGAAAAAAAAAAACAAAAAAATTAAAAACAAGCTAGTTACTCTACAAGGCTCTTGAGGCTCGCATATTTAAAAGGCTCTGGTATCGCATATATAAATGCAGGTCTCGCATATTTAATGCAGGTATCGCATATTTCAATTTCAGTCTCGCATATATAAATGCAGGTCTCGCATATTTAAACACATTTGGGCGATATTGAGGCTCGCATATTTAAAAGGCTCCGGTATCGCGTATCGATCTCATCTGGTCTGGCATTTTTAAACGCAGGTCTCGCATATATAAACGCAAGTCTCGCAATATCCTCGGTGATCAATATCCTCGGTGATTTTTAAAAGGCATCGGTTCTAAGGCTCCGGTCTCGCATATATAAACACAAGTCTCGCATATTCAGTCTCGCATATTTAAACGCAGGTCTCGCATATATAAACGTAGGTCTCGCATATTTCAATTTCAGTCTCGCATATATAAACATTCCGTGCCCCTATTCTTCCACCCTCCTATCGGTTATATAAATGCAGGTCTCGCATATTTAAAAGGCTCCAGTATCACATATATAAACGCAGGTCTCGCATATATAAACATTCGGGCGATCTTGAGGCTCGCATATTTAAAAGGCTCCGGTATCGCATATATAAATGCAGGTCTCGCATATTTAACACAGGTCTCGCATATTTCAATTTCAGTCTCGCATATATAAATGTCGGCCTCACATATTTAAATGCATTCGGGCGATCTTGAGGCTCGCATATTTAAAAGGCTCTGGTATCGCGTATCAATCTCATCTGGTCTGGCATATTTAAAATTAGGTCTCGCATATATAAACGCAGGTCTCGCATATATAAACGCAGGTCTCGCAATATCCTCGGTGATCAATATCCTCAATGATTTTTAAAAGGCATCGGTTCTGAGGCTCTGGTCTCGCATATATAAACACAGGTCTCGCATATTCAGTCTCGTATATTTAAACGCAGGTCTCACATATTTCACTTTCAGTCTCACATATATAAACGCCGGTCTCGCATATTTAAACACATTTGGGCAATCTTGAGGCTCGCATATTTAAAAGGCTCCGGTATCGCGTATCGATCTCATCTAGTCTAACACTCTAGTCTCGCATACTTAAACTCATTCGGTATCACGTAAACTATATATATAAATCATCGCATTCGATCTTGGTTGTGAGGCTCGCATATTTAAAAGGTCTCACATACTTAAACTCATTCGGTCTCGCATATTTAAACGCATTCAGTGATCAATATCCTCGGTGATTCCTCCTCCGGCTCGAAGGCTCCGGTCTCGCATATTTAAACGCATTCGGGCGATCCTGAGGCTCGCATAAATCCAAAGATTGGTGATCTTCCTCGCTCTAGTTCTGAGGCTCCGGTCTCGCATATTTAAATGAATTCGGCTATCTCGAGGCTCGCATAATCCTCTCTCCAGTTCTGAGGCTCCGGTATCGCGTAAAATGTATATATAAATCCTCGCATTCGATCTTGGTTGTGAGGCTCGCATATATAAACACATTCGGTGATCTTGGTTCTGAGGCTCGCTCGCCCTTCGGTGATTTTGGTTCTGAGGCTTACATTCAAATAATAAGGGTCTCTTTGGTGATCTTGGGTCCGTCGACAACATCTTTCGATCCAATCAGGTCTGCGGGCTACGGTGGGCACGTGCGATCTACAGACAGGGTTGATATCAGGTGCACACTTTCCTTTCCTTATCTTTTTCTAATACATACTTGGTCATATATTTTCAAGTATGAATATTTCACCACAGCTACCAAAGATTACCAAAAGCAGACCTAGCACAGTTACTCTACAAGGCCTCTATGAGTATATAGAATCTATAGAGAAACATAGAGAAGAAAGAGAAGTCAAGCTACAAACATAGTTAGAAGCCATGTTGGCAAATAAATTTGCATCTCTTGAAGACACAATCCAAAAACAAATAGAAAATAAAATAGAACTTTTGGAGAATAAAATGGTGGCAATAGAGACTAGGTTGTAGGTTATAGAAAAATAAAACCAAGATACTAACCAAACATCCCATCAAGGAGATGCTTTAGAGAGCCTTAAAATGAAGGACATGATTAAAGATCTAGAAGAAAAAGTCAATAACCGCCTCACCCTAAATAATGTGGTAGACAAATTAGATATCAAACCAATTAAAGATGAAATGAACAAATTAATAGAATTAGACCACAAACGTAACAAAAGGGCCTTGAACCTTATAATCTTCGGTTTAAAAGAGGAAGTAAATGAGGATACTTTAGCCATAGCCAAGACAAAACTACATAATAAATTACAAATTGAAACAACGTGTCTCACAGAAGCAACAAGGTTGGGGAAATTCACTGAAAATAAAGGAAGAATAATCCGAATAAAGGTGAGCTCTACTAATCATAAGTATGACATACTTAGAAAAACCTCAAGTCTAAAAGGAACAGGAATATTCATAAATGAAGATCTCATTCTAGAAGATCAAGCAGAATTAAGAAAGGAGGTTCAAAAGGTAAAAGAAGCTAGAAAAGAAGGAAAATGGGCAATAATCAGAAATAGAAAAGCCTTTATTCGAGATAGAAACCAAAAAGATAGTAACCAATAGCAATTAAACATGCTCCGGATCCTTTGTTGGAACTGTCGGGGCTTCCCATGGAACAAAGGCCCCAAGCTAAGTTGGATTTCAAATGATGTTGATATTATTTTGCTTGTTGAAACTTGGGAGCACGAAGAATCTAAGGTCCCTAACATAGATGGCTTTATGCTATGGTCTACCTGGAACAAGCGATCCTCCCATAGAGGCATTGGGGGAATAGCTTGTTACATTAAGAAGAACATCTCCCCCCATGCTAGAATTTATAAAAACAACCCTCACAACCAATATAGTTGGATAGAGATCAGAGACATTAATAATAAAAAGTCCTACATAGCAATATGTTATTTTCCCCCCATCAATTCTAACTTCTATAAGAAGAATAATCTAGATAAAACTAACCCTTACAATGGTTTAGAGAATAATATTTCTAGCTTAAGGAATGATGGTAATATCCTTTTAATAGGTGACTTTAATGCTCAAACTTCAAACAACCAAGCTATTATTCTAAGCAATCATTCCAACCCTAATCCGCTTTGGTTAGACGAAGACCCTACTTTGGCTAGTAGGTACAAAAGGAGCTCTGAAGACCTCGGGGAAAATTTGTTTGGGTCGGAGCTAGTCAAGCTTTGTAGTGCTCAGGATCTCATAATTTGCAATGGTATACAGAAGTGGCCCAATTCTAGCAAGATGACCTGCATCCATGGACTTGGTAGTAGCGTGGTAGACTACGTTATTTCTGATCTCCCATTATACAATGAAATAATAAATTTTGATATCTTAAACGACCACGAACCTGACTCTGATCATAGGCCTTTACTTATAACTCTCAATTTTGTCATGGATAGAGTTCCCACAGAAAATAATACTTACAGCCAAAAGAACTTAATATTTGATAGAAATAAAAATGATCTCTTTCTAAATGAATTAAAAACTAATTTGCTTCCTTTATCTATTATAGACAACATAGAAGACCTCTACCATAATTTTACTACAACCCTCTCATATTCTATTAACAAGTTCTCAACTGAAATTTCAAATAATAAAAGAAATAGCAAAACCAATCCATGGTATGACAAAGATTGTAAAAGTGCGAGGAGAGAAATTAAGGAAGTTGTTGATGAATCTCTTAAAATGGACAAGATAAAAATATACAAAGTCCTAAATAAAAGGAAAAAGAGGCAGTACATTCGTCAAAGACAGGAGAATCTCTTACACCTTTCTAAAGTAGATCCTAAGAAATTTTGGAGGCAGATTCTAACTAGGAAGACTAAAGATAATAATAAAATTGCTCTTCACGATTGGAATTCCTATCTTAAAAAGCTTTATGAATCTCCAAATGTCATGGATAATTTGGAAACCCTGCTTACAACGAAAGAAGTTTTCTCTTTAGAAGACATTAAGTTTGGGGTTAATCGCCTCGCTAATGGGAAAGTTAAGGACATTGAAGGTTACCAGGCGGAAATCTTAAAAATTGGAGGTCCTGTCCTCATCCCCCACATTCACAAGCTTTTCAATCAAGCAGTCAAGAAAGGGTTCCCTAAACCTTGGACTGAGAGCCTCATTATCCCTATTTTTAAAATTGGGGATACAAATAGCCCCTCTAATTATCAGACAATTATGATCAGCCCTCTCTTAGCCAAGTTATATGGTAGTATTTTGGAAAAGAAGTTAAGCATATGGCTTGAAAGTGAAGGTAAGCAGGCTAAAGGCCAAGCAGGTTTCAGAAGGCATCACTCAACAACAGACCACCTCGTTACGCTTAGGATCATTGCGGAGGAATTTCGTAATGATAAATCCAATTTATTTTGTTGCTTTGTGGACTTTAGAAAGGCTTTCGATACGGTTCCTAGATACAACCTTTGGAATAGATTAGAAGAGCTAAAGGTTCCTCTCGAGTTAAGAGTTGCCGCTATAAGGTTATAGGAGAATGTAATTGCCAAGCTAAAGAGAAATGAGGGGTGGTCAAAAGGTATTAAGTGTAACGTCGGAGTTAAACAAGGTTGCCCCCTCTCCCCTACCCTATTTGGCATTTACATCGATAAGCTTGAAGGATGCTTAGAGGAAGCAGGATGTGATGGCACGATCTTAGCTGGGATAGTCGTCATCCTTCTTCTCTATGCTGACGATATTGTTCTTTTGGCAAGGTGCCCATCTGATCTTGATAAGCAACTCAGGCTTCTTAAGGATTTCTGCTCTACCATGGGTATGACTGTTAACATTGACAAAACAAAAGTTATGATTATCAAATCCAAGAAGGACACTCACGCTAATTTTATATATGACAATAATAACTTGGAGGAAGTGTATTCTTACAAGTACCTAGGAATTGATATTCATCACAAGCTCAACTGGAACCATAGCATTGAGAAAAGGATTAATGGGAGGTGGAAAGCTTATTTTGGTCTTGAAAATAATTGTAAAATGGCAAACCTCGTAATGTGGGATAAAAACAAGTTCCTCTTTGAAACTTTAGTCACTCCTGTTATCTTATATGGCTGTGAGGTTTGGGGTTGCAGCATCTCCAGAGAATCATGGAGAAGGATTGAGCAAATCCAGAAGCATTTTATAACTTATAACCTAAAAATTAAAAGTAATACACCCTATCCTATTCTCCTTATCGAAGCAGGTCTTTCCCCTATTGAGAGCCTAGCTATGATTAGGTTTCTGATGTACAAGCACAAGCTCAATAACATAGACGATCATAGACTTCCTAAGCTAGCTTTAAATTCCAGCCAAAACCACCTAAGGCTCAATCGGGGGTGGCATAAAGACACAAGGGCCTGGTTAAACTATTGGGAGATCAACGAGAATGATGCATTGCAAGACATGAATAACATTAAAGATATTGTTATTTCTAAGTTCAAAGAAAAAATGTGGTGTGAGAAAGATTTAGCGGCTAAAAGAAAATTAAGTTATTATAAGAAGGTCATCAACCCCACCCTAGAAGATCAAAAATATCTCTCTATTTTAACTAGCTCAAAGAAGAAAATTAATATAGCAAAGATTAGAACGAATTCTCATGAGCTCCATAGTGAAACAGGTCGTTGGGTAGTTCCTAAAACGCCATAGATGGAAAGGATCTGTCATATATGTGAGAATAGGAACATCGAGGATGAAAACCACTTCCTCTTAGAGTGCCCTACGTACAACCACATTAGATCTCAGTTTCACAATCTTTGTTACAATACTGACCTTCCTAGCCTTTTACAATGTCAAAATTATAGTGAGCTCGGAAGGCTTCTCTCCAAGCTTTTTGAGAATAGGAATAAAATCTTAAATCAAATTAAATAATTTGTTTTTAGGTCCAATAGACCAATGTTTGGTCTCAGGGGACGTTAACCATCATCATCATCATCATAAAAAAAAAAAAAACAAAACAAAACAAAATTAACGGAAAAAAATAAAAAAACTAGTAAATTTAATATTAAAAAAAAACAAAAATTAACTCAAAACAACAACAACAACAACAAACAAACAAACAAACAAACAAACAAACAAAATATGAAAATTATTTAAAAAAAATACCAAAAAATATTAAAATATAAAAGAACCAAAAAAAATTTAACATTTAAATTATTTTTTTTCAAACAATTTCTTTTTTTATTAAAAAAAATAATTATTATTAACCTCTTTTTTTTTAATTTCTTATTTAAAAAAAAAAATCATTAAAAAATTTTACGAAATTTTTTAAACGAATTAAAATTTTAAATTTTAAATTTTTTTTTTTATGGATTTTTTTAAAAACATTTATTTTTTATTTAAAAAATAATTATTATATTAAAAAAAAAATCATTTTTTTTTATTGATGATGATGATGATGATGATGGTTAACGTCCACTGAGACCAAATTGGTCTATCGGACCTACAATTTTCTTAATTTTTACTTGTCTGGCTCCTCGTCTTTCTTGGCGAGATTGGTGTTGTAGCTTTCTTTCTTTTCTCTACGGTCTTCCAACTTCCTTTGTCTTGCATCTCCTTCATCTCTTCTGCTTCTTGGGACATTGGTGTCTTAGCTTCACGATCTATTGTGTTCGTTCTTTTGAAAATAGTCGGAGAAGAAGTTTGGTTTAGGAGATCTGCTTTGCTATTAAATGAAGATTTATTTTCTGCGGTATTCAAATCCTCATAACTGTTGATTTGTTGGGGCGGGCTTTCTCCTTGCTTGTTTTGAGAGTTGTTTCCTTCTTCCTTGATTTCTTGTGACTCATTTTCTCTAGAATATTCTTCTTCTTTGATGACAGTGTAGTGTTCTTTTTGTGCTCCTTCCCACCATGTAGATCTGTGGTGGTTTTTTCTAGCAAAATTTTTCTCAGAGGCTTTTGGGCAATTTTTGGCTAGATGCCCCGTCTCAAAGCACGATCGACATCTGAAGAGGACACTTTCATAATCAAGCTTCTGGTTCCACACATAGTCTTTACTTGTTAGGTTTATTTCAGCTGGGAATCCGGCGCTGAAATCCATTTCCACACAGATGCGTGCATAGGTGGTTCTGGCATATTCCTCTGTTTCTGGGCACCTGCAGTAAAATTTCCCAATTGCATTTCCGATGGCTTTTAGCGAGGAGAGATTCCAAAGATGCAAGGGTAGGCTTGGCAATCTCACCCAAACTGGTGCTGAGGTTATCACTGCTATAGAGGGATCGAATGATGGGTTCCATGGCTTCATGAATAGGCCTGATTTTTCCCAAAACCAAGGGCCGGAATCTAGAATACATTGTCTGCTTTCAGGATTTTCGAAATCTACTATAAAGAAACCTCTAGCACAGGGGTAGATATTAATTTCATCAGAAATGATAGGCTTCCATACCTCCGAGATCCAATTGTGGAGTGCTATCAGCCGCGGCCAAAAACCATTGAACCGGCAAATTAGGGCACTTTTGGAGAACTTCAAAGCTTCATCGAGTGAGTCCTGGACCACTTGGATAGTGGGCGCTGGGGCTTCACTCATGATATGGGCAGGAGATTGCCCTTCAGAGGCGGATGAGCCACCAGTTATTTTTGCGAAGCTCGGAGCCATATTTTACTTGCTCGTAGAACCCAGCCGCAGACAAATAAGACAGAAGATAAGATTAGATCTAGATCTGACCGCAGAAATTAGCCGCCTAGATCTAGCCTCAGATCTAAAACCTAGCCGTGAAATAAACTGTAAATGCGAGCAGGCCCCAGATCTATACCGCAGATCTGCACCAGATCTATACTGCAGATTCAATTCATGATCACCGTAGAACCGCAGACGAAACCGCAGACGAGATCTACGGGAGATAGATCGGTAGAACCGCAGACGAGAATGATCACCGATAGAACCGCAGACGGGAGATAGATCACCGCAGACGGGAGATAGATAGATCACCGTAGTACCGAAGAACCGCAGACGAGATCTATCTAGTTGCCGAAAAATAATTGTTGATATGAAAAGACAGTATATATGATTTCTAAACTGATCACCGAAGAACCGCAGACGAGATCTACGGGAGATAGATCGGTAGAACCGCAGACGAGAATGATCACCGATAGAACCGCAGACGGGAGATAGATCACCGTAGAACCGCAGACGGGAGATAGATAGATCACCGTAGCACCGAAGAACCGCAGACGAGATCTATCTAGTTGCCGAAAAATAATTGCTGATATGAAAAGACAGTATATATGATTTCTAAACTGATCACCGAAGAACCGCAGACGAGATCTACGGGAGATAGATCGGTAGAACCGCAGACGAGAATGATCACCGATAGAACCGCAGACCATCCAATTCATAAATGTTCAAATATATGATTATTATTTAAAAAAAAATTAAGTTTTAAAATTTTTTAATTTAAAATCATAAAATATAAGAATATAATTTAAAAAAAAAAATTTAAACCCAGAATTTTTTAAATTTTAAATTTATATTTATTATTTGAAAAAAAAAAAAATAGTTTCCCGCCCCCGGCTGCCCGTGGTGGCGCGGCCGTGGGCAGAGGGTCCTGCACTGCCGCGCCACCACGGGCGGCCAGGGGGCGGTTGTCCGATTCCGGGAATCGGATGCCCACCCCCCGCCCATGGTGGCGTGGTGGTGGGCGGAGGGCCTGCTCACGCCCCCCGGCCGCCCGTGGTGGCGCGGCGATGGGTGGAGGGCCTGCGTGCAGGACCCCTCACCCACCGTCGTGCCACCATGGGCGGCCGGGGTGCAGGCGTCCGAGGGCCTGTGCGCAAGAACCTCTGCCCACCGCCGTGCCACCATGGGCGGCCGAGAACCTGCGTGCAGGACCCTCCACCCACTGTCGTGCCACCACAAGGGGCCGAGGGGCGGGTGTCCGATTCCCGGCCCACCACCTCGCCACCACGGGCAGCCGGGGGAATCGGACGCCCGCCCCCTGGCCGCCTGTGGTGGCGCGGCGGTGGGAGGAGGGCCTGCACACAGGACCCTCCGCAGGCCCTCCGCCCATCGCCACGCCACCATGGGCGGCGGGGGCTGGGTTTTTAATTTTTTTTCCTAGTTTTTGCTAATGTTTTTTTCAATTTCTCTATTTTTTATTTACCTAATTTTATATTTTTATTTTTTTTTCAAATTCTTTTATGGTTTATAAGATAATTTTCTTTTAACATTTTTTATTTTTCATTTTTGTCTTTTTATATATATTTTTATATTTGTTTTTTTAAGTAATCAACATTTTAATCTTAATTTTAGTAGTTTTTATTTTTTTTTGGTTAATTTTCTATTTTTTTTCAAATCTAATTTGTTTTTAAATTTTATTTTTAATTTTTTAATTTTTTCTTAATCTGTTTTTTTTTTTTTTACCTACTTAATTTTTAGTTTACTTTAAATGTTATTTTTTCTTTTCCATTTTTTTTTTTGCCAATTTTTTTAAATATTTTTTTTACTATTTATTTGTTTATAATGTTTTTTTTTCATTAATTTTGTTTTTTTTTTTACATTTTTATGAAAAAAAATTATATTTTCTTTTTTGTATTTTTTTTTATTTGATGTTTTGTTTTTAGTATATATTTTAATTTATGTTTTTTTTTTTTTTACTTTTTTTGTTTTGTGTTTTTTCATTGTTTTAATTTTTATTTATTTTTTTTTTTTTTTTTATGTTTTCATTATTTCTTTGAAATTTTAATGTTTTTCAGGGTCATGATAAAATATTTTACGCCATTATTTCGAAATGTTGAAATTTTACTTTTGAAAAAAAAAAAATATGTTTTCCCAACGTTGACACTTTTCATTTTGAAGGTGTTTTTTGGACAATTTTTGCCCAAAAATTTGGTCTTCACCGCCATTTTTAAAACATGTTGAAGATTTACCCAAGAAAAAAAGGTGTTATTCCAGCATCAGCACTTTTCGTTTTTAACATTGTTTTTGATGGTTTTTTGAGGTTTTTTTGCCAGAGTTCTCGTTTTGAGTTTATAATTCTCGTTTCAAAGTTTACATTGTTAAACCTTCAAATGTCTCTGAAAACTTCTGCTAATGTCTCCAACACATATCTGATATCAACAAATGTCTGTTCATTTGCTCAAAATGAGCACTGCATCCCCGATCTATGCTTTCCTTCATGGTTGGCTTTGGGCTGCCTGAAACTTCCCTTCAGCATCTAGGCTTTTAGAAGTCTCCAAATGGTTTTGAAAACACCTTCATTAGATTCAAAAGGTTCATTATAGCAGAAATAGGCTTTGTTTCACCTCAAACAGATGAATCTAGCCCAGTACAGCTCAATCACTGAAATGGCCCTAGTGGCCCTAAAACTTCCACGAAGCAAAATCACCTACAAATGACGTTTGTTGGTTGTGAAACCTATGCCAATGGCTTGAGAAGGTCAAAGAGACCCAAAATAAAATAAAAAATCATCCAAAAAGGACTTTCCTAGCCAAAGTTATGGCCATTTACTCCCAACGGCAGTTGCCCCTCATTAAACCCCAGTTAACTAAAACTAAAGGGCCAGTTAGGGCTGCCAAATATGGCGGGCCCGCCAATTTTGGCGCCCTCTGCCATAATCTCCGCCAAACTGAACTTAACCGTTTGTTGAAACTGCAGTTTGAGTTAATGCATGTGAACGAGTTTATTGCTTGGCGGTTCTGCATGGAATTCCGCGCCACCTTAATTGTTGGTTATCCGTGTTTAACTCCGCGTTAAATACCATGTCAACACGTCATAATAATCACGGGCACCATTTATGGTTCGGCGTTGGTGGTTAGGATGGAGCCCATGGTTCCGGGCGTGGTCATATTACGTGGGGGCTGGCCCATGTTGGGCCCCACCCAAATCCTTTACAAAGATTTTAATATGTTGCCGCCAGCCTGATAACAAGCCTCACCCGTTGTTGGTAAGATGGAGAACTAGGCCACAGGAGTTAACGGGTTCAAACCACGTGCCACTCACAATCTTATTATACGCCGGCCTACTTGCTGATGTCACTCAGGCCACGTGGTGGCCTCAGGCCTGCAACGTGGCAGCTTTTTATTGGCCTGCCCAAGAGGAATATTTTGGGAATATTTTTAAGAATATTTTTAAGAATATTCTGTGGAATATTTTTTTAATTTTTTTGAAAAATATTCAAAAATTAAGGGTTATTGGGTGATTTTGTTTTTGGCATAACTTCCTCATATGGAAACCATTTTTCGAACCGTTCATGGCACTGGAATCAGGAGGACGAGCTCTATCCAGTTGTTCAGGTTAGAACCCATTCCGAGCTTTTTCATTTCTTAGCATTTTACGACACTTGGTCCTAAGCTCCTCATCACCTGTCTATGTTGATGTATCTCACAATGAATTTGAAACACCCAAGACTGTCGAGGCACTTCAACCCAAGCTGATGGTTATGTCAAGCCCTCGCTCTCCTGGGGTGAGTCTCACTTCTGATCAAGAATCTGTTCAATCACCCAGGGCTCCTCATCACTCATCTGTAAGCATTGAAGATCAATCTCACACACATATCATGCTTCCTCCACTTGAACTGCACGATCCCTTCGCTCATGCATTGGATGAATCTTACATTGCAAGCATGTGTGAACAACACAAGTTATCTTTGTTTCTTTCGTTTTCTTGCATGTCATAGTTAAAAGTGTGCTTATGATTCAAAGCTACACATAGTATCGCACAACACCATGATAATTCCACTGACTGCTCGTCATGAACTTGCACTCACTTATGTCTTGTGGGCACTTTGAAACTTGAAGTGTGGTTGTATTCATTGTTATATCTTTCTTGATTGTTGGTTCTCACAACTGGGTTGCTCGCGGACCAAGCCTTCACCAACATGGGTCAACCAATGCGTCGATGGTTGCATTGGAAATATCACTTCATGTGATCAGGCCCATGCACCGTTAGCTTAGGAGTAGGAGTAGTGTTTGCTTTTAGTTGTTTTCTTCCATGCTTTTTTTTTTACTTGCTTTGTTTGTTTGTTTGTCTACTTTCTTCTTTTCTTACTCATGTTGCTTTCACTTTTGATTCTACTCTTGCTTTTCTTTGTGTTTTTTTAGTTTTCTTGTTTTGTTCATAGGTTAGTTTGACATGAAACCATGTATGAATCTCGAAACAAGCTGGGTAAATTACAAGAAGCCTTGTGCAGCTATTACAACTTGATTATCTATCATTCTGCCTCTGTATGAAGAACTTGTTAATTATAGTCCATGATACGTCAAAGGAGAATATGTACTATTTGAAGTGATACTTGGAGAAAACACAACGCTTGTGCGCTAACTATTATCACCTGCTCTAGTCAGTTGTTTTTGGGTTAACCTTTGTCAGCTCAATCAAGTAAAGTAAGGTGAGGGGGAAAACCTTAATAGGCGCGTTAGAGATATAATAAACTACTTCTCTGCTAGAACAACCTCTTCCACTCTCAATAAGGCGAGATCCCTCTTCGACCCTTGAAATGAATAAGTGTTATGCACATTTATGAAAAAATGAAAAATGAATAAGGCGAAAGAAGAGAAAGGCTTCCTCTATAGAGAGGTGATGAAAGTAACTCCGTCGGGGTACTAACTAGGATTGCTAGTAGTGTAGCCATGCTTGTGTTCCTATGTGACTCCGCTGGGGTACTGTCCAGGCCTGCTGGCAGCGAAGCAACACCAGAGATGAAACTAATACTCTATCGACTATACTTCTTTTGCACCAATATACCCCTCAACCCCAATCGAAACAGCTATGTTGCCTTGTCTTGGAATGTGTGTCAATCGACCACGATCTTGGAAGATGTTACATCTTACAATCGAGCTAGTGTGAAACCAAGACGAACTGAGAATTGAACAATACTTCCGGAGGTGTTAGACTTGCTTTTCACGAACAAGGTCCATTCAGAGAGCTAGAGTTCTACCAGTGTGTCGCCAAGTGTTGTAGCAGCTACAACCACCCTCCAAAATTTTTCCTTAGCTTCGTTTTGGAGCCTCCTTACCAACCTTTCACAGCACTTTATATTGTTTCATCAAGTACACAAGCTTCAATGTTTTTCTTGTAGAAAGACACCTTGTCGATCAAAGCTTGATGCATTCCACTCATAGGTTGTTCATCCAGACTTGGTCCAGCTGCAGGCTGAGCGACTCCCCCAAGAAATTACGTAATTATGGAGGGAAACTAGCCTTCCCTCCATAAATTTCACAATCCCATGTGGTAGCCTACTGGACTCCAGAATTGTGCAATTCTACCAATCAATGCTCACAGTGAAAATTACGCAATTTTCCCCAGCGGGGCCACTCAACTTAGGAATTACACAATCCTAGGCAGCAGTTAGCTACTCTTCCCAGAAATTGCACAAAACTCCTGGGAAGCTAGCCCAACTCCCATCCAGAAATGCGCATTTCCTCCTAGCGGTTAAGCAGCCTCATGCATGGACAGTTGGGTTGACCAGTTCCACCGAGGACCAAGGAAACTTGACTTGTATGCATGGCTTGCTTTCTCCCGGAATAGAAAAAGGCAACATGAAAAAAGCATCCCATGATTCAGGGAGCTATTTTTAGCAGCTGGAGGTTACATGCAAAGTTCATTTAGAAACTTTCCTCCAAGTGTCGCTTTTTCCTAGAATTGTGGCATGCGCATCATGAGCTCAAGCTTATTTATTCGATACATCAAAGCTCATTCTTTCACATTGATCTTGGAGCTCTAACATCCCACAACACATCCAGGACTCTTTGACACATCAGGCTCAGCTAGTCACAGGTATGTGGCCTCAACTTTTCTTTTTCAGCATTTCTGTCGCTTTTTGTGTTTTCGCTTGTGTAAGTGGTGTTTGCTTGATTTCTTTGAACGCTTTCTATTGTTTACATGCATACTAGCTTGTTCTAGCACCATTTTAGTTTTCATTTATATCTCACTGATGTTGCATGCATGAAACTATTTTGCATGAACGATTATTGATTCGGCGACTCGCTTCACACACATGCACGTTGATCTATTTACTAAATCTTTCATTCAATGTTTGCATGCACGATTAATCACTTCTTCTTTCACTTAGTGTCACCATGAATTCACTTTCACATTTTCTTTAAGTTGCCTGTCGCGAGTTTGGTTAACCTTGGCCTGGACTCTGCCTTCATTGATACAACATTGTGCAATCTAGGGAAGGAAGGCTCTATATTCCTCTCTGGAAATGTGCATTTCTGCCCAGGCACTATCCTCCAAGACTGTTTTGTGCATTTCTGGGGACAGTGAGTGTTGGCCCATAAAATTGCACAATGCAATCCCTGGGCCTGCAGTCATTGCCAAAAGGAATTGCACATTGTGCAATTCCATCAGTCCGCAGCTAGTCTAGATTGTGCATTGTGCAAATCCTGCAGCCAGTCTTGCCTCCCAGACACTCCAGACTACCTTTTGCGCAGTTCTAGTAGCTAGTCACCCAACCTCCCAAAATAAATTGCTTAATCTTTGCCTAACATTTCCCAGGTATGTTCTATGTCATTCCCCAAATTTTCTTTGGTTTCTGCTGACAAATTTCTTGCCATGCATGTCGCGTTGTCTCCAGATATTTCAAGTGTTCATCTTCCTCTTATTAGTACAGGATCAATGGCTTCCAAGGGAGCAGGATCAAAAGACACTGACAGAAGTGCAACTGGAGTAGCAGTTGAACGAGTGTCTGCATGTCTACCAATCTATGAAGATACCAAGTTGTTTCTAGACAAGGAGATCAAGCTGAAATGGCAAGAGGTCAATGAAGCATTTGCAGGGACTTTTGAGGAAGACCTCTAAGACCGTCAGGTGTATGTGAACATTCACAAGTCCAGCTTGTACCAAATTGAATGCAAATACCCCGCGTTCCCATGCGCGGACTTGATACACTAGATCGTCTCCCACACTGATACTGAGACGCTGACATTGAGCAGTGTCAGTGGGATGAAGATTGTAACTTTCTGGGCACATGATTATGATGAGATGTATCAGGTGCCAAAGCCTATGACTATCATGGAGACTCCCTTCAGCTTACCCAGTAGCAGTGCTAACTTTAGAGACATTCTGAAGAACTGGGTAACGGAGCCAGCTCAATTCAGGATGACACCCAACCAGATCTACAAGACAAAGGTAATATGGAAGGAATATCAATACTTGCTCATATTTTCATGTCGACTATATGGCCAAGAAAGCACAGAAACCTTCCCACAGAGTTGGGTGATTGCGCTCGACCAACTGGCTAGAGAAGGAAAACCATGTAACTGGTGTTGAGGTATAAAAGGTGTCTTTTTAACTCCTATTTATCCTACATTAATTATCAATCCAGGAACGATTTTCTATTTCAATAGTGTACTCAGTCTGAGGTGGAAATTTAATCCAAGAGTAATGTTTTCCAATTTGTAGTACAGTGCTTCAAATACAAGAGTAAACGGATGCTTGAAATAAAACCTATTTGCAATTAAAAGCAACTCAATGCTCTAAAACTAAATCATTCACTCAGGAAATTAACAACAGCTATCAGTCAAGGATGCAGTAGCAATAACTCTTTCCTTTCTCAACTGATGAAAATGCAATCAAACATAAACAAGATCCACAATCTGAGAACTCTGACAGTAGTAGCCAATGTTCTTTACAATTGTTGATCTCACACTCCACACTAAAGCGACTAATGAGAAATGACAAGGAATCAAATCAACAATGTTGCTAATAGAAAATGGAATAAATGTGCTCACTGTAATGATGCTAAAAGGAAAAACCAAATAATTTCAGAAAAGAAATGAACAACAATGTTATCTAGCAGAAACGAACAACAATCTTTCAACAAAAAAGAACAACAATCTTATTTAATAGAAACGAACAACAATCTGCAATGAATAGCAAAGTCAGTTTACTGGAATGAACAACGAAGCTTTATAATTGGAATAAATAACATAAAAATATAGTCTCTCAATATAATAATCTCATTATGATGAAAAGGAACGGCAACGCGATTCAGTTACAGCATATACAGTAAGACAATTCATAAACTCTGGAAACAAAGAAAATTAAAGTAATGCGACATAAATGAATGAAAACCAAACCAAACCATCACACGACTGTGATTGAAGGTAATGGTATAGATAGCAAGTGGATCCACGAGGGCCGAGCCCTTAGCTGCTAGTGAAGCACCGCTGAACTACTTCAGTATAAACGAATGGAACAACAAACGACTTATGTATTAATCATATGAAAATGTTACAGGAAATCGTACTCTGTTTTAATCAACGAGAGTCGATAATCATAGTAGAAATACAACAGTGAGTTCTCAATAATGATAATTGATAATCCATCCCCTAATCTTTACAAGCGTTGTCCCTTTTATAATGGACAGGCGAATAAAACAAGGAATAACAGATAGACTGTAAAACAGCGATCCCTCAGGATCAAGAGATCTTGAGGGATACGCTCCATCTTCTAATTGCAGTCAATCCCTTTGTCTTCTTGTGTTGATGCTGCGATTTTACATCATTATCCTTAACTGTGCATTCCGATCTTGATCTTCTTGTCTGGATATGGCTTCCTCGTGGAGGAACAACAGTTACTCTATTTTTTCTTTTCCTTCAAAATGGTAGTTTTCCATTTCTTCTAATTTCTGCATGGAAAAAGACAATAATTAACTAATTCGCAATAATCAATAACTCCCTAGTTTTTGCTATAATTCTTTGATATATTATCATCTTAGGGATAAAAGGAGTTATGGTAAAAGAAAAAGATAAGGAAATAAATGGAAAATTCATACCTTTTCCATAGCTCAACACACCCCCCTGCTTACCCTTTTTCATGGCCTCATGAAAACCATGTAATTTGCATGCAAAGTAGTCAAAGAATAGGCTGGAGAGGGATTGTCATGCAGTGGTCTAAAACCATGATTTGTAGCTAAAACTTCAAAGATGGGCCCTGTCTGCCCTTCAGGCAACTCATATATGGCCTTGTACCCTTCTGTGGGATACTAGATAATAGGGCTTCGAAACCTACAACCAAGCCAATACGGGCCTTCCCTCAAAATGAGGTTACTATAGGTAACCAAGCGATCTGTAGCTAACTTGAAGTTCTTGTAATTGAATGGCTCTTTGTCTTGTATATTCCGATTGGAAGTCTTCCATCTGAATTTAGCTGCTACCAAGGAATTGTCTTTGATAGAGAGGAAATATTCTACCCCTTGCTAGACAATTTCTTTGTGGATGGGTCCCAGGGTTTGGATCACTCCTTCCTTTTTCATTAGGCTTTTATGTTTAGCCAGCAGCTGTAATGGGTTTTTCGGTTCACCCCTAACCCAAAGTTCTAGCCCATTTTCTTGTCTCTGAAAAGTATTATGGGCCTTGAGCCACTTTAACTAGTTAACAACAAATGAAATAAATGCTTGAAACTGTAAATCACCCACAAAAGGACTGGGATTCTTCTCCGTTTCCTCTTCCAATATAAAATTATGTAAATAAAACTCACAAAGTAATCGTTGAACTTTTACTCCATGGTGTTTACAGCAATTTATAAAATCATCAACAATTTTTAATTCTATAGATTTCCCTGCCTTAACAGCCTTAATTTTTAACTGTAAATATCTTTCTAACAAAAATAAAGCATAGTTTTTGGCAGGTGACCTACATGCTAGAACATCTATATATAAAGAACAAAGAGTATCCATTTGACTCCTAACTGTTTCAGATTGTTCTTTACCTCTTCAACTTTTTCTTCTGCCCTTCGATTTTTATCGAAGGCTTCGTTCTCTGATTCATTGATGTTCCTTAATTGCTACTGTAATTCTTGGTATTTCTTCTGAGGAACAGTCTCTTCCTCAGGATTCTCTATAGTCTGTTAAGCTTGTGCCAGATCCTTTTAGAGTTTTGTTATACCAGGGAGGTTGTTTATCAAAACATCTGTGGGTTGAATATTTATCTCGGTACTCTTATCACAATTCCGAGTGGCCATAGTCTGTATCTCTTTGTCAATGAATGTCTGGATGGCCGTATTGCTGGAGGATAGTGCCTCTGTTTGAACATCTTTATCGCATACATATGCGTTTTCTGTTTGGACAACTGCGTCTGTAACAACTGCATGTTGTTCCTTACCATCTTGAATGCGTATGGGCTCTGTTTGAGTCTCCACGGCCCTTGTATCATGGGGTTCATTTTGTATCGCTGCATCCACTGTTTTGGGGCTCTTTTTGAGATTTCCCCCCTTTTCAGTGCCCTTATCTTTGTCTGAGTTGTTTTACTAAATTTTTCAGTTTTTGTTGTTCCTTTTGCAACCTCCTAATTTCACTTTTCTTCTTCTTCTCAGGAGGAACAACTATTTCCCTAACTATGTCTATTCTTTCTAGGTTTGGCTGTTCAGTTGGATTTTTCTCTTCAAGGGTTGTGCCTTTGCCCTGGCTGGTTTCCATATCCTCTGTTTGGAGCATCTCTTAAGTGTTTACATTCTCCAAACTAGGTTCCTTTGGAGGGGTAACCCTGGTTTGGTATGCCACTTCCTGAGTGGCTTATGCTCCTACTTCTTCCTCATTATTTATTTCTTCTAGTGAATTCTTACTGTCGGCAGAGTGTTCCTGTGATTTCTCTGCCTCAATATTGAGGTTGAGTGGACTTTGGGGCTAAATATACTCACTCATATTGGCCAAAATTTGGGCCAATTCATCCTCCTGCAATGGGTTTTGTGGTGGACTTGCGCTAGGGTTTAAAGGAAGTTCAGTTCCCTCCCTCTCTTCTTCACTAGTGTGTTCAGTTTCTTCCTCCAATTCTGACTCTTGGTTATCTCTTCCTTCAGGTTGTGAAGGTTTCTCGTTTTCAAAACTGAGTAATTCTAAGGGTTGGTTGCTACTACCCTAGAGGTTCTCAAACATTCCCCTGCCTATTCTTAATCTAGAGGAGTGTCTGCGTTTCGGAGGCCTGCTTGCTGTGTTGGCAGTTCTTTTTCTTTTTGGGGCTGGTAAGGCTAGTCCCCTGTCTATGGAAAACACCAATTCTTCCCAACTGGTCTATTGTTGAGCAAGGCTATAACTTACTATTAATCGAATTAAACAATGGTGGCTCACTACAGTACCTATATGACGGGATTTCTTTATGCTCTCAACAGCATCATGCAGCAAAAAATTTAGATATGCAGGCAGATTTACGACACATTTATATTTTAATATTGATAATAATTTGAGGTGGCATGGTCTTACCACATCCTTTCTCCCGTCGCATGTAATGTAGCTCTACACTACTCTAGGCAGTTCCGTCCATGGTTCCCCTAGAGATGAAGGCTAGACTCCTTTTCCTTTAACGATCAGGTTCTATACCTCATCCTGAAAGGTGGCCATGGAATCTTGAAGTCTCACTTTCTTATGTGTCCATATGGGACCAACTGCTGGTAGTCCAGATACTTCTGCAATTACTGTATCTGTCAATGTTATTCACCTTCCTCTTGCTATGGAATGATCGTCCTGCAAATTCTGCGGAAATTCGATAGCCATAATTTCATGGGGCTGCTGTAACTGTGTAAAATAGGCGATCCATCCTGCTCTTACCAAAATTTCTCGTGCAGCATCTGAAACTATTAGTACTTGTGGCTCGCTGCATACTGATCGACCTCCCATTCCGTCTAATTTCTGCACACTGTTAATTTTACATAGCAATTCACAGAGATAACAATGGAATAACAAATTGTGCATATCGGATAATATCCATTTTTTAACAGCGATACCATTAAAACTTTCTATTAAGGGATCTGATGCAGTCTAGTACCTTTAAATAAGAAATTGACATGTATGCAGGAGTATTTTGGAAGTCACTCGCGCCCCCTGAAGTATGATAGGTTGTCCTAAACCGATTTAAATAGACGAGCAACGTAGTGGACGGCAATCGTACGGTATAAAAAAGGAAAGGTGTACATATCCATGAAAAGATCACAAAAAGTATCGAGTTGCTGAAATCGAGGCTTATGATAAAAATTGTGAATAGATATGGAGATGCTATGGAGTGATGCGAAAAAGGGAAAAGGACAGCTGACATAGGTAAAATGCTTATGCGGTCCTCATCCCACTTAAACCGTTATGATTGATTTTTAAACGATATTCATGCATAAAAGGTTCAAAAAGGAATTTGGGAACGTAACCTCTTTTGAAATAAATATAAAGAAATAAGAAAATGATTTATAATTAGTATTGGTGTTGAAAAATATGACTCCAATACCATCAGCAAAGCTCTGTTGCCCACAAGTGTTTATAACCTTGAGAAAGTTGTTTTTTCACCCTTGGAACCATAATCCTTTATATATGCCTAGGAAAGTGCTTTATGATGTCAGAATGGAGGCCATTGTGCTGGCTTGGTAACCAGTTGGATCACAGTGCCATTCACCAGGAAGGAGTGAAAGCTGGGCAGGCCAACTCGTGATGAGACCTCCTGTTCCAAGGACTTTTATTTTTTCTACTGTGCCCATTGGATCATATCCCTGGTGTGGTGGCCATAGTGGTAATGCCACTTCACTGCTTTCTTATGATCATGGTAGGCTGGCTCCTGATGAGACCCCTATCCTCAATCTAACAAATCATAGAATTGTTAGTAATCATATAGATATATTTTTTTCTTTCTTTTAATTTTTCCATTTATATATATATATATATATATATATATATATATATATATATATATATAGAGAGAGAGAGAGAGAGAGAGAGAGAGAGAGAGAGAGAGAGAGAGGATGGCTCAACACTTCTTAAGAGTAGGGATGGTGGAAGAAGTCTGAATATCTCAATAGAGAAAAATATGCCCTTATTCTTATTCAATAATAATAATCAAAGAGAATTATGGGAATTAGGGAAGAACCAACATGATAACAATAATCAACCAATTTAAGTTTAAGTGAAGATAAAGATAGCAAAGTGATATAGATAGTTGTGTCCTTTCTTTTTTCTTATCAATACAAAGCAATCTCTTGAAAGATGACAATTTTTCTTTGATTTGCTTATTTCAGTAACCTCTAATTTTTGTGTCCTTACATGTATTTGTCTTTTTGCCTTGAAAGGATCATGAAGAGTGAAACATTATTCACAAAGACTCTTAAAAAAAATTGATGTTATTTAAGAGAAACAGTGAAAAATTCACTCAAAAGGTGTTATTCCTTAGATGGAACAGTTGTTGTTCCTTAAGAGGAACAACAAAAAGAACATCTTCACACAAAACTATGGTTCCTTTAAGAGGAACGACAAAAAAAACAAAAAACAAAAAAATTACACGTGAAATTGTTGTTCCTTAAGAGGAACAACAACTGTTCCTTAAGCGGAACAACAAGTAAAGCAAGCGCAAAATAAAGTGTTGATCCTTCAGCGGAATAGCCAAAAAAACACTCCAAATCGAAACTGTTGTTCCTTAGAAGGAACGACAAAAAGTAAAAAAATAGCGAAACTATTGTTCCTTTAAAAGGAACAGTAGTTGTTCCTTAAGAGGAACAATGCAAATGTAAGCAGGTAGTATTGTTGTTCCTTAAATGGAACGGTTGTTGTTCCTTAAGAGGAACAACAGTTGTTCCTTTAATGGACAGCTAAAAAAATTACACGCGTGTTGATGTTCCTTAAGAGGAATGGTTGTTGTTCCTTAAGAGGAACAACAACTGTTCCTTAAGAGGGACAACAGAAAAATAGAGACACGCGAAGTGTTGTTCCTTAAGAGAAACAACGAAAATACAATCATGTGGAAGTGTTGTTCCTTAAGAGGAACGACTGCTGTTCTTTAGGAATAACAACAGATGTTCCTTACGAGGAACAACAAAAATACAACACACAGAAGTGTTGTTCCTTTAGAGGAACGACTGCTATTCCTTAGGAGGAACAGTAGTTGTTCCTTAAGAGGAACAACAAAAATATAAACACGCAGAAGTGTTGTTCCTTAAGAGGAACGATTGTTGTTCCTTAAGAGGAACAACAAAAATGCAAACACACGGAAGTGTTGTTCCTTAAGAGGAACGATTGTTGTTCCTTAGGAGGAACAACAGCTGTTCCTTAAGAGGAACAACAAAAATGCAAACGCCAAATGGGACATACAAAAATTCTATTCCTTAAGAGGAATGGTCGTTGTTCCTCAAGAGGAACAACAGCTGTTCCTTAAGAGGATCAACAAACAAATATAAGCTCGCAAAATCGTTGTTCCTTAAGAGGAACAGCTACTGTTCCTTAAGAGGAACAACAACTATTTCTTAAGAGGAACAACATGTAAATATAAGCACACAAGATTGTTGTTCCTTAAGAGGAACAACATGAAAATAAAATAAAGAAATCATCTGCTGCTCCTTAAATGGAACGGTTGTTGTTCCTTAAGAGGAACAACAGTTGTTCCTTAAGAGGAACAACAGTTGTTCCTTAAGAGGAACAACAGTTATTCCTTAAATGGAATAGCAATCAAAATCTGTACAAAAAAGACAATTTATACAAGAAAAATTTAAAAAGAAAAGTTTATGTACAAAATTCAGAAACAAAGGAATCGTTCATTGAATTAATGCTGAGGAGGGGTTATCTTCCTCAGCCAGAATCTGCATAGTGGAATCTTCCCGTAATTACTGGTAAAAGGATTCCCGAGTAAGCGGTTCGTGATAAAGTTGCACTCGATGACCGTTTTCTTTGAAAGAATGTCTAGATCTGTCAATGGTAGTCAATGTAATGGCGCCATTGTCATGCACTTTCTATATCTCATAAGGTCCAAGCCATCGTGTCTGGAGTTTTCTGGGAATATCTTGAAACCTAGAATCGTATAGGAGTGTCTAATCTCCTTCGTGGAAGATCTTCTTTTTAATAAGGGAGTCATGCCATTTTTCTCTCTGCTATTGAATTAATGCAATGTGTTGAAGCGCTGAGAGCCCGATTTCATCTAACTCATTAATTTGCTGAAATCTATTAGTCTGGGCCTCATTTAAATTCAAACCCACCTCCTACGTTGTTCTTAATGTTTGAATTTCGAATTCGATTGGAAAGATAGGTTCTTTTCCAAATGCTAATTGATATGGTGAATATCCGATGGTGTTTCTCCACATTGTTCGGTATGCCCACAAGGCTTCCAGCAATCTTGAAGCCCAGTCACGTCTGCAACTATTTTTGTCAGTATTGTCTCAATTACCTTATTAGTGCTTTCAACTTGGCCATTTTCCTATGGGTGGTATGGGGTTGTAATTTTGTGCCGAATGTGGTAATTTTTAATGTTGCCGCAATTTTATTACCTACAAATTGCAGTCCCCCATCTGTAATTATCTCCCTCAGGAGGCCATATCGCACAAATAATTGAAAAAGAAAATGTATTACAGAATCCTCTGTAGCTCTTGGCAGTGCCTTTGCTTCAACCCATTTGGTAACATACTCTGTTGCAACCAGTATGTATGTTTTCTGATTTGATGATGGGTTAATAGGACCAATAAAATCGAGCGCCCATCGCTCAAATGGCTTAATTACTAACTGTGGGTTTAGAGGCATTTCATCAGATTTTCCAGGGCGTCCTGCCCTCTGGCAACTATCACAGGCTTGAACAAACTTTTTAGCATCTTTAAAAATAGTGGGCCAGTAATAACCTGTTTGTAAAACCTTGTGACTGGTCCTGCGGTCTGCGAAATTTCTGCCACACATCCCATCGTGGCATGCTTTCAGAATTTCAAATATTTCATCTTCTCAGACACATCTTTTGATGTGCATATCTGCCCCTGTATGAAATAAGTAGCCCCCAATCCAAGAGAAACAGGTAATGCGCTGCACTATCTATTTTCATTCAGTAGGCGTTAAATGCTTAGGTAATTTGCCTACTGCTAAGTAATTTGCAACGTCGACATACCATGGTGTTCTGACAGTAACAACAAAAAAATGTTCATCCGGAAATTGATCTTTGACTACTGCTGCATCCGCTGGCTTTGGGATTTGTGAGAGAAAATCAGCTATAGGATTCTCTTTTCTAGATCAATCCTTAATTGTGATGTCAAATTCCTACAAGATAATCAACCATCTTGTTACTCTTCCATTTGTAACTGGTTTATTTGCTAAATATTTTATGGCAGAGTGATCTGTATATAAAACTACAGGATACCCAGTTATATAATGTCTAAATTTATTTACAGCATGTATTACAGCTAAAAATTCTTTTTCATTCACAATATAGTTTAATTCAATAGGAGATAGATTCTTGCTAATATAATAAATTGGATATGGATTTTTATCTTCTTCCTGCCCAAGAACTGCTCCAATTGTTGTGTCTGAAGCATCAGATGAAATTTGGAATGGAAAATCCCAATTTGGGCCCCTAAGCACTGGGGCTGTCAATACAAGCTTTTTCAGATCCTCAAAAGCACAGTCACACTTATCTATCCAAATGAAATCAACATTCCCTGTTAGTGCATATAAAGGTGCGGTAATTTGAGAAAAATGCTCTATAGATCTTCTATAATAACCAGAAAATCCCAGAAAACTGCGTACCTCTGTTTGTGTGGTAGGAGTAGGTATTAACAAAATTATCTGAATTTTAGCTGGATCTCCCTGTATTCCAACTGTTAAGATATAATGACCTAATATTAATCCTTCGGTCATCATCATATGACACTTTTCATGGCTCAAGTAGAGCCTGGTGGCAATACATCTTTGTAGCACTTTTTCCAGTGTTTGTAATGCTGGCTCAAAATCATCTCCGTAAGGTGTGAAATCATCCATATATACTTCGAGCCCTTCATTTATTAGATCTGAAAAAATGCTGAGGATGGCCCTCTAAAATGTGGTAAGAGCATTGCATAACCCAAAGAGTAAGACTCTGTAAGCAAATGTTCCCCAAGGACAGGTAAAAGTGGTTTTATCCTGATCTTCAAGGGCAATCTGAATCTGATTGTATCCACTGAAGCCATCTAGGAAAGAAAAGAATTTCTTTCCTACTAATGTGTCTAATACCTGATCAATGAATGGAAGGGGAAAGTGGTCTTTCTGGGTTGCTTTGTTCAATTCTTTATAGTCTACACATATGCACCACTTCCTATTCTTCTTTGGCACCACTACTAGTGGAGAGACCCACTTGTTGTCAAATATTGGGTAAATAAAGTTTACATCCAAAAGTTTTTGTAATTCAGCTTTCACAATATCCTTAAGATGAGGGTTTAATCTTCATTGGGGTTGGCGAATGGGTCTAGCGTCCTTTTCTGTATAAATGTGGTGTGTACACAACTGGGGATCAATTCCTTTCATGTCTAGGTAATCCCATGCAAAAGCTTCCTTATATTTTCTCAGTAGTTGGACCAACTTTTCTTCTTGTTCAACAGTCATATTTTTGTTAATGTTCAAAGTTTTTCCTGGTTCAATTTCTATAGTTTTGTTGTTGTAAACAGAGGTGGTAGGTATTGATTGATCATGAGTGTCTTTCAGGGGATCTTCTTCTACATCATTATCAAATGTTGCCTCAATCATGTGGCATTGTAAATGGGATATGGTTTCTGGTTGGTTAATGAAGTTGTTAATGATTTTGTCCTCTGTTTGGTCTTTAAATTCGAGGGCAACTTCAATGGTTAATGGTGATCTAATGTTTTCTGTCAAGTATGATACAGGTTGTTTCTTTATTTTAATTATTGTGAGGCTTCGCTGGGCTGGAGGGTATAAGGCTAAATTCTTGACATTACTCCCTCTTGTTATAGTCATGCTGCCTTATCGACAGCCAATGTAAGCGTTAGAAGTTTCCAACCAAGGTCTACCTAAAATTAAAGGGTGTCCATCTAGTTGGTTTTTGGGATTAATAATCAGAAAGTCTGCAGGGTATTCCCAGGAGTCTACAGATACCATTACATCATGTAGTGTACCTTCTGGTCTGACTACCGATCGGTCAGCCAACTCCAATAAGGTTGTGGTTGGGTCTAATGATGTAATGCCAAGCTTTTGACAAGTGGTGGTTGTTAAAATATTGATTGCGGCTCCTAAATCAACCAAGGCATTTGGAAAGGAGAATCCATTGATTTGCATCGTAACTATAGGATTCTCTGGGTCCTCATATTTTACAGGTGCTTCTTGTTGGGCCGTTAATATGCCATTATTATTGTCACTTTTGAACACTTATTCCACCCATTTCTACCATTCTTCATCACGTCATTTATTATAATTTATTATTTAAATCCATTTTATAATGATTTATGCTCTTATGAATGAATGTTATTTATTCTCCTTTATTTCTAATAAATTGATGATTATGCATGATTTTATCAATGAAAGTTTAATAAATTGGTTATAACATTATTCACCATTTTTAGCCTCCAAGATAATTTCCAGATTGAAGATTTGACTATTAAAAGTGCCAACTCAAAAATTCGCTAGAATAAGAAGTGATAGTTTTGCGGTTGAGATTCTGAGCAAATGAAGACGAATCTAGAAAATCTGGAACATGGGTTTTTCCAGAACGGACCCAATTAACTTTACTAAAGAACGGCTTGCCCAAATTCAGCTTGTACTAAGAGAAACGCAGGGTTCTTTGAGCACGATTTTTTCAAATTTGTTGTTGCGGCCGTCCTCCAAATCTCAGCTGCAAAGCCAAATTCGTCTTGCTCTTGTTGAAAGCTGGATGGAAACATATCTTCTTGTTGATCAATTGGTTGGAAACAATCTAATTTTGTAATAGAAATTATAATGTACTTATCTTTATTGTGACTTCTCTTTGATCTCTCTCTATTTAAATGAAAACAGAGATTAGAGATGGGGATGATTTTGGGGGATGAAAAATCATGGAAAAATGATGAAGAATGATGGTGGATTATTCATGATAGGATAGGGATTGTTGCATGCTGTAATTCTCAAGCATTTGTTGTTGTAATGATTCCACAATTTGCTGATTAATACATGATTTGGGAGTTGCTGTTCATTCTTTTCATTCTGAAGTAACCCAGCAGCGTCCGCTGGCGGCTAAGGGCCCAGCCTCTGGTGGAGTACGTTGTTGCTGCTGTGTATCACATCTTTACAATTGCTGCTGTGTGATGGTTTGATTTATTTCCTATTCTTTTGAATTGCATTATTTTATAGTTTCATGTTTTTATAGTGTGTTGTTAGAATATTTTATGGAATTATTTTATTGCACAAGTTGATATTGAATCGCGTGGCTGTTCTTTTCCATCATAACAGAGATTATTATCCTTTTCAACTTATATTGTTATGCTGTTCATTTCAAATGTAAAGCTTCGTTGTTTATTTCAGATTGTTGGTTATTCGATTCCACTAATTATAGTTTGCTGTTCAGATTTATTAAATATGATTCGTTGTTTAATTCCTTTAATTATAAGTTTGTTGTCCATTTACTTCGCTGTTTAGTTTGGTTGATTAATTGCAAGAGTTTTCTTTTAAAGAGTTTTCCTAGTTTACTTTCAATGGCAGCTTTGGTTTAATTTCTATTTCCTTTTAATTGTTTTAAAGCAGGACTGTCAACTATAGAGAACATTGGTTATTGCTTCCTCGTTCCCAGATTGATTGTCTTGTTCTAGTTTGATTTCAATTGCATCAATCTCTAGAGGAATGAGTTATTGCTACTGTATCCTCAATTGATGGTTGTTTGAGTGAATGATTTAGTTTAAGAACATTTTAGTTTCTTGCTATTCCATTTCTTAATTGTTGTTCCATTTCTTATCTGTCGTTCCATTTCCTGTTATTTGCATTATCTTTGCTTTGGTGTGAAGAACGATCTGAAACTGTAGTGGGCATTGGCATTTGCTGTCTAGTCCCCAGATTAATGATCTGTTCCTTGATTACTTTTGGTTACATCAGTTTCCAAAGGGATGAGTTATTGTTACTGGACCCTTGATTGATACATTGCTTATTTTTCCGAATGCATGATTTAAGTCTTAAAGTGCTTTGCTGTAAGTAGATTTTATTTCCAGCTTTCATTTACTTTTGGATTTTAAGCACTATACTGCAAAACATTACTCTTGAGTAAATAGCCACCTCAGACTGAGTACACTCTTAAAATAAAAAGTCGTCCCTGGGATGATAATTAATGTGAAGGTAATTAGGAGTTAAAAAGACACCTTTTTATCACTCCACACTTCTCTTCCTGATAGTAAGTCAGATAGGGTGCCGACTACTTGGACAGTTGGGTTAGTTGTTATTCGCCTCTTTGGATTTTTTATACATAATTCTTTGATGGTTTTTGCGTAAATTGGGATATCTTGGATAGCTTGGAGGAGCGGAATTTTTATACACAAACTTTTTAGTTCTCCCAGAAGATCAAAGTCAGGATGTTCTATTGGGCGAGGTATGATTAATCGTTCTGGGAATGGAGGAGAAGAGGTGGTTGCTTGTTCATGAGTTTGTTGTCTAACCAAATTCTCTTCTTGTAGTGTTTTTTCTAAAGGTAACAAATTTTCAACTTGAGAATTTTTGTCTCCCTCTGTTTCTATTATGCGCCCAGATCTTAATTGAATGTCGTTGCACTCCCTTAACTTGGTTTCTAGTTCTGGTCCTTTGATTATTTGAACAAATTGAACCGATCTATTATTGGGGTTCGGGTTGTGTTGGGCTGGGAGTTACGGTCTTAAGTTGGTATGGGGATTTTGTTGCAATGTATAAGGAGCTGGCAGTGTAGGTTGAGGGAGAAGGATCATTCCAACTGGCTGATTCATCGGCCTTTGCCAATTCGACTGCCAGGTTTGACTCTGTGAGGTGGAGGGTGACCATTTTGTTGGATATGCATTGTTTTGCCAAAATGGTGGACAGTAAGGAAAGTTCGGCCAATTGGTTTGATTTGTTTGATTTGGCCATGATGACATGGGAAATGGTTGTTGTGACTAGCTAGGGAAAGGAGGCTGATTCTGTCATATTCCATTATATTGTTGAGCATTATATTGAGGAGGCTAAAAAGAAGAGGGTGGATCAATGAGCATACCTGTTTGTCGTGGCTGCCACTGGCGGCACTGATTGAGTAGGTAAATCGGTTTTGTTTCTTCTTCTGCTTCCTTGTAAACTGCTTTCAATCCCAGGAGTGAGGGGAAACTTTCTGTGGAGTGATATTTCATGCAGACGGCACAGACTTGGACTGTATCCAGCAGGAACTCTTTGTGGCTGTGCTACTTTCTGCATCTAGGGCAGAATATTGCCAAATTTTTCTCTGCTTCTGCTTGCTTTTGTCTAGCTTGCATGATGTCGAACTGCATTGACAGAGTCCCTAGAATATCAGTTTTGAAATCTTCTAGTATATTTTCAATTTCTGCACAGGTTATACCTCCATCGGGGACCTTACTATCCCTTGTGATCATGTCATGTTCTGTTGGTTTTAGTCTTGTGTTGCCTCTCGAACTCTTGATACATAAATCAATGATGTTAGCAAAATTTTCCTGATATATGTCACCTTTGCCCATAATGTTTAATGTTTCAACCCATTGTTCTTTCATCCCTTTAATTAATGTAGTTTCTAACACATTGTCAAGCAAGGGTAAGGATGCATAACGAGATCTCTGAAGATTGTATTGAAAGTGTTCTACATATTCCTCTAGTGTTTCATTAGGTCTTGCTGTCATTTGAAATATTTCATCCTTTAATTCTATGGACCTACAATAACCCTGATATTTCTTTAGAAAAGCACCTTTCATCTGATCCTAGTCATTTATAACACATCCACCTAGCCCCATAAACCATCGTAAAGCTGCTCCTTTTAATGTGGAGGGAAATAGTTTTAGTTTTTTGGGATCGGTGATAAAGTCATACCCCCGGCATAATACATCGAATTCAAACAGAAATGCATCTGGATCTTCCGATGTTAGGCCATGGAATGTAGGAATATGCTGGAGAGGAATAGCCTTCATAGGTGCATTAACTGCAGTGTCCACAATGGGGTATTGCAGTGTGGAGGTTTGAGGTGGTTGCTAGTTCTGGGCCATTTGATCAAATATGTGCCAATATGCTTCTGGGATTTCTAGGGAGTTATTCTTAGGCTGATTAGAAGGAGTAGGAATGGCCTTGACAACACTTCCTTGGTCTGGGATAATGAGTGGTCCTTGCTGACCTATTATCTGGGGGGATCTTGGCTTTTCAGGTTCTTCTGTTTTGTTTTGGATGATCTTAATAGCACTCCCCTTAACTGGGCTTCTAAGTGTTTGAACTATTTCGAGAGGGGATTTTGGCTCTTCTATTTCCCCTATTTCTCCTCCACCTTCGCGGAGATTACTAGAGTTCCCTTCTTGAAAAGAAATTGGGTGAGAATTCTCAATTTCTTGAAAATCTTGCTCAGTCTCTTTTGTTTTGTTGTGCACCTCAGCAAAGGCTACAGATGGTGAACTTGTGGCCTGAAGGGAGCCAGTAGGTTGTCTAGAAGCAACTTTTCTAGGGCCCAGTGATGGCTGAGACTTGGCTTGCTTAATGATATCGTCTATGAAGGTTGATTGACCAAGGGTCACCGATCCCTTCGCTTTGTCAGGTTTGGGTAGCGATTTTGGAGTATTTTCAAGCTTTTTCTTCTTAGTCATACACACAACTCAAATGTTTATTTCTACCAAAGAAAAATTAACAAATCTACTAGAAAGCAGACGGGGGAACAGGGTTGTTACATGCTCTGTACACAGGTTCTTACCTTCCGTTTTTAATACCCAATTCTTTCCTAGCAGGCACTTATTAGATGCACACTACTCTCTGAAAGAAAAAAAAAATGGCTACACTCTTCTCGGCAACGACGCCAAAATGTTGAGGTATAAAAGGTGTCTTTTTAACTCCTATTTATCCTACATTAATTATCAATCCAGGAAAAATTTTCTATTTCAAGAGTGTACTCATTCTGAGGCAGCATTTAATCCAAGAGTAATGTTTTCCAATTTGCAGTACAATGCTTCAAATACAAGAGTAAACAGATGCTGGAAATAAAACCTATTTGCAATTAAAAGCAACTCAATGCTCTGAAACTAAATCATTCACTCAGGAAAGTAACAACAACTATCAGTCAAGGATGCAGTAGCAATAACTCTTTCCTTTTTCAACTGATGAAAATGCAATCAAACATAAACAAGATCCACAATTTGAGAACTTTGACAGTAGTAGCCAATGTTCTTTACAATTGTTGATCTCACACTCCACACTAAAGCGACTAATGAGAAATGACAAGGAATCAAATCAACAATGCTGCTAATAGAAAATGGAATAAATGCGCTAACTGTAATGATGCTAAAAGGTAAAACCAAATACTTGCAGAAAATAAATTAACATCAATGTTATCTAGTAGAAACGAACAGTAATCATTCAATAGAAATGAACAACAATCTTATTTAATAGAAACGAACAGAAATCTGCAATGAACAACAAAGTTAGTTTACTGGAATGAACAACGAAGCTTTATAATTGGAATGAATAGCATAACAATATAGTCTCTCAAGATAATAATCTCATTATGATGAAAAGGAATAGCAATGCGATTCAGTTACAGCATATATAGTAAGGCAATTCATAAACTCTGGAAACAAATAATAGTAAAGTAATGCGATTTAAATGAATGAAAACCAAACCAAACCATCACACGACTGCGATTGAAGGTAATGGTACAGATAGCAAGTGGATCCACTAGGGCTGAGCCCATAGCCACTAGTGAAGCACCGCCGAACTACTTCAGTATAAACGAATGGAATAGCAACCGACTTATGTATTAATCATATGAAAATGTTAGAGGCAATCGTACTATGTTTTAATCAACGAGAGTTGATAATCAGAGTAGAAATACAACAATGAGTTCTGAATAACAATAATTGATAATCCATCCCCTAATCTTTACAAGCATTGTCCCTTTTATAATGGACAGGTGGATAAAACAAGGAATAACAGACAGACTGTAACTATGCACTCTGATCTTGATCTGCTTGTCTGGATACAACTTCTTGGTGAAGCAACAACAGTTACTCTGTTTTTCCTTTTCCTTCAAAATGGTAGTTTTCCATTTCTTCTAATTTCTGCATGGAAAAAGACAATAATTAAATAATTCGCAATAATCAATAACTCCCTAGTTTTTGCTATAATTCTTTGATATATTATCATCTTAGGGATAAAAGGAGTTATGATAAAAGAAAAAGATAAGGAAATAAATGGAAAATTCATACCTTTTCCATAACTCAAAAACTGGTCCGGCATGTTGGCTCATCAGCTGAAGGAACACGTGACGAAGGCTCGACAGTCACCCGGAGGTATGCAAACAGAGATCTACATGGCTGCTTACATCCTAGATGCAATCTATGCCTGAAATGAGTTCCCATGCTTGGAGTGGGCATGGTCATCGGTGGAGACTGCTATGAACACATATTGTAAGTTGTTTTCCAAATGCAGCTTCAAAGGAGTTATCACATGGTTGTCCGATCATTTTGTCACCCCAGTTTACAAGATGATATTCGAACAAGATCTACCCTACATGTCGAAGGAAGAAATGGAGGCACTGATAGACATTGCTGATTGGTATGCCTCACTGTCCGACACCTTCATATGAATGTTCAGTGCATATAAGCCTCCGCACATTCTACCAAAGTTTGTTTTGGACATACTCGTCATGCAAGAATTAGCATATCATACCTCGATAGGATTTATAGCTAGACTGCACCGGAAGAAGAAGGCACCTTGGCCCGCTCTTCCATCGTTGTTTGGGTTATATGAGATCTGGAGTTTCAGGCAAGCGGATGTCGAAGTAGAACAAATGAAGAGGTATCCATTCGACCTCCGGAGTTACAATCCATATGACCCACATTTAATTGTCAAAGATCACTACATGAGAGTGCAGTTCAATTGGATCCATGGGGCATTTCATTGGGCCATGGAGGACCCATGGAGATATTGCTACAGTTTCTACAAACCCAATGAATAGGTCGGCTTCGCTGTGGAGTGGTTAGAAAAGCAACACAAAGCATCATCCCGAAGAGCACCAACAGCAGTAGTAGTAGTAACAGCAGAGGCAAGCATACCAGTGCGCGACAAGGGCAAGAGGAAGATTGTCGATCGCATGGAGGAAGAGAAAAGTTGCAAGTTCTGAGAAGATCCACTTATGGAGAAAGTAGCTATGGCTATAAAGGCAAAGAGGAAACAACACGACAAGTGAATCACAAAATGGAAGAGGGAGAAGAGAAGGATGGAAGAGACAGAGAAGGAGTTGCATGAGTTGAAGGAGCAACTCCAGAAGGAATAAGAGCTGTGCAAACAGGAGAGGGAAGCGCAACAGAAATAGGTACAGCAGGGGGCGCAACATGTGCAAACAGATGAAACAATGCCCGTACAAGTAGTGGATTCATCAGAACCAAGAGTTCGACGTACCTGCTTCACTGCATCCAAATGATGAGCAAGTCTCAAGTGACCAAGGAGGCATTGAGATCCTTGGAGATCAGTCAGAAGGAGAGATGCACAACATCTCATTCGATGAGTCTCAACATAGAGTTGTGCAGTCTTGCAGAGTGTCAACTCCTGAGGATCATACATCTCCTATGCAATTTGAGGAATGAGTGATCATGTATGATGTGCACAAACATCCAGCAGCCTTGGCTGATGCAACCAGAGTGTATGCCGAAGAAACTAGCTCAAGTGTTCGCTTTCTAATAGCAGAATGAGTGAATGGCTAAGGAACTATAGACAACAAAGAAAGGAGGAGGGTTGGTGACAGCGTCCGCCCGAGCTGAATTGAAGAAGGAAATACTAAATGAAGTATTGTCCCTTGACATAGTTATGTGAGCGGTGTACTCCAAGTTTGGTACCGTGCATAAGGCAGTCGTCCATCTCATCGGATGGCAACAGTGGTGTGCTAGGAGAGAACATATCTTGGTGAACTTACATGCTGTTGTTGATCACATGCAAACATGGATGATGAGATATAAGGGAGCCCTGCTTCACTTGCCTAAGATGATGAGGGCCAGTGCGGTCGAGTTGAAGGCACGTATCCGAAGTCAGATCCGAAACTATGAAGAACTCCTGTAGCTCATCATTAGTATACAAGCCTCCCATGCACATGTATTCAAGAGTATGGATGTTTTGGTGCACACACATGCGATCCAATCTATTGGGACTCTCACCTAAGCAAAGACAAAGGAACGGGTCCGACTAGAGCTTGACTCGTACTTCGATGAGTTTTTGTGCATTGCCACCAGCCCAGACTTACCCATCAGTGCAGATATCATGCACAAGTATGTTACAGGTCCGGTCGCATTGAAGGCAATGATGTGCATGCTTTCAGATGAGTTGGATAGAGGAGCCCGAGTAGTGTACCCGAATTCTATGGAGGCAAGAGTCAAGTTCTAGACAGATGTCACCGTGGAGCACACGGACACCATTGTAGACTACCGATCTTGGCATTAGTATGTTACTATTGATCAACACGAGGATGTTAAAGAGTTGGACTTCCATGGTTGTCTAAGTCATAGTGATGTCTAGCATGGCTTTCTCAAGCCATTTTCTCTCACATGGGAACATGTGCATTGTTATGTAATGTCTTATCAAGTGTAAGTCAAGTGTCGATAGTTGGATGTAATAGTCGTAGAGTAGATGAAGAGTCATGAGGGTAGTTGAACTATCACAAAGGGGAATGTCAAGGGTCACCCCACCCTTTTCTATAAATAGTCCCTCATAACTCATTGTATAGGATTTTGGTTAGCCAAGCTTCCGATAAGAATATCTTGGAGAGGGCTTGGACAGTGTTGTAACAAGCCTTGGATTCTGCACTACACAGAGCTAGTATATCTCTCTGGAGGACCAGGTGGTTGTGGCTATAATGTTTCGCTATCAGAACTAGTGGTTGGACTTGGATGTATTGTATGACTAGAACTTACACTTCTTAATATAACAGAGCCAACACGTTTCATGCATATGTTGTATTGTATTCTATTCTATCTAGTTTACTCTAAATGATATATGTATTTGTTTGTTTACGCATGCATGTATGGACTATTCTATTTATATATGAATCTTTTTGAATCTGATGTTGGTTTAACCATCACTTTGGATTGCTCGCTAACTTGCTTTCCAGCTTGTGATACATCTTCACTCGTGTGTTCCCTTCCAATCTGCGTACTATTATAGGTTTCCAAGGGGCGCACTCACCTCACCTTTAGTGTGTTAGAACCTCTCATGCACCTTCCTTGACTTACTGCAATTGTCACACCCTTCCTACCAACAGAGTTATCTTACTTGCCTCTGTGCAAAATCGCGGTCAACGCATTACTGTACGACCCACTGCTAGGACTTCTACACCAAATGGTCTAAGGTCTAATTTGGACTTCTTATCAGGGAGATCCCCTTACATGTTGACAGGTCCAACACCGTCAACAATTGTCATATGTGTGTTCTTCCATGACTAATAAGATTAAATAAACATAATTCATATTTACTATGCTTTGTTTATATGATCAATTTTCACAAATTTATGACTTATGCTTTGTAGAATTCATCCTTGTGGTGCTCTTATAAGCATACCATTGCCTTATTATTCTACATTCCATCTCAACAATTTTAAATCTCATAGTATCTTAGCTACCCTACCTAATTGAATGTTTAGTTTCCTTCCTTATCAAGCCAAATATTTGAGTCCATGCCCAATGGAGATCTATCAAACCCTACCACATTATTGAAAGCCTTGTTACAACAGATCTAGTCATTGTTTTTAGTACATTACCACTCATATTGACTGAATTATAGGAGGGATCCCCCTTTGAATTGAAAGGGATAACATTCAAGAGATTGTTCAGAGGTTAACTCAGTTATTTCCTTCCACAACCCAGGAAATTTTTTGAGTGATAACATTTTGGTGTCATTGTTTGGAAACGAATGATACATTCTCCCTAAACAACTTGATTGTTTAACTCATATCTCTGAGAGAAAACAGGGATTTGAATATTAGTTGGCAGAAATATTTTTTATTTGACGACTCCACTTTTAAATTTAAGGTGGTCCTATTGACGAAATTCTGGCTCATAGAGTTGTTTACACTACACGGAACCCTGATCCAAATCCACCATGATTTTTTTCAAGTCTAGAGAGATTTTCTAGAAGAAGAAGAAGATCTCCAGAAAAATTAGGTACGGTTTATTTAGAGGGTTCATATTCAATACCTAAAAAGGTTGAATCTGTTGATGATATATAGTTCGATACCAAATTTGAAAAAAATCTATTTAGATCTAAGTCTGAAAGCAATCTTTTAGATATTGTATTTGATGAGACCAAATTTGAAACTTTTATTTCTAGTTTTGTTAGTCAAGAATTAGATTTGTTTCCACAAGATCAAAAAATTTGGTTTCAATTTCAAAAGTTGGAAAAGATAGTTCATGAAATTCATATAGCTGCATCCAAGTCCCAAACTTTTTCATTTTATATTTCATCATTCTTTTCCTCAATTAGTCCTTTGGTTTCTGTGGTATTTCAAATTCCTATCTCATCAACTATCACAACAACAACTTCATTATCATTGACATCTATGTTCTGAATCCCTATTGTCAGTTCAACCTCATCTCACACAACTATGGATGCTAGATATGCCCCTCTCAATCTCCCATCCTCGCTACATGACCTTCCTTTGAACTACAGACAATGTTTACTTTATTTTGATGGTACAGGACCCCTCATAGTGCAACAACATGTAGACAAGATGAATAATTTCATTAATCTAAAGGAGGTTGATCATGAAGATGTTAAGCTTAGACTTTTTGTAAAAATTATATCAGGGGAGGTTAATAAATGGTTCAAAGCTTTACCAGAAGCAAGCATTGCTAATTTTCAACAGTTTGAACAACTCTTCCTTTTCAGGTGGGAAATGAAGAAAAATCATCTGCAAATATTATCTGAATATGAGAATCTGAAAAGGAACCCAGGGGAGAAAGTTTAAGAATTCACAACAATGTTCAATAGAGTTTACAATTTGATCCCTGTTGAGATAAATGCCCCCTGGTTTAGCCCTGCTATACTATCTATATGATTTTGATGTTGAACTAGCCTATCAGCTCAAAGAGAGGAATCCTTCTACCTTGGAGGCGATGTGGAGCAATGATATAAGAGTAGAAGCAAATTTATTGGCTAAGAAAGCAAAGATGAAGACTGAGAGAAGAGTAGTGTTCAAGGAGGAATCATCTTCTTCACCGGACATGAAATTTGATGTGATGTTAAAAACAATGGAGAAGCTAGTTGACAAACTGACCCCTCCCAAGAGTGACACTCAACCTCAGGTGCAGAACCCAAATTTTAGGAGACCTCAAGGCCCTCAAAACCGTCCAAGAGAAAAAAATGTCTCGAAGATCAACAAACTATTAGGCCTCCTTTTCTAGAAATCTTTGTTAATGAAGATGTCACTGAAGAAAAAGATCAACAGATTGGTTGTTTTGATGACAAGGAAACACAAGTGTTTGCTACCAAGGAAGAGCATGATAATTCTGTCGGGTCCTCAGGAGAAAAAGACAACATTCAGATATGTGATTCAAAAGTTTACCAGCAAGGTTATAATAACACAGTAACATATTTTCAAAAGAAATATAATCTTAGAGGCCGAACTATCCCAATTAGAGCTCCACCACAAAAAATAGTAGCAGGAGAGCAACAAGTTGAACCAAGAAAGGAGATACTTAAAAGACCATAGGATCCTAAAAAGGATGTTCCAAAAAGAGAATAATAAAATAAGAAGGAGGTGAAAGAAATAGAGAAAACACAGTAAACATTCAATTTGGAGAGTGAAATTGGTAAACTGAAGATTCCTATCCCTTTTGCTGAACTTTTGAGAAATGAACAATATAGGAAACATTTTTTTCAATGGTTAAAAGTTCAGAAAATGATCAAGTAAATATCAATTCACAATATTCTCTCAATTTGGATGATGATGCTCTTGAGTTCATGTTTGGTCCACATGTAACTAGTATAAATGATGATGTCCCTCCATTCTATGTTAGCCTAAATATTCACGACATGATCCTTCATAATGCTATGTTGGATTCTGGAGCTTCGCACAATTTGATGCCTAAGTCAGTCATGGACCACTTGGGACTTCAGATTACTAGGCCTTATAAAGACTTATTCTCATTTGATTCAAGGAAGGTTAAGTGTTTAGGGTTAATAAAAGATACAATTGCGACCTTGGCACAAATACCTACAAAAAGTGTGAAGATGGACATAGTGGTGGCATATATTCCAGCAAGATTCGGTATGTTATTGTCCCGGTATTGGTCAACAAGGCTAGGTGGAACACTTCAAATGGATATGTCATACACATCAATTCCACTATTTGGTGAATTAAATAGGTCATACAGAGAAGTCCAAATGGCTTATATGGTCAGAAATTGAGATCATCTGGATAACTATCCCACTTATACAGTGGATACAAATGTTGTATCTCATATTTTCTTTAATGACTGCTGTACTGATGGAGAAGTATCAGAACAGGTTGAAGGCAGTTTTCAGCAAGAATAAGTTCACGAAACTTCATAAGAAGGTATCTAGAATTTAAATTTTGATGGTTCTACTTGTGTGAAAGGTTCTGAAGCAAGAATTTGGATCATCCCACCAAACCTCACTAGTCATCTACATTCTTTCAAGTTATATTTTGAATGCACAAATAATATTACAAAATATGAAGCTCTGATCATTGGGATGAATTTGTTAAGAGAGAAGAAAGTGAAGAGAGTTCATATTTTTGGAGATTCAGAGTTGGTTGTGAAGCAAGTCAAAGCATATATCATACCAAACACCCAAGGATGAGGGATTACCGCAATGAGGTATGGGACATGTTTGCTAATTATTTTCATAGTAGAAAATATCTTTTGTTCCTAGGTAAGAAAATGGAATTGCAGATTCTTTGGCCATTGCTTCCAGCGCCTTTAGAATTCCCATTTACCCAAACAAAATGTCTTAAATTAATGTGAGACATAGACCTTCTATCCCAAACAATACTAGGCATTGGAAAGCCTTTGAGGATAATCAACAAATTAGAAGCTTCTTAGAAAGGACTGATGAGTTTATTAATACTCCAATTGATAAAAATGATGATGAAACAACTAAGGAAAATAATGAGGCAACAACCTTCTTAAATGATATAGCTAGATAGGATATCATTCAGCTAAGAAACAATATAATCCCTAGAGGATTGCTCCTTTAGAAAAGTGGTTTGACACAAAAAATGTGGCTGTCAAACCCAAAATTTTGCCAAGTGGTGGAGAAATGGAGGACTATCATTTAGGGACAGAAGATAATCCTAAAGTAGTCAAGGTTTCCAATACTTTGAAATCAAAACATAAGCAACAAATGATGCAAAGTCGTTGAAGGAATTTTCAAATATTTTTTCCTAGAGGTAGGAGGATCTAAAAGTTTATGATAAGACTGTTATTCAACACACTATTCCACTCAAAGAAAATGAAAATCAATTCAAGAAGAAATTAAGAAGAATCAATCTCAATGTGCATAGATTTCAAGAATCTAAACAAATTTTATTTGAAATATAACTATCCTTTACCCAAAATGGAACAAATTTTGTAGAAAGTAGTTGGCTCTGAAATAATTTCTATGCTTGATGGCATTTACAGATATAACCAGATTTTGGTCAATCTGAAAGATCAAGACACACTTGCCTTCACTGCACTGTGGGGTACATTCATGTACTCAAAGATGCCCTTTGGGCTCATGAATGTCGGGGCCACTTTCCAAAGAGAAATGGATATAACATTTGTTGATGAAAGAGACAAGTTTGTTGTAATATACTTAGATGATATTACAATTTTTTTGAAAGTCTGAGTCTGTTAATCTAAAACACTTGAGAACAGTTTTCACAAAGTGCAGAAAACTTGAAGTTTCATTAAATCCAAAGAAGTTTCATTTTCCATGAAAGAAGGGAAGTTATTGGGCCATATAATGCCAAATTAAGGTATTCACATTGATCCTATCAGAGTAACAACTATACAAAAGATTGAACAGATGAGAAACAAGAGAGAAGTTCAGTCCCTCCTGGGTAAGGTAATTTTTTTATGTAGGTTCATTCCTAATTTTTCCGAGATTCTGAAATTTATCACAAGTATGATGAAGAAATACAATGCGATTAACTGGACCGATCATGCTAGCCAATATTTTGACGACATTAAAAAGGCTCTAGGTCAAGCTCCTTTACTCATTAGCCATAAGTTTTCCAAAGAATTTAAAATATTCTATTTTTCCTCTGAACACACCATTTCATGTGTCTTGGTTCAAAAAAATGCAGAAGGCCATGAACAACCTATTTATTTCTTTAGTAGTGCGTTGAGGGATTCTGAACTAAAATATGAAATAATGGATAAACATGCATATGCATTGATAAAATCACTCAAGGATTTCATAGTTTTGTACTTCATTCTCATATAATTGCCCATGTATCAAACGTTGTGGTAAAAAGAATTTTAATCGATCCCGACGGCAATGGTAGGAGGGGAAATTGATTGCCAAAATGCTAGAATTTGATCTAGAAATTAAGCCCACCAAGCTAATAAATGGAAAAGGCTTGGCCATATTGATCACTGAAGCAAATATTGGAACTTTTGGGATTAATCTAACTGAGGAATTTTCAAACATAATAGAGGATGAATAAGTTGTAGCAGTGGATAATTGTTTTAAAGATTCTTCATGGTATGGTGATATAGTTTATATATTGAAAAATCTATAGGCTCCACTAGGAAAAAATAAAACTTAGGCCAGATTGTCGAAACTCAAGTATGTTAAACACTGTATTCTTAATAATTATTTGTTCTAGAATGATCCACAGGGTATATTACTAAATTGTTTACTTGAATATGAAGCCATGCAGATGATGAAATAATTTCACCGAGGAGTATGTGGCGGTCACCATTATTGGAAAGCAACTATTGACAAGATCTTGAGAGCAGGATTTTATTGCCCCATAGTTTTTGTTGATGTTCATAAGGAAGTTGCCGCATGTCATAAATGTCAATTGTTTGAAGGGAAAGCTAAGTCGATGTCTTTATCTTTGAAGCCTATTTCTGTATAAGCACCATTCCAACAATGGGACCTTGATTTTATAGGAAAAATCCACCCAATGTCTTTAACGCAACATAAATGGATCTTTACAAGGTCTGACTATTTTGCTAAATGGATAGAGGCTCTACCAAGCAGGCAAGTTACTGATCTTGTTGTTATACAATTTTTAGAAAATATTAGTTCTAGATTTGGTAGTCCAAAAAGAATCGTCACTGATAATGCTCAATGCTTTAAATCCTAAAGATTGATAAAATTTTGTGATGAATATCGTATAAATATTAGTCACTCTACAACCTATTACCCTCAAGGTAATGGACTGGCTGAGTCATCAAACAAGACCCTAATAAGAATCATCAAGAAACTGTTAGAGGATAATAAGAAAGCTTGGCATACAAAGCTCAAATTTGCCTTGTGGGCAGATATGATCAATACAAAGAGATCAATTGGTACCACTCCTTTTCAGTTAGTATATGGTGTTGATGCAACTTTCCTAGTTTCAATTAGGATACCAATTATGAGGTACTTACAGGAGCTAGGAGAGGAACCAAATTATCTTCAAAGAGGAATCAATTAGTTGATAGAAGTGCAGGAAATCAGGGAAAAAGTGTATGAACAATCTCAAAATTTCCAAGAAAAGATCAAGAATGTCTTTGACAAAAATACGAAGGAAAATGATTTCAAAATCCTAGACAAAGTTTTAAAATTGGATGCACGTATTGAAGATAAAGGTAAACATAGGAAGTTTGACAATATTTGGAAGGATCCATATCAAATTGTTGTTTTTTGTGGCAAGAATGGATTTATTTTGCAAGATTCAAAGGGAGAATTACTTCCTAGAGGTCCAGTAAACGAGTAGTTTCTGAAGCATTACATTTCATGAAAGACAACATTTCACTTTTCCATTATATATATCCATGTTATTTGAAAATTTACAGGTGTGGATGAACATTTGAAGAAATTGAAGCCCTCGGGGAAGGCCCTAAGGTTCTGATAAATATTTATCAGAGAATAAAGGTTTCTTTACTTCATTTATTTTATTTCCAATTCTAAAAGAGTTTTTCAAGAATAAATTTGAAAAAAGGATTTTCCTCTTGAATAGAGTTAGTCAAAAGTGTCGCTTTAAAGAAAATTCATTGCAATAAATAGGCCTATGGTCTTCGGGGTTCTTGTTGCCATCGATGGTCGACAACATCCACGTGGAGCCAATTGTTATCACAATTCTAATCAATAAATTTTAAAGTGCTAACAACGAGAGTGTCAACGCCAATTTGTAATAAACAGGGTTAAAGCACTGACAATGGGAGTGTCAACATTATTATATGTTTTGAAAATTAAAAAATGCACTGACATTCAGGGTAATAGCTCATATGTGTAAAATAGATGGTCTGTTAAAACTCTAGCAACGCGACCAAAGGGAAACTCAAATGTTTTTGTCTTATGTCCAAATAATGCACTGGTAGAGCACACGTCAGCAAATGAGTAATTATTTATCAAGAGAGCATTGATGATTCAGATGGTGAGGTCAAGTGATTCATTTCATAATTTCGCCACTGAGAGGTAATGTTGGGTTAAAATATCGTGATTGCATATCAAGATTTTTTTTTTAAATCACTTGTCAGTTCGTTATATCATGTATCGGTTAACACGCCCTAACATAATTACTTCATATGGTAGGACCCATATAACAAATGATTGAGTTGTTGTATTTCTTATGCTAAAAGAGGATGGTTGTTAAGTTTTCCCTGGAAACCGGGGATCAAAACAAAATATTGATTCTGGTGCTTTTTCTTGATGATGAGAAACATGGGAAGGAGTGAAAAAATGAAAATAGGCGACCTTAAAGAACCCAACCTACTCGAGGTCTATCCAGACATTCAACAATGTTTTCGGGAATTAGGTTGCGAAAAAATTCTCTCATTGTGCAGGCTATCATGACGAAGTTTCTAGAGCGTTTGTCGAAGGTTTTGATGCTTAGAAGGTGACTCTTGGGGTATTTCATTTTGAATCACCGAAGAATTGATTCTTGAAGTCACACGTTTACTTGCAAATGGAGAAAGAGCATTCATAAGTCATATTTTGGTTGGCATTGATGTGCCATTTTTTCTGATGGATGAATTTAAGGAGATGAGCTAGCGTTCAAGAGTTCATATGTCCTAGTGAAAGAACGAGTGGCACTGCCTCCTGTGGATTACTCATTCATACTTCATCTATGAAGGATTCTATAATTGGGTAAATATTTACCATTTATAGTTCCTAACTCATATAGCAAGTCAATTGAGAATTAATACTCCCTATTTTCTATTGGAAATCCTGAAACATATATCTACTAGGGTTAGAGAAAGACCAAATGCATCAACCCATTTCATATATCACAAGGGTCTCATTAAATTGTTAATTGAAATCCAATTGAGAAAAGTTGGGAGGACTTGGGAACAATTTTTTTTTTGGGGAGGGTTTGAACTCCAAAATGTAAACCAAAAAGGGGTAGGATGAAAGGTAGCAAAAGGAAAGTCAAGCAGCCACAAAACCCTGAACAAGGGACCTGATCTGTACAAACAAGAAGTCAAAAAAAGGTGGAACTATCTCCTACTTTAGTTCCTATTACCCAAGGTTTATACCTGGAAGAGTGATAAGTTGACAAAAACTAAGGATGATCCTCCTCCCACTGTCCCCCTACTTGCAGAAAAAAAAAAGGTTAGCAAGCAGACAGAGAAAGCCAAGGGAAAAATGATTGAGCCCAAAATAGAGTAGACACCAGCCGATAAGGAACCAAACTTAGCATAGATGTTTAAAGGTGGAAAAGGAGCACACAACAGGCCTTGGAATAAGCTGAGACTGAACATCAGACTGAAAAAGAACCCTGGGTTAGCAAAGGAGGTCATATATGTAGATAGAACCTTTAAAATGACTTGATCAAAAACTAGGAGGAAGCTACAAGCTCAAAGAGATCTAAGAAAACTAAAGACTCAAAGAAAGGGGTTACTACAAAGGCTCAAAGGATTAAAATATTGAGGAGAAAAATTGTTGACATCTTGTTGGAGGTAGCGAGCACACTTAGCTAGTTGATTTTTTGACCGAACAGTTTTGATCACCCATTGTCAAGGTGAAATTTTGTTCGCAAGTTGATAACTCTTTTATCAACGATTTGCAGTTGTAAAGGTGAATGAGTGCTGACAGTTCTGTTGTCAGTGCAATTTTGGAAATTGTGATCTATAGAAGTGCTGACACCCAGCCCGTCGGCAATTCTAATCATGTTCCAGTTGTGAAAGGATATTAGTAGGATTATCAACATTGTCAGATCGGGAAGCCTGAAGGGAGGAGTTGCATAACAAGATGAAATTTTTAGTAGGATGACGCATGATTCTAGCAAATCAGGTAGAAGATCAACAATCATTTTTGACCTGGTTTTCTAGCCAAGTTTGTAGCATGTTGTTATGGTTTAAATACATATAGGCTTGGAAATATGTATTATGTGCATGTATTTGACATATACGCTTTATATTTTTAGAATATTATAATTAAATAGATACAGAGAACCTATTTTTAATTTGTAATATTTCCTATAAAGACAAGCTCTGTAGAACGAAAGAGCATTGTTTTTTTATCAGAAACTATTGTGCTCTGTGTATATTTCTAAAATGTTTAATAAAGGAGGACTAATTCTGTAGCAGATATCCTTGTGTTGAGATTTTAGATGTGTTTCCCTATTTATGTTTTCCTTATATGTTACCATATGTGTGTTCTTCGATCACTGATAAGAGTAAATAAACATAAACCATATTTACTATGCTTTGTTTATATGATCATTTTTTTGATAAATTTTTTACTTATGCTTTGTAGAATTCATCCTTTTGGTGCTCTTATAAGCATACCATTGCCTTATTATTATGCATTCCATGTCAACAATTTTAAATCTCTGAGTATCTCAACTACCCTACCTCTGTGAATGTTTTAGTTTCTTTCCTTATTAAGCCAAATATTTGACTCCATGCCCAATGGAGATCTATCAGACCCTACCACATTTTTGAAAGCCTTGTTACAGTAGATCTAGTCAATGTTTTAAGTACATAACCAATCATATTGACTGAGTTATAGGAGGTATCCCCCCTTTAAATTGAAAGGTCTAGCTTTCAATTCAAGAGATTAGTTAGAAGTTACCTCAGTTATTTCCTTCCACGACAAGGGAAATTTCTGAGTGATAACAAGACGAAAATAGGAAGTGTTCACACACTACAATGATGTGAAGGACCATCAAACATTTAATTTTTGAATCTTCATAACTCATATCCAAATGGTAGAGGAAAACAAGCATTGCATGAATAGATGGAGTACATTTTCAGAGTCATCCCTACTTAAATAACACCTGTCAAGGCTATTAAAACCTTGACTGCATAAATTATCCCATGTGACTATGGTGATCTAGCTCAACTATGACGAGTAAATATAATGAAACCAGCTACAATCTCATACATAAATCCTTCTCTTTACTGTAATCGCATACCCACGTGAACCCAACTAGGCTAGAACCATATACCATATATGCCCATTCATCCAACAAATAAGATTCAAGATTCACAATAACAGATATTTCATAAAACAACTGACAACACAACTACTTTTGTTTTGGTTTACACAAGGATTGATTCGAATTTAAATCACATTAACACAGAGAAACAATCACATACATTTCAGAAATACACAACTCTGCACATAATTTCTATAAACTCAGAAATCCTTCGACCTCTCTATTTGACCTACTTTCCATTTTCTTGGCCCTTTCCCCTAATTACGTTCGTTTTTATTTCTAGAAGCTATTTCCACTTAATCAAAACAAATTTCCTAAATCCATCCCTTAGAGACACCATGACATAACTTCATAAATTCCTAATAACCAAATTCCCTAAATAAAATTATCAAAAAATATCTCCTCAAAAATACAATTTCTTTTAAAATATGTACAAATTGTTATAAAAATAAAAATAAAAAATTATGTCTACAAAATTGAAAAAATGATAGATTTTGGGCAACATATTTCCATAAAATGGTAGCTAAAGGGCTAAACTACATTTTCCCCTAAAATGGTACTTGAAGGGGTAAACTACTTTCATACTCTAAAGAGAATTTCCAAAGCCACCATTTATGTACTAATCATATTGGCAACTTTTTTTTCCAAATTTTGTCAGTTAGAAAAATAATCAAAACCTAATGGTAAAAATTAGCATAGAACAACTCTTATTAACCCTACAAAGATTTCAAAAAGGTTAAATTCCTAGACAAGATGGACTCCTAATATACTTCTTTTTGGACTACTATGATTTCATTAAAGAGGACCTTTAAAGGGTGGTTTATTTTTCTCTATCCATAGGTAGAACCTTGGTAGCATTTAAATCAATTTCCATAGCATTTATTTGAAATTCCGACAATCCCTTTAGGTTTGAAAGCTTCAAACCAATTTTATTTTATAACTATATATACAAAATAATTTGGATGGTCATGGTTTTAAGTTTGAAATGCATCCTATCTAAGAATATTTTGTTAGATTCCTACCCTAACCCCCTAATTTAGAGACTTAATTAATGTATGAAGCCATGTTATTGAACAAGACCCTTTAAATAGCAAATAGTCACTCATTGTAAAATTAGCCATAATTATCAATAAGAACAAAATTAATTAGTCAACTATCATTATAAGTGCGATCATATGTAGTTAAGGTTCTCTGTGGATAGCTATACATTGAGTATAAGGTCATATAATTCTTTATCAAGAATTATTAGTGTATTTGGATCATTATTCTTTGAGGTTGTTTCCTTCAAGAAGAAAGTGAACATAGCTTTTTATTTTTATTTATTAAATAATTTTTTCTTCAAGTTAATCTCTCTTTTCTCTTTTGTTTTTTGTATTTTACACTACATTTTATGTGAATGCTTTGAAGTTTTGGGGTTATGTGCACTACAATTGGTATCAAAACTTTTTCTTGGGCATGAAGTGGGAGATCTTTTGGGCACAAATTATATAATTTTTTTTCTTTCTGTTGTTTTTTTACAAGAAAAAGAGGTCAATTTCTATAACTTTTTACGTAGAATTTGGAAAATCCACGCAAGTTTTGAATTTCTCTTAGAAAAATACTCAATTTCAAAAAGAAAAGTGTTCAAAATGAAGTCTAGAAATTGCAGATATTTTTTATTTAAAATCAATATTTCATAATGTTTTTTTCGAAAATGAATGTGAATTCTGTAGATTGGATATATTTTAATAGAGTGCACAAATTTTGATCAAACTAATGCCAATAGATTCATAGAAGCTATGCCACTTCATAATTGGGGTAAATCAAAGACGTATAGTAGTTGTGACTACCTTGAATAAGTTGTTTTCTAGTGATTTGCTTTTTTCTTGGGTCAGCAAGATCCAAAATATTTGAATCCTTTTTCTAGAGGCATATTTTGGCATCTCTAAATAACATAGTGAACTATCATTCCATGGGTAAAACTATGGTTGGGGAAGAATACACGTAGGAAATAAAAATGAAATGAAATTATCAAAACCCTTAAAACCATGTTGGTATCCCTTTGAGTAACACCCATGAAAATTTTAGGGGCTAATATTCGCAAGTGGGCTAATTTTCCATGGTTTTTTCCAAAACAAAGATTCGCTAATTTCCATTTTTTTATAAAAATGATTCGCCCAAATTTTATAGTATAAAATTATTTTACCTTAAAAATTGCCAAAATTGTATAAATATTATATATAAAACTAATAGAAATTTGATTTTTTTACAAATATATCAACAAACATTTTATAATTTTCAATTTGGCGACTAGTAAGATTCGCCAAGCTTTCTAAAATTTAAGACCAATTTTCATCCTTTAAATTTTCCTTGGTAACAATACATTAGATGCTACTTATATATGGAATCTCACTTCCACAGAATTTTGAGTATGGCGAAAGTCCCCTAGGTATACCTAAAGCTAACTTTAGATAAACTAATTGGTTTTCTTGCTTCTAGAGTACAACGATAACAACACTCAAGGAGATCAATCTTTAGTACTTGTGTAGTAAAGTAGTATGACTAAGGCCACAATTGAGCCTCTTTAGTTAGTGTTGTAAGATATTGGGTCGAGTACTATTGTTGGACCCCATACATATATCAAAGAGCTATTGCACTTAACACTCCCTTTTCCTTAGGACACAACAACCTTTTTCAGTGAGCTCACCCTTAGTGGATACCTATAAACCACCTCATACCACTTCCCCAAATAATATGACCATTTTCTCTACTTCAAACCAATGTTATTAGAACTAGATTTGTCATTGAAGTGGTCAACTCTAAAAATGTGATTTGGATCGGAACTAAAAAAACAATTGACCTATACATAAAAATTTTAAATTTTTAATAAAAACATATACATTCATGTTAATCCATATCTCATATATATATCAAATAAGGGTGCATATAACCAAAATAGCACTGAGTGAAATGCATCTTTGAACAGAAATAAGGGAACAGAGGGAAGTCCGGTCTGCAACTGGAGCTAGGGTTGAAGTTGAGGCTAGGGTTTTGACGTTGGGAACCATGGCAAGACACACAGGGGGAGTGTTGCTCCCTCATACAGTTAGGCAATTACAGGCAAAAATAAGGAAGCAAGAAAGAAACATTTTTAAAAACCTCTAGAGAAGGTAGTAGAGGCAAGAGGCAAAGGAACATTGGAAGGAAACAGACTTTAGGAACAAGAAGGGGATCAACCGACAACAAATAAGGAGAAGGAGAATGAGGGCAGTTATGGAAAACATACTTCCACAAGGACAACGGGGATCTGAAAACCCAAGTCGAGCACCATTCTCGGGGTCATATTAAGCGATCCTACACTTCAAGCTCATAGGGATCATATGATGGAACATGCGATCATATGCAAATTTATGGGGTTATGGCTGACGAAGAGGGTGCTACACATCTCGATAAGGAGTCATTGGAAGCCAAATGGTGAAATACACCTACATATGGGCTCTAAGGGCTTCTTCACAGTGGTGTTCATGAGCCTAGAGGATAAGGATAGAGTGTTCGAAGGAGGTCCATATTTCTATGCGGCGGCAGGACTCTACATGCGGCCATGGAAAATGAACTTTGTCCCGGAGCGTGAAACTTTCACATCGGTACCAGTATGGATTAGACTTTACTCCCTTCCTCTGGATTATTGGCTACCAGAATCTCTGAAAATAATAGGAAACAAGCTGGGGCATTTTCTAAAGATATCAGAGGCAACTCTAAAAGGAAAATATACCTCCTTCACCTGAATCTGTGTGGAAATGGACTTATCTGGAGCCCTTCCAGAAGTGATAATTTTAGAGGTATATGATGAAGAATGGGTTCAGACTATGGACTATGAGCACATCCTGTTTAGGTGCCGAAAATGCCATGAACATGGGCATTTATTCAGAGACTGCCCAAAAAACACTATGGAAGGGAAGGCGAAAATCGCTGAGGATAAGAATCATGAGGGTTTCACCAAGGTTGGGAGAAAAGGGAAAGGTGGTAAACGTCCACAAAAGAAGATGAATGAGGATAGACAATCAAGACACAATTGGTTCAAAATCTTAGAGGAAGAAGAGGGGAACAAGGAAACAGTCCAGGATAAGGAAAAGGAGGCTGACATGGAGGGCATCACGGTAGACAACCAGCAAAAGGATGAGCCACCAAGTTGTATGGAGATAAGCAGGGACCAGGAGATGACTCCAAGTGAAGTGGGAATGGAGGACTATGAACTACAGGAGATTCTGGATAAGGAAAATCTGGATCTAGAAAAATTTATGGAACAAGGGACGACCACAGGAGTGGACTCCCTGCCAAAAGAAGATTATGATAGGGTACATCAGCTCTTTCTATGGAGATCACAAGCGAAGGGAGTTGGGGTCAAAATAAATAATGAAAGTCAAGAGCATAGTGGGGTTGTAATGATGGAAAATGTACAGGCACAATCTTCAAAGAACTCAGGAAGGAAAAGAGGAAGGAAAAAATAGAATGAGTTGCTCAACGAATGTGGGAAACTACTGATTAACTCAGGTAAGATGAAAGATCTTACCAGTTACTCCTTTACTAACCTTTCTTAATGAAGCTCACAACCTAGAATATTAGAGGCATAAGAAATAAAAGGAAACAAAGGACTCTCAGTAATAGAATCAAAGAAGAAAAACCAGACATGATTTTTATTCAGGAGACAAAATGTTCGATGGAGAAGATTAGAGAAATTCATAAGAAGTGGCTAATCAGATATGAGTATCTAGAGGTTAAGGAAAACAACTCAGCGGGGGGGATTCTCACGATGTGGTATCCACAAAAATTTCGGATCCTGGATGTTGAAGCATCCAGAAACTATCTTTCTATGGTTTGTCAACCTATAGGTGACAAGGAAGTATACATGATCACAAATGTTTATGGACCACAAAAGCAAGTAGAGAAACTCAAGCTTCTCATCTCCCTTGAGATCTTAGAGCAAGACACCCCAATATGCCCTGGATTGTCGCAGGAGACTTCAATATGATAAGATCCCTCTCAGAGAAAAAAGGGGGTATTAGACAGTTAGGAAGAGATTCCTTTGCCTTCCAGAATTTTATAATGAACATGGGGCTAGTGGACACTGAAATAATAAATGGAACCTTCACTTGGAACAACAAGAGGGAAGGGGCTTTTCAAGTTGCCTCTAAACTTGATAGATTTATTATTTCAGAGGACCTCCTTCTCACAGGCCCAGCCATGACAACTTCTATTCTGTCCTTTGGAGGATCGGATCACTGGCCTGTAGAGTTGGAAGCCACCTTTATGGGCACACCAAGAAACAGACCCTTCAAGTTTGAAAATGCATGGATATCTCATCCTGAATTCACCAATAATATTGGAAAATGGTGGAGAGAGGATTTGAACATTCAAGGCACTAAAATGTTCTTGCTTAATCAGAGACTCAAATACATCAAATCCAAACTTAAAGAATGGAATAAAAAGGAATTTGGGGATATCTTCAAGGCCAAAAGAGAAGTTGAGTAGAAGCTCCAAGAGATCAACCAGATAAACATCACAGAGGGCTTTACTGAGGAGTGGTGAAAGCTTACTGACTCTTTGCAGGAAGAATGGGAAGAGCGATGCTTGCAAGAGGAAATTTTTCGGCGACAGAAATCAAGGATATAGCGGATTAGGGAGGGAGAAAGGAATATAAAAACTTTTCATAAATCCACCTTGGCTCACAGGGCACACAACAGAATCACCAAGCTCAAAGATTCTCAAGGGATAGAGCTTGTCTTTCACAACGATATGGAAGCAATCCTTGTACAACACTTCCTCAATATAGCAGAGGAACCTCTAGAGGACAGATCTCATTGAACAATTCACTCAATATATCCCTTAGCTAGTCACCAGATAGGATAACCACAATCTTAACAGGCCAGTATCAGAAGAGGAGGTCAATGGAGTGATCAATGAAATGAAAAATTTAAAAAGCCCCAGGCCCGAATGGGTTCAATGTAGAATTTTTCAAAGCCTGTTGGGAAACAGTCAAACATGTAGAAATTTTGAATAATTTAACACATATTCAATGGAGATTATCCTGATCATGTACTAATGCGGAAAACATACACAATACATAAGCTCCTCTACGTTGATCAAGAATATAGCAGCATCAATAACAATAAAACATCAAGAGCATTCACACATTAACACAGTTTGTATCACGGGGAAAGCATCTCGCTAAAAACCCCACACTATCTGTATATTAATGATTGAGTCATGTAACATTACACAGCATAATACTTCTCACAAGTATCTCCACCTCTGTTACACACAATACAGCTCAGATCTGATCTCCAAATCTCTTCCACTGCTTGCCTGCCTCCACTGCTCAATACCTGCTCAAGAACTGATGAGAATAGCTTCCCAAACTCGATTTTCACCTGCAAAATAGTCACTCACTCTTTGTGGACGTGAGCAAAGGCTAAAAATGCGGGCCAAATACGTGAGCAAACTCATTGGCATACTCAATCCTTTGATTGTGCAAGATCTGGTGCACAACTATAGTCACAACTGATAGCAATCTGATTCTCTACCACCTGTCCCTGTTGAACTGAACATGCACTGACATGCAACTGAGTTAACTGATGTATTCTTTAGTTGTATTATGAGTTAATAATTAGTTTAACAACTCATCATTAGTCTATCTGCAGTTAGACTAACTACAACCAGTTTAACTAAGTTAAACTGAACACAACTCCATCAACTGTACCTCCAATCCACTAAACTCAACTCACTTGAGTTCTAACTGAAGTCATGCATGCAACAACTCAACTGACTCATAAGAAAAACGAATTTCCTTCTGACAGCTGCATGTGCCACTTCCGTAGCTCAAACTGAATTGCTCCAAGAGAATAAGATTAAGTTTATAGTCCAAATATTATTGTGAGATAATAATATTTGACTTTTCTATTTTTGACAGCCAGTCTAAAAATAGACTTGATCACTCACACTGTGATCACTCACACTTTCATCAAAAATAGAAGTCCATCTATTTTTCCCAACTTGATCAATCATCCATAAACATAGACATGATCCATATGTCTAAAAATAGACATAGTCTAAAAATAGACTTGCGCCAAAAATAGCCTGCGGGCCCACTTAGTGAAGGCGACTCTTTTCACTAAGCTCCATCATCTTGTTGCAATCTCAACACTCCCTCTCGACAAGATATGGATTATCAGCAACCCCTATCCTGCCTCGGTGGTACTCGAATTTGCTCCTGGTGAGAGCCTTCGTCAGAATATCAGCATCCTGATCCTCCGTTGGAATGTACGAAAGTAACATGATCCTCCGCTGCACACAATCTCTGATATGATGGTACCTGATGTCAATATGTTTAGATCTATCATGAAATACAGGATTAGCCGAGAGTTTAATGCAACTCTGGTTATCACAGTAAATCACAGTAGGATCCAAATGAGAACCGAACAAACCAACCAGGATCTTCCTCATCCATATAGCCTCGCATGCAGCCAAACTTGCTGCCATATACTCGGCCTCCGCTAAACTGAGTGCCACAGATCTCTACTTCCTGCTGTACCAAGAAACTGCTGTCGATCCGATACTGAAGACCCCTCCTGATGTGCTCTTTCTGTCTGTTGGGCTCCCTGCCCAATCTGCATCCGTGAAGCCACATAGCTTCACCTCATCCTCCTGTCTGTACCACAAACCATATCCCGATGTGCCTCTCAAGTAGCTCAATACATGCTTGCCCGCCTTCCAGAAGAGCTTGGTAGGCTTAACCATAGCTTGTGAAAGTTGGTTAACTGCATAGCATATATCAGGTCGTGTATTGACCAAATACATCAGCGACCCCACCAACTATCGATAAACAGTGGCATCCACTTCTTCTCCCGAAGTGGCATCCTCCTTCCTCCAACCTCCAGGAAGAGGAGTATCAACAGGCTTGCAGCCATGCATGTTGAACTTCTCCAGTATCTCCCGAGCATACTTTCCCTGAGAAACAAACAGTCCACCACTGCGCTGCCATATTTCCAATCCTAGGAAATAGTGAAGGAGGCCCAAGTCCTTCATCTCAAACTCTGTAGCAAGATCCTTCTTGCATGACAGTATCAACAGCTCATCACCCGTTAGAATCAAATCATCAACATACAGTACAATGATAAGCAACTTACCCTCCACCACAATCTGGTATAGGTTCGGATCCGCCTCGCTCTTGGAGAATCCAAGTCCTGTGAAATAGCTGTCTATCCGTGTGTACCAAGCACGTGGTGCTTGCTTCAACCCATACAGCGCTCTCTTGAGCCTACACACATGCGACTCGCTGCTGAAGACTTCAAAGCCTTCGGGTTGCTCAATGTACACCTCCTCCTCAATGACTCCGTTGAGGAACGCAGTCTTCACATCCATCTGATGAATGTGCCATCCCATCTGCGCTGAGAGAGCAAGAATCGTCCGTATGGAAGAATACCTTGCGACAGGTGCAAAGGTCTCCTCATAATCGATCCCCTCAATCTGTGAAAAGCCTCGGGCAACAAATCTTGCCTTGTACTTCTCCACACTCCCGTCAGCTGCCTGCTTAAATTTGTAGATCCATCTCGAACCCACCACTGATTTCCCTTCCGGTCTAGGAACAATCTCCCATGCACTGTTTCTGACAATAGAATCATACTCTTCCACCATGGCGTCTACCCATGCGGGATCCTCCACAGCTTCCTCGAAAGAGGATGGCTCAGTCACAACACACTTGCTCATAAGAGCCATGTATCCAGTGTACCGATCAGGTGATTGTCTCTGCCTGCGTTGGGCTGTAGGTGGTCCTACAACTTTCTCTGCATCTTGAGCCAGTCGCTCAGCTTCTGTCAAGCGCTTTCGCCCTCTGATGGTTGGCGCTGCATGAGTGGTCTCTTCCACTCCATGAACCTCGTCCTGTGGCTGATCCACGTCCTGAAGCTCATCCTTAGGAACTAATAGCTCCTCATCTGCATGCAAGTGTAGCTCCCTCTCAAGCGAACACTTCATGGCTTTCTCCTCCTGAAATTTTATATCCCGTCGCACAACAGTTTTACCACTGTCTGGAAAATACACACGATAGTTGTGGGGCGTATCAGTGTACCCCACAAATATCCCAACCTCTACAGTCGGCTCCAACTTCTTTCTGGCATCCTTCGTCACATGCATGTAAACATTAGCACCAAAAATCCTCAAATGAGAAAGATCAGGCTTCTTACCAGAATAAGCCTCCTCGGGTGTACTCATGCCAAGTATCCTATGAGGACAACGGTTCTGCACATAAACTATTGTATTGCATGCTTCCGCCCACAAGTGAAGGGGTAGGCCCTGATCATGCAACATTTCCCGTGCAGCACCCACAATCGTTCTGTTCTTCCGCTCAGCTACCCCGTTCTGCTGTGGGTTATGGGGAGCTATGAGCTCTCTACGAATCCCTTCTGCCTTGCAAAAATCCTTGAACTTGTCCGAGATGTATTCACCACCATTATCGCTCCTAAGAGCCTTCACCTTCTTCCCCGACTCCTTCTCGACCAGTGCTTTGAATTCACAGAACTTTGAATATGTCTCGCTCTTCTTCTGCATGAAGAAGATCCAGCACTTACGAGAGAAATCATCAACAAAAATCACATAATACCTGTGTTTTGCTGTCGAAGCAACTGAGAAAGGTCCACACACGTCTGTGTGAATTCTCTCAAGGATCGTCGTGGCGCGACTATCCTTCTCGTGAAAGGTGGCTTTCACAAACTTCCCCAAAGTACACCCCTTGCACTGATCTGACTGCGCAAGTGTGCCTTTAGGAAGCCCTGTAGTGATCTTCTGCAGTATCTTCAAGGCTCCATGGTGAAGGTGACCCAATCTCCTGTGCCACAACTCGCCATCATCCCGGCTCACCAATCCTTCTGCCTTGCCTGCCATTGCTGCGCATCCATCTACATGCAACTGATAAAGGTTCCTCACTCGAACCCCTATCTTCCGGGTCTCACCAGTTGTCTTGCTGCGCAGGAAGGCCTTTCCCTCGCTGAAAACAACATCATACCCCTTGTCTTCTAACATCGCCACTGAGATGAGATTCTTCTTCAATCCTAGAACATGCATGACTTCCTTCAATACAAAGGGTTTACCAGACTCCCTCTCAAAGGAAATGGTACCGATACCGGTCGCACTGTATCTACCATCATCGCCCGTCTCGATGTGCACTCCAAGATCTTTGTCCTCTAGATCAGAGAACAAATCTCTATCTCCCGTCATGTGAAAAGACGCACCACTGTCCAAGAACCACACTGATCCCATCACACTTGAAACCAAGCATGCGATCAATGAAAAATCAAGCTCAAACTGAGAAGCTAAAGCCTCTCCCCCTGCAGATCCAGCAGCTTGCTTGTTCTTCTTCTTCTGCGGACAATTTGTGGCATAGTGTCCGTGCTGGTGACAGTGAAAACACTTCACTTTGGACATATCCTGCTTCTTGCCTTTCGCACCGGAATGAGAATCTTTCTCGTTCTTCCCCTTCTTTGCTTTGGCAGCCAAAGCACAATTCTCTTCATCAGATACCTTTGATGAAGATCCATTCTCACCTTTATTGTTACTCAGATTATCCTTGAGCGCCAGGTCGCTCTTGCTTTGGAATAACATTTGCAATCTGTTGAAAGACATTTCAACAACACTGCTGCAAATTCGATTTTCCACCAGCTCCAAACTCAACTGCTTCCGATCAACCCTCGCTTGATATCCTGTAAAAATCTCTTCTACAAATCAAGCTGCTCTGATACCATGTAGAAATTTTTCTACAAATTATCTGGCTCTGATACCATGTAGAAACTTTTTCTACAAATCATCTAGCTCTGATACCATGTAAAAATTTTGAATAATTTAACACATATTCAATGGAGATTATCCTGATCATGTACTAATGCGGAAAACATACACAATACATAAGCTCCTCTACGTTGATCAAGAATATAGCAGCATCAATAACAATAAAACATCAAGAGCATTCACACATTAACACAGTTTGTATCACGGGGAAAGCATCTCGCTAAAAACCCCACACTATCTGTATATTAATGATTGAGTCATGTAACATTACACAGCATAATACTTCTCACAAGTATCTCCACCTCTGTTACACACAATACAGCTCAGATCTGATCTCCAAATCTCTTCCACTGCTTGCCTGCCTCCACTGCTCAATACCTGCTCAAGAACTGATGAGAATAGCTTCCCAAACTCGATTTTCACCTGCAAAATAGTCACTCACTCTTTGTGGACGTGAGCAAAGGATAAAAATGCGGGCCAAATACGTGAGCAAACTCATTGGCATACTCAATCCTTTGATTGTGCAAGATCTGGTGCACAACTATAGTCACAACTGATAGCAATCTGATTCTCTACCACCTGTCCCTGTTGAACTGAACATGCACTGACATGCAACTGAGTTAACTGATGTATTCTTTAGTTGTATTATGAGTTAATAATTAGTTTAACAACTCATCATTAGTCTATCTGCAGTTAGACTAACTACAACCAGTTTAACTAAGTTAAACTGAACACAACTCCATCAACTGTACCTCCAGTCCACTAAACTCAACTCACTTGAGTTCTAACTGAAGTCATGCATGCAACAACTCAACTGACTCATAAGAAAAACGAATTTCCTTCTGACAGCTGCATGTGCCACTTCCGTAGCTCAAACTGAAGTGCTCCAAGAGAATAATATTGAGTTTATAGTCCAAATATTATTGTGAGATAATAATATTTGACTTTTCTATTTTTGACAGCCAGTCTAAAAATAGACTTGATCACTCACACTGTGATCACTCACACTTTCATCAAAAATAGAAGTCCATCTATTTTTCCCAACTTGATCAATCATCCATAAACATAGACATGATCCATATGTCTAAAAATAGACTTGCGCCAAAAATAGCCTGCGGGCCCACTTAGTGAAGGCGACTCTTTTCACTAAGCTCCATCATCTTGTTGCAATCTCAACAAAACAGGATATTCTTGAGGTTGTGGAAGACTCAATAAAATCTAAAAAGGTTTTGAAGGCTCTTAATACTTCCTTCATAACTCTGATCCCAAAACAAGAAAATGCCATGACTCCGGATGGTTTCAGACCCATAGCCTTATGTAATGTGGTGTACAAAATCATTTCCAAAGTGATAGCCAATAGACTCAAGCCCCTTCTACCTTCTCTCATCGCAGAGGAGCAAACAGGCTATGTGGAAGGAAGACAAATCCTCAACAACATCATCCAAGCACATGAGGTGGTACACTCTCTCAAAATCAGCAAACAATCTGGTATGATCATTCAGTTGGACCTAGCGAAAGCCTATGACAAGCTAAGTTGGTCTTATATAAGAGCAATTCTAAGGGCCTATGGCTTCAACCAAAATTAGATAATATGGGTTATGGCACTCCTCACCACGACTAGTTTTCTATTCTGCTCAATGGGGTTCCATCAAGAACCTTCACACCTTCCAGAGGTCTCAGGCAGGGAGATCCACTTTCACCTTTCCTCTTCATTCTCATGATGGAAGGGCTAGGTAGAGAATTTAAAATGGAAAATACAGAAGGACAAATCTAGGGTATCAAACTCACCTTGGATGGAGAGGCAAACACACATCAACAATTTGTGGATGATACTATGCTACAGGGCATACCCACAATCAGGGAAGCTAGAGAGATCAAACACATCTTGAATGACTTTTCTATGGTAACAGGCACAGAGGTAAGCCTCAACAAATCCAATTTTTTTTTCTTTAACACCAACATTGCTATTCAGAGAAATATTACTAGAATTCTTGGGTTTCAAAGGGATCAGCTACCTTCCAAGTATCTAGGCATACCGCTTACTGACAAACCTTTGAGCAAGGGGGTGTGGGAGACAATAATTAACAAACTTCAGGACAAGGTCAGGAAATGGACACACAGATCTCTAAATTTGGCAGGGTGCCTTGTGCTCACACAAGCGGTCTTGCAGGCAATTCCCATTTTCATGCTCTCAGCTCTTCCTGCTCCTAAAGGTATTATGCAACAGATTAGAAGTATACAAAGGGATTTTCTGTGGGGTAGAGGTGAAGAGAAAAAAAAGTGGGCTTTAGTAGCCTGGGACAAGATTTGCAAGCCCAAAAGCCATCGTGGCTTGGGGCTTCATGACCCTAAAACCCTCAGTAGAGTTTTGGGAGCCAAACTTTGGTGGAGATGGATTAAGGATTCGGCTGCTCCCTACACTAAGATTTGGAAACAAAGTATTCCAAGTATTGGCAGGAGAAGGACCACATTAGAATGTCAGGGCAAATCAGGGGTTCCCATATTTGGAATCTAGCCTGGGAGAATAAAAGTATTGTCCAGCAACATAGCTTCTGGGAAATTTGAGCAAGGAATCTAGCAAGATTTTGGGAGGATAATCAGCAACAGGAACCCAACCTATATAGGGGTGAATTAGAAGCTCTAAAGAGAGACACAAATAACAAAGGGCTGATCATGGTTAAAGACTTTTGGGACTAGGATAGGAATGTTGGAAAATGGAGGAATTGGAAGGATCTAGGCTACAGTGATGAGAGCCCTTTGAAGGTCCTAGCAAGAGCCCTCAACCAGGAGCTAAAGCATAGAAGGATTCTGGTATCCTCCTTATTTGACCAATTAAGATGCGCAAAGAACATCGAAGACAACTTTAACCTCAAAGAAGCTAAACAAGAAGTAACAGGTTTTAACTATCCAAATCCTGATCAAGTCTGGAAGAAACTATGGCAAAGCCCCCACTGGATGAAAATAAAGTTATTCATCTGGCTAGTGCATCAAAGGAAAATATTAACCTGGGAGAATCTCAAAAAGAAAGGATTTATTGGTCCCTCCCAATGTTACCTTTGTGGTTCTCAAGAGGAGATGATGGAGCACCTTCTCAACCTCTATCCTTTCACATCAATTGTTTGGGACTAGGTGGCCTCAATCTTCAGGAAAACAGATAGGGATAGCCTCAACATTTCCAATACTTTGAAAAATTGGCGGGTAAACTTCTTAGGGAATGAAATTATTAATAAAGCCTGGATTCTGGTTCTAGGTTATCTGGAATGGCTGGAAAGAGAGCAACAATCGGATCTTCAAAAACAGAGCAAGCGATCCCCAACACATAATTGCCCAAATTTTGAGGCAGCTCAAAGACACAATAAGAAGTCTGTTGAGAAATATTCCTAAGGATCCGCCTATGCCCCAAGAGGCGAGCATTATTCTGCATTTGGGTCTCTAGTCTATAAACCCACAGGGCTTAATCAAGGGAGTAAGCCAAATAAATGTAAATATTAATATTTGGAAACCTCCTCCTCCTCCTCCTCCAGGGTTAGTCGGCTTTGGAGGTGCTATAAGAGATGAAAAGGGTCAAATAAAGAAGATCTTCCATGGCCACTTGGGTAAGGCCACTAACAACATGGCGGAGCTCATGGCACTAGAACAATGCTTGGAAATTTTGTTAGATTCAAATTCGCATAATGTCATCATTGAAACAGACTCTGAACTGATAATTAAAGCGGCCAAGAAAATATGTAATGGTACTTCTCCAGATAAAATATCGAATAATTAGAGGCTTTTGCAGGTCTTTCACCGTATCCACTCCCACTTGCAAACCTTAAAAACTGTCAGCTTTTTCCATGTGAAGAGGAAAGCTAACATGTTATCGGATCGCTTGGCGAACAAAGGAGTCACCAGTTTGGATAGGGATTCACGGTATGATTGGGATCTAGTACCCCCAGGCAAACTGGTGGAGCACTGTCTCTATTAAGCGGACAAAGATATAGAGCTATGGACTCACCAGAAGGACTGAGGAGGTTCAGGAGATAGGCAGGTAGACAGGGAATCCTAAACTATCTGCCCTCTTTGGGTATGGGCCGCAATCCACAACTCAATATTCCTTCAAATGTGTGGCGAGAGCACTGACAATGGAAGTATCACAAGTTTGATCGTCCATGGAACAAAACATTATGTGGAAATTTTGATGGTGTTTTGGGTTTGACAGAGATTTTGGGAGGACGGCACAAGAACCGTCCAATGCACGATATCAACGGCTACTGTTGGGAGAAAGAGTGCACTAGTTATTCCGCAAGGCATTGTTTTCTTAAACCACAAGTGGTTTATCGGACGGGGGCTAAGTGGTATCTGGTTTTTTTTAGGGAGGCTCCGATGCCACTCTTTGATCGACACATAGCAGAGAGATGTGAGAGAATACCTCTCTCAGTGGGTGCTTATCCCATGCACAACTTGTCCTTCCGATATCACCGTAAACCGTTGGATCCTCGTTGGGAGATCAACGGTGTAGGTTTAATTGTGCAAATTGGCTTGGTGTTTCGGACCCGAAAAAAGTGCAGACGACTGGCATAAAGTTTTCGTCGGGTCCGTAAGTAAGGTTTAGGTGTGGGTCTGATGTGAGCCTATAATCCGTGAGTGTTCATTGGATCCTGGCAGGTCAGAACGTACGGTTTGCGGCTGTACAAGCTTACTGTGATTTTTAGTTGGTCTTTTTAATAGTCTTGTGGGCCCCCACTTGTAACTATTTTTTGTTTTGAGAGCCTGGGTTCTTTCAGTGCTAGAAAGCATGACCAGATGGTCTACTGCTTGCCTTTATTGTCAGGGCTTCGCATGGTTTTGGATGCGTGGTTCGGTTCCTTGTCTACAAAGATGCCTATGGAACTTTCAAGGGGCTGGTGCAACTACTTGTAAATTATGTATTATTCACTAGATCAATAGAAGGTCCTACTCTTCCCTGATCAAAAAAAAGAAATGCATCTTTGAACCAAAAATACATTACCAAGGAGGCTCTAAATGGACTCTCGAATCAAAAAAAAAAATCATGCTACAACAAATAATTACGTCTTATCAAATTTCCTCATGAAGAACCCCTAATCTCCTAGCATACACTATTGGGAATTTGACTCCACAAACCTTGAAACTCAGGCTACATCAAGCAAAAGAATGTTTATGTCCTAGTTGACAATGGAAATACTCACAATTTCATTCATAAGAGAGTGGTAGAAGAATCTATTGCTTTATATACTCATTGCACAAATTTCAAATTATGGTCGCCAATGGAGTTGTGATGAATTGTGGGGGAAAATGTGAAAATGTCAAAGTCCATATGGAAGAGTGTTAGCTCAAAACCCATCTATTTGCCACCAACATAAGTGGTTGTGATATAATATTGGGGGGGCAATCGTTATGCACGTTGGGATCAATTGTCATGGATTTCAAAGAACTCTATATGATATTCACTAATGAGGCTCGTGTACACACTCTTCGAGGGATCTGGGTAAGATACCCAGAAATAATCATCACTCATCATATGGAGAAGTTATTAAAGAAAGGCCACTCTAGCATTATTTCCCAATTTAATGACATACAAGTTATGGATAATTCAACACAAAAAATGCACCTAGATTTGTAGTTGGTCCTTGAAAAACATCATCGCATCTTTGAGACACTAAAGGGTTTATCCCCTTCTCAAGGATAGCATGACCATGGCATTCCCCTAATTCCAGGAAATCAACAACCAAATGTACATCCTTATCAACACCCTTTTGCACAAAAGAATGAAATAGAAAATATCATTCAAGAACTATTGAAGGTAGTTGGGGGGTGGGGGGGGGGGGGGGGGGGGGGGGGGGGGGGCGGGGCGTGTGGTGGTTATTATATGTCCTAATACAAGCACCTAGAGATCACCATTAATCATGGTGTTAAATAAGGTAGAAACTAGGGCTATGAATAAGTTGATAATCAAGGAGGAATTTCCCATTCCAATTATTAATGATCTGATGGGTGAACTTCATGGAGCAAATTTTTTGATCGAGCTTGACCTACGTTTAGGATACCATCAAATCAGGATGAAAGAATTAGAAATCCCTAAGACAAACATCAAACACGCATGAAGATCATTATGGGTTTCTAATGATGCCTTTCGATCTTTGTAATGCTCCATCCACCTTTCGGCGCATCATGAATTAGATTTTCAAACCCTTCCTAAACAAGTTTGTTCTGGTCTTCTTCAATGATATCTTGATCTACAATAAAACATTGGAATCACACATAGAGAATGGTGATAAATCATTGCAACTCTTGAGAGAGAAAAAATTATTCATGAAGCACTCATGTTACACGTCTTTTTGTCACCATGACACTTGACCATTAAAATGGATCTCTCACCATCCATAAGCATGTTCCATTACACTCCCTCGGAAGTCAAACAATCAAAAACCATTGAAGAAGATGTGAATTTTTGGTAAAATGGATTTATGAATTGTTAAGTCTGACCTGTGCACCTTTCGTAGTAAGTTTCCACGCATTTTCAGTTTCTATCCCTGATAATTGCACATAACTGTGCTTTGTCTTCCACTATAGGCCACGCAAGTAAATCAAAGAAAAGTAAAAATAAAAAGTGAATTCGAGAAGCATGGTTGGTCGAATATATCCCAAGTAAAAGCTTCCGGGTCATATCTATTCGAGCCATACCCCTCAGATCATGGAGCTAATTCCCTTTCATCAAGGAAAACTAATACCCCAATTAGAGTATCTCATCCTTCTCTCTTGGATCTGAAACTTCTTCCTCTTGGCCTATAAATTGACTAGAGGATAGAGGGATTAGGAGGTTCAGAAAAGATACACTTATGTCATTGGATTTAGATTGGAAATCTTATCAGTTAAAGAGAGGTTTAAAGGAATTTGGAAGGAACCTCATGACATGAAGGCAAAGGTTGTAAGGCTCTTCTTTATCCTTGAATTAATACAAATGAATTCTTTTCTCATTGTATTTTCTTATTGAAATGATGAATGATTTATTATTATTTTGATATTCAGTAAGATAATCTCAATTTCTAATCTCCTTGATCATTAGATTAAGCTTGTTTGAATTGTTATGATTGCATATGCCTTTGATCTCTTTTATGTCTATGATTGCAGGTCTTTTTTAGCATTTGGAAGCTTCATCGAGACAGAGCAGGGATCTTCATCAAGCATTTCACAAATAGGTAAGAGGCTTATTCTCCTACTCTTGTATTTACAATTCAAATGGAATAAGCTTAGGGAAAGAGTCATTCAATTGTTTGTTTGTTTCTAGTTTCCTTTAGGATCTAGGGAGATCGCTCTTGTCAATAAGAGGGATTTATCCATCGTAACCAATTGAGGACTCCACTGGGAAACACCATGTTCTCTTCCATCTCATTGTTTTTTATTCTCGAACCTTTTTGATAGATTTATCTGAGTCTTGAAAAGTTAATGATCTTTCAGATTTTGTGATGTGTTTGGATAATTTTTTATTTTTTCTTTAATTTTCTTGACCCGTGCAGTTTCTGTTAAGAAACAGATCACATATTACCTTTAGCAACAGTGCGTATACGCACTGTACTATACTTTCTAATTGCGCATACTCTGATTTTTTTTTTTTTTAAGGTTTCAATACACTTGTCTATGCCTCCAACCAGTGTTTGTGTGTTTGATCGGGTGTTGTGAATGTGTTTCTTGAGATTTTTTCATTTTCAAGGATGGAAAGGAAGGGTTTCTCATGCATTAGTGTTTTGATGAGATGTGCTTCTTGTGCTGCATTGAAAACATAAATCATTTTTATTCCAGTATTGAAGTTTAATCAGAATTACACTTTTAGCATTGATTTCGTAACATTCATTCAAGCATTTTCATTTTAAGGATTTCATTGGGAGTTTTGAATTTGACTTCCTTTGGTAATTGCTCAAAGATTTATCTCGGTTTCTTAACATTTTTTTCATGTGTTTGCTTTCTTTTTTGTAAACAAAAATTCCCCCTCAAGGGTTTTTTTTTTTTTTTTTTGGGGGGGGGGGGGGGGGGGTTTGAATTGTGTCTGAGTGTTAATCGTCTTTGAGTGTTATTATTTTTTATCTTTGGAATTTTCACCTAATTTCCTTTACTTACACTTGATTGGTTCTTTAGTTGTATTACTGAAGGGAAATAATATTGTTGTTCTTTCGCTGATTTGGAATCATCTTGTGTTTGTTTTCAAGAATTCTCTTGTATAGATTATATTTGCATGGTTAGAATTCTCATTTCATGAACGAAAGTGTGCATAGATTACATTTGCATAGTGTTCATGGGAATTTTGCATAGATTACATTTGCATAGTTTTCAAGCAAATTGTCCATAGATTACATTGCATGATTTTCAACTTAGAGCTTTGAATTGTATTGAAAAATTATAAGTGGTACATTCTAGAGTTAATATTTTAAAGAAGATCCTCTTTACTTACTCTAAATAGAATTCATCGAAATGAAGAGATTACAAATTTCATATTTGATGCATTAGATTTTATAGTCAAGTCATAATACCATCAATTTCACATCCATTTACCCTTTGAGTAAATAACATCTTAATAACAAAACGTTAATAAAATTCATCTAGAAGTTTTATTATTTTTAGGGCCCTTTCCACCTATAATAGATTAGGTTGTAGGGCTTTGGAATAGGAAAGTGGATAAAATTTCCAAAGCTACAGACAAACAATAGAATCTTGTGTTAGGGAGAGAAATCCAATTATTTGAGTTTTTCTCTGGGAAGCTCTTCTTATACATGAGTTAAGCACGAGATCATGTTATGAAACCAACTCAAGAAAAGATAGAAAAGATAGATCAACACCTTAGAGTTCAGCCTCTTCGAGGGGGCAACCTCCTTTACATTACATAAATGAACAATTCTTGGATGATTCAAATGACAAAACCTCCTTTCTATATATAGGAGTCTAAGGAGTTACAATATAATCCAGCCGACCTAATAATAATAATATAAAGCCACAAAAATAACAATAGATGGATTCTATGGGGCACATTAATAACAATATGGGGGCAATAGGGGCACAACAATATAAATAAGGGGTATAACTACAATAGTAATGGGGTAATCACTAGTATTATAGGGACCCAACATGCCCCTCGCCTTCAAAAAGTGTTGTCCTTAACGCTTGAGTAGTTCTGGATACTTCTGCATAAAATTCTCATCCTCCCATGTGGAATCTTCAGCGAATAAGTTCTTCCACTTGATAAGATACTATGAAATTGATCGATTTCGTAGCTATCGAGTTCTTGTTTCTATCACTGCTTCCGGTTCCAATATAATTTTTCCTTCCTCGTCAAGTTCTGGCAATATTGTTTGAACTGGGAGCTTCTCGCCTATAACCTTCTTTAAACATGAAACATGGAAAACTGGGTGCAATCGAGAAGCTGCAAGAAGCTCCAATTTATATGCCATAGTATCAATCTTTTGCAACACCTTGTACGGACCATAATACTTTGGTGATAAATTATTATCCTTCTTAGCTTGCTTGAGGGACATTTTCTTATATGGTTGTAGCCGTAGGAATACCCAATCACCTATATCAAAACTTCTTTCAATGCGATGTTGATCTGCCTGTTGTTTCATTCTATTCTGTGCCAACACAAGGCTATCCTTTAAGAGTTGGAGGACTTGTTGTTGATGTTCGATGTGATGTTCCATTGCCTGAACCTTAGAATTTTATCTCAAATATTATGTGATGGATGGTGGTTGATACCCATAAAGTGCCATAAATGGGGTCATTTTTGTTGCTATATGGAAGGAAGTGTTATACCACCATTCAGCCAGAGGCAACCATTTGACCCATTGTGTCTGTTTATCAAATACAAAAGAATGAAGATATCCTTCCAAACATTTGTTTACTATCTCAGTTTGCCCATCAGATTGAGGATGATAAGATGAGCTATGAGCTAACTGAGTACCAAGACAAGAAAATAATTCTGTCCAAAAATTTCCAGTGAAAATGGGATCTCTGTCACTTACAATAATCTTTGGGTTTCCATGTAGCTTTTGAATTGTTTCCATAAATGCAGTAGAAACTGTACTGGCTTTAAATGGGTGTGATAATGCACAAAAGTGTGCATACTTGGTAAGTTTGTCAACTACCACCATGATGACACTCTTTCCCTCAAACTTGGGTAAACCTGTGATAAAATCCATTGAAACCTCCTCCCAATGTTGGCTTGGAATGGATAAAGGTTGTAATAGACCCGGTGTCTTAATTGTTTCAACTTTATTTTGTTGGCAAACCAAACATTCTGCCACAAACTTTTGAATATCTGATTTAAGGCCATCCCAAAAAAATTCCTTCTTAACCCTGTGGTAAGTTTTTAAAAATCCCGAGTGCCCTCATAAGGGAGAAGTGTGCAATTCCATAAGAATCTTTTGTTTTAGCTGGGAATTCTTACAGAGGTATAAGCGATCTTTGTACCATAACGAATCATTTTTCCAGCTAAATGTATCAGACGTACTGGAATCTTGTTGTAGCTTTCGAATAAGTGCCCACACTTCTTCATCATTCTTCCATTCCTCCCTTGCTTCGTTTATCCAATCTGGTTGGATAATAGAAATGGCGCACAACAATGCTTCCACATCCTCATCCTTTCTTGAGAGTGCATCTGCCACCACATTTTGCTTCCCTTTTTTGTAGATGATTTCAAAGTCATAACCCAACATCTTTGTGACCCACTTTTGTTGCTCTTCAGAGGATAATCTTTGTTCTAAAAAGTATTTAAGGCTATCATGATCCATTTTTACCTTGAAGTGTCTTCCCATTAGGTAGGGTCGCCATTTCTTAAGTGCATGGAGTATTGCCAACATTTCCTTCTCATAAATAGCTTTGCTTAAAAACTTTCCCTTGATTGGACGAATTTCAAAAGCAATGGGTCTTTCATCTTGCATTAGAACAGCACCAATTCCATTTCCTGAAGCATCACATTCCACAATAAAGGTTTTTGTGAAGTCCGGTGTAGCTAAGACCGGTGCTTGGCACATTGCCTCTTTAAGATGTTCAAAGGCCTTTGTTTCTTCCGAAGTCCATGAAAATGCATCTTTCTTCAATAATGTTGTTAGAGGTGCTGCTATTCTTCCATAATTCTTAACAAACTTGCGATAATACCCTGTCAACCCAAGAAATCCTCGCAGATGCTTTATGGATGTGGGGATTTTCCATTCCTTAATGGCTTTAATTTTGCTAGGGTCTACCTTAACTCCTTCATGAGATACAATATGACCCAAATATTCCACCTCCTGGACTCCAAAGAAACATTTGGATCTTTTTGCATATAATTGTTTCTCCTCCAATAGTTGTAGCACCCTGTCAACATGTTCAACATGATCCTTCCAAGACTTGTTGTAGATAAGTATATCATCAAAAAATACTAACACAAATTTTCTAAGGAATGGTTTGAAAATTGAATTCATCAAACCTTGAAATGTTGAAGGTGCATTGGTAAGGCCAAAAGGCATGACCAAAAATTCATAATGACCCTCATGAGTTCTAAATGTCGTTTTCAGAATGTCTTCAATCTTCATTTTGATTTGATGATATCCTGAACGAAGATCCAACTTGGTGAAGTAAATTGATCCATGCAATTCATCCAATAATTCATCAATGATAGGAATGGGGAAATTATCTTTAATAGTGAGCTTGTTGAGCTCCCTATAATCCGGACACATGCGCCATGATCCATCCTTCTTGTGCACCAATACTACTGGAGCAGAGAAAGAACTTTGACTCGGTTGAATTATACCAGCCTCTAGCAATTCTGCAACCATACGTTCAATTTCACTTTTTTGGACATAGGGATATCTGTATGGCCTGATGTTTGGAGGAACACTTCCTGGAATCAGATGAATAGCATGATCATGATCACGCATAGGTGGGAGACCTTTGGGAGTCTCAAATACCTTGGAATGATTGTCCAGGACTTTTTGGAGATCTGGAGAAATTGATGATTCCGATGTGGAAACATCTAGCGAACATAATTGTGCAATTACACCTCTTTGCTCCTTTTTTAGAAGCTTTGTCATACTATTAGAGCTGATTATCTTTCCTGGTTTCCCTGCAATACCCCTTAATTCAACTTCCTTTCCTTCCGTAGAAAATTTGATGAAAAGTTCTTGAAAATTAAAAGCTATTGTACCCAAGGATTGTAGCCATTGGACTCCTAGTACAACATCAGCACATCCCATTGGAATGGAAAGCATTGGGCTAGTCAATACATATTCTCCCATGGATAGCTTGATATTATGGCACTTTCCAGAGCAATTTATTGTTCCTCCATTTGCAATCATCACTTGACACTCTGGTGTTGGATATAGGAAGCAATTCAATTCTTTTGCTACCCTACAATGAATAAAATTGTGGGTGCTTCCTGAATCAATCAACACTATTACCTTTTTCTTCTTGATTTTTCCTTCTATCTTGATGGTTTGAGGAGTGGTAATTCCCGCCAATGCATTACAAGATATGGTCGGATTTATTTGTTCTTCATCTAGGCTTTGTTCCTGGAGTATATCCTCTTCTTTTGACCTTTCTTGCTCCTTTTCTTCTTCCTCTTCACAATCTATGTAGAATAATTTCTTCTCAGCACACTTATGACCTTTAGTGTATTTGCTATCACAACTGTAACAAAGCCCTTTTGCTCTTTTTTCTTCCAATTTTTGTGGTGTCAACCTTATAGGTTGTGGAAGACTAGGGGCAACAACACTTCCGTCTTTATAGTTGTGAGTGGTATGCTTCCTGGTTGCCATAATTTTGCTTTCCATTTTTCTTGCTAACCTGAATGCCTTCTCTAATGAATCAGGTTCCCAAAGGCGAACATCATGTTGGATATTATCCTTTAAAGACCCTATGAACACATCAATCCTATGCTCCTCTGGAAAATCTTTTACCCTTATGTTCAATTTTTGGAACTCCTCAATGTGCTCCATTATTGAACCCTTTTGTTTGAGACTTATCAATTGGCCAAAAAAAGTGTTGCTTTTTGTATCCTCATAATGTGCTATCAATTCTTCCGTAAAAATTGCCCAAGTGATAAATTGTTTACGAGAGCAAAGCCATTGATACCATACAAACTGATTTGGTTCCAAATATAAAGTTTCCATACGTACCTTTTGTGTGTTTTGCACATTATTGAGATCGAAGAACTGCTCCATCTGTAATATCCATGTGGCGGGATCCTTGCCATCAAACTTCCTCATATCGATTTTTGGAATATGGTGGGTCTTTGATCCAACATTAGAGTCTATGGAATCATGATTAACAATTCTTTTGTTCACATCAGGAGTTTCCTTTACAACCTTTTCACCATTAGTAAGTATTTCTTGTAGAAAATTTGTCAAATCTGTCTTCAAATCTGCCATGTCTGTCTTCAAATCTGCCATGTCTGCCTTCAAATCTGTCTTCAAATCTGCCATGTCTCTCTTCAAATATGTCTTCGAATCATCCATCTTAGCTTCCATGCCCTTTATCTTAGATTCCATGCCATTTATCTTAGATTCCACGCCATTTATCTTAGCTTCTGTTAGCTTTTGTGAGCGTGACATTTGTTGCACTTGTTCTTGTAATTTTGATATATCATGTAGCATTTCTTCCTCTTCTTCATGAGTCATGCTAGAGCTTTCAGGTTCCTTACTAGGTGTTTTCATTTTCTTTCCTTGGGGCATCAGTTACTGATAATAATGCTTTACTATGCCCTTTGAATTCTTTCAAACCAAGCTTATGCAAAAATTTAAAAAAAACTACACACCTTTTTTCACTTTGTAGAAGCCTGATATTGAATCTGATGTATCTCTGTAATTTTGGATCATCCAGTTCTGAAATTGCGACCTGTAGTAGCCTTCTGCGTCCTCTTTCCAATGCCACACGTCTAACCCAAATTGGTTTCTCCAAGGAAGAGTTGCGAAATCTCCCACAGTGACTTGATTATAGACTAGTTCAGTAGAGCAAACTTGTACAACGTGCCACGAGTCATTGTTTCAACCTATGGATCTGAAAAATACATACGAGAAACTACAGCCTGTCCTCTTTCTGCACCTTCTTACGAAATTTCAATCCGATCCCTAGAGAGAAAGTTATGACGATTTTCCCCAGGTCACCTGTTTGGAATGTAATTCAGGAGTCTGCAAAAGGACCAACTTCCTCAGATCATATCTCCGCAAATATAGTGCAAAAAGCTATGAAATTCAGACCCAAGGTTCAGCGTGATTTCTTCTCAAATGGGGTTTTTTTGCAACTTCTGAAACGTCACAGAAAAAAAGTTATAGTGAAAATTCCACGATGACCTGTTTGGAGCAGCGAAACCTTAGAATCCAAAGCTCTGATACCAAATGTTATGAAACCAGCTCAAGAAAAGATAGAAAAGATAGATCAACGCCTTAGAATTCAGCCTCTTCGAGGGGGCAACCTCCTTTACATTACATAAATGAACAATTCTTGGATGATTCAAATGAAAAAACCTTCTTTCTATATATAGGAGTCTAAGGAGTCACAATATAATCCAGCCGACCTAATAATAATAATATAAAGCCACAAAAATAACAATAGAGGGATTCTATGGGGCACATTAATAACAATATGGGGGCAATAGGGGCACAACAATATAAATAAGGGGTATAACTACAATAGTAATGGGGTAATCACTAGTATTATAGGGACCCAACAGATCATGTAAAATCCGGTGAAGTGATCATATCCACTTCATTGGGCTATGATAGAGCGATTTTCACGTATTACAATGGTGTCGAAAGGTACTTGGGGTCACTTGAAAGTAAACCTCAAATTAACCATGTTGAGGAGCTTTCAAGGGGATTAAACTTTATTACTCTACCCTTGTGTCTATATCTGATATGCGATCATTCCCTTAGGTAGAATTATTGTAGTTGGTAACCTTAGTGACCATAAATCCTAGGGCTATTACCCGAGGTGACAGCAGATGGAAGGTCCTATTGTACCTAGAACAGACGTTGGCTAGAATCACTTGGATTTTTTGGAGGATAATCTTCGCTCGATATGGCATAAGTGAAGTTACTTGCACCAGATCATTTCATTAAGCAGTTTGTCAGCGTAACTAGTTCCACTCACTCTATCTACATCCACTTTTCACTTTGATTTTTGCGACGTTGGATTTCATCACCAACTAGTGATTTCATTCTGAAAATTTTGTTTGCATGGTTTGAATCCTTATATTTTTTAGCGTGTGTTAATTGCTTGTTTTTACTTTTTACAAGACCTTAGGTGTGGATTGTAGATATTATTTATTTTTAGTAATAAAAACTTATTTGGATTGAATTTAATGGAAACAATGTCGGAAGTTATCGATAAATACCTCCCTTTTAATGGGAACCCTAATCCTGTTCCTGATTTTGCAAATGTTGGTCCTCCTTATATGGTTACATTGTCACTTCTCGGATTCACCATAGGTTTACTTGTATGGATGTTCTCAAATTATGTAATTCCAAATACTCCAATTGTAATAGCTCAACCGAGTTTTTCACCTCAACTGATTTCACCATCTCAACGTTACCAACCTACTGTTAACCATTTACTTTCTTCACCCAACATTTCCTCCTCCCTTTCTTCCTCTTCGCTTGGTAAAATCATTAATGTTAGTAACCAGGTGACTAAGAGGAAGAAGAAAGGGAATAAGAAGAAGAAGCAAGATAAGAAAGTATTCAAGCAACCAACCATGGCTGTAAGTATTGGTAATGTTGAGAAACTTCCACAATGCATTGTAAGCCCAAATACCCTTGCAAGCTTTGTAAGGGTGACCACTTCCTTATCAATTGTCCTCATATTCCTAAGGTTTTGGAAGTATGGTCAAATAATTCTCATCAACTTACTGTTGATCCATCAACCGGTGATTGTGAAGTTCTTGGGAAAAATGTTAAAGTTAGACTTCATTGTAGGTTATGCAAACAAACTCATCATAGTCACCTTTGCCCTCACATGGATGAAGCATAAAAATTGTTGGAAAAACTTATTGTTTCACAACAACAACGTCCAACTAATTACCATAAAAATTCTCCCCATCTACCATCATTTGACGAAGTGATTGATCTAAATCCAAGTCCAGCCAATCCCACTCTTCCATTTGAGAGTGAAAGTTGTATCACTCAGATTGATGGATTATTTGTTTATCAAATAGTCAAATCGATTCCATCTTTAGTTGATCCCACTCTCCCTTTAGAGAGTGAACTTCATACCACTTAGATTCTTCATGTTACTTCAACTTCTTTTACACATGGGGGAATTTCATCTGTTGTTTCTGAACCCCATCCAAGTAATGCAACTATTTATTTTGATTGGAGTAGATTGACAGAACCCCATCTTCCTTCTTCCACCCCTTTCCAAATTATTGTGAAAGCTTATGGTAAGAATGTGTGACACATGAATGTAGATGAAGGTGCTTCTGTTAGTATTTTATCCTCGACTGCTTGGCAAGCTTTGGCTTCCCCTCATCTTGTGCTTGTTAAATAGAATGTTTTGGCTTTTAACAGAACCATTAGTGAACCTCTAGGGATCCTTCCTAAGTTACCTATTACCTTGGAAGGTAAGGTTGTTTGTATTGATATTATGGTAGTCCAAGGTCCCTTGGAGTTTAATTTTCTCCTTGGCTGAGACTAGTATGTCTATGCCATGGAAGTTATCATATCGACACTCTTTCGCGTGATGTCTTTTCCACACAAAGGAAACATTGTGACTGTTGACAAACTTTCATTCATTGATCTTGATTCGACTACCAACCATCTGGCACCCCTGAATTTTCCCTATCTGTAAGTAGTATCTACCCTGCGATGGGCTAATTATGTGGCAACCATTCCCATGTGTTTAGTTACCGATGCAAGCAAGCCTCTCACTTTCTAGCTGACTTCTTTTGACTTAGATCCGGTAATTGGCGTGGTAAAAAAATCAATGGGGGCATTTGAATATGATTTTCTAATCCCTATTGATCCCCTTGACATGTGTTCCTTCCAGAGAACTGTTCTTCCATCTAATGAAGACCTTTGAAAGCCATGATAAAGGGGTGTTCCTTGACATGTGTTTCTTCCATTTGCAAGCCATGAAACAAGGTCCCTTGAGGATAGTTCTTTTACTGTGTCAACCTCGTTAAAAAATAAAAGGACTCTTCTTTAGGATAGTTCTTTTACTATGTCAACCTCGTTAAAAAATGAAACAACACTTTTTGAGGATAGTTCTTTTAATGTGTCAACCTCCTTAAAAAATGGAACAACTCTTTATGAGGATGGTTATTTTATTGTGTCAACCTAGTTAAAAAATGAAACAACACCCTTGAGGATAGTTCTTTTACTGTGTCAACCTTATTAAAAAATGAGGGAGATCCTTATGAGGATAGTTCTTTTACTATGTCAGCCTCGTTTAAAAAATGAAACATATTATTATGAGAATAGTTATTTTCTTGTGTCAAGCTCATTAAGAAATTAAACAAACCCTCCCCTGTTAAGTCGAGTCTTTCATTTGATATCATAAACAAGCCTTCATTACATCCACCTATTAGTAACCTGTAGTCTACTTAGGTGAATGAAATGAATTTTGGGGGGCATGTGCCCTTGCAGTCATTATGTTGGGGGCATGAAAACTTATCTCAAGCACAATTTTTTTTGTTTCAAGCTTGTGTAAAAATGAAACCACTTTCAAGCACAATTTTCTCTGTTTCAAGCTTGTGTAAAAATGAAACCACCCTCAAGCACAATTTTTCTTTGTTTCAAGCTTGTGTAAAAATGAAACCTATCTCGAGTCCATTTCGGTTATTATTTTCAAGACTCGTTAAACTCATGAAAATCCCAAGCGTCTTTTTCTATCTTTTCATGCTTGTAAAACGTACATAAAAATGTTGAGTTCTTTCAGTCTTTTCCTGCTCGCTAATTAAATTGAAAGTCGGTGATATGAGTAAATTTTTATCACTTTTTCAGACTCACTAAAACTTATGAAAAAGTGAAACCATGGATTTCTCTTTACACCATTTTTAGACTCCTTAAAAACAAAAATATCACCACATACTTGATTGTCCGAATTCGTAAAATAAAATTAACAACCGTCCTTTCAGTATAATTTTACCCCTTTTATGGACTACACTAGACTATTTACGAAAAAGGTATATGTTGATTAATTTTGGTCAATATAGTTCTCTCCTGCATTATTTTATCCTTTTTCATGCTTGAGGGACTAAATTTACGAAAAATAACATTGTGGAGTTTATTTATGTTTTTCTCCTGAATCCCTAAAACTTAAAAACAAAAACACCAAGCTTTACTTTCTCCCGGCTCGTTAAAATTTTATGGTAAAGAACTGGATGAGTTTTATTTTTGTGTCTGTTTCAAACTCCTTAAACATGAAAATGACATCAAGTTCCCCCTTTACTGGACTCCTAAAAATTAAATAGTATATGACTCATTAAGCATAACGAGATCAAACCACTCCTTCTTAGGGTTTGCTAAAAATACTTCGAAGGACTCATCTGAAGGATGAGCTTACAGGACAATCCTATGTTATCCTCCACAAGATTGTAAAAAATAAAGAGATACTTGCCAGTAATGGTGGGGAAAATTGGGAAAAAATATTTATTTTACATTCATTATAAAGGCAGTGTGTCTCTCTTGAACACGACACTTCATCACACCTATGTCTAGGTTGGGAAATCCATTTGTCTTACAATTGATCGAACCCCATTGAAAGTCTTCAGTTGGTTTTGAGTATTATCGATGAGTCAAATGCTGCCAAGTCAATTGTTGTGTTGTTATGTGTTCAAGAGAAGTTCAACCTCAGTTTATATTCCTTTGCAAATTTTAGCCTTCAGTCGCGTCGGCCATCCCTGAGTCAGTCCTTGCTACTATTCTTCAAAACTTGACATTGTGTTTCGTGTCATAGGATTTCTTGTGACAAGTCACTTCCTATCGAATTCAACTCATTATCTAGGAATTTAATCTAGAAACCTTCAATACCATGAAGCTTGCATTCCTTAATTGTAGGTTTCTCGCTTTCGATGATAGGTTCTCATCATTGGCCTTCGATTGAATGACTATATGAGTGTTCGACTTCAGATCATGTTTTCACACTCTGTAGATTGTATTGAGAGTACCTTAAGAGTCATTGTCATTGTTGGTGGTTTCTATCGTGCTTGTTAATGGTTCACATCATTGATCGGTAATCAAGTGATTTCTACCAAGTTTGATTTCAAGACATTCACTCGCATGGCTAGATTCGTACTACGGATTGAAAGATGGAGATCAAGACCATGGATCTAGTTTCATAAATCCAGGTTACAAGGAGTTATATATTCATGATTATGTAGATAAATTCATAGCTGATGGTTGCATCCATATTGTGTCTACTATGGATATGATTCTTGAGTTTTTCCGTACTTATTCATTGAGTTAGTTTTACTCTGAGTATGGGAATGCCTACCTCAGTGATGATTATATATTGCATTGTAATCCTTGAATGTTTCTTGCAAGTTTCCAAGCATTGTCTCTGATTGAATCTTTGGCATGATAAAACACTTCAATCTTTAAAACTTATTTTTCAGACTTCGCACTTCAAGGGGCAACCTATTACACATCATTTTGTCACCATGACACTTAACCGTTAAAATGGATCTCTCGCCATCCATAAGCATGTTCCATTACACTCCCTTAGAAGTCAAACAATAAAAAACCCTTGAAGAAGATGTGAATTTTGGGTAAAATGGATTTATGAATTGTTAAGTGTGACTTGCGCACTTTTCCTAGTAAGTTTCCGCGCATTTGCAGTTTCTATCCCTGATAACTACGCATAAATGCGCTTTGTCTTCCACTATATATAGTGCAGGTAAATCAAAGAGAAGTAAAAATATAAAGTGAATTCCATAAGAATTTTTGGTCGAATATATCCCAACTGAAAGCTTCTAGGTCATATCTATTTGAGTGATACCCCTCATATCATGGATCTAATTCCCTTTAATCAAGGAATCCTAATCCCCAAATTAGAGGATCACATCCTTCTCTTTTGGATCTGAAATGTCTTCCTCTTGGCCTATAAATTAACCAGAGGATAGAGGAATTAGGAGGTTCATAAAAGATACACTTATGTTGTTGGATTTAGATTGGAAGGCTTATCATTTAAGGAGAGGTTTAGAGGCATTTGGGAGGAACCTCCCTACATCAAGGAAAAGGTTGTAATGCTCTTCTTCATCCTTGAATTAATACAAATGAATTATTTTTCCCATTGTATTGTCTTATTGAAATCATGAATGGTTTATGATTCTTTTGATATTCGGTAAGATAATCTCTATCTCCTTTATCATTAGATTGAGCTTGTTTGAATTGTTATGATTGCATATGCCTTTTATCTCTTTTATGTTTGTGATTGCATGTCTTTTTGAGAATTTGGAAGCTTCATCAAGATAGAGCAGAGATCTTCATCAAACATTTCACAAATAGGTAAGAGGCTTATTCTCCTACTCTTGTATATTTACAATTCAAATGGAATAAGCTTAGGGAAAGAGTCATTCATTTGTCTGCTTGTTTCTAGTTTCCTTTAGGATCTAGGGAGATCACTCTTATCAACAAGATGGATTCATCAACCGTAACAACTCCGAATGTGTTTTTGTGGCTCCTGAGGTTGAATATTTGGGTCACATCGTAAGTCAGTAAGGAATATGAGTTTATACCAAGAAAGTGACTATTATACAATATTAGCCCCATCCTAAAACACTAAAGAGATTGAGGTGATTCTTCTGACTTGTAGGATATTAAAGGAAATCTACGAACATTTACAGGAAAATAGCAACTTCCCCTAACTTAACTCCTTAAAAAAGAATTCATTTGTCAAGAGTGAGGAAGAACCACAGGTATTCACTGCATTAAAAGATGTCATTTGCACTACTCCAATATCAACAATGGATAACTTTAATAAGGCTTTTCTCTTGGAATGTGACTTCTCAAGTAGAGGTCTACGGGTGATATAATGCAAGAAGTTTTCCCCCAGGGATTCACCAGTAAGCAATTGGGTGACCATAATTTGAGGAAATTCACATATGAGAAGAAAATGATGGCTATCCTTTATTTAGTGGAGACTTAGAAACCCTATCTCATAGAGAGGCATTTTCATATAAGACTAACCATTATAGTCTAGAGATTCCTTGAATAATACTTATCTTCACCAAAGCAACATAAATGGTCACCAAGATGTTGGGTATGATTATGAGATCATATATAAGAAGGCAAAGAGAATTATGTGGTTGATGCTTTATCTAGACAATTTGAAAAAATGGATCCCTCCTTGTCTTATAATTACCAAGTCTAGGATGGCTCAAGGAAGCATGTAAGGAATGGCTAGCAAACAATACTTTAAGGCAACTCATCCAACGACTTTAAATAGATCCCAACCCACCTAAAAGTTAGACATTGAAACAAGATACATTGCAGTAAAGGGAGCATTGTTCTGGCACAAGATTCGACCCTAAAACAAGTAGTCTTAGAGGAGCTACATTCATCACAAGAAACATATCACTCTAGATTTTCATAAAACCTATGAAATAACTAAGTGTTCATTATTTTGGGAAAGCATGAAAATAAATATCTAGGATTTCATCACATCTTGTGATGTTTTCCAAAGAAATAAGGAAGAGACAGTAAGGACATTAGGCACATTTCAACCTCTACCAATCCCAACACAAACCTAGATAGACATTTCAATGGATTTTATTAGGGGTGTTGAGAAAAGGTACTAAGGAGGTATTTCCTAGGTGCTTTTTCCTAGGAAAACACATGAAAACAACTTTTTAATAAGTGACTTTATGAGTTATTAAAGTCGTGTGACATAAAGTCACTTTATGAGGTACTTTAGTATTATGAACTTTATGTTATTCAAGTCATTTTATGTTTTTAAGTTGACTTTATGTGGGAAAAAGGTACAAGGTACAAAAACAACATTAAAGTGACTAGGGAGATCATTAATGAGGGGGGAGACATAAAAAGGGGGGTAATGGGAGGTTAGATCTCCACCCTTGATCTAAGAGAGTTGACATTTAATCTTGTCCCTTGATCTAAGGGTTAGGGTTCTCTCAACCTAATGAGACTAACAAGGGGGGGAAAGGCAAGGAGGCCCATTATTCTTCATGAGAATTTGTTAGAGAAGAGGAGCAAGGAGGAAGAGAAGGAGTTGAGATAACATAGGTAGGTGAATGAGAGAAAAACACACAACATAGAAGAGAGATACATCTTGAATCTTAAGGCAGAGATTGTTGATACAAAACTTGAGAAGATTCAGACTTCCTTTGGGCGATTTTCAAGTGGCTGAGGATAGAGAATTTTCACAATTTTTGAGGGGATTAATAAAGCTTTAAATTCATCAAACAAGCTCATAATTTGTGGCATAGATATCAGGTTTGTGGCATGATTTTTAAAGGCTGAGGTAGTAGTCTTTCTGAGCACGCAGTTTGTGGAAATATTACAAAGTTCCAGTGCAAAAATCAAGAGTATTAATTGTTGATAAGAGGTCAAAAATTCGAGATAATTATTGCAGACCCATGACACATATTCTGAGGAAGGAGAAGGTCTGATAGATGCATACATTTCCGAGTAACACTTCTGACCAGCAGTTTGATTTCCTAGGAGATTGGCACATACCTCAAGGGAGAGATAAGTGCTTGAATTATACTAAATGTTGTGTACAAATTTCTTTGAAATTAGCTAATAAAATCCTCCTTAAGACTGGTTTTCCCCTTGTGAGTTTTTCCAAGGTCAATGTTTGACCAAAAATAAGTGTCTTCAATTTAAATGTGTGCTTGTTAAACATTTCATATCAACTGAAAAATGAAAGAAAAGTAGAGTTAGTCCTGTAGTGTTCTATTTCAATTTGCATTTAAGTTATATATGCAATGAACTATGGGGTTGGGCATTAAACTTCTATGCAAAAGAAAATGAAACCAGGGAGGGCTACACCATAACCTAAAATTTCTACATGGTATCAGAGTTGTCAGTGAACTTTAGTGGATAAAAAATGAACCTACAACAAGCATAAAACATGCCTATATACCAGAGATTTGTGGTTGAGAGGGAGGAGGTTGATAGTTTTCAGTGAGTGGGAATTTGTGTTGGTTGTGGAGGTCAGATGGCTACTAGTTTGAGGGTGGAGGATAAGTTGAGTGGGGCTGGAAACTTTGGTCCCTATAAGAAGAGAATAACCTTATTGCTTGAGGAGTTTGAGTTCTGAGATATTTTAGAGAGTGCAGTAGTTCCACTAGTTGATCATGTTTAGTTGTCAGAATTCAACAAGTGAAATGTCAAGGCTTAGAGGATCCTTCTAGATGTAGTGAAATACCACCTTATACCTCATGTGTCAAGGAAAAAGTTTTCCTATGAGATGTGGGCAACCCTAATTAAACTTTACTAAAGCACCAATGAGAATAAGAAGGTGGTGTTGCTTTAGAAGTTGAGAAACACCAAGATGACCAACACTGACATGTGACATCATACCTCACCAAGATAACACATGTGAGAGATAAGTTGGCCATAGTGGGAGAGATTATCCCTGAGGACTACTTGGTCAGTACGACATTGGATGGCTTTCCAAAATAATGGGATGGATGCATAGATGACATTGTTTCTAGAGAGAATTTTCCTAATTGGAGGAGGATGTGGGATGATTTCATCTAGGAGGAGACTAAGAGGAGTGCCAAGAGTGGTAGCTAGCGTGGTGGGGTAGATGTGGAGGAGAATGTTTCCATCGTAGCTAAGGGCAAGAAGAAGGCCAAGAAGGGGTCTTCTAATGGGGCCAAGCACAAGAAGGGGATGAAGAAGGCCAAAGAGAAGGATATGGGAAAAGTGAGATTATTTTCTTGTAAAAGGACGAGTCGTTATGCCTTTCAATGTCCCAACAAGAAAGGGAATAAGAAGTGTGTAGTAGCTTCAATAGTGGGGAACGATTTTTCCACTAGGTTTGGCACATAATTTGCTTTAATGGTGAGTCCTTCCACTAGTGTCATGTCTTCCAGTGTTTGGTTTGTAGACAGTGGAGCTTCCTGCTACATGACTGAAATGATGGAGCACTTTACAAGTCTTACTAAGGATGATGTGAACTTGGAGGTGGTGCTTGGAGATAACTCTAAGGTCAAAGTAGCAGGAGTGGGGAATGTATCCATTCATAGGGAGTCATCGTCTCCCTTGAAAGTGACAGAGGTCTTATATGTTCCAGGGTTGAAGAAGAACCTAATTTTATTCTTAAGTATTGAGGACAGGGGATATGTAGCCGTATTCCGAGATGGACAAGTTCTTATGTATCCCAAGGGATCCAACATCACTTGTGCTAGAGTGATTGGAGTACCGAGTTGGAGGCTTTACAAGTTCATGTTTCAGCCTACTAGAGCCTTAGTGGCACAAACCAATAACAATGAGTTGTGTGAGATATGACATAGGAGGATGGCCCATTTGCACCATGGAGCATTCAAGATGCTAAGAGAGATGGTTACAGGTTTACCTGAGTTCAACACTGAGCATCATGATGTGTCCAAGAGTGTGCTTTGGGAAAGTACACCAAGACACCTTTCACAAGCAGTGATAGCAGATATTCTGGATTTGATACACTCTAATGTGTGTGGTCCTATGTCTCATGCATCATTGAGAGGATTTGAGTACACATTCACTAATGAATACTCCAGGAATACCTAGATTTTCTTTATGAAGACCAAGGATCATATCTTCAAGAGGTTCCAAGAGTTTAAGGCTCTTGTCGAGAACCAAGCATGGAAGAAGATCAAGGTCTTGAGGACAGATAATGGGTGTGAGTATACCTCTAATGAGATGCAGGAATTTTGTAGGAGGAAGGCATCAAGAGGGAGTACATAGTGCCTTATAGCCCACAACATAATGGGTTGGTGAGAGGAAGAACAAGGCCATAGTGGGTGTAGCGAGAGATAATTTGCATGATGAGAGGCTACCTCTCTCTTTATGGGTCGAGGCGTGTAACATTGCAATGTTCTTACAGAACATGATTCCACACAGAGTCATAGGGAGTAAGACTCCTGAGGAGGCTTTTTCTAGGAAGAAGTCTGAGATTACACACATTAGGATTTTTGGGTGCCTTATTCATAAGTCCCTGAGGAGAAGAGGACAAAGCTATAAACCACCACAAAGAAGGGTATTATTGTGGTTTATAATGAGAATTCCAAGGCCTGCCACATATACATTCCTGCACAGAGGAAGGTACTCATGAGGAGGGATGCGAGATTTGAGGAGGAGACGACCTTGAGGAGGTCTTAGGAGGATGATCGGGTAGAGCAACAAGCTAGTGAGTAGAGGATCAGACTAAAAGAGTCAGGATCTTCAAGTGGTATGCTAAGGCCAGGAGGATTACCTACTTCTCGGGTGACTGGATCATAGAGTTTAGGATCACTGAACACAAGTTCCCAAAATATAGGTCCAAAACAAGCCATAGGAGGGGGGCATCCTCATCAGGAGGAGAGGCTCTAGGGGGGGTTTTCGCATACCAATTCCGGAGGCTACTTCAAGGAAGAGGAAACCAAGATGGCTTCGTGAGACCCTGTAAGAAGCACAAGAGTCAATGGGGAAACCCAAGTAGTCAGTTAGTGAGAGCGGACTGCTAAAGAGGCTGGGTGGTTATGCAGCGGATGTTGTGGAGACTGAGCTAGATAGCTTTCACGAGGTTGTGAGTCAACAGATCTAGAGGGATGTCATGATGGAGGAGTATGCCTCCCTCATGAAGAATGATGTGTGAGAGATAGTGTCGAGACCTGAGGAAAAGTGGTGACTTCTACCTGGCTCTACAAGATAAAAAATGTTGCAGATGACATAGATAAGTTCAAAGTGAGATTATGGTGGAAAGGGGGTTCTCACAGGTAGAGGGAGTTGACTATGAGGAGACCTTCACGACAGTTGCTTGTTATACCTCTATTAGAGCAGTGATCTCCATAACAATAGAGATGGCTTGGACAATTCACCAAATGGATGTGAAGACCACATTTCTCAATGGGGTCATATAAGAGGAGGTTTACATTCAGCATACATAGGGATTTGAGCTGCATGGGAGACAGTCTCATGTGTGTAGGCTTAAGAAAGTTGTATATGGATTGAAGCAAGCGCTAAGAGCATGGTATGAGAGGATTGATGGTTACTTGTAGTAGATGGATTTTCAGAAGAGTGATGCAATTCCGAACCTATATTTCATTATGGTTGGTGAGGATCCACTCATTCTAGTTATGTATGTGGATGATTTGTTTATTATAAGAGAGGAGAGACTCATTCAATAGTGTAAGAGGGACCTTGCTTCAAAGTTTGACATGACTGATATAGGACTGATGCATTATTTTTTGGGGTTGGAGGTTTGGCAAGACGATGGGCATATCTTCTTGGGCCAAGGCAGGTATGTAGTTGACATACTACAAGATATTTCATATGGAGGATTTCATTCCTATGGCTACGCCTATGATCACCAACTGGAAGAAGTTGCATGCTTCAGATTCTGAGTTGGTGAACTCCACTATGTATAGCCAATTGATCGGTTCTTTGATGTATCTGGTCAACACTAAGCCAGATATTTGTTTTGTAGTCAACACATTAAATCAGTTTATGCTAGAGTTAAGGAGGGTGCACTAGGTGGCTACGAAACATGTGTTATGGTACCTTTAAGGCATAGTGGATTATATATTTGACTATATCCAGGGGGATGGAGCCAGGTTGACAGATTGTACAAACTCAAATGGGTTGGCAGTGCTAGTGACCAAAAGAGTACTTCCAAATTTGGTTTCAGGTTGTGTTCGACAGTTATGTCATTGTTCAGCAAGAAACAAAGATCAGTGGTACTAGGTTTCGTTGAGGCTAAGTACAATGCAGCCAATTAGACCAATTGTGAGGCTACTTAGCTTCGTAAGTTTTTGTTTGTCTTATTTGGTCAGAGGTTGAGACCAACTACGATATATTGTGATAATCAGAGTTGCATTAAACTCACGAAAAATTTATTATTTCATGATTGGTCAAAGCATATAGAGATGAAGTACCACTTCATCTGGGATTGGGTTTAGAGAGGCGCAATGAAGCTTGAGTACATATCCACTGAGGAGTAGGTTGCATACATTCTCACCAAGTCATTGCCAAGGGGCAAGCATGTGTATTTCAAAGATAAGATGGGAGTGGTGAGAAACACCTTCCTCGATAAGAGGGAGTGTTGAGAAAAGGTACCAAGGAGGTGCTTCCTGGTGCTTTTGCCTTTTGCCTAGGAAAACACATGAAAACACCTTTTTAGTAAGTTACTTAGACTTATTAAAGTCACTTTATGAGGTACTTTAGTATCATGTACTTTATATTATTAAATTCACTTTATGAGGTACTTTAGTATTATGTACTTTATATTATTAAAGTCACTTTATGTTTTTAAGTTGAGGTTATGTGGAAGAAAGGTATAGGTACAAAAGCAAAATTAAAGAGACTAGGGAGCTCATTAATGAGTGTGGAAACATAAAAAGGGGGTCAGTGGGAGATTAGAGAGATTAGATCCACCCTTGATCTAGGAGAGCTCAAATTTAATCTCAACCCTTGATCTAAGGGTTTGTGTTCTCTCAACCTAATGAGACTAAAAAGGGGAAAAAGGAAAGGAGGACCATTATTCTTCATGAGTATTTGTTGGAGAAAAGGAGCAAGGAGGAAGAGAAGGCCTTGACGTTGAGATAGCACAGGTAGCTATAGGAGAGAAAAACACATAATAGAGGAGAGATACAAATCAAATCCCAAGGAAGAGATTGCTGGTACAAAACTTGACAAGATTTAGACTTACTCAAAGTGATTTTCAGGTGGCTGAGGATAGAGAATCTACACAATTTTTAAGGGGATTCTCACAACTTTAAATGCATCAAACATACCCATAATTTGTGGAAAAGATATCAAATCTACGACATGAGCTTTAAAGGCTAAGGTCGTAGTCTTTTTGAGCACGCGATTCGTGGAAAAATTACAAAGTTCCATTGTAGAAATCGAGAGTATTAACTGTTGAGCGTTGAGTAGAGGTCAGAAATTCGAGGTAATTATTGCAAACCTGTGACACACAATCTAAGGAAGGAGAAGGTTTGATAAAGGCATGCATTTCGAAGCAGTAGATTAATTTCCTAGGAGACTAGCATTGACTTCAAGGGAGAGGTAAGTACTTGAAGTATATTAAATGTTGTGTAAAAATTTCATTGAAATTAGTTAACAAAATCCTCCTTAAGACTGGTTTTTCCAAGGTTAGTGTTTGACCAAAAATAAGTGTCTTCAATTTATGTGTGCTTGTTAAATGTTTCATATCAGCGGAAAAGTGAAAAAAAGTAGAGCTAGTCCTATAGTGTTTCTATTTCAATTTTCATTTAAGTTATACATGCAATGAACTATGGGGTTGGGCATTAAACTTCTATGCAAAATAAACTGAAATCAGGGAGGCCTACAGTAGAATCTATAATTTCTACAATGGAACTCCCAAAAGTAGGAAACAAATCAGTCATCATGGTGGCTGACTATGCTTCAAAAGTTGCTAATTTTTGTGCCCTAGCTCATCATTTCACTCCTTCCATAGTTGTCTAGGCCTTCATGGATCAAAGCTTTAAGCTACATTGTATTCCCACTTCCATTGTCTCAAATTGGAACCCCACATTCACTAGCAACTTTTCACAAGAACTATTTAAACTTCAATGTACATAGTTCAATATGAGCACTGCATATCAATCTCAATTTGATGGTCAAACATAGGTGGTCAGCAAGTGCTTGGGAACCTATTTGATATGATTTACTTCTAAAAAGACGCATCAATGGGCAGAATGGTTTTCACTTGCCAAATGGTGGTACAATACCTCTTATCATGGAGCAAGCAAAATAACACCATATAAACTTGTTTATGGTAAAAAAACCCTTATTAGTGGCATCCTAGGCTCATGCAGTAAATGAATGCTTCACGCTAGAGAAGCCATTATCTGTATCTTCAAGGAAAACTTGGCTGTGGCAAAAAATTGAATGAAACAACAAGTTGATTTACATCGATCCAAATATTTTTTTGTGAAAGGGGATCAAATGTCCCTTCACTTGGGCCTTATAAATAGACACCCTCAAAGATGAGGCTCCCCATATGCTAGCTCCTATGTTGTATGGTCCCTATCAAATCATACAAGGCAATGATTAGGTTGCTTGCAAGTTAGCTGTCATGGCCCACTCTAAGACTCATTTAGTGTTTTTTTGTCTTGTTTGAAGACGATTGTGGGATCAAATTCCTAAGTGTAGTTCAACAAACAAACACTTATGAAAAATGTTCCATTTGGCTCTAATAGAAAGCAATGTTGGGTATCAAAGAGTGACAATTATGCCAACACATGATCAAGGAAGTATTGACCCAACGAAAAGATATGCAACTAGCAGATTCCACATGGGAACCAATAGAGATTCTACAACAAAAGGTTAGGATCCTAAAAAAGGCTTGCTATCCCAAAACATCTTACTTTGAACCCCATATTTAGTTACTTTATTAATGTAAGAGATTTCCTTCATTAAGTAAGGAAATTTAAATAGTTAAAAACCGATCATCTTTATTAATAAGGCCCAAATTAGTTCGTATGACCATTATAAGTGGGCTCGCACTATATTCTTGGGTTTCGCACTATATTTTGTATGAATGATCTAAAGCTTTGGGGTTAGTTACACTACATATTTCCTCTAAATAGGTTAGGTTCATAGAAGAGAAACAAAATCATGAGGTTGCTTGAGTAGCACAAGAAGGGCTTCACTCGATTAAAACTAAGAACATAAAGCTTTAATTTGAAAGTTGACCTCTCCTAATCTTTTCACTAGGTGAGTTGGTTATATATTAGACTTATTCTTATTCATTTAGACTCTTGTCATGGTTTTGTCACTTGGGAAATGAGCTAGAGCTACATTAACTTAGCTTCATTTGCAATTCTCTTAGTTGCCTCCCACATTTTCAAACTTGAAAGGGGGATTATATAATGTTTTCCTCTATCCACCCTTCTTTTCATGATAGTAGCGGGACTTAGCCAATCCATAAAGGCATCCCTTGAGAATGGAAGCCTAAAAGGTATAAGCATGGCCCCTCTTGTAATGTCACTCATCTTCTTTTTGTTGATGGCATATTAATATTGTATAAAGGATCTAGAAGAATGATTGAGAAACTTCATGAAATCATGGACCTTTTCTATGAAGCCATTGAAGTGCAAATAAATATTGTTAAATTTTTTATTCATTTTTGGGGTTTCTCAAATACAGAAAAAGAATCAAATTTCACATGTATTCCCTTACTATGTAGGGGATCTAGAAGTTGGTTTTAAATACCTAGGCTTTCATGAAAGATAATCTTTATAAAAAGGTGATTGGAAATTGTGGAGGAAAAAATTATTGCCAAGTACAACTGATGGTTATCTAGAACCAGTAGACTTATTATGCTTAAAGTTGTTCTTGAAGTCATACTCATATACTGGATGTTTTTCGTGAATCCCAGAAGGTAGACTAACCAAATTTGACAATTATACTTTAGAATTATTTGGTCTGAAGAGGCTGGAAAGAAAAGGATGGTGTTAGCATCCTAGAAATCCTTAGGTGGGTGGTGCTTAAAAACATTTTATGTTCTTAAAGGCTCTTGCCGCCAAAAATGTTTGGAGGGTTGTTAAAGGCTCCGGTATTTGAGCACAAGCTACAATAGAGAAATTCATCTATTCATATACAATAGAGGGTTGGATCAAAAATACAGTTAAAAAAAATCTCAAAATTCATCAATCATTTGGAAAGCAATAGTCTCAACATTCTCCCTGATTAGTAACTAACTAGTCCCAAGGATGTGGTCCAATGGTTAGGTAAGGAGGTTTGGTCTTCACAAGAGTTATGGTCCAACCCTGGACAAAACTATGTATGCCTGAGAGTTGTTCCAGGCATGATTTCTTCAATTGAAAAAAAAATAGTAACTAACTAGTCTAGAAATTTGGGAGGAAGATAAAGTAAAATTAGGCCTGGATCCTTGGATTGGATGCAAGGAAGCACACAAGCTCCCCACCCATTCAATTTTTTAAATGAAAAACAAAGGATATCTTTCACCAAGGCATAGAGGTCAGGAAAGAACGATAAAGAACAGTGCCACTCGTTTGCTTGGAATATTAGTAATCAAATGTAATAATTGTGAATATGCTGAAATCAATTCATTCCGGATTAGTTGCATGAGTCAATGAAGAAAGCTATATGACTTGAATCATAAGTATATCCAGAGAAATAAGCTTATGTTCCTCGTTCCAGTTAAGCGAGTGAGCAATACCCTTTAATGATCAAGACGTGAACACGGGAGAACACACTCAAAACTTGGGAAGATGTTTTGTAAAACTAAAACATAACGGGGATGAACTTCTCTGGCCCCTAAACCCTATTGATAATTATGAGCCAAGAATAGGATATAAATCTTTAGCACTAGACAGCATTCAAACACCACAGGTATGCTGGTCAAATAAACTTGGAAAATTTAAATGCGACAAATTCTTTATGTGGCTCTTATTAATCAATAAAGCAACCACGTAGATTCTTCTGCAATAAAAGGAGCTATGAGTATCCAGGAGGATGTTGCCTATGCTGGGCTTTTATCCTGTCCCATCATTCAAGGAGCTCTCGCGTCTCACGGACCATGCAATTATTGAAACAATTTAAATATAAACGTAGTAACTTAAAATTCAAAGAAAATTAAAAAACAAAAAACATTAAAATGGCTGTGGAAACAGAACCACACGACATCTTTATGATACATGAATCCTTCATACCAATGCTCCTCTGGGTTAAGCTACAATTGATTTAAAAACAATCAAGATGTTGTGACAGCGGTTATTGTTTTCAGTGGCGCAAGCACTGTTTCTGATCTAAATATAGATTACAATACTATTGTTGCAAGCAACCCATCACTTTTCTTTCTAGAGTTCTGATTTCCGATTGTAGCCTTCTTTTGAATTGAATAATCGGTTGAGTGTTGCAGCCAACCTGACACCTGCTTTTGCAAGTTGCGTCTGAACAATCGGCAAGCGAGAGAGGAAGTAGTCATCTGCAAAGGACGGCGTTTCAGCAATCACGCCCAAAAAAGTAATGGAAATACAAAGGCCACTTTGATGTGAATTGATGAAAATACCTTCTAGAACACTGTTTGCTTCAGCGTCTTTGTAAGCCCACTTGCAAGCAAGAATGATACTTTCATCTGCATACCTGTTGTCAGCAATTTAAATTCCAATAAATCATTAATGGTTATGCCAAAGAAATATCAAATGATTTGAATCATATAAAGAATAGGATCATAGTTCATGGTCTATTCCATTAAGGTCCTAATTTAACTCTGAAATGGAACTACCTCCCTAAAAGAGCCTTAAAGGTGACCTATAAATTGCAAGACAAATTATGGATCTCGATATGTTCTTCTCCGACACCACTGTACAATTCAGAGAAAATTATATTGAAAACTTGATAAAAATCTGGTTATACAATCAATTAAGTAAATGTTAATGTAGCAACCAATCTATCAGTTTTAGCAGGTCACTGCATGCATTGACGGTGTAGCTACCTGGAAGGAGATTGTAGTTGCAGTTTGTCTTGTTCTGCTAATTTATGTGTTCCCATACAATCTTCTCTATTTCTCTGTGATTAAAAATAGCCAAATGTCACGTTTTTTGTGCTCTCTTTTTAATGAAATCTACATGTATTACTGCGGTTGGTATTAGTTGGAGTCAAATCACCAGTGCCCTGGACAACTATACGTCCTAGCAAATGCCAAAATTGTCAATGGTGACAGGTTCCTGTCACAAGTTCCATCTCTTTATGCAATTATGTTTGAGCCATGAGCTTTGCCAACTCAAAATATTGATGCTTTTCTTAGAATACAGCTCTGGACCTTTCACCCAAAATGAAAATTGGCATTTCCTTTGTTACAGAAAAGGAGGTATAAGTGATAAGAAACAACAGCTCTAAATCATGACTTAGTGTCTAGTTCTGTGTCTTAATAGGCATAAACTACGAGGAATATTGTATATGCACTACACATGAACTTACAAAAGTTTAATATAATTACTCTCTTGTTTTTTCAGAACTGTTAACTTCGTCTTTACAAAAGAAATTGACAGCAATAAAAAATGGTTTACCAAATTCATCAAGAACCTTAAGTTGGTTAAATGTAAAAACAAAGATGGTGGTAGACTTCTGGAATTTTAAGACTCACACTTTGGGGCAGGCAAGATCATGCCCATTGCATTTCTCCCATGTAGGTACTTCATCAGACCAGCTATCCTGTTTTTGAAACAATATATAAATTTTATCATTGACGGAATTCACAATATATAGACATAAACTATAACTTTTTTCTTGTACAAGAAAAAAAAATCGATAGCTCGTTGTGATATCCCAGAAGCACCTTATGATAAAGTAAATAAGTAATCCAACAAGTCAACTGCATTTTTTAAATGAGAGAGGAAGGCACATACAGTAATATTTCTCTGAATTGATGAGATCATAACCTCAAGGTCATCATCATAAAAATCTTTCATTGCTGTCTCGATCATCAGTGTATCCCATATCTGTTGACAGTCACAGAAACGAAGGCACAACAAAATGTCGATCAAAGGGCCAACTGAAATTTGGCATAAGGTCTAAACAAACACATTAAACATACTGATAATAACCAGAAGAAACATTCTGACACGAGTGACTGTACAAGGGTACAACTAATTGTTTTCGTTCAAGTCGCGGGAAAACAGTTGCAAACTACAGCATAAAAGACATTTCACACTTTGGGTGGTTGCAAACTGTCTAGTTCTCATATGGGCTAAAATGGATACATCAGCCAATGTCAACTCATTTTAAGTCTAATAGGTGCAGTCAAGTCAATTCATACGATTAAATGGCCCTGTTTAAAGCTGTCAAAGAATAATAGCTAACAGGTGGAAAGTCTGCTCTGAGTATATGACAAAAACATGGGTGAGAAAAGTTTTCTTTTACATTGATGCAAGACACACAAATAGGACAAAGGCAAGGCTATTTTGTTGAATTATTTTTCATTCTAAAGCCTACACTTTTTGTTCCCATTCCTCTTACATTGCTTGCTTAATTCCCCTCCTTAAAAGACAGAATTGAAATAACCAATGAGCCTTTAAGGTAAAGGATAAAAAGAACCATACTTTTAATCCAATTACTGGGCAGAGGATATTGTATTTACTTACATGATGCAAATTACTCTTTTGCCTGTACCAGTGTAATATGATTGTGTTTCCACCTTCATCTGTACTGAATCCCACATGTAGAGGCTGCAAATATATTTTTCGTTAATCAGTATCAATGATTAAGTTCCCGATAAATTATCCATATAAAAAAATGTAAAAATAGACATCATACGACCTGATGGACATCTCCTATAAAATGAGAGAGAAATAGTAAAGCTTCTGTTAAATTATCTGCAAGTTATACAAATGGGTATTAGTTTCCACTGGTATTTGAATTAGACCACATTCGAATATAATTCACTTCACTGTGAAAGCACTTTGAGATGTAAAACACATGTTACAGATAGAAAATTCAATGTAAGATGATGGAAATACAGGATAAACATACATTTTTCGCTGTCGGCTCTGCTGCCATAAGTTTCAAGCTGAGAAGTGTAATTTTTTATGGCACCTTCAAGGCACATGCCTATTTCTCCTTCGGCATTATGGCAGTCCCCTGTTTGCAAACAAACAGAAAAATTCTGAGATCTCTAATAAGGTTGTTACTCAGATATTTCTTATATGTTGCACAACCTTCAGTTTATCATGAAGATGAGATAATTCTCTCGGGCAATTCATGTTATACCCATCTTATTATGGTAAACACACAGATACATAAAAGTACAAAATTGATGGGCAATCTGAGAGTATTTCACTAAAAACAGAAACGAAAACCCAAATTAAGTTTATCTTGGATGGAATAACTTACTGGAATAAACATAAGAACACTTATTGTCTTGCGTGTCAATGAAGTGTAATGGACTTGACCAGGGATAGTGGAATCGCATATGATCAGCCCACGAACAAAGAGAAGCAAGATCACCCTCTGCATCCTCAGGGAGCAATTTTTTCACTGCTATTGATGCTTCTTCACTTAGGAGTGGCTGCAATTGCCCATAGAAACAATAGTCGTTGTAAGTATCAAAATGCCTATGTAAGTATATATATAACTCAAACAAATATCCTCACCCAGCTAATAGTCCCTAGACTCCCAACTAAACAACCCGTTATAAAGATTGACTAGGGCATCTTGGGGATGGATGGTTTATCGTCCTCACCAGTTTAGAATCGTTTAAAATTAAAGGCTCTTTCTCATGTTATGTGGTTATTTGGTTTACAATTGTTTCCAACGATGGATAAAGAGGATGCTTAATGCCTGCTTTGTTGGGTAAGCTTAAGGAGCCTTATGGTGGCCATTTACTAGGAAGGTGGGGACGATGGATAAAGAGGATGCTTAATGCCTGCTTTGTTGGGTAAGCTTAAGGAGCCTTATGGTGGCCATTTACTAGGAAGGTGGGGTGAAGGCCCATGTTGCATTGTTATGGGATAGATAAACGTGGGCCTTTTATCTTGTAGCCATTGACCATGCAACATCTATTGTTGCTCAATCTTTATTGACAAATCATAATTTTTGTCAACTTGGGGAAATTGAGGGAATAAATCGCCCATATAGTTTCTGCAAGATGGGAAATATCAAAGCAAATAAGTCGATTCAAGTTATCCTTACCAGCATGGTCAATGTGGTACTAAAAAGTATTGCAACCCTCAAAAGGGTATTCACGTTGAATATCTTTGTATGAGATTAGATGCTGGTTAAAAAAATGTGATATAGCAATAATACTAGTAAGGAACAATGAAAATAAACATATAGTTCTAGTATCCAAAGCTTCCAGCTCTCTACAGGTTTTAAAACTGAAGAGACTAACATAAACAGTAATAGGTAACCTACTAGTGATGATAACAATATGAAATGGGAGTTCGAGTAAGCTGGTTCAAAACAACGACAAAGTTGTTTCACTTTGAATGGATGCAAGCAGACTTTGAATTACCACAAACTGAAGCGCTGTGGAAAGGTTGAATGATTATCTAGCTTCCTTTGGCCAAATTGAAAGAAGCTTTGAAACTGATTTTAGGTCAAGTTTAAAACTTAAAAGAAAGTGCCATTGCTATAGTCTCGAATTAAAAACATTTTTAAAAACCCTGAATGTATTCCTTAAAGCTTCAAAAAGGAAGAGAAAAGAAGGTAAATCCCAAATATTCTTTCTTAACACCCCATTAATGATTCAGGTGCATATCAACAAAATAGCCTTTTCCCCAAGATCCTCACTATCAAGTAAATATCTAGGGGTACCTCTGGTGGTGAATAGTGGAAGGGAGTTAAAATGGAAGAAATATTTCTATCAAAGATACACAAACAACTTGAAGGTTGGACATTTCACTTTTTGTCCCTAGTACTACTGAAAAGAATTTTGCAAGCATTCTCAGTATCCTTATTCTCAATGATAGCAGTGCCACAGAAGATAACACATTAGATAGAGAAATATATAAAAAGTGCTTATGGAGAGGCCCCCAATTGGAAAACAGATGGCCACTAATCACATGGGAAAATATATGTACCCTAAAGAATAATACAGGCTTGGGACTCAGAAAAATGAAAAATAGGCAACATAAAGAGAGGTCAGCATTTTTGACCCATATATGGAAAGAAAAATACACCCAAACACTCCTTGGCAAGATATACCCAGAACAAGTACACTTCCTAATGAATCTCATATTTGGAAGAGTGTGAAGAAGGAGATGAGAACGATCCTCAAAGACAGGTTCTAGGAAAAGCAACATGGAAGATCAGCCCTCTTTTGGAAAGACTTGGAATAAGGTAAGCACTCCCCAAAACAAATCAATAAGCTTCAAGCATGTTAAGAACACTGTCACCAACTAAATATGAGGTGTATGTGCATCAATATTGGGAAGATCAAGAATATGGGACCTTAAATCTTGGAAACCCCAGTAAATAGAGATCGGTAGACTCATGGTATGAAGAAATACTGACGGATACAAAACAAAAACTCTGGGAAGAAAAGAAAAAGCGACAAGTATTAGTTAAAAAGGGCTTCGATTTATTGAGGTGGGCCAAAAAGGATCAAGAGAATTCTGAATCAAATAGGCATATATGCTCTATAAATGGAACATCAACACTCGGGCAAACAAGACATAGCATGTACCAAAGCATAGAACACTAATCTATGGTTAAGAATTTCAACATTTCTATGGCGACCTGACATCCAAGCAGGATATGCAGGGGAGAATTCACAGCAACATCGGAATGTGTAATGTGTTTGAGAAACTCGAAACCCCTAGGACAAATTTGTAGGAATAATAACCCTTAGCAAAGGTTTGATTCTACTGAAAGATTAAACCATTTATGTTGATTATAGACAAAGTGGAGAAGTTGAGTTCATGGAAGATAACTGGCACCTGGCCCTGCCTCGCAAGGAATATCTCTCGATTGTGTGAACCATAAATTGAATTAAATAATCGTGCCTCTGAACTTAACTAGAAGAAGACAAAAGGTTGGATTTCTGCTTTTCGAAAATGCCACTTAAGGAAAAAAACACTCAGAAATCTACATCAAACACTGCACTTTTGTCCATGAACAGCCAAAGACCAACCTAAAGTGTTAATGAACAGCCCAAAGAGAAGCAATAAAACAAAACATAACAAAAGCCAATGAAAATACATTAAGCTACAGATACATATACAAACTTCATTGCAATGAAAACAATACTAAAGATAAAGATAAAGAAGAAGAATAATAATAATAATAATTACCTCAGCTATCTTACAAATCGAATAGTGTCCTTCATTGCCCCAAGCTTCCACACCATGAGGAGCCATACCAACACGGAGGAGGAGGATCAATATCTCCATTCCTATTCCAACCAACATTGAACACCCAAACCGACCCATTATCACCAAAACCTCTCCAATGCTCTGTAACTCTCCCAAAATCTTTTACGTTGCAACCTGTTGATCCCTTAGCTACTGCAACATTCACACAGGAAACGCCGACTCTGTTCAACAAAACAGTAACAGCATGCTTCATCTTTATACAATGTGCAGAAAATGTGAAGGTGAAGAATCCGTTTAGCGCAAGTAAGTATTCTCGTACACAGCACTGCATTGCGTGAAGTTTCGGCATCCAATCCATCAATGTTATAAGAGGGATCACAATTCCACATTCCGCTTACACTCTTAAAGTAAAATCATTCCCACGTGTTTATACTTTCAGCGCGTTTGATAGTGTTTCCATTAAAAAGTGCTAGTTAGTGATTAGTGGAGGAAACGGAACCAGCCCTGAAATGGGCTTGAAGTTCAGAGTCACGTAAAGTATATGAGCGAATATCAATGTCCGGCGCGCTTTGCAGGTAACGGACTGACGTTGACTTGACGGAAGGACATTCCCGCGTCCAATAAAACTCGATATGATATAACTTGACATTTTTAAGGAAATAATCCAACTAACTTGGATGACGCGGTTTCGATGTAACGGTATTTTGTTAACAGCTTGATGTGTTTGCTTGACGAAAAATTATCATATCGGCGTGCTTCGCATGATGCCCAGGTCATTAAAAGTCATAAGCCATAATGTCATAATATGGGCAATAATATTTTGGACGCATGCATTTTAAAAAATAGTGTTTATGGGTTTTGAAATAATGTCATAATATGGGCAATAATATTTTGGACGAATGCATTTTAAAAATTAGTGTTTATGGGTTTTGAAATAATAGTGAAGGGGTGTTTTGTTAAATCATTCGATATGAAAAGGTTATTGGTTCAAATTTTTATGGGTATTTATTTTACATAAAAAAATATTTTTGTACAACGATTGAGTGATTGGTACAATGGGATGTTATCCCTTCTATCTTGTTTTAAATTTCATAAGAAAAATTTTTGGCCTATTATGATAAGGCTCAAGGTGTAGACCCTCTACCTTCATGGACTCTAAACTCTTGCTAAGTTGTAAATTATAACAACATTTTTCGGAAAAAATCACATAGGAGATAATCTCGTCGACGCATTTCGAACCAACCAGTATGGTTCATCTTCAGGACAAGATGATGAATCAAATCTAGGCAATGAAATAAATAGATAAAGAGAGTAGCTAACTAGCCATTAGAAAATAACAGCGAGACCCCCTACCTTCATGGACTCTAAACTCTTGCTAAGTTGTAAATTATAACAACATTTTTCGGAAAAAATCACATAGGAGATAATCTCGTCAACGCATTTCGAACCAACCAGTATGGTTCATCTTCAGGACAAGATGATGAATCAGATCTAGGCAATGAAATAAATAGATAAAGAGAGTAGCTAACTAGCCATTAGAAAATAACAACGATTTTGACTATATATATATATATATATATATATATATATATATTCAGAATCAAAAAGAATTTTAATTAATATTTTTGAATTAGGTTAGATTTTTTATTTATATAATAAATCAATTTAAGTTATAATGTTATAATAATAATTAGAATTCAAAAAAAAACTTTTGGAAAGTTTGAATTTTAAATAACATCAAAGTAAATAATATTTATATTATAATAAAAATTAATATTGTTGAATTGAGGCTTTTGTGATCCATATTAAGTTTATGAGAGATTTTTCGGCGTAAATCACAAGATATTTCATTTGTCGACGCATTTCGAACCAACTAGTGTGGTTCATCATCAGGACAAGTTGGATGAGCAGATCAGGCTTTGCATGTTAACTAACCAGTCAAAGCTAGCCGTTGTCAATATAGCCGTTACCTGGTCAAGGAATTCAGCCGTTGGAGTTTCTGCTCTATCTATTTAACATGCAAAGCCTGATCTGCTAATTCAACTTGTCTTGACGATGAACCACACCAGTTGGTTCGAAATGCGTCGACAAATGAAATATCTTGTGATTTATGCCGAAAAATCTCACATAAAAATTAATATTACTATGGAGATACTATTAGGGATTAGTATTTTAATAACTAATTATAAACAGAGTTGTTAAGTTGTTAAAAACTTATTTAAGTGATTAAATAAACAAATAAATAAATATAAAAATATATAGGAAAAAAAACGCAAGAAACTTTAGGAATTCAGGGCAGGGATCCAACATCTGCTGATACTCCATCCATCGTCTTTGTTTAGATTAACATGCCTTTTTTCAATTTCTAACGCCTCTCTAAATTTACGATGATGAAAATGGTCAACCCTCGCTATGACTCTAGCCTTTTCTATGCAGATGTGATGATTGGTCTTTTCTGCATGTTCTGCCAAAGCGGAGGAGCGAGACCTCCCATGCTTGATGTCCGCAGCATGCTCACAGATCCTTTGATTTATTGATCGACCAGTCTCACCAATATAAGGAGTCCCACAGGAACAAGGAATAATATAAACCCCCTTCACATCCTTGGGGTTAACCAGGTCCTTGACCGAACGAAGAGAACTTCGAATAGTGCAAAGGGGTCTAAAGGAAGAAGGAATATTATGTTTTTTCAAGATCCTCGCGATTTTATCCGTGGTCCCTTGAATAAAAGGAAGATGAGCTCCATAAGATCAATCCTTGGAATTGATCCTCTTCTTAGGACCTCTTTCCGCATTAAGGAAAGCTCTCAGACCCTGGCACTTGCTATAACCATTCTTACTAAAGACCTTAAAGAGGTGGGTCTTTTCATCATCAATGTGATTTTCATCGGAAACTCCCAACGCTCGAGTGGTTAAGGTGTTGACAACACCTAGTTTTTGAGTCGGGAAATGATGGGAATTTGCATGAAGATATATTGCTCTGTGTGAGTTTTCTTCCGAAAATCATGATGAGAGAAAGCTGTAAATTCCTGGTAGTCTAGCTTACAGGGTGTAGGATATACTCTTGATGTTATGGTGGCAACCACTAGGTTTGATCATAGTCTTTACCAAGATTACTCCAATGAGTTACTAATTCGCCCTAGTTTAATAAAATATTACAAATACAATCCTTCGGTTAGATTACTCCGATGAGTTACCGATTCGTATGGTTATATATATATATATATATATATATATATATATAGATAGATATATATAGTCCTCTTGTGGAACGACTGAGTGGTTGGCATAATGGGATGTTATCCCCTCCATCTGACTCCAAATCCCACGGGGGGCATCACTGACCCATTGTGATAAGGCTCAAGGAGTAGGCTTCCCCATCCTCGTGGAGTCTCGACTCTTGCTAAGTCATAAATTCTGGGTATATCTAGCTTATAGATTGATGGATATACTCTTGGTGGTATAGTGGTAGTCGCTAGATTTGATCTTGGGCCTCACCCATATTACTCCAACAAGTTACCAATTCACCATGGTAAAAAAATATTACAAATACAAGTTTCCTTGTAGGACAATTGAGTGGTTGGTATAATGGGATGTTATCCCCTTCACCCGGTTTCAAATCCCATGGGAGGGCAACTTTGGCCCCTTGCGATAAAGCTCAAGGAGTAGGCTCCCCCACTCATGGTGGTTCGGCTCTTGCTATGTCATAAATTTTTGGTATATATGACTTAAGGGCTATTGGATATACTCTTGGTGTGGTAGTGGAACATCTACCTCGCCTAGGTTACTCCAACAAATTATTAATTCACCATGATATATATATATATATATATATATATATATATATATATATATATATATATATATATATATATATATATATATATATATATATATATATCTATTACATAAACAAACTGGAAAAGTAAATTGTGCATTTAATTTTCATAATATATCAGGGTCAAGTTGGGATGGGGTGTAAGTGTGCATTTTTATATAGACATGTGAAGGAATGTAAGTGATCAGGTGCTCAAAAAAGAATAGCTCAAAATTCTAAGTTGTCGGATCAGTGTGGAACCTAAACGACCGCATAGTGCTTGTCATCCCGAATCTAGCACAACTCATTTCGCGCGAAACAAACACTATATCCTCCCAAAATCATGTTATGTTCACTTTCCCAAACAAGCGAAATTTTGAAAAAAATTGAAAGCCCAGACAACAGTCTATATTGCTGACGTGGCACTTACTGGGCAGGTTTGTGTGGCGCTTTGACTGGCCAATGGGCTCAGTGAATCGTATTGTGCCAAGTTGCACATTTTTATTGGGTGCAATTTGGTAATTTGTGATTGGTTGGTTGGTGGCCAACCACAAGCTCACACATGGCCCAGCTAGAAGCCACCATGTGGCAGCCCGAGGACCACGAAAATTATGGGTCAAGCCCGGGCAGAAGCAACGAGTGTCGAACCCACGACCACATAGCACATAACAAAGTCATTTACCAATACACTATCACCATGGTTCTTAACTATATATGTCGTTGACACATATTTAAATTTGACAAGTGCACCATTCAGGGGTAGGACCAGCCCACAGGGTCGACTCTTGGTTGCAGCCTCATACAACCACCAACTGGACGAGAGTGGGGGGCCGACCAGTGGGGGAGGGCCGTTGGCCTTAGCCCTAGGCACGCGGTCCCCCACGTGCCCAAATTTTTTGGAATTTAGGTGTTAGCGGACATTTAAAGTGTCCGACATTTTCACCTGAATTCCAGTGCAAATTTGTAAGATGGTGTCGGATTTTGGGGAATTTGCAGTGCGATTAGCAAAAGATTGGGAAAGGCCATAACTTCTTAATTTTTTTACAAAATCAGGAGCAAAAAGAGGCTACCCATGCATTTTTGGGCATTATGTAGCCATTAGAACAGGTTTTAGAGATTTCTTAGCATTGTAAACTAATGTATTCACATTTTTTAGCATAATAGAGAGGGTCAAGCCATTGGAAGTTGGACCAAGAAGATGTAACCTAGGAGGGGTGAACTCCTTCATCATGTGCTGTTGTAATACTATTTATGGTGATGTTTATGTTTGTTATATGTTGTTGTTCAGTCATTTATTTATGTTAATTTTCACATAAATTTTACATAAAAATGCTCAAAAACCCATGTTTAAACTTACAAATAATCTCATGAATCCTCAAGCACAATTAATATATTCTGAAAAGGAATTTTAGCACAACAAAACTAATTTTCTCAATCAGATCAAGTTTGATATTAGAGCCCTTGGTTTTATTTGTGCAAGAAGGATTTCACTGTGTACAAGTGAATGTCATGGTTACAATGTTGAATCTTAAGAGAGGATAAGGGAAGTTGGTTGAAATTCTTGGAGTTGGGTCAAGGGGAAGGAGGGCAAGGTTGCCACAATCTCCACCACCAGTTCTTCCTCAAGTTGCAATTGAGACTCCAGTGAGCATGTCTCATGAAGGAGAACCTACAAACATGACAAAGGATGAGAAGTTCTTCAAGAAGGCTTTCTTTGATATGACAGAGATGGTGAAGATCCTCTATGAAGAAAGGAATACCAAACTGCAGGGTGAATGCTCCAAACCTCCCAAAAGAGAAGGTTCTTCAGGAGGAGGAGGTAATGGAAATGGAGGTAAAACTCCACCCTCTTCACCATCTTCTTCATTTTCTTCTTCATTGGCATCTTCACCCTCTTCCACTAACACAACCCTTACTCATACTCATCAACATACCTCAAAAGGAATTGGTAAATCACCCTTGTTAAAACTTGATGTTAAATTTGAACTGACCATGTATAATGGTGAAGTGAATGTAGAGAAGCTTGACAATTGGGTTCATCAGTTGGATGTCTATTGCAGAATTCAAAACCTTCAAAAGGATGACATAAAGATTCAATTAACTTCCTTGAGGCTGGAGGGTGCAACACTAGTATGGTGGGAATCAAAGACACAAGAAGAGACAAAAAAACATAGTAAGATATCAATTTCTTGGTTTGATTTCATTGTTGCAATTAAAAGGCAATTCTACCCTCTAGCTTATATGCATAAAGCCATCATGAATTGGCATAAATTTAGACACCTTAAAGGTCAAAATGTGCAAGATTACACCCAAGAATTCAGAAAAAGGTCCCTAATGTTAGGTGTAGATTTGCAATCACAAGACACGTTGTTGAATTACATAGGGGGTTTACACAATTACCTTAGACATACTATCCTTATGTTTAATCCCAATAATCTAGATAAGGTGTGTGTGCAAGCTACTCATCTTGAGGCAAGAGGGAAAAACACTCCAGAAGAGGGTAGTAAAAAGCCATCTAAGGGTAAAGAAAAAAGAAAAGGGTTTCAAAGGAAAGAAAAATGCATCCATTAAAAAGGAAGGAGAGAAAACAATATGTAAACATTGTTCCAAAGAGGGTCACGATGAAGCTAATTGTTGGAAACTTCATCTTGAGATGAGGCCTAAGAAATTCAACAACAAAAGAAAAGAAAATACAGTTGCCATCATTAAAGAGGATTTGAGATTTGATTCGGGTGATGAAACTAAAATTACATCCATGGGTATAAAAGGAAAATAATCCATCACTAGCACTAGTATATCAAATTGTCACACTAGCACTCCAAATGAATAAACAAGGATTGAATTATTTCACGTGAGGGTAATCTCAAAACTTACAAAAATCGACACGCTATTTGATAATGGGTCTCAAGCCAACTTGATATCTGATGACTTAGTCAAGAAACTAATCTTGAAACCATTTTACATCCCAAACCATATCCATTGAGTTGGATATGCAAGGACACAAACTTACAGGTTACAAGAAAATGTATTCTTTGGTTTGCAATCACAACAAACTTTATTGACGAAGTTGAATTAGATGTTGTACCGCTTGATATTTCAAGAATTGTTTTGGGTAGTCCTTACCTCTATGATAGAAAAGCGATCTTCTATTGTCGTGAAAATAGGTACCACTTGTTCAAAGATGGTGTGGAGTAATTGTGAGAGCTCATCGCAAGAAACTAAATCTGTAATTAGCTAATGTAGGGAAAATGGAAAGACTAGTGAATTCAAGCAAGAATTTAGTGCTTCTTATGATCAAACCCAATATTGATGTTGATTATGAAGCATTTGATGGTTGTAATTCAAAATTGAAAACTGATTTGATTGATGTAGTTAACCATGATGATGAGGTGTTTCATAAAGCAAAGGGATTTCCTCCCAAGAGGAGAATCCAACATGAAATACCACTGCAACAAAAGTGTCTTCTTCTTAACATTGACATGCACCAAATGTCAAGAAGGAAAAGTGCAGAAATAACAAAGCAAATCCAAGGGTTGTTGAACAAAAGGATCATCCAACCATCTCCTTCACCATGTGGTGCACCTATTGTTTTGGTGCCCAAGAAGAATGGATATCATTTCATTACATGGGACTCAAGAAGTGGCTATCATCAAACCAGAGTTGTTGAAGGAGACATATGGAAGATGACATTCAAAACCAAGCAAGGTTTGTTTGAATGGCTTGTTATGCTTTTTGGTCTTTTCCATGCTCCTACTACTGTCAAGCAAATGAAGAAAGATGTATTGAAGCCATTTCTAAACATGATAGTCTACTTGGATGACATTTTCATTTTCAGAGAATTTCATTAAGAACATGTCATGTGTGAGAAAAAAATACTTGAATGTCGTATGTCAAGAACATTTATTATTGAAGATGTCAAAGTATGAGCTGGATAAAACTTGATGTACTTGGGCCATAATATTGAGAAGGTAAGTTGAAGTTAGACCTCTCCAAGATTGATGCCATTATGGATTGGTAAATTCTCAAGATAGTCATTTGGATGAGAGGTTTTTTGGGAGCAACACAATGTTGGAGGAAAATTTTTGTTAAATTTTCTTCTATTATAGCTCATTTTCATTCTTTAGCATTTATGCAAAAGGTCTTCCAGTGGGGAGGCAAACAATAAGAGGCATTTGATGCTTTGAAACAAAAGATCAGTTCAGGCTTTATACTTTCTCTTCTTGGCGTGAAAAAGTCATTTGAGTTCTAGGTTGATGTATGTGACTATGCCATGGGCGCAGTCCTTATGCAACATGGTAATCCCATTTCATTTCATTCAGAAATTTTCAATGGTGTAGTGTTTAAGTTGCAGCGACAAAGGCACTTTCATTGGATGGGTTTTCTTCTACTATTCCACTTGGTCAAAAGGAATAAGAAAGGTATAAGTGACAAGTTTGTTGATGTAATTTCTAGGCCTATTGTTTGTATAACTACTTCCCTCAAGCATCATTTTGTTTTACATGAAAGTTATGATAAAAAAAATACATACTTTCAAGATGTACATTCAAGCTTGAGTCAAGGGAATCAAGTAGAGGAATTTGTTTACCATTTGCATCATAATGTGTTGTATCATCTTGGTAAGAAGGATGTTGCTATTGATGGTAACATGGACAAAACTAAGAAGTTCATTGAACAACTCCAAATGATACATCAAACAGTGCAAGATCGGCTTGAAAAGAGAAAAGGCATGTACAAAACAAGACACGACAAGCATTGGGTAGATCACAAGTTCCAAGTCAGTGATGAATGGATCAAGATTGGAAAGGTGAGGGAACTATACCCTCACCTATTGGACAACTGAAAGTGATCTTTTGGGGTCCAAAAGGCTTTCAGTGGGGAGGAATGATTAGGTGCTAAAAAAAAATAGCTCAAAATTCTAAGTCGTCGGATCAGTGTGGAACCTGGACGACAGTGTAGTGCTCATCATCTTGAATCCGGCGCAACTCATTTCACGCGAAACGGACACTGCATGCTTCCAGAATCATGTTCTATTCACTTTCCCAAATAGGCAAAATTTTGAAAAAAATTGACATCCTAGTCAGTAGTATGTACTATTGATGTGGCGCTGACTAGGCAGGTCTATGTGGTGCTTTGTGTGGTCAATGGGCTCGGTGAATTGTATTGTGCCAAGTGGCACATTTATTTTGGGTTCCATTTGGTAATTTGTGATTGGTTGGTTGGTGGCCAACCATGGGCTCACACGTGGCCTAGCCAGAGACCGCCATGTGGCAGCCTTGGGGCCACGAAAATTATGGGTCAAGTCCAAGCAGAGGTAGCAGGGGTCGAACCCACGACCACATAGCACATAACAAAGTTGTTTACAATACACTATCACCATGGTTCTTAACTATATACGTCGTCGGCATATATTTAGATTTGACAAGCGCGCTATTCAGGGGTAGGGTTAGCCCTTGTTCACGTAACCTCATATGACCACCAACCAGAGGGGAGGGGGGGACCGGCAGGTAGGGGTAGGCCATTGGCCTTAGCCCCGGGCACGTGGTGCCCCACATGCCCAAATTTTTTGGAATTTAAGTGTTAGAGGATATTTAAAGTGTCTGATAATTTCGCCCGAATTTCGGCAGAATTATCGCTTTGTTAGCGCGTTTTTGGGAAAATTTGTAGGATGGTGCCGAATTTTGGGGAATTTGTGGTGCGATTAGAAGAATATTGGGAAAGGCCATAACTTCTTGAATTTTTTACAAAATCAGGAGCAAAAAGAGGCTACATGCATTTTTGGGCATTATGGAGCCATTGGAACATGTTTCAAATCTTTTTGAGCATTGTAAATTAATGTATTCACATTTTTTAGCATAATAGAGAGGGCCAAGCCATCGGAAGTCGGACCAAGGAGATGTAGCCCAGGAGGGGTGAACTCCTTCATCATGTGTTGTTGTGATATTGTTTATGGTGATGTTTATGTTTGTTATATGTTGTTGTTTAGTCATTTGTTTATGTTAATTAGCACATAAAATTTACATAAAAACACTCAGAAACCCATGTTTAAACTTGCAAATAATCTCATGAATCCTCAAGAACATTTAATATATTCTAAAAAGGAATTTTAGCACAACAAAACTAATTTTTATGATGATTTTTCAGTGTAAATCACATTATAATACATTTGTCGACGCGTTTCGAACCAACAAGTATGGTTCATCATCAGGACAAGTTGAAGAACCAGATCATGGCTGTGTGTTAAATAGGGAGAGCAGATCTTCCAATGGCTAAGTTTGACTTAGAAACGGATATATCGGGCTGGGAAACTAGACTGGACCAACGACTATATTTGACTAGCCAACCGGATTGGACCAAGGGATAGGGACATGGACTAATATTATATTTGATAATATTATTTAATTATAATAATATTAGTAGATAAATAATTATTCAATGTATTAATAGTGTTTAATATACATATTATCAATATTATTAACATAATATTTTTTTTTTTTATGTTATGAATGATATTAATGTCTGAAATAATAATCTTATGAATGTTATTTATGAATATTTATTTTAATACTTTTATGTTAGTCATGTTTATTATTTATGTAAAATGTTAACTATATTATGTTAATAGTCAAAATAAATCTAGGGATTATAGATGAACCACCTGTTCAATCTTCTGCCACTAGATCTAGATCTAATCTTCTGCCTTATTTCTCTGTGGCTGGGTTCTACGGGCAAATATGGCTCCCAACTTCACGAAAATAGTTGTTGGTTTAGTTATGTCCGCTTCTGGAGGGCAAGCTCCTGCCCATATCATTAGTGAAGCCCCAGCTCCCACTGTCCAGGTGGTCCAGGCCTCACTCGATGAGGCTTTGAAGTTTTCTGAAAGTGCCCTACACTGCTGGTTCAATGGCTTTTTGCCGCGACTGACAGCTCTCCACAATTGGATCTTGGAGGTATGGAAACCTATCATTTCTGATGAAATTAATATCTACCCTTGTGCTAGGGGTTTCTTTATAGTAGATTTTGAAAATCCTAAAAGGAGAGCCCTTGGTTTTGGGAAAACTCAGGCCTATTCATGAAGCCATGGAACCCATCATTCGATCCCTCAACAACTGTTATGAAACCAACTCAAGAAAAGATAGATCAACGCCTTAGAATTCAACCTCTTCGAGGGGGCAACCTCCTTTACATTACATAAATGAACAATTCTTGGATGATACAAATGACAAGACCTCGTTTCTATATATAGGAGTCTAAGGAGTCATAATATAATCAGAGCCGACATAACAATAATAATGTAAGGGCACAATAATAACAATAGTGGGCTTCTATGGGGTACAATAGTAACAATATGGGGACTACATGGGTACAACAATATAATAAGGGGGTTGTACTAATAACAATAAGGGGTTATACTAGTAGTATAGGGGCCTAACATGCCCCTCTCCTTCAAAAAGTGTTGTCCTCAACGCTTGAGTAGTTCTTGATGCTTCTGTAGAATATTCTTGTCCTCCCATGTGGAATCTTCAGTGGGTAAGTTCTTCCACTTGATGAGATACTCTAAAATTGATTGATTTCATAGTTGTCGGGTTCTTGTTTCTGTGACTGCTCCAAGTTCCAATATGATTTTCCTTCCTCTTCAAGTTCTGACAATATTGTTTGAATTGGGATCTTCTGCAAATTTTGAATGAGTGGCCACACTTCTTCATCCTTCTTCCATTCATCCCTTGCTTCATTTATCCAATCTGGTTGGATAATAGAAATAGCACAAAACAATGCTTCCACATCCTCATCCTTTCTTGAGAGTGCATCTGCAACAAAATTTTGCTTCCCTTTTCTATAGATGATGTCAAACTCATAACCCAATATATTTGTGACCCATTTTTTTTGTTCTTCTATAGATAATATTTGTTCTAAAAAGTATTTAAGACTACCATGATCCATTTTTACCTTGAAGTGTCTTCCCATTGGGTAAGGTCGCCATTTCTTAAGTGCATGTAGTAGTGCCAACATTTCCTTCTCATAAACAGCTTGCTTGAGATGTAGCCGTAAAAATACCCAATCACCTACATCAAAACGTTTTTCACTGTGATGTTGATCTACCAATGGTTTCATTTGATTTTTGCTCCAAAGTGGCATTATCCTTTAAAAGTTGGAGAACTTGTTGTTGATGCTCAAAGTGATCTTTCACTGCTTGAACTTTTTTCTTCTTGATATGTCCTTCTAGCTTTAGGGTTTGAGGAGTGGTAATTTCTTCCAATGCTTTACAAGATATGGTCAGATTCATTTCTTGATGCTCGATGTGATCTTTCATTTCTTGAACATTTTTCTTCTTGATATGTCCTTCTATCTTGATAATTTGAGGAGTGGTAATTCCGGCCAACGCATTACAAGATATGATTGGATTCATTTCTTCTTTCTCGATGTGATATTTCACTTCTTGAACCTTTTTCTTCTTGATATGTCCTTCTAGTTTGAGAGTTTGAGGAGTGGTAATTCTTGCCAATGCTTTACAAGATATGGTCTGATTCATTTCTTCTTTCTCTAGGGTTGGTTCCTGGTGTATATACTCTTCTTTTGATGTTTCTTGATCATTTTCTTCCTCCTCTTCATAATCTATGTAAAATAATTTCTTCTCAACACACTTATTACCTTTAGTGCATTTGTTGTCATAATTGCAACAAAGCCCTCTTTCTCTTTTTTCTTCCAATTGTTGTGGTGTAACCCTTGTAGGTTGTGGAAGGTTGGGAGAAACAACACTTCCATATTTATATTTGTGAGGGGTATGCTTCCTAGTTTCCATAATTTTTCTTTCCACTATGTCACAAAACCCTTTTACTCTTTCCAATTGTTGTGGTGTTGCTCTGAAGAAGGTGTTGCTCTTTGTATCCTCATAATGTGCTATCATTTCCTCCGTGAAAATTGACCACGTAACAAGTTGTTTACGAGAACAAAGCCCTTCATACCATAAAAATTGCTCCGGTTCTAAATATGAAGATGCAATACATACCTTTTTTAATAGAGGTACACCATGTAGATCAAAATATTTCTCCATCTGAAGTATCCAATTTACCGGATCCTTGCCATCAAACTTTCTCATCTTGCTTTTTCTTGATTTTAGGAGCTCGATCTTGAAACGACTGTAACTTTGTACTTTCGGATCTTTAAGTTTTGAAATTGTGACCTGTAGTAGCCCTCTACGTCCTCTTTCCAATGCCACCAGTCTGATCCAAATTGGATTCTCCAAGAAAGCGTTATGTACAATCTCCCAAGATGACCTGATTATAGACCTTTCCAGAAGAGCGAACTTGTATGAAGTGCCACGTGTCACTGTTTTGACATTTTGCTTTGAAAAATATATACAAGAAACTACAGTCCATCCTCTTTCTGAACCTTCTAAAGAAATTCCAATCCAATGCTCAGAGAGAAAGTTATGACGATTTCCCCTAGGTCACCTGTTTGGAATGTAATTCAGGAGTTTGAAAAAAGACCAGCTTCTGCAGATCATATCGCCACAAATATAGTGCGAAAATCTCTGAAATTCAGACCCAAGATTCAGCACGATTTCTTATCAAATGGGTTTTTTTTTAGCTTCTAAAACTTCACAAAAAAAAGCTATAGCGAAAATTCCACGATGAACTGTTTAGAGTAGCAAAACCCTAGAATCCAAAGCTCTGATACCAAATGTTATGAAACCAGGTCAAGAAAAGATAGAAAATATAGATCAACGCCTTAGAATTCAGCCTCTTCGAGGGGGCAACCTCCTTTACATTACATAAATGAACAATTCTTGGATGATACAAATGACAAGACCTCCTTTCTATATATAGGAGTCTAAGGAGTCATAATATAATCAGAGCTGACATAACAATAATAATGTAAGGGCACAATAATAACAATAGTGGGCTTCTATGGGGCACAATAGTAACAATATGGGGACTACATGGGTACAACAATATAATAAGGGGGTTGTACTAATAACAATAAGGGTTATACTAGTAGTATAGGGGCCTAACAACAACAGTCATATCCTCAGCACCAGTTTGGCTGAGATTGCCAAGCCTGCCCTTGCATCTCTGAAATCTCTCCTCACTAAAAGCCATTGGAAATGCAATTGCGAAATTTTACTGCAGGTGCCTAGAAATAGAGGAATATGCCAGAACCACCTATGTACGCATCTGTGTGGAAATGGACTTCAGTGCCGGATTCCCAGCTGAAATAAACCTAACAAGTAAAGACTATGCGTGGAACCAGAAACTCGATTATGAAAGTGTCCTCTTCAGATGTCAATCCTACTTTGAGACAATCCATCTAGCCAAAAATTGCCCAAAAGCCTCCCAGAAAAATTCTGCTAGAAAAAACCACCATAAATGTACATGGTGGGAAGGAGCACAAAAATAAAACTACACCATCATCAAAGAAGAATACTCTAGAGAAAACTCTGAATCATAAAAAATCGGGCAAGAAAGAAACAACTCTCAAGACAAGCAGGGAGAAAGCCCCATCCAACAACAAAAAAGTGAACTTGACAACCCCTCAAGCATCAATAGTTATGAGGATTCGAATACCACACAAAATAAATCTTCATTTAATAGCAAAGCAGATCTCCTAGACCAAACTTCTTCTCTGACTATCTTCAAAAGGACGAACACAATAGATCGCGAAGCTAAGACACCAATGTCCCAAGAACTAGAAGAGATGAAGGAGATGCAAGATAAACGAAGTTGGGAGACTGTAGAGAAAAAAAAGAAAGCTATAGCACCAATCTTGCCAAGAAAAATGAGGAGCCAGACAATTAAAAACTAAGAAAATTATAGGTCCGATAGACCAATTTGGTCTCAGTGGATGTTGACCACTCTCATTATCATTAATATTAATAATAAAGTAAAATGTTAACTATATTTATGTTAATATGTTAATAGCAGTTTATTAATAGATCTAGGGATTATTAATAATAATAATAGTATGGATTTATTATTACTCTTAAAATTCCTAAATATATAACTATAATAATAATATTATAAAATTAATTATTATTTTATAAATTATATTATTATTATTATTATTAATGGTTTGTATAACTTATTAATAGAATTTATTAACTAAATATAAACTTAAAACATTAAGCTACCTAATGTAAGCTTAAACTTTCTAATTAAATATAAATTTTAGATCAATAACCATCTATAATAGATAATTTTTTAAACCCATTAAGTTAGTAAGATAATGGACCATTTTAGGGAAATTTCCCTAAAATGACTAAAACCAAAGAGGAACTAATGAGAAAGAAAATAGTTTGATTTAACAGGCTAGTTAAATTAAAACTGTATCATCAATATTTAGGGATAGAAAAGGGATTTTTATATCATGAATAGACAATTTGTTCAATCATTAATAGAGAAGGGGTGAAAGAGACCAGGTGACCATAAAAATCAAAGAGACAATAAAAAGGAAACAACAACGAACCAGAAGATGAGGGGGAAAACACGACTAGGAAGAGAGGGTAGGGATCCAGCAACTGCTGATTTTCTAGTCGTCATCTCTATTGAGATTTCTCGGCCATTTTTCAATCTCAATGGCTTCCCTAAATTTCCAGTGATGAAACTGCACAACCTTAGCAATAACACGGGCCTCCTCAATACAAACGTGATGTTTAGTCTTCTCAGCATGCTCTGCTAGTGCAGAAGACCGGGTCCTCCCATGTTTTAGGTCTGTTGAGTGCTCATTAATCCTCTGATTAATAAAGCGACTAGTCTCGCCAATGTAGGGGGTCCCACAGGAACAGGGAATAATATAGACACCTTTCATGTCCTTGGGGTCGACCGAATCCTTTACCGATCAAAGGGAGTTACGGATGGTGTTAAGGGGTCTAAAGGTCGAGGGAACATTATGCTTCCTAAGAATCCTTGCAATCTTATTAGTGGTCCCTTGGATAAAAGGTAGATGGACCCCTGAGACTCGATCTTTAGGGTCTTTCTTGACCAACAAATTCTTGTTGGCTTTAAGGAAATCCCTCTGACCAAGGTGCCTACTATAACCTTTATTAACAAAGACATTAAGGAGATGGGCTTTCTCTTTATTGAGGCTCTTTTCATCAAATATTCTCAGCACATGAGTAGCAAGTGTGTTGAGAACTCCCAACTTTTGAGCAGGGAAATGGTGGGAGTTAGCATGAAGATACTGCTCAGTATGTGTTTTCTTTAGAAACACTTGGTGGGAGAAGGAACTGTCATTATTCTTCGAAATAATAACATTGAGGAAAGGAAGGCATCCATCAACTTCTTGTTCCATAGTAAACTTAATGGTGGAGGATTGACTGTTGAGATGCTTGAAGAAAAGATCCAACTCATCTTGGCCATGAGACCAAGTCCAACAACCGGGTCATATCCTCGCCTAAGCCAAATCCAAACAATGATTCATGCACAGGTTTGTTGAGCCCTATCAACGATTGTTGTGAGGGTTTTAATATCTATGAGAGTGTTAATAGCTATAACCATAAGCGAGGTAATAATTCTTATGTCGATAAACTGGATGTAGGTGATCCTATGAACATTAATATAGTTTTATGTAATAATAATAATAATAATAATAATTATTATTATTATGGTTTATCAAATATTAATAGCATTAATAGTTTAAAACATAATAATGATTATAAGGATAACAATATTGATAAAAATAAAGATTATATGATTAATTATGAGTGTGATTCAGCCAATAAGAATCATAGTAATTATAAGAAATGTAATGATAATAATAATAACTATAATCTTCCCCCTCCCTCTCGGAATAATAAGGTTATCAATCTTTCTAGTTTCTCCTTTCCCCCTTTCGTTTTTAATCTTCTGGGTAAAGGTTTAAATTTTGCCCTGGCCCCTAAAAAGATCCCGGTAGAAGACATTATTTGTGATGTAGAATTTGGGATTAGGGGCTTACCCGATAATATTAAGGACACTATAAGGCAAGATTGCATCGTTGTCCTCAGGAAGGCAAAACCCCCCAGCAACAACATCAACAAGGATGAATTTGATGCCCTTAGATCCTTAAACCAAAATAAAGATGTCGTGGTTCTAAAAGATGACAAAGGAGGGGCTACTGTCATCCTCGACAAAGAGGATTATCGCTAGAAGATGTTAGATCATCTGTGTAATAGTGGAAGCTATAAAAATCTTTCCAAGAATCCCCTAAAAAAGATCTCTAGGACTGTGGCTCTTGCTATCAAGTCCAGTAGCTCTGTGGGTTCCTTTTGCCATAAACTCATTGAGAGTAGCCCCATTACTCCAAGGATCTATGGGCTTCCAAAGATTCACAAGGAGGGGGCTCCCCTGAGGCCCATTATCAACACCATCGGTGGTCCTACCTACCTTCTTGCTAAATACCTTGCCTTGAAGCTTAGACCCTTAGTTGGCCTTACAGAGTCTTTCGTCAAAGACTCTGCATCCTTTGTTGAAGAGCTTAAGGGCATAAAGCTTGACCCTGGGGACATTTTTGTGAGTTTTGATGGGGTCCCCGTTTACACTTGCATTCCTATAAAGGAGGCCATGGAAGTTATCAACCGAATCACAGACCCTGATACTGTTCGGTTAGTTGAGATCTGTCTCACTTCCACTTTTTTCAGTTTCGAAGGCGCTTTCTATGAGAAGACCCGTGGTGTTCCAATGGGCTCCCCCTGTCCCCAGTTGTTGTTAATCTTTTTATGGAAGATTTTGAATCCAAGGCTTTGGCCTTAGCCTGTCTCTTACCTAATCTTTGGAAGAGATTTGTAGATGGCACAGGTCTCATCTGGTCTCATGGCTAAGATGAGTTGGATCTTTTCTTCAAGCATCTCAATAGTCAATCCTCTGCCATTAAGTTCACTATGGAACAAGAAGTCGATGGATGCCTTCCTTTCCTCGATGTTCTTATTTCGAAGAATAATGATGGTTCCTTCTCCCACCAAGTGTTTCAGAAGAAAACACATACTGAGCAATATCTTCATGCCAGCTCCCATCATTTCCCTGCTCAAAAGTTGGGCGTTCTCAACACACTTTCTACTTATGTGCTGAAAATCTTTGCTAAAAAGAGCCTCGATAAAGAGAAAGCCCATCTCCTTAATGTCTTTGTTAATAATGGTTATAGTAGGCACCTTGGTCAGAGGGCTTTCCTTAAAGCCAACAAGAATTCGTTGGTTAAGAAAGACCCTAAAGATCGAGTCTCAGGGGTCCATCTACCTTTTATCGAAGGGACCACTGATAAGATTGTAAGGATTCTTAGGAAGCATAATGTTCCCTTGACCTTTAGATCCCTTAACACCATCCGTAACTCCCTCCGATAGGTAAAGGATTCAGTCGACAACAAGGACATAAAAGGTGTTTATATTATTCCCTATTCCTGTGGGACCCCCTACATTGGCGAGAATGGTCGATCTATTAATCAGAGGACTAATGAGTACTCAGCAACCTTAAACATGGGAGGACCCAGTCTTCCACATTAGCAGAGCATGCTAAGAAGACTAAAAATCATGTTTGTATTGAGGAGGCCAGTGTTGTTGCTAAGGTTGCGCAGTTTCATCACCAAAAATTTAGGGAGGCCATTGAGATTGAAAAAAGGCCTAGAAATCTCAATAGAGATGATGGCTGGAAAATCAGTAGTTGCTGGATCCCTGCCCTCTCCTCCTAGTCGTGTTTTCCCCCTCGTCTTCTAGTTCATTTTTGTTTCCTTTATATCGTCTCTTTGATTGATCCGAACTTAAACAGGAACGCAAAAAATTACAGAGATAACCATAAACACAGATACGCAGTGGAAATAATACTTCATTTCATTAATGTAAAATACTGAAATATGCTTACAAACAGTGATGGAAATAAACCAGCTAGGGCTATGGTAGCTTATCTCTAAGAAGAGATGTGGTGGCTACATGCCTCTGAACTATTCTGAACTATGTTACAATGAGGCTCGAAGGCCTATTTATTATTGAGAAACAATGGAAAACCCTTCACATCCCAAAACCTAACCCTAGAAGATGAAACACCAAATTTTGGGCCCCGTTTTGGGGTGAGTTGGATGGCCAACTTCCCGGGGTCGCGAATTGGTCATATTATCTCCATTTGATGCGCATGATAGCCCGTTGGAAAGATCTCTCTGAGGAATACGACGAAAAAGACGATTTTTGATAGAAAAATCGTTGGCAAAAGATTTCCCAAAAAAGTTGTTTAGGGCCTCAAAACGGCTCCAAAAGTTTAGGACCCGAAAAAACTGCTAAAAATAGTAAACTATGCTATAATTAAGGAAACTGAAAAAACTGAAAGAAACAATTGTGGGGGTCCAAATGGGATAGGTGGGTGGCCACCAACATCCACCTGGATCATTGATTTTAATGGTCGTCTGGTCTCTTTCAACTCTTCTCTATTAATGATTTGAACAAATTGTCGATTCATGAAATAAAAATCCTTTTTCTATCCCTAAATATTGATGAGTACAGTTTTAATTTAACTAGCCTGTTAAATCAAACTATTTTCTTTCTCATTAGTTCCTCTTTGGTTTTAGTCATTTTAGGGAAATTTCCCTCATATTCTTTTCCTTAAATTTATTAGATGGTCCATTATCTAACTAACTTAATGGGTTTAAAAAATTATCTATTATAGATGGTTATTGATCTAAAATTTATATTTAATTAGAAAGTTTAAGTTTACATTAGATAGCTTAATGTTTTAAGTTTATATTTAATTAATAAATTCTATTAATAAGTTATACAAACCATTAATAATAATAATAATAATAATAATAATATAATTTATAAAATAATAATTAATTTTATAATATTATTATTATAATTATATATTTAGGAATTTTAAGAGTAATAATAAATCCATACTATTATTAATATTAATAATCCCTAGATCTATTAATAAATTACTATTAACATATTAGCATCTCTAGAGAATCCTAGAGAAACATTGAGCAAATCTAGAAGTGTTTTATAATGTATAACCTCAAAATTAAAAGCAACACACCCTATCTTATTCTCCGTATAGAAGTAGGTCTTTCCCTTATCGAGAGCCTAGCTATGACTAGGCTTTTGTTGTACAAGCACAAACTCAATAACAAAGAAGACCATAGACTTCCTAAGCTAGCTTCAAATTCCAGCCAAAACCACCTAAGGCTCAAATGAGGTTGGTATAAAGACAGCAGGGCTTGGTTAAACCATTGGGAGATTGACAAGAATGTTGCATTGCAAAACATTAATAACATTGAAAATATTGTTACTTCTAAGTTCAAAGAAAAAATGTGGTGTGAGAAAGATTTAGCAGCTAAAAGAAAATTAAGATATTATAAGGAGGTCATGAACCCCACCCTAGAAGATCAAAAGTATCTCTCTGTTTTAACTAGCTCAAAGAAGAAATTAAGATATTATAAGGAGGTCATCAACCCTACCCTAGAAGATCAAAAGTATCTCTCTGTTTTAACTAGCTAAAAGAAGAAAATTAATATAGCCAAGATTAGAATGAACTCTCATGAGCTCCATAGTGAAACGGGTCGTTGGACAGTTCCTAAAACACCATGGATGGAAAGGTTCTGCCATCTCTGTGAGAATATGGACATCAAGGATGAAAATCACTTCCTCTTAGAGTGCCCTACGTACAACCACATTAGATCTCAGTTTCAAAATCTTTGTTGCAATACTGACCTTCCTAGCCTTTTACGATGTCAAAATTACAGTGAGCTCGGGAGACTTCTTTCCAAAATTTTTGAGCATAGGAATAAAATATTAAATCAAACTAAATAATTCGTTTCTTTAGGTCCGATAGACCAAAGTTTGGTCTTAGTGGACGTTAGCCATCATCATCGTCATCAGTTAACATTTTACTTGATTATTAATATTAATAATCCCTAGATTTATTTTTACTATTAACATAAATATAGTTAACATTTTACATAAATAATAAGCATGACTAACATAAAATTATTAAAATAAATATTCATAAATAACATTCATAATATTATTATTTCAGACATTAATAGCATTCAGAACATTAAAAAAAATATTATGTTAATAATATTGATAATATGTATATTAAACACTATTAATACATTGAATAATTATTTATCTAATAATATTATTATAATTAAATAATATTATCAAATATAATATTAGTCCATGTCCCTATCCCTTGGTCTAGTTTGGTTGGCTAGTCAAATTTAGCTGTTTCATGGTCAAATATAGTCGTTGGTCCAGTCCGATATAGTCATTTCCGAGTCAAACCCATTGGAAGATCTGCTCTCCCTATTTAACATGCAGTCATGATCTGGTTCTTCAACTTGTCCTGATGATGAACCACACTCGTTGGTTCGAAATGCGTCGACAAATGTATTATAATGTGATTTACGCCGAATTTTTTCATAAAACTTGATATGGATCACAGAAGCCTCAATTCAACAAAACTAATTTTCTCAATCAAATCAGTAAGGGTGGGCATAAAGTTGTTCTCCTTCATCTTCGATTTAATTAGTTTACACTATAATTTACCACATTCAATTTATGCATTTCCTCTACATTATTTTATACATTGTTCAATCCATTAAGTTAATTTACATTATAAAATTACATTTAATTTGTGCATTTCTTCTGGATTATTTTACACATTGTAAATTTATATTATATTTACGCATTCACTCAAGATTATATTAGGTCAACCATATAAATTAGATGTTGGTAAATAGGGATAAACATCAATCTATGATAAATATCAAAACAGTTCATGATAAAATCATAATAATGAACTAAATTATGACTATATTTTAATTATTATTAACAATAATTAAGAAATAATTAATATATGAGATAAAAATATAGCACTTGAAAAAGCATGCAACAAGATTAATAACTATGAAATTTATTGAGAAGAGTTTTTCGATGAAAATCACATCATAAAACTTGATATGGATCACAGAAGCCTCAATTCAACAAAACTAATTTTCTCAATCAAATCAGTAAGGGTGGGCATAAAGTTGTTCTCCTTCATCTTCGATTTAATTAGTTTACACTATAATTTACCACATTCAATTTATGCATTTCCTCTACATTATTTTATACATTGTTCAATCCATTAAGTTAATTTACATTATAAAATTACATTTAATTTGTGCATTTCTTCTGGATTATTTTACACATTGTAAATTTATATTATATTTACGCATTCACTCAAGATTATATTAGGTCAACCATATAAATTAGATGTTGGTAAATAGGGATAAACATCAATATATGATAAATATCAAAATAGTTCATGATAAAATCATAATAATGAACTAAATTATGACTATATTTTAATTATTATTAACAATAATTAAGAAATAATTAATATATGAGATAAAAATATAGCACTTGAAAAAGCATGCAACAAGATTAATAACTATGAAATTTATTGAGAAGAATTTTTCGATGAAAATCACATCATAATTCATTTGTCGACGCATTTCGAACCAACAAGTGTGGTTCATCGTTAGGACTAGTTGAAGAACCAGATCATGGCTACAGGGTAAATAGAGAGAGTAGATCATTCAATGGCTATATTTGACCAAGAAACGGCTAAATTGTACTGGGTCACTGGACTAGACCAAGAGATAGGGAGAAGGAAAAATAATTAGTTAATTAATTAATAAGTTCGTTTTGTTATATTTATTTCCATTTTTGTCAAATGTAACCGTTGGTACTAAAATGACTATAAATCAATAACTAATTTATAGACCTTTTTTATTATTTAAAACTATATAAACTATATAAAAACTTATATTGTTATTGTAATTTGAAATAATAAGAAAAATTAATAAATGTTTATTAAATGGATAACCTAATTAGTTAGATAAATATTTGACTTAATACAAAATTTAAGGAATCTAACTATATTGAATATGTAGCTAAAACCATAAATCAAAGTCATTGAATAATTAGGAGAAAATATAGTTATTTCTAATTAGTTAGTTAATTCCATTATTAATTTTATTTATTTATATTTAAAGGTATAATGGGATAATTAATTTCTATATTTTATAATTCCTTCATCTATGTTTACGTATAAAAATTATTTATTTATACATTATGTCAATTAATTAACGCAAAATTTTTTTTTAGTACTTATTCAAATAAAAACATCTTATTTCTAATTTTAATCTAGAATAAATGTAAGTGAACAAATAGTAATAAAATAATAAACGAAAATACTGAATAAAAATCAAAGAGTAGAGAAGGAACAGAAAGGAAAATAAATAGTCCAAAAGACGAGGGGGAATAAACAAAGAAGACCACGCTAAGAAGAACAACACAAGGGGCGGGTGCAGGGACGAGGAACTAGGATGAAAGGGCAAGGATCCAATAGCTGCTAATTTTCTAGCCATCATCCCTATTGAGATTGCTCAGCCTTTTTTCAATTTCTATGGCCTCCCTAAACTTCCGGTGATGAAAAGGCACAATCTTGGCAATAACACGGGCCTCCTCAATACATATGTGATGCTTAGTCTTTTCCATGTGTTCTGCTAGGGCGGAAGACCGGGTCCTCCCATATTTTATGTCCGTTGAGTACTCATGGATCCTTTGATTAATAGAGCACCGAGTCTCACCAACATAGGGGGTCCCATAGGAACAAGGAATAGCATAGACACCTTTCATTTCCTTAGGGTCAACAAGGTCTTTTACCGATCTAAGGGAGCTACGGATGGTGTTAAGGAGTCTAAAGGTTGAGGGAACATTATACCTCCTGAGAATTATCACAATCTTATCAGTGGTCCCCTGGATGAAAGGGGGATGAACCCCTGAGACTCAATCTTTAGGGTCTTTCTTAACCTTGGGACCTTTGTTGGCTTTAAGGAAAGCTTTTAGAACTTGGTGCCTACTATAACCATTATTAACAAAAATGTTGAGATGGGCTTTCTCTCTATCAAGGTTCTTTTCATCATATATTCTTAACGCACGAGTTGCTAGCGTGTTGAGAACACCCAAATTTTGAGCAGGGAAATGATGGGAGCTGGCATGAAGATACTGTTCAGTATGAGATTTCTTGCTAAACACTTGGTGGGATAAAAAACTATCATCATTCTTCGAAATGAGAACATCAAGAAAAGGAAAACAACCATCAACTTCTTGCTCCATAGTGAACTTTATAGATGGGGATTGATTGTTGAGATGATGGAAAAAAAGATCCAACTCTTCCTGGCCATGAGACCAGATGACACCAATGTCATCAACAAATCTCTTCCAAAGCTTGGGCAAGAGACGGGATGAGGCCAAAGCCTTGGATTCAAAGTCTTCCATAAAAATATTAGCAACAACCAGGGACAGGGGTGAGCGCATGGGAACCTCGTAGGTCTGTTCATAGGATTCACCTTCGAAGCTAAAAAAAAGTAGACATGAGACAAATTTCGACTAAATGAGCGGTATCAGAATCGGTGAGGCAGTTGATGACCTCAATGGCCTCCTTTATAGGAATGCAAGTGTAGAGGGAGACCACATCGAAACTCACAAGAATGTCCCTAAGGTCAAACTTTATGCCCTTAAGCTCTTTGAAAAATGACGAAGAGTCTTTGACGAACGACTATGTGAGGCCAACAAGGGGTCTAAGCTTCAAGGCAAGGTATCTTGCTAGGCGGTAGGTTGGACCACCTATGGTGTTGGCAATGGGTCTTAGGGAGCCCCCTCTTTGTGAATCTTTCGAATCCCATAGATCCTCGAAGTGATGGGGCTACTCTTAATGAGTTTACGGCAAAAGGAACCCACAGTGTTACTCGACTTTATAGCTAGAGTGACAAGGGTTGATGCTTGTTTGACTCTTAAATCTCTGCGAATGGAGGATTTTTCAAGACAAAAGCAGACTTCAAAGTTTCATAAGTTGTTAGAAAAGTCCTTTGTGCTCGACGATCATTTTTTCTCCATGGGTAAGTTGTCCCACAACCAACTTTCAATTAATCATCTTTCTGCTCTTCAGTCCTGGGTTAATAAACATTTTGGTGTTGACTGCTCCCCTGCGCAACAAGCTTTGTTGGTGGATTTTGATGAAGAGACTGGCTCCCCTGGTCTTTTCCATCAATTCCCTCGCTCTTTATTGTCTAACTTGGAGCCTAGACTACGTTCCAACCAATTAGAAACCCCTTCTTGGTCCTGCTGCTTTCACATTTAGATCCAGCCTGGGCTCTGGACTATCGTTCCTTTGCTTGTTCAGTCCCTCCTCTGTTTTTAGGCTCATCCAAAAACTCGGTACAATCCTCCCTTACGGGTCTCAGCCCTTCGGAGGGTTAATCCTCTGATGAGTGGACTGTCTCTAGCGTGCTCGATCATTCTTGTTTTGAAAATTCTCTTCCCCTCCGATCAGCTCGCTCTGTCCTGCCAAGCTCTATTGTAGACCTGATGCAGGGCTCTCATCATGGTCTCACCACTTCAGATCCTTGTTCCTACCAAGCGCTACCGTTGACCCAGTGTAGTCCTCCTTTCTTGGTCTCCTTGCTTCAGAATCATGCATCTATAGTCCTCCATCTCTACATGTTAATGCTTTCAGAACCTCTTTCAAAACTCTGGGCCAACGTCCGTCTCCTAAACCTAATCGACGTTCCTTTAAATCTAGTTCATATAATAGATATGGTAATAGATATTTCGATAGGATGAATAATAGTATTAGATATGGTAATAGATTTTTCGATAGGGTGAATAATGGTATTGTAGGGGATTATAATAATAATAATAAGTTAATTGGTAAGAATAATATTAGTGAGTTAAACAATAGTAGTATTAGTAGCAGAAAGAATATTATTGATGAGAATTCTAGTAATAATAATAATAATAAGCTTCCTCATCTTTCTCTTAATAATAAGGTTGTTAATATTTCTAAATTTTCTTTTCCCCCTTCCATCTTTAGCCTTCTTGAAAAAGGATTAAATTTTTCCCTCACCCCTAAAAAGATCCCCATGGAAGACATTATGTGTGACGTAGAGTTTGGGATTAGGGGCCTGCCTGATAATATTAAGAACACTATAAGGAAAAACTGCGTTGTTTCCCTCAGGAAGGCAAAGCCCCCTAGAAGCAATATTAGCAAGGCTAAATTTGAAGCCCTCAAATCCTTGAACCACAATAAGGACATCGTGGTTCTTAAAGCGAACAAAGGAGGGGTTGTTTTCATCCTTGACAAGGAGGATTATCACCAGAATATGTTGGATCATCTTTGTAATAGTGGTAGCTATAAAAAGCTTGACAAAAATCCCCTGAAAAATATCTCCAGAACTGTCACTCTAACTATAAAGTCTAGTAACATTGTGGGTTCCTTTTGCCATAAACTCATTGCGAGTAGCTCCATCACTCTAAGGATCTATGGCCTTCCAAAGATTCACAAAGAGGGGGCTCCCATAAGATCCATTTTCAACACCATAGGTGGTGTAACCTACCTCCTAGCAAAATACCTTGCCTTGAAGCTTAGACCCCTTGTTGGCCTCACAGAGTCGTTGTCAAAGACTCTTTGTCATTTGTCAAGGAGGTTAAGAGCATAAAGTTTGACCTTGGAGACATTCTTGTGAGTTTCGATGTGGTCTCCATTTACACTTGCATTCTTATAAAGGAGGTCATTGAGGTCATCAACCACCTCACTGATCATGATACTGCTCGTTTAGTCGAAATTTGTCTCACGTCTACTTTTTTCAGCTTTAAAGGTGAATACTATGAACAGATCTGTAAGGGTGCCATGGGCTCACCCCTGTCCCCGGTTTTTGTAATATTTTTATGGAAGATTTTGAATCCAAGGCTTTGGCCTCAGCCCATCTCCTGCCCAAGCTTTGGAAGAGATTTGTTGACTACACTGGTGTCATTTGGTCTCATGGCTAGGAAGAGTTGGATCTTTTTTTCCTCCATCTCAACAATTAATCCCCATCCATAAAGTTCACTATGGAGCAGGAAGTTGATGGTTGTTTGCCTTCCCTTAATGTTCTCATTTCGAAGAATGATGATGGTTCTTTCTACCACCAAGTGTTTAGGAAGAGTACTCATACTGAGCAATATCTTCATGCAAGCTCCTATCATTTCCCTACTCAAAAGTTGGGTGTTCTCAACACGCTAGCAACTCGTGTGCTGAGAATATCTGATGAGAAGAACCTTGATAGAGAGAAAGCCCATCTCCTTAACATTTTTGTTAATAATGGTTATAGTAGGCACCAAGGTCTGAAAGCTTTCCTTAAAGTCAACAAAGGTCCCAAGGTTAAGAAAGACCCTAAAGATTGAGTCTTAGGGGTTCATCTCCCTTTCATCTAGGGGACCATTGATAAGATTATGAGAATCCTTAGGAGGCATAATGTTCCCTCAACCTTTAGACCCCTTAACACCATCCGTAGCTCCCTTAGATCGGTAAAAGACCCTATTGACCCCAAGGACATGAAAGTGTCTATGTTATTCCTTGTTCTTGTGGGACCCCTTATGTTGGTGAGACTGGGCACTCTTTTAATCAAAGGATCCATGAGCACTCAGCAGACATAAAACATGGGAGGGCTCATTTTTCCGCCTTAACAGAACACGCGGAAAAGCCTAAGCATCACATATGTATTGAGGAGGCTCGTGTTATTACCAAGATTGCGCCTTTTCATCACCGGAAGTTTAGGGAGGCCATAGAAATTGAAAAAAGTCTGAGCAATCTCAATAGGGATGGCGGCTAGAAAATTAGTAGCTATTGGATCCCTTCCCTTTCATCCTAGACACACCTGCCGCCGCCCCCGCCCTTGCCCCCACTCCTTGTGTTGTTCTTCTTAGTGTGGTCTTCTTTGTTTCCCCCCTCGTCTTTTGGACTGTTTGTTTTCCTTTTAATTCCTTCTCTGCTCTTTGATTTTTATTCAATATTTTAGTTTATTATTTTATTACTAATTGTTCACTTACATTTCTTCTAGATTAAACTTAGAAATAAGATGTTTTTATTTGAATAAGTACTAAAAACAAATTGCACCTTAATTAATTGACATAATGTATAAATAAATAATTTTTATACCTAAACATAATGAAGGAATTATAAAAAATAGAAATTAATTATCCTGTTATACCTTTAAATATAAATGAATAAAATTAATAATGGAATTAACTAACTAATTAGAAACAACTATATTTTCTCATAATTCTTCAATGACTTTAATTTATGTTTTTTGCTACATATTCAATATAGTTAGATTCCTTAAATTTGGTATTAAGTCAAATATTTATCTAACTAATTAGGTTATCCATTTAATAAACATTTATTAATTTTTCTTATTATTTCATATAATAATAATAATATAAGTTTCTATATAGTTTATATAGTTTTAAATAATAAAAAATGTCTATTAATTAGTTATTGATTTATACTCATTTTAGTTAAATACAAACGGTTACATTTAATCAAAAATGGAAATAAATATAACAAAACTAACTTATTAATTAATTAACTAATTATTTTTCCCTATCCCTATCTCTTGGTCCAATGTAGTTACCCAGTCTAAATATCGTCATTGAATGATCTACTCTCTTTATTTAACATGTAGCTATAATCTAGTTCTTCAACTTGTCCTGAAGATGAACCACACTTGTTGGTTCGAAACGCATCGACAAATGAATTATGATGTGATTTTCACCGAAAACGCTTCTTAATAAACTTGATATGGATCATAAAAGCATAAATTTAGCAACTGTGAGATTCTTAATTTGTAAATTGGCTTTAATATCATGGGTCAATACCATGCCTTGTCAATATCAATTGCCCAAAAAATCATAAGTCATTTTATATGATACTTGTTAGTATGACATTTTTTTTAAGCTTAGTGGGACTGCATCTTCATCATGTCCAACTTCTCACCCCAATAGAGGGGGATAGCACAAGATTTGAACCCAAGACTTTCGATTTAGTGAGACTTCATTTCCACAACGATTTCCAATTGAGCTATCCCAAATGGACAATTTGAAGTTTGTTTTAATTAAAAAGGAAAAAAAATATATTAATTTCAACCTGTTAATTTGTGAATACTACTAAGAATATTTTAAAATATTTTGTGTAGATTAAATCCGTACCATCCATTTAATAATGATTGATTGAGACACATTCTCTAGTCAAATATAAGGATAATGCATGATGCGATGTGTGATTTATTTAATGTTTAACGTGGAGTTGACACTTATACTTTTAAAATTTAAAATAAATATTATATGAAATTACGCTCAACAATGAAGTATTTTATTTATAATTAACATTGAAATATTTTTCCCTTAATATTTATAATTGATATTGATTTTTTTAATTATTAATATTTTGTAATTTGTTAATATAAATATTATTTTATTATTTTTTAATGTAACATTACCACATTATATCTCCCCATATTTACCTTTAAAGAATATATGAAAGTGTTTTTTAAAGAAAGTTAGATATTATAACAAATATTTTAAAATTGTGATTTAATGTGGATATATGTAAATATTTTGAAAAACGTTTAACATTGCATTTTAATATGAAGTTTGTGGGAATTTATTTTTATTTTAAGAATAAAATACTCAAAATAAAGAAATATTGTTGCATTCAAAGCTAATCGTTTTTTTGGGTTTGGAGTATGCCCTAGTGCTTGAGTAAGAGCTTGTCTTCCTTAGACGTAAGGAAACAGGTTAATGGCCCAAGACCAAGAGGCATTTGGTAGGAGTGAAACCCTGCCCCAAACCACCAATGGGTAATCATAGGTTGCATGGTATTCCTTGAATAATTGTGACAAGTCACTACTAGTTTGACAACTGAGTTATGATAGGTTTTCCCATTATTTAAAAAAAAATAGTCACTTTTAATAATATCTTAAATTTCTTCTATTACTAAATTAGATATAATAATATTTCAATATTATTCTTTCTTTGGCAAAATAACTTTATTCTTTCTACTTCACTAATTTATATTTCAATTAAGTTTAAAACAATTTTAAAAGCAGTTGTCTATAATGCGACTTTTTGGAAGCTTTTCTAGTGGGTTTTTCCGGTCAAAATCCGACAGCAATTTATTGGAATCGCAAGTTTGATAGCTAGTTTCTGCACAATCAAAGCATCCAAGGGGTTTTTTAGGGTGCTGAATCCAAATATGCAGTTAAAAAACTATTTTAAATAATACAAATCAAGATTTAACCTCAATTTTTTCTGCCAGATTCCATCACCGGAATCTTCAAAAAATCACATTATAGACAACTCCATTTTAAAAAAAACTCTTATATTTTATGTCATTTGTTTTATTTTTGTTTTAAAAATGAATTTATCTAACCATTAATGTAATTACGTATGGCATACATATTTTCCACGCGTTTAAAAGCTTTAGCAAGAAAAATACCTAACCGAAGTAAATAGCAAGAAAATATTTTATATTTCAATCAAGTTTAAAACAATTTTTAAAAAACCTCTTATATTTTATGTTATTTGTTTTATTTTTTTAATTAATTTATCTAACCATTAATGTAATTACGTATGGCATACATATTTTCCATGCGTTTAAAAGCTTTCGCAAGAAAAATACCTAACCGAAGTAAACAGCAGGAAAATATTTTATATTTCAATTAAGTTTAAAACAATTTTTAAAAAACCTCTTATATTTTATGTTATTTGTTTTATTTTTTATTTTTTATTTTTTAATTAATTTATCTTACCATTAATGTAATTACGTATGGCATACATATTTTCCACGCATTTAAAAGCTTTAGCAAGAAAAATACCTAACCGAAGTAAATAGCAGGAAAATATCTCATGGCTGAAGTTGGAATTTCTTTTCCTTCCTCATCCATGACCCTTGATGCATGGTCATCTTATTTTCCCACCTCCCGCCTTTATCATTCATCATGCAAATTTTGTGAATGAGGAAGTGATATTTGGTTGTCTTGTCTTATAATGGCTCATAAGGACAAGTGAGGAAGTGTTATTTGGTTACCTTGTCTTATAATGGCTCATAAGGGTAAGTGTTGTTATATTGATCTAGTGATATGTTGGTTACATTGATTGTATGCATTTAGTTGGCTCGCACATTGTATGTTAATATTGCATGGTAGTGTAAGTGCATTACATACTTTTTTTTGCATGCTAAAATCATTCCGGAGTAGATTGAATTTTAGAGTAGATTTTACTTTATGTTTGGATTTATTATTTTCATATAAAACATGGGCAGTGCCTTGTGTTCAATACACATGCTCCGAAACAAGTTTGTTGAAATGTGTAAGTTATAGGTCTGTAGTCTCGGGAGATTGTTGGAGATCTCATAAACTTCTTGTTCAAGGACATGGATAATGCACTCTACGGTTAGCTCATGTCCCAGTTGGAGCTAGATGTTACCCACCAAAAGTGGGTGACCCGATAAGAGAATTTTTTCTCCCATCATCTCTTCCAACTAGCGAGCAAGCAACCTCTGACAACCCTCACTAGCTATTGATGATGTTTCATTCATTTCTCCACCACCTGCATCAATCATTTGTTGCCTCGACCATCTAAATTAGTACATGTTGGATGGTGGGCTTTCGATCAAAAGGTAATTTGTCCATTTTTCAATCAAGTGCTTATGCTTGTTAGTATTTGGGCATTTGACATCGATTATGGGGTAATGTGGAAGGAAAAGGGGTTTTAACCATGATCTTGTTCCCTCAACTTAAATGGAGGGTAATCTTCGATGCTAGTCCAGTGGGACCTCCCCTAATGGCCTAATGTATATAGGAGGGGATTTCTTGGGAAGCCTTGATTGAGATAGTGTAGTCCTATTTTTCCCTATTCCATACTTACCACTTTCCATCTTACATTACAAACCATATATTCCATCTCCCTTCTTCGGGGTCCACTGACCATTGATTCTTTGGGATTTGACACTCATACATCCTCATATTTGGGTAGGGCCTGAAACTTGTTGAAAAGTGTAACTAGGTTCGGTCTTCATAATGACATGTAATTGTGATTTTTGAAAATGATGAATAGAAGAAAATAAAATTATTATTGTAATTCCTTGCTTCATGGGTTTCATGAGAAAGAGGTTTTATTTTTAGATGGCTCCCATTAAGAGCCTCTGGGATTTGTCATAAAAAGCATATAGAGTCAATGTCATATATGAAGAATGTATATGAGTCTATAAAAGTGTCTAGAAGCCCTCCAACAATAAGCACTAGTCCTCCTCTTCATGTCGACCTTAAGATGAAGTACAAACTCATGTCGACTCACTTATTTGGAGACACACCTATTCAGATGTATAGGTCGGATTATTATATGGGACAAACCACTATAAATAGGTGGACATGGTCTTCGCATTATCACACTTCACAAGTTCAGATTCCTCTAAGATTTTTGGATGAAAATTATAGTCAATAGCTTAGATTTCTCTGAAGTTTTTCGGCTGACCAAGAACAGTGACAAGTTTGGATTCGGATAGGAGACTGTTGTAATGGATTCATATTTCAGAGTAAGCACAGTTTGGGGTTATAATAGAGAGACATAGTTTCAAACAAGGATATCACTACAATTTAGATATCATTACAGTCATTTCAGATTTTTGTAAGAGAGTCTTGGTGCTATGAAGGAAGCCTCAGATCAGTGCTATATGAAGAACATAGTTTCAATGTTATCTCAATCTTGATGTTATTACAATATTGTGAGTTCGGTTCCTTTACAGTGTTAAAGGGTGAATGTAATCAAAGTAAGAAGGATGACCATCATAGAAGTAAGGTCTTGGGAATATGACAGTGAGAAGGTCTCATAGTAAAGGAGATCTTGAAGTGGAGACAGTGATAAGATCTCGATGATAACAATGTATTGATGCAAAGAAGGTTGAAGCGGAAGAGGAGTCAAGAAGATGAGAAGACAATAGAGAGAACTAGTGTCTTGGTCTTGGAGTGGCTAATATGTCAAGGGCCTTGATGTTGGTATTCGTCAATTGGAATCTCTATAAGAAGAATTTGTGCAGGTTTTCCTCTCAAAGAGTGAGAGGTTTTGGCCTTGGATGATAGCCTACATTATGTGTCTCTTTTCTATTTATGTTCATGTATTAGTAGTTGTTTGATGAAGAAGAACACTAATAACTAAAGCAACAAGGAGACCCTAATGTAATGAACTAAAAGACACTCACAAGCAATTACTAATTAAGAGAAATCACCTAATTCATGATGCCCTAGATTTATCAACATGGTATCATAGTTAAGGTCACTATGTCAAGAAGAGGGCATCTAATCAAACAGATACTCAAGGATCGAGTTTCAATAAAGGCATCAAAGAAAGTCGAAGGGTATCAAAGAGAAAGTTCAAATATCTACATTGAAGAATCAATTCCTAGTTCAAAGAAGAAAGTTTACTTCAAAAGGAAGTCTTGGGATCATCAATCAAATCAAGATAAGTAAAAGTCTACACCAGCAAAAGTATTGGATCCTCTAGTCATCATCAAAAGACCACAAAGACCCTCATCAAGTTGAAGAGATCTACAAAGAAAGGCAGCCTAAAGTATAGACATCCAAGAAGAGCACCTCTAGAACAAATATCACATCATCTTGGAGAAATTCGAAACATTTCCAGATCTGCACTTATTCACCACAAAGAATTCGAAGTATCTTGAAGGTTGTTCATCCATAGAAGAATTGAAGGCCAAAGACATTATCATCATCTTCTAAAAGGTTCCAAGGCAGTCTCCCCCTTATTGAAGAAAGAATCTCCTTAGCCTTAAATGGGATCATCCGAGAAGCATCAAGTCATCTTCATCGATCATCATCAACGAAGAAATCAAGTTGAAGATTTCATCTTCACTTAACAAGTAAGTATCCTTATTCTATAATCAAAATCTGGTAAAATGAATTTGTTTTGCAAGGAGATCTATAAGCTGGTTGGGTCATCGAAATTCCTTGCATGGAAAAAGAAGGATATACATAGTCCTTGAAGAAAGTGAAGTCATTGAACATATCAATGGAAAGGTCTCGTTTGAATACATGGAAAGGGATCAAAGGGATCAAGTGATTCTTATGAAATCGGTCGAAGGTCCCCTCATATGGAAGTATTGGAAGCATCAAAGAGATATATATGATAAGCTGGTAGAACTATTCTATGAAGATGCGATAAAAAAGGTCATATAACTTAGATGTGATCTACACAAATTGAAGGTATCGAAGGATAAAATATTATTGTCATAAGATCTAAATTGCAAGATCTGGGATGAGATAATATTCATACACTAACTAATGAACAAGGTAACAAATACTTATGAGGATAAGAAGGTATTCCATTCAATAACTTGTGATTTCTATGCAAGATAGAAGAAGATAGACTGAGGGTAAAAAGTATTCAGACATTTGTCAAAAGGAGAGAAGAACATAGCTAAGACTCGATGATATGAGAATTACAGGAAATATTGTCCTAAGCTTAAGTAGGGCAATGACAAGGAAGATAGAGAAGAAGTCCATTTCATCGAAGAAGTGGAGGAAGTTGAAATATGAAAAGAATTAGAAGCAAGAAATCGTAGGGAAACATGAAGGACAACTGGAACAAATCTGTGGCAGTTAAATAAGAAGGAGATAACTCTTGGGAACCTCATTGGAAACTTAAGGAAAGGAAGAAGTCATCTAGGAAAAGGCTCGTCATACATCAAAAGGTAAAATTTGTTGGATAGGGATATGCAAGATCCTCATGATTCTCTGATGGAATCCTGATTGGAAGGTTCACCAATCTAGAGAGGAAGCAAGTGTTTTATCGGGAACACCAACTTATCGAATTAATGGGATGATGGTATGATGACATAAGAGATGAAGCAAATCAGGGGGTTGAAGATATTTTCAATCAAGGAAGCTACTGAAAGAAGCCTAGATGACCTAAATGTAAATAAGGTATTTATGCTTGTATTGAATACTATAATTCAATGTCATATGGTTGCAGGTAACATGGATCATTGCTCTATCTTGAGATTCATGATCAAAGGAAAAGGATCACCTCCTCTGAAAATATGCAGGAAGGCATAGATCACTCTAGATTAAATCAACATAATATGTCCTCATATGAAAATGAGGTGGTTGATAGTAATTAGAAGAACTCTGATTAGAAGTTCCTCGGAATGAAATATGTGAATAAAGAAAGGAGGAGATCATAGACTATGAAACAATGGAAGAAGGCATTAAACATCTGAAACCAAGAATATGTGACCAGGAGATCTCCCAAAAAGATATGAAGGCTCTGATGGAAGTCTGAAAAAGATGGAGACCCTTGAAAATGGATATCTTTGGGAGATATGTCAACATGTATGCAGGATACTGATGCAAACTCGAAGATGTCATGATAAAATACCATCAAAAAGGTAATTTTGATTTATTTTTTCATTTCTTATTTTTGAACAAATATACATGATAATTAGAGTTTCATCATACTCTCGGATAATCCGATATTTCATATTAGTCCAAACATATCAACATCGGATATAATCTCATTTGATATCTTGTCTAGAGAGGAGCAATAAAGTTGAGATACATTTCCACTAATGAGCAAGTTGTGGACATTCTCACTAAGTCCCTTATGAAGGGAAAATGTGTACTTCTCAGGTTCAAAATGGGAGTGGTGAAGAACTCTTTCATATCTAAGAGGGAGTGTTAGAAGTTATTTAAGTTTGGCATAGGCTTGGATCTAGCATGTGGGAAATTTTCCTAAAGTGACACAGGGTTTAATTTAACTTTATCAGATCGAAAGTTAATGAGAAAAGTGCACTTTATTAATGTCAATGGGAGATTAAAACACAACCATTAGATCAATAGGGCCCAATATTAAATATCCACCCTTGATCTTAGAGGCTGGGTGGGAGGTCAAAATACACCCTCTCTTGGCTTTATAGTGGCACAAATCCCAAGGAGAAGTTGTATTCTAATGATTGAATGAGATACTCATGCGAAGGGACTATGAATTAATTTCGAGACGAGTGTTAGCACAAATCCCAAGGCACTATGAATTAATTGAAGACTATGTGATAGAGAAAAAACAATCCACATTGTGGTCTATAGGCATGAAAATAGGTGTATAGTAAAATAGGTGTTTGCATGCTTTCCAAGGTAATTTTGGTGTTCATTTTGTCGTTGTAAAGTCCATATAATATGTACAATTTGGACAACATAGGGCATGCAAATTGAGGTAAGTCGTACAACTGATTTGGGGGTTCTTTTGTGGCTTAAAAATCAAGATTAAGTTGTAATTTCATTGCCAGGTTAATTGTGTTGTGTAACTTTGATTGTTGAAGCATAATAATAAAATCATCCCTCTCCCAAACTAGTCTTCCCTCATAGGTTTTTCTAGAGGATTTTGTCCAAAAATTTCTAAGTATAATTTCATGGTTTGCTAAGTTATTTTCTTATTTAAAAGTTCAAAGTTCAAAAATCAGAATTCAATTTATTGAGTGAATGTGATTTTCTGAGTGTAATTTTCATTGGAATTGCAACTTGAGTGTTGAAAAAGTGCTTGACGAAAGTTCTACAAAAGAAATTTGAATTGTAGTGAATTTTTTAAGTGGTTTTCTTTCAACTTCCCCTTGGGGTTGGAAACATCTAATAGAGTGGTCTGTTAGCCACTCCTACCTAGGGAGGTAAAACCATTGCGAGTTGAAAGCCTTAATTTTGAAAGGGAAGCCTTATGTGAAGTATTAAATTTCTCGTTACTTTCAAATTTGGTCGACTTTTATGAAAAAATGATTATTGTACCTAATGGTGTAGTTGCTTGCACATATGTGTAATTGTCAGGTGGTTCCACAACCATGGCCTCAACAACTTAGATATGGCTCAAGTATTTCAGAGGAGCATATTGACACCCATAGGTGGAGTGTTAAGAGCCATGGGACCCCAAGCAACAACAGAGAATCATACACACCCTTGGGCACCTCTAGTACCCACAACATTCTAACACTTTTCCCTATAATGATAACTTTTTGGAATGATGAAACTAGACCTAACACATTCCCAATCAACTTAGCACTTCATGAAGGATGGAAGTTGATCTAGGGCCTAGAGGAGGATGGTCTCACACCTTGAGATATGGGAGGGCTAGATCCATCTTGGAACTCCTCAACATTGGAGTAGAGACATGCATTTTTTCCATTTGGGTACCAATGAGACCACATTTTGACCCTCAAGATGCAATTTGGGGCCCACATAGAGATATTGACAGAAATGTGAAGGCCAACCTTCACATCATGATTTTAGAGGGTTTCTTCACATCACTTGGCACCCTAAGCCTCTAAGCCCTCAATGCATGCCCTAGAAGGGCCTACACATGGATGACTTTAGCACAATTAGCCTTATGGCTTACATGTGTGGGAATTTTGTTGGGTTTTAGTCTTGGTTATTAGGTTGGCTTGTAACCTAACTTGTGGTTTTAACCATATTTTATTATTTTAAGGGGCATTACACTAAAATAGGCATTCAAAATCCTGATATAAGTAGAGGATAGAATCATTGTAAAAAATCATCATCACAACTTGGAGACTGTAACATGCCCCCTACTGTAATATAATAGCTAGGGTCAGTTACTTAACTAACCTGACTCCTGGTGTTCACTTATGGAAATGGGGTATAAATTTTTTCGGTTTTTTTGTTGTAAAGTGTTAATTCCATACAATGCCATTAGGTAGTTAACTTTTCTTCCACACTGGCCATGGTGTGGTTTGAATATCTCTAAATATCTTTTATAATGTACCCATGTGAAATAATCATGGTCAAAGAATATTAATCTTAGTGCCAAGCTTGACCAAACAATACAACACATACTAAGAAATTATATGAAATATTTATCCTAGTTATATAATTGCTCCATTCAGTTTCATGGAACACACTTCATATGTGAGAAGGAGAGTGAAAATATACATTAACATTAATGAGACATGATAAAACACTCATAATATCTGGGACTCAAACTCTACCTATAGGTAAATTGATCAGGACTAAACTCATCATGACCAGTGCCCAGTTTTGCGACAAATAGTCTATATGCATGGAGAAAGTTGAAAAGAATCACCAATTCCACCTTTATACCAACATTGCAATATATATATATATATATATAATTTGTTCTCAATTATCAAGATGATCAAGATGAATTGCACAACGCAGACTTCCTTTGGCTTAGTTGTCAAGGTTGGAGGTGTCTATTTTGCCAAAGTTGTTCAGGACGTGCAACTACCATCATTGCTATTTGACATGCTATTCAGTGTGCCATATCCCTGGTGGACAACTTAGCACTATGTAAACCTCACCAGTGAACCAGTGTTATGTCGGTGAAACATGAAACAATATCGAGAAGAAGGTGTTCATTGAGATTATAATCAATTGCAATTCTATCATTTAAAAATTCATCAATAATATTGTTGGTGACATGGAAATCAAGGTATATGTCTAAGGATATAGTGTAGCAGGGACATAAATATTATTCTAATTCATTTTACTATCTATTGACTATTAGAATTGTAATAGCCCCTGGTTGATTTTCCATGTAAAAAATATAATACCAAGGTCATGGAATATGTATTCCAAGTTGAATGGTGGGAAAACATTATAGTGGGGATCACTTTCGATTATTTATGTCTATGGAAATTGGCAAAGGAATTGATAAAGGAAAAGAAGCAATAATTGGCATTTTGTTTATGAAATAAAGGAAAATAGGGGAAGAGGAAAGTGAAGAGACACGGATTTGCATGCTAAAGAAATTAGAGGAAAAATGAAGGAAAATGACGAAAATAGAGGCATCAATGATAAAAAGGATTTTGATGAACCGTTCATAGTTTTTACTGGTTTATCTTTTGCGTGTTGAGTTTTGGAGCTCTCATTTCATTCTCTCATACTCTTGCACACTTAGAGCATTCTCATAGCACTCGAGCATTGGACAGTTGTATCTGCAACTACAAATGGATTGTTTTGCAAGTAACAAGTTGCATGTGTGCTTTCCTTGTTGATTTCTGGATGCATGGTCTATATATGTGATTTTATGGGTATTTGTTGTCATTGGCATGTAGATTTGTCTGGATTGATAGTGGTTTTAGCCTTGCCTTTCCATTTCCTAGATAACCATGGTGTTGTGGGTTTTACCACTTGTTGTTGTTTTATTGGTGCTAAGGTTCCTGATGGTTGTGGGTTGGAACAAAAGCTTTGAAAACCCTAGAACAAATTGGGTTGAGTTACTAGTCCTAGAGCCTAGGTTGGGAAAAACACTCTAGATCCCTTAGTGGGTTGAGTTACTAATCCCTGGAGTCGGACTGGACAAACACTCTGGAGCCCTAGAAAGCTATGGGTTGAGTTACTAGTTCTTGCAACCCCAGAACCCTTGGGTAGAGAACCATCTAGTTAGTGCTAGTGATGTACGACCATAGAGGTGGAATCATTGTGGTTGAGGATTGAGGTGGTTTGGCCTTTGGAAGCCCTGGTTTATTTTTGTTTTGGTTTATTCCATGAGATCCCACATTCATGCTTGGAATATGGCATGAGGGTGATTGGCTGAAAGAAAGATTTGGTTCAGCCTAATCTATGGTTGGGTGGTACCTGGAAGCCCCTAACTTGGTTGGTATATTTATATATTAATAAGAGTTATTCTTCTACTGTGATTCATGTATACTTTTAGTGATTATGTTGGTGATATTATGACTAAGTTTCCATGGTTTCTATGTTGGTTATTAGTTGGTTATATATTGGTTATATGTTGAATAATATCTATGGCCCTTGACATGTTTTGATGAATATATGAATGGTTGATGAATGCATGGACTAACTAGTGTGGTTGCAGCTACTTGAGAGGGCATTAGACCTTCTTGGTGATTCTCAGGTGAATTCTATCAATTTATGATCAAATATGCATTCATGACCCAAAGCTTACATGTTTTCCATGTATTTGATGAAATGTCTAGTGTGTTATAGGCAGTCTAGGTCAAGTTATGACTTCAAGTTTGAATGATTAGCATTGAAATTATAAGAAATATGATTCTATAAAGTTATAGGAACTTCTCGATAGTGGTCTAGTGACTAGCCTAGAAAAGTGGCTCAGATCCTGGGACTGCAGGCATAAAACTAGAGATCTGCGGTCATAACCGCATGGAGAGAGACTTGTGAGTGTGGTTGGAGACTCACAACCACATGCAGTGAGTGTCAAGGGTGCGATTATAGGTATAATTAAGTGAAACAAGGTTCCATCTTAGGGATTGACCACATGGGGTGTTTCTGCAGCTCCTGGGTGATCTATAGTCCTGGTAGGATGTTAGTTTGTGGTCAGTTTGTAGGCCCCACTTCCTTAACTGAAACTAGGAGGTTAGATCAGGTCATATTGACACTCGTCTCATTTTTACCCTGGTGAGCTTATGAATTTGGGTAAATGTGGGAAGGGTGGTTACAAGCATCTCTTATCATTTAAGGTGCAAGCCATATGTTCAAGGTAAGAGCATAGTAGGAACTTGAATATGAATCTATATTGATGTATGGTTTGTTTACAAGCCTCACTTTCTCCCTTCTATTTCTATTTCTAGGATGGTGTTGAAACCATAAGAATCTATTATAGATGGTTCGTGAACCTCATAACAAGTAAATAACTAGAAGGATAATTATGCTAACATCCTCTTATTAGAATGACACTACTCTTTCAAAGGCATACTATCCAACATAGAGTTGGGTTCTTGTCAGTCTTAATGCCAGATTGGGTTTACCTGTAATCTCTAAACTTTAAAGATTAATCATTAAAATGACAAATCCCAATTCAATCCTTCTTGTGAGTAAAATCCAAATAATCCTAGATACCTTTCAATAAAACACACACCCAACTCTTAAAGAGATATATGTTGAAAATAACAACAAAAATGAAAAAAATAGAATCCAGAAATTCCAATTTAATTTATCCTTGAATTAATTAAAATCGAATTTTATTCTCATAGCAACTTGTAATAGTTAACTAGAGTGATTTAACTTAGTTAACTTAGGAATTTTGAGTTGGAACTCTTTCTAAATTCATGTATATGTTCTCCCTATATTATAGGGGTCCAAGATGAGTTAAGTATGAATGGTAATTAGTTAACTTAGTTACTGAGTTAAGTCTAGTTAAATTAGTTCCAAACTGTTTGAGGAACTAATAGTGAGTTAACATTCAGTTGATGCATTAGTGCACTCAACTAGTGCTACTCCAGTTAACTGGAGATTCCCTCACCAGAAACTCATGCATGTTGATTATGAGAAAGATGTAGTTGAGACTATAGTGCAGGGACAATGCACTATTTGTTGTATAATTTTCTGAGTTGTACAGATGGCGCATGCAATCAAGAACTGAATGTAGAGGGGATTGCACAGTTATGGATGAGGAATTTCCCTTTAAATATGGGTTAATTCTCTCAGGAATTGTGCAAAGAATTAGAAGCTTGGAGGCTTGGAAATTTGGCTAAGCATTGGCCAAAGGAAGTCATCAGGTGAAGGATAGGAAATACTTGTGTCGGTTAAGCTCAAGTTTGAGCAAAGAATATTTTATTCATCCAAATTATTTGACCAAGGGCGCAAGGAAATAGGGAGCTTGGAGAGAAAAGAAGAGGCTTGGATTTGGCATGAGCTTGCTTGTGAGTTGGAGATTAATTATACTGAGTGATGGGATTGTTCTTATGAGAACATGCATTGTAATCTCATCTTGGATTTCTAATTAATGCAATATAGATAGTGGGATTTTGAGCTATGGCTTTCCCTGGATACTTATTGTGTTATGTGACATTGATGTTCTTCCTCTTGTCGATTATTATTTTGCTCGATATTTATGGGCTTCCACTATAAAGAGTAGAAGTAGATTCTTGTCTATTGTTTTAGTAGATTACATGAGCTTGTGAATCTACAAGATATTCTACATGGTATCAGAGCTAGATTTGTAGAAATTTTCTACATGGTACTCGAGCTGAGAATAATATACTAGAGGAGATTTTGAAGTTTTGGGCCACAAGTTTCTAGAGTAGATCTGAACATTTTTGTGCAAAATTTTTAGAAACAAATAACCGATTTGGATTTTTTGCGAAAAATACCCAAATTCAAAAAACAAATTGGCCGAATCAAAGTTCGGATGAGGGAGATATTGTTGATTTAAAATCATCTCTTTTTCCAAAAGAAATCATGATGGTGGGACAGATGAAATAGATTGGTGTGCTAGCCAAGAACTTGTATGCTCTTGAGGTTCAAGATGCATGCAAAGCCTTGAGGAGCAAGGCAAAGGTTAAAGACTTAGTGGTTGAGAGGGAGAGTAAATTACCTCTCAACATGCAGCCCCAAAAGAAGCCTTCGAAGCAACTTTAGGAAGTTATGGAGCAACCACAACTAGAGAAGCTGAGAGGAGAGATCCTCTCAAGCATTGAAGAAGACATCTCAAAAGTATTCTTAGACAATTGTGGAGCAACCACAATTGGAGAAGCCGAGAGGAGACCGAGTGGAGGCATCTAGTCATGTAGAGACCTTCAGTAGGGGGAAATTTTGAGCCAAGTGGGCAGAGGGATCACATGCAGCCATACCTCTAGGTGTGAGGTGGAGCGATTTGAAGTGATAGTCCCAAGAGGGATAAAATTGGGCAAGGTCCATTGAGTGGTTTTATCTTGTGGATTGTACCTTGATACGGGAGCCCAAAGTACATAGTAGCGGGAGGAATCAATGGGATTGATACAATTAGAGATCAGAGTGACATAGGCTAGAGTAGTCATATACTGAAGAGTGTAGAGAGGGTTGACAACAGTGCAGAAAGGCAGAGTCAACAGAAGCGCAGAGTTTTCAGTCGACAAAGGCAATAGTAGTCAAAGACTTTGATGACATAGACATCATTCTGATTCAGGATGGATGTTTTCTTTTTCTAGAGTTGCTGGAGAAAAAACACTAAAGAGAAGTGTTGCATGCAGAACATTCCAAAGGTTCAGGATCAAGATCGAGTTGAATTCCTTTCTTGTTGAGAGGCATTGTTGGAAACAACAACAAGAAATGATAAAAATAGAATCCATAAATTCTAGTTTAATTTGTCCTTGAATTAAACTGAGAATTAAAATCGAATTTTATTCTCATAGCAACTTGTAATAGTTAACTAGAGTGATTTGACTTAGTTAACTTGGGAATTTCGAGTTGGAAGTCTTTCTGAAGTTATGTATATGTTCTAGGATGAGTTAAGTATGAGCGGTAATTAGTTAACTCAATTTACTGAGTTAAGTCCAGTTAAATTAGTTCCAAACTATTTACAAAACTAATAGTGAGTTAACAATCAGTTGATGCATTAGTGAACTCAACTAGTGCCACTCTAGTTAACTGAAGATTCCCTCATCAGAAACTCATGCATGTCGATTCTGAGGAAGATCCAGTTGAGGCTAGAGTTCAGGGATAGTGTACTATTTTTTGTATAATTTTCTGATTTTTATAGATGGTGCACGCAATCAAGAACTGAACCTAGAAGGGATTGCACAATTATGGATGAGTAATTTCCCTTTAAATACAGGCTAATTCTCTCAGGAATTGTCCAAAGAATTAGAATATTGGAGGCTTGGAAATTTGGCTAAGTATTGGCCAAAGGAAGTCATCAGGAAAAGGATAGGAATACTTGTGCAGGTTAAGCTCAAGGTTGAGCAGAGCATATTGTAATCATCCAAATTCTTTGCCCAGGGCTGCAAGGAAATAGGGAGCTTGGAGAGCAGAGAGGAGGCCTGGATTTGGCTTGAGCTTGCTTGTGAGTTGGAGATTGTTCTTGTGAGAACAAGCATTGTAATCTCATCTTGGATTTCTGATTAATGCAATACAGATAGTGGGGTTTTGAGTTGTGGCTTTCCCCGGATACTTATTGTGTTATGTGCCATTGATGTCTTCCTCTTGTCGATTATTGTTTTGATCGATCTTTATGGGCTTCCACTGTAAAGAGTAGAAGTATATTATTGTCTCTTGTTTTAGTAGATTACATGAGCTTGTGGATCATGGAAAATTTTAGGGGCTAATATTCGCAAGTGGGCTAATTTTCCATGTTTTTTCTAGAAAAAAGATTCGGCAATTTCCATTTTTTCTAAAAAAAATTCGCCCAAATTTTAGAGTATGAAATTATTTTACCTTAAAAATTGCCAAATTTTATAGAGACTATATATAAAATGATTAGAAATTTGAATGATCTTACAAACTTATAAACAAACATTTTATAGTTTACATATTAGTGACTAGTAAGATTCACCAAAGTTTCTAAACTTTTAGATAAATTTCTATCCTTAAAATTTCCCTTCTTGTGAATCTACAGGATATTCTACATTATATACAAAATGGTGATTGATTAAAACCATTTATGAAATGGCCACTCCTTAATGAATGAGATAGTTATGCCACTTAACACGTCAAAGAGAGTTGTTAATTAAATACACATGTTGATTCGACTTCATGAGGGGAAAGAGTAAATTAGGAATCACAATGCCCAACTCGTTGCTCCAACACTCACCCTTCTCACTAATTAACTCGCACACCCAACAACCTCTCCAAAATCCTCAGGGATGAAATAAATGCTTCACAATAATGCATGCAATCGTATAACACTAGTGAATAAAAGACAGTCTAGTGCCACACTACGTATGACTTGTACCATCTACATGTAGGCCCAATGAATATTCAAATACTACATATAGCCTCTCAAGGGTGAAAAAACATGTGAACAACCTTCTAGTCATGGCCTCAACAGTGGCAAGGCCTAACAAACATAATTAGAAGCTCAACTATTAATTTGCAACAACTGTCTCATGATAGCCATTCATCTCAAATCATAGAATAAGATGAACAAATGGGCATCACAAATCTATTGGCAAATAAATGCATGGGAAAAGTACCAATTCCAATTGACATAAAAAGTATTGTTGGGAGACAACAAGTTTCCAATCAAAAAAAGTTTGGGAATGAGAACCCCAGTTCCATGAACCAAACGAAATAACATAATTCTTCTTGACAGAAAAAATATTTCCCCACAAGTTGCAGGGATTTTATGGGATTTCCTAATAGAGAGAATGAAACCTTTTTTATGTTTGATAATCAATTTCTAAAGAGGAAATATCTTTTTCGTACAACATGCAATATTTTACAAAAACATATAAAGGATGGATGATACATAAACATATAAATGTCAGCTAGAATCATTATTATTGACCCTAAAAATCACATCTTATTACTGATGATACATGAACTTTGTGAGTGTGAATTGTGAAGAAATGAACATTCTTCTTGTAAATTGTAGTGCTCTTTCTTATTAAAATATTATGTCTTTTGTACCTTTCACTTTATTCTCTCCTCACATCCATTATGAAAAAATTGTCCTGAAAGATGGATTTACATTCAAAACATCTAGAAAAGAGAATAGGTCCCTTGGTCTTAAATTTTGTGCATATTTCACAAAATCATTTTCATATGAAGTTTTTGTGTCAATAACCTCTTATATTGATAGTGATTATGTTGAATAAACCAAGACTTGAGAGTATTTTTTCTCTTGCAGATTCATCGTAATCCTTGAATGGAGATATAGGTTGGACTACCAGTGGGTTGAAGATAATCTTGTTAATTTTACTTCAATATATATTCCACTTTTGTTTTCTATCATAGTTCATGGTTTTTTGCATCCATATAAATTTATAATTCAAAATAGACAAATGACCCATGCTTGCTCATAATACATAATATTAAACAAATGTGATACTTTCCATAGTAAAGAGTAAAGTGCATTATGATAGAAACTAAGTCATCTTTTTCAAGGCCATGTAATTTTTATGCTTTGGCACCACTTGATGTGATTACAAAGACATTGAGAACATAGTTGACATAAGCACCCAAGCATCGAATTACAACAACATCTAGGCAATATCATCACTAATGCCTTTTGAGTACAAGATCCAACTGATAATTTCCCTGGTTATGATCTACTGTAATAGCATAATTGAGACCCCTGTCTCCTGATTTCTCGACTTATCCATTGAAACCATCGAACTTCAATATAAAAAATCTAATAACTGTAAAACTTGATGTGATTATTATAACCCTTGTTAGAAAAATTTATTTGGCCTTAGGTTGACCATTTGGGACACCTTTTTCTTTTATAAGAAGCATCAACTTCTTTTGCAAATGCACGTCAAAACCACCTCCCATAGACACCATAACATTCTTGTTGTTATTGCTAGTTTGTTCATAGGCAAGTCACAACCTCTCAATCGTATCAAAGCACATGCTTTTTCCAGTATGTGACTCAATAAACTGCTTGAAAACTCGTCACTAAAGCACCAAGGGTAGATATTCTACAATAACATTGAGCTTCATCACACCATGATCCATTGACTTCTCAGCCTTGGCCCTTATGTTCTCATACAAAGAATGCAAGACGTATTCCTCTCCATGAAGAATTTCTACCCACCTAGAAAGATTCCTATTGTTGGATGGTGTTGTCATTTATGTCAATCTTGCGGTTTGACTTTGATTAAACACATGTCATTGATCTAAAACAATTAATGAATGCTCTTATATTTTTTCAAATTACATCACATTAGAAGCTCCACTATTGGATTGTTGAAAAACCTAGTTCTAGAGGTTGGGTTCATTGGAATAAGGACATACCTCGCACTTATTTAAGGTTTTTGAAGAAGAAAACCATGGAATTTTCCATTGGCTTCTCATTGCTGACTCAGTGAGGTGTTTTTGATGGTATGTGGCACATCTCGAGCAACCTCGTGGTTTGAGTGATATTCTCATTTGAAGTTGAAGCCCCTAGTTTTTGGGTGAAAACCCCAACCCATATGGTTCCTTCACCTTGGTCAAGTCAAAAGATCATAAGATCACTCACCTTAGATTAAAATATTTATTCCTATGGCAAAAGATAATTTATACTAACCAATAATTAAGGATTAAAGTTATAGGTCAAAAATTAACCTTGAGGGTTTCATAGTTTATTTTAGAAATTCAAAGGGACCAATGTTTACCTCCAATACAATGGGTTTCCTAAGCATTAAATCCACTAACATATAACTCTAAAACCACCTTATCCTTGGGCTTTAATTTAAATAAAATTATAAATCAAAAGCTAGGGGTCTTTAGGCCTAAAAGGCCAACTATAATCAAAGGTCAAAACTTAACTCCAACCAATAGGTCTCCTTGGATTTGGATTTAAAAAAATAATAATAATTTAAAGGGTTGATTTCCAGCCAACAATTCCTTCTTAAATCCCTCCAAGGAATTATCCTTGAATACCTCCTAAGTCGATAAAAATAACACTCTATTTATCCTCCATACACATGACCTTCAATGAAAAATCTGTGTGAGATACCTCTGCAATTTGACCCCTGTAAAAGACAGTGAAGAATATGATCTTAGGGTTTGGAGTTATTTGTATTTTGTTTTGGGTAAGGGACTCATTGGGCATATCTATCTTATAGGTAGATTGAATTCTCGGACTCTGAACAATACTACTATTCGACCCTTTAGAGCATCCATTAAATAACAATTCATGGTGATCTTTCTTCTCTGGAAGAATAAAGACTAAGTCCTTTTGAAGAAACTGATCTAAAAAAATTTCGATATATATTCCTAAGTCCAACAAGAATATTTGTGGCCTAGTTTATAAGACCTAATCTAAGGCCTAAAGGGGTACAAAGACCTGTGGCTAGGGAACAAATAGTCGTGACCTTTAATTTATGTTGAAAGGTATCAACGTATTAAATCCGTGCACTAAAAAATTGTTGTTGTAGGGCATCAATCCTATACATATAAAACTCAATCTATCCTAATTAAAAATTCTGACTTTGTGTAGATCAAATGAGAGTATTTTTCCCAACATTTGGTCTCTAATATGGGGGTTGCAGATTTCCTATATAAAATAACAATGGGATATCTAAGGACCTATCTATCTATCTATCTATCTATCTATATATATATATATATATATATATATATATATATATATGAAATCATCATTTTGAGACCTCTTGAAGTTTTGAAGCCATCCTTTAGAGACCTAGACTCTTAATATCTAAAACCTAAGTATTTAGAAACCTAAGCATCTCTTCTATATCAATCATTGAGACCTGTTATGAAATTCCTCTACCTTCAAGATCTGAGCCTAAAAGTCTATTATAAATACAAGAACAATCACAATACACTAACTTCCACACTCTAAAAGAGAACAATAATCAAAATCTTTAGACCTAGTAAAGTATAGTCCTATATAGTGGTTTGATATAACAACCTGAAGCCTCTTTAAGAAACATATTCTGTTATTTTAAGTATGAGAATCCTATAGGTGAAGAAGTTTGTAGTGGAGGGAAGCTCATATCTTCTGGCCTATGTTGAGTTGAACAACTTCAAGGATCAAATGCACAAAGCCAATGATTGATTTGTAATTTTGTTTTGTTTTGGATAAAAAATATGACAACTTGACTTGAAAATATAACATTAATAATAGTATGTGCTTGATATAATAGTGTGTGTGAACATGACCATGTCATTGCAAAAACAACGACCTTACAACAACAATTACTATATATATATATATATATATATATATATATATATATATATCCAATTACCTTTTGTTATATAGCCAATGATATGGACAAATTATTTTATTACATATTAGTAGTCATTGATATATAAGAAATGTTGCAAAGATCCTTGAAGATTTGAACAATATTCTTACAGACTCTTGGAAACAAGTGATGTATGCTCTGAAATTCAAGTGTCAGTACTCTTGATATATGAGAGGGATGCATATTCAACAACTGAGATAGTGACAAAATTAAATGTGACAAGCATATGTATGTATGACAAAACATTGATGGTAATTGAGAAAAACTAGGCATTGTATGAGTCCTCTTATTGACTGAAGTTGAAGAGCTGTAGAAGAATTTGTTTCCGACTATAGTAAGGTTATCATCAAAACAGAATTGGTTTGATCATTAGAAGTTCATTTACATAGTTTGGCTTACTTCACCAGTTTCATTACAACAGTTCTTCATTATGAGAAAGGGGGCAGTAAGAGTTTATGTTTCTTCATTATTGTTGGAAGGTCCTTCACAACTATATTTGAGTAGCGAAAAGATGTATGCTAGTGAGCTTCCTTAGGCAGAGTTTGAGACAGTTGCAAGAAGTTCATAGGGATGGCCTAAAGCATCTAGGACTAAGCCATCATCAGATATTAGTGTCTAGTACTTGCAACAACATAAGCAGCTTCGCACAATGGTTTAGAAAAATTTCTCTATGAATATTCTAATGCATATTTATTCATGGGCATTGCAGTGTTTGTATTGAGGGCATCAATAGTTGCTATATAGGGACATTGAACATTGTAGGAATGAATGATACAAGGATCAGATTGATTGTAGAGCAGTGAATTTATTGAATTTTTGGTACAACTAAGGTTTGATACGCAGTTTGTGTAGTGGCTTGATTTGGCATTGTGATTGAGCAGATCAGGTTTGGTGAATAAGTGTTTGAAGTAAAGTGGTTAGGTTGATAAGTGAGGCTTCCAGGACTTGACAGTGGTATTCATACAAAGCAAAGCAACAAAAATGCCATTACAATTTATTTATATTAATTCATAACATAGGGGGATCCAGTGTGAAAATTGTGAAATGTGGTATTCCGGCTGATTAGGGTGGCAGGGTGGTGCAAGGTGATATTTATGATTGGAAAATATTGAGGTTGGGGGGGGGGTGAATTAGTATTTCAAATTCTTTGTTTTTTCTTAATTTATCTTCTTCTTATGCAGTTAATGATCTATGTTTGTGCTCAACAGTTATTGAATTCCTTTTGCAGATTTCAAGGAGAGAGGTTTGCAGATTAGTTTACCAAAAATTCAAAGCATTCACACAAAATGCAAGAAAACACATGGAGACACTAGATATAAGTGGAAACCCCGAAGGGAGAAAACCATGAAATTTAAGCTGAAAGTGACGTGAAGGCAAGTTGCTACTCCTTTTACATCATAATTTTTGTAGGCTCCAACCTACTAGAGGCTCCTACCTCAAAGGAAGATCCAACTCTCACAAGTTTTCTATATGCTACAAACCAGAGGAGGCTCCTACCTCAACATGCTACAACCTAGTCCTTTTCAAATTTCAATCATAGAAAAGAACATAAATTTCTCAAGTCACAATTGTTGGTTACCTCATATACAATTATGTTGTCAAGTTTTCTGTTGAACTACATCTTCTTTTCACTATTCTTCTCCTTTGCTATTGCTAATCCATTCTTTGATGCAGACTACTTCCATTCAAAAAGAAGATCATTGGTTTCATTCCACATTGTATGTTTTATAAGCAAGCCCTCTTGGTTGTTTGTATTCTTTGGAGGAATATGAAATGAAGCATAGTCCCTTAGACTTCCATAATTGCTCATAAGTTTTTTTTTTTTCATTTTCAGTTCTGAAAATTATTTGTAATATAAAATAGAGCTGAACTAACAACTCATTCAGTAATAATTACAAGAGATAAATCAAATTTGGATTATCTACATTTTCTGTTCAAACAAATATATGTATTTCATCTTTTGTCTCAATGTTTAGCCTTCACATTGATTAGCATAGCCTTTTCACTTCACATCACTTTCAACCTTTTATATTCAACATTCAACATTTATGTACACTTTCCATTCAACATAAATTATCACCAATGTGCTTAGTGACATCAATAACATTTATTGACATTAATCAATCAGCTTAATCTTGACATCAATGCCAATATTGCCAACAATCTCCCCCTTTGGCATTGATGGCAACTCATTCGTCCTCCTCCTTTTGTCCTGAAAGATATTTCTCCTTGTTGGCCATAACCTCTGCTTGTTTCTCATTTCTGCCCATAACCTCTGCTTACCTCCCCCTTTGACATCAATGGCAAGGGGTTATAAATGTCTTGTAGCCTGTAAAAGTGTCCTTAGTGTAGTTGTCATCATTTCATTAATGATCTATAACCTGAAATGTATTGTTCTGCATAAACAATGTTGACACTATCATTGAATGAATGCCACTCCAAAATGTTTATTAGAGCTCCTCCATATTGAATGAATTCTGCTCCAAAATGAACGTTGCTCTATATGACATATAAACATTGTAAGAGTGGTGCAAAATATTGTTGTGAGAACATTGTAAAATATTGAAAAAATACTATTGAGAGAACACTTTGTGTAACCATCCTCATTTATATATTCTTCAAGAATAGAAAAAACACAATGTAGATTCCAATATTTTGTTGTTATTTGTTTCAAATGAGTCTCAAGCCTGAGTAACATAGTATTCCTTTCAAAGACTTGTTTGGTGTGAGGAGGCTCAATGAAATTAGCTTCAAGTAAACTTCTATAAGGCTACATCATAAGGACTTCAACAATGTTGCTTCTATAAGTCTTTAAGGTTCTTTAAGAACATATTTTTCAAATCAGTTTCAACAAATATTTGCTAAAGGGATGCTCCAAGATATCCAATGACTGCTTCAAAACAAAATCCTCATCATATGCTTCATGTTGGTCTTAGGAGGATGCTTTAATGGTTTCCAATCTTATTTCAAGGCTCCAAATATGTCTTCAGGGAATTCTCTAAAAGTGTCTTCAGATATGTCTTCAACAATGTTTTGAGTCTAAAAGATGTTCAAAAAGAATCTCTAACAAATATATAAGTGTTCTCAAAGGAAAGCTACAACAAAACTTTAAATCTCCACAACCAGTCTACTCCTATTATCCTATTATAATTTCCAGTCAGGTCTACCAAAATTGAGCCTTCAACTTTGCTCAGATAGGTCTCATTTTAAATAAGCCCTAAATGTTCTCTAATGAGACTTGAAATTCAATTTTAGTGCAACTTTGGACAACCATAAAAGCAGGGAACAAACTATCTCAAATGTGTTGTAAGAAAGTCAAACAAATTTCTCAAATGACAGCTTCAGGAGGTCTGAAACCTCTCCTCACTTCTTACCTGCCCTGCCCGAGTTTCATTTGCAACAAATTTCTTCATGAAATCATCCACTAAATTCTTTAACAAAACCTCTTTATTTCTCCTTTTCTTGATCCAAGCTGTCTGATAACAAAAATGGAGAATAAAAGATCTTTATTGTACAGGCTCAATATCATGAAACAACGTGTCTCTAGGAAGCATTTGACCTGTATTTTTTTATGAAGCCAAACTATACAAGAATTCGTTTTCTTTTGAAGGACCGCATCAATATAGGAGGCGATTTATGAATTGTAATTGAGTTGAGCACTCTTTAATTTTATGTGAGATATGAGTTGGGTTGCATAGATAAGAGTCATAGTACCTATGAATTTTATCATTTATTTTATCACCTTTGACAGTGCATCCTTTTTCTGAGATCTATATATTTGTTTCTTCTTTACACCGATCTTATTTCTCTCCTTAGACATTTCAGAAAATAGTAGTTCAATGAGCCAACAAATTCATGTTGTTGGCTTGGTCTATTCTAAGGAAGAATAACATCAAGGCCTGAAAGCTTCATCTCCGCGACACATTAATAAGTGGAACATCGAATGGATTGTAGAGAAATATTGTTGTGATTTAACCAATGAAAAGGATTCCTGAATTCATTATAATGGCAAGAGAACTCATTGAAAATGATTGTAAAGCAATATCGTTGTGTTTTAACCAGCGAAAAGGATTCCCAAATTCATTATAATGGCAAGAGAACTCGTCGAAAAGGTGTATGTGTGCTAAAATTACTAAAATCATAGTGTTTTCTGAAGGTTTATGTTTGATCCAACTAAGACAACCAAATGCGAAGCCCTGACTTGCACATTGAAAAAATGACACTTAAATGCTATGTGAATCATTGAAACCCATGTCAAGAGAACAAAAATTCCAGTCTTCACTTTGTTATCTTGATAAAACCCTTGGTGTTGGAAACAATTTTGTTCAAAGTCAACTATCCACATGAAACCAAAAGATTTAGTGTTACGCACAAATTTCCAATCCATTAACCATTTAAGAGAATTTATCACATGCTCCACCTCATTGGAAAGCGTAACCTATAAGAAAACTAGCTCCAATGAAATATGTGTAATGGCTGCTCCACCAAAAATAATAACGCTGCCAAAAAAATAATAAAGTTTCTATGAAATAATAACGTTGCTCCAAATATAATATATAAAAACATTGTTTCTCTAATAACGCTACTTCATAATATATTGAATGTTGGTATTGAAGGAGGATGCAGAAACTATTTTTGACATATCTTTTCGACTGCCTAAATGGCTAATTGTACGAATAGAAATTTGAGTTGAGCAGCTACGTATATCAAATTCGCGTGCTCGAAGGATGATTTCTGTGCTCATCAGTGTCCTAGCTCGCCCAGTTTAGCGGATGGCTGGGGCGAGTGTAGGCGCTATTGGTCTTATCGCTGATAGAATCATTCTTGGGACGTTCGTTCTGTAGGAGGGACGGTTGGTGAATTGGCTGAATGGCCAATCTGTCAAGCTCCCGAATCGCTGTGTCGGAGTCGAAGGGCTTAATGTCTCTGGTAACAGGGATAGGATGCTCCAAGGCTGGCTACTTTACGAAATTACTACCATACCATATGATGTAACGCATTCCGAAATAATATGTGCCAATGCTCAGGAAATTTCACAAATCGTTGTGTAAACCATTAATATTTCCACAACAGAGGGGAAGCTTCTCTTTCAATGGCATAACCTCTCTGCATGAACATAATCCATTATCATTGTATTTAACGCTGCCCCCGCTGCCATTTCTGCATGAATATGAAATTAGGGAACAAAACCCTAATTTCAACACTCAATGTCTATCATCATTTTCTGGGCAAGCCTTTGGTATCTTTTGGTTGGAATATAACGTTCCTTGGCATATAAAGTTTGCATACCATGTAATAGCTGATTTGGTAGGTCTAATGCCCTTTGTCTTAACATAGACTTGTAACACTTTCTATAGCATCAATATATGTTGTCGATGTCATATTGTTTCAACTATTCTCAATCGCAGAGATTGTAACGTCCAACATTATTTTCCAAGCCAATAATAGAATGCTTCAGTATAATTGATTCTGCCAATGACCGTTGCACATTAAATTCTTATTCCTTATCACTGCTAACCCCAATGAATGTACCTCAATGTTGCTAACCCTTGTGAATGTACCTCATTGTTGCACACAATTTGTAACGCTCTTCAACCAGTTATTCATTCGCTACAATTTCCAACGGATGAATTGACCATGTCTATGCTGCTGCATTTAATAGACATTGTTCAATACATATCCTTTATGCTCCTACTCCTGTTCATGCGTTACATTCCATTGTCCTCAGTTTGTTTTATTTATAACCATTTGAGCTTGTCCAATTCCACTCAAGTTTTTATTAGTTGATTCCTTTCTTTTAAAAATTTGGATGCAAAACATAAAATGAAAATAATCGATCTCTTACCTGAAACTATCATTATTCCACCTTTTCTTGTGCTCCTCATTCACAATCGTTTGTTTTATTGCAAGGGTTAGTAAATGGGTGGTTCTAACTACACCACAAAATTTCAAATTGTTTTTTTATTTGTTAGTCCTATTCTATTGAAAAAGAAATCAAACATTTTCTTAAGTATAAGAGAATTTTCAATGCATCCATTTGGGCAACAAGATAATGAGTAGACTCATATCCAAGTTTGAAAAGTAAATCCTATTGAGTTCTTGGACAAGATCATGAACAATGACTAGTTGAAACCAAATTTGAATGTGATCTTTTGTTTGTTTGTTTGCTTGTTTTTTTTTTTTTTAATTAATTAATTAATTTTTCATTTTATTTATTTATTTTTTATGAATGGGGGTTCTTGATTTTTAATGTTCTGCGTTTTCTATATGCATTTGCAAATAAACTTAAATGAAAAATGACTAAATGCATCTAACCCAAATGAAAATGACCTTAAAAGGAAATGTTTCCTAAACAATCCTCCTAACTTAGTTACATCTAAGTTTGCTTCTCTCGCAACGGTGCCAAAATGTTGGGTGATTTAATTGTCTATTAAATCCCTATTATTTAATTGTAAATCCGGGGGTTTCGTAAAACTTAGAAGCAAACCAAAATATATGGGACCTCAGATGCAACTATAATCAACTTTAGAAGATAAGTTATGGAAACTGAAGAGAATGCAATTATAAACTAATTAGAAGTGCCTATTACAAATATAAAATTTAACTAAGTAATTTCTAATTCATTATGTAATAGGGAGGAGAAGTGGCTCCTAACTTAGGAGAACCGAATTTGTCCTTCTTCTAAAATACTACTTCATGAACATAAATAAAAAACCACTAATGGACAATAGCTTAAGATGCATAAACAAATAATAGAAGAGGCTCCTAACTAAAAAGGTCCTTGTTGTTCTTATTACAAATTCATTCATCATTAATGCCATTGTTGGAAAACTGGAAATTCAGAAAATCACTTGAAACTAGAAAAAGAGAATGAATTTCAATTATTACTCATATCAAATGGAAGAGAGCCTAACTTAGAACCTTGTTTGTGCTTTCATATGCTGATAAAATTTAAACTAAATTCATTCATTAATAATGAAAAATCTTCAAACATCTAAGTAATCAAATGAAAATAAAATCTACAATGAAATAAAATGTTTCTTTGATCCTTTTAGAGTGAGCTCAATTCTCTTAAGAACAAAGTGACAAACTATTAAGTAAATTCATATACTACATTAAGACAATTTAGATCTAAAACTATAGAAAGGAAACTTTATTCTATTCCATCATAAAATATGATACATGATCCAAGAGTCCTCCCTTGGAATGGAGGAGGTACTCATATTTATACAAAAACATAAGCAACTAACTCATTAATGGAAATCCACTAATCCATCCTAAATCCACAAATTCTTCATATGGTTACAACCAATATGAGACACATATTCCTTTATCCATGATTTTTATTAATGAGATATGCTTGACCCCTATCACAAATCTCCTTCAAATCTTCAAGAGAATTCGAATTTGAGTCATGGAAGCCACATAAGACTGTCTTGGAACCTTCCAAATCACCTACACATGTCACAAAACTCATACCACACATATAGATATATGAAACCATGTTAATTTCCTAGTTTTTAATCATAAATTCACTTTAAATATATAAAATGAATAACTTTGGAAAATGAAAATATGAACCCATATTGTAATGAAAATATAGGGTTATGTAATGATAATGTGATGAAATGAGGTGAAAAAATGAGGATAAAGGTGAAATGGAGTGAAAGTGTATGTTAATTTGGCGTCCCAACAAGCATCAAACTTTCCCAGCTTTTCATCATTAGTTTTGATATAACATTTACTTCTGAATACTTTAAAATGTTTGATTTTTGTTGGTTTCCCGTGCCACGGTTCATAAGGTGTCTTATCACAATTTGGTCTAAGATGTGCCTTATTGAGAATATGTACTGTTGTATGTGCCACTTCTTCCCAATATGTTTGAGCAATGTTTCTTTCTTGCATCATGGCTTTGCCTATTTTTTGAAAATACATGTTTTGTTTCTCTGCGAATCCATTCTATTGTGGTGTGTCTGCAATAGTATATTGTTGTTTTATCCCAAATTCGTTACATAGGTTTGCAAACTCATATGATGTAAATTCACCTCCTCTGTTTGACCTTATGCACTTTATCTTGCACCCTGTTTGATTTTCTGCCAATGCCTTAAATGTTTTAAATTTCTCAAATGCTTCTAACTTATTTTTGAGAAATTCCACCCATGTTAATCTTGAATAGTCATTGATTACCAACATGAAATATTGTTCTCCTCCTGGTGCTTTTGTTCTAGAAGGCCCGCATAGATCCATATGCACTAGCTGCAAGGGCTTACTGCTTAACAGTTTATCTTTGACTTTGAATGATGTCTGTGTTTGTTTTCCCATTTGACATGAATTGCAGATAGTGTTTTGAGGCTTTTTTATTGTTGGTAGATCTCTGACTGCTTTCTTCTTGTTGAGTTTGATGATGTGATCAAAGTTAAGATGCCCCAATTTCCTATGCCATAGCCAGGATTCATCTTGTTTGTTGATGTTGCATTCCTCATTCTCTTCTTTCAAGATATGTACATTATTCTCAATTCGAACTCCTTTAACCAGAACCTTCCTTATAGATGTTGACCTGATTTCACAGTCTTGAGCTCTAAAAAGAACATCACAACCTTTATCGCACATGTGACTTACACTCAACAAGTTATTTTTTATACAATCTACAAATAGTACATCTTGAGCCTTTCCTCTTCCATTTTTCAGACTGATTGTACCTTTTCCTTTAATTCTTCCATCTTCATCATTACTAAATGTGACATTTCTAGATTTATTTTTATTCAGCGAAACAAAATTCCTTTTATCTCTTGTCATATATCTAGAGCAGCCATTGTCCACATATCATTTATTATTTTGATCTTGATTGTACCGAACTAAGTCACACTTGTCAGGTTTATTTTATTCTACCTTCTTTCTCCATTGCATGCATCCAATTTTTTTATACATATTATGAGATGTTAATCTATTGTCTTTAAGCTTACATTCATATGACTTGTGCCCAAAGTTGTGACAATAGAAACATTCATTGATATCAAGGAGTGGAGCAAATGCATTTTTGTCTAGATTCATATTTGTTTTAATGTTCGTGAATCCATTCTTTCTCATCTTAAAATTTCCAAAATCAATTCTTTTGACATAAGCTCTAAAATTTATTGTTTTATGTCAAATTTTTTTACAACAATAACAATATCCATAAAACAAATATTTGTACCTGGTAGTGGATGTTGTTTGTGAATCTAACCATCTTGACATTTGATAATCTTGTCTTTTGAAGAAGTGTGGTTTCTGATAGGTTGTGTATTGATTTTCCATTTCTTTTGCCTTCTGTACTATACTGACAATGTTCCTTTGTAGTTGTTCACTTGATGTTGAAGTGTTGCTCAAATTTTTGTTCTTAGATTGATGTGAGTTGTCATCCTCTCTCCTAGCAACTTTTACAAAGGTGATTGTCCTTTTATCCTATGCCTTAGATTTATTGGATTCTCCTTCGTAATCTAACCCTGCCTTTATGAGTGGATACCTATGAGAATTCCCACATCCAATTTTTCAGATCCTTTTATCTACTGAATATTTATGTTTAATTCAGTTTGAGCTTTCTCTAGCTTTTTCTTTAGACATACTACCTCTTCATCCAATCTTTCACATTCCTAGTTTTTCTCTTTTATCTGCTGCAGTAAAATGTCTTCCACCTTCTTTTTTTCTTCAAGTTCAACTTTTAACTTGATAATGTATCTGAATTTGATTCTTCCTTTACATATTTTAATATGATCTCTTTTTTGCTTCCTATTCTTTAGTTTAAGCCTTTCTATTTCATCTAGAGCATTGATTAACCCCCCTCAAGGTCTACCTCACCTTCCTCTTCTTCTTCATATTGATGGCAATCCTTTTCAAGTTCTTCAAAGGCCATTAGTATAAGTTCACTCGTTCTCTTCCACAACTAAAACATTTAAATGGAAATTTTCCTTTATACTTACCTGTGTCTTTCTTGAACCTTCTAATGAATTTTGCTTCTTCTTCATCAAAACCTGAGCATGATCGCTCTTTTTCTTCTATGGGCTCGTTTGCCGTGAAATATGCCTCTCTATTGGTTGCCTTCCCTTTTGGAATTCTCATCTCATATATTGTCAAAGAGCCACGTAGTTGATCTTTACTCAAAGTCTCAAAGTTTGTTGTTTCTTCTATAGTTGAAACCTTAAGATTGAATTTAGAAGGTAGTGACTTCAAAATTTTATGAACTATTACACTTTCATTGATTGTTTTTTATACACTTGTAATTTGGCCATCTTCACCTTTTTATATACTTCATGAATATTTTCTAATTTATCCCAAATACCTTTAGCTGTCTCACAATGCATTACTTTGAAGAATTTAAAACTCACATAGACCACTCAGAAGTGCATTCATGGCTTTTGCATTAGCTATAAAATTCATTTTGGCAACTTTTTCGCTAGCTATTTCCTGTGGTTCTTCATACCCCATCAACACAGTAGACCAAACTTCTATTCCTAGAGACATTAAATATGTGCTCATTCTTACTTTCTAGAAGGCATAGTTGGTAACAGTAAATAAAGGGGCCTTATTTGTTGAGCATCCTTCTTGACTAGGCATTTTACTAACTTAGGACCTCCTTCCAGTTGTTAGACAACTTAAGGAACCTGCTTTTGATACCAATTGATATTTATGATTGGAAAAAACTGAAAGGGAAGGGTGAATTAATATTTTAAATTCTTTTTTTTTGCTCAACTTAATATTCTTCTTATGCAGTTAATGATTTATGTTTATGCTCAATAGTTATTGAATTCCTTTTGTATATTTCAAGGAGAGAGGTTCGCAGATTTGCTTGCCAAAAATTCAAATAATTCACACAACATGCAAGAAATCACATGAAGACACCAGATATAAGTGGAAACCCCGAAGGGAGAAAACCACGAACTTTAGCCTAAAAGTGATGTGAAGGCAAGATGCTACTCATTTTTACATCATAATTTTTGTAGGCTCCAACCTACAAGAGTCTCCTACCTCAAAGGAAGCTTCAACTCCCACAAGTTTTCTATGGGATACAACCCATAGGAGGTCCCTACCTCAACAGGCCACAACCCGTTCCTTTTCAAACTGCAATCATAGAAAAGAACGAAAATTTCTCAAGTCACAAATACTGGTTACATCATATACAATTATGTTGTCAAGTTTTTTGTTGAACTGCTTCTTCTTTTCAATCTTCTTCTTCTCTTCCACTGCTCATCCATTCTTTGATGCAGACTACTTCCATTCAATAAGAAGATCATCAGTTTCATTCCACATTATATGTTTTATAAGCAAGCCCTCTTGGATGTTTGTATTCTTTGGAGGAATATGAAATGTAAAATAGTCTCTTGGACTTCCAAAACTGCTCACAAGCTTGTCTTTTCATTTTCAGTTATGAAAATTATTTGTAATATAAAATAGAGCCGAACTAACAGCTCATTCAATAATAATTACAAGAGATAAATCAGATTTGGATTATCTACATTTTCTGTTCAAACAAATATATGTAATTCAACTTTTGTCTCAATGTTTAGCCTTCACATTGATTAGCATAGCCTTTACACTTCACATTAACTTTTATGTACACTTTCCATTCAAAATAAATTATCACCAATGTACTTAGTGACATCAATAACATTTATCGACATTAATCAATCAGCTTAATCTTGACATCAATGCCAATATTTCCAAGGCAAGGAAGGTGTTTGGAGTCACCTTCAAGTTGGAGCCTGAGAGAACTTCAGGTCAAGAAGGTGGTTTTAGGGTAGGTTGTAGCCTAAACAAGGCGTTGGACTATTCATCTAGTTGTAGCCAGTACACATGGTATTGTAGCAACCACCAGGTTGGAGCTTGAGATCTATGGCATTGGAGTGTCCTCCTAGTTGCTATTGGTAGGCAGGGCTTTGGAGCATCCTACAAGTTGGAGCCTGTAAATTTGGGGTTGGAGCCTCCTTTAGCTGGAGTTGAAAACTTGATGTAATTATTTTTGAAGACAAATATTAAGAAGTGTCCTGTGGTCTTTGACCCGAAGGGGGTTTTCCAAATAAAAATATGTGTGTCTACTGTCTTGATTATTATGCATTCTTGAATGGTGTTATTTACTATTTATGTTGATGAAATGTTGAAGATAATTAATTCTAAGAAGTATTATAAATACTAATTGATAAGAAATATTAATTCACACCTCCTCTTAGTATTTCCAACACCTACCAATCCCACTTGTAAAGGTTTCCCTAAGGTATGGAAACAGTTCATGCTAAATGCATTTTCTGTTTATCTCGAGGCTAAAATTTGAGGGATCAGGTCACAATGGAGCTACTGGATTTCACGGAGTTTTCTGAGCTCGGTCCTAGCTGTATCAAGCAGAGGCCTGACTTATCTCACATTTTAATAAGGTTTGTGGGATGGAATTCAAACTCATAACGACCTAGTATAAATAAGGGGTTGCATGCCCTAGAACCCAGTCCCTCAGAATAAAATGTGAAGCAAAGTCTCTACTCTGTCACTTGTAGTGTGCACAGTGATAACAACATCATAACCATGAAAAATACCATGCTTAATGGTTTAGATAATAGAACATCAAGCTATTAATCATAACATGAAATTCATGGCACACATTAAACTAAGTGAATACTAATCTTGGAGTATGAACTGGGCAACTGAGTCTAGGACTGCGACTCTCCACCAAAACTTAGATTGGGCATCACTATGGTATTTCTTGTTGGATAATCACCCCTTATCCAGATTTTAGGGCATAATGAGGTTTCTCAAGAATGAAACCAATCAGGAATCCAAGGAAATATCTCCTCCTAGGGCTATCAAGGGGATCTAGTGTTATGAAACTAGGTCACAAAAAGATAGAAAAGATAGATCAATGCCTTAGAAATAAGCCTCTTCGAGGGGACAACCTCCTTTACATTACACAAATGAACAATTCTTAGATGATACAAATGACAAGACCTCCTTTCTATATATAGGAGTCTAAGGGGTCATAATATAATCATAGCCGACATAACAATAATAATGTAAGGGCACAATAATAACAATAATGGGCTTTTATGGGGCACAATAATGACAATATGGGGACTACATGGGTACAACAATATAATAAGGGAGTTGTACTAATAACAATAAGGGGTTACACTAGTATTATAGGGGCCTAACATGTCCCTCTCCTTCAAAAAGTGTTGTCATCATTGCTTGAGTAGTTCTTGATGCTTCTGTATAAAATTCTTGTCCTCCCATGTGGAATATTTAGCGGGTAAGTTCTTCCACTTGATGATATACTCCGAAATTGATCAATTCGTAGTTGTTGGGTTCTTGTTTCTGTGACTGCTCCAAGTTCCAATATGATTTTTCCTTCCTCTTCAAGTTCTGGCAATATTGTTTGAATTGGGATCTTCCGCAACTTTTGAATGAGTAGCCACAATTCTTCATCCTTCTTCCATTCATCCCTTGCTTCGTTTATCCAATCTGGTTGGATAATATAAATAACACAAAACAATGATTCCACATCCTCATCCTTTCTTGAGAGTGCATCTGCAACAAAAATTTTCTTCCCTTTTCTGTAGATGATGTTAAAGTCATAACCCAACATATTTGTGACCCATTTTTTCTGTTCTTCTAAAGATAATATTTGTTCTAAAAAGTATTTATGACTATCATGATCCATTTTTACCTTGAAGTGTCTTCCCATTAGGTAAGTTCGTTGTTTCTTAAGTGCATGTAGTATTGCCAACATTTCCTTCTCATAAATAGCTTGCTTGAGATGTAGCCGTAAAAATATCCAATCACCTACATCACAAATTTTTTCACTGCGATGTTGATCTACCCATTGTTTCATTCAATTCTGCACCAATGTGTCATAATCCTTTAAAAGTTGGAGAACTTGTTGTTGATGCTCAATGTGATCTTTCACTGCTTGAACCTTTTTCTTCTTGATATGTCCTTCTATATTGAGAGTTTGAGGAGTGGTAATTTCTTCCAATGCTTTACAATATATGGTCAGATTCATTTCTTGATGCTCGATGTGATCTTTCACTTCTTGGACATTTTTCTTCTCGATATGTCCTTCTATCTTGATAGTTTGAGGAGTGGTAATTCCAGACAATGCATTACAAGATATGGTTGGATTCATTTCTTCTTTCTCGATGTGATATTTCACTTCTTAAACCTTTTTCTTCTTGATATGTCCTTCTATCTTAAGAGTTTGAGGAGTGGTAATTCTTGCCAATGCTTTACAAGATATGGCCAGATTCATTTCTTCTTTCTCTGGGTTTGTTTGCTGGTGTATATCCTCTTCTTTTGATATTTCTTGATCCTTTTATTCCTCCTCTCCACAATCAATGTAAAATAATTTCTTCTCAGCACACTTATGACCTTTAATGTATTTGTCATCACAATTGTAACAAAGCCTTTTTTTCTCTTTTTTCTTCCAATTGTTGTGGTGTAACCCTTGTAGGTCGTGGAAGGCTAGGAGAAACAACACTTCCATCTTTACAGTTGTGAGGGGTAGACTTCATTGTTGCCATAATTTTGCTTTCCACTTTGTAACAAAGCCCTTTTCCTCTTTTTTCTTCCAATTGTTGTGGTGTTTCTCTAAAGAAGGTGTTGCTCTTTGTATCCTCATAATGTGCTATCATTTCCTCCATGAAAATTGACCACGTAACAAGTTGTTTCCGAGAAAAGAGCCCTTGAGAGCATAAAAATTGATCTTGTTCTAAGTATGAAGATGTAATACATAACTTTTGTAATAGTGGTACACCATGTAGATCAAAATATTTCTCCATCTGTAGTATCCAATTTACCAGATCCTTGCCATCAAATTTCCTCATCTCACTTTTTATTGATTTTAGGAGTTCGATCTTGAAACGACTGTAACTTTGTAATTTTAGATCTCCAAGTTTAGAAATCTCTTCCCGCGGTAGCTCTCTGAGTTCTCTTTCTAACCCCACAAGTCTGATCAGAATTTGATTATCCGAGAAAGAGTTATGCCAAATCTCCCACGGTGACCTGATTATAGACTAGTTCAGTATAGATAACTTGTACGACATGCCACATCTCACGATTTTGACCTTAGTACCTGAAACTGATATACAGAAAGCTACAGGAAGTCCTCTTTATGAAAATTCTTACGAAATTTCAATTTGATGCTCAGAGAGAAAGTTATGACGATTTTCCTTAGGTCACCTGTTCAGGATGTAATTTGGGAGCCTACAGAAACCCTAAATTTCTTAGATTATATCTCCGAAAATATAGTGAAAAAAGATCTAAAATTCTGACGTAAGGTTCATACTGCTTTCTTCTCAAATGGGTTTTTTTTTTAGATTCTGAAACTTTGTAGCAAAAATTCCACGATGACCTGTTTGGAGCAGCGAAACCCTAGAATCCACAACTCTGATACCAAATGTTATGAAACCAGGTCACAAAAAGATAGAAAAGATAGATCAACGCCTTAGAAATAAGCCTCTTGATGGGGAAACCTCCTTTACATTACACAAATGAACAATTCTTAGATGATACAAATGACAAGACCTCCTTTCTATATATAGGAGTCTAAGGGGTCATAATATAATTAGAGCCGAAATAACAATAATAATGTAAGGGAACAATAATAACAATAGTGGGCTTCTATGGGGCACAATAATATCAATATGGGGACTACATGGATACAAAAATATAATAAGGGGGTTGTACTAATAACAATAAGGGGTCACACTAGTATTATAGGGGTCTAACATCTAGAGAAGGTCTTCTCCACCCTCCAACCCACAGTGAGTCCAAAGATTATTGTCCTCACTTGAGGGAAGTTATGCTACTGCCCCTACTACTCAAATAGAGTGATCCTCTCCTTTGTTTGTAGAAAATCCACGAAATTTTTCAACTGCTAATGTGAACAATTTGAAAACTACTTTCTTTCATATAGACATAGAATGTATCTACTAAATTTTGCAATGGAATAGGAACATAAATAAACACACCATCATAATAATTAAGGCACAAAATTTTCTAGGAACCCAACTGGAAAAAACCCTATGATTGTTTGATAATTTTATGAAGAAATTTGAGCAATAGATCTCTTGCAAGAACAATTTTCCTCAATAGAGAATACAATGATCTCTTAACCTTGAACTAGGCTTGAAACAACCTGCAAGAATGATAATCCTTTGCACTAAGAGCATGAACTCCTCATGCAAATTCTCCTCCTATTAAATAGGGAACCTCCTATTTCTATGCACACTTCCTTAAGGAATTTCTTTCCTCTCCAAAGTCCTGGCAAGCTCCACACATAAACCTATGCAACCTTCTCACAAACCCACAAACTCTATTGTCTTGTCTCTCCAACTCATGCTCATAAGACAATGATCAAATTTTTGCCTTCATCCTTTTTGTAAAACAATTCGAATAGCTAAAATTAGCAAGCTCTAAATTTAGGAAAGTTTTTATGTGATTGATTGAGTTAACTGAGTTAAATAACTCATGAAACTCTTCCTATCTCAATTCTAAAACATGAGATATAATTATTTGTCCTTTTCCAAGCTTAAATCACACTAGAAGACAACAAACTCAACCTTGCACATATGCTCATTAGGTAACTTCCTCATAACTACTCCTAAATTTTAGGAATGAATCCTAAATTATAGGAATTTGTCCTAACTTATAAGTAACTCGAGTAAGCTAAGGAGAAACTCGTTGTAGCTCCTTGAATTAGGGAAAAATCAAGGAACCCTTCTTCACTACTATTTTCAACACTCCCTCTTAGTGAGGAAGGTGTTCCTAGAAGAACCTTGTACACCTAGATCTGTCTACAACGCTACCTTGTCCTTGATTGTTGCAGTTACTCCCTTTGAACTAGAAGGATTCCTTGCTTTCTTTTGCGAAACCTACTTTGAATACCAATTCTTTCACATGCTTTGTGTAACATCCCTAGGTTAATGTTTCATGTAATAAAGGATATAAAAGGAAAAATAATAAGACCAAGGTCATGGGACACGTATTCTTAGCTAAATGTTGGGCAAGCACTATAGTGGCAGTCACTTATGATTATTATTGGCTATGGAAATTAATATTAGCATTGGCAAAGGCAAAAGACAATAAATGACAATTAATTAAAGAAATAAAGGAAAATAGGAGAAAAGAGAGATGAAGAGACATAAATTTTCATGTTAAGTTAGAGGGAAAATCAAGGAAAATGAATAAAACAAAGGCATCAATAATAAAAATGCATCAAAGAAACATCTCACAACTTTTGACAATTTCATGGTGTAGCACTAGTTCATTCTCTCACACCCTCATACTCTTGCACACTTAGAGCATTCTTGAAGCACTTTCGAATTCACTTGGATTTGGAGAAAAGTGAGCAAGCAAGAAAAGGAAGGAAAAGGACAAGGAAAGGAAAGAAAAGGGCAAGCAAAGGAAGGTTGGATCAACAAATTCAACAAGAGGATTTTGCAGGTAACAGGTTGCATGTTTGATTTCCTAGTTGTGTTGTGAATGCATGGTACACACATTTGCTAATTTGGTTCATTTGATATCATTGACATGGGATTTTTCTAGTTTGACAGTGGTTTCATCCTTGCATTTCCATTTCCTAGATAGCCATGGTGTGATGGCCTTCATTATTGGTTAATCTTTGGACTGTTGGAAGGTTTTCGATCCAAGTAGGGTGGTCTCAGGAAAATCCAAAGGGTTGGGGCTTGAGATGGTTTTATTTGGGAATCCATCGACAGGTGGGTGGAGATAAGAAAATTACTGAGGGATGGTGAAAGAATTTTGAGGCATCCATGCTTGGTTTGGTTTGGTTTTGTGATCTCGGGACCAGTTTAGTTGAGATCATGGTAGCAATGTTTGGTTGGAGGTGGTTTAACCTCCAGAGTCCCTAGTTGTTTATGTCTTGGTTTATCCCATGAGATCCCACATTCATGCTTTGAATATGGCACGAGGGCGATTAGCTGAAAGAAATATTTGCTTCAGCCCAATCTATGGTCGGGTGGTACATATAAGTCTCTGACTTGGTTAGCTTTTTCATATGTAATTATGGGTTATCCTCTATATGTGATTAATAAGCATATGTACTTGTTAATGTGTTGACTATATGGCAAATTTTTCATGGTTCCTATTCTGGTTATATGTTGGTTACAAGCATGGTTCTATGATATGTTATAACTATGGCTCTTGTTCATGATTTGCTAAGCTATTTAATGGTTGATGAATACATTGGCTAACAAGTGTTATTATAACTATTATGAGAAGGTATTAGACCTTCTTGGTGATTCTCAAGGGAAGTTCAGAGATTTAAGATCATATATGCATTCATGACTTGTAACTTACATGTTCACCATATGTTTGATGAAATTATTGTCATGGTTAGGCATGGTTAGGCCAAGTTCTTATTCCAGTTTTGAATGAAAAACATCGATAACTTCTTATTTATGCTTATGGAAAATTACATGTAGTTTTGGGCGGGGGTCCAGAGGCTAGCCTAAAAAAGTGCCTTAGATCCCGGAACCATGGGCAAAAAACTGGAGACCAGAGGTCATAACTGCATGGAACAAGGCTGTTGAATGCGGTTGGAGGCTCACAACCACATGTAGGTAGTGCCAAGGGTGCGGTTATAGGTATCGGTTAGAGAAAAAGGGTTCCAACTAAGGGATTGGTCACCTGGGTTGTTGTTCAACCTATAAATGATCTTTGGTTCCTGAGGAAGGTTAGTAAGTCATTAGTTTGTAGCCCCCACTTCCTTAACTAGAACTAAGAGGTTGGGTCATGTCATAGTAGCACTCATCTCATGTTTACCGTGGAGGCTGATTAAGGTCAGTAAATGTGGGAGGGTAGTTACAGATTGGTCAAAGATTTCATGTTCAAACACTTAGACTAGATGGACTAAGTGCATATGGTCATGCATGCTTTTAAGTTGTAATGTGTTCATCATGCATGCATGTTGGTTGCTTCTTGTTATGAACCCCATGATTTGGTTCATGTATACAGTTAGTGTTATCATGCATGATGTTGAGATGTTGATATGCTGTCATTATGTATATACATGTATTGTGCTAATTTGGAATAGTTGTGTAAATGTGATAGCCTCCCCTGAACATCATTGAGGTATAATTTTGATTATGGTATCTATTCATTTTAGATAACATGACATGTTAGCAGGAAATATAAGATCAGAGATGACGAGTAAAATGGTAGATTACAGTTCATGTGACTCTCCTTACATATCAATTGAGCAGCAAGGAGATGAGTATTCTCCTGACATAGTAGGCACATTGAGGAGTTTAAGGGCGTAGATCAAAAGCTACAAGGAAGACAACAACAGGTTTACTGAGGCACAAGAAATACTTGCAAGGGCTCAGTAAAAGTAGACAGAGGTTAATGCATTAATTCTACATATCCTTTTAGAGTTGCAAAAATAAGGGCAGATGGGGATCATTTATGGAGACAGGAAGGAGGAGAAGACAAATGGGGCATATGGTAGCAAGTCTTGTTTAGGGCACATGATGGATAGATATGAAACAGTCAAAGGTGGAAGAACATTGGATACACCTGAGAGGAGGAATGGCATGTATGGGTTTTATTGTAATTCTTCTTCTGGGAGACATCATCGTCATTACCACCATCATCCTTATAAGAGGATTGAGTACTTGCTATAGGATTTCAAGAAAGTTAAGCCTCCTACATTTGATGGAGAGATGAAGAAGTCAGAAGATGCAGAAGAATGGTTGCTTGGGATGAATAATTTCTTCATACTACATGACTATTCAGAGAACATGAAATCCAAAATAGACACTTTTAGTCTCAAAGGGAAAGCAAACATCTGTGGGAAGATGTAAAGAATATTAGGGGCATACGAGAAGAGAAGTTGATTTGGGATGATATTGAGAGAATCTTCAAGAAGAAATATGTATCTGAGAGGTACTATGATGACATAACTAAGGAGTTTTATGAGTTACAAATGGGTTCTATAACCAATGATTAGTACACTAGTAGGTTTATGGAGCTGTTGAGGTATGTGTCTTTCCTCAAGGATGAGAAAGCGAAGATTCAAAGATTCATCAATGGGTTTCCAACAACATTCAGAGATCAGATTGAGTTTGATGAGCCTCGGTCATTGGACGAAGCTATCAAGAAACTGAATGACTGCTATGAGTAGTCGAAGCACAACGATGAGCCTAAGCATGATTTGAAGGGGAATGAGAAAGATAAAGGTAAATGGACACCAAAGTGAGGAATACCTTAGGATGCAGATGAAAAAAAAATGTGGTTCCTTATAATAAGTTTAATGCAACAAAGAAGGGACATGGACCATGCATGGACCTCAGCCTAGAGAGCAACAAAATAGAGTTAGTGGCAGAGAGTCGTTGCAATGTTAGGTTTGTAACAGGGACCATTGCAAGAAGGATTGTCCATTATACGAGGGTGGCAAGCCTCAGATTTATAGTGCTCAGGAGGCATAGACAGTTGGGGATGTTGGTCATAACACTCCTTACATCTATGTAGCACCTGATAAGAGGTAGGCAGATCATCTAGAATCCATTATTGAGATGGAAGGTAAGATTTGTGATGATTAGGGGAATTTTGAGGTCCAAAATGGGCCTCGTAAGGAAATTATAAAATAAGATTATATTATATCATCAAATTTTAGAGGGAAAAAAAAAGAAAAAAATATTTTTTCAACTCGTATTTTCAACTTATCTTCCTATGGGTTTACTCAAATTTTGAGCGGCGACACTCGTTGGATGCAAAATTTGATTCCTCACTGAATAATTACCCATGTTTCATACTTTCGATGGACTCTACTACATGAAAAATGAGAAATAGATGAAAAATGTGGCTGCAATCAAGTTTTTTCACGTATTTCTTATTTTTCGTGTAGCAAGGTCCATCAAAAGTATGAAACATTGGTGCTCATTGGATGAGGAACTAAATTTTGCATTCAAAGAGTAATCTTGCTTGAAATTTGAGTAAAACATTAGGGAGATAAGTTGAAAATACGAGTTGAAAAAGTAGTTTTATTATTTTATTAGTTTTTATCCTTTTACTTTTTTACTCCAAAAATGGTGAATCATCCCCCATGGTTGACATCATCATCTTGAATCCTATTGGTTCTTATAAAGTTTATTTTGGTTGTACATTTTTCTTAGGAGGCCCATTTTAGACCTAAAAATTCCCATAATGTGAGTTGTTTCCATTTTGATTGATCCTCGATCTAATTATAGTTAATGTTAGTCCTGAACTAGTGGATAAGTGTGGCTTGAATAATGAAGTGCTTGCAGAATCTTGGTTGGTGCAATTGGATACAGGGAAAAATAAAAGAGTTCATCATTGGGTGAGAGCTTGTGCATTTGAGTTGAATGGTATGCCTACATCAACATATTTAAATGTGTTTCCTTTCAGTTCATTTAGTATGCTTTCGGGCATGGACTAGTTTTTCATTCATAGTACTAAAGTGGATTGCTATGACAAGGATATTGAGTGCCTAGATAATGATGGAGAAAGGAGAATCTGGCAAGGAAATAAGAAGTCTAGAATAAAGGCTAAGTAGATTTGTAGGAAGGGGTGTGTATTGTTTGCTATGCATATTTCCAATGAAAAAGGTAAGGATGTTGAGGATATAAAAGTCTTGAATAAGTACCATGTTTTACAACAATTTCAGGATATATTTCTGGCAGATATTTATGAGTTACCGCCTCATAGAGAAGTGGATTTCTCTATTGAGTTGGTACCAGGAGAAACACCAACATCAAAGGCATCGTACAAGATGAGCACTCCAGATTTGGTGTAACTAAAGTTGTAGCTTAAGGAAATGCTTGATAAGGGATACATTAGGCCAAGTGTATCACCTTGGTGTGCACCAGTATTGTTTTTAAAGAAGGAAGGTACTCTCACATTATGCATTGATTACAGGCAGCTAAACAAGGTGACCATCAAGAACAAATATCCATTGTCAAGGATTGATTATTTGTTTGATCAGTTGAAGGGAGCAACAATGTTCTCAAAGATTGACCTGAGATCAGGATATCACGAGGTGTGCATTAAAGAAGAGGACATCTATAAGACTGCATTTTGTACCATGTATGAGAATTATGAGTTTGTGGTGGTTCCTTTTGGTCTTACTAATTCTCCAACTACTTTCATGTGCTTGATGAACAATGTGTTTCATCCTTACTTGGACACGTTTGTGATAGTATTTATTGATGACATATCGATATATTATAAGAATGAGGAGGAGAATGTAGAGCACCTAGAAACAATGTTGAGATTACTGAGAGAACATCATTTTTATGCTAAACTCAGCAAGTGTAGTTTCTTTCAGACTAAAATTCATTACTTGGGACATGTATTTTCCAAGGAAGGCATACTAGTGGACCCCAAAAAGATTAGAGCTATCATGGAGTGGCCACTCCTAAGAATGTGGATGACGCCAAATCATTCATGGGATTAGCAGGTTACTATAAAAGGTTCATCAAGAACTTCTCAATAATTTCCTATCATATTACATCATTGCAGAGAAAAGGAAATAAGTTTGAATGGATAGAGGAGAGTGCAGCTAGTTTTGAGACATTGAAGCAATTTCTTACAAATGCTCCAGTCTTGAATATTGTAGATCCTGACAAAGAATTTGTAGTGTGTACAGATGCTTGCAAGAGAGTATTTGGTGAGGTCTTGATGCAAGAGGGACAGGTGTTATGCTATGAGTCAAGGAAACTGAATGAGCACAAGCACAACTATGTGACTCATGATCTTGAGTTGACAAATATTATTCATGCCTTGAAGATGTGGAAGAATTATCTTCTTGGTAGGAGGCTTATTTTGATGAGTACCATAGTGGATTGAGGAATCTATCTAACCAACCTAATATGAATGTCAAGAAATATAGACGGTAAAATACCCTTAGTGAGTTTGACTTAAATATTAGGTACATCAAGGGTAAGGAGAATGGGGTTGCACATGCTCTTAGTAAAATAATGCAAGTAAATCATATTACAGTTGTGATCTCTTATGGGACATATTTGCAGGAGCGAATATTGCCGACAAGGCAACAGGATGAAAGGTACCAACAGTTGAAGTAGAGGTTGTAGCAGTAGGGTGAAGGTGATAGGGATGAGGTGTATCACCTCACGACATATGGATTGGTGAGATTTAGGGACAAGATTTATGTGTTGAAGGACAATGAGTTGAAGAACCTTATCTTGAAGTAGTTTCATGCTAAGCCATATTCAATCACTTAGGATATCAAAATACAATGACAGTTGTCAAGAAGTTATATTGTTGGCCGAATTCGAAGAAAGAGGTGGTTGAGTTCGTCGCAAGGTGTTTGGACTGTCAGTAGGTAAAAGCTGAGTGTAAGCACCTAGCTGGTTTGTTACAACCTATTTCGATTCCATAATGGAAATGGGGAGTCATTTCCATGGATTTCATCACATTTTGTTGAGGACATCCAAAAAACATCATTGCATCATGGTTGTGGTTGTAGGTTGAGCAAGGTAGCTTAATTCATTGGAGTGAAGTCTACTAATATAGCCAGTGAGTTAGCTCAAATATTCATTAGGGAGACTGTGAGATTGCATGGTGTTCCTAAGAAGATCATATCAAACAAAGATGCCAAGTTCACTTCCAGGTTTTGGAAGGAGTAGTTTGCATGCTTGGGGACAAAGTTAGCCTTCATTACAACTTATCATCTACAAATAGATGAGCAGAAAAAAAGTGTCGACAAGATTTTGGAGGATATTTTGAGGATGTATGTCATGCATCAATAGAGAAAGTAGGAGGAGTATCTTCCACTAATAGAGTTTTATTATAATAATGGGTATCAGGAAACTTTGAGGATGATCCCATTTGAGGATCTCTATGAGTATTGTTGCAACACTCCTATCAACTGGAGTGATCAAGTGAACGAGTACTGATTGGGCCAAACAGGTTGGCTAAGATGGAGTAGGAGATGCAGGGTATCAAAAACAATTTAAAGGAAACAAAGGAAATTCGAAAGAAAATCCAAAAAATTATGCAACTGCTAATATGAACAATACGAAAACTACTTTATTTTCATATAGACACATAATTTATCTACTAAATTTTGTAGTGGAATAGGAACAAAAGTAAACACACCATCACAATAATCAAGGCACAAAATTTTGTAGAGAGCCCAACTGGGAAAAACCTTTTGTTTGTTTAAGAACTTTATTGAAGAAATTTGAGCAATAGATATCTTAAAAAAACACTTTGCTTTAATAGATAATACAATGATCTCTTAGCCTTGAACAAGGATTGAAACAACTTGCAAAAATGTTGATCTTTTACTCCTAAATATGTGTGCACTAATCACCTGAATTCCTCGCACAAATTATCCTACTATTAAATTGGGAACCTCCTATTTCTATCCACACTTCCTTAAGGAATTGCTTTCCTCTCCGAGCTCCTCATACACTCCACACATAAACTTATGCAACCTTCTCACAAACCTGTGAGATTTATTGTCTTGTCTCACCAACTCGTGCTCACAACACAATGATCAAAGTTGTGCCTTCATCCTCCTTTTAAAGAAATTAGAATGGATAAAGCTAGCAAGTCCTAATTTTAGGAAAGTGTTTTTGAGATTGATTGAGTTAACTGCATTAACTAACTCATGCAACCTGTCATATCTCAATTCTAGAACTTGAGATACAATCACTCATCATTTTCCCAACTTAACTCGCACTAGAATACAACAAAATCGACCTTCCACTTATGTTCATTAGTTAATTACCTCATAACTCATCCTAACTTTTTGGAATGAAACTTAAATATAGGAATTCATCCTAACTTATAGGGAACTCAAGTAAGCTAAGGAGAAACTCATTGTGGCTCGAATTAAGTCACAAATCAAGAAGCCCTTCTTTGCTACTATTTTCAACACTATGTGCTATGAAGATGCCAACTCCCTTTTTCTTGTACAAGACTACCTTTAAAACCCTGCGCTAATGTGCATACCCTCCACTACAATATGGCGATCACCTTCACTGTAATGTACATATCTCTTCAGTGAACATATAATATGTCCTCGGCACATAATGATTTCTCATTAATAATGAAACATTTTCAAATCTCCTCCCCTTATTTATCTCCACCTGAGAAACATAATATCTGTGTCTAGGTATATGTATCCTCCTGTTTTTGTTTGATTTAATTTTCCTTCATTAAAATCCCTTCTTTGAACATGTCCTATAGTTTTTGTCAGTCTAGTCTAGAACTTATGGGTCAATCAAATCCAGCTCATTTATGCATCTTGTTCTAGTTTTTTGTTTTTAATTGACCTTATCATCATTAATTGATTTTTGTGTCTACTTTTCTATCCAACCATCATAATTCCACTTTCCCCATCAGTCTTCATGGATGTAGTAAATGAAAAACCCAAAATATCCTCCGAGAAAATCCTCCTTAGCCCCAGAATTAGTGTCCCTTTGACTCAACCCATGTTTAATTTATTTAATTTACAATAAATGGAAAAGGTGACTAGGGTTGTCACAAACCCCCCCTTCGAGGAACATCATAATTCTTGTTCAATGGCCATATACAATATACAATAATTTCTTAAGAGACACAATGCAAATGATATCGAGCTTTATATATACAACTCGTTTCAGTTTTTTACAATAAAATTCATATGCTCATCGTTCAATGACCATATACAATATACAATACTCACTTAAGAGATAGAACACAATTGATATGGAGCTTTATATATAAAAATCGTTTTAGTTTTTTACAATAAAATTTATATGCTTGGTGTTCAATGACCATATACAATATACAATAATTGCTTAAGAACCACAACACAACTAATATGGAGTTGTTATGAATAATTAATTCAAAAAATAAAAAAATAAAATACATTGTATATATAATAATAATAATAATAAATAAATAAATATTTAGCTATTTAGTTATTTTAATCATTAATATTTATGAAAGGGTTTATGGTCAAAAGACATGACCCAACTCCTTCGTGACCAGTCAATGCTTTTATAAGAAATCATCATGAAGGCGATTGTATCAGCATTTTTAGTTTTATCAATAATAACATTACTTACTCTCTTACATAAGACTACATACAAATACCCTTTTGCATCTTGGTTCTTCTGATAGTGGTATCAGAGCAGTTCAGTCTTCTGGCATGTTCACTGCATCATTCAAATGACTCAATCACCATTCATTGTTATTTGTTCTCATGTGTCATTCACATGTTCCTTGCCACATCGTTGTCTCTCCATCATGACTCCATAAGTACCACGGAAAACTGCCAACTGCGCTTCTGTCGCTAACTGTGCTTCTTCCATGCCCTCTGCCATCCATTGTCGACACCCTGTGTGATCCCGACTCCCACACCACTACTCACCGCCTTTTATCCTCTGTCTACTTGTTCCCTGTTACCCACAAGTTCAACATTCCTATCTCCATTGCTAATCATCATCCACCACCCATTGTCGACTGTTGATCTAGGGGATCAAAATATGCTAAAAAAAAAAACTTCTCAAAATCATTCAAAACCAATGCCAAATTGTATATCTCATCGTTATGATTCCAATAATGCTTGAATCGCCTCAATTCGACACTATATGTGAAAGTTATCGCGTTCTAAAGTTTTTGGCAAACAACTAAAAAGTAAACTTACAGGGTTGACTAGGATGTTTATTGGGCAGGCCATACAGTGACGTGGAACTGATGTCAGTAAGTTGACTGGTCAGGTACTGTGGTCAGACAGGACAATATTGTGCTGATATGTGGCAGGTCGTATAGGCTAGGTGGTGAAATTTATTGGTTGTTTGGTTTTAGGTAGAACAATTAGGAGGCGACACGTGGCCCTCGGGTTCTGTGAAAAAAATTGTTTGGGGTCCAACCGACCCCACCAGAATCGAACCCACAACCTCACCCTAACAAACTAACCACCGAACCACTATATCATCATACATGCTCATTAATACAATGGGCATCAGTTATATTTAAATGTGAAATTTTTTGGCATTAGTGGAGGGGGCGGGGCACATGGCCCCAACCTTGGTCATATCGTGTGCAATGTGCCCATAATGTAAGGAGGAGGGGGAGGGTACTTAGCCCGACCCCTAGTTTCATTCATCCCACATGATCGATGACGAGGCTTGCGACAGAGGGGTTGGCATATGGTGCCTAACCCGTAGCCATATGGCCCTCCACATGACCAAGGACTCAGAGCTGGTGGGCACACGGCCTTTGGCCCGCACCCTTGGCCACATGAACCTCCACGTGACTGAAATTGAGGGTGGAGTTTGGGCGTGAGTGCCTGGTTAACGGTCCTACATTTTGTACTGATTGCAGCGGGATTAGCGCCAAAAACACTTGAAATTGTTGCTCATAGGCTCTACCAAAGGATGAATTCATTGCCTAGTTTGCCAGTTTTACTGAATTAGCAGGATAGATAACAAAGAAATGGAGGAGGAGGCCTAAATTGGGCATTTTTTAGTCTTTTTGAGCCCATTATGAGCCTACATAGGGGTTTTTGGGTGTTCTGGAAACAATGGTAGTATTATTTTTGTGATTTGAGCATTGAATGTTGATGTAATTTACATTTTGATCATATAATATAAAGGGCCAACATTGGAAGCTGGGCCTAGAGATGTGGTACAGGAGGGGTGAACTCCATCATCAAATTGTTGTTTGTGTGATATTACACGTTGTCTATTTCTCTCTAGTTATATATACAAAATTTTACTGAAAACAATAAGTTTATGTGCTTTTGAAAATTGATCCATTGCCCAAAAGGAATAAACTAGCTTGCAAATGTTTTCAAGAAACCTTCAAGTTTTTAGTTTCAAATCAATTTGGTATCATAGCATGGTTGATTTGAATATTTGACTGTTTTTGCAAGTGTTTTTGAATGTTAACAAGGTCTAAATTGAAGAGAGAAGGAATGCATGAAGAACCAAATCCTCAAATTGGTTCAAGGAGGTCGTAAACTCCAAGAACTCCACTAGTCATGGCACATGAAGAAGACAAAAGATGATTTTTGAGGATGAGAGAGATTTTAGAAAGTATTTCTATGATATGTCAGATATGGTAAAAGTGTTGTACAAGGAAAGGACAACATGGCTATAAGGGGAGAGTTCAAACCATCCAAAAGACAATGGTGGTGATGGGAGAAAGCCTCTATTCCCTCCACCACCTCCTCCTTCACCTCCATCTACACCTCCATCCTCATCTCCTTCTTCACCTCCTTCAACACCTAGACATACTCCTCCTAGATCTCCAAAAAGACATCGTAAGTCTCATTTTCTTAATCTTAATGTCAAGTTTGAATTGCCTATGTACAATTGGGAAGTAAATGCTAAAAAGTTTGATAATTGGGTTCGTCAAATTGAATTCTATTGCAGGATTCAAAGGATTAAGGATGATGTTACCAAGATACAACTTTCTTCTCTTCATTTAGAAAGTGAAGTTTTCATCTGGTGAGAGGCCAAAATTCAAGAAGATTTGAAGAAAAGTGGTAAAATTGTCTCTTTCTAGATTGTTTTTGTAGTTGTATTAAGAAGACAATTTTATCCATTAGCTTATATGCATAAATCAATTATGGATTGAAAAATTTTAGACAAGCTAAAGATCAAAGTGTTCAAATTTACACATAAGAATGTAGAAAAAGAGATTTAATCTTGGGTGTTGATTTGTCTTCACAAGACACTCTCCTTAAATATAGAGGTGGATTAAACAGATATTTGATACAAACTATACTTATATTTAATCCCACCAATCTAGATGAAGTATGTGTTCAGGAAACTCATTTAGACGCAAGAGGCAAGAATGTTCCTCAAGGGACTAGCAAGAAACCATCCAAATATGGAGACAAAGGAAAGAGGAAGTTTAAAGGAAAAGGCAAAAATAATGCTACAGTCAAGAAAGAGGGAAAGAAACTTACCTGTAAACATTGTTCAAAAGAAGGCCATGATGGAACATTTTTGGAAACTACATCCAGAAATGAGACCAAAGAAGTTTAACAACAAGGGGAAACAAAAGACTACTGCTACAACTCAACAAGATCTAGGATCTGATCCAGGTGATGTAACCAAAATCACATCCATGGGAATGAAAGGTAAAGCTTCTAATTCAAGTACTAGTTCTTGTAGTAAGTATATTGAGTCTCAAAATTAAAAAGAAAGAATTGAGCTTTTCCATATTAGGGTCATTACAAAACATACAAAATTTGATACCTTGTTTGATAGTGGATCCCAAGTTAACCTTACATTAGGGCAGTTTTGAGGTCTAAAATGGGCCTCCTAAGGAAATTATAAAATATTAGTCGAAATAATAAAATAAGATTAGATGACATCATCCAATTTTAGAGGTAAAAAACAAAAAACTATTTTTTCAACTTGTATTTTCAACGTATCTCCATATGGATTTATTCAAATTTCGAGTGGCAACACTCATTGGGTGTATAATTTGTTTCCTCATCCAGGGACTACCCATGTTGCATACTTTCGATGGACCCTACTATACGAAAAATGAGAAATACATGAAAAAACGTGATTGCAATCACGTTTTTCATGTATTTCTTATTTTTCATGTAGTAGGATCCATCAAAAGTATGCAACATGGGTACTCCTTGCATGAGGAATTAAAGTTTGCATCCAACGAGTACTCTTGCTCGAAATTCGAGTAAAAAAAGCAGTTTTATTATTTTTACCTTTTTACTCCAAAAATGGTGAATCATCCCCCATGGTTGACATCATAATCTTGAATCCTATTGGTTCTTATAAAGTTTAGTTTGGTTGTACATTTTTCTTAGGAGGCCCATTTAGACCTCAAAATTCCCCTAATGTTTCTGAATCAATTTTCAAGAAACTAAACTTAGAAACCGCACCTCATCCTAAACCTTACCCTTTGCGTTGGGTATGTGAAAAAGTACAAAATTGTAAGAGACAAGGAAATGTAAACTCAAATTCACCATCATTGCAAACTATATAGATGAGGTAGATCTTGATGTTGTACCACTTAACATATGAAGAATTGTTTTGGGGAGTCCAAACTTGTATGATTGAAAAGCCATATTCTATCGTCATGAGAAAAAATATCATCTTTTTAAAGATGGATTGGAGTATATTGTTAGATAACATCACAAGAAGATGAATTTATCTTGTTGTAAGTGTTGGTCAGATGAAAAGGCTTGTAAATGTTAGTAACGATTTTGTGTTGTTTATGATTAAAGCTAAATATATTATTGAATTTGAAGCTTTCAAAGGATGTGATTAAAAAATCAAGCATGATTGGTTGAAGTTGTTAACACTTATGACATGATGTTTCAAGAACTTAAAGGGTTTCCTCCTAAAAGAGTAATCCAACATGAGATTCATTTGAAGTAGGACACAACTCTTCCAAACATTGGCATGTATAGAATGTCAGTTTTGGAGAATACAAGAATCAAGAAGCAAATTCAAGAGCTTCTTGAAAAAAGGATCATCAGGCCTAACACATATCCTTGTTGGTCTCCTATTGTGATCTTGGTTCCAAAGAAGGATGGTACGTGGCACATGTGTGTGGATTTTAGAGCTTTGAACAAAATCACGGTAAATAATCATTATCCTCTTTCTCACATTGATGAATTGATAGATTAGTTAAAGGATGGTGCTTACTTCACTAAGTTAGATTTGAGAAGCAGTTATCATCAGATAACGTTTGCTAAAAGTGATAATTGGAAAACTTATTTCAAGGCAAAACAAGGTTTGTATGAATGGTTAGTTATGTCATTTGGGCTTTGTAATGCACCTGCAACATTCATGAGAGTTATGAATGATGTTTTGAGACCATTCCTTGATAATATAGTCATATTCTACTTAGATGATATTTTGATTTTCAATAAGACTCGTGAAGAGCATGTCAAGCAAGTGAAACAAGTTTTAGATGTCTTAAAGAAAGTTTAAGTTTATTTAAAGATGTCTAAGTGTGAATTTTGGAAAACCTCTTTGATTTATTTGGGTCATATTGTAGCAGGGGGTGAATTGAAGATTGATCCTTCAAAAATTGAAGTCATTGTAAATTGGCCTAAACCCAACAATGTAACAGAAGTTATGAGCTTTTTAGGAATAGCCCAATATTGGAGAAAATTTACAGCTAACTTCTCATCCATTGCAACACCATTACATGATTTGACAAGTGTGAAACAAGTCTTTTAGTGGGGAGGAAAAAAATGAAAGGCCTTTGATACATTGAAAGAGAAAATCAGCACAACACCGGTTCTAGCATGTCCAAGTCATAAGTAGTCATTTGAGATTCAAACCCATGCAAGCGATTATGCTATGGGAGTTGTTTTGATGTAGCATGGTAAGCCTCTTTATTATAATTCTGAAACCCTTACCAATGCATTAATTAACTATCCAACTTATGATAAAGGGTTGTATGCTTTGGTACAAAGTATGAAGATATGGAAGCATTATTTGATGTGTAAAGAAACGATTATTCATATTGAACATCAACATTTGCAATATTTACAATCACAAACCAAGCTAAAACAATCTAGACATTTCAAGTGGATGAGATTTATACAACAATTTCATTTGGTAATCATGTACAAGAAAGGAATATATGAAAACGTTTTTGATATGTTATCAAGGCTTATTTTTAATGCATTTGTCATTCTTAAGCATAACTAAATCATGCATGAAAGTTATATTGAACAATGTGCTCAAGATGATGATTTTAAAGATGTTTATGCAACTTTGATTCAAGGAAATCATGTTGAAGAGTTGGATTATCATTTTCATAACAAGCTATTGTAACATCTTTTCAAGTTATGTGTTCCACAAGGCGAAAGAATCAATGTCATAAGGGAAGCTCACACTTCTCTTATTGCTGGTCACTTTGGTGTAGGCAAAAAAGTTTCACAAATTCAGAGGTATTGTTATTGGCCTCACATGAATGAAATTGTTTCAAGATATGTAAAGGGATGTTCCATGTGTGTTACTAGAAAGCATATCCATACTAAATTGGGCTAATACACTCCACTTCCTATTCCTTCTCATCCTTGGGAAAATATTTCTATGGATTTCGTAGGAGGACTACTAATGTCAAAGAAAGGCCATGATTATTTATATGTTTCTATGGATCATTTAATCATGTGTGTGTTGATGCCATGTAAGAAATATGTTACATTTGAATAAACTGCAAAGTTGTTCTTCCAAAATGTATGGGCTCATTTTAGGTTTCCCACTTCTATTATTTTTTATCGAGATTCTCAATTTGTCGGGAAGTTTTGATCAAGTTTATGGCAACTCATGGACACCATGTTGAAGAAAAGCACAACATTTCATCCAAAAAATAATGGCCAAACAAAATTGGTAAACAAAACAACAGTGCATATCCTTCGTGGATATTGTAGTAAGCATCCTAAACTTTTGGATGAACATTTGCATTACATCCAACATGCCTACAATTGTGCCAAGCACTCATCTATGCAAGTGTCTCCATTTGAAGCTTGTTTGGGTTATTTGCCAAATTTTCCTTTGGATTTATCTTTGGTAAAGATATTGTTGTATATGGACATAGTGATGTGGAGAAAGCCAAGAATTTCATTGAACAAATTCAGCTAGTGCACAAAGAGTAGAAGAGCATCTTGAAAAAAGCAAAGCGAAGTACAAAGCAAGGCATGAAAAGAATCGAGTTGATAATGATTTCTAAGTGGGAGATCAATTTTGGTTGTATATCAGTAAGGAAAGACTTCAAGGTGAAGGTAAAAAGCTCAAGCCAATCAGATATGGTCCTTGCAAAATCTTAGAGAAGATTGGTAACAATGATTTCCAATTAGATTTTCCACCTTAAATGCAAATTTATTCTATTGTGAATGTGGAAAACTTGAGATTATATGAGTCTCCAATGATTGATGATCATGAAGAGAATGTTCAGATTCTATCTATTGAAGATTTTGCTCCTGAATATTTAGATGATTTGGAAGAATCAAGACTTCACAAAGAGGAAATGTGAAGTATCTTCAAGTGGGGCTCAAATGTACTAATCATAAGTAAATAAATGTGGATTAAGATCCGGAAATATAAGATCTATACCCTCACTTACTTGATGAGTAAAAACAAACTTTTGGTGGTCCAAAAGCTTCTAGTGGGGACTAATGATCTAGGGGATAAAAATATGGTAAAAAAATAAAAGTGCTCAAAATCACTTGAAACCAATGCCAAATCATAGATCTTGTCGTTCTGATTCCAACAATGCTTGAATTGACTTAATCCGACACTATATGTGAAATTTATCACATTCAAAAGTTTTTGGAAAACAACTTAAAATTCAACTTACATGGTTGACTGGGCCACTAATTGGGAAGGTCGTACAATGATATGGCACTAACATTAGCAGGATGAATGGGTAGGTAAGGTGGTTAGACAATCCATTCCCATGCTAACACATGGCAGGTCATATAGGCTAGGTGGCATAATTTTATTGGTTGTTTGGTTTTAGGTGGACCAACCAGGAGGCACCATGTGGCCCTCGGGTCCATGCAAAAATTTGTTTGGTATCCAACCAACCCCGCCGAAATCAAACCCACGACCTTACTACAACAAACCAACCACTGAACTAATAGACCATCGAACATGCTCATTAATACAATGAGAATCAGTTATATTTAAATTTTAAATGTTTTGCGTTAGCGGAGGGGACGAGGCACATGGCCCCAACCCCAGTCATATCGCGTACAACATGCCCACAGTGTAAGGAGGAGGGGGCGAGCAGTTAGCCTGACCCTTGGTTTCATTCATCTCACATGACCAATGACGCGGCTTACGACAAAGGGACCAACGCATGGCGTCCAACCCGTGACCATATGACCCTCCACATGACTAGGGACCTAGAGCCGGTGGGTGTGTGGCCTCTGGCCCACACCCCAGGCCACATGCACCTCCACGTGAACAAAATCAAGGGCAGACTTTGGGCACGGGTGCCCAATTTACGGGCTTACATTTTGCACCAGTCGTGGTGGGATTGGCGTCGAAAACACGTGAAATTATCACTTGACGGTTTTGCTAAAGGAGGAATTCGTTGCCTGGTTTTCTAGTTTTGGTGAATTTGTGGCACAAATAGCAAATAAATGGAGAAGAAGAACTAACTTAACAATTTTTCAGCCATTTTGAGCCCAAGAAGAGCCTACAAAAGATTTTTTAGGTGTTTTGGACACAATGACAACATTATTTGTGTGATTGGAGCATCGCTTGTGATGTAATTTACATTTTGAGCATACAATATAAAATTCCAACATTGGAAGCTGGATCCAGAGACATAACCCAAGTGGGGTGAACTTTGTCATCAAATTGTTGTTTATGTGATGTTGCATGTTGTTTATTTTTCTCTGCTTATATCTATAAAATTTAACTAAAAACAATAACTTTATATGCTTTTGCAAATTGATCCATTGCCCACAAGACATAAACTAGCATGCAAAATTTTTCAAGAAACCTTTATGTTTTTAATTTTAGATCAATTGCCTGCCCTGTTCATCCCTATTTTTTGTGTCTGCCTGTGTTCCATCGTGCTAGACCTAACCATTGTTAGTCGCATTTGTCTGACCAAGGCATCACGTTGTTTCAAGCGTACCTCCACCATCCACTCGCAACCTTATAATAGTGACATGAGATTATATATAATCATAAGGTTATATATATATATATATATATATATATATATATATATATATATATATATATATATATATAATTAAATTTCAAAAAGAAAATTATAATATTTAATTAAATGAATAAAAATATTATTTAATAAAAAAAATATGCAAAAAAAAATGTGGGTTTGGTAAAAAATAAAAACAAAACCAAAATGGGGAATAATAATAATGATGAATCCAATGCCAAAAAATATAAAAAAGAACTCGACAAGGTACGACGTTGTCTCAACAATGTTGAAAAGAAGCGAGCAAAATTAGGAGAAGGACAAAATATGATAATCAAAACTCAAGAGGAATTAGAAAGTGATATAAAAAAGATGTTGCAAGGAATGCAGAACCAAGAAAAAATGGATTTTAATCACCCTTGGCAAGCTTTTTTAAAATTGAGGGATGAAGACAAGCACAAATCAACCCATAAGGTTAAAGAACAAGAAGAAAAGGTTGATCAATTAATAGAAAGGGTTAATTCATTTTTCGTTAATCCTTTAATCACTCAAGAACCAACACAAAGCCCCAAGATGAAAAATAGAAAAGATCCCCGAAATCATGAAATTCCGTAAACGCCGCAAATACACTTCTCAAGTAGCCAGTACTATACAAAATTTCCAAAAAAAGAATATCAACGGATTAAAAAGAACTCCCAAAATATGATGGTAAAGACCATAAAGGAGTTATTGTTTGGGTTAATAAAATGGAAGTCATTTTTAAATCAAACCCACTAATAGGCGAAGGCGAAAAAAACATGACTGCATCCAACAATTTGGAAGCATAGGCATATGATTTGTTCCTTTGGTGGTATGGAAAATGTCACGTTCATTCCTTTCATTGGAAGAATTTTGTCGATGCCTTGCTAAAAACGTTTTTTGATGAAGAAGAAGATGATGTCTACGAAAAATTTGTTCATCTCAAGCAAAAAGGGTCTCTAAGCGAATATACCCATGAATGGGAAGTATTATCTACAAGACAAAGAGGACTTATTGATGAACAATTGCTTAAAATTTATAGAAGTGGACTTAAAGAGTATATCCATGCATAATTTATATTATGCAAAACTCAAACTATTGAAGAAGCTAGACATGCACCAAAACTTATTGAATAAAAACATAAGTTCAAAATGTCATTATTCAAGGAAGATGAAGACCCACAACAATACTCAGGTAAAAAGGAATCAAACAAATGTAGGTATTGTGGATATAAATGGACGTCAAGACACAGATGCCTTAACAGGAAATTGTATGCTTATGAATGTGAGAAAGAGTAAGACATTTCAAGTAATGAGTAAAAGAAAATGATTAAAAAGAAAAATAATTGTCGCAAGTGCGAAGAAAACTATACTCCAGGACATAAATGTGAAGGCGCGTCCTTACGCTACTATAAAATGGTACATGGAAGGCAAGTTGAAGTACAAGAACCTGATGAAGAAATTATTGTCACACACAATGAAGATTCACATCCTCAGGAACCATCATTAGCTGCAACATCATGTGTCCAACAAAATCAGGATGAAGGAAGCAATTTTCCAAAAGATAAAAAATAACAAGCAACTGCAAAATACATTCCACCACACCTTTGAAAGTAGAGAAAACAATTTCCAAGAAGAAAGAAAATTAATCCTACTACTCTACCAACAAACATGACAAGGATATTATGCCCTAAAACCCTGAAACTTAAAGGGCTCATAAGAAGTAGAAATGTCAATATACTTGTAGAGTCTGGCAGTACTCACAATTGTATAAACATTGATCTTGCTAAACAACTTGATCTTTGTATATGCCCAATCAAGGACCTGAGCATGATTATCGCTACTGGGAAAAAGTTCGAAGAGGTAGGAGAATGTCTTAAGGTTTCAATCTAGATACAAGAACTAGAGCTACATACATATTTATATGCCCTGCCACTCAAGGAAACAGATATAGTGCTAGGTGTAGAATGGTTAATACAATTAGGAAGCTATACTACAACCTTGAAGGACATTTCATGGAGTTTAGTTGGCAAGGATGACACTATAAATTATGTGGTGTTAACACTCTGTTATATAAAAAATTAGTTATTTTATAGTTAATTAGGCAAAGGGCATGATCAAATATCATGCCCGTTCACCAAGAGGCACCCAAGGTAGTATATAGCTAGGGTCTCTCACAAAATGTAAACATCATGTATCTATTTATTAATAAAATATTTATCATGGCTATCAATTATTAAGTTCACATGTTCCATTTGGTATCATAGGGGTTCGGTTCTCCCGCAGATGCTACACAGAAGTTCATTAACACCACATTGTTGTCCGTATCTGCCATCCATTTACGCTACCCGCACCCGCTGTCTGTATCCACCATCCATTTCCACTACCCGCATCGGCTATGCTATCTGTATCTGATCCTTGTCGCACCTCGTTGAGGTCCAAATAACGGGTTGACACATCCTGTTATTGTTAAACTGTTCAACAATTTATTACATCGGTAGTCACGTCCTGTTCGGAAACGTCATCGAACCTATTCGGAAACATCACATCCTGTTCAGTGGGCATTGACCGCGGAAGTCACTGTGTTGGCTAAAATCGATTTGTTCAGTGGGCATTAACCACAGCAGTCACCGTGACTTGGTTCTGTTTATTGGGCGTTGACCTTGGCAGTCACCATGACGACTCTCTAATGTTGATTACACTAATTATTATATAGTTGCATACACTATACATATACATTAATTATTATATAGTTGATTAATTGTTATGTAATTCTTAATTATATAATAATTAATATTTAAATAACTATATATATTACTATAACTAAAAAAAAAAACTGGTGGAAAAATATACACCACCACAAACTTGTTCAATGTCATCGATATCAATGGCCAATTTTAGCAAAAAATTGATTGATTTGGAGAATAGGATTACTAGCCACTTCGATGATTTCAACAAAAAATTAATCGATCTCGAGAGTTAGGTTATCGGGCATTTAGACGATATCAAGAAGCTTCAGGATACATCAAATCGGATATAACTACAGCTCGGGCATAACCATATCCAATCTAAAATAAATCATAATCAGATAATAGCGTTGCTGAACACTTTGTGTGGAAGGCCGAAGGTTACGCCCGAACAACTACTCCAAGATGATGGAGGTAATCAACCACAAAATTCATTAGATTCAACAAATTCAACAGATTCTCATGAAAAAGTGGAATCTCCAAAAAAATCATCCATGCACCATCAAGGAAATAATAACACTACTTTCTCAAATAAGAAACTTTGCGATACATTCACCAATCAACACCCTCTTTTCGCTCCACCATTAGCAACGTATCAACGAAAGGAAAAAAACGAGATGCCAAAATTCGAAGGGAACGGAAAATGTAGCGTTACGTGGTTGAATAAAGTAGAAGAATATTTCAAGATTTACGACATCGACAATGATGACGAAAATCTTAGGCACACTTCCATGAAAATGGAAGGAGAAGCATATAATTGGTATATGTGGTTGAAGAAGACGACAATCAGCATCAGTTGGAGAAAATTTAAGGATGCATTCTTTAAAAGATTCCAAGGTGTAAAGGAAGAAGAATTATTTTCAACACTCATCAAATTACATCAAAAAGGAAGTGTGGATGAGTACACTTGAGAATGGGAAACCTTAGCAACACGAGTACCTGGGTTATCAGAATCTTGTCTAATTTAATCATACATCTCTGGACTTAAAACTCATGTACGAGTAGAACTTGAGCTTCATGACATTACGTCAATAGAAGTAGCAAGACGAAAATAAAAAACTGCTAAAAAGAAATTTGAATAGATACTATGGTCAAAACCGGAAAAAGTATATTCGAGACGAAGAATGCCCTAGTATGTGGATACAAATAATACAAGATATGTTCCACCACATCGTCGTGAAGGTGAAAAATCTAACGTGGAAATACAAAGGATAAAAGAAGGAAAATGAAAACGCTGTGGCGAGAAGTGGGACCCTAAACATAGGCGTGCTAAAGGAAAAGAATCAAAGAACCTATATATCTGTGAAGTAACTAATGATTCAAACAATGATGATTCTGACATAGAAGAAATAGAAGATGCCCCAGAATTCTCTCCAGAATTAGGTGACAGAAGTATTCTACAAGTGTCACTATCAGATATGACAGGTATATCACAACCTCAGACTCTAAAATTGAAAGGACATATAAAGAAGAACAACATAGTGGTTCTCATCGACTCTGGTAGCACCCACAATTTTTTAGATGCAACCGTGGCAAAGAGACTCAACATTTTATCATTTCTCTTACCAAACATGAAGGTGATGGTAGCTGACAACAAGAAGATTGGAAAGGTAGGGAAATGCCATAAGGTTAAATTGTAGATACAAGACTTTAATTTAGAATCCTTGTTCTTCATTGCACCATTAGGAGTAGATATGGTCTTAGGGATCCAATGGCTATGAATTCTAGGCACTTATGCTGCCAACCATCAAGTACAGTTAATTAGATTTAATTGGGAAGGGAAGAGGTACAAGTTAGACGGATACCAAGGACTAGAGAATCAAATTATATCGACATCTCAGATGATGAAGATGATTTGAAAAGGAGCACCAGCTTATGTAGTACAATGTCACCAATTATAAATTTTATTTGCAAACATGATCAGCGAAGAGTCACTAGAGGTACAATATCTAATTCAGAAGCATGAAAAGGTATTTCAAGACCTGCCAATGAAAATGCCTCCTAACATGTAAATTGATCATATAAGAGAAGTCAAAGTAGGGTCGGACCCCGTCAACATCAAGCTGCATCGATATCCACATCACCAAAAGACGAAAATTGAAGATTAATCCAAGACCTTTTAAAGTGTGGAATCGTCTCGAAAAGTAAAAGTTTGTATGCTGCTCTAGTGGTATTGGTAAGGAAGAAGGATGGTTCATTCAGGCTATGCATTGACTATAGAGGATTAAACAAATAACGATTAAAAGCACATTCCCAGTTCCCTTTATTGATGAAATGTTGGATGAACTACATGGCACAAAATACTTCTCAAAATTTGACTTAAGGTCAGGCTATTACCAAATTAGAATAAGGTTGGAAGACATACCAAAAACGACATTCCGAACACACGAAGGTCACTATGAATTTAAAGTAATGCCATTTGGGTTAACCAATGCACCAACAACATTCCAAGCCACCATGAATGAATTATTTTGTCGATATCTTAGGGATTGTATTAGTGTTCTTTGATGATATTTTAATTTACAATAAAACTTGGAAGGAGCACTTACAACATCTGGATAAAGTTCTTGCACTACTGAAAGAGCATCAATTCTATGCAAAAAGGTCCAAATGAACCTTTGGAAAGGAAGAAGTAGAATACCCTGGACACATTATATCCCATGAAGGCATAAAAGTGGACCCTAATAAAATCAAAGCTATAAAGGAATGTACCAAACAAGTTAATATATCCAAGCTAAGAGGGTTCTTAGGATTGACTAGATATTACCGAAGATTTATTAAAAACTATGCACATATAATTGCACCTCTAACAAACCTTTTAAATAAGAATTAATTTCAATGGGATGAGGAAGAAGGAAGGTGTTTTGAAGAACTGAAGGAAGTTATGACTAATGCCCCGGTATTGGTAACTCCATATTTCTCTAAACCATTTATCATCAAGTGTGATGCTTCCAAAATCGGTATAGGCATAGTGTTAATGCAAGAAGTGCATCCAATAGCTTTTGAAAGCAAGAAGCTCAATAAAAGAGAATGTCTTAAGTCCACTTACAACAAGGAAATGGTCACTATTATGCACGCACTGACTAAGTGGAGACAATATCTTTTGGGAAGTAAGTTCTCCATACGAACAGACCATAACAGTCTCCAACACCTCCTCCAACAAATAACACTTTCCGAAGAACAACAAAATTGGATTGAAACAATTGTCACCTTTGTCATGGAGATATTTCATAAAAGGGGAAAAGACAATGTAGTTGCAGATGCCCTGTTTAGGAAATATGAATAACCAACACTACTTGTAGTCTCGGTTGTTGTTCCTGAATGGATTAAGGAGATTCGAAGTGAGTATGCCAACGATCTAGAAATAACTGCGATAATCAATAACCTTCCAGACAACTCAAAATTTGAATGGAAGAATCATATTCTATGGTATAAAGGAAGAATCTATATAAATGAAAACTCCAAGTTTAAATCCAAGATACTCAAGGAGTCACCTGATCCACTGTCATCTGGACATGTAGGATTCTTTAAACCTTACTATAATGCACATCAATCATTCTTTTGGAAGGGGATGAGTCATGATATTCAGAAGTATGTAGTAGAATGTGACACATGTCAAAGAAACAAAAGTGAAAATATTATGACACCTGGATTACTTCACTCCTTAAACATTCCGAATCAGAAATGGGAAGAAATATCAATGGACTTTATTGAGGGATTACCCGTATCTGAAGGCAAGGACAAGATTTTCGTAGTGGTCGACAGACTCACCAAATATGCTCACTTTATGGCAATAAATAAATCAGACTCATCTAAACAAATCGCTGAAATATTTTGCAAAAATATATATAAATTACACGGTTTTCCGAAGGTCATTGTGAGTGATAGAGATGCCAAATTCAAGGGTAATTTCTAGAAGGAGTTGTTCAACCACATAGAAACCTACCTAAATATGAGTTCCGCTTATCACCCTAAAACAGATGGACAAATAAAGGTTGTCAATAAATGTTTTGAAGCCTACCTACATTGTTACGCTATAGAAACACAAAATAAGTGGGCTTAATGGTTGCATCTTGCTGAGTGGTGGTATAATTCTACTTATCACACATCAGCAAAAATGATGCCATTCCAAGCTTTGTATGGATATGAACCCCCAAAATGGAAGGATCTAGCTAATGTCTAGACTAATCTACTTGCTATCAAAAACCAACTAGAAGAACCCAAAAGTTCATCCAAACCCTCAAAGAAAACTTGAATAATGCATGGAATTGTATGAAGCAACAAGTGGACCGAAAGGGAATTTGAAGTCGAAGAATGGGTATTTGTCAAGATCCAACCATACAAACAGTTGTCCTTGAAATAAAAAGGAAAAAATAAATTGGCACTGAAGTTCTATGGACCATACCAGATCAATAAAAATATCAACCAAGTTTCATATGGTTTAAGCCTTCCAGAGAAAAGTCGTGTTCACAACGTCTTCCATGTCTCCTGCCTTAAAAGGGCACTGGGCGACCATCAATCAGTGCAAACAACGCTTCCATCCCTAGATGATGAAGGAAGGGTCATTTTAGAACCAAAAGGTATCTTATCTACCAGAGAAAGGAAGCTTCGATCTCATGCAATCAAGGAATACTTGATCAAGTGGAAGGACTTACCAGAAGAAGAAGCTTCTTGGGAGACTGAAGCGTTTCGTCAGCAACATTCGTCATTACGTATGCTTTGAGGACAAAGCATTATTTTGAGAGGAAGGTAATGTTATATAAAAAATTAGTTATTTTATAGTTTATTAGGCAAAGGGCATGATAATTAGTTATTTTATAGTTTATTAGGCAAAGGGCATGATCAAAGATCATGCCTATTCACCAAGAGGCACCCAAGGCAATATATAGCTAGGGCCTCTCACAAAATGTAAACATAATCTATCTATTTATTAATAAATATCTATCATGGCTATCAATTATTAAGTTCGTGTGTTCCATACTCCCAGCTTCAAGGAAGGTGCCAATTCATTTGAGAACTTCACCAACTCTCATGACACAAACAAAGTCAAAGTAAATAGATGTCATTCCACTACAATATGTTCAACTAAAGAAACCCCTCTTGTTATGCTTTGAGGACAAAGAATCCATAAAGCGGGTGGCAATATTATGAATAATTAATTCATAAAAAAATAATAAAATAAATAGTATGTATAAAAATAATAAATAAATAAATAAATATTTAAATATTTAATTAGTTAATTTAACCATTAATATTTATGAAAGGGTTTATGGTCAAAAGACATGACCAAAATCCTTCGTGACCAGTCAATGCTTTTATGAGCAACCATCATGAAGGCCATTGTATCACCATTTTCAGTTTTATCAATAATAAAATTACTTACTTACTCTCTTATACAAGACTACATACAAATACCCTCTTGCATGTTGGTTCTTCTAATGGGAGTGTTATGTAGAATTCTTCTTGAATGTGTATGAAAAAAAACTACTTTTGGTTGTGGATGACAAACAACCCTCACAATAAAAATGGCTGTCAAACAGTGTAGATCTGTAGCAAATGATAGAAACAAAACTTGTCAAAGCCCTCATCTATGCCACATACATAGTTAAACGACAAAATGGAATAGTAAAATAAGCGCAAATAACTCCAATAATCCAATGGAAACTAGATATATAAAGAATATATTTTATTAAACAACACTTGTGAAGAGAACAAATAATGTTACCAGTCCCCCTCTATGGGATGCTTTCTTGGCTATCCTTAATGTCTTCATCTTTTGTAGATTCTCTCTCCTCTATAATGTATAAAACCCAGCAAACAAAATGGTTGAGCTCAATGAGAACTTAAATGAAAAAGAAGATGGTGTGTGACAGTGATAATAATCAGAGCTGCAACACTGAGTGCAACAATGAAAATAATCGAAAGTGAAGAATGAATGTAAAACCCTTCTATGTATAACAAAATATTAGGTTATTCTCTAATACTGAGCAATAATAAAATATTATTAACCTCATTCTAGAATTAACCATTTGGAATATTTTATTATATTTGGTTTGGAGGGAAAAAGTATTGGAACCTTTATTTAGAAATAATAAATAAATAAATGATTTATTTATCATATCAAGAAATATGGTTAAGGAATAATAAAAAAATAATGACTCATTTAATTATTTCTAAGGGATTTGGTCAAACTTGACAAGGAATAATAACTAATTAGTGATTAATTAATTATTCCTAGAGAAAAATAAGATAATTAATTATTTATCTATTTATTTCTCATAATTGGGTAAAATGTGACAAGGAATATTAATTAAACAATGGTTTAATTAATTATTCCTATAAGATAATTAAATGAATGGTGATTTATTTAATTATTCTTCACGGGTTTAATTATAAATGACTTAATAAATGTGGTTTATTAAGTAATTTTTCACAGTGAAAGCAATTTTACTATGGTAAAATTGGCCCTACATGGTGTACTTCGACCTATCTAGTAAATTATGGCTAGATGATCATTTTTTTGTGATAACACGGAGCTTTATATATACTACTCATTTTAGTTTTTTACAATAAAATTTATATGCTCAATGTTCAATGACAATATATAATATACAATAATTGTTTAAGAGATACACACAACTGATATTGAGCTTTATATATACAACCTATTTCAGTTTTTTACAATAAAATTTATATGCTTGGTGTTCAATGACCATATAAAATATGCAATAACTGCTTAAGGGACACAACACAACTGATATGGAGTTTTATATATATAACTTATTTCAATTTTTTACAATAAAATTTATATGCTCAGTGTTCAATGACCATATACAATATGCAATAACTGTTTAAGAGACACAACACAATTGATATGGAACTTTATATATACAATGGATACTCAGTAACCTTTATTTGATCAAATTGGCCATTTTCGAATGGCCCCTTTTGTTGTCGTATAATTCAATCCAATCTTGGATTTGTTCCCTTTCTTTGGAGGGTTTCCTGCCTCCAATACTCAATGTTTTTATCCTTGTGCTCCTTGTTCCTTTAGCAAATAGTTCTTGGCTCGTTGTTTCCAGGCGCACCCCCAATGTGCCTATGATTCCAGTCAGCTATGCTCATTACCAAAACCCAATTTATTGTCTATCCTTCCCTTCTTTGCTTCCCAAACCCTTGGGTAATATGGTTACTCCCCTTTTCGTGCTTTCTCGCATTAGAGGGGACTCAAAATTAAATCATATCCTTGCCTCAACTATCATACCAATCATAGCATGCTTTCTGAAAATCAGTTGGCACCATTGGTGCTAGTGTCCCACAGCACAATTGATATGGAGCTTTATATATACAACTCGTTTCAGTTTTTTACAGTAAAATTTATATGCTTGGTGTTCAATGACCATATACAATATGCAATAACTGCTTAAGAGACACAACACAACTAATATGGAGTTTTATTTATACAACTCATTTCGGTTTTTTACAATAAAATTTATATGCTCAGTGTTCAATGACCATATACAATATACAATAAATGTTTAAGAGACACAACACAATTGATATGGAACTTTATATATACAATGGCTACTCAGTAACCTTTATTTTATCAAATTGGCCATTTCCAAAGGCCCCTTTTGTCGTCTTATAATTCAATCCAATCTTGGACTTTTTCCCTTTCTTTGGAGTGTTTCCTACCTCCAATGTTCAATGTTGTTATCCTTGTGCTCCTTGTTCCTTTAGGAAACAATTCTTGGCTCATTGTTTTCGTGCACACCACCAATGTGCCTATGATTCCAATCAACTATGCTCATTACCAAAAACCAATTTATTTTATATCCTTCCCTTCTTTTCTTCCCAAACCCTTGGGGTAATATATTCACCCCCCTTTTCATGGTTTCTCGCATTAGAGGGGGCTCAAAACTAAGGCATATCCCTGCCTCAACTATCATACCAATCATAGCATGCTTTCTGACAATCATTTGGCACCATTGGTGCTAGTGTTCCATAATGGTCATATTCCTAAAATCTTTGGATTTTGTATTTGTTGTTGTTCCATCTTGTGGCCAACTTTGTTCATATGAAGTGAGCAGTCTCATGTATATTCTTGCATCATAGACACACAAGTCCCGTGAGACTCATCAAAAAGAAAAATGTAATGAATGTAAAGTATACCTTATTAGCAGCCTATCCTTTCAATGAACTTGGAATTTTCCATAATTCCTACAACAAGTCAGGTTAGTGCATAAATCAAATCATCATAAACTAGAACATATTGGGTTAGCTAAAAAATCCAAGCTATCATAAATCATGCTTGTAATTTAAAATTTTAGAAGTTCAATAAAGCATTGGTACTTATCTTGATTTTATGGCTTCTTCTTTTGCCTACCCTAGCAAGCACCTAGAGGGTGGCATGTGCTCCACGACTAAAGTGTCAATCCAAAGTGGCTACTCCAAGGATCTAGGTACCATCCACGCTGTTTTTCAAGGTACCAACTCAACAATCATGTTGCTTCAGGGCTCTAGGTACCCTCTAGGTTTACTGCCTAGGTACCCACCCCACAATCATGTTGACTGCCTAGGTACCCACCGCACAATCATGTTGGATCACAATCATGCTACTCTTGGGCCCCAAGTACCCTCCATGCTAACTTCCTAGGTACCCACCCCATAGTCACGCTGGATCAATTTTCAAATCAACAAGGCTCACCTCAACCTTGAATCATCAAAGGAATCTAGAATTTTATACCTCCACCTAATGATGAGTATATATATAAGCCCACTCGTGTTTATGGGTACTACCAAACTAGGTAGTCTTCTATCGATAGAAATATTGGGAATCTATATACTATCTTGCCTCCACCCAGAAACAATACATATCATGCGGGTGTAGAGCCTCTAATTTGCACCTAATTATCTATCATTACCTACAGCTTTTCCTCACTTATCCCTCTCTTTTGCCCTATTTTCCTCATAAACCTATCCAGATCATTACATTTGATGTCTTTAAGCATGATTGGTTAACTTTGCTAATGTTTGACTGTTTGTCTAGATTTTTGACATATGCACAGAGATTCCGCAGCTGTCTGGCAATTCCGCAGCCATTCAGAAATTCCGCAACTATCTAGTCATTCCGCAGCCTTTTCATTGATCTCTATGTTCCACGTGTCATTTTGAAAAACGAATCACATGGGCACGTGGGAATGAAGGTGTTAAAGGTTCCTATGCTATTGGTTCGGTCAGCAATGCCACGCACACCTCCGGTCAATGTGGATCAAACTTCGGTCAACAAAGCCAGCTCAAACGGTGCTGCGTGAGCTGAAAGGTTACGTCACTCCAGATGGTGATTCCTCCACGCTACGCAGGTTATGGGAGACAGGATCCAACCTTGGATTCAACATCCATGACGACCGTACCCTCCAGATAACACACGGACCTGTTTACGTGTTGCTGTACCATTTAATTAGCATGACTATCAGTTAATTTCTAGTTTCATGTTTTACGCAGTAGGCAGTTGTTCATACGCCTATAAAATCCAGCGTCTGCGCACGCTTAAGGATTAGTCTTTAGTTTCTTTGTTTATGTAATTGCTACGATTTTAGCGTATACAGAAACTCTGTTTTGAAGCTGCTGTTTCAGCACTTTTTCACTGTAATTTCTGTATGATGAATTAATAGAAGACCGTTGTTTTGCTCATCTTCAAGTAGCTGATTTTTCCTTGGGTTTTGTGGATGGAGGGCCCCCATTCATAACAGCCTTTGTACAGTAAATTTACCTTTATGTTCTTGCCATTTCCTTCTTTTGAATTCAGCAATTTTCCTTTTCTTTAATACATGTACAGTTTTGATTTACTTTCATTTCCAGCATTTACTTTAACTGATCAGGATTGTTTTCTGCAGGTGTTAGCCCGAGATTGTGTGTCTTTGTTGTATTTGCTTTATCTATAATGGTATTTTCAGTTGTCATATTCATAGTTGCTGCCTTTATTCTGTTTTTCTAGCTTGATTTCTAGTTTAGTTTCTCAAGCTGTATGCTAACATATTGATGGTTTCCTTATCATAAGTTGTTCATCTTTAAGAGATCAGAATACTAATAAATCACAGCTTGCTTTGAGTAGTTTTTGACTTATATCACTAACTCTTTCTTCACTTGTTACACATTACAATGTATGTTGGAAGCAGAATGTTGGAGAGAGGCACAGTGGTGTTATAATTGTCATCTTAGAGCTTGATTACTTTTTAGACTTATATCTAACTACTTCTTAATCGTGTTTCACATAGTACTATATGTTGGAAACAGAGTGTTAGGAAGAGATGAACATTATAATTGGTCTTTAAAGTGGTTTTTCTTACCTTTTTATTGCAGCAGCATGAGTAGTGACTAGTGCCATTAGAAAGTGGTTTTTATGCTTTGCTTTCAGTTTCATTTCAAGTTATTTCTTTCAAGCTCTTTCTTTGCAAGTTTAGAAGGTAGTTAGAAACCACCAGTAACACACACTCACTCATTTAGAAATCACCTTACACACACTATCACTCATCTGTTTATAAAACCTCCATTCCATCTTAGGAAGATAAATTGACCACAAACAACACCCCCAAACGACAAAAAGGTCTAAGAGGTTGCTTAAGTACATATAGTACACCTTCACTTCATCAGCTTACGAGCCCCGGGTTGACAATTTATGATAGCAATTTAGACAACACTAAATTGACTAAACATTTTGGCGCCGTTGCCGGGGAAGTGAAATTAAGTAGCCATATTCTTAAAAAAAAAAAAAAAAACATAAAATTTCAAGGAAAGAAGTTGATAACCTATCAGAGTATGCTCTCCTCTTGCACTTCAAAGTGATCTGGAGGATCAGAAAAGAGAAAGTTATTGATTTAGTAGTTTCTTGAGTATGCTCTCTTCTTGCACCTAGAGTGACCTGGAAGATCATAAAAAGAACTATTAACTTGACTGGAAGAAAAATAAAAAAAATGACATGCATAGAGCTAGAGATTCTAGGGGAAGGTTTTTAGCTAGAGCTCGAAGTTCAATTTTTACAAGTCCATCTGCTTCAAGGAATAGACAAGAGACACCTCCCTCATCTCCAACCGACACTCCTAGCCCTAGAATTCCTGGAATTCAAGAGCCAAGAATTGACTCTCCCACACCTTCTATTGAATTTGAACCAGGAAGAGACCCTTCTCTTTCTCCTACAGAAAGACCAATTGTAATTGAGGAAGTAGAATCATCTGAAGAAGAAGGAGAAATCTCTTCTCATTCACCCTTTGTAGAGGAACCAGAAGATTTTGAAATCCCTAGGAGAACCATCATGGCAGAGGAAGAAGGAGGTGGTAGAGGTAGAGGTAGAGGAGGAGGAAACAACAACAATGGAGGAGGTAGAGGTCCCCTTGGAGGAGGAAATAGAGATGGGGATAACTCATTTGGGTTTCCTATTGTTAATGAGGATTCCCGAGCTACTATGAAAAACATATCGCCATCTGTCCTCCCAAATTTCCATGGGTTAAGGACTGAGGACCCTGAAACATTTTTATTTGAGTTTGAAGTTGTGTGTCTAACTTATGACTATCTGGATGACTCTCAGAAACTCAAATTGTTCCCTTCAACACTGAAAGATCAAGCTTTGAAATGGTTCATGGGGTTACTCACTCAATCCATTAGGTCTTGGGATGAAATGAAACAAACATTTTTGGATAGGTATCTGGATTATTGTATGCCTACTAATCACAAGGACGAGGTATTTAAAATGATACAAAGAGAAGATGAGAGCTTAGAAGATTTACTTGAAAGATTTCAATATAACCTGAAAAGAGCAAAAATGAGTAACTTGGATGAAGAGACCTTAAAAGCCCTCCTATTAAAAGCCATTAGAGATGAATGGATAGATATCTTGAACATGATGGGGAAAGGGGATATATCTCAACTTTCACTCAATGATATAGCAGAACTATGTATCCATCTCTCAAGGGGCAAATCAAAAACTCAAAAAGGGCCTAGAGATCCTTCTCTCCTTAGAGCAAATAAATCTGCAACGGGATCAGTAAGTAGGGCTGAAATCGGCAATATGCTTGATGAATTCAAAACTGACATCTTAGGGAGTCTTAGTGAACAATTAGATACCCTTAAGATTCACAATAAACAAAAAGCAGAAGCTGAGGCTTTGGCCATTTTTTGCCCGAAATGTAGAAAGAAACATGCTTTAAGGGAATGTCCCTTGGATGCACACGTTGTAGAAACATGCGTAATTTGCTCAGAAACTCATGAGACCAAGGATTTTCCTTCAATTCCTGGCCTCAAAGCAGTCTTTCAAGAAGATCCAAATACACTTGAATCTCTCTGTTTTGTTGCAAGGAGACCTTGGCAAGGGCAACAGAATCAAGGGTTTAACAACTCTATGAATTTTCAACCCCAACCAAATTGGAATCCTTGGCAACAACCCTGGCCTCAACCTCAAAATCCTTTTCAATCATGGATGCAAAGCATGCAAAATCCTTATGGGAGATTTGCTCAATTCTATCAATATCCTCCATCTTTTCAGAACCAACAAGCTCCACAACTTCCAAATCAAGGTCAACAACTATCATTGCCATACCCTCAACAACAACAACCTCCTCCACAAAATCAAAATTCTCAACTCTTGCTTCAATCCCAACAGAAGTCAAATCAACTTCCCTCTCAGCCATTACCAAATCCCAATAATAGGAACCCTCAAAATGCTTACATGATGGAAGGTCAACCATTCCCTACCTATATGGTTGTCCCTCTCAATGAAGTACAACTCAGATCAGGTAGAATCCTAGATCAACCTTCTACAAATGTTCAACAGCCAAGCATTTATGAGGAAGAATCTCTTAAAGTCAATAAGGGTTCTGAAGTATCACTTCAAAACCAAAATATCCAAAAAGAAAAAGAAAAAGAATCAACCCCCACAACTCCCATAGTTGAGCAACCTACATCTTTAGCTACACCTCCTTTTCCTGAAAGATTACAAATTGACAAAGGAGTGGAAAAGCAAATTTGGTTGCCTGACTATAGTTTTCTAGATGAATTGAAGAATGTCTGTATCAAGATCCCCTTGTTACAAGCCATTAAGGAAATTCCCATTCTAGCAAAGACAATAAAGGAGTTGAGTTTGAAGAAAACAGGAAAGAGAACCAAAGATACCAAAAGGATACATCTGGTTGGAAAAATTGCAGACATTATGATGGGTAAGATTACCATGCAAAAGTATGTGGATCCCGGTAGCCCTATTGTCAAAACTCATATTAATGGGGTTGAAATCCCAAATACTTTGATTGACTTAGGAGCCGCTATCAACATCATGAGTAGACAGACCATGGATCAGTTAAAGCTTCCTAACCTTCTCTTTACACCTACTTTACTGCAACTTACAGATCGATCAATCATTAAACCTGATGGTGTATTGGAAGACATTCCAGTCTCCCTAGACTCTTGGGAATATCCAGTTGATTTTATGATTTTAACTCCCAAGAACAATCTAGGAGGACATCCTCTTATCTTAGGAAGACCTTGGCTAGCAACAGCTGATGCTTTTATCAGTTGTAGGTCTGGGGACATGTATATATCAGATGGTAATTCTACCAAGAAATTCAACTTGTATCCTCCAGCAAAGGCAATAACAGAAATAGGAGAAGATGAGTGGGTCGATGATGAGGATACTATACAACCTGTTCTAACCATCTCTGAGATCAGTGAAGACAGTCAAATCCTAAATACATTAGAAAATTTTGAAATACCTTTAGAATATGACTCTACACAGTTTCAGTTAGATGCGGACATTGAATATCTCTCCTCTAGACAGATGTCTCTCTTCTCAATGGAAGAGTTTGGTAGTTCTACAGTTGAAATCCTTCCAGGAAAAACATTGAACATTAACAGAAACTTGGAAAGACCACAACAAGAAAAATTAACCAAACTTTTGCAAAAACATTCTACTGCATTTGCATGGGAATACACTGACATGAAAGGAATCGATCCCAAGACTTGTATTCATCACATCTATATTGAAGAAAACAACAGACCTATTAGGCAACCGCAAAGAAGGATGAATCCAAACCTTAGGGAAATCGTGAAAGAAGAACTCCAGAAATTACTCAAGGTAAACTTCATTTACCCCATTTCAGATAGCCAATGGGTTTCTCCCTTGGTTATAGTGCCCAAAAAGAATGGTAAATGGAGAGTTTGCATTGATTATCGAGAATTGAACAAGGCAACCTTAAAGGCTCATTTCCCTCTACCTTTTATTGATCAGGTACTAGACACCTTAGCAGGTAAAAAGTATTTCTCATTCTTGGATGGTTTTAGTGGGTATAATCAAATTCAGGTGGCACCTGAAGATCAAGATAAGACCACATTCACCTGTCCATGGGGAACTTTTGCCTACCGAGTACTCCCTTTTGGATTATGCAATGCACCTGCTACTTTTCAAAGGGCTGTATTAGGTATATTTTCAGATATAATCCATGATTGTGTAGAGGTCTATATGGATGATTTTACAGTTTACGGTAATACATTTGAAGAAGCTTTGGAAAATTTGGAAAAAGTACTGATAAGATGTAAGGAAACAAATCTTTCTTTAAGTCATGAAAAGTGTTTTATGATGTTTACTGAAGGGATTGTTTTAGGACATCATATTTCAGGAGATGGGATTAAGGTTGATAGATCCAAAGTTGAAGTCATCTCTAAGTTACCTGTTCCAAATTGCCAGAAAGATGTTAGAAGTTTTCTTGGGTTTACTGGATATTACAGAAGATTTATTGAAAACTTCACTAAGATAGCATCTCCTCTTTTCAAATTGCTTACCAAAGACTATGAGTTCAAATGGGATCCTGAGTGTCAGTCTGCCTTTGAAACTTTAAAGACTAGAATATCTGAAGCACCCATCTTAAGGGGGCCAAATTGGAAACTCCCTTTCCACATTTCTACTGATGCTTCAGATACGGCTCTAGGAGCTGTCTTGGGACAAAAGGATTTGATCCCTTATGCCATTTATTACACTAGTAAAAATTTGACTCCCATTGAGTTAAATTACACTCTGACTGAAAAAGAATTTCTAGCCGTTGTTCATGCAATTAACAAGTTTAGACATTATATAACCGGCTATGAAACTTTTGTCCATACTGATCACTCTGCAATTAGATATCTCATGAACAAACCTGTTACTAATGGCAGAGTTACAAGATGGCTTTTACTTTTACAAGAATTCAACATTACTGTGTTAGATAGACCTGGGAAACAAAACACAGTAGCTGATTTCTTGTCTAGAATCCAAAACACTAATGAAGATTCTCCAGTAGAAGATAAGTTTCCAGATGAATACTTGTTTGCAGTAACTACCAAGACTCCTTGGTATGCAGATATTGCTAATTATCTAGTTACAGGGAAGCTACCTCTACACTTATTTCCTAATGAGAAAAGGAAAATCATTCAGGAGAGTTCACATTATTCTTGGATTTCTAATGAATTGTTCAAAACAGGGCCAGATTGTATAATCAGAAGATGTGTTCGGGAAGATGAAATGCCTGACATCCTTAAGGCATGTCATGATGAACCATGCAGTGGACACTTTGCTGACAAGAGGACAGCCTATAAAATCCTTTCTCTAGGATATTATTGGCCTTCTCTCTTTAAAGATGCAAAGCAGTATGTTAGAAGGTGCGACAACTGCCAAAGAGTTGGGAGACCAACTCCTTCAAATGAAATGCCACTACAGCCACAGGTATGCATCGAACCCTTTGAGAAATGGGCTCTAGATTTCGTTGGACCTATTAATCCACCATCAAAGCAAAAGAAGTATATATTGGTTTGTACTGATTATGTTACTAAGTGGGTAGAAGCCAAGGCATTGCCTTCTGCCACTGAAAATTCAGTTGTTCAATTTCTTTTTGAGGATATTTTTACTCGTTTTGGTGTCCCAAGAGAAATTGTGACAGATCAGGGAAGCCAATTTACATCTAAATTGATGGAGAAACTGATGGAGGAATATAAGATCAAGCACAGAACATCTACTCCATACCATCCGCAATCAAATGGCGAAGTGGAATCTACCAATAAAGTTCTTGAAGGCATTATCACAAAGACTGTTCATCTTCATAGAAGAGATTGGGCGGAAAGGCTTCCTGAAGCCTTATGGGCCTATAGAACTACATGGAGGAACACAACAGGACATTCTCCCTATGAACTTGTTTATGGGAAGGAAGTCCTGCTCCCCATTGAGTTCCAAATCAAGACCTTCAAGATGGCAGTCCAATTGGGGATGAGCCTCTCAGAAGCCCAAAAATACAGAATGGACCAGCTAAATGAGCTAGATGAAATAAGACAAGATGCAATTCTAAGGACCGATCTAGTTCAGCACCAAAGAACTAAATGGCATGATCGACACATCAAAGAAAGAAAGTTTCAGAAAGGAGATTGGGCTCTATTGTTCGATTCAAAGTTTAAAGACTTCAAAGGAAAATTTCAAACTCATTGGCTTGGGCCATATGAGATTGATGAAGTCTTTAAAAATGGAGCAGTTCGAGTGAAGACTATTGATGAATTTCATACTCCTCTTATTGTGAATGGCCATCGCTTGAAAATCTACCAGAAGCCACTCTCAAAAGAGGAATTTGTCAAGTTGTTTAAAGAAGATTCTGCAATCAGGTTGGTGGAGAAGGATTCTTCTCCTCCATCAGCCTAATCTTTGTTTTTTGAAAAAAAGAAAAAGAAAAAAAAAGAATAAATGTATAAGCCTGAAAACCAATCTCTGATTGGCAGTCTTATGCAGAAAATCTGAGGTGAAAATCAGGGTCACCTGACACCTCATATTTTCTAAAGAAAAAATCTCTCTCTTCTCCTTATTCCATCTCATTTCGCCTACTTCATTCACCATCTCATTCATCCAATCACTCTCACTCCACCTCATTTCTTTCCATCCATCCATCCATTACATTCCATCTCACCAATAAAGTCATTGTCAGATTTATTTCACACAGCTAAAGTTGTTTTGTGCAGACAGAGGGTATCACTGCAGTTTCCGCAGCTGAGGAGCAATTCTGCAGCCAACATCTCAATTCCGCAGCCGATACACTTTCTGCACCTGCATAAAAAAAAAACACACAGTCTGTTTTAAGGAGGAGTCTGCAGTCCAAAAGTCATCAGCAATAATTGAAAAAGGTCATGTAGCAGCAATAAACAATGAAAGGTTAGTGTCATATGAGCAAAAGGAATCAAAGCGCGGATACATAAGGTATGATCTAATTTCTAAACCTACGGTTATAACATTTTGCATGGTTTCCGGATTGTGTTTTTAGCCATTTAATGTAATGATTACCAATCCTTTCCATTACTCGACCGGAAATCCACGTATCTCTCAGCCTTAACGGTCCCTACTCATTAAACCCAAACACGGCTGCTCGTTCATTAAAACCCTCATACCAGAGTGACGTATACAACTGTACTACGGCTCTCTGCGTTATGATTCCGCAGCCAAATGTACACTCATGACCGATGTCTAAGGGACTTAACCGTTTCCTCCCATTATTCATAACCCTCCTACGCATGTATAATCTCATTCACGCTGTTGACTCACTTCCGCATTTCCTTTGTTTTCCACTGCTTTGCCTTATTCACTACTCTGCCACCGTAACCATACTCTATTTCATTTTTTTCCTCTGCTAAACTTTTACCACTATTGTGAGTGTATTACGGCTGTTATGTTGAAGCCGTAAATCTATTGTGTTGAAGCCACTGTTGAAGCCGTATAACCCTTTCTCCAAAGTATTAAAACAGAGCCGTAAGACAAGCCAGAGAGCTGATGGGTAAACTTTTGAGGGCAGAGCCAGAGGGCTCCAAATTTCTAGAAGGATATCCCCAAATCAAAGACGCTTTGCAGAAGGCAAATTGGCTCCAGTGCATCCAAAAATTCAAGGGTTACCATAGAGAGGTCACAAAGGCTTTTGCACGTTCTTTCAAAGACAAAGACAACCAAGTGGAGATAGGAGATCTGAAATTTACAGTCACCGAAAGCAGTTTAGCAGAGGCCACTTCACTACCACAAACTGGGGAGAGATGGTTTAAAAACCGATCAGTAAAAGACCAGCAATGGAAGCAAATTCTGAAGAATCCAGGTATGGACACTAGCATTTTTACAAAGGGAATCCCTGTTAATCTTGTCAAAGAAGAATGGACAGCTTTGCTTCTACTAGTACAAAAATTCTTTACATGTGAGGGAAGGTTTGGAATTCTATATGTTTACCATGCCAAAATTATGATGCATTTCTTAGGAGAGCATGACATTAACCTTCCATATTTTTTACTCTCAAGCCTTAGAAAAATGTGCTCAATAGTCCAAAGAAACCCAAGAAACATTGAGCCACATTTGTATCATCATGGGCTTGTCAAGATACTAGTTGAAGAACAGTTGAAAGCAAAAAGAGATACATGGGAAAGATTTCTTGTAAGGAATCATTTCCAAGAGATAGGGGAAGCCTCTGGTGGTTCACCTCAAGTGCCTAAAAAGAGTAGAAGGAAAAGAAGAGAGGAAATTACCCCAGAAATTGTTGTCCAATTAGAAACTGTTGTCCCTGAAATTGTTGTCCAAGAAGAAACTGTCCAAGACCTTGTTGAAGAAGAAATTGCTGCACATCATTCTGAAGAAGAAAATGACCCTGAACCTGCTGTAGATATTGACCAAACAGCCCAAGAAATCATTACAGAAACCCTGCAAGAAATTGTCCAAGAGGCTGCTCAAAAGAAAAAGGAGAGTAGGAAGAGACAAAAGAAAGATAAAGGAAAAGCTATAGCCCAAGAAACCTACCTTACTCCTGAAAATTCCAGTGAAGAGGACACTCAGCCATTGGCACATAGATTGGCCCAACTTCATGAGGCTGCCCTTTCCAAGAAGATGCAAAAACAAAAGTAAAAGCAACAAAAGGAAAAACAGAGCATCATCACCGCGAGGAGGAGCAGCAGGCTACAAGACAAAGTGGGGGCCACAAAGGATAAAGAGTCACTCATTATTGACTTGAGCACACCTGAAAAGGTTGCTACAAGACTTGACTTTGAGAAAAGCCCTCCACATGTTGAGCATGTTGAGACTAGTCCTCCACATGAGGAAAGTCCTTTTGAGCATGAACCCGAATTTGAACATGAGCCTAGTCCAAAGAGGTCACCAGAGATTGACCCAGATCAGCAAAAAGTTTATAACTACCTGGAGACGTTAGAACAAGCTGCTGCTGGTCCAAGCACTGTTCTACCTCTTGAGCAGCAAGTTCACTCACTCAAACAGGAAATTTTTGAGCTTGAAGTTTTAAATCGCCACATCATACAAGAGAATGAAAAATTGAAGGAGCAAGCTAAAGTGGACAAGATGATCCACGATAATACAATGCTTCATCTGGGCCTTTGGCAAAGGGAAAACAGAAAGCTAAAGAAGAAATGCAGGAAGCTAAGCAGAGCTTTGGTCAATCTAAAATTCAGATGCTTGATGAGGAGACCAAGAGTCAATGTGGCCACACAGAGGAAGAGGAGAAGACTAGATGTCCTAGCAGAGGCATCTCAGCAGGTGGATTAAACAATGTTTTCGTTGCATGAGGACATGCAACACCCTCGTAGTGGGGGTATGTAGAGCCTCTAATTTGCACCTAATTATCTATCATTACCTACAACTTTTCCTCACTTATCCCTCTCTTTTGCCCTATTTTCCTCATAAACCTATCCAGATCATTACATTTGATGTCTTTAAGCATGATTGGTTAACTTTGCTAATTTTTGACTGTTTGTCTAGATTTTTGACATATGCACAGAGATTCCGCAGCTGTCTGGCGATTCCGCAGCCATTCAGCAATTCAGCAGCTATCTAGTCATTCCGCAGCCTTTTCATTGATCTCTATGTTCCACGTGTCATTTTGAAAAACGAATCACATGGGCACGTGGGAATGAAGGTGTTAAAGGTTCCTATGCTATTGGTTCGGTCAGCAACGCCACGCACACCTCCGGTCAACGTGGATCAAACTTCGGTCAACAAAGCCAGCTCAAACGGTGCTGCGTGAGCTGAAAGGTCACGTCACTCCAGATGGCGATTCCTCCACGCTACGCAGGTTATGGGAGACAGGATCCACCTTGGATTCAACCTCCATGACGACCGTACCCTCCAGATAACAGACGGACCTATTTACGTGTTGCTGTACCATTTAATTAGCATGACTATCAGTTAATTTCTAGTTTCATGTTTTACGCAGTAGGCAGTTGTTCATACGCCTATAAAATCCAGTGTCTGCGCACGCTTAAGGATTAGTCTTTAGTTGCTTTGTTTATGTAATTGCTACGATTTTAGCGTATACAGAAACTCTGTTTTGAAGCTGCTGTTTCAGCACTTTTTCACTGTAATTTCTGTATGATGAATTAATAGAAGACTGTTGTTTTGCTCATCTTCAAGTAGCTGATCTTTCCTTGGGTTTTGTGTATGGTGGGCCCCCATTCATAACAGCCTTTGTACAGTAAATTTACCTTTATGTTCTTGCCATTTCCTTCTTTTGAATTCAGCAATTTTCCTTTTCTTTAATACATGTACAGTTTTGATTTACTTTCATTTCCAGCATTTACTTTAACTGATCAGGATTGTTTTCTGCAGGTGTTAGCCCAGGATTGTGTGTCTTTGTTGTATTTGATTTATCTCTAATGGTATTTTCAGTTGTCATATTCATAGTTGCTGCCTTTATTCTGTTTTTCTAGCTTGATTTCTAGTTTAGTTTCTCAAGCTGTATGCTAACATATTGATGGTCTCCTTATCATAAGTTGTTCATCTTTAAGAGATCAGAATACTAATAAATCACAACTTGCTTTGAGTATTTTTTGACTTATATCACTAACTCTTTCTTCACTTGTTACACATTACAATGTATGTTGGAAGCAAAATGTTGGAGAGAGGCACAGTGGTGTTATAATTTGTCATCTTAGAGCTTGATTACTTTTTAGACTTATATCTAACTACTTCTTAATCGCGTTTCACATAGTACTATATGTTGGAAACAGAGTGTTAGGAAGAGATGAACATTATAATTGGTCTTTAAAGTGGTTTTTCTTACCTTTTTATTGCAGCAGCATGAGTAGTGACTAGTGCCATTAGAAAGTGGTTTTTATGCTTTGCTTTCAGTTTCATTTCAAGTTATTTCTTTCAAGCTCTTTCTTTGCAAGTTTAGAAGGTAGTTAGAAACCACCAGTAACACACACTCACTCATTTAGAAATCACCTTACACACACTATCACTCATCTGTTTATAAAACCTCCATTCCATCTTAGGAAGATAAATTGACCACAAACAACACCCCCAAACGACAAAAAGGTCTAAGAGGTTGCTTAAGTACATATAGTACACCTTCACTTCATCAGCTTACGAGCCCCGGGTTGACAATTTATGATAGAAATTTAGACAACACTAAATTGACTAAACAGCGGGCCTGGACAAGAAACGAACACATATATGCATGGTGTCATACCACATACACATAACATGATGCCACGTACACATAACACAGTGCACATATGACATAGTACAATGTATACACATTTACACACGTATGACACATCCACATATACACAATGAATAAGGGAATCAAGAGGCTTATACCTCCACCTCAAATCAATAAGGGAATCTAGAACTCTATTTGAGCTCCACCAGATACACGATAGGAGTCGAGAGAACTTTCTCTTCCTGTGTGTCTTTCCTCGTTGTACCTCGTGCATCTATATTTGTAGTAAATGATTGCAGACCATCATTTTTCCACAAGAATGACTCCTGACAAAACCTGTCAGTCAACATGGAATTTCATATCAACATAATCATGTATACCATGTATATAAGCACATGTGCAAATAAATTCAGGGTTAAGATAATCTCTTTTACCATTTTGTTGTCCATCATTTTTATGGACTCAACTAGCCAACTTGGTTGTCATATCACCTTACCATATTTTTTCCAGCTTGCCCAATAGAGTTCAGTATGAAATTCATGTGATACCCCTTTCTTAGGAATTTGTGGCTTCCTCACCACCTCAATCGAATTGTTCCAAGGCCCCAAGTATGTAAATTAAGGGAAAGTTATAAAATTAATAGGTAATGCAAGAGGAAAAATAAAAGGAAACATCTCAAAAGAAAATAAAGTCCATAATCACAATCATATAGGAATTCCACACACAAAAACAACATGGACATCCATGTCCATAAATCAAAATTGCACAAATAAAGTTCAAAATCATAACACATCAATCATAAAATATAAGAGTCCCAAAACTAGACTCAGTGTCTTGAATTCGACATTCATGGCAATTTCCGTCATCATGCCATGCATACATATATGTAACAAAATCAATGTCCTTTCCTTGTCTTTGTCACTAGGTCTTTCCATATGCAATAAACTCAACTTGTTTCCTTATAATTGTTCAAGCATCCATAGGATTGTTAGAAATATATATATATATATATATATATATATATTCAAACGAAATATGACACATACGTAAGTTTTCTTCCAAATTCAGGAACACGTATGCATATTGGTCATAACTATTATCTCGCATTTGCAAATGTTACATCAATGTTAATAGGGTAATTATAATCAACCTCTGCTGAAATCACCATTTAAAATGAGTGGTTTGAACACTTAAGCAGGATTCAACCTTCTTGCTATAACCTAATAGAATCAGTTAGCCTACATCATATTTTAAATTTTCACATTCCTAAATATAATGTGTCACAAGACCTATAGGACATCTCAAGTTAGCACAAAATAATGTCATCATACGTAATAAATATTCACTTTCTCCTGTAAACAGTCTACGTACCATCCATGACCATAGTGTTGTAAACAATACCTACCAACAAGTATTTAGTTAGTAATTTCCCAAACAATGCACCTCCAATCATACCAATCATAAGGTCCATAAAATTCACGCACACAGATACATAAACATGCTTGTACAATCAATATAACAATATGCAACAAAATGCATAACTTTGACACATGTGTTAGAGTCGGTCTTTACATCCCTCCGTTAGAGATCATTTCTCTTTTTGCATTTCATTTTTAGGTGTCTCCCTTAATTCACTCAATTGCATTCCGTTAGGAGCATGCCATAAATTTGACGCAAGGGTCTTGTCATACATTGCCCCTCATGCCTTATCATGTTGGCTCAGGTCTGTCCGTCAAAATCAAATTTTAAAATCACTTACAGTCCTCTTTTAGTCTATTGATTAGCAAAGGTCATGTTAATCTTAGGTCTAGGGTTTCACAAATTGAGTCATTAAAGTTTCCAAATACTAGCAGGCCAGAGGGAGGTTCTACACATGTTTTTTATTTCACAAATTTCATCGTCATATTGATGGATTATGACTGTTCTTCAAAACTCTGTTTTGAAGAAAAGTCAACATTTTGTCTTTTGTAACATTTTCAAAAGTTTTTCAATTGATTTATTCAGGCGCAGCCCTGGTCTCCTTTACCAGATTCCATGTTAGCTATCCCTGTAAAAAATTGTCGAGAATTTCATCATTTCAGTTAAAAAATCAAAAAGGAAATTTAAAAACAGAGTTGTATTAAAGTGGAAAAAGTGCCAATGCCAAAACATTACAAAGATGGGTCTTGGAGAGTCAAAAATTAAATCCATGTCTTTATAAAGATATTTTCATGAAGATCAATGTCATTTGCATGCTAAGACCAAAGAGAAACCACTCAAAGCAAATTGGGTGAGTTAGTGCGCGATTTGAGTGAAGTTGGAGGAAACTTGGCCGGCGCGGCGCATAGAGCAGGTGGCGCGGCGCATTGGGAGAAATTGTCCAGTGTAATTCTGAACGGGCGCTGCACACTGGGACGACGTGGCGTGTTGGGTATGCGGCGCGGCGCATACACCTGAAAGCCCGAAAACGTTTGAAATTTCTCCAAATTGCCATTTATTTGCGTGGATTCGCCAGGTAGGGTCAACATCTTAATGTTTCATCCATTTTTGTGTTGAGTGATGGTGGTTTATGGATGCTAATGATTGAAACAAAAATCCAAACCCTACTTCAACGTGCCTCAAAGGAAAATTGCTATGGGTTTCAAAATCAGTGTTTTGCTACCAAAGTTGTCACTCCTCCTTCCCATTCCTCCCTTGTATTTATCATTCCCTAATTTCCTACCCCCCTAAGCTCATTAATTCCTTCTCCTAAATGCTCTGTCCCAAATTCTCCAAACTCACACCTCAAACCCTACACATCAATTCCTAACCCTATACATCAAATCCCTCAAAACCCTCCTACATTTCCCTAATCCCTATAGTCCCAATAGTCCCTAATCCCTTACAAATTTCCATATTCCTAACAGTCCCTTGTTTTATTTGTTTCCCCTTAGTGGCAGAAATTGAACACATCACTAAAAGAGCAGTTCAACACAGTTTTCCTACACCAGCATCTTTTTCTCCAAGGCAGTTTGAAAAATAGCAGTCATGGCATCTGAGCATTCATCGGATTATGAAATGGAAACCCAAAGTGACTCCCCCATGGAGGAACATGCACCCCGGAGACCTCATAGAGGAGGTAGACATATCCGAGAAGAACCAGTCACCCTCACTGAATTACAGGCCTGCCCTCTTGCTATGTTTTGTTTCCAGCATCAGTCATGCTATGAGTTTTTTCAAAAGGTGGCTAGTGTTCAATTTCATCATGAGTTGGCTCGTCTTTTTGTGCTACATGTACATGGAGATCAGGCTACCTTAGCCGGTGTCACCTTCACACTTACACCAGAAACTGTCTCACTAGAAAATGGCATACCAAACATTGGGGAACCATGGACTAAGAGGAAGAAGATTGACCGGCAGCATTATGAGCCATACATTAAAACCGGTTTCTTGAGGCAGCTCAAGAGAGTGTTTCCATTCCGATATCTGAAAGATGAATATGCTCCACTAATGAAATTGATCATGAAATATTTCAGCTGTGAGGGACGGTTCTCTCGTCTATATGCCCATCACATCAGGTTGCTCATGCATTTCACCAGGGTACGGATGATGAACATTCTGTATTTCATTTGCCAGAATATAGAGAGGATGACCACACTTGTGCAGCATAAAACCCCTCAGCAACAACTTAACAATGTTTATCATTTTTCTCTTATTAAGATTTTGGTGGTTCATCAGCTTGGATTACAGGGCATCACTTGGGATGATTTCATCTCTCATGACTTCTTCAGAGCTTCACAGGGATTATCAGAGGTCAAGCATGAGACATGTGGACCTTCTCATCAGTATGAGCGCCATGAGACTGCTAGTGTGCCTGTATTCATCACATATCGGAGAGGCACCAGACATTTGTTTGCAGTAGCAAAGCGAGTGTTATCTCCACCGGGTGTGGAAGGGGCCTCGCTTCTGACATCAGCACCACAGGTACAGGAAAAAGGCGAGAGGCCAATGCAAGATGAGGAGCTTTCAGGTGAAAGAGAGACCGAATTCATTCTCATTCATGATGATGATATAGATACGGGTCCACAAAGTGCCAAACTTAGGGAGATCATCCAGGAGCAGCAAACAGAGATCCAAGCCTTATCCCTTGACTTGGAGAGATCTAAGTGGACTATGAAATACTTGGAGCAGAGGAACAAACAGCTTGAAGATCAGCAAGCAATCATGGAGTTACAAAACATCTGCGAGAATCGCCAAGCTGCACAAAGGAGAAGAATTGAGCTCACGTCATTGGAGTAAGAGATTAATGAGGATCGGGAGTCTAATATCGAGAGAATCAACATCCACTTGGAGAGACTACTGGACAAGGCCGATAAGGATCATGCATTTCTGAGACACATGGCATTCCACTACACGGCACAGAACAAGGTTTGCAAGGCACGAATCAGAAATTTAAAGGCAAAGTTAAAGAAGGCAATAAGGAAGCAAAAGAGGAAAAGGGAGCTTGATCATCTTTAGATATTGGCTGAAGCCTCTTTAGCCCAGCATGACACTTAATGAAGAAGCTCCAGCCCAAATTTCAAGAAATTTGGGGCATTTTTGGCATTTTGACAAATTTTGGCACAAAAAACAGGGTTTTTCTCCCTATGCGCTGCGCCACGTGGCGCGCGCTTTTTCTAGGGAGCTCCAAATTGCAAAAAGTTTATATTTTTGGATTTTTCATGAAAAATCATGACTTCTGGTGCATGGCCAAGAAGTTTGGGGAAGTTTTGAGTCCCCAGGAGGTCAAAAACACTAACAAAGATGACCTCTCTGCCCCTATTTTGATACACAGGAAGCAGTCCTGGGAGATTGTAGTTTTGGAGGGGAAAATGACATCCAAATTGAAAAATTCCACTTGGGTTGGAAAGTAGACAGGCAAGGCTTTCTAATGAGCTATCGTGGGCTCAATTTGGACTTTAGGAAGTTCCTCAAACGCAGCTCCAAAGTGGCGCGACACATAGAGAATCAGGCGCGACGCATAGATAATTTTTGCCCATTTTTCACTGTTCAGCTCAGCAATTCGCCCAGTTTTGACCAGTTTTGCTTCTTGGTGTTACTTTTAACCTTTCATGATATAATTTGAAAACCATGATGTAATATTGGCACATTTTTACTTGTTCTAGAAGATTCATTCACCAAAAGGTGAAATGTGAGTGAATGAATCAATTTCCTAGCATATAGGGGTAAGTTGTTTGACTACCTAGATTTTAGTTCCTTGTTTAGAATTGGTTCAAACAGCTCCTAGAATGATGAGCTCGACCCCTAGAGGGAAGGGAATAGGTTTGGCTAGTCTATATCATGTAATTTCTCAGTCATTTTCAGGGTTGGACACTAGGGATTGCTTTGGCATATCATTGTACATTCTATCTCTGCATTTTTGGCTAAGGAAAGACCAGGGTTTTGCAGCATTGTTTGGGATCCATGTGGCTTTATGTTTTGATGGTGTTCTTCTCTAAGTAATTGTAAGTTCATTAGCGTTATGTGTATCATTTTCCTGTCTCTTCTTTTGAATTTGAACAAATCAGTGATTAAGGTAGAATCCATTAACTGCTATGCTCTGCCTTTGAATTTGTTTAAATTTCCATGTTTTCATCTGTTTAAGGATAATTCTTGAGACTCTCTTGATCTCCTGAGCTCCTCACCAGTCTGATCTATCCATTCACTCACTTTAAAGCATCAAAACGATTTCCTTCCTTACCCCAATAGAACTCTGCAGAAACTGTGCCTCATCCTCGAGCCCAATTTTCCTTTCCCTGTTTCCAACACAAAGCCCCCAAAAACTCAAATCAAACCCTTGTACTTCATACCTAGCCTAAAATTAGCTTTTATTTCAGTCATCTCGAGCCCCATCACTTGTATTTTGCGGAGATCGACCCGGAGAGAGCGCTCTCCTGTCCTCGTAGGGCTAGCTATGAGGCTCAGCATGGTTTGATGTGGACTTAGAACCTTGCCTTTTCAGCCTGAGGCAAATCTAGGCTCTAACAACATGCACTGGTATGATTCAACAATTTCCATCATGCCAAAAGAATTTTTGTTGTCCATATTACATTCCATAATCAAGATTATATTTATTCATATTCATAATAAGATATAATACCCAGGAACTAGAGTCTCATTCCTCTCTAAGGGTTCAGACTTGGAGCTCCTAGTCATGAACTCTATGGTAGGGTACTAGCTTTGTCCCCTAAAATTCTATGTACACCTTTAACCTTTCATTCCTTTTGCACTAGATCCCATTAGGTATAATTGTTGAACCTAGGAGCTCCCATACCACTTGTAACACACCCATTTCTCTAATTAGATAACTAGGGGTAGTTACTTAACTAACCCGACTCCCAATGTGTAGTTATGGAAATGAGGTATAGTTTTTTTTTTTTTTTTTTAAATGTGTCAATTCCAGATAACACCAGTAGGCAATTAACTTTTTTTCCACATTGTTCATGATGTAGTTTGAATATCTCCACACATATTTTATAATGCCACCATGTGAAACAATCATGGTCAAATCAGATTCCTCCAAGTGCCAAGCTTGACCAAACGATACAACACATATGGAGCAATCATATGAAATATTATCTTAGTTATATAATTGTTCCATCAAGTTTCATGGAAACACACTTCATATGCTAGAAGGAAAGTGAAAATATACATGAACATTAATGAGGCATGATAAAACAATGATAATATCTAAGACTAAATTTCTACCTAGAGGTAAATTGATCGGGACTAATCTCATTCACCCAGTGCCCGATTTTGCAACATATAGTCTACATGCATGGAGATAGTTGAAAAGAATCATCACTTCCATCTTTAAACCAATGCTGCATTTGTTCTCTATCATCAAGATGATCAAGATAAATGGTAACCTTCTCTATCATAAAAATTATCAATATGAACTACACAACACAGACTTCCTTTGGTTTAGCTACCAAGGTTTGGAGGTGTCTATTTTGCCTTAGTTGTTCAGGAATTGCACCTAGCATCATTAATATTTGACTTGATATTCAGTGTGGAAGATCTCTGGTGGACAACTTAGCACTTTGTAAACCTCACCAGGTGAACCAACGTTATGTTGGTGAAACATGAAATAGTGTCAAGAAGAAGGTGGTCATTGAGATTATAATCAAATTTAAAATTCATCAATAATATTATTGGTGACATGGAAATCAAGGTATATGTATAAGGATATAGTGTAGCAGGATCATGAATATCATTCTAATGCATTTTACTATCTGTTGAATATTAGCATCTCCTATAATTCAAGGTGCAGGATACATATGTTCAAAGAAGGAACATAGTAGGAACTTGAATATGAATCTATATTGACTTGATGGTTTGTTTACAGGCCTCATTTTCTACCTTCTATTTCTAGTTCTAAGATAGTGTTAAAACCAGAGGAATCTATTATAGATGATTCTTGAACTTGATAACAAGTTTCTCTTCGAATAACTAGAAAAATAATTATGCTACCCTCTTATTATCAGAATGACACTTCTCTTTCAAAGGCATACTATCCAACATAGAGTCTGGTTCTTGCAAGTCTTAATGCCAGATTGGGTTTACCTATAATATCTAAACTTTAAAGCTTATGTATTAAAATGAAAAATCCCACTTCAATTCTTCTTGTGATTCAAATCCAATTAATCGTAGATACCATTTAATAAAACATGTGTCCAACTCCATATATATATATATATATATATATATATATATATATATATATATATATATATATATATATATATATATATATATAGAGAGAGAGAGAGAGAGAGAGAGAGAGAGAGAGAGAGGGGTAATTGATTAAAATCATTTATGAAATGGTCACTTGTTAAACGAATAAGAGAGGTATGCCGCTCATTATGTCGAGGATAATTATTAATTAAATACACATGTTCATTCAACTTCATGTGGGAAAAGAGTAAATCACGAATCACAATGCCCAAGTCATTGCTCCAACACTTAACCAACTCACATACCTAACGATTGCTCCGACAGGGATGAAAGAAATGGTTCACATGAATGGATACAATTGTACAGTCCCAATGAATAGAGGATAGTCCAGTGCCACACTACAAATGACCTGTGTCACCTACATGCAGACTCAATGAATATTCAGAGACTACATATAGCCTCTCAAGGGTGAACAAACATGTGAACAACCTTCTAGTCATGGCCTCAATAGTGATAAGGCCTGGCAAACAAAATTAGATTCAACTTAATTATTAATTCACAACAACTATCTCATGATAACCATTCATATCAAATCCTAGAGTAAGATGAAAACATGGGCATCACAAAACTATTGACACTTTAATCAAGATTTCTAGGTTACATTGAGCACACCCTGTGCAAAATAAATGCATAAGAAAAGTACCAGTTCCAATTGATTGAAAAAACACTGTTGGGACACCTAGTTTCCAATCAACAAAAGTTTGGGGAAGAGAACCCTAGTTCCAAGCAACAACGAAAATAGCATAAATATTTTTGACATAAAAATATTGCCCCACAAGTTGCAGGGATTTGACAAGAATTCCTAACGGAGAGAATGAAAACTTTTTTATGTATGATAATCTATTTCTAAAGAGGAAAGGTCTTTCTTATAAAACATTCCAGCTTATACAAAAACATATATGGATGCTACATAAACATATAAATGTTAGTTGGAATCATTATTTTCAACCCTAAAAATGGCATCTGCTTATTACTGATGATGCATGAACTTTGTGAGTGTGAATGGTGAAGAAATGAGCATTATTATTGTAAATTCTAGTCCGCTTTCTTATTAAATCTTATGTTTTTTGTACCTTTCACTTTATTCTCTCCTCACACCCGTTATGAAAAAATTTTCCTAAAATATGGATTTACATCCAAAACATCTAGTAAAGAGAATAGGTCCCTTCATCTTAAATTATGTGTCTAGATTGGACAAAAGCATTTTCATATGAAGTTTTTGTGTCAACAACCTCTCACATTTTTAGTGATTATATTGAATAAGCAAAGAATCAAGAGCAATTATGCTCTTGCAAATTCATCATAATCCTTGAATGAAGATATAGGTTGGAGTACCAGTGGGTTAAAGATCATCTTAATTTTGCTCCAATAGATACTTAATTTTTGTCCTCTATCACAGTTCGCAAGTTTTTTCATTTATATAAATTTATAGTTAAAAATACTCAAATGATCCATGCTTGCTCATAATACATAAGATTAAACAAATGTGATACTTTCCATAGTGAAGAGTAAAGTACAATATTGTAGAAACTGGTTCATCTTTTTCAAATCCATATAATTTTTATGCATTGGCACAACTTGATGCGATTACAAATACATTGAGAGCACAATTGACGTAGGCACTCAAGCACCAAATTACAACAACATCTAGGAAGTATAATCACAAATGCCTTCTGAGCACAAGATCCAAGTGATAGTTTCCCTGGTTGCGCTTTGTTGCAATAGCAGAATTGAGACCTTTGTCTCTTGATTTCTCAACTTAGCCATTACACCCATTGAACTGTTGAAGAATGTAAGTAGTATCAGTCTTCATAATTGTATGTAAAGTCATGATGTAATGTATTTGTAAAAATAAAGAAAAAGACTTATTAAAGGAAATAAGGAAATTGACTTATTAAAGCATGGGTTTCATGCTTGGGTCAATTATTTATAGGTCAAAGCCTCCATTGTAGTCTTCTAGGGTTTATGTGTGTCCTTATCCATGCCATATTGTAACAAACCCTTCTTGGGCTTTATTTGTCAAGAAATAAATTTATTTTAATGTAAAATAGGTCAATTAGGCCTCCTCCACCAAGTCGACCTCAAACTGGATAAGTTGGCCTAACTAAGGGGCATAAACTCCTATATAAAGGTAGAAAATCGACCTCATTAGAAGTACTCACTCACCAAATTCGATCTAAATCTATTGGGCCAAAAAGTGTGAAATTAAAGGAAAGAAGAAGAAAGGGCTAGCGAAGAAGGAGATCTCTCTCCAGCACAAGAAGTCAAAATTCTCTCTCTCTCTCACATACATGTGAAGCTGCTAAATTGTTGGAGGGGCAGAGACTATAGTTTTGTTGTTGGTCCAAACAATTGTAGTTGGGGGTCGAAGTTTTGTAGTTGGGAAGTCAAATTTATGGGTTGTTTCTAGGCTGAAGCTACTAGATAAGAAGGTACTACTAAATCATCTTGGAAGGCTAACATCATGGAGAAGAAAGTCTATTGGTCAAAGGTCTTGGTCAATCTCATTTTGAATCTCCTGAAGGAAGAGTTTTGACTCGTTTTTTCTCCTATATAGGGATTTTAGCCCCAGTTGAGTGCCTACATTTGGTGTCGCTAATCTTCATGTTTTTTCTTTTTGCTTGATGAGAAGAAGATAAAGGAAGAACATAAAGAAGTTAATAAGAAAACAATAATATCACAAGTAATTGTTTTTAATAACATAAGAAAATATTTATGCCTTTCTGATTTTCTAACATGGTATCAGAGCTAAGGTGAAGAAGAAAGAAAAAGGAAAATTGAAGATCTATTGAAGAAAAAGGGGAAAAACAAAGGTCATTAAGAAAAATGATTATATAAGAAGAGAAGCCTACTACCTCCAGGAACTATGTCTACTTCAATGAAGGGAGAAAACAAGCTAGAAGGAGCCTCCGACTATAGGGCATGGAAAAAGAGGATAGATCTTATCCTTGAAAAACACAAAGTTTTGAATCTTGTTCAAGGAAAAGTCAAGAAGTCTACTGATGAAGCAGAGAAAGAGAAGTTCAGAGAAACTAAAATATTGGCCATGAACCTAATAGTGGATGGATTTAAGGACAACCTAATTCCATAAATATCCAACATAGATTCAGCTCAAGAGATGTATGAGGCTCTCTCCAAAATATTCACCATCAAGAACATTGGTCAAATAGAAAACCTCAAGAATGAATTAAGAACTATTAAGATGACGAAAGACGATCTATATCATCCTAATTCATAGGAATATCTAGAATCAGAGATGAACTGCAAGCAATAGATGAAGTGGTACCAGAAAAAGAGCTCGTAATTACTGCTCTTCTAGGATTACCAAAAACTTGGAGTGCCTTTGCATAAGGAATCAATAGTTGGAAGGATACTCCAACATTTGAACAAATGTGGAATGCATGCAGTCAAGAAGAAGCTTGAATATCATTAGTAAACAACAAGAAGGAATATGAAGAATAAAATACCTCTAATGTCTATTATGTTCATCACAAGAAAAAGGGATTTTTCGAGAAGTTCAAAGGACCAAAGAAGAAAGCTGACCTATCCAAAATTGAATGTTACAAATATCTTAAGATGGGCCATTACTAAAATCAATGCCTTGAGAATCCAAGCAACAAAAAGAGAGATATGGAACAAGCAAATATTACCAATGAAGCTCTTCCTAAGAAGAACAAAATTGAGGAATCATAAGTCAAGGAATTATACTACGAATTCCTCTCCTATGTATCCTTCTTAGTCTTGTATTGTTTTCATTTATGTTTTGATTAGCGTTGCGAACATCTCGATAACATCCCAATTTTATCTCAAAATCATGATTTTTTGGCATAGACGATGTTTACCAATTTTTACCAATATTTTGATGGTATCTTAATTTTACTGATGTTTGCCGATTTTTACCAATATTTTCTTGATTTTTTGGTTTTCCAGACCATTGCTAAATTTATCCCGATGCCAACGTTCACAACATTGGTTTTGATTTCTAGAGTTTGTAGTTCTAACATGTCTTGTTAGAACATTTTTGAATTATTTTGACAAAGCTATATATATCCCTCAAGTTTGGATTAAGAGGGAGTCTTCACCATTTTACCAAAGATAAGTATCTTGTTCCTTATGTCCTCTGTTATGTTTGGTTTCACTTTCATATAAATATATGTTTTTATTATATATTAATAACCTTTTCTTTATATTTCCCATGGTAGGAAATATTACATAATGCACAAAGGTTATGGAGGAGACTTCAATGAATAGACTTTCTGTTGCAAATAAATCCCTTCAAGAATTGATGTCCTACAAGGTTTGTTAAATAATAACTCAATGTATGTCTTAAACTATAAGCTTTGTTATAAAGTTCTCTTCATACAAAAGGTATGATCATTATTCTTTTGAAATTTGATTTATATTACTGACATCGTTATGTCTATGGTTTTGAATCTTAAATATTCTTGGTAAGGGTAATTAATGATTAGATTGAATATACCGTCATTATAATATCATTTTTATTATTCTCGTGAGATTATAACCCTTAGGGTTCACTATAAAAATCTATCCTCTTAATTCTACGGGTGCGTCAATAATGTTGAAACCTTAGTCCTCTTAGGGTTTGTTGTTAATATCTAAGTTATGTATTGTAACACTAGATCTTTAGGGTTTGGTGAATTAGTGTTTATGAGAAAAACCCTTGTAATATCTAGGAATAAAAGCCCTAGGTGTATGTTTGTATGTTTGATGGAAACCCTAGCTCGGTGAGAATTGTTGTATACCTAACTTTGATGTATTGATTGATGAGAAATGTTGGTGCATGAAATCCTATATATGTTTATGTGAGTATGCTAACCTAATTATTGATTCTCATGTTTTAGTTTGTGAATTCTAGGGTTTTAACAAAGCCCTAGTAGAGATTTATATTGATCATATTGTTTTCATGATAAATTATGGGAAGAGTCTCTATTGTAATTCCAAAATCATATTGTTGAAATCTCAGATGTATAGTAGAATTGTTATTTGATTGAATTTCTAAGGCTTTGTGTCTCAAAGATAGAGTCTAGGGTTTATGACAAAACCCTAGCAAGAAGTTGAAGTCTAGTATGTAAAAAGTATGTGTCTCTTGTTGATTATGAACCTAAATATGTTTAGGTGTTAGATGTCTAAAGTCTAAATACTCCCATTATAGTAACATATTTTGATATACTTAAAGCATGATGAAGGAAGTTATATGAATGATGATGAACTTAATTTTGTAAGAAAGAATGAAGTTGTGAAAGGTTATCTGATGTTATAAAAGGAAGTAGGTTATTGATCTTCCCAAGTTAAGAGGGAGCTTGGATAGAAGAAAAGGTATATCTCCCCAGTTGAGAGTGAGGGCATATTGTGACAATCATAATCTCAAAGTAAGAATGAAATTACAAATGAATGTTATGGAGAAGTACCGAGGTTGTAGTTGGTGCTACTGAAGAAGTAAAAGAAGAAGAAAACTTCCGACAAGTTGTAGTTGGATAACTTGATGATGATATAAGAAACATCTGAATGAATAAGGACCTTGAAGGTTTATGTTTACTTGTATGTATATTTCAAAGTTTATTATTGATTAGGGTTGTGTTTGTATAGGTAAATCTCTCCATAAGCATAATGATCACTTGGGAAGCATGCTTAAACAAATGGATATATCCGATTTATTTTATTACAGAGAGATGAAGCATCTAATGGCAAGATGTTTGGGAGGGCATCTCTTCGACCTATGTGTTGATGTCTAGATCCTGAAGAGGGAGGGTAGCGTTGGTCATGGAACTTCGACCTTGGATACACACCTAGATCTTGGGTTGGTGGTAGAGCTTAAAAGATTGATGGTACCTATACTGGTTGAAGCTTAAGACCCATTAGTCTCACCTTGATAGAATACCTTGGTCAGGTATCTAGTTCATAGCATTGAGTGTGATACAACTCTTTGTAGTTCATTTTGAGATCTTCCATGTACCTCTATATATATGTAATTATGAATACCTCCCTAGTTAGGAGGGAGTGTTGAAAAATGTAACTAGTGTTGGTCTTCATAATTTTATGTAAAGTTATGATGTAAAGTAATTGTCAAAAGAAATAAAAATAAATTTTATTTAAAGAAATTGACTTATTAAAGCATGAGTTTCATGCTTGGGTCAATTTTTTATAGGTCAAATCCTACATTTTAGGCTTCTAGGGTTCATGTCAATTGTCCTTATTCATGTCATATGGTAACAGACCCTTCTTGGGCTTTATTTGTCAAGAAAGAAATCTATATCAAGCACAAGAAGTTGAAATTCTCTCTCTCTCTCTCTCTCTAGTGTGAAGCTGCTAAAATGTTGGAGGGGATGAAACTACAATTTTATTGGGCTGAAATTTTGTATGTGGGGGTTGACGTTTTGTAGCTGGGAAGTCGAATTTCTGGGTTGTTGTTGGGTTGAATTTGATGGAAAAGGAGAGACTACTAAATCATCTTGGAAGGTTGACTTGGTGGAGGAGGAAATTCTATGGGTCTAAGGTCTTGATCTATCTCATTTTGAATCTGCTTAAGAAAGAGTTTTCACTGGGTTTTTCCCCTATAGTGTAGTTTTAGCCCTGGCTGAGTGCCTACATCTGGTGTCCCTTATCTTCAAGCTTTTTCTTTTTGCTTGATGAGAAGAAGATAAAGGAAGAAAATAAAGAAGTTAATAAGAACATAATAATGTCACAAGTAACTATCAACATAACAAAATCTTTCTACCTTTCCAATTTTCTAACATGAACTTCAATACAAATTTTTATCAGCCATAAAATTTGATGTCATTATTATAACCGTTGTTCGAAATACTCATCATGGCCTTAGGTTGATCATTTGGGGCACCTTTCTTTTATAAGAAGCATCATCTTCTTTCGCAAATTGTTGATTTATGGTAGCATCATATGTGCTCTAAGTCTCAAAACTTATAGGGAGGCTTAGACACATGCATTCTCCAATACCCAGAAATCGTTTTGGAAAATTCCACATGGAGACAATTTTATTAAAATAATTAATTATTTTTAATGGGTGCCTAAGTCTAAACTTAGGAAATTAAATTAATTAATGGGTATAATCTAAATTGTGGGTGAAACTTCTAGAAGAAGACAGAGATCAAGTCCAAATGATCTTATCCATTGATTAGAATCTAATCTGGGACGATGGTTCTCAACTGAAGGATTATAAGAAGGACATCAATGGGCACTTGGAGAACACACATCGAGTAGAGTTTAGAAGATAAAATTTCTGAAGCAGAAAAGCTGCCAATGAGAAATTCGAAGTGAGATTTTTCAGTGAGGGGCGAGGATAGTTTTGGTTGGATATTTCTCCTGATTCAGGAATACTCAGAAGAGGAGGTAGAGAGAGATCCAAGAGAGGCAACACAGAGCCAGAAGACGCTGATGTAGGGCCACACAGAGGCAACATAGGCTGACACAGAGGCAGTGTAGAGCCTTGAGGAGGTCCAAAAATTTGTTGGAGGAATCGATTTCATAGGCCAGAAGTTGGGGTGTGATATTGGGAGGTGAAAATCGAAGTTCCTTGGCAAAAAATCGATTAGGAAAAGGGTTGATGCAGTCCCTAGAGGCTGTGACTGCACAAAGGCATCCAAGGGTCATTCATTCAGTGGTTGGATTAGTTAGATCTCCAGTGATAGTGTGAGGTAATCTCACTTATCTATCTATTAGTGATATTCTTTGTACTGGACAGCCAAGAGGGAATCCAGAGATTGTATTAAGAAATTACTACTGCATAATATTAAAACCATCAACTTTTGCACCAGTTTTACCGCACTAAGTTTTTCCGGGGACATTTATCCAAAAATAACTATGTAGATGTGTTGTGTATTTATTTCTTGTTCAGTTTCTTATTTCCACATATAATAATTAAAGACTGGAGGTTGCAGTGTATTTACTTCGATATTTATAGTAGAACACCATAAATAACTTGAATAGATTAACAAGTAGGAGAAGTAATATCAGTTTAATGAAGTGTAGATTCTGGTCCAGGAATTTTCACATGGTAGCAGATCTACAGGTGAAACAAGGGAATAGTGCCAGAATATTCCAACACTGGAGGAAGAAGGGAGTTTGAAATTCCTGCAGAGGTAGAAATTCGAATCCCAAGAGGGATTTCACAGTTCAAGCCAGGAGGGCAAGATTTTCGTGGTAAATCTCTCTCTGAGTGAGTTGACAAAGAGGTAGGATTTCCAGAGAGATATTTTTCAGTGGCAGAGGGAGCAACGTGGCAAAAGCTTCAGCGAAGAAGGGTTTCTGGTGTGATGCAATTTTCTGTAGGCAATTTCTTGGTAGAAAGATGTCAGAAGGAAGAAGAGAGACACTTAAGGAAATTTCTTCCTCAAATAATTCCTAGCTAGGGAATTCGAATTCTCATTTGCTGATCAGCAGAAAGAGAGAGGACGTCGTTGAAATTTTTCGATTGGTAGAGATGGTAGCTAGTGGATTGAGAGATCGGGATCGATTGGATAGTGCATCCAAATATGTGATATGGAAGGCAAGGATGTCGTGCCTTCTGGATGAGCATTTTCTCAAGATCTACATCAACAACGTGGTATCTGAGCTCGCATATCCAAATCTGCTCAAGAAGTACAATGGAGAAATGGCAAAGACCAAGAGAATGATCCTCGACGGAGTGAAGGATCATATAGTTTGTCAGATCACTGGAAGAAATACTGCCTAGGATATGTGGAATGCTTTGTTGACGTTATATCAGGGATCTTCCAAGAATCGGAAGATGTACTTGGAACAAAAAAATGATATCTATACAGATGCAGAAGGGGGAACACAATGATTCATTCCTCACTAAGCTTCAAGAGGCCCGAGACGAGATGTCAGCTATGTGGTCAATACCTCAAGGTTTCGAGATGGTAAGACTAGCCCTGAATTCAATTTCTGAGGAGTGGCAAGTTTTTGTCCAGAGCATCTTGGGTAGGGCAACTTTGTTAGACTCGGATGGAATGTGGCAGCTCTTAAGCAAGAGGAGTTGAGGAGAGATTTGGTCAAGTGTAAACTTGACGAAAGCAGTAGCAGTGGCTCAAATCCTAAGGAGGAGGAAGAGAATGTAGCCTTTGCATCCAAGGGGAAGCAGGAGCAGCGGAAAAAAAATAAAGATGTTTTGAAGATCAAATGCTTTAGGTGTGGTGAATTTGGTCACTACGTAACATAGTGTCCTCTCAGGAAGAAGGAAAAAAATGAGAAGCATGATTTGAAGGTTCCAGCTGCAATGATCGAGGAGGAGTATTTCTCCATGACAGCCTAAGCATCTCCAGGAGGGAGGTGGGGTGACCTAGAGTTGTAGTTTGAAAGGACTGCAGATGGGCAGGATCCTTGAGGAGTCCACTTCTCAGATCAATTTCTTACTACGGGAGCCTAAATCAGAAGTAGAAGGATGGACCAGTGGCAGTTGGTGCAGAGGAGTTTCGTAGTGACAGTTGTAGTGGCTAGGAGTGCTAAAGACTGAGCAACACTGAGCTAGAGTTGACAACAGTGCATTTGGCACATAAAAGAGTCAATAGCAGCACAGAGGTTTCAGTTGGTCAGCATAGAGACTAGCAATAGTCAAAACTCCAGTAATGAGATGCGTCATACTGAACGCCACTTCAGTAATTTGGGATTCTTTTCCACTAATGATGCAACAACAACAGTTGGAGAAGGTTGCAGTGCAGATGCAATATTGGCAATGGCAGTGCCAATAGTAGCATGGATGGAGAATTGAGAGGGAGTTGCAGTACAGATGCAATGTTGACAGTGGCAAGGTCAGCAGCAATACAGATGCATAATTTGTGCAGTAGTTGGTAGATAGTATGTTAGACATCGGTAGTGCAGAAGGAGATCTTACAGAACAGAGTGATGCTTCAACAGGGTCCATTGTTAAAGCACATTCCTCGCTAAGAGGGAGTGTTTATTTCTAGTAGCATCAGATGTGATCTAAGTCTCAAAATTTTTAGGGAGGCTTAGACACATTCATTCTCTAATACCCAAAAATTGTTTTGGGAAATTCCACCCAGAGACAATTTTATTAAAATAATTAATTATTTTTAATGGGTGCCTAAGTCTAAACTTAGGAAATTAAAATAATTAATGGGTATTAATCTAAATTGTGGGTGAAACCTCTAGAAGAAGATGAAGATTGAGTCCAAATGATCTTAGCCATTTATTAGAATCTAATTTGGGTCGTTGGTTCTCAACTGGAGGATTATAAGAAGGAAATCGATGGGCACTTGGAGAACACATCAAGTAGAGTTCAAAAGATTGAATTTCTGAAGCAGAGCAGCTACCGGTGAGAAATTCAAAGTGAGATTTTGCAGTGAGGGGCAGGGATAGTTCTGGTTGGAGATTTATCCTGATCCGGAAATACTCAGCAGAGGAGGCAAAGAGAGATATGGGAGAGGCAACACAGAACCAGAAGAGGTTGACGCAGGGCCACGCAGAGGTAGCGTAAAGCCTTGAGGAGGTCCCAAAATTTGCTGGAGGAATTGATTTCAAAGGCCAGAAGTCGGGGTGTGAGACCAGGAGGTAAAAATCAAAGTTCTTGGGCATAAAATTGATCAACAAAAGGGGTGACACAATCCCTAGAGGCTGTGACGTTGGGCTGATATAGTGACTGCGCAAAGGCATCAGTGGGTAGTTCATTCAGTGGTTAGATCAATCATATCTCTAGTGATAGTGTGAGGTAATCCCACTTATCTCTCTGTCAATGATATTCTTTGTACTGGATAGCAAGGTGGGCATCCAGAGATTGTATTCAAACATTAATACTGCATAATAATAAAACCCTCAGCTACTGCACCGGTTTTCCCACATTGGTTTTTTGCGGGGACATTTGTCCAAAAATAACTGTGTAGATGTGTTGTGTATTTCTTTCTTTTTTAGTTTCTTCTTTCTGCATACAATAATTAAAGAGTGAAGGTTGCAATGTATTTACTTCGATATTTACAGTAGAACACCGTAAATAACTTGAATGGATTAAAAAGTAGGAGAAGTAACATTAGTTTACTGTAGTAGGGATTCTAGTCTAGGAATTTTCACACAAATGCACCTCAAAACCACCATGCATAGACGCCCTAGCATTCTTGTTGTCATTACTAGTTTGTCTATAGGAAAGTCACAACCTCTCGATTGTATCGAAGCACACACTTTTTCTAGTATGTGACTCAATAAATTGCTTGAGAACTCGTCACTAGAGCACCAAGGGCAAAGACTCTACAATGGTAACAGTGAGCTTCATCACACATGATCCATCGAATTCTCAACCTTGGACCTTATGTTATCACACAAAGAATGCAAGAAGGATTCCTCTCCATGAAGAATTTCTACCCACCTAACAAGATTCCTATAAATACCACTTGTGAAGGTTTCCGTAAAGTATGTCAACAGTTCATGCCAAATATGGTTTATGTTTATCTCTAGCCTAAAATTAGAGGGATCAAGCTACAATGGAAGTTGCGGGGTTTCATGAGTTTTCTAAGCTCGGTCCTTGTTGAATCAAGTAGAGGCCTAAACCTTTCTATAGGGTCTGTGGGATGGAATTCGAACCTACAACTCCCTAGTGCAAGTAAGAGACTACATGCCCTGGAGCCCAATCCCTTGGAATAAAATGTGAAGAAAATTCTTTACTCTATCATTTGTAGTGTGTACAATGATAACAAAATCATAACTATTAAAAAGACCATGTGTAAATGTTTAGAGAACATAACATGAAGCTATGAATCGTAACATGAAATTCACGACACACATTAAACTAAATGAATACTTATCTTGGAGTATGAATTGGGAAACTAAGTCTAGGACTATGACTCTCCACCCAACCTTAGATTGGGAAACACTATGGTCTTTCTTGCTGCCCAATCATCCCCAAGCCAGATTCCAGGGCATAACATGAAATTTATGGAACACATTAAACTAAATCAATATTATCTTGGAGTATGGGCAACTAACTCTGAGACTACGACTCTCCACCCGACCTTAGATTGGGAAACACTATGGTCTTTCTTGTTGCCCAATCACCCCCAAGCCAATTTTCAGGGCATAAGGAGGTTGCTCAAGAATGAAACCAATTAGGAATCCAAGGAAAGATCTCCACCCCGGGCTATCAAGAGAATCTAGAGAAGGTCTTCTCCACCCTCCAACATATAGGGAGTCTAGAGATTCTTATCCTCGCTTGAGGGAATTTATGTCATTTTACTCATTTCTCAACCAAAGTGATCCTCTCCTAAGTGTGCTATGAATATATCAGCTCCCTTTTTCTTGTACAAGATGTTGGGATAGGGTCCCCTGGGGTAAATTTTGCAACTAATTTTGTTAATTATGTAAAGTCTCTGCATTTTGACGAGCGAAGTGCAAAGGTCATAGGAGTCAAAGGGACATTAGTCCCTTATTTTGTTAGAAAATAAGATGTTTTGTGACCCGCCCATGGTTCGCGAACCATGGAATTATAATGAAAGAAGCTATATAAAGGAGTCATAGTGAGTCATAGGAACTCAGTGTTTCCCGTACTTAGGCGAAGGGGAAGGCTCCTGTAGCTATGTGTGCAGGGAAGAAGAGTATGTAACAAAAGGATTATTGTTGGGCATGGAATCCCCCAAAGACATGTTTTGGGGCTTAAAGCCCAAGTTTTGACCGAATCTTTTTGTAAAGCTCCGCGAATTGCGGGCGCGGGGCACGAAAGTATGATAGAGTCACAGGGTTGTCTTCCCTAGTTTTGTAATGTAATGTCAGCTGGATAGACCTACCCATGGTCCACGGACCATGGGATTGTATAAATAGAGCAATTCTCTAAGTGTAAAAGATAGAGAAGATAAGAGAAGAATGAGAAGTCTAAGTGCTTGAGTCAAAGTGTAGAGTGTGTCTGTGGGTTGTAGAGTAGAAGGCTCTGCAACTGTGTCTGCAGAGGCCTAGTAGTCCGCAACTGAGTGCGCGGACCCCTGCAGCTGAGTGTGCAGACCTCTATAGTTGAGTGCGCAGACCCTTGTAGCTGAGTGTGCAAACCTTTGTAGCTGAGTGCGCGGACCCCTGCAGCTGAGTGTGCAGACCTCTGCAGTTGAGTGCGTAGGGCGAGTTGAGTCTGTAACCGTGGAAAGAATCAATAAAGATAATTTTTTCTATAATTTTTTGTATCTATTCTTGGGTTAATGCATGATTGATATAATTTGCACATATACTGTTTATTAACTACATGCACCTGAATAAATGTTTTGTATTGTTAAATATAACTTAAGGAATTTAGGTAGGTTAAGGTGCTTAACTAACACTAAAGGATAAATAAGATCTTGGGTAATAACGAAAAGCATGGAACAACTCCTGGTTAGGGCTACACGAGGGCAAGGTATGAGGTCATGAGGCATAGAAGGTGCGCGAAGCCACTTGCGCGCAAGAATAGACAAAGGACCAGTCGAACTCATCAGACATCTCTAGGGTGCGGAAACCTGGTTCTAGCACCCTCCCATACTACTTAGGGTGAGACCTCAGTCCATGCTCGGTGGACTGTTGTCGAAAGGGCTAGTTGTACAGGGATTTGTTTGGCATAGAGATGTCTGATGTCTGATGTAGGGATTTGTTGTAGAGATGTCTGATGTCGTATCAATGGAGTCTGACAAAGACAGGAATTGAAGAGTGGTTGGATAGAAAGATTCACGAGTTCGCAGAGCAAGAAAATAGGAATCCACGATTATCAAAGGAAGAGTGGTTAGATTGATACTTATATATGGAAATCCAAAATATTTTCTTTGCATCCTTCCCTACTGAGTTGTATTAGTGGATTGCGAGGCTAGCAGATAGCCAAGGAAGGTGTAAACTTGAAAAACCTATTGTGTGGACTCCAGAATTGGTGCACAAACTGGAAGCATCGGAAGATAAGATCGTGCACGTTGTCGATCACTGGCTAGATCAAATCATATGAGGGTTCATCACCGAATTCGCGGTAGATACTTCGGTCAGCTATAGCGAGGCAGAATGACGCTTCCTCAAGGGACCGCGAGGTAAGTACGTTAAATCTTTGAACACTTGGATTAAAATTCTACTGTGTGAAAAGCAGGTTATGCGAATAAATTGATATTTGGGGCTATGCGGAGTGGGAGAATCTACAGAAATAAAGGTTGCACAAAACTAGAAACTAGCCCCTTGATTTCACCTCCACGAGGAGGCGAAGAGGAGCTCGCGCAGGTTTCACCAAGAAGTACGATCAATCTGATAAAGCAGAGAATTTTGCACATACCACCCCCACCCACACCACCACCAGTTTCACCATTTTCACCTCCCAATTCGCCCATACCACCTCGGCCACCACCGTGAAGCAGTATGACCAGCACGATAAAGCTACCAATGTTCAAAGGAGTAGGGAATGAAGATTCAGACCAATTTTGATTCATGGTAAAAGTTGTATGGAAAGCAAAGGGTGTCATGGATGAAAATATAAAGAAGGCAACATTGGTCAGCACTCTGCAGGGTTGCGCGCAGACCTGGTACATTAATCATTCCAATGACAATCTGAATGCGGGGATAATAGATATCCAAGCTGCACTAAACAAGGAATTTAGCAGGCCAAAATCGGAGGCACGATCAATCATTGGATTCAAGGAAATCACCATGCTACCAGGCAAAACCCCGTGGGAGTTGGATCAAAGACTGAAGTGCACAATTCGCGAAGCGAACATGACCTTAACAGATGGGCAACATCACAAATGGTTTGTATCCTTGTTAACACCGCATCTACAGAATGCGCTATTGCAAAAAAGGCTAACCACTCAGGTTGAGGCTTTGGAGGTCGCGATGATATTGCATGAAACTCCGATACAAGATCATAACCTGGGATTCCAACAGATTCACGCACAGTTGAAAAACTTGCGCCTTGAGATGCAAAGTTTGAAACAAGACAGAATGACTCGTCCAAAATTGTGTGATGAGGTATGGCGCGTAAAATTAAAGGGCCGAGGGAACGACAAGGACCACTGCCCGGTGTTCACGAATTACCTCGAGGGAGGAGGACCAATGCCATTGAGACCAGAGGCACAAGTAGGACCAAGCGTAGTGCTTACATTATGGTCTGCGATTTGTCAGATAGAAGGAAAACATGCTACAGATAACTGCCATCTACTATAGAAGTATACAGAGAATTCCCAGCATTTGTTCTGTAATTTCTGTAGGTCAGTAGGCCATGATGATCGCACCTGTAGAAGTTATGAACTGATGATGGATCAGACTCCTACCTATAGAGTTCAGGCTGAAACACAACCCTCGATCAAAATGCAGGAATGGCGCGCACTGGATTTCTGGGGCATGGACGAGGTCGAGGTGGAATGGGACCAGGAAGAGGTCACGGATAGTTGATATGTTATAATTGCGGAGGGCTGGGGCATTATGCCCGCGATTATACAAATCCAATGATACCATCATGCTTATATTGTACGCAGTTTGATCATGAGACGAAGGACTGTCCCACACTGATAGCGAGGTTGCGCAATAAAGGATCATTCCGACCTCCCCCGACTCAGAACCTGCAAATGATGCGGTCTGAACCACGTGAGGAAGACCCCAATGTAAATATCATTATCTGAAGTGGTATTATGACAGGGGATGACAAAGGCAAACAGCCTGAAGAAAGTACTTGGATTCGCAAAGCCCCAACGAAGGAACCAGAATTTGATTTGGAGCGCTCTAAGGAGACCTTCACGAAAGCTAAGAGGAGCTTCACAGATGCCTCCACTTCAGGAAGTAAAGACAAAATGGAGCCAGAAATGGACCCATCGATGCTCACTACATTCTTGGAGACATGCATGAAGCTGCTGCACAACAACAAGGCTATGAAGGGGCTGCAAGAACTCATAACTAGATGTGCTGGGATCGTGCCAGGGGAACTGCGCATAGTCTAGAAGCTCGGGAAGCACACGACGTGAACAAGAAGGGAGATGAGATTGACCGCGCATATTGGGGAATATGAGATGGATCAAGTGATTCTAGATCTAGGATCGGACGTGAACATCTTGCCAAAGCAAACATGAGAATTCATGGGCAAGCCTGCGTTGTAATGGTCTCCTATCCAACTGTGAATGGCGAACTAGCAAAAGATCCTACCTATGGGGAGATGGCAGGGAATCACCATAGATATCGAAGGAGCAAGCGCGCAAGTAGATTTAAAAGTGATAGAGATTGTTGATGACAAAAATCCATATTCCGCGCTACTAGGAATAGATTGGGCCACTGACATGAATGGAGTGATAAATCTAAAGAAGCACAAGATGATTTTTGAGAAAACGTCACTGCGCATAGTGGTACCTTTAGACCCTTCAGAAGGATCACTCTACATAGAGCCAGAGCACGACTACGACAGAGACGATGATCTAGACTGTATCTACAAGATAACTACGCACGAGCAAGACTGGGTAAATCCAACCGCGGATGGCCAAATCTCGTGGGAGCGCAGAATCTCCTGTACATAAGATTCTGACGAAGAGATATAACGATGGTAGAACCAGTTACACGAGGTAACCACACTCAACTGTAACATGATGACAAGGTCGTTGCACTGTGTAGACACAAAGGTAAGAGATCTACCTACGTATGGTGGGTTAGGTGAAGTGGAGGAGTTCCTGAACAAATTTGAAGGAGAACTCTCAGAACAACAGTCTTTAGGCACTCTGAAATGGGTACTTCGTGCTATGTTCGCAAGGTGGTGGGGTACTTCGTGAAAAGTTTTGAGGACTGGCACGACTGCCGAAGGATGATGTGCCTACAATTTGGAAAGCCTAAGATGTGGTTAAAAGACAAGTATGATGGACAAAATGGCCCGTGCGCCCACCTTTCCAGGTGGGTACAAGCATATGGTACGAAACTTTCAGGAATACACACAGTACTCATGATAGGAGACATGATCGAGATGCAGGTGTGGGAAAGGAAATGGCGTGAATGACCTCTTTATTTGGGACCAGGAACTATGGTAAGACCAAGCGCGCAGAAACATATTCACGCAGAAGCTTTTGACAAAGTACTCGAAGCATTGAACGCGGTCCACCATGTGAAGCGGGCTGACTGGGACCTACACGTACCAGTGGTTCTCTGGGCATATAGGATCGTGTGCAAAAACTTGACCACGCGGGCACCTCTAAAGCTGAAGTATGAAGCGAATGCTGTAATCCCCATGGAGCATGAAAAGCCTAGTCTGCGCATAGTAGCACCAATAGATACGATGGTTCGCAGAGCTTGGAAAGAAGGGATCACACAACCACAAGGAACAAAATGCATGGGAATTGACGAAGAAATCCAACAGGGAAATTTTAGGCTCCAAGAACTTGAAAAAGAAAGGGTGCGATTAAGGAGGAAAAGTGCTTTGGTAGAAGCGGAAGTCAAGAAGCTGGAAGATGAGATAAGGGATGAGTTTCTCAATAAGAAGACCACGGTGATAAAACAGGGTGCACACGATCATGCTGACAAGTTTGAGGACTATCGTCGCGAATTGATCAGTCTGATGCCTTGGCTTGGACTGCATATTACTAAGAGAATTAACCAGGGTGATGTGCTATAGAGGATAAGGTGTGTGATGCCACCAGTAATGGTAAAAGGTAGGTATTTCCCAGGAAGAATGTTGGATGACCGGAGGAAACTGCACATAGGTGGCGCGACCACCTGACTAGCTAAGGGAGGAACAGTCTTAGCGCTCCAAGTAGATGAAAGGGAGCACGGGACTATAAACTATTCTGCCTGAGAGCTACGCGATATTGGAGATACGCGCCGAATCAAAGAGTCAGAAGGTCTGTGACCGCGCACGGGGGGGCTGTGTTGCCGTGTGGGTTGGCCAAAAGGTGATCGTTGAAGTCACTATTCATGATGGGATGCTCGACTTAAGTCCAAATGGAGCGGGCGACATGAATTTAAGACGCGATTTATGGGCAAGATCTTGGAAAATTTTCCGCCAAGGGAGCATTAATGAATAAGATTTGGGGGGAACTGTCGAATTCAAATTGAAAAAGCGCTATAAAATACAAAGGGCTACCTAGCAAACAACACTTGGTCATTCGCAAATTGAGCGATTGAGCAGAGCCTTGATTGTTGTGAGTCAAGCATTGATTGAGCCCCTGAGTTCGCAAGTGCTAGATTTCCAGTTGAATACGATGGCAAAAACTGAGGACATTATGGAGATAATTGAAACGACTACGAGAGAGGCTACGCAGGCCCTGGCTGTGGGAGATGCTCCGGAAGGATCCAGGATTGTGGCCAAAATCTCAAAATCACCGCACATGCCAAGACCTAAGAAGGAAAAACAAGCAATGGTTCCAACTTCCCATACATGTGTCCCCGCGGAACCCGCTGTGCAGCAAGCTATCAATGGAGGAGAAGGGGAAAGTCGTCACCATAGAGACGGATGAAGACGAAGAAGATCTGGAGGATCTTATCATCACAGAGGTCATGGATGAAGGCATGGAGGAGGACACTCAGCCTGTGCAACCCACGACAAAATTTCCCGCCTATGTTCCCCCGCGAAAAGGGAAGGAGAAAGTGCCCAAGGACCTGGACGAGACCAAGAGTTCACTCCAGACCTTGCTCCTCCTAGACAACATTATGTTTTAGGGTACGCACCTAGGGTGGGTGTCAAGCCTAGAATTTGAAGATTGGGACCTCGCTGATCATGAGAATTTCCCTCACCTTGAGACAAGGAACCTTATGAAGCCCAAGCAGAACACTGCGACGAGGGTGATAGAATTAGAGCCGCAGAAGTGGTTGCGCGGAGTAGAAAACGTTGGACTACTGAACCTGCTTTGGGTGTCGCACTTCCACCGCTTCCCAATAACCATTTTCGTCATCAGGCAACTGCTCTACCTGGTGCATGATGGGTGTTTGTGGCTGGAGGAGCCCATCCCCATCACGAAAAACCTGATTCACCGCGTCTCCTGACTTCCATGGAAAGGAGAGGACCCCATGGACATATTGGAAGGGAAGGGCAGTAACTTGGCCATCGTAGAGGCCATGAAGAAAAAGTACGAGCCAGAAAATAATAAGAGGGGCTACGCCATCTCCAGCATCAAGGAGAAAGTGGTACACGTGGCAACCCAAACCCTGGCAGGAAAGGTCATGTGCAAGTGCCGCGCGGACGAAGTACCCGCACCGGTGGCAGAACTGGCTGAGTAGTGTGCGGAGGGGGTACAATTTAACTGGTTTGAGTTCCTCTGCAAGGAGTTTTTAGAAAATTTCCGTGAAGGTTAGGAACAAGGAAAAATGTTTCACTGTGCATGGCTTATACTGTCCATAGTGCTTGTCATTGGGGAATTGCCAGAGGATAGTCAATGCACCATAATTGATAGGGATTTACCGGAGGCCATGAAGTACACTTCACTCTGGGCAACAAAGGATGCTAATAGGATCCACGGCAGTAAAATCTTCTGGGTGTTCATGGAAATGAACCTTAGAATGGGGATCAAACGCAAGCCCCGTTTGTTGCCCACTGTCTACAACAATCTATAGAGTTTTGCAGAATTCAAATCGGGCATGCATAACATTTACATCAGGGCGCGCAAGGACCTGACCAAGCAGTGGATAAAGCTACCCTTCATAGCCACATACAACGTAATTTTTAATGTACCGGAGGCATGGCCACCGAAGTGGCGCACCTTAGACATCGCAAGATCGAGAAGTCGATGATGTAAAGAAAGAAAGAAAAGACCAAGCTACGCATCGCACAATTGGCCGAAAAGCGAAGGAAGGAAGCAGCGGAAACAAAAGTGTAGGTGGTGCGGGATGTGGCACAGAAAGCAGCTGAACAGGAAAAGGCCGCGGCAGCAGCAGCACCATAGGAGGTAGCCGCGAAGGCGGGAGAGGGCCACACGACACAGGGGCAAGAAGCAGAAGGAGCAGAGATCGAAGAAGGAGGCCCATACCCACAAATTGCGTCAATGCAGCTGAAATGCCAGCACCCAGCCGAGCGGGTAGGGTCGCGTAAGAAGGTTAAGGCATCAAAATTGTCTATTGACCCGATCACCCTAATCGAGGGTGATCTACACGACATCGGCAAGACGGTGTGTGATGTCACCAATGAGTCTCTCCAAGATTTCATGCAGGTGAACCAGATTTTGTTGGGGGCCCTCAGAGCGCAGTTGCAAGAATTACAGGCGTGCCCTCCTCAGGTTGGTACCCTTTCGACCAGCCTCGCAGTCAGCTCAACAACAGTAGAATAGATGTTGCGCGCACGGATGATGAACACCATAGTGCTTCTGGAAGGGGCACTAGTGATATCAAATGAGGCTGACAAGCCTTTGGTTAGCGCATTGAAAGGTCTCGATATCAATCTAGTTGAACTCCCACGAGAGATCCTATATGTGTTGCAGGATGGGATAACTATAGAGCTGCGAGCTAGGGAGATCCACGCACTATAAGTCCTCAGTGAGAAGAAAATCTATATGGAAAAACTGAGCTTGAAGCGTGATGAATTAATGTCGCAGAATCAAAAACTGTACAGGTGATAGACGATGCTTGCCAAAGCGTCCTGAAGCCGGCCATCCCAACAGACATAGCAGCAGAGGCGTGGATCCACAGGTTAGCAGCAGGGGTCCACGAGGCGAGGGAATCAATGACAAATGTTTAGCTGGATTTGAACCTTCAGATCGCCGAGCTGTTGTTAAAGGCGCAGCCATCCACTCCCCCGGAAGTCAGAGAACAACGCATTAGCACTATCACAGCGGGATTGGAGGAAATGGGCAGTGCAGTGCCAGACTGCACCAACATGTTGGAAGAATCATTTGAGGTCCTCACAAATCTGCAAGAGGACCTCAACATCCAGTGCTTGGAGATAGAGGCGCGAGAACTCCAATAGTAGTACGACAGTGTCAAAGGAACTACGCAGATGGTGGCCCTCACTCAGACGCTCGCGTTGATGAAGCAGACTAAAGCGCTGAAAAAAAAGGTGGACGCGGAATGACATGAGGAAGTAGTCCCAAAGGCGCGTGTTCAGCCTTGGATCAACGAGGCCTTCACCATCACCGTAGATATTGAAGGCAAGCTCACACAAATGCAGGGGATGCACACATTGATGCAGAGAAGCACTCCCAACATAGAGGTCTCGAAACAACGAATGCAACAGATCCAGCAAGAAGTAGCTTAGTGCGCCATTGACCTCCGCGTAGTTTGAGAATAGTTGGAGGGACTCTGCACAAAGATCACCGCGTCGACAGACTGACATGAGGGCGAGTCACGATGTTTGTGATGGGGGCCTCTTTGGCATGGAACCCCCCCAAGGCATGTTTTGGCGCTTAAAGCCCAAGTTTTGACCGAATCTTGTTGTAAAGCTCCGCGAATTGCGAGCACAGGATGTGAAAGTATGATAGAGTCAAAGGGTTGTCCACCCTAGTTTTGTAATGTAATGTCCGTTGGATAGACCTACCCATGGTTCACAGACCATGGGATTGTATAAATAGAGCAAGGCTCTAAGTGTAAAAGATAGAGAAGATAAGAGAAGAATGAGAAGTCTAAGTGGTTGAGTCAAATTGTAGAGTGTGTTTGTGGCTCGTAGAGTAGGAGAAGGCTCTGCAATTGTGTGTGCAGAGGCCTAATAGTCCGCAGCTGAGTGCGCGGACCGCTGTAGTTGAGTGCGCAAGGCGAGTCGAGTCTGTAATTGTGGAAAGAATCAATAAAGAGAAGTTTTGATATAATTTTGTGTATCTGATCTTGGGTTAATGCATGATTGATATAATTTTCAAATATACTATTTATTAACTACACACCTGAATGAATGTTTTGTATTGTTAAATATAACTTAAGGCATTTAGGTAGGTGAAGGTGCTTCACTAACACTAAAGGATAAATAATATCTCGGGTAATAACGCAAAGTGAGGCACAACTCTTAGTTAGGGATGCGCGAGGGCAGTGTATCAGGTCGCGTGGCATGGAAGGTGCCCGAAGCCACCTGCACACAGGAACAGACAAAGGACCAGTCAAACTCATCAGACATCTCCAAGGTGCGGAAACCTGGTTCTAGCACCCTCCCATACTACTTCAGGTAAGACCTCAGTCTGCGCCCCACAGATTGTTGCCAAAAGGGCCAGTAGTACTGGGATTTGTTTGGATAATTAACTCTGAACCTGGGCCAGGCCCCAACAAGCCAACAATTATATCTAATAAAGACTATTTTGGAGCAATAATTTTGTATCTGTGCCTTTATATTTACTTATACAATTTATGTGTATTCGCTCTATTTTCTGCATTTATATGAAGAAACACTTAATTGATGCATAAAAGTGGTAGATCTACATGTTTACTTGATAATATAAATGTTTAAAGTGTGCCACGAAGGGTTAGATTTTGTTTCTTGTAACTTACTGTGATTTCTGCATTTTAAGGATTAGGGTTCGTGAAGGTCAGGATAAATCCCTAAAAGTAACAGAAACCCATCACACAGGCCTCTGGATGTAGAAACCTGGTTTTTTCATCCCCCAATACTGCTTCAGGTGAGGCTGCAGCGTGCATTACATGGGTTGTTGCCGAAAGGGCCAACAATTTAAGGTTTTGTTGGTTGGCGCAGCTAACTCTGAACTTGGGTCAGGACCCCTCAAGCCAACAAATGGTTTCATTGCCGAGACCGGGATCTGTCTGAGGAATGTGTGATGTCGAATAAATGGTTTCCAACTAAGAAAGAAATTGAGAAGTGGATATATCAGAAGCTGCGTGAATTTGCAGCTCATGAAAATAGGAATCTGTGCATGTCGAAGGAAGTGTGGTTGAATAGATAGCTATATACAGACGAACACGAGATTTTCTTTTGATCTTTTCTATGTGAATTACACCAATGGTTACCTAAATTGGCAGACAGTAAAGGTACATGGAACTTGGACAACCCTATTGTGTGGACTCTAGAGTTGATAAGGCATCTGGAAGCTTCAAAAAACAAGATCGCGAGGGTTGTCTATTACTCGATCGATAGCGTTTTGGGAAGATCCATCACTGATTTCACGATTGATACATCTGTAAGTTATAGCGAAGCTAAATGACGATTCTTCCAGGGACCTAGAGGTAAGTATCTGAAATCCATAAAGACTTGCATTAAAATTCTATTATGTGAGAAAAGGGTTATGCCATTAAATTAATGTTTAGAAGAGATTTGACGAGAGCTATGAAAAGTGGAAAAACATTCAGAAGAGACCTAGATTCAGGTGCTGAGTATAGTCCTTTGTTGGAAGCGTCTGATAGTGACGAAGATAGTAGTGTTCTGAGGACACCTCTAGGTGCACTATAGACGGTAAAGTAGGGTATCACAGGGATACTAAATCCATCCACTCCTCCTCCACCATCACCTCCGCCTCACATACCTACACCTACACCTCCACCTTCGCCTCCACCTCCGCTATTAAACATGGCCAACGTGATGAATATGCCTATATTCAAGGGTATAGGGATAGAAGACCCTGAACAATTTTGGTTTGTAGCAATTGCTGTGTGTAAGTCACAGCAGCTTACAGACGATGATTTGAAGAAAGTGCAACTAGTTACTGCACTGCAAGATAGAGCACTAAGATGGTACATTAAGTATTGTTCGATGCATCCAAATGTAACACTAAACAAGACGAAGAAGGCACTCAATAGTGAATTTGAGAATCCTAAGTTGCAAGCTCAATCAGTAACTGAGGTCAAAGAAATCCAACAGAAGGTAAATGAGTCTGCATGGGACTTTGATCAGAGGTTGAAGTGTCTACTACAACAAGCTAATATGTAGACCATGAATGATCAACATAGGGATTGGTACATTGCTTCATTGTTAGCCCATTTGAGATTGCCACTATCACAATAGAAAATCGGCACATAGGCTAAAGCATTAGCGATTGCTATGATATTGGAAGCTTCAAACATTCAAGATACGAATCTAGGGGTGCAACAGATTCAGTCGTAGTTGGCTAGCTTACATATGGTGTTGTAGAGCCTCAAAAAGGGAAAGAAAGTCCAGACTGAGGTTTGTACAGAAGTTTGGTGCTTGAAATGCAAAGGCCATGGTCACTATATGGCCATTGCCCGGTCTATCAAAATTATCTTATTTGGGGGCGGGGACCTATCCCCCTGAAGCCAGAAAATACCACTGGGTCAAGCACGAGAGTAGCACCATGGTGCGCTATATGTCAGGTTACAAGACAACATGTGGCAGATAATTGTCATCTACTATAGAAGTTTGTACAAGACCCCCAACAATTGTTTTGCAATTTCTGCAAATCTGTAAGTCATGATGAATTTCATTGTCGAAGTTATGAATTGATGATGGATAGAACCCCTACATATAGAATGCAGGTAGAGACTCGCCCTCAACAAGATCAAGGTGCAATTGCAGCACGCGGAGGATTCCAAGGCCAAGGAAGAGGGCGAGGAGGAAGAGCTGGAAGGGGTCGTGGTCAGATCATCTGTTACAATTATGGGGAAGCGAGTCATTTTGCACGTGATTGTTAGAATCCAAGACATGCTTCCTATCAATATTGTTGACAATTTGACCATGTTATAGAATATTTCCCAGTGCTTATCACGAAGATGCAAGAAAAGGAGACTCAGACCCAACATCCTATACAGAACATCCAGATGGTGAGGTCGGAGCCTCATGAAGAGGGCCCAGTGTCTATATTGTTAAACAAAGTGGTATAGCTACTGGAGGTGATAAAGGGAAACAACCAGAAGTCGATGTGTGGGTATGCAAGGCTGCTGATAAGGAGACGGGATTTAATGTAAATAAGGTGACAAAAATGTTTATGGAAGCAAATAGGAGCTTCGTAGATGAAGGAGCTTCTACATCAAGGACTCAAAATATGGGGAAGTCTGAAGAGATTAGTACTACGCAGGAGACAGACCAGTCATTGTTAACAACATTTTTTAAGACTTGTATGAAACTCCCAAGGGATAAGAAGGCAATAGAAGGACTGCAAGAATTGATAGATAATTGCACTGGTAAGAACAATCCTGTACTAAAACAGTGCACAATACATAAGGTGGGAAAAAGTAAGAAAAAGACTAGTCGCAAAATGAGATTAATTGCCCATATTGGAGAATATGAAATGGACTATGCCATTCTTGATTTGGGGTCTGATACAAATGTTCTTCCAAAGGAAACTTGGGAAAGAATGGGAAGATCAACGCTACAGTGGTCCCCAATCCAGCTGAGAATGGCCAATCAACAAAAGATTATTCCTATGGGGCGCCTACATGGAGTAATTGTAGACATTGAAGGGGTGCGCACCATAGCCTATTTTGACGTAATCGAAATAGTGGACGATAGTAACCCATATACAGCACTGCTTGGAATCGATAAATGCGGTCATCAACCTTAAGAAGTGCAACATGACATTTGAAAAGAAAGAAATAAGGGTGATTGCGCCATTGGATCCAGTTGAAGGTGCACGGTATACTGAACCAGCCCGCGATTATGAGGAAGACAATGACATTGAGCAGATCTATAAGCTGACTACATGGGATGAAGATTGGATCAATCCTATGGCAGATGGTCAAATAAAATGGGAGAAGGAAAACTCTTGTCATTCAGATTTTTATGAGGAGCTTGAGCACTGGCAGAACGGATTGCATGAAGTATCATCGTTGTGCTCCAACAGGCTTACCAAATCTCTACAATGTATATTTGTCGAGTTATGCAATTTTTTTGTATTATGATGGTTTACAAGATGCCAATTTATTTTTGGATAAATTTGAAAGGGTTGTACCACAAGAACATCGGTTCCAAGCACTAGACATTGTGCTGTGAGCTACGCCTGCCTGTTGATGGGGCACGTATAAAAACAATTTTGTAGATTGGAAGGAATATCGAAGAATGATGAAGTTGAGGTTTGGGTACGCTAATACCCGCATTGTGTAGAAATATCATAGAGAAGGACGATCCGCGCAAGCACTTAGCTCATTGGACAAAAGCATGGGGAGAAGAATCGTAGCTGGAGTGGGTTCATATATTCTGCCACACTTTGGATACAATCTCGATAAATTGTTATCTCGAAATGGAGCTGCAACATGGGACCGCAGAATGGGATGTTTTGAAAGAAAGTTTTATGTTGACTTTTAGCTTTTAATGGGTTTGAGTGTATAGATGAAGCACTGTAGATGATCAAATATGCTATATTCAAAATGCCTGAAGAATGGTTGAATGGGTACAATCAGATTGGGGTGCGTAGTTTCGCCATCCACTTGAGTGCTACAATGTGATCACGGAGGATGGTGAAGAAAATCCCAGGAACATCCACATTCCTGAGTCTGAAGGATAGCGCGATGTCGAGGGACCTAAGGCAAAAATCCCTGATATATCAGAGCTTTTAAAGACCAAGCAAGTGAATATTGGATCGGAAGCGCAACCAAAGTTCACGAACATAGGTGATTATTGGGACGAAGATATAGTAGATAAAGTCGCGAAGCTATTGCGAGAATATCAAGATTTGTTTCCCATCAAGTTCTCTATTCTAAAAGAGATAGTAGGGGATCTAAGAGTCATGCAAATCACTTTGAAGTCAGATGCAAAGCCAGTGAAACAACACCCCTACCGATTAAATCCTAAGTATAAGGAAAAAGTACGCAAGGAATTCGATAAAATGGTTGAAGCCAGGATCATTGAACCTGTCAAGGAATTCGATTGGGTTAGTCCCATGGTGGTTCAAGAAAAGAAAATGCAAGAAGAAATTCAGATATGCATAGACTTAAGGAAGTTGAATGATGCATGTGTCCACTATCCATTCCCTACGCCATTGATGGATGAGCTACTGGAGAATGTTGGAGGATATGAAGCCTATTCGTTCATGGATGGATTCTCAGGGTACCATCAGATCAATATCATGCTGAAGGACTAGAGTAAGACCAACTTCGTGATAGAATTGGGTTTTTTCCAGTATACAATGATGCCTTTTGGGCTTAAGAATGCCCTTGCAATTTTCTCTAGGGTGGTAATTGTGGCCTTCAAAGAATTTATCCATAAAATTTTGGAGGTCTACTTCAATGACTAGACAATGTTCAAGGTTAGTAAAGCGACATGTTTCTAGTCTGTGTCTCATGTTGGATACTTTTCGAAAGCATCAGATAGCCCTTAATTTGAATAAATGCATATTCTGCGTACCCTACGAGATTCTTTTGGGTCATGTTGTTTGCAATCATGGATTGATGGTAGGCCCTCCCAAAATTGTAGTAATAGTCAATTTGGAAGCCTTGAAGAATTTTATGCCACTGCGCGCAACGTTGGGCCATACAGGATATTATAGGAAGTTCATCAAAGCGTATGTGCAAATCCCTGCGCCTATGGAAAAATTATTGAAGAAGGATGCGACGTTCTTCTAGGACAAGGATTTCGAGAAAATTTTGGATGTCTTAAAGGAGAAAATGGTCACTGAGCCCATTTTAGTGTTCCTCGAGTGGAAGGAGTTCCACGTTCATGTATATCCTTCCTGCATCGCACTAGGAGTTATGCTAACCCAGCCAGGCGAAGGAGATATTGACCATCCAATAGAAATTGCAAGTAGAAAATTGTCCAAGGCTGAAAAGAACTATTCAACCACAGAGCATGAAGGTTTAGCAATGGTGTATGCATTGTAGAAGTTCAGGCACTGTTTGTTGGGTGCACACTTCAAGATGTATACAGATCATTCTGCTATGAAATACTTGGTCAACAAGCCTGTTTGGGGGGCAATATTTGCAGATGGTTGTTGATGTTCTAGAAATATGATTTTGAAGTAATTGTGAAGCTAAGGCACCTGAATGTTGGTCCTGATCACTATCGCGCATTGAGAATGGGGATGAGCCTACGAAATTAGATGAAGGGTTGCCTGATGCATATCTCTTCATTGTTCGCATCGCAGATGATCATTTCGTAGATATCATTCAATTCTTGTCTACAGGAACCACTCTTGAAGGGTACTCGACACAACAAAAGAAAGAACTAATGCTCTAGGCTACCAATTTCTCTATTATCGCCAGACACTTATACAAAATGGGCTATGATGAAATATTGTGTAGGTATGTTCCAGAGTATGAGCGGAAAAGTATCCTTGAAAAGCGCATGAAGGAGCAGTGGGAGGACATTATGCAGGAAGATAAACTGCACAGAAGATCCTACATGCTCGACTTTGGCGGCTGACTGTGCATAAGGACTCCAAATATATTGGAGGGTGTGCAATGCTTGTCATAGGATGGGGAGACTGTCGCGAAGAGATGAATTGCCTCTAAATCTACAAGTGACATTGCAGGCATTTTATAAGTGGCCAATAGACTTTTTGGTACCAATATAACCACTAAGGAAGAAGACAGGGGACAGATATATCATTACCGTGACTAAATACTTAACCAGGTGGATAGAGGCATAGCCTGTGAAGGATTGTAGCGCTGCTACTGCCACGAAGTTTATTTTTGAATATATCTTGTCTCGGTTCGGCTGCCCTAAGATTTTGATGAGTGATAGGGGCATGCACTTCTTGAATGAGACAATTGTTGCATTGCTTGAGGAATTCCAAATATATCATCAAAAGAGTATGCCTTATCACCCTCAAGTGAATGGCACAGTAGAAGCCTTCAATAAAATTCTAGAAAGTGCTTTGACAAGATTTTCAACGTGAAGCGAAATGACTGGGATGTGCACATACCAATGGTCATCTGGGCATATAGGACTACCTACAGGAATTTGATGGGACAAACATCATTCTGACTCGTATATGGGCAAGAGGTTGTAATGCCCATGGAATACATAGTGCGAAGATTATAGATTGCAGCAGTTACGGACATGGTTGATCGTGATACCATGGAGGAACGACTCGTGCAACTCGTTGAGTTGGAGGAGGATCGTTTCTTGGTTGGATTCCATCAACAGGCATAGAAGGACAATGAAAAGGCATGGAATGATCGTCATATCAAACAACGCACCTTCAAGATCAAATATTTAGCATTGCTATATGACAGTAAGTTCACAAAGTTCCTGGGAAAATTTCAGATGCACTAGTTGGGGCCATATGTTGTGAAGGAAATTACAGATGGAGGTGCAATTTAGCTCGCGAAGCTAAATGGAGAATTATTTCCAGAAAAGGTCAATGGGAGTTGATTGAAGTTGTACATGGCTGATCTTGCCCCTGCGCAATGACTATATGATTGCGGGATAGTCTTAGTACTCCAGGAAATAGAAAGGAAGTATGGGACTATAAACTACATTGCCTGAAAGTTAAAAAGGCAAAGTGAAGGGGTTGCGCGACAAGTCAAAGGATGGCACTGAGGGGAGTTTCACCGAAGGAGCTGCGCTAGGTGGATGGATCCCGTGCAGCATGGCCGAAAAATGACCATTTGATGCACTGTAGCTGATTTGATGGTGATTTTTCCGTTGGAAGGAACAGGGAAAAAGCATTTATGGAGCATATCTTTGAAAATATACCGCTAAATGTGCATTAATGACCAAGAATTGGAGGGAGCTGTTGGATTTGAATTCAAATTGGTCTATAAATATAGCATACCGCTCCGTTTTCAAACACTTTGCTTCCTGAGAGTTTGCCTTAAGATTTTTCGCCTTGTTTTGCACCAACTTAAGTTTTGTATGTCTGAGACGAATTTGGAGGAACTTCTTTCACGTCTGGAGTTCACCAACTTGCTTGAGTGGAACCGTATTATCTTCCTTGAGAGACTGACTGCAACTCACCTTGAGACAGAGTCAGTCCCACCTGAGACAGCGGTGGCTCAACCTATACCTACAAGATTGCCTACTACTGCGCCTAGGTCACCTAGGACTAGGCCATATGCTTGTATAAAGCAAGAGAAACCTCAGCAAGTGCCGTTGTGGAAATCGCTGCAGAAAAATCCGATAAAAATCCGCCATAAGGGAAAGATGGATAAGTCCAAACAACCAACAAATCCATTAGACCTAGATGGCAATAACTTGGCTGCCGAAGTACATACCACCAAGAAAATCCATGGCGAAGGTGCCCAAAGACCTGGATTCCATGAGGTTCATGGTCTCTAGGCCTTTACTACCGAATAATGTGTTGTTTGAGGGATCATTGCTAGCTCAGATACCAAATTTGAAAATGGAGGATTGGGACCTGGGGCACCACGAGAAATTTCCATAGTTGGCGCCGAGTAAGAACCTCAAGAAGGTCTACTATGAAAATTCGATGTCACGCGCCTTGAATCGATGAGCCGGGTGGCTGGAGTTGGGGGCGCGGGTCTCTTAAACATGTTGTGGGTGTTGCACTTCAGTCACACCATTATTAACACAGTTTGTGTGTGCCAATTGCTAACACTAGTGCACGATGGGTGCCTCTTGTTGGGAGAAGCCATTCTGATCACAAATATGTTGATCCACCGCATAACGCTGCTACCATCCCAAGGAGTGGACCCTGTGGAGGCTTTTGTAGGAAAGTCGCAGGAGAAGAAGTTGGCGGACCAAATGAAGGGTGAATTTGGTCTGGTGAAAAATTCTCTTAGGTATTCTATCCAGTCTATATTAGATGGCATGGTGCAGTTTTCTACACAGATCTTAGCTGGTAAGATCATGAGAAAATGTCACGCAGATGAAGTACCAACACCAATTGTCTCTTTGGTTACATAGTGCATGAAAGGGGTCTAGTATAACTAGGCTCAATATCTATGTAAAGAGTTTCTGGAGGACTGTAGGGAGGCCCAGGAAGAGGGCAAGGTGTTTCACTACACTTGGTTATTGTTGTAGATCGCATTAGTGGTTTGGAGGACGCCTGCAGAGAGCCAATTCCCTCAGCAGGACTCAGATCTACCAGAGGCTATGAGGTTCGCTTTGCTATGGGCTACTAAAGATCCCACGCGCATAATGGAGACAAAGATATTCTAGGTGTTGTTTGAGACAGAACTAAGGATGGTGATCAACAAACGACCAAGGTTATCACCCAATTTTCACATGAAATACACTACTATCATTGATTTTAAGGCATATTTCCATAATCTGCACATTCGTGCAAAGAAGGATGCCAGAGGCATATGGCACAATTGGCCTTACTTGGTTGTCGAGGAAGATATAGTAGGGGTTGTCAGGAATTGGCCAAGTGACTGGCTCACCCGTTCTGATGTCGGCATAGGTACCAGTGCGGTTGCTAAAGGTTTAGCAGCACAGACCACGATAACAGAAAAGAAGAAGGAGGCATAGAAAGCTGCCGCTTGCGAAAAGGTTACGCAGATGTTGCGAGGGAGAAAGAAGTTGTTGTGAAGGAGAAAGAAGTAGCGGCCAAGGAAAAAGAAGCAGGGCAGGAAAATACTACGTCGCAGGCTACCATCGTTATTGATGAGTTAGACATCGAACAAAGACATGTGGATGAAGAAACAGAGGAGAAAGAAGGGGTGCAGAGCTGGAGTCCCCCTTCTTTGTCAAGAAGCAGAGGAAGAGGACTTCCAAAGGACAACACAAGAAGAAAAAGTCTGAAAAAAGAGCAGTTGTGATGCCTTTGGTCATCATAGATGAGGACTTGGATGAAATTAGGGATGTGGTCCACAGATACAATGACGGACCTAATGAGCCACTTCGAAGCACAGTACCAACAAACACTTGGTAAGGTATAGTAGGGCTTGTGGGAGTTGCATTTCCAAATAGGTATTCTGCAAGCAAGCATGGGACAGGTAAGTGAGAAGAAAGCGAGCCCGAATCAAGTGAACAGGTCAGTATTAGATGCAAAAATGACCGTGGATCTCCCCACGGTACAACTACTAGAGGGATCCCTACGCAACAACTGAGCTGAAGAGTAGGCGCACATGCTGCATAGGAAGACTCTGAGTCTCAGTTTGGTTGCACTTCCCATTCAAACTCTACACGAGCTACACTAAGGGGTGTCTGATGAACTTAGGATACCAGAGAAATGCTTACTGTTGGTTATCAATGAGGTCAAGACTAATAACCAGCAGATCTTTGAGGAGAAGGTGCAGGCCCTCAAGGAAAAGGAGGAGGTCACAATGCAAAGCCAACAGCTGGAAGCATCGATTGCACATGCATGCACTAAGTTTCCAGAGCTTAAGATTCCAGCAAAAGCGGCCTCCACGGAGAAAATTCAAAAGTTGGTCGTTGCAGTTAAAGAGTCTAAGGACGAAACCGAACGGGTTAGGTTTGAGCTCTAGCTGTGAATCTCAGAGTTACAACTAAAGCTAAAACCCACTACCCCTCCAAAATTCAGAGAGCAGTGCATAGCTACTATTAAAGAAGGAATGGCCACCTTCGAAGATGCAGCCAAAGGATGCACTGAGTTATTTGAGCAGGCCATGGAATTATGGACCTCGCTGTAAGAGGATCCAACTCTGCAAAATATTGGAGCGAACATCAGGGAAAAGCAAAGACATTTTGATGAAATCAAGTCAACAACGCGAACCTTAACCCCGGTGCAAAGGTTCGCCAAATTACAAGAAGGAAAGCTCATCCAAAATGAAATCGATTAGCTGCATCACAAGGAAGCAATCATATCTTCAAGGACGTAGCCATGGGCAGGTGAGGCTAGTTAGTTGAATCTATCAGTGTAGAGCAAGCTCAAAGGGATGCAGTAGACACAAAGGACCACGAGCTTTGCAGTTGAAGGCCCAACCACTAAAAAATTGGTTGAGGAAGTGCACCAATCTACTACACAGGAAACAACAGACTTGCAGGTGTTAAAGATTGAGTATAGTGAGCTACAGGCAAAGATCAAGGTGCCACTAGTAGAGTGACTCGAGGACGAGTCACGAAATTGTGTTGGGGGCCTGTTGGGACAGGTTCCCTTGGGGTAAATTTTGTTAATTATGTAAAAGTCTCTGCATTTTGAGGAGCAATGCGTGAAGGTCTCAAGAGTCAAAGGGACTTTAGTCCCTTAGTTTTTTAGAAGATAGGATATTTTCTGACTCACCCATGGTTCGCGAACCATGGAATTGTAATGAAAGAAGCTATATAAAGGATTCATAATGAGTCATAGGAAGTCAGTTAGTCATTGAAGATCATTGTACGCGAAAGTAGTCTGAGGCAATAAAGTTTGTTTCTTGTACTTAGGCGAAGGGGAAGGCTCCTGCAACTATGTGCGTGGAGACCTTGGTAAGTTTTCAAGCTGAGTACGTGAGCCCCTGCAGCTGTGTGCGCAGGGAAGAAGAGTCTGTAACATAAGGATTATATCTAATAAAGACTATTTTGGAGCAATAATTGTGTATCTGTGCATTTATATTTACTTACACAATTTATGTGTATTCACTCGGTTTTCTGCATTTATTTGAAGAAACACTTAATTGATGCACGAAAATGGCAGATCTACATGTTTACTTGATAATAAGAATGTTTAAAGTGTGCTGTGAAGGGTTAGATTATGTTTCCTGTAATGTGTTGTGGTTTCTGCATTTTAAGGGTTAGGGTTCACGAAGGTCGGGATAAAGTCTTAAAAGTAACAGAAACCTATCACACGGGCCTTTGGATGCAGAAACCTGGTTCTATCATCCCCCAATATTACTTCGGGTGAGACTGCAGCATGTGCTACACAGGTTGTTGCCGAAAGGACCAGCATTTTAGGGTTTTGTTGGTTGGCGCAGCTAACTCTGAACCTAGGTTAAGACCCTTCAAGCCAACACAAGACATTCTTTAAAACCTATATTTGACGTGCATACCCTTCACTACAATATGGTTAATCGCCATAAGTGTAATGTCCAGATCTCTTCAGAAACCATACAAGAGGCCCTTAACACATGATGGCTGCTCAACAATAATGCAACATTTTCTTGTCATTCATTCAATCTCCTCCCCTTACTCATCTCCGCCTATGTAGCATAATCTCTGTGTACAGGAGTATGTCTCCTCCTGTCACTATTCGACTGACTATTCCTTCATTAAAATCCCTTCTTCCAACCTATCTTGTATTTTTTTCCATTCTGGCCCAGAACTTGTGGACCAATCAAATGTAGCCCATATGTCCATCTTGTTCCATATTTTTGTTTTTAATTGACCTTGTCATTGCTAATTGATTTTTGTGTCTGCCTATCTACCCAACCACCATAATGCTACCGTCCCTTTGCTTTCTATGTGTCAATCTCCATGGCTGTAGTAGAAGAAAAACCCAAAATATCCTCTAAACAAAATCCTCCTTAGACTTGGAATCAATGTCCCTTTGACTAAGCCCATGTTTAATTTATTTTATTTACAATAGATGTAAAAGGTGACTAGGGCTGTCACAATTTCAACATCTCTTAGAGAACTTTGACCCTATTTTCTTGTGGTAGAGATCATATCTATGAGTGCACTTTGATATTTGGAGAAAATCGTTTGTCTTTGGAGCTATTGTCTTGGATGAGTGGATGGAAATATTTGCATGTTGTCTTGTAAGTGAGCTTGTTGTTGAATATTATTTCTTTATGTCTAACGTATGAAATATATTTAATCTAGGGTTTGCTATTGTGTCTTAATTTGTTGGAATCTATTGAAAGGTATCTAGATGTCTTTATTGCATGCATTACTCATGAATAACAAGTGAATGATAATCCTAGTGGTGAACTTTAATCAAGCTATCCCATTAAACTTGTTGATCCATTGGATAGGTAATTATTAGGGTCTTTGATGCTAGGGCATCATTTATCCTTCATCCTAGTAGCTTTTGGGTCATTTAATAAACTCATAGACTCCATCCACCCAAGGATAAGGCACTAGCCCTACCTTCTTGATGATCACTTTAATTCTTATACACAAATTTTAATCTTCTTTCTCTCTTACCTAATTCGGCCCCTTTAACACCAAGTGACCAGGCTAGGGCTCTAGGGAAGAGGAATTTTTGGAATTAGAGAGTCTAAATTCCAAGAAGAGAGTGGTTGCCACAAAATACCTTCTTTTGGTAGTGATTCATTTCAATTTTGTCCACAAATCTCTTCTCCTTAGTTACTAGCCATAAGCTTGCCCTAGTTTGGATTTAGCTTCAACTTAGAGGCTTTTTCAGGGTTTCATGCACCCTTTTCTTGTTGAAAATCATTATTGGAAATCCATTCTCTTCACTTGGACCTTTGGCCACCCCAACTATCAACTCATTAAACAAGACCTAGGTCTTGGCTTTCTTGTAATTGGTCTCTCTAAGGAAAGTGTATTGTCTCATTTAGAGCATTGAACCTGAAATTGTGATTTCCTTTAAAGACCTATTGAGTCACCTTATATCTTAGCCTTAAAATGCCAATTAGGTGACCTTCTCATAGACTGAGACTTCTCTATAAGTGAAAATACGTAAAGAGAAGGGGGTTTTGCCTATGGTGACAGTGGGCCACTACCCCATTGTTGTCACTTTGTTTAATATTAGTATTGTAGGGCATCTCTCTCCAAGGTCTGCTAGATTTTGTGACGACAAGGCCTAAATTAGTTAGTGTGCTTCCCATTATAAGTTAGCCCATATGTAGTTAAGATTCTCTAGGGATAGCTATACTTTGAGTAGAAAGTTATGTTTTATAGAGAATTTTTTAAAGGAATTGTTTTTGAGGTTGGCCCCTAAAAGAGGCAAATGAACATAGCTCTCTATTATTTATTATCATCAAGATCTTTCATATAGTTTATCTCACCTTTCTCTTTTGTCCTATCTTTTGCACTATATTTTGTATTAATGCTCTAAAATTTTTGGGTTAAGTACACTGCATATTTCCTCTAAATGGGTTGGCTTCCTAGAAAAGCAAGAAATTCATGACGTTGCTTGAGTAGCACAAGAAGAACTTCACTAGATTAAAACCGAGAACATAAAAGCTTTAATTTAAAAGTTGAACTCTCCTAATCTTTTTACTAGGTGAGTTGGTTATATATCAAACTTATTCTTATTCATTTAGATTCTTGTCATGGTTTTGTCACTTGGGTAATGAGCTACATTAACTTTGCTTCATTTGCAATTCTCCTAAATGGCATTGCCTCCTCCATTTTCAAACCTCAAAAGGGGATTAGATAAGGTTTTCCTCTATCCACCCTTATTTTTCTAGTAGTAGTAGGTCTTAGTAAATTCATAAAGTCATTCCTTAAGAATGGAAGCCAAAAAGGTATTAGCGTGGGGCTCTCTTGTAATGTCGCTTATCTTCTTTTGTTGACGACATACTAATCTTGTGTGAAGGATCTAGAAGAATGGCTACGAAACTTCATGAAATCATGGACCTCTTCTACAAAGCCATTGGAGTGCAAATAGATATTGTTAAATCTTCGATTCATTTTTGGGGTCTCTCAAATATAGAAAAGAATTAAATCTCACATGTATTCCCTTACTAGGCAACATATTAAATGTTGGTTTAAAATAACTAGGCTTTCGTGAAAGAAAATCTTTATATAAAAGGTGATTGGAAATTGTGGAGAAAAAATTTACTACCTAGTACAATTGATGGTTATCCATAACTAGTAGACTTGTTCTAGTTAAAGTTTTTCTTGAAGCCATACTCATATATTGGATGTCTCTTTCTTGAATCCCAAAAGGTAGCCTAGAAAAAATTTGACAAATATGCTTTATGCTTTAGAATTATTTGGTATGAAGAGGCTGAAAAGAAAATGAAGGTGTTAGCATCCTAGAAAAGGCTTGCTATCCCAACATCCTTAGGTTGATGGTGCTTAAAAAACATTTTTATGTTCTCAAAGGCTTCTATTGCTAAAAACGTTTGGAGGCATGTTCAAGGATTTGGGATTTGGATTTAAGTTACAATAGATAAATACATCTCTCGAGATATACTACAGTATTGGATCAAAAATCCAAATAAAAAAATCTCAAAATTCATCAATCATTTGGACAGCAATAATCTCAAAATTCATCAATCATTTGGAAAGCAATAATCTCAACATTCTCCTTTATTAGTAACTAACTTGTCTAGAAATATGGGAAGGAGGATAACATACAATTAGGCCTGGACCCTTGGATTGGATGCAAGGAAGCACTCAAGCTCCCAGGCTTGAGATGAAAAACTAAGGACATCATTCTTTGAGGCATAGAGGTCAAGGAAACAAAGATATAGAGTAGTATCACTAGTTTGCTTGGGGAGAAATTGACTTGAAAAAAGTAATCAAATGTAATAATTGTAAAAAAGATTGAAATTCATAATATATCGCATGAATCAATGGAGAAAGAGAATCATAAGTGACCCAAAAAAAAGCTTCTATTCCTCGTTCCAATTAAGCGAGTGAGGAATTGCCTTTACTGAACACGATGTGAGCACATCGGATAACAACACTGAAAACTTGGGAAGGTGTCTCATAAAACTAAATGATGAGGCGGATAACTTCTCTAGTACCTAAACCCTATTCATAATTGTGAGCCAAAAATAAGATAGCATCGATACACCACAAACTTTGGAAATATAAATGCCCAGTGAAACAAACTTTGGAAATATAAATGCCCAGTGAAAGACAAATTCTTTATTTGACTCTTATTAATCAATAAAACTCTAACATAGATTCTTCTTTTAAAAAAAGGAGCTACGACGATCCAGGAAGATGTTGCTTTTGCATGGCTTTTATCCTGTCCCATCATTCAAGGAGGAGCTCTAGTGTCACAAGGACCATGCAATTATTGAAAACAAATAAATATGAAGGCAGTAACTAAAATTCAAGGAAAATTAAAAAATGAAAAACGTTAAAATGGCTATGTAAACACTGAACAGAGCTACATGACATCTTTATGATACATGAATCCTTCATACCAATGTTCCTCTGGGTTAAGCTACAATTGATTCAAAAGCAATCAAAATGTATGACAGCGATGATGGTTTTCAGTGGCGCAAGCACTGTTTCTGATCTAAATATAGATTATAATACTATTGTTGCAAGCAACCCATCCCTTTTGTTTCTAGAGTTCTGATTTTCGATTGTAGCCGTCTTTTGAATTGAATAACCGATTGAGTGTTGCAGCCAACCGGACACCTGCTTTTGGAAGTTGTTTCTCAACAATCGGCAAGCGAGAGAGGAAGTAGTCATCTGCAAAGGACAGCATTTCAGCAATCATGCCCCAAAAAATACTGGAAACATAAAGACATTCTTGATGTGAATTGATGAACATACCTTCTAGAACACTGTTTGCTTCAGCGTCTTTGTAAGCCCATTTGCAAGCAAGAATGATACTTTCATCTGCATACCTGATGTCAGCAATTTAAATTCCAATAAATCGTTAATAATTATGCCAAAGAAATATTAAATGACTTGAATCATATAAAGAATAGAATCATAGTTCATGGTTTGTTCCATTAAGGTCCTAATTTAACTCTGAAATGTAACTACCTCCCTAAAAAAGCCTTAAAGGTGACCTACAAATTGCAAGACAAATTATGGATATCGATATGTTCTTCTTCGAAACCACTGTACAATTCAAAGAAAGTTGTATTGGTTACTTGAAAAAATCTGGCCAGACAATCACTTAAGTATATGTTAAGGTAGCAACCAATCTATCAGTTTTAGTAGGTCACTGCATGCATGGACGGTCTAGCTACCTGGAAAGAGATTGTAGCTGCTATCAATGTCTTGTTCTGCTAATTTATGTGTTTCCATACAATCTTTTCTATTTCTCTGTGATTAACAACAGCTAAACGTCACGTTTTTTGTGAACTCTTTTTCTATGAAATCGACATGTATTACTGTGTTTGGTACTAGTTGGAGTCAAACCACCGCCCTGGACAACTATACATCCTATCAAATGCCAAAATCGTCAAAGGTGACAGGTTTCATCCATTTATGCAGTTACGTTTGAGCCCTGAGCTTTGCCAGCTCAAAATCAAAAGTTTATTCATCTTAGTAGTTGGAGGGATGAACAGGATGACTAGTCACTATACCAATCTATGTCTTAAAAATACTCTCTGCACCAATAAACGCCATTCTAGATATCTGGTGTACTTAATTGAATTTGCCAAGAGATGTAACTGTTACCTTCAAAGAATAGATAACCATATTCAAAGGAACACAACTCATTGAAGCTTTTCTTAGAGTACAACTCTGGACTGTTCACTCAAAAGGAAAATTGGCATTTCCTTTGTTACAGAAAACTAGGCATAAGTGATAAGAAACAACAACTCTAAAACGTGACTTAATGTCTAGTTTTGTGTCTTAACAAGCATAAACTACGAGGAAGATTGTATACGCACTACACATGAGCTTACAAAAGTTTAATATAATTACTCTCTTGTTTTTTCAGAACTGTAACTTCGTTTTTGCAAAAAGAATTGACAGCAATAAAAACGGTTCACTGAATTCATCAAGAACCTTATTTTGGTTAAATGTTAACAAAGATCAAAAAACAAATCACTTCATATACTGGAGTAAAAATATCATGGTAAACTTCTGGAATTTTATGACTCACACTTTCGGGCAGACTAGATCATGCCCATTGCATTTCTCCCATGTAGGTACTTCGTCGGACCAGTTATCCTGTTTTTGAAACAATATATAAATTTTATCCTTGATGAAATTCACAATATACAGACATAAACTATAACTTTTTTCATGTACAAGAAAAATATTCTGTAGCTCCTTGAGAGATCCCAAAAGCACTTTATGATAAAGTAAATAAGTAATCTACCAAGTCAACTGCATTTTTGAAATGAGAAAGGAAGGCACATACAGTAATATTGAAATGAGAAAGGAAGGCACATACAGTAATATTTCTGTTAATTGATATGATCATAACCTCAAGGTCATCATCATAAAAATATTTCATGGCTGTCTCAATCATTAGCGTATCCCATATCTGTTGACAGTTGCATAAACGAAGGCACACCAAAATGTCAATCAAAAAAGCCAACTGAAATTTGAAATAAGGTCTAACACATTCAACAAATTAACAATAACTAGAAGAAACACTTTGACACAGTGAATGCACAAGGGTACAACTACTTGTTTTCATTCAAGTCACGGGAAAATGGTATGCATACATGACATTTCACACTTTTGGTCGTTGCAAACTCTGTCTAGTTCTCTTATGGGCTAAAATAGATACATCACCCAATTCCAACTCATTTTAAGTGTAATAGATGCAGTTAAGTCAATTCATAAGATTTAAGGGCCCAACCCATGTTTAAAGCTGTCAAAGAATAATAGCTAACAGGTGGAAAGTCTACTGTTGAAATATTAATTTCAACTTCCGTGCTGCATTTAATGCATGCCAAAACCGCCGTGAGCTTATCGGATGGCTTTTGCTCTGCAATCGGATGGCTTTTGCTCTGCAAGCGGTATTCGTACAAACTCATCCGATGCAATCAATTTTGGACATGTGTCCACTGTACGTTTTCAAAACCACCATTCCATAGGGACATAACGTTTAGCAAGTAAAGGGCATCCGATATTGTTCCGAACCCTTTGATTTGAAGGAAAATTGTCCACCATCCGATTAATCCAAAGCTGCATTTAGGCCTGGAGGGAATGACATTGCGTAAATTTTTGGGTTGACCGCAGTTTATTTCAGTCAATTAATTAATGTTATTTACTCCCAGGATATTGGTAAAACTTTTAATTTTAATGTTTTTTTTTATATACGGAAGTATGGGGGTAAAAAAAAAAATATGTAATTTTTTTTTAATTGCATATACATCATATGATATATATGTTTTTTGATGTGTTGACTGTAATGTAAGGAAACTGAAAGGATATTGGTAAAACTTTTAATTTTAATGTTTTTTTTTTTTTTTTATCTATGGAAGTATGGGTGTAAAAAAATATATATATGTAAATTTTTTTTAATTGCATATAGATCATATGATATATATGTTTTTTTGATGCGTTGACTGTAATGTAAGGAAACTGAAATTTGCACAGCAGTGCGAGGGTGAAGGCAAAGAAAAAGAAGATTTTGTAATGTAATGTGAAATGAAGCACAACAGTGCGAGTAGAGAGAACAGGGGGAGCAACGTGAAAGTTTTTTATGTGTTGATTTCGTATGGTAAGAAAAATGTATTGCAATGTAATGGCTTGAGTGCGGGGAGTTTTTGTAATATGCAAAGTGTATAATGTGATTTTTATTTTTACAACAGTATATGTAAAAGTTTATTTTACAGGAGATTTTTATACACAGCAGTGTAAAATCTCAGGAGGACACAGCGTAACTTTTGTTGTTGAAATTTTTTTTGGTGAATCTTTCTGAGTGAAAGAGGATGAATCTTGTATCAAGAATTTTGATTTAATGAATACACAGATTTTGTGGGTGTATGTAATACTATGTTCTCAGAAATCAGTTATGGCTTCCTTGTGTTAAGATCCTGGAGAAAAACAGAGCATTGTCTCTGTGTTCATTTAATTTGTTTTTGGAATTTTACCAGAAAAATCCCCAACAGTGGTATCAGAGCAGATCCAGGCTCTTTAAAGGTGTTAAAGAAGCTGAAGGAAGGTTCCTTTTGTTGCAGCAGTAAATCTTCTCCAGCAGAGTGAAGTCTCAGGCAAAATAATCCAGGTATTCCTCAAAGTTTTGTTTGTGTTACTGCTGAAGAAACAATCAGCGTTTTAAATACACAGTCAAGGATTTAGAAGCATAGCTTAGAATGCAAGGAATGGCCAGCGCAAGCATTAGTATGGGTATGTTTAATACCCAACTCCCACAGTTTAATGGGAAAAATTATGACTACTGGGCAATAACCATGAGAGCCCTGTTTGCCTCACAAGATTTATGGAAATTAGTTGAGAATGGTTTTGAAGAACCAGCAGATGAAAATGAGCTTAATAGATTAACTCAGGCAGAGAAGGATCTGTGGAAGAGCAATAGGAAGAAGGATTCAAAAGCCCTTGTATTTTTGTATCAAACAGTGGACCAGAGTGTGTTTCCAAGGATAGCAGCAGCTAAGACATCCAAAGAAGCATGGCAAACCATCAAGACAACCTATCAAGATATGGAGAAAGTGAAGACAACAAAACTACAGTTGCTGAGGAAAGATTTTGAGAACCTGTGCATGAATGAGTTAGACAATATTGACTCGTTCTTCACACATTTAATTGGTCTGGTCACACAGATAAGGACTCATGGAGAGACTCTTGAAGAAAGGAGGATCGTGGAGAAAATATTGAGGGTCCTACCCTCAAATTTTGATGTGATTGTTACCACCATAGAAGAGACAAAGGATCTCTCAAACTTTTCAGTTGAAGAACTTCATGCATCACTGATAACACATGAACAGAGGTTGAGTAGGAATGAAAAATCATCTCTAGAGAAAGCCTTCAAGACCCAGATGTCATTTGGAAGAGGAAGAGGTCAAGGCAGAGGAAACAAGAGAGGAAGAGGCAGAAACCAAAACAGAGGTGGAAGAAACAGTCCAACAAATGCTCAAAAAAGAGGCAGCAATCCAAATCAGAACCAAGGCCAAGGCAGCAGCCAACAAAGAGGACAACATCATGCTCAAGGACAAAGGTATGAAAAATCCAATGTCCAATGTTATTATTGTAAAAAATATGGGCACGATGCAAATGAATGTAGGAAGAAGCAATATGATGTGAATAATAGATCTAGTGCAAATATCACTAGAGAAAATATCAGCCAAGATAATGTGTTGTTAGCTTGTAACATGGCTGAAACAAACAGTGATGATATATGGTTTCTCGATTCCGGTTGTAGTAACCATATGACAGGAAACATAGCCCTGTTTTCTTATTTAGATCAGAGTGTGAAGTCACAAGTCACACTTGGGACTGATAGTAAAATTTTTGTTATGGGAAAATGAGAAGTTAAAATATTTACAAAGAAAGGTGAAAAGAAAACCATAGCAGGTGTCTATTATGTTCCTGGAATGAGATGTAACGTCTTAAGTATTGGACAGCTTGTTCAGAAGGGGTACAATGTTTTCTTTGAGAATGATGTATGCACTATCATGGATAGAGCACCCAGCAAACGATGCATTGCTGAAGTAAAGATGACAAGGAACAGGATGTTCCCTCTCAGAATAAGGGCAAATTTGAAAAATAAAGAAGTAATTGCAGCAGTTACCCAAGAGGCTTTCCAAAGCGTACCAAAAGATGAAAATTGGTTGTGGCACTTGAGATTTGGACATCTCAACTTTGGAGGTCTTAACTTGTTGAGCAGAAAAGGAATGGTAAGAGGATTACCATTGATAGTGAAACCGGACAGCCTTTGTGAAGGTTGTATCTTGGGGAAACAACACAGAGAAAGTTTTCCATTAGGAAAAAGCATAAGGGCAAAAACACCCTTAGAAATTGTCCACTCAGATTTATGTGGACCAATGCAAACTCTATCACCAGCAGGCAGCCAATATTTTCTAACATTCATTGATGATTTCACCAGAAAGACTTGGGTTTATTTCCTAAAGAACAAAAGTGAAGTGTTTGAAAAATTTCGAAATTTCAAAGCACTTGTGGAAAACCAAAGCGGGCTGCATATCAAAGTTTTAAGAACTAACAGAGAAGGTGAGTATATCTCCAAAGACTTTCTACGGTTTTGTAGAGAAAATGGAATTCATAAGCAATTTACAGCTAGGTACACCCCGCAGCAAAATGGAGTCGCTGAAAGGAAGAACAGGACAATTATGGATATGGCAAGGAGTATGCTAAAGGCAAAGCATTTGCCAAATGATTATTGGGTTGAAGCTATACATAGTGCAGTATATATTTTGAATAGGTGTCCTACAAAAGTAGTGATGAACAAAGTGCCGGAAGAAGCATGGAGTGGGAGAAAGCAAGGAGTCACTCACATGAAAGTTTTTGGATGTGTGGCTTATGCACACATTCCAGATCAGCTAAGGAGGAAGTTGGATAGCAAAGGGGAGATATGTATGTTCATTAGATACAGTGAGGAATCCAAAGCTTACAGGTTGTATATCCCATCTACCAAGAAGTTTTTTGTGAGCAGAGATGTTCAGTTCATTGAGGAGGAAGCTTGGGATGGAAGCATAGAAAAAACAGTGAATGTTAAAAACTGTTTGTCTCATGATGATGATGATGAGGAGATCGCTGAAATACATCCCCAAACGGCAGCGCCAACACAAGGATAGCAAGAGACACCCTTGAGGATAAACGAAAGTGCTTCTCCAAGCACACCACAAGGAAGAAATTCAAGTGTATCTTCAAGCACTTGCACATCAAATGAAAGAGGTAAGAAATTCAGAAATTTAAGTGACATTTATGATGAAGGAATGAATTCCTTGTTTGCTTTGTATTGTCATGTTGATGATCCTATTCATTTCGAAGATGCAATTAAGGATAGGAAATGGATAGAAGCTATAGATGAGGAGATCAATGCCATAGAGAGAAACAAGACATGGGATTTAGTTGAGTTACCGAAAGGTAAAGAAGTCATTGGAGTTAAATGGGTTTACAAGACCAAGAGCAATGCTGAAGGCAAAATAGAAAGACACAAGGCAAGGCTGGTTGTCAAAGGGTACAAGCAGCAGTATGGGAGAGATAATGAGGAAACTTTCGCACTCGTTGCAAGAATGGAAACGGTCAGAGCAGTGCTGTCCATAGCAGCACAAAACAAGTGGAAAGTTTACCAAATGGACGTGAAGTCAACATTCCTAAATGGAGTGTTAATGGAAGAGGTTTACATTGAACAACCTCTAGGCTATGAGAAGAAAGGTGAAGAGCACAAAGTGTGCAGATTGAAGAAAACTCTTTATGGGTTGAAGCAAGCACCAAGAGCATGATATAGTAGGATAGATTCATATCTATTGGAAAAATGATTTGACAAATGTGAGGGAGAACCCACTGTCTATATCAAAGAAAATGATGGTAAATTGCTAATTGTTGTGTTGTATGTTGATGATTTTATTTTCACAGGCAATGATGTTCATCTCATTGAAAATTTCAAATCAGTCATGAAGGAAGAATTTGAAATGACTGACATGGGTTTGTTGAGATACTTCTTAGGAATACAAGTAGATCAAAATGAAAATGGAATTTTTATTTCACAAGAAAAATATGTAAATGAAGTATTGGAAAGATTTAACATGCAGGACAGCAAGGCAGCAATCACTCCCACAGTGATGGGATTCAAACTCAGCAAAGAGGACAGTAGCAAGGATTTTGATCCTAGCTTGTATAAGAGCATAGTTGGCAGCCTTATGTATTTAACTGCAACTAGGCCAGATATAATGTTTGCTGTTAGTTTAATTTCCAGATTCATGGAGAGGCCAAAAGAAGCACATTGGCAGGCAGCAAAAAGGATTTTGAGGTATGTTAAAGGTACAAAAATGTTTGGCATTTTATATACTATCTCAGAATGTTCAGATTTAGTTGGATACACTGATAGCGATTGGGCTGGAAGTGTAGATGATCAGAAAAGCACATCCGGTTATGTTTTTCACATGGGTTCAGGAGCCATTTCATGGGATTCTAAGAAACAGCCTATTATGGCGTTGTCTACAACAGAGGCTGAATATGTGGCAGCTACGACAGCAGCATGTCAAGCAGTTTGGATGAGAAGAATGTTAAGGAGCTTAGGCCAAGAGCAGGCAAAAGGAACTGTAATTTTTTGTGACAATAGCTCAGCTATTGCATTATCAAAAAAATTTGTGTTTCATAAGAGAACGAAACACATTGACACAAGGTTTCACTACATCAGAGAATTGGTGAACAATGGAGAAATTGTCTTAGAACATTGCAGGACTCAGGAACAGGTTGCAGATATTTTGACAAAGCCATTGGACCAGAAAAGTTTCGAATTTTTGAGGAAATGTTTGGGTATGACTGAATGCCCAGCAGTTGAAATTAAAGGGGAGTGTTGAAATATTAATTTCAACTTGCCATACTGCATTTAATGCATGCCAAAACTGGCGTGAGCTTATCGGACCGCTTTTGCTCTGCAAGCAGTATTCGTACAAACTCATCCGATGCAATCAATTTTGGACGTGTGTCAACTGTACGTTTTCAAAACCACCCTTCCATCGGGACATAACGTTCAACAAGTAAGGGGCATCCGATATTGTTCCGAACCGTTTGATTTGAAGGAAAATTGTCCACCGTCCGATTAATCCAAAGCTGCATTCAGGCCTGGAGGGAATGACATTGCGTAAATTTTTGGGTTGACCGCCGTTTATTTCAGTCAAGTAATTAATGTTATTTACTCCGGTTCGTAGGATATTGGTAAAACTTTTAATTTTAATGTTTTTTTTATATACGGAAGTATGGGCGTAAAAATATGTAAAAAAAAATTAATTGCATATGCATCATATGATATATATGTTTTTTGATGCGTTGACTGTAATGTAAGGAAACTGAAGTTTGCACAGCAGTGCGAGGGTGAAGGCAAAGAAAAACGAAGACGAAGATTTTGTAATGTAATGTGAAATGAACGCACAGCAGTGCGAGTAGAGAGAACAGGGGGAGCAGCGTGAAAGTTTTTATGTGTTGATTTCGTATGGTAAGAAAAGAATGCACAACAGTGCAAAAACAAATTCGATGTAAATCATATGTATTGCAATGTAATGGCTTGAGTGCTGGAAGTTTTTGTAATATGCAAAGTGCATAATGTGATTTTTATTTTTACAACAGTATATGTAAAAGTTTGTTTTTACAGCAGTAAATGTAAAAGAGATTTTTATACACAACAGTGTAAAATCTCAGGAGGAGACAGAGTAACTTTTGTTGTTGAATTTTTTTTGGTGAATCCCTCTCAGTGAAAGAGGATGAATCTTGTATCAGGAATTTTGATTTAATGAATACAAAGATTTTGTGGGTGTATGTAATACTCTGTTCTCATAAATCAGTTATGGCTTCCCTGTGTTAAGATCCTGGAGAAAAACAGAGCATTGTCTCTGTGTTCAGTTAATTTGTTTTTGGAATTTTACCAGAAAAATCCCCAACATCTACTTTGAGTATATGACAAAAACATGGGTGAGAAAAGTTTTCTTTTTACGTTGAATATGAGACACACAAAGAGGACAAAGGCAAGGCAATTTTGTTGAATTATATTCATTCTGAAGTCAACAATTTTTCTTCACACTCTTCATACCTTGCTTGCTTAATTCCCCTCCAAAAAAATACATAATTGAAATAACTAATGTGCCTTTAAGGTGGAGGATGAAAATAACACCATATTTTTAATCCAATTACTAGGAAGAGAATATTGCATTTACTTACATGATGCAAATTACTCTTTTGCCTGTACCACTGTAATATGATTGTATTTCCACCTTCATCTGTAATGAATCCTACATGTAAAGGCTGCAAATATATTTTTCATTAATGAGTATCAATGAATAAGTTCCCAATAAATTATCCATATGGAAAATGTAAAAATAGAGAGGATGATGGACATCTCCCATAAAATGAGAGAAATAGTAAAGCTTTTGTTAAATTATCTGCAAGTTATACAAATGGGTATTAGCCTCCACTGCTATTTGAATTAGACCACATTCAAATATAATTCACTATGAAAGCACTTTGAGAGGTAAAAAACATGTCACAGATGGAGAACTCATTGTAAGATGATGGCAATACAAGATAAACATACATTTTTCGCTGTCGGCTCTGCTGCCGTAAGTTTCAAGTTGAGAAGTGTAATTTTTTATGGCACCTTCAAGGCACATGCCTATTTCTCCTTCGGCATTATGGCAGTCCCCTGTTTGCAAACAAACAAAAAATTTCTGAGATCTCTAATAAGGTTGTTACTCAGAAATTTCTTATATGTTGCACAACCTTTAGTTTATCATGAAGATGAGATAATTCTCTCGAGCAATTGATGTCATACCCATCTTATTATGGTAAACAGACATACAAAAAAGTACTAAATTGATGGACAATCTAAAAGTATTTGACTAAAAACAAAAACGAAAACCCAAATTAAATAATTGAGTATGGGATGAAGTTTATCTTGGATAGAATAACTTACTGGAATAAACATAAGAACACTTGTTGTCTTGCGTGTCAATGAAGTGTAATGGACTTGACCAGGAATAGTGGAATCGCATATGATCAGCCCACGAACAAAGAGAAGCAAGATCAACATCTGCATACTAAGGGAGCAGTTTCTTCACTGCCATTGATGCTTCTTCACTTAGGAGTGGCTGCACTTGCCCATAGAAACAATAGTCGTTGTAAGTATCAAAATGTCTAAGTATATACATAACTCAAAAGATTATTCTCACCCAGCTAATAGTCCCTAGACTCCCAACTAAACAACCCGTTTTAAAGATTGACTAGGGCAGCTTGGGGATGGACGGTTTATCGTCCTTGCCTGTTTAGAATCGTTTAAAGTTAAACGCTGTTTCTCATATTGTGTGGTTATTTGGTTTACAATTGTTTCCAACAATCGATAGAGAGGATGCTTAATGCCTGGTTTGTTGGGTAAGCTTAAGGAGCCTTATAGTGGCCATTTACTTGGAAGGTGGGGTGAGGGGCCATGTCCCATTGTTATGGGATAGATGAACGTGGGCCTTTTGTCTTGTAGCCATTGACCATGCAACATCTATTTGTTGCTCAATCTTTATTGATAAATTATAATTTTCATCAACATGGGGAAATTGGGGGAATGGATAGCCCATATAGCTTTTGCTGGAAGATGGGAATACCAAGACAAATAAGTCGGTTTATCCTCACCAGCATGGTCACGTAGGAAGCTTGATCAATGCGGTACTAGAAAGTATTGCAACTCTTAAAAGGGCATTCATGTTGAATATCTTTGTATGAGATTAGATGCTGGTTAAAAAAAATGTGATATAACATAAGACTAGTAAGTAACAACGAAAATAAGCAGATAGTTCTAGTATCCAAAGCTTCCAGCTCTCCACAGGTTTTGAAACTGAAGCGACTAACATAAATAGTAATAGGTAACCTATTAGTGATGATAACAATATGAAAGGGGAGTTCAAGTAAGCTGGTTCAAAACAACGACAAAGCTGTTTCACTGTGAATGGATGCAAGCAGACTTTGAATTAGCACAAACTGAAACGCTGTGGAAAGGTTGGATGATTATCTAGCTTCATTTGGCCAAATTGAAGAAATCTTTGAAACTGATTTTAGGTCAAGTTTAAAACTTGAAAGAAAGTCTCGCTGCTATAGTCTCTAATTAAAAACATTTTTAAACACCACGAATGTGTTCCTCAAAGCTTCAAAAAAGAAGAGAAATGAAGGTAAATCTCAAATATTCTTTCTTAACACCCCATTAATGATTCAGGTGCATATCAACAAAGTATCCTTTTCCCCAAGATCCTCAATATCAAGTAAATATCTAGGGGTACCTCTAGTGATGAATAGTGGAAAGGGGTTAAAAGGGAAGAAATCTCTCTATCAAAGATAAGTAAACAACTTGAAGGTTTGACATTTCACTTTTTGTCTCTAGTACTACGGAAAAGAATTTTGCAAGCATTATCAGTGTCCTTATTCTCAATGATACCAGTGCCATAGAAGATAATACATTGGATGGAGAAATATATAAAAATTGCTTACGGAGAGGCCCCCAATCGGAAAACAAATGGCCAATGATGGGAAAATATATGTAGCCCAAAGAATAATACAGGCTTGGGACTCAGAAAAATGAAAAATTTAAATATTGCCTTTCAAGCAAACTGAGTTAGAGGCAACATAAAGAGAGGTCAGCATTTTTGGCCCATATACGGAAAAAAAAAAAGTACACACCAAACACTCCTTGGCAAGATATAGCCAGAATAAGTACACTTCCTAATGGATCTCATATTTGGAAGATTGTGATGAAGGAGATGAGAACGATCCTCAAAGGCAGCTTCTAGGAAAAGCAACATGGAAGACCAATAAATGATTTAACAGTCCTCCCAAGATGACATAGCAATAATCTTCGAAGGTGGACTAAAGGAAAGTTAAGGTAGAAAGTAAAGGACAAAGTGCGGGCAAGAATCCCGAACCTAGTTGCTTGGAATAAATGATCAGAAAGAAATCGTAAAATATTTTGGAAAAGTAAATCACTATTACATATAAAAAACAAATCATTATTGTATATCCAAGATAAGATCTTTATGAATATTGTTGGGTATATCAAGAAGGTTGACAGAAAAAGATTTAAAGAAGGTTACCAGAAGAAGATTGAAAGGGGTATTATATAAGATACGATAATTTAATAACATCCAACCAGTAATCATAAATAGGTCAAAACGACTACTAGTTATATGAGAAACAAGACATAGCTAGAATGAGAATGAAAATGCAATTCCTATAAAAGCATAAGTAACGTCTAAAGTATTAAAAACCACACACTTGGTAATAAAAGTCCTTGATTAAACAAAACGCCATCAGATAATTAAAATTATTAATTAAAATAAGCTTTGATAGAGCTTCAAGAGGCAGCTTTGACACAGTTAGTATAGGAGAAACTGCCAACAAACTTGTGGGAATAATGACTCTTAGCAAAGGTTTAATTCTACTGAAAGATTTGACCATTCTGCAGCTAATAATAAAATCATTATTAGTCAGAATAAGCTTTTATCGAGCCTCAAGAGGCAATTCTGACAGGGCTAGTATAGGAAAACCGACAACAAATTTGTAGGAATAATAAATTAAATTAGATAATCGTATCTCTAAATTTAACTAGAGGAAGACAAAAGTGATGGATTTCTATTTTTTGAAAATGCCACTTATGGAAACAACACTCAGAAATCTACATCAAACTCTGCACTTTTGTCCATGAACAGCCAAACACCAACCTAAAGTGTTAATGAAAAGGAAAAATTGGAAAAGAAGCTGCAAGAAAGGTAGGAATATCTACAAAAAGCGGTAGATGCCTTGGGAAAAGTAACTGAAGAAAAGTAAAAGGCAGAAGAGAAAAACGCTAACATATCAAAAACATTTGTAGAAAGGGATAGGGCTTTGAAACAGGTGAAAGAGAAGAACTTGGCAATAAAACAGAGAGAAAACATTATTTATTCTTTGCGAGGAACTGTCCAAGTTCTACCAGAAAAGTTAGGAAGCTTTGAGAAGAAAGAGAGAGAGAAAAATATTTGTCAAGATGGAAGCTGAGAAAGAAACGGCTCAAGTTCGTTCTACTTTGACAACTATTCCTGAACTGAAACAAGAAGAAAACTCTATGTTTGGAGAACAAAGGCTGATTAAAGAATCGAGGCAGCAATGGAAAGTAAAACATCAGTTAAAAACTGATCAGTGTATGTTGGTAATTAGTCCAGAGGCTCAACAGTCGACAGTGGAACCTTGTCAACAAATCAGTAACAAGGGAAAAAGTTCTCATATGAGTGGAGATGAGAGCACAAGTGATAGAAGTCATTTACTTCTTACAAGTGATGCTGAGGCTCTGCATTGTTCTATTTGTATGGAGGAGTGGACAACTGCAGGGGATCACCGTATATGGTATGTGCAATAATGCCACTGAGAAAGGCCATTCTACTTTTTGTTGTGTCAAGACTCAAAACTATTAGCAAAGTCAAGCAATGTTTTCTTTGACATTCAAAGACTTGAACACTACTTTCAATCATTAAAATAATGTATACGACATATAATCTTGATAATGAGTGAAATCAGTACTTCTAATGCTTTTGGGAAAGAAAATTACTGAAACGTTGGTATAAGCTGGTTATGTGTAGAAGCCACAAATTGTCATAAAAACATAGAGAGTGCTGCAGGAGGTATAAGCTTTCAACTTGTAAGAAATTTACATCTGTGTTCTTTATAATTTGATGTGTATCTCAAAAGAAATGAAAATAGAGATTATCCACCTTTTTCATGTCTAGTTTGTCAACCATTACAATTCTGAAACACCATAATCTCCAATAGAGCAGCCTAAATAATCTTGTCCTTTTTAAAATTGAAAATAGATTTCTATTATCAAAAAATCATTATGTTGCAAATGCTTTTTACATTGAAAGGAAGATTCGCTGCAAAGCAAGGCTCAGATTTTCTGGTCACAGCCTTCTCAATCATTAACATTCTTTGCATGAGGCTTTTATGAGATACATTTCTTTATCTGAATCTCAAAGCTCATGGTTATTGATATGCACAATGACAACTCGTTACATGAAATGGCATAATTATATCAACTGGCTTGTGCATTTCTCCTTATGCTAAATACATGTTCTGTTATAGGCTCATTCATAAATGATAGGGCTTATTATGTCCAAGGACTGTAGACATATATACTTCCTTTGCTGTAAGATTTACACCTTGTTTTTTTTGGGTGTTTTTTAGAAATTTTATATTATATGGAAATAATGTTTTAGCTTCTGACATTCTGCCTGGAAATCTTCACTTTGTTAACTGACTGCTCATGAATACTCATTTATCCACTCAAATCTAGATTAGTTTCAACTGTGACTTCAAAATAGGTTTGTTGTAAGATTTACACCTCGTTTTTAACCACTCCTATCATGAGCCTTTGTAACAGGATGAATTTGGCTGGATTCACAGCCAACTAGAATCAATGCTATTTGAATTTCAGCTGGCCTTGAGATTGCAACCTTGAGGTTAGAATAGGTGGTCTGTCTCTATGTTGATCGAGATCGTTTGGGACTGTTTTTAGCTGTCCAGAGTGGAGTTTCACCATTTGAAATTAGATGTCTCTTCAATGGAGGTACTTGGCAGAGTTTGAGGTATTACCTTCCACTGATTTAAAAATTTGGGTATTTTAACATTTAAACGATTGGTATATCCTACTTGCATATCTTATTTCCATGACCAGATGACCCTTCTTGCCTCTAATAAGCAGGATTTATGGCCTTCATACCGTACTATGTTTTTATTTTACATGTTAAAGCAACCAAAATTGGTTGAAATAAAATAAGGGGAGTTGAAACCCACAGTGAGAGAACAAAATACAGGAACACGGCTACTGTTATGGCTACTAAAATTAGCATAAAAGAATCATCAACATACAAATAAATGTTGAAATCCTATTTTGCCTACAATCCTGGGATGGGTATAGTTTAACGCGTAGCATTAATGCCATAGGGGAAGGCATTAGTTATTCACCAATCAAAACCTCGTATCTGGAAAGAAGATGGTAAGGATGGAATCTTGAAATTAATTATACATGGCATGGTATTTTATATTAGTGATGCGTGTTTATTAAGTTTTTTTGTGTCATTTTATATTAGTGATCGGTGTTTATCAATTTTTTTTGGGTGTTCTTTTGAAATTTTATATTATATGGAAATAATTTTTTAGCTGGTGACATTCTGCCTAGAAATCTTCACTTTGTTAACTAACTGCTCGTGAATACTCATTTATCCACTCAAATCTAGATTAATTTCCAATTTTCTGATTTTTGACTTGGATATTTGAAATTGTTGTCTCATCCGTAAGTACATTCGAATATGAAACAAATTGCATAGTTTAAGCCCTCTAAATTGCGCTAAGTTTGACTGATGATATTTAATTACATCTTTAATTACTAAAAATAACTATGCCATCTGTATCTACCAGCTCATCTTTGGTCTAATTTTGGAAAATAATATTTCTTATGCAATTTTACAAAACCTCTATTCATCAAATTGAGGCTCGATGTTTGCATAAAACCTCATTATATTCAATCTTGTGGGATTCCCTCAACTATGACTTCAAAATAGGTTTGCTGTAAGATTTACACCTTGTTTTTAACCACTCTTGTCATGGGCATTTGTAAGAGGATGAATTGGGTTGGATTCATAGCCAAATGGAATCAATGCTATTTGAATTTCAGCGGGCCTTCAGATCGCAACCTTGAGGTTAGAATAGGTGGTCTGTCTCTATGCTGTTCGGGATCATTTGGGACTATTTTTAGTTGTCCGGAGTAGAGTTTCACCATTTGAAATTACATGTCTCTTCAATGGAGGTACTTGGCAGAGTTTCAGGTATTACCTTCCACTGATTTAAAAATTTGGGTATTTTAACATTTAAATTATTCGTATATCCTCCTTGCATATCTTATTGCCATGACCAGATGACCCTTCTTGCCTCTCATAAGTAGGATTTATGGCCTTCATACCCTACTATGTTTTTATTTTACATGTTAAAGCAACCAAAGTTGGTTGAAATAAAATTAAGAGGAGTTGAAACCCACAGTGAGAGAACAAAATACAAGAACACTGCTACTGTTATGGCTACTAAAATTAGCATAAAAGAATCATCAACATACAAATAAATGTTGAAATCCTATTTTGCCTACAATCCTGGGTTGGGTATAGTTTAACCCTTAGCCTTAATGCCACTACTGTTATGGCTACTAAAATTAGCATAAAAGAATCATCAACATACAAATAAATGTTGAAATCCTATTTTGCCTACAATCCTGGGTTGGGTATAGTTTAACCCTTAGCCTTAATGCCATAGGGGAAGGCCTCAGTTATTCACCAATCAAAACCTCGTATCTGGAAAGAGGATGGTAAGGATGGAATCTTGAAATTACTTATACATGGCATGGTATTTTATATTAGTGACATGTGTTTATTAATTTTTTTTGTGTCATTTTATATTAGTGATTGGTGTTTATCAATTTTTTTGGGTGTTTTTTTGAAATTTTATATTATATGGAAATAATGTTTTAGCTGCTGACATTCTGCCTGGAAATCTTCAATTTGTTAACTTACTGCTCGTGCTCAAATCTAGATTAATTTCCAACTTTCTGATTTTTGACTTTGATATTTGAAATTGTTGTCTCATCCCTAAGTACATTCGAATATGAAACAAATTGCATAGTTAAGCGCTCTAGATTGGGCTAAGTTTGACTCATGATATTTAATTACATCTTTAATTACTAAAAATAACTATGCCATCTATATCTACTAGCTCATCTTTGGTCTAATTTTGGAAAATAATATTTCTTATGTAATTTTACAAAACCTCTATTCATCAAATTGAGGCTCGATGTTTTCATAAAACCTCATTATAACAGTGTTGAAATAAGTCAAATTGTTTTTTAAGACAAAGATTCTGCACGCTGAGCCTTTACGCCTTTCAAAAGTATAGCATCTATATCCATGAATGTCGAAAACTTTTCTGTAAGTCAAATTGTTTTTTCCTTCTGAGTTCTCCAATGTACTGCATATTCCTTTGCTTTATCTGAATCTTCAATCTTCATGGAGGCTCGGTCAAGAGCGAGCATAGCTAGTATTAGCCTTTTATATGGATATCTTGCAGGGATTCTTGTCATATAGCCTTTATATGTTCAATGTCTGGTCATGAATGAGGTGGGTGTTTTGTTATGATCTCTTGTTTCAGATACTTGACAAGAGTTGTAACCCTGTCTTAATCTATTTTTAACAACCTATAAATTGTTATCCTGGAATTGGAACCTTTTATCACTTGCATTATTTTTTATCTGCAATTTGAATTTCCGCTGGCCTTGACATCACAACCTTGAGGTTACAATAGGTGGTCTGTCTCTATGTTGATCGGGATCATTTGGGACTGTTTTTAGCTGTCAGGAGTGGAGTTTGACCATTTGAAATTACATGTCAAACTCTCTTCAATGGAGGTACTTGGCAGAGTTTGAGGTTGTTTTTCTTAGAAGAGCTACAAACCCGTAATTTTGTTTGTTATAAATGACACCAAGCTTGCCGTATTCTCAATCATTAACATTCTTTGCATGAGGCTTTTATGAATCTCCAATCTTCATGGAGGCTTGGTTAGACAACCAACTTTTTTTTCCATTTATTTCATTGCTCTATTTTGCAAGGACAAGCCATGGTTGTTGTCATTTTGGAGTTTAGGATTTGCTCATCTATCGCTTTTTTAGACTTTACCCTACTCTGCTAACTAGCACACCAAGTAACCTTGTTATACCAACCTCCGTTTTTGTTTTATTTCAAGTGCCCATAATCTTGTTTGTTATAAATGACACCAAGCTTGCCGTGTTCTCAATCATTAACATTCTTTGCATGAGGCTTTTATGAGATACATTTCTTTATCTGAATCTTCAAAGCTCATGGTTATTGATATGCACAATTACAACTTGTTACCTGAAATGGCATAATTATATCAACTGGCTTGTGCATTTCTCCTTATGCTAAATACATGTTATGTTATAGGCTCATTCATAAATGATGGGGCTTATTATGTCCAAGGACTGTAGACATTTATAATTCCTTTGCTGTAAGATTTACACCTTGATTTTTTTGGGTGTTTTTTTTGAAATTTTATATTATATGGAAATAATGTTTTAGCTGCTGACATTCTGCCTGGAAATCTTCACTTTGTTAACTGACTTCTCGTGAATACTCATTTATCCACTCAAATCTAGATTAATTTCAACTGTGACTTCAAAATAGGTTTGCTGTAAGATTTACACCTTGTTTTTAACCACTCCTATAATGGGCCTTTGTAAGAGGATGAATTGGGTTGGATTCACAGCCAACTGGAATCAATGCTATTTGAATTTCAGCTGGCCTTGAGATCGCAACCTTGAGGTTAGAATAGGTGGTCTGTCTCTATGTTGATCGGGATCTTTTGGGACTGTTTTTAGCTGTCCAGAGTGGAGTTTCACCATTTGAAATTAGATGTCTCTTCAATGGAGGTACTTGGTAGAGTTTGAGGTATTACCTTCCACTGATTTAAAAATTTGGGTATTTTAACATTTAAATGATTGGTATATCCTCCTTGCATATCTTATTACCATGACTAGATGACCCTTATTGCCTCTCATAAGCAGGATTTATGGCCTTCATACCCTACTATGCTTTTATTTTACATGTTAAAGCAACCAAAGTTGGTTGAAATAAAATAAGGGGAGTTGAAACCCACAGTGAGAGAACAAAATACAGGAATACTGCTACTGTTATGGCTACTAAAATTAGCACAAAAGAATCATCAACATACAAATAAATGTTGAAATCCTATTTTGCCTACAATCCTGGGTTGGGTATAGTTTAATGCCTAGCCTTAATGCCATAGGGGAAGGCCTCAGTTATTCACCAATCAAAACCTCGTATCTGGAAAGAGGATGGTAAGGATGGAATCTTGAAATTACTTATACATGGCATGGTATTTTATATTCGTGATATGTGTTTGTTAAGTTTTTTTTTTGTGTCATTTTATATTAGTGATCGGTGTTTATCAATTTTTTTGGGTGTTTTTTTGAAATTTTATATTATATGGAAATAATGTTTTAGCTGCTGACATTCTGCTTGGAAATCTTCACTTTGTTAACTGACTTCTCGTGAATACTCATTTATCCACTCAAATCTAGATTAATATCCAACTTTCTAATTTTTGACTTGGATATTTGAAATTGTTGTCTCATCCCTAAGTACATTCGAATATGAAACAAATTGCATAGTTTAAGCCCTCTAGATTGGGCTAAGTCTTCAAAACAAAACGTTGCTATGGTATATGGGATGGTCTGGTCTTGAAAACCTATTTTTTTTACTGCTCTTAACTCTGGATTTGAAGTTTTACTGGCATTTCTGGTATCTTAACATAGAGGACATAATATATAAAGTGAAAATAAATGTTTGGCACTCTAAATATTTATTTGATTGCACATTCTCTCACAACTTCATTTACTTCAATGCCTGAAATTTTGACCAGCAATTGGATCGTGGGATTGTTCCTTGTTTGTTTTTTTCAAAAAATTGAAACGATCTATGGATTGATGATTTTCATTGGTTTGGATGTGTCCTATCTACAACATAATATATCTTACATTGTTTTTCTTGGTGCTGGTCTTTTAAATTATTCATAATTTGATGGGTTTGTTGTTATGAACTTCACCTTAAACAACAACATTTTTTGCATAGGAGAAGATAGATCTATGGCAATAAGTATCCAGGATTTGGTGATTTGATGGGGTTTATACATCCACAAAACAAGCGGATGGTCGAAGGGGATATAGAAAATAATATAAACATGTACAGTCACAGTAGAGATTTTAGAAGAAATATTTAGGATCAAAGATCAATCTACAGTGGTCTTTGGCAGCAGATGACCAATAACATTGAACGGTGATTTCTTGGAGTGATCCTCGTATGTAAGTGATTCAACCTTTGTCAGTCCTTTGAAAGAATCTTTCAAATTTTTTAATTCCAAAAATAATAGATATATGGATTGTATATTTTTTCTCAACAAATAGGTAATAGCTGAAGAATGATAAATCTGCATACTTGTCAAGTTTGTTCACTCTCAAACAATGAATAATATATCTGTATGCTTTTTTGTTTCAATGAATAGGTAATCACTGAAGTTTGCGGGATTTAGAGGCAAGTACTTTAAGTATCCAACATTCGGTAGGCATGGGGATGCGTTATGAAACATCGGTAGGAAGTATGGAGAGATTAGGGTTCTGCATCTATTTGAGGAATGTTTTTGGTATTTTCCACTTCCATGGTATGAGGAACTTTTGTCTTTTAGCAGCTGAAGATGGTTTCCATATGTAAACAATTGACAAAAAATATGCAATGGGTTCATGATCCATGGTTATCAATTCAAACTAGGGTTATCATTATTTACTTGTTTATTTCTTACTACAAGACTTATGTCAAGTAGCTTTACCTGGTAGAACTCTTGGGAGGTTTTGTTTTATTACAAATTCGGTGATTGCTACACAATTTTGTAATTTGTTATATGTGTTAGTCTGCATATTTTTAGATGAATGCTTTGTTTTGAAATTGATATTCACTTGTAATATTGATCCGAAATGACCAATTCCTAAATCCTAAAATTTATAGACATAATTTGTAAAACAATATACTTCTGAAGAATTCATAAAATTATAATCCCTATATAAACACCATATATACAATTTCCCCCAAATGTAACTGGTTTCTGAGAATTGTGATACATAAATACGCTGATTGGGATCGTTTCTTCTCATTCAGTGTGCGAATATGAGTATCCTGGTCAACTAAGAGCGTAGGATCTGTTTACATGTGAGAGCGTAGATTTTTCGTAACTTATAAGATCTGTTTGATTTACGGCACCATCTCCGTTATAATCGAGTGACTGTAATTGTGTGTTCCACATTTTTTGTCTTTGTGATAACATTGTAGTTTATGACTAGGTCGAGGCCAGTTTACCTTGTAGATTTTGCATGCTATGAGCTGAATGGTGAGAGAAAATGCACTAGAGAAGTTTTTATGGGTTTCTTAAGTTTGACTAATACGTTCTCTGAATCAAGCTTGGATTTTCGGAGGGAAATCTTTGAGCATTCAGGGTTGGGAGAGGAGACATACTTACCTGAGGCAGTACTGACAGTGCCCCCAAATCCACGCATGGCAGAGGCTAGATAATACACAGATTAATGACACTTCATAAAATTATAATCCCTAAATAAACACCATATAAACAATTTTCCCCAAATGTAACTCGTTTTTGAGAATTCTGACACATGCTATTGTTAAAAAAATGCACATGCTAGCAGGTTAGAAGGTTGTGGGCCTGTTTATGAGTATATGCACTACCACTTGACAAACTTGAAATACATGTTGGAGATGAACTGCTTGTATGCAGTAGCAGAAGACTTGATTATGAGGTGAAATCTACAGATCCCATTATCATATTTATGTTACAACAGTTTCTCCCATGCTATGTTAGTGCTTATGTCCTTGTGACAGGTTCCTAGGTGAATTATCGACTGGTGTTGTTGTGCTATATTCTCTTGTTCTCATTGGATTTAAATTGTAAAAATGGGCAGTAAAGGGATTGAGATTCATTATTAAAACTGCTAATTATTTTCCTTTTTATGCACATTAGTGACCATTATGCTTTCAAGGATAACTAACAAAGAATCTTATTGGCTTAATATTTTAGCATAGTAGTCTTTGGGAGGGTTTAGCATACTGGTCTTTCTTAACAGATTAGTGATGTTCGTGGTGAATGCCCTCATGGTAATCTCATATTCTTTGCTTCATAGTCTTGTTTCATGACTGTTTTATGATGATAATAATTGTAGGTGGTTACATGCTATGTTGGTGATTATGGATTAGCTTGCCAATACTTTCCATCAGGGGGTCGATTTTGGTATTTTGGTGTTGATGGAAAGAGATATCTCAGCACACAAATAATGTTAAGATCCTACTACAATGGTATATGGGATGGTTTGGTCTTGAAAACAAAACGTTGCTATGGTATATGGGATGGTCTGGTCTTGAAAACCTATTTTTTTCACTGCTCTTAACTCTAGATTTGAAGTTTTACTGGCATTTCTGGTATCTTAACATAGAGGACATAATATATAAAGTGAAAATAAATGTTTGGCACTCTAAATATTTATTTGATTGCACATTCTCTCATAAGTTCATTTGCTTCAATGCATGAAATTTTGACCAGCTATTGGATCGTGGGATTGTTCCTTGTTTGTTTTTTTCAAAAAATTGAAACGATCTATGGAGTGACGATTTTCATTGGTTTGGATGTGTCCTATCTACAACAAAATATATCTTACATTTTTTTTTCTTGTTGCTGGTCTTTTAAATTATTCATAATTTGATGGGTTTGTTGTTATGAACTTCACCTTAAACAACAACATTTTTTGCATAGGAGAAGATAGATCTATGGCAATAAGTATCCAGGATTTGGTGATTTGATGGGGTTTATACATCCACAAAACAAGCGGATGGTCGAAGGGGATATAGAAAATAATATAAACATGTACAGTCACAGTAGAGATTTTAGAAGAAATATTTAGGATCAAAGATCAATCTATAGTGGTCTTTGGTAGCAGACGACCAATAACATTGAATGGCGATTTCTTGGAGTGATCCTCATGTGTAAGTGCTTCAACCTTTGTCGGTCCTTTGAAAGAATCTTTCAAATTTTTTAATTCCAAAAATAATAGATCTATGGATTGTATATTTTTTCTCAACGAATAGGTAATAACTGAAGAATGATAAATCTGCATACTTGTCAAGTTTGTTCACTCTCAAACAATGAATAATATATCTGTATGCTTTTTTGTTTCAATGAATAGGTGATCACTGAAGTTTGCGGGATTAAGAGGCAAGAACTTTAAGTATCCAACATTCGGTAGGCATGGGGATGCGTTATGAAACATCGATAGGAAGTATGGAGAAATTATGGTTCTACATCTATTTGAGGAATGTTTTTGGTATTTTCCACTTATATGGTATGAGGAACTTTTGTCTTTTAGCAGCTGAAGATGGTTTCCATATGTAAACAATTGACAAAAAAATACATATTGTAGACAAATATGCAATGGGTTCATGATCCATGGTTATCAATTCAAACTAATATCAAAACCCAAAAGTCTTATGGAGGGATCTATTGGAATTATCTTGTTGTTCAATTTTACAGGGCAAGCTTTAAGAGATATTCAGTTGGATATTAATTTCACATATCCTTCTAATGGCGATCCATGCTTACCCGTTAATTTTTTGTGGGATTGGTTAGGTTATAACAACGATGTATCCCCCAGAATAAAAAGCTTGTGAGTAGTAAATCAAACCCAGCTTTTATGGGTTGTCCATTGGTCCAATTTCTAAAATTTTACAAGTTATATATTTAGTTAGTTTATTTAGATCTCAGAAATCGGTTCTGCATTTCATTTGATTGATTTCGATCTCAAGAATCTCTCGAGCAAAGGAATTACAAGTATACCTTCCAGTATTACCCATCTCATAGTCCTTGTTATAATGTAATTGGAAATTCTAGCTTGGTGTTAGAATCAAATTTCAATATATAAATCAACAATGCACTCTAATCACTATGCTCTTTGAAAATTATATTTGTGCAGCAACTTGTCTGAAAACAATTTAACTGGACAAATACAAGAATTTCTGGCTAATTTGACGAACTTGAGAGAACTGTGAGTATAATTTCTCTTTGATAGATGTTATATTTATCTAGTAAGGCTACCTTTGTACTCACATACGCACGGCTTATATTCAGAGATGCAATCTAGGAACTTGGAGAACAATAATCTAACTGGTACAGTGCGAAACAACAAAAACTTATTGATCAGGTTAATTCTCTTCTCCAACATGGATCATTTTATTGAAAATTAGTATAGTTTTATCATAGGGATCTCTAAATTTGAGATTCAGTATTTTGATTGTGTTTTATGTTTGATAAGCTTTCGAGCAATCCACAAAGACACTTCTTTGTGAAGGTGACACAAATCAGTGCACTAAATCAAAACCTGGTATCAGTAAAAGTGTTGTAATCAGTTTGTCAGTCACTGGAAGGATAATATTAATTCTTTTGTCAATTATTGTTGCAACAATACTTAGTAGTAGATTGAAACAGGTGAGGGCTAGGGTTGTTCGTATGTATATATGATTTGTGTATTTTTTTATCATTCTCTATTGGCCTACATATTTTGTTAGTGATTTTTATATTTGTAACAACATTCTTCTATTGTTCTTGCTGAGAGAAATCCTTTGAACGAAGCCACAAAGGGCCATGAGTTGTCATCACCTCAATGAAGAAAATTGAGTTATGATGAGGTCAAGGAAATAACTAGTGGATTTGGAAGGCAAATTGGCAGAGGAGGATTTGGGCCTGTATTCTATGGTCGTCTGCAAAATGGTGCTTAATTCATTAGTGTTTCACATTTTCCTATGTAAACAAGAATTTTTTTTTAATTAAAGATAAAATATTTTTATCTGTCGAGAAACATTTCGGAATTTTTAAAAAGATATATGTGCAAAGGGAACTGTGACTCACTAAAAAGAAAGGTATAATACAGGTTACTATGCTTTCGAAAGTGCACTGTAAGTCCTCAGTGAGAAGAAAATCTATATGGAACAACTGAGATTGAAGTGTGATGAATTGGTGTCGCAGAATCAAGAACTATACAGGTGATAGATGACGCTTGCCAAAGCGTCCCAAAGCTGGCCATCCCAGCAGACATAACAGCAGAGGTGCGAATCCATAGGTTAGTAGCAGGGGTCCGCAAGGCGAGGGAATAAATGGCAAATTTTTAGCTAGATCTGAACCTTCAGATCGCCAATCTGTTGTTAAAGGCACAACCATCCACTCCCCCAGAAGTCAGAGAACAACGCATTAGCACTATCACAGCGGGATTGGAGGAAATGGGCAGTGCAGTGCCAGACTGCACCGACATGTTGCAAGAATCATTTGAGGTCCTCACAAATCTGCATGAGGACCTCAACATCCAGCGCTTGGAGATAGAGGCATGAGAACTCCAATAGTAGTATGACAGTGTCAAAGGAACTGCGTAGATGGTGGCCCTCACTCAGAGGCTCGCGTGGATGAAGCAGACTAAAGCGCTTAAAGAGCAGGTGGATGCGGCATGACACAAGGAAGTAGTCCTAAAGGTGCGTGTTCAGCCTTAGATCGACGAGGCCTTCAACATCACCGTAGATATTGAAGGCAAGCTCGCACAAATGCAGGGGATGCACACATTGATGCAGAGAAGCACTCACAACACAAAGGTCTCGAAACAACGAATGCAACAGATCCAGCAAGAAGCAGCTTAGTGCGCCACTGACCTCCGCGTAGTTTGAGAATAGTTGGAGGAACTTTGCACAAAGATCACCGCGTTGACAGAGTGACACGAGGGTGAGTCACGATGTTTGTGTTGGGGGCTTGTTGGGCATGGAACCCCCCCAAGGCATGTTTTGGAGCTTAAAGCCCAAGTTTTGACCAAATCTTGTTGTAAAGCTCCGCGAATTGCGAGCGTAGGGTGTGAAAGTATGATAGAATCAAAGGGTTGTCCACCCTAGTTTTGTAATGTAATGTCCGCTGGATAGACCTACCCATGGTTCACGGACCATGGGATTGTATAAATAGAGCAAGGCTCTAAGTGTAAAAGATAGAGAAGATAAGAGAAGAATGAGAAGTCTAAGTGGCTGAGTCAAATTGTAGAGTGTGTCTGTGGCTTGTAGAGTAGGAGAAGGCTCTGCAATTGTGTGTGTAGAGGCCTAGTAGTCCGCAGCTGAGTGCACGGACCGCTGCAGTTGAGTGCGCAAGGCAAGTCGAGTCTGTAATTGTGGAAAGAATCAATAAAGATAAGTTTTGATATAATTTTGTGTATCTGCTCTTGGGTTAATGCATGATTGATATAATTTTCAAATATACTGTTTATTAACTACACACCTGAATGAATGTTTTGTATTGTTAAATATAACTTAAGGCATTTAGGTAGGCGAAGGTGCTTCACTAACACTAAAGGATAAATAATATCTCGGGTAATAATGCAGAGTGAGGCACAACTCTTAGTTAGGGCTGTGCGAGGGCAGTGTATCAGATCGCGAGGCATGTAAGGTGCCCGAAGCCACTTGCGCGCAGGAACAGACAAAGGACCAGTCAAACTCATCAGACATCTCCAGGGTGTGGAAACTTGGTTCTAGCACCCTCCCATACTACTTCGGGTGAGACCTTAGTCAATGCTCCACAGACTGTTGCCGAAAGGGCCAGTAGTACCGGAATTTGTTTGGCTAATTAACTCTGAACCTGGGTCAGGCCCCAACAAGCCAACAATTATATCTAATAAAGACTATTTTGGAGCAGTAATTTTGTATCTGTGCCTTTATATTTTCTTATACAATTTATGTGTATTCGCTCTATTTTCTGCATTTATATGAAGAAACACTTAATTGATGCTCAAAAGTGGTAGATCTACATGTTTACTTGATAATATGAATGTTTAATGTGTGCCACGAAGGGTTAGATTTTGTTTCTCGTAACTTACTGTGATTTCTGCATTTTAAGGATTAGGGTTCGTGAAGGTCGGGATAAATCCATAAAAGTAACAGAAACTCATCACACAGGCCTCTAGATGCAGAAACCTGGTTTTTTCATCCCCCAATACTGCTTCAGGTGAGGCTGCAGCGTGCGCTACATGGGTTGTTGCCGAAAGGGCCAACAATTTAAGGTTTTGTTGGTTGGCGCAACTAAATTTGAACCTGGTTTAGGACCCCTCAAGCCAAAAAATGGTTTTGTTTCCGAGACTGGGATCTGTCTGAGGAATGTATGATGTCGAATAAATGGTTTCCAACTAAGAAAGAAATCAAGAAGTGGATAGATCAGAAGCTACATGAATTTGCAGCTCATGAAAATAGGAACCTACGCATGTTGAAGGAAGTGTGGTTGAATAGATAGCTATATACAGATGAACACGAGATTCTCTTTTGATATTTTATGTGTGAATTACACCAATGGTTATCTAAATTGGTAGACAGTAAAGGTACGTGGAAGTTGGACAACCATATTGTGTGGACTCTAGAGTTGATAAGGCATCTGGAAGCTTCAAAAAACAAGATCGCGAGGGTTGTCTATTACTGAATCGATATAATTTTGGGAAGATCCATCACTTATTTCACGATTGATACATCTGTAAGTTATAGCGAAGCTAAACAACGATTCTTCAAGGGACCTAGAGGTAAGTATCTGAAATCCCTAAAGACTTGGATTAAAATTCTATTATGCGAGAAAAGGGTTATGCCATTAAATTAATGTTTAGAAGAGATTTGACGAGAGCTATGCAAAGTGGAAAAACATTCAGAAGAGACCTAGATTTAGGTGCTAAGTATAGTCCTTTGTTGGGAGCATTTGACAGTGATGAAGAAAGTAGTGTTCTGAGGACACCTCTAGGTGCGCTACAGATGGTAAAGCAGGGTATCACGGGGATACCAAATCCATCCACTCCACCTCCACCATCACCTCCGCCTCACATACCTACACCTACACCTCCACCTTTGCCTCCACCTCCGCTATTAAACATGGCCAACGCGATGAATATGCCTATATTCAAGGGTCTAGGGACAGAAGACCCTGAACAATTTTGGTTTGTAGCAATTGTTCTGTGTAAGTCACAGCAGGTTACAGACAATGATTTGAAGAAAGCGCAACTAGTTACTGCACTGCAAGATAGAGCACTAAGATGGTAGATTAAGTATTGTTCGACGCATCCAAATGTAACACTAAACAAGACGAAGAAGGCACTCAATAGTGAGTTTGAGAATCCTAAGTTGCAAGCTCAGTCAGTAACTGAGGTCAAAGAAATCCAACATAAGGTAAATGAGTCTGCATGAGACTTCGATCAGAGGTTGAAGTGTCTACTACAACAAGCTAATATGTAGACCATGAATGATCAACATAGGGATTGGTATATTGCTTCATTGTTAGCCCATTTGAGATTTCCACTATCACAACAGAAAATCGGCACATAGGCTAAAGCATTAGAGATTGATATGATATTGGAAGCTTCAAACATTCAAGATAGGAATCTAGGGGTGCAACAGATTCAGTCGTAGTTGGCTAGCTTACATATGGAGTTGTAGAGCCTCAAAAAGGGGAAGGAAGTCCAGACTGAGGTTCGCACAAAAGTTTGGTGCTTGAAATGCAAATGCCATGGTCACTATAAGGGCCATTGCCCGGTCTATCAAAATTATCTTATTGGGGGGGGACCTATCCCCCTGAAGCCAGAAAATACCGTTGGTTCAAGCATGGGAGTAGCACCATGGTGCGCTATATGTCAGGTTACAGGACAACATGTGGCATATAATTGTCATCTACTATAGAAGTTTGTACAGGACCCCCAACAATTGTTTTGCAATTTCTGCAAATCTGTAAGTCATGATGAATGTCATTGTCAAAGTTATGAATTGATGATGGATAGAAACCCTACATATAGAATGTAGGTAGAGACTCGCCCTCAACAAGATCAAGGTGCAACTGCGACACGCGGAGGATTCAAAGGCCAAGGAAGAGGGCGAGGAGGAAGAGCTGGAAGGGGTCGTGGTCAAATCATCTGTTACAATTATGGGGAAGCAAGTCATTTTGCACGTGATTGTTAGAATCCAAGACATGCTTCCTATCAATATTGTCGACAATTTGACCATGTTACAGAATATTTCCCAGTGCTTATCGCGAAGATGCAAGAAAAGAAGACTCAGACCCAACATCCTATGCAGAACATCCAGATGATGAGGTTGGAGCCTCATGAAGATGGGCCCAGTGTCAATATTGTTAAACGAAGTGGTATAGCTACTGGAGATGATAAGGGGAAACAACTAGAAGTCGATGTGTGGGTATGCAAGGCTGCTGATAAGGAGATAGGATTTAATGTAAATAAGGTGACGAAAATGTTTATGGAAGAAAATAGGAGCTTCTCAGATGAAGGAGCTTCTACATCAAGGACTCAAAATATGGGGAAGTCTAAAGAGATTAGTACTACGCAGGAGACAGACCAGTCATTGTTAACAACATTTTTTAAGACTTGTATGAAACTCCCAAGGGATAAGAAGGCAATAGAAGGACTACAAGAATTGATAGATAATTGCACTGGTAAGAACAATCCTGTACTAAAACAGTGCACAATACATAAGGTGGGAAAAAGTAAGAAAAGGACTAGTCGCAAAATGAGATTAATTGCCCAGATTGGAGAATATGAAATGGACTATGCCATTCTTGATTTGGGGTCTGATGCAAATGTTCTTCCAAAGAAAACTTGGGAAAGAATGGGAAGATCAGTGCTACAGTGGTCCCCAATCCAGCTGAGAATGGCCAATCAACAAAATATTATTCCTATGGGGCGCCTACATGGAGTAATTGTAGACATTGAAGGGGCGTGCGCCATAGCCTATTTTGACGTAATCGAAATAGTGGATGACAGTAACCCATATCCAGCACTGCAAGGAATCGATTGGGCATTTTATATGAATTCGGTCATCAACCTTAAGAAGTGCAACATGACATTTGAAAAGATAGAACTAAGGGTGATTGCGCCATTGGATCTAGCTGAAGGTGCACGGTATACTGAACCAGTCTGTGATTATGAGGAAGACAAGGACATTGAGAAGATCTATAAGCTGACTACGTGGGATGAAGATTGGATCAATCCTATGGTGGATGGTCGAATAAAATGGGAGAAGGACAACTCTTGTCATTCAGATTCTGATGAGGAGCTCGAGCACTGGCAGAACGGATTGCATGAAGTATCATCGTTGTGCTCCAACAGGCTTACCAAATCTCTACAATGTATATTTGTCGAGTTACGCAGTTTTTCTATATTATGATGGTTTACAAGATGTCAATTTATTTTTGGATAAATTTGAAAGGGTTGTACCATAAGAACATCGGTTCCAAGCACTAGACATTGTGCTGTGAGCTATGCCTACCTGTTGATGGGGCATGTATAAAAACAATTTTGTATATTGGAAGGAATATTGAAGAATGATGAAGTTGAGGTTTGGGTATGCTAATACCCGCATTGTGGAGAAATATCATAGAGAAGGACGATCCGCACAAGCACTTAGCTCATTGGACAAAAGCATGGGGAGAAGAATCGTAGCCAGAGTGGGTTCATATATTCTGCCACACTTTGGATACAATCTCGATAAACTGTTATCTGGAAACAGAGCTGCAACATGGGACCGCAGAATGGGATGTTTTGAAAGAAAGTTTTATGTTGACTTTTAGCTTCTAATATGGGTTTGAGTGTATAGATGAAGCACTGTAGACGATCAAATATGCTATATTCAAAATGCCTGAAGAATGGTTGAATGGGTACAATCAGATTAGGGTACGTATTTGCACGACCGCTTGAGTGCTACAATGTGATCATGGAGGGTCGTGAAGAAAATCCTAGGAACATCCACATTCCTAAGTTCGAAGGATAGCGCAATGTCGAGGGACCTAAGGCAAAAATCCTTGATATATTAGAGCTTTTAAAGACCAAGCAAGTGAATATTGGATCAGAAGCGCAACCAAAGTTCGCGAACATAGGTGACTATTGGGACGAAGATACAGTAGATTAAGTCATGAAGCTATTGCAAGAATATCAAGATTTGTTTCCCACCAAGTTCTCTGTTCTAAAAGAGATAGTAGGGGATCTAGTAGTCATGCAAATCACTTTGAAGTCAGGTGCAAAGCCAGTGAAACAACACCCCTACCGATTAAATCCTAAGTATAAGGAAAAAGTACGCAAGGAATTGGATAAGATGGTTGAAGTCAGGATCATTGAACCTGTCAAGGAATTGGATTGGGTTAGTCCCATGGTGGTTCAAGAAAATAAAATGCAAGAAGAAATTAAGATATGCATATACTTAAGGAATTTGAATGACGCATGTGTCCACTATCCATTCCCTACGCCATTGACGGATGAGGTACTGGAGAATGTTGGAGGATATGAAGCCTATTCGTTCATGGATGGATTCTCAGGGTACCATCAGATCAATATCATTCCGAAGGACTAGAGTAAGACCACCTTCGTGATAGAATGGGTTTTTTTCGAGTATACAATGATGCCTTTTGGGCTTAAGAATGCCCTTGCAATTTTCTCTAGGGTGGTAATTGCGGCCTTCAAAGAATTTATCCATAAAGTTTTGGAGGTCTACTTCAATGACTAGACAATGTTCAGGGTTATTAAAGTGACATGTTTCTAGTCTATGTCTCATGTTGGATACTTTTCGAAAGCATTAGATAGCCCTTAATTTGAATAAATGCATATTCTGCGTACCCTACGAGATTATTTTGGGCCATGTTGTTTGCAAGCATGGATTGATGGTAGGCCCTCCCAAAATTGTAGTAATCGTCAATTTGGAAGCCTTGAAGAATGTTATGCCACTGCGCACAACGTTGGGCCATACGGGATATTATAGGAAGTTCATCAAAGCGTATGTGAAAATCCCCGTGCTTATGGAAAAATTATTGAAGAAGGATGCGACGTTTTTCTAGGACAAGGATTTCCATAAAAGTTTGGATGTCTTAAAGGAGAAAATGGTCACCGCGCCCATTTTAGTGTTCCCCGAGTGGAAGGAGTTCCATGTTCATGTATATCCTTCCTGCTTCACACTAGGAGTTGTGCTAACCCAACCAGGCGAAGGAGATATCGACCATCCAATAGAATTTGCAAGTAGAAAATTATCCAAGGCTAAAAAGAACTATTCAACCACAGAGTGTGAAGGTTTAGCAATGGTGTATGCATTGTAGAAGTTCATGCACTATTTGTTGGGTGCACACTTCAAGATGTATATAGATCATTCTGCTACAAAATACTTGGTCAACAAGCCTGTTTGGGGGCAAAGATTTGAAAATGGTTGTTGTTGTTCCAGAAATATAATTTTGAAGTAATTGTGAAGCTAAGGCACCTGAATGTTGGTCCTGATCACCTATTGTGCATTGAGAATGGGGATGAGCCTACAAAATTGGATGAAGGGTTACCATGCATATCTCTTCGTTGTTCGCGTCATAGATGATCATTTCGCAGATTTCATTCAATTCTTGTCTACAGGAACCACTCTTGAAGGGTACTCAACACAACAAAATAAAGAACTAATGCTCTAGGCTACCGATTTCTCTATTATCGCCAGACACTTATACAAAATGGGCTCTGATGAAATATTGTGTAGGTATGTTCCAGAGTATGAGCAGAAAAGTATCTTTGAAAAAGCGCATGAAGGAGTAGTGGGAGGACATTATGTAGGAAGAGAAACTACACAAAAGATCCTACATGCTAGACTTTGGCAGCTCATTATGCATAAGGACTCCAAAATATATTGGAGGGTGTGCAATGCTTGTCATAGTATGGGAAGACCGTCGCAAAGAGATGAATTGCCTCTAAATCTACAAGTGACATTGCAGGCATTTGATAAGTGGCCAATAGACTTTTTGGTACCAATATAACCACTAAGGAAGAAGACATGGGACAAATATATCATTACCGTGACTGAATACTTAACCAGGTGGATAGAGGCATAGCCTGTGAAGGATTGTAGCGCTGCTACTGCCGCGAAGTTTATTTTTGAATATATCTTATCTCGGTTCGGCTGCCCTAAAATGTTTATGAGTGATAGGGGCATGCACTTCTTTAATGAGACAATTTTCGCATTGCTTGAGGAATTCCAGATATCATCAAAAGAGTACGCCTTAACACCCTCAAGTGAATGGCACAGTAGAAGCCTTCAATAAAATTTTGGAAAGTGCTTTGACGAAGATTTTCAACGCGAAGCGAAATGACTGGGATGTGCACATACCAGCATTCATCTGGGCATATAGGACTACCTACAGGAAGTTGATGGGACAAACATCGTTCCGACTCGTATATGGGCAAGAGGTTGTAATGCCCATGGAATACATAGTGCCAAGATTATGGATTGCAGTAGTTACGGACATGGCTGATCGTGATACCATGGAGGAACGACTCGCGCAACTTGTTGAGTTGGAGGAGGATCGTTTCTTGGTTGGATTCCATCATCAGGCATAGAAGGACAATGAAAAGGCATGGGATGATCATCATATCAAACAACGCACCTTCAAGATTGAATATTTAGTATTTCTATATGACAGTAAGTTCACAAGTTCCTGGGAAAATTTCAGATGCACTAGTTGGGGCCATCTGTTGTGAAGGAAATTACAGATGGAGGTGCAAGCTAGCTCGCGAAGCTGAATGGGGAATTATTTCCAGAAAAGGTCAATGGGAGTTGATTGAAGTTGTACACGTCTGATCTCGCCCCTGCGCAATGACTATATGATTGCGGGATAGTCTTAGTACTCTAGTAAATAGAAAGGAAGTATGGGACTATAAACTACATTGCCTGAAAGTTAAAAAGGCAAAGTGAAGGGGTTGTGCGACAAGTCAAAGGATGGCACCGAGGGGAGTTGCGCCAAAGGAGCTACGCTAGGTGGATGGATCCCGAGCAGCATGGCCTAAAAATGACCATTTGATGCACTGTAGTTGATTTGATGGTGATTTTTCCGTTGGAAGGAGCAGGGAAAAAGCATTTATGGAGCATATCTTCGAAAATATGTTGCTAAATGTGATTAATGACCAAGAATTGGAGGGAGCTGTTGGATTTGAATTCAAATTGGTCTATAAATATAGCACACCACTCCGTGTTCAAACACTTTACTTCCTGAAAGTTTTCCTTAATATTTTTCGCCTTGTTTTGCACCAACTTAAGTTTTGTATGTTTGAGACGAATTTGAAGGAACTTCTTTCACGTCTGGAGTTCGCCAACTTGCTTGAGTGGAACCGTACTATCTTCCTTGAGAAAATAACTGCAATTCACCTTGAGACAGAGTCAGTCCCACCTGAGACAGCGGTGGCTCAACCTATATCTTCAAGATTGCCTACTACCGCGCCTAGGTCACCCAGGACTAAGCCATATGCTTCTATAAAGAAAGAGAAACCTCAGCAAGTGTCGGTGCGGAAATCGCTGCGGAAAAATCCGATAAAAATCCGCCATAAGGGAAAGATGGATAAGTCCAAACAACCAACAAATCCATTAGACCTAGATGAGGAAGAACTACGCGAAGGCATAAAGGAGATTTATGCAGAGGAGGTTGAGCCAATAACTCAGCTGCCAAAGTACATACCACCTGTAAATCCATGGTGAAGGTGCCCAAAGACCTGGATTCCGTGAGGTTCATGGTCTCTAGGCCTTTACTACCGAATAATGTGTTGTTTGAGGGATTATTGCTAGCTCAGATACCAAATTTGAAAATGGAGGATTGGGACCTGGGGCACCACGAGAAGTTTCCATAGTTGGCACCGAGTAAGAACCTCAAGAAGGTCTACTATGAAAATTTGCATCTCATGCGCCTTGAATTGATGAGCTAGGTGGCTGGAGTTGGGGGGGCGCGGGTCTCTTAAACATGTTGTGGGTGTCGCACTTTAGTCGCACCATTATTAACACAGTTTGTGTGTGCCAATTGCTAACACTAGTGCACGATGGGTGCCTCTAGTTGGGAGAAGCCATCCTGATCACAAATATGTTGATCCACCACATAATGTTGCTACCATCCCAAGGGGTGGACCCTGTGGAGGCTTTTGTAGGAAAGTCGCAGGAGAAGAAGTTGGCGAACCAAATGAAGGGTGAATCTAGTCTGGTGAAAAATTCTCTTGGGTATTCTATCCAGTCTATATTAGATGGCGTGGTGCAATTTTCTACACAGATCTTCGCTGGTAAGATCATGAGAAAATGTCGCGCAGATGAAGTACCAGCACTAGTTGTCTCTTTGGTTACATAGTGCGTGAAAGGGGTCTAGTATAACTAGGCTCAATATCTATGTAAAGAGTTTCTGGAGGACTGTAGGGAGGCCTAGGATGAGGGCAAGGTGTTTCACTACGCTTGGTTATTGTTGTAGATCGCATTAGTGGTTTGGAGGACGCCTGCAGAGAGCCAATTCCCTCAGAAGGACTCAAATCTACCATAGGCTACGAGGTTCGCTTCGCTCTGGGCTACTAAAGACCCCACGCGCGTAATGGAGACAAAGATATTCTAGGTGTTGTTAGAGACAGCACTAAGGATGGTGATCAACCAACGACCAAGGTTATCTCCCAATTTTCACATGCAATACACTACTATCATTGATTTTAAGGCATATTTCCATAATCTGCACATTTGCACAAAGAAGGATGCCAGAGGCATATGGCACAATTGGCCTTACTTAGTTGTCGAGGAAGATATAGTAGGGGTTGTCAGGAATTGGCCAAGTGACTGGCTCACCCGTTCTGATGTCGGCGTAAGTACCAGTACGGTTGCTGAAGGTTTAGCAGCATAGACCACGATAGCAGAAAAGAAGAAGGAGGCATAGAAAGTTGCCGCTTGAGAAAAGGTTATGCAGATGTTGCGAGGGAGAAAGAAGTTGTTGTGAAGGAGAAAGAAGTGGCGGCCAAGGAAAAAGAAGCAGGGCAGGAAAAGACTACGTCGCAGGCTACCATCGACGTTGACGAGTTAGACATCAAACAAAGACATGTGGATGAAGAAACAAAGGAGAAAGAAGGGGTGCAGAGCTGGAGTCCCCCTTCATTGTCAAGAAGCAGAGGAAGAGGACTTCCAAAGGACAACACAAGAAGAAAAAGTCTGACAAAACAGCGGTTGTGATGCCTTTGGTCGTCATAGAGGAGGACTTGGATGAAATTAGGGATGTGATCCATGATGCAACGATGGACCTAATGAGCCACTTTGAAGCACAGTACCAACAAACACTTGGTAAGGTATAGTAGGGCTTGCGGGAGTTGCATTTCCAAATAGGTATTCTGCAAGCAAGCATGGGACAGGCAAGTGAGAAGAAAGCGAGCCCGAATCAAGTAAGCAGGTCAGTATTGGATGCAAAAATGACTGTGGATCTCTGCATGGTACAACTACCAAAGGGATCCCTACGCAACAACTGAGCTGAAGAGCAGGCGCACCTGCGCATATGAAGACTCTAAGTCTCAGTTTGGTTGCACTTCCCATTCAAACTCTACACGAGCTACACCAAGGGGTGTCTGATGAACTTAGGATACGAGAGAAATGCTTATTGTTGGTTATCAATGAGGTCAAGACTAATAACCAGAAAATCTTTGAGGAGAAGGTGCGGGCCCTCAAGGAAAAGGAGGAGGTCACAGTGAAAAGCCAACAGCTGGAAGCATCGATTGCACATGCCTACACTAAGTTTCTAGAGATCAAGATTCCAGCAAAATCGGCCTCCACGGAGAAAATTCAAAAGTTGGTCATTGCAATTAAAGAGTCTAAGGATGAAACTGAACGAGTTAGGTTTGAGCTCTAGCTATGAATCTCAGAGTTACAACTAAAGCTGAAGCCCACTACCGCTCCAGAAGTCAGAGAGCAGTGCATAGCTACTATTAAAGAAGGAATGGCCACCTTCAAAGTTGCAGCCAAAGGATGCACTGAGTTATTTGAGCAAGCCATGGAATTATGGACCTCGCTGTAAGAGGATCCAACTTTGCAAAAGCTTGGAGCGAACATCAGGGAAAAGCAAAGGCATTTTGATAAAATCAAGTCAACAACGTGAACCTTAGCCCCGGTGCAAAGGTTCGCCAAATTACAAGAAGGAAAGCTCATCCAAAATGAAATCGATGAGCTGCATCACAAGGAAGCAATCATATCTTCAAGGACGTAGCCATGGGCAGATGAGGCTAGTCAGTTGAATCTATCAGTGTAGAGCAAGCTCAAAGGGATGTAGTAGACACAAAGGACCATGGGCTTTGTAGTTGAAGGCCCAACCACTGAAAAATTGGTTGAGGAAGTGCACCAATCTACTACACAGGAAACAACAGACCTGCAGGTGTTAAAGATTGAGTATAGTGAGCTATAGGCAAAGATCGAGGTGCCACTAGTAGAGTGACTCGAGGACGAGTCACGAAATTGTGTTGGGGGCCTGTTGGGACAGGGCCCGCTGGGGTAAATTTTGTTAATTATGTAAAGTCTTTGCATTTTGAGGAGCAATGCGCGAAGGTCTCAAGAGTCAAAGGGACTTTAGTCCCTTAGTTTTTTAGAACATAGGATGTTTTTTGACTCACCCTTGGTTCGCGAACCATGTAATTGTAATGAAAGAAGCTATATAAAGGATTCATAGCGAGTCATAGGAAGTCAGTTAGTCATTGAAGATCATTGTACAGGAAAGTAGTCTAAGGCAATAAATTTTGTTTCTTGTACTTAGGCGAAGGGGAAGGCTCCTGCAACTGTGTGCGTGGAGACCTTGGTAATTTTGCAAGCTGAGTACGTGAGCCCCTACTGATCCGGATTTAAACAGGAACGCAACAAATTACAGAGATAACCATAAATACATAGATGAGATAACCATAAATACTGAGATGCAGTGGAAATAATACTTCATTTCATTACTGTAAAATACTGAAATGTGCTTACAAACAGAAATGGAAAGAAACCAGCTAGGGCGATGGTAGCTTATCTCTGAGAAGAGATGTGGCGGCTACATGCCTCTGAATTGTTTTGAACTGTGTTACAATGAGGCTCGAAGGCCTATTTATTGTTGAGAAATAATGGAAAACCCTTCACATTCCAAAACCTAACCCTAGAAGATGAAACGCCAAATTGTGGGCCCCGTTTGGGTAAATTGGTACATCAATTTCCCGAGGTCGTAACTTTGGCATACGATCTCCGTTTGACGCGTACGATAGCTCGTTAGAAAGATCTATCCGAGTACTATCACTTTGGGAAGGGCAACATGGACCGATGTTGCCCCTAGATTTCCCAAAAAACATCGTTTAGGGCCTCAAAACGGCTCCGGAAGTTCAGGACCCGAAAAACTGCTAAAAATAGTAAACTGTGCTACAATTTAGGAAACTAAAAAATCTGAAAGAGACAGTTGTGGGGGTCCAAATGAGATAGGTGGGTGGCCACCAACATCCACCTGGATCATTCCTCCCCCCTTAGGAAGCAATGGTCCCCATTGCGTTGAGTTCCTCCCTGAGATGAGGAAGCTTCTGCTGAGCTGGGTCTCTGGTGAGCTGTTCTGCAATCTCTGATGTGTCCAAAAATGGTGGAAAGCATGGTCGACAATGGTCCACATTGAACGCTCGGTGCAAGCGAAGGAATGGAGGAATGCTATGCTTCAAAGCATTGTTTCCCGTAGCCTTGGTACTGGTGTAAGGACCATGTCGGAGTGGTCGGAGCTTCTGATGGGCTCTTGTAAGGCGTTCTTTCTGCAAATATAACCAAACATTGTTGCCCACCTGAAACTTATCTGGTACCCCTGTGGGTGAGGAGAAGTTGTTCCTGTGTTCTGTCATGACCGTATCCCTTTGCTGCTGCTGCTGTGTGGAGGAACCCTTTGCAGGGGTCATGGATGTAGCAACGATCTTCCCCGTACTTTGGGAGTGAACCAGACATGAATTTCCTAGTCTGGGAGATGAGCTTGCTGTCTTTCTTAGCAGTGATCAAAGATGTGGCGGTAGGTGGGGCTACCTCTAGTATCCTGTATAATGAATTATTTAAAGAAATAATGACAGCACGAGGCCTTGACTCATACACAGCATGTTGCCTCCACAAGTATGGTTGGCCTAATAATACGTCACAAACATCCAGAGGTGTAACATCACACAATACCTCGTCTGTGAAGGGCTTGATGTTGTAGGGAAGGCGGCACTGCTGGCGAACTTTGAGATCTCGTCCTTCATGAAGCCACCCGATACTGTATGACTGTGGGTGTGGTGTAGTTGGTAGGCCCAACCGCTTCACGACCTCTGCTGAAACGAGGTTCTTTTGGCTGTCACTGTCGACAATGAATTGCAGCGGCGAACCCTTCACCCACATCTATGAGTGGAAGAGACGCTCCCCTTCCTCTGGATTTTCGGGCTCATCTTTCTGGATCTTGGCGGTGGCAACAGTGGCGCTGGGATCCGCATCAATGATCTACTTCCCTTTGCCATTCCCCTTGTTGGGTTCTGGCTCAGGGTCGGAACATGCATCTGATTCGGAAGCCTTCAACTCGGCCACCAGCGACTGCTTGGTCCGACACTCACTTGTGTTATGAGTGGGACTCTTGTGGAACTCACACCACTTTCTTGTGTCCTTCTTCGGCTTCGTGGTATTGTTCTTTTCTTGCGGCTTCGACGGGTTGTCTTGGGTCACCCCGCCTTGGCTTTGTCCTTTGGGCTTCGAATTTGCAGATCCAAAGTCTCTCTTCTTCTGTTTGAACTTTTTCTCGATTTTGACAGCGTATCGGTATGCTGTGCCGAGTGAGGAAATGTTCAAGAACCCCATCTCTTCCTGGATGTTTCTGTGTAGGCAGCCGCGGTATTTGAGTACCAGATGCAGCTCAGAATCTTTGATACCCAACTGTGTGCGAAGGGTATGAAAAATGTTTGTGAACTTCGGCACATCTTGGTCTCGTCCCTGCCGCAGTGTGGTCCATTTGATGTATTTGTCCTCATAGCTTCCAACAGGGTAGTACTGCTCCTTGATGGCATCCCGGAAGTCATTCCAAGTGGGTGTGGCTGAAAATAGTGAGCCTGTACTTTCATCCTTCTGCTCGCAGTAGGTTTCCCACCAGTCCTTGACGTGGGGGGCTGCTTTGAGAAGAGCGAAAACGATCTTTTCTCGATTTGAAAATTCATGAACAGAAAAATACCCATCTAGCAGATTTAACCATTTATCTACGGCATCTGCGTCTATTTGACCCTCGAAGATGGGGATTTCAAAATTAACTTGTACCTTGAAGGGTGTGGCATTTACAGAGTCGCTGTTGGAAGCCGATGCGTCGCCTCTGGGTAGCCGCTGAAGGATCTGCGCAAAGCTATCCATCATCGCGTTCCTTTGCCGCTCGAGCGCTTCTTCGAGCAAGATTTTGATAGGATCTCCTGCCCCCTCGTCTTTCTTCTCATCCGCCATGGGAGGCCGTCGGGATTTGCGAGGCTGGTCTTACAAAGGTTCGACCAGTTCAAGCTCTAACTCCTTATATCCCGACCTCATTGGGGACATGCAAAGAAAAACATAGAAAAAGCAGACCGCTCTGATACCACTGATCCGGATTTAAACAAGAACGCAACAAATTATAGAGATAACCATAAATACAAAGATGAGATAACCATAAATACTGAGATGCAGCGGAAATAATACTTCATTTCATTACTGTAAAATACTGAAATGTGCTTACAAACAGAAATGGAAAGAAACCAGCTAGGGCGATGGTAGCTTATCTATGAGAAGAGATGTGGCGGCTACATGCCTCTGAACTGTTCCGAATTGTGTTACAATGAGGCTCAAAGGCCTATTTATTGTTGAGAAACAATGGAAAACCCTTCACATTCCAAAACCTAACCCTAGAAGATGAAATGCCAAATTGTGGGCCCCGTTTGGGTAAATTGGTACATCAATTTCCCGGGTCGTAACTTTGGCATACGATCTCCATTTGACGCGTACGATAGCTCGTTAGAAAGATCTATCCGAGTACTATCACTTTGGGAAGGGCAACATCGGTCCATGGACCCATGTTGCCCCCAGATTTCCCAAAAAAACATCGTTTAGGGCCTCAAAACGGCTCCGGAAGTTCAGGACCCGAAAAACTGTTAAAAATAGTAAACTGTGCTACAATTTAGGAAACTAAAAAAGCTGAAAGAGACAGTTGTGGGGGTCCAAATGGGATAGGTGGGTGGCCACCAACATCCACCTGGATCACCTGCAGCTGTGTGCGCAGGGAAGAAGAGTTTTTAACATAAGGATTATGTCTAATAAAGACTATTTTGGAGCAATAAGTGTGTATCTATGCATTTATATTTACTTACGCAATTTATGTGTATTCGCTCGGTTTTCTGCATTTATCTGAAGAAACACTTAATTGATGCACGAAAGTGGTAGATCTACATGTTTACTTGATAATAAGAATGTTTAAAGTGCACCGCGAAGGGTTAGATTATGCTTCCTGTAATGTGTTGTGGTTTCTGCATTTTAAGGGTTAGGTTTCACGAAGGTCGGGATAAAGTCTTAAAAGTAATAGAAACCTATCACACGGGACTCTGGATGCAGAAACCTGGTTCTGTCATCCCCCAATACTGCTTCAGGTGAGACTGCAGCATGTGCTACGCAGGTTGTTGCCGAAAGGACCAACATTTTAGGGTTTTGTTGGTTGGCGCAACTAACTCTGAACCTAGGTCAAGACCTTTCAAGCCAACACAAGACATTCTTTAAAACCTGTATTTGACGTGCATACCCTTCACTACAATATGGTGAATCACCATAAGTGTAATGTCCAGATCTCTTGAGCAACCATACAAGAGGCCCTCAACACATGATGGTTGCTCAATAATAATGCAACATTTTCTTGTCATTCGTTCAATCTCCTCCCCTTACTCATCTCCGCCTTTGCAGCATAATCTCTATGTATAGGAATATGTCTCCTCCTGTCACTATTCGACTGACTATTCCTTCATTAAAATCCCTTCTTCCAACCTATCTTGTATTTTTTTCCATTTTGGCCCAGAACTTGTGGACCAATTAAATGTAGCCCATATGTCCATCTTGTTCCATATTTTTGTTTTTAATTGACCTTGTCATTGCTAATTGATTTTTGTGTCTGCCTATTTACCCAACCACCATAATGCTACCATCCCTTTGCTTTCTATGTGTCAATCTCCATGGCTGTAGTAGAAGAAAAACCCAAAATATCCTCTAAACAAAATCCTCCTTAGACTTGGAATCAATGTCCCTTTGACTAAGCCCATGTTTAATTTATTTTATTTACAATAGATGTAAAAGGTGATTAGGGCTGTCACAATTTCAACGTCTCTTAGATAATTTTGACCCTCTTTTCTTGTGGTAGAGATCATATCTATGAGTGCACTTTGATATTTGGAGAAAATCGTTTGTCTTTGGAGCTATTGTCTTGGATGAGTGGATGGAAAGATTTGCATGTTGTCTTGTAATTGAGCTTGTTGTTGAATATTATTTCTTTATGTCTAACGTATGAAATATATTTAATCTAGGGTTTGCTATTGTGTCTTAATTTGTTGGAATCTATTGAAAGGTATCTAGATGTCTTTATTGCATGCATTACTCATGAATAACATGTGAATGATAATCCTAGTGGTGAACTTTAATCAAGCTATCCCATGAAACTTGTTGATCCATTGGATAGGTAATTATTAGGGTCTTTGATGCTAGGGCATCATTTATCCTTCATCCTAGTAGCTTTTGGGTCATTTAATAAACTCATAGACTCCATCCACCCAAGGATAAGGCACTAGCCCTACCTTGTTGATGATCACTTTAACTCTTATACACAAATTTTAATCTTCTTTCTCTCTTACCTAATTCAGCCCCTTTAACACCAAGCAACCAAGCTAGGGCTTAGTGTGAATTCCTAGGGAAGAGGAATTTTTGGAATTAGAGAGTCTAAATTCCAAGAAGAAAGTGGTTGCCACAAAATACCTTCTTTTGGTAGTGATTCATTTCAATTTTTTCCACAAATCTCTTCTCCTTAGTTACTAGCCATAAGCTTGCCCTAGTTTGGATTTAGCTTCAACTTAGAGGCTTTTTTAGGGTTTCATGCACCCTTTTCTTGTTGAAAATCATTATTGGAAATCCATTCTCTTCACTTGGACCTTTGGCCACCCCAACTATCAACTCATTAAACAAGACCTAGGTCTTGGCTTGCTTGTAATTGGTCTCTCTAAGGAAAGTGTATTGTCTCACTTAGAGCATTGAACCTGAAATTGTGATTTCCTTTAAAGACCTATCGGGTCACCTTATATCTTAGCCTTAAAATGCCAATTAGGTGACCTTCTTATAGACTGAGACTCCTCTATCAGTGAATATACGTAAAGAGAAGGGGGTTTTGCCTATGGTGACAGTGACCCCATTGTTGTCACTTTGTTTAATATTAGTATTGTAGGGCTTCTCTCTCTAAGGTCTGCTAGATTTTGTGATGACAAGGCCTAAATTAGTTAGTGTGCTTCCCATTATAAGTGTGAGCCCATATGTAGTTAAGATTCTCTAGGGATAGCTATATTTTGAGTAGAAAGTTATGTTTTATAGGGAATTGTTGGGCCTCAAAATAGTCCCTATTTTCACTCCATTATTCACCAATATCTTCACATTTTACCTTCATGTCACCTCCATTCCACCTCCATATCATTACATTTACCTCATTATTGGGTTATAACAATGCTTTTCCAAAGTTTATTAATTCTTAACATTTTTAAGTGAATTTATGGCTAAACTTTAGAAAATAAGATGCTTATACTTATACCTAACAATTAGAATGAGTTTGTTGACATGTGTAGGCACAAAGGAAGCTTCCAGGGCATCTTTATGTGGCCTTGAATGATCAAATTCGAATTTGATAAGATAAGCCTCATGGAAAAGATCATGGAGAAAATCATGGACCTCATGGAGGAGATCATGGAGGATAGGGTTATGTGTCTAGATGGTTGAGACGTGTATGGAACTAAAGAGAGATTAGTGGATCATCATTATGAGTTTGTTATCTCATCTCATTGTATAAATAGGAGTACCTCCTCCATTCCAAAGGGAGGACTCTTAGAGCATTGTATCCAACTTATGATGGAATAGAATAAAGCTCCATTTTACATACATTTCCATTATGTAGTTTTATTTCCATTATGTAGTTTTTAGATATAAGTTTCCTTAATGTAGTATATGGAATAATTTGTCTTGTTCTTAAGAGAATTGAGCTCACTCTAAAAGGATGAGAGAAACATGTTATTTCATATTAGATCTTATTTCATTCAATTGCTTAGATGTTTGAGTATTTGTTTGTGATTGATGAATGAGTTTTAAATTAGAATCTTATCAACATATGAGAGGATATCCAAGGGTCTAAGTTAGGCTCTCTCTCTCTCCATTTGATTTGCATGATAATTAAAATTCATTCTTTTGCTTTTATGTTTCAAGTATCATATGAGGAGATACCAAGAGTCTAAGTTAGGCTCTCTCTCCATTGATTTATATGGTAATTGAAATTCATTCTTTTGTGCTTTTATGTTTCAAGTCATTTCATTTCTTATACTTATGAATGAATCTTAGTTTAGTTTGGATTAGTACATGAGAGGACAATCAAGAGACTAAGTTAGTCTTTCTCTCTCTTTGAATCTGAACAACAATTAAAGTTCATTCGCTTGTCTTCATTTCAAGTTTCTAGTTTTATGTAATCAATGATTTCTCTATGATACTGTAGGGAAGGACAACCAGGACCTCCTTAGTTAGGAGCCTCTTCCCTTGCATATTATATTGAATCGTAAATAATTTAGCTAGACATAGAGTTAGTTGCCTACTCTTGCATATATATTGCTGGCACCATCAAAAGCTTACGAGTTTCGCTGGTCGATAATTTAATGCAACAATTTAAGCCCAATAAATTGCCCAACAGGAATTTTTTAAAGGAATTGTTTTTGAGGTTGGCCCCTAAAAGAGGCAAATGAACATAGCTCTCTATTATTTATTATCAACAAGATATTTCATATGATTTAACTCACCTTTCTCTTTTGTCCTATCTTTTGCACTATATTTTATATTAATGCTCTAAAATTTTGGGGTTAAGTACACTGCATATTTCCTCTAAATGGGTTGGCTTCCTAGAAAAGCAAGAAATTCATGACGTTGCTTGAGTAGCACAAGAAGGACTTCACTAGATTAAAACCGAGAACATAAAAGCTTTAATTTTAAAAGTTGAACTCTCCTAATCTTTTTACTAGGTGAGTTGGTTATATATCAAACTTATTCTTATTCATTTAGATTCTTGTCATGGTTTTGTCACTTGGGTAATGAGCTACATTAACTTTGCTTCATTTGCAATTCTCCTAAATGGCATTGCCTCCTCCATTTTCAAACCTCAAAAGGGGATTAGATAAGGTTTTCCTCTATCCACCCTTATTTTTCTCTTAGTAGTAGGTCTTAGTAAATTCATAAAGTCATTCCTTAAGAATGGAAGCCAAAAAGGTATTAGCGTGGGGCTCTCTTGTAATGTCGCTTATCTTCTTTTGTTGACGACATACTAATCTTGTGTGAAGGATCTAGAAGAATGGTTGCGAAACTTCATGAAATCATGGACCTCTTCTACGAAGCCATTGGAGTGCAAATAAATATTGTTAAATCTTCGATTCATATTTGGGGTCTCTCAAATATAGAAAAGAATTAAATCTCACATGTATTCCCTTACTAGGCAACACATTAGATGTTGGTTTAAAATACCTAGGCTTTCATGAAAGAAAATCTTTATATAAAAGGTGATTGGCAATTGTGGAGAAAAAATTTACTGCCTAGTACAATTGATGGTTATCCATAGCTAGTAGACTTGTTCTAGTTAAAGTTTTTCTTGAAGCCATACTCATATATTGGATGTCTCTTTCTTGAATCCCAAAAGGTAGCCTAGAAAATTTTTGGCAAATATGCTTTATTCTTTAGAATTATTTGGTATGAAGAGGCTGAAAAGAAAATGATGGTGTTAGCATCCTAGACAAGGCTTGCTATCCCAACATCCTTAGGTTGATGGTGCTTAAAAAACATTTTTATGTTCTCAAAGGCTTCTATTGCTAAAAACGTTTGGAGGCATGTTCAAGGATTTGGGATTTGGATTTAAGTTACAATAGAGAAATACATCTCTCAAGATATACTAGAGTATTGGATCAAAAATCCAAATAAAAAAATCTCAAAATTCATCAATCATTTGGACAACAATAATCTCAAAATTCATCAATCATTTGGAAAGCAATAATCTCAACATTCTCCTTTGTTAGTAACTAACTAGTCTAGAAATATGGGAAGGAGGATAACATACAATTAGGCCTGGACCCTTGGATTGGATGCAAGGAAGCACACAAGCTCCCAGCCCATTTGATTCTTGAGATGAAAAACTAAGGACATCATTCATTGAGGCATAGAGGTCAAGGAAACAAAGATATAGAGCATTATCACTAGTTTGCTTGGGGAGAAATTGACTTGAAAAAAGTAATCAAATGTAATAATTGTAAAAAGGATTGAAATTCATAGTATATCGCATGGATCAATGGAGAAAGCTATATGACTTGAATCATAAGTGACCAAAAAAAACAAGTTCTATTCCTCGTTCGAATTAAGCGAGTGAGGAATTCCCTTTACTGAACACGATGTGAGCACATCGGATAACAACACTGAAAACTTGGGAAGGTGTCTCATAAAACTAAATGATGAGGCGGATAACTTCTCTAGTCCCTAAACCCTATTCATAATTGTGAGCCAAGAATAAGATAGCATTGATACACCACAAATATATTGGTGAAACAAACTTTGGAATTATAAATGCCCAGGGAAAGACAAATTCTTTATTTGACTCTTATTAATCAATAAAGCTCTAACATAGATTCTTGTTTTAAAAAAAGGAGCTACGAGGATCCAGGAAGATGTTGCTTTTGCATGGCTTTTATCCTGTCCCATCATTCAAGGAGGAGCTCTAGTGTCACAAGGACCATGAAATTATTGAAAACAAATAAATATGAAGGCAGTAACTAAAATTCAAGGAAAATTAAAAAATGAAAAACATTAAAATGGCTATGTAAACACTGAACAGAGCTACACGACATCTTTATGATACATGAATCCTTCATACCAATGTTCCTCTGGGTTAAGCTACAATTGATTCAAAAGCAATCAAAATGTATGACAGCGATGATGGTTTTCAGTGGCCCAAGCATCGTTTCTGATCTAAATATAGATTATAATACTATTGTTGCAAGCAACCCATCCCTTTTGTTTCTAGAGTTCTGATTTCCGATTGTAGCCGTCTTTTGAATTGAATAACCGATTGAGTGTTGCAGCCAACCGGACACCTGCTTTTGCAAGTTGTTTCTCAACGATCGGCAAGCGAGACAGGAAGTAGTCATCTGCAAAGGACAGCATTTCAGCAATCATGCCCCAAAAAATACTGGAAACACAAAGACATCCTTGATGTGAATTGATGAACATACCTTCTAGAATACTGTTTGCAAGCAAGAATGATACTTTCATCTGCATACCTGAAGGCTGATGTCAGCAATTTAAATTCCAATAAATCGTTAATAATTCTGCCATAGAAATATTAAATGAGTTGAATCATATAAAGAATAGAATCATAGTTCATGGTCTGTTCCATTAAGGTCCTAATTTAACTCTGAAATGTAACTACGTCCCTAAAAAGGCCTTAAAGGTGACCTACAAATTGCAAGACAAATTATGGTCCATGGATATCGATATGTTCTTCTTCGAAACCACTGTACAATTCAGAGAAAGTTGTATTGGGTACTTGATAAAATCTGGCCAGACAATCAATTAAGTATATGTTAAGGTAGCAACCAATCTATCAGTTTTAGTAGGTCACTGCATGCATTGACGGTCTAGCTACCTGGAAAGAGATTGTAGCTGCTGTCAATGTCTTGTTCTGCTAATTTATGTGTTCCCATACAATCTTTTCTATTTCTCTGTGATTAACAACAGCTAAACGTCACGTTTTTTGTTTTTCTATGAAATCGACATGTATTACTGTGTTTGGTACTAGTTGGAGTGAAACCACCGCCCTGGACAACTATACATCCTATCAAATGCCAAAATCGTCAAAGGTGACAGGTTTCATCCATTTATGCAGTTACGTTTGAGCCCTGAGCTTATTCATCTTAGTAGTTGGAGGGATGAACAGGATGACTAGTCACTATACCAATCTATGTCTTAAAAATACTCTCTGCACCAATAAACGCCATTGTAGATATCTGGTGTACTTAACTGAGTTTGTCAAGAGATGTAACTGTTACCTTCAAAGAATAGATAACCATATTCAAAGGAACACAACTCATTGAAAAGAACACCATACTGTTAATCCAATTACTGGGAAGAGGATATTGCATTTACTTACATGATGCAAATTACTCTTTTGCTTATACCACTGTAATATGATTGTATTTCCACCTTCATCTGTAATGAATCCCACGTGTAAAGGCTGCAAATATATTTTTCATTAATCAGTATCAATGGATAAGTTCCCAACAAATTATCCATATGTAAACTGTAAAAAATGTAAAAATAGAGAGGATATGACCTGATGGACATCTCCCATAAAATGAGAGAGAAATAGTAAAGCTTCTGTTAAATTATCTGCAAGTTATACAAATGGGTATTAGCCTCCACTGCTATTTGAATTAGACCACATTCAAATATAATTCACTATGAAAGCACTTTGAGATGTAAAAAACATGTCACGGATAGAGAACTCATTGTAAGATGATGGCAATACAAGATAAACATACATTTTTCTCTGTCGGCTCTGCTGCCATAAGTTTCAAGCTGAGAAGTGTAATTTTTTTATGGCACATGCCTATTTCTCCTTCGGAATTATGGCAGTCCCCCGTTTGCAAACAAACAGAAAAATTCTGAGATCTCTAATAAGGTTGTTACTCGGATATTTCTTATATGTTGCACAACCTTTAGTTTATCATGAAGATGAGATAATTCTCTCGAGCAGTTCATGTCATACCCATCTTATTATGGTAATCAGACAGATACATAAAAGTACCAATTTGATGGACAATCTGAGAGTATTTCACTAAAAACAGAAACGAAAATCCAAATTAAAATAATTGAGTATGGGATGAAGTTTATCTTCGATAGAATAACTTACTAGAATAAACATAAGAACACGTGTTGTCTTGCGTGTCAATGAAGTGTAATGGACTTGACCAGGAATAGTGGAATCGCATATGATCAGCCCACGAACAAAGAGAAGCAAGATCACCATCTGCATACTCAGGGAGCAGTTTCTTCACTGCCATTGATGCTTCTTCACTTAGGAGTGGCTGCACTTGCCCATAGAAACAATGGTCGTTGTAAGTATCAAAATGTCTATGTAAGTATATACATAACTCAAACAAATATTCTCACACAGCTAATAGTCCCTAGACTCCCAACTAAACAACCCGTTTTAAAGATTGACTAGGGCAGCTTGGGGATGGACAGTTTATCGCCCTTGCCTGTTTAGAATCGTTTAAAATTAAACGTTGTTTCTCATGTTGTGTGGTTATTTGGTTACAATTGTTTCCAACGATGGATAGAGAGGATGCTTAATGCCTGGTTTGTTGGGTAAGGTTATGGAGCCTTATAGTGGCCATTTACTTGGAAGGTGGGGTGAGGGCCCATGTTGCATTGTTATGGGATAGATGAACGTGGGCCTTTTATCTTGTAGTCATTGACCATGCAACATCTATTTGTTGCTCAATTTATTGATAAATTATAATTTTTGTCAACTTGGGGAAATTGGGGGAATGAACAGCCCATATAGCTTTTTCTGGAAAATGGGAATACCAAGACAAATAAGTCAATCGCAAGTTATCCTTACCAGCATGGTCAAGTAGCAAGCATGATCAATACGGTACTAGAAAGTATTGCAACCCTCAAAAGGGCATTCATGTTGAATATCTTTGTCTGAGATTAGATAATGGTTAAAAAAAATGTGATATAACAATAAGACTAGTAAGGAACAATGAAAATAGGCAGATAGTACTAGTATCCAAAGCTTCCAGCTCTCTAAGGTTTGGAAACTGAAGCGACTAACATAAATAGTAATAGGTAACCTATTAGTGATGATAACAATATGAAAGGGGAGTTCAAGTAAGCTGGTTCAAAACAACGACAAAGCTGTTTCACTGTGAATGGATGCAAGAAGACTTTGAATTACCACAAACTGAAGCGCTGTGGAAAGGTTGGATGATTATCTAGCTTCCTTGGCCAAATTGAAGGAAGCTTTGAAACTGATTTTAGGTAAAGTTTAAAATCTAAAAGAAAGTCTCACTGCTATAGTCTCTAATGAAAAACATTTTTAAAAACCACGAATGTGTTCCTTTAAGCTTCAGAAAGGAAGAGAAAAACATTTTTAAAAACCACGAATGTGTTCCTTTAAGCTTCAGAAAGGAAGATAAAAGAAGGTAAATCCCAAATATTCTTTCTTAACACCCCATTAATGATTCAGGTGCATATCAACAAAATACCCTTTTCCCCAAGATCCTCACTATCAAGTAAATATCTAGGGGTACCTCTAGTGATAAATAGTGGAAGGGGGTTAAAATGGAAGAAATCTCTCTATCAAAGATAAACAAACAACTTGAAGGTGGGACATTTCGCTTTTTGTCCCTAGTACTACTGAAAAGAATTTTACAAGCATTATCAGTATCCCGATTCTCAATGATACCAGTGCCACAAAAAATAATACATTAGATGGAGAAATATATAAAAACTGCTTGTGGAGAGGCCCCCAATTTGGAAAACAAATGGCCACTGATCACATGGGAAAATATATGTACCCTAAAGAATAATACAGGCTTGGGAGTCAGAAAAATGAAAAATTTAAATATTGCTTTTCAAGCAAACTGAGTTAGAGGCAACATAAAGAAAGGTCAGCATTTTTGGCCCATATACGGAAAGAAAGGTACACACCAAACGCTCATTGGCAAGATATAGCCAGAATAAGTACACTTCCTAATGGAGGTCATATTTGGAAGATTGTGATGAAGGAGATGAGAACGATCCTCAAAGGCAGCTTATAGGAAAAGCAACATGGAAGACCAATAAATGATTTAACAGCCCTCCCAAGATGATATAGCAATAATCTTCGAAGGAAACTTAAGGTAGAAAGTAAGGGACAAAGTGCGGGCAAGAATCCCGAACCTGGTGGCTTGGAATAAATGATCAGAAAGAAATCGTAAAATATTTTGGGAAAGCAAATCACTATTAGATATACAAAACAAATCATTATTGTATATCCAAGATAGGGTCTTTATGAACAGTGTTGGGTATATATATTATCAAGAAGGTGGACGGAAAAAGATTTAAAGAAAGGTTACCAGAAGAAGGTTTAAAGGGGTAGTAGATAACATACGATAACTTAATAATATCCGACCAGTAATCATGAATAGGTCAAAACGACTACTAGGTATATGAGAAACCAGACATAACTAGAATGAGAATGAAAATGCAATTCCTATAAAAGCATATGTAACGTCTAAAGTATTAAAAACCACACTTGGTAGTTAAACAAAACGCGATCAGATAATTAAAATTATTAATTAAAATAAGCTTTGATAGAGCTTCAAGAGGCAACTTTGACAGAGTTAGTATTGGAGAAACTGCCAACAAACTTGTGGGAATAATGAATCTTAGCAAAGGTTTAATTCTACTGAAAGATTTGACCATTCTGCAGCTAATAATAAAATCATTATTAGTCAGAATAAGCTTTTATAGAGCCTCAAGAGGCAATTCTGACAGGGCTAGTATAGGAAAACCGACAACAATTTTGTAGGAATAATTACCTTTAGCGGAGGTTGGATTCTACAGAAAGATTAGACCATTCTGCAACTAATAATAATAGGAGATTTTGTGTTAATTATAGACAAAGTCGAGAAGTGGAGTTCAAAGAAGATGGGGATATACTCAATATCTAACTGGCACCTGGCTCCCCCTCACAAGGAAATCTCTCTAGATGGTGTGGACTATAAATTGAATTAGACAATCGTATCTCTAAATTTAACTAGAAGAAGCCAATGTTGGATCAGGTGCACAGCAAAAATTAAATAAACACAGAATTAACACAACAGAACAATCAAGCACATAGGAGACAATTTTTAACGTGGTTCACCCAACCAATCTGGGCTACGTCCACCAAACATAGGCATCAGGAGTTTATTAATCAAATCAGGAGATTACATCATGAAAGCCTCACAAAACTCTCACACTCTTAGCAAACCATCCAAATGGTTGCCTGTTATATAGCCCAGAGAATCTAACAGCCTCATTAATTCCCTCACATCAAATATAGGAGGCATTAACTCCCTCCCAACAAACTGGAGCTAATCTAGGAACTGAATTCCTATTGTTGTCACCTTCAGAGATTTTTGCCTATTTCATCCCAAACAGAAAATCTCAACAATCTCCACCTTGACAACAATTCCCCTGATGCCCTGTTATTATTATTTTATCTTTTCTGCAAGCCAAGAGAAGCCAAACACCAGCGTAGCTTCTCCAACAAAATTGGTTTCGTGAACATGTCTGCACAGTTCTCCTTTGTATGCACCTTTTCAAGAGAGACTCCCCTTTCAGTGATAACCTGTCTTACAAAATGATATTTGATTGGAATATGCTTTGATTTACTATGATAGGCCGGATTCTTAGCCAAATGTATTGCACTTTGACTGTCACAAAGTAACCTGATGTTGTCCTGTAACCTACCAAACTCACCAAGCAAACCTTTCAACCAAACCGCCTCTTTGCAAGCATGCGAAGCAGCAATGTATTCTGCTTCAGTAGTGGATAAAGCAACAATGTTTTGTAGCTTTGACATCCAGCTTATAGCTCCACCTGCAAGAGTAAAGACGTACCCTGAAGTTGATCTTCTCTTATCCAAATCACCTGCAAAATCGGAATCAACATATCCACAAACAAATTCACTACTCTTATTGTAAGAAATACAATAACTACTTGTGCCTCTCAAGTACCGAAGCCCCCATTTCACTGCTGGCCAGTGTTCTTTACCCGGATTTTCCATGTACCTGCTGACAACCCCAACTGCATGTGAAATATCTGGTCGAGTACAAACCATCGCATACATCAAACATCCTACTACATTGGCATAAGGAATTCGAGACATATAATCCTTTTCTTCATCTGTATTAGGACATAAACTCGAAGAAAGCTTAAAATGGGAAGCTAAAGGGACTGACACAGGCTTCACATTATTCATACCAAACCTCAAAAGTATTTTCTCAACATACTTCTGTTGTGATAGCCACAGCTTACCATTGCCCCTGTCTCTGAAAATCTCCATGCCCAAAATCTGTCTTGCCGCTCCTAGATCTTTCATATCAAACGTCCTTGCCATCTGAGTCTTCAACCTGTTGATTTCTTTAATGCTTTTGCTTGCTAAAAGCATATCATCAACATATAACACTAAGATAATGAACATGCCATTATTTAACTGCTTAAAATAAACACAATGATCATATTCACTTCTTACATATTTCTGACTCAACATGAAAGAATCAAACTTCTTATACCACTGCCGAGGCGACTGCTTCAGGCCATATAATGACTTCTTGAGCCTGCAGACAAATTTCTCATTGCGATGGTGAACAAACCCTTCCGGTTGTTCCATATATATTTCCTCATCTAAATCACCATGTAGAAATGCAGTCTTAACATCTAACTGCTGCAACTCTAAATCAAGCAAAGCCACTAATGCTAACACAAGTCTAATTGAAACAATTTTAACCACTGGTGAAAATATCTCATGAAAGTCTATGCCAGCTTTCTGAGAAAACCCCTTTGCAACCAGTCTCGCTTTGTACCTGTCTTTCGTATCATTCACACCCCGTTTCAGCTTGAACACCCACTTGCATCCCACAGTTTTCCTGCCTTTGGGAAGTTCGACCAGATCCCACGTGCCATTCTTACCTAAGGCCATCATTTCTTCCTTCATGGCTGCTTTCCATTACAGCTTCCTGATAACACAAAGGTTCATCATCATTAGCGATCAAAGCAACTGAAGTAACATGATCATCATACCTTCTTGGAGGACGTTTGATCCTTGTAGACCTCCTTAAGAATGTTTCTGGTGCTTCTACAATTGGCTGTCTATCAACTGTAGGAATTTCTTCATGATCGCCATCTGAGACCTGTTCATGTCCTCCATCTGAACCCTGTTCATAATCTGATTCTGAAACCTGTTCATGACTAGAATCTGAACTATGGTCGTTATGACTATCATTAGAAATGCTGTCAAACTAAATATGTTGGGAATCAGATACATCATCCTGTTTCAATCTACTATTTACATCTAACTGTACAAGAGAGGATTCATTAAACTTTACATCTCTGTTGATGATGATTTTGCGGGTAGTAGGATCCCACAATCTATATCCCTTTGTTCCATCACCATACCCAACAAAGATATACCTTTTAGACTTTGGATCTAATTTAGTTCACTGATGTTTAGGCACTAGAGCATACGCATCACAACCAAACACTCTGAGTTTAGAATAGTCACAAGGGTGTCCTTTCCATACCTCTTGCGGAATCTTGCAGCCTATCGCCGTTGATGGAGATCGGTTTATCACATAACAAGCTGTTGCCACTGCTTCTGTCCACAACTCCTTTTGCAACCCGGCGTTACTCAGCATACACCTTGCTCTTTCTAGAAGAGTCATGTTCATGCGTTCAACAACTCCATTCTGCTGAGGAGTATAAACCGTGGTCTTATGTCTTTCGATCCCTGCATCCTTGCAATAGCTGTCAAACTCCTTGGAGGAAAACTCACCACCATTGTCAGTTCTTAAACATTTTATAGTTCTACCAGTGCTGTTTTCTACCAATGCTCTAAACTGCTTGAAAACTGTAAAAACATCAGACTTCTTTTTCAACATGTAGACCCATACTTTCCGAGAAAAGTCATCAATGAATGATACAAAATAAGACGAACCACCATATGACGCTGTAGGGGCTGGACCCCAAACATCTGAATGGATATAATCAAGTATGCCTTTACTAGTATGTTTGCCTGTTTTAAACTTTTGTTTACTTTGTTTACCAAACAGACAATGTTTACAGAAATCCAATTTTCCAGATCTTAGATTAGGAAGTAACTTTCGGTCAGCCAAAATTTTCAATCCTCTTTCACTCATATGCCCCAATCTTTGATGCCATAAGTGAATGGAACTACTGTCATGTTTAGACACAGACACATGATCTGACCCAGTTCTACCTTCTAACTGAAATAGATTTCCTACTTTCTTAGCTTTCATAACTAGTAAGATGCCTTTGCAAATTTTCATTACTCCACCTTGAATTACAGTTTTATATCCATTTGAATCAAGTGCTCCTAATGAAATCAAATTTTTTCTTAAATCTGGTACATGCCTCACATCTGTTAATATTTTTGTTGTCCCATCAAACATTTGCAGTTGTATGCTCCCAATTCCCACAATATCACATGTTACATCATTACCCATGTACACAACACCATCATCAATTGATTTATATGTTTTAAACCAATCTTTATGTATACACATGTGGTTAGATGCCCCGGAATCTAACAACCAATGTTGATCATGTTTTGAAACATTAACAGACAATACCTCATCACTCATACCTGAACCAGATACTGAACCTGTATCTGTGGTGTTGGCTTCCTTCTTTTCTATCGAAGAGCCGTCTTTAGCAGCCTGCTTTCGCTTCCAGCAATCCTTTTTCAGATGCCCAGCCTTGCCACAATGCCAACACTTCACCTTTGGCTTCTTTCCTTTGGACTTTGAACGAGAGTCGCTATGCTTGCCCCCGGAGTGTCTCTCTCGTGAGCGACCTCTGGCCATCATTACCTCTGATGTAGAGGTGTCTGCATTCGACCTCTTCCTTGTCTCTTCAGCCAACAAGGCTCCAACAACATCGTCAAACTCAAGAATTTCTGATGTACTAAAGCTTATGGAAGTAACAAAGTGATCCCAGGATTCAGGCAATGAACATAATAGAGTTATTGCCTTATCCTCTAAATCAAATTTCACATCTAGACTGTCTAATTGCACCAATAAGGTATTACAGCAATTGAGGTACCTTCTTTCATCCGCAAACCGTAAAGCTGTCGTTTCAGGAGAATCCGATTTGTCAAAGATTTCGTCATATAGAGCTTCTCAAGCTTCGACCACAAGCCTGCGGCGGTTTTCTCTGACACAATGTTGAACAGAACATCGTCCGCCAGACATAACCGAATTGCGCTCAGAGCTCTATCGTCCTTCTCATCCCATTCATCCTCCGTCATGGAAGGAGGTCTTTTGTTTTTCCCCAACAGTGCTTTCGTCACACCTTGTTGAACCAGCAGATCGTGCATCTTTACCTTCCAGATCTCAAAATTATTTTTCCCATTAAATTTCTCTATTTCAAAACGGGCACTCTGTGTTTTGGCCATCTCGTCAAAGAATCTCCAATTTCAATTTGAAATACTAGCAATTTAAAAAACAAAATTGCATATGCCTTTGTTTTTACACAACAAAGAAAAACTGCCTATGCCTTTGTACCTGTGCCTTTAAAAAAAAAAAAAAACAAACTGCCCTGTGCACTTATATTAGAACTGTCTTTATTCTATTTGCCTTTATTTAACTGTTTAAACAACCAGCAAATATATATATAAAGCCTTCGTTATGAATCCAACCAGGATTTAGTTTGCAAATGATTCTTGCCACCGTCAGTTTCATACATCCGTAAGCAAAGTTCAGGCTTACAAAGACAGTATTCTAATACCTAGTATAAAATAACACTGTGCTGCGCACGCTGTACATCAAAAAACAAAACTGCAATTCGCCGTTTTAAAATATATCAACGCAGATCTTGGAAAAAACCACGCCCTTTTTTAAATGTACATTCCCACCGGTTTAAATATGAATCAACGCCGTGTTTGAATATATATCAACGCAGGTTATCACAATATCCATTGCCGTTTTCAAAATACATATTCACGCTGTTGTGAAAATAAATACCCATGCTATTTTTAAAAAACAAACATATATCCACGCTGGTTTCAAAATAGATACCCACGCTGTTTATAACATATCAACACCGTGTTTAAAACTATCGTTTTAAAAACGCTTTAACTCAAACTGCGTCATACCGTTTTCAATACACAGTTTCTAATGCATATCAAGAATACGTTTTTGAAAACTGCGTCATACCGTTGTCAATACACGCTGTTCTCCGCATCGGAACGGTTTGAAGAGCGCCCACCAAATCCAACGCTGATCAAGTGCTACCGAATCACTTTACACAGCGCACCTCCAATCACAACGCACAGCAACGTATACGCAGCAGCAAACATCCACGATCACGCCAATCCACCTCCAGTACGCAAGTCTCAGCACCTCCAACATGCTCTGATACCAATTGTTGGATCAGGTGCACCGCAAAAATTAAATAAACACAGAATTAACACAGCAGAACAATCAAGCACATAGGAGACAATTTTTAACGTGGTTCACCCAACCAATCTGGGCTACGTCCACCAAACATAGGCATCAGGAGTTTATTAATCAAATCAGGAGATTACATCATGAAAGCCTCACAAAACTCTCACACTCTTAGCAAACCATCCGAATGGTTGCCTGTTATATAGCCCAGAGAATCTAACAGCCTCATTAATTCCCTCACATCAAATATAGGAGGCATTAACTCCCTCCCAACAAACTGGAGCTAATCTAGGAACTGAATTCCTATTGTTGTCACCTTCAGAGATTTTTGCCTATTTCATCCCAAACAGAAAATCTCAACAGCCAACAGTGATGGATTTCTATTTTTTTTAAATGCCACTTACGGAAACAACACTCAGAAATCTATATCAAACTCTGCATTTTTGTCCATGAACAGCCCAACACCAACCTAAAGTGTTAATGAAAAGGAAACATAAGGAAAACCGATGAAAATACATGAAGCTACAGATAAGATACAAACTTCCTTGCAATGAAAACAACAATAAAAAGAAATAATAATAATTACCTCAGCTATCTTACAAATAGAATAATGTCCTTCATTTCCCCAAGCTTTCACACCATTTTGAGGAGCCATACCAACAAGGAGAAGGAAGATAAATATCTCCATTCCAATTCCAACCAACATTAAACACCCAAACCGACCCATTATCACCAAAACCTCTCCAATCCTCTGTAGTTTTCCCAAAATATTTTATGTTGCAATCTGCTGATTCCGTAGCTACTGCAAAATTCACCCAAGAAACGACGACTCTGCTCAGCACAACAGTAAAAGCATCGTTCATCTTTATACAATGTGTAGAAAATGTGAAGGTGAAGAATCCGTTTAGCGCAAGTATTCTCGTTCACAGCACTGCATTGCTTGAAGTTTTGGCATCCAATCCATCAATATTAAAACATCCATATTATCAGAGGGATCACAATTCCACAGTCTGCTTACACTCTTAAAAGCAAAATCATTCCCACGAGATTATACTTTCAGCGCGTGTGATAGTGTTTCCATTCAAAGTGATAGTTAGTGGTTAGTGGAGGAAACGGAACCAGCCCTGAAAGGGGCTTGAAGTTCAGTCACGTAAAGTATACTAGGGAATATCAATGTCCGGCGCGCTTTGCCGGTTTCGCACTGACGTTGACCGAACGAACAATAAAACTCGATATGATATATAATTTGAAATTTTTAAAGAAATAATCCAATTAACTTGGACGACGTGGTTTGGATGTAACGGTATTTTGTTAACAGCTTGATGTGTTTACGTTACGTAAGAAAGATCATATCGGCGTCCTTGCAAAATGCCAACGTCATTAAAAGCCATAATTTCATAGTATGGGGCATAATATTTTGTACGAATCGATTCGTTTAAGTGAGATTTTTTGGTGGGTTTTTTCAATGTATTTTTTTAAATTTCGTCGGAATTTATTGAAATCACAAAGTTTGATGGGTAACTCCTGCCCAGTCGAAGTGTCTTAGGGGTTTTTTATGGTGTTGAATCCATATATAGTCAAAAAACCAGTTTAAATAACACACATCAAGATTTCACCTCAAATTTTTCAGTTAGATTTTGGCATGAAAGTCCATAAAGTGGTACTAAAGACAACTCCTTTTAAAAATTTAGTGGCCAAAGGTTTTGAAAAGATAAGATAGTGAATGGATGTTTTTGTTAAGATATTATGCAAAAAAGTTATGGTCCAAATCTCTTGTGGCCATTTATTTTAAAAAAAGAAAAAAAAAAAGTGTTTTTTTTTTTGGATGATCTAGTGATTGGCACAATGGGATGTTATCCCCTTCGCCCTATTTCAAATCCCATGGGGGACATCTTTGGCGTCTTGTGATAAGGCTCAAGGAGTAGACTCCCCACCCTTGTGGACTCTTGGCTCTTGGTAAGTTATAAATTCCTGGTATGTCTGGCTTATAGGTTATTGGATACTCTTGGCATTATAGTGGCAACCACTAGGTTTGAACATAGGTTTACCAAGATTACTCCAATGAGTGACTAATTCACCATGGTTAAAAAAAATATTACAAATACAATCCCTCGCCAAGATTACTCCTATGAGTTACGAGTTAATCATGGTTATATATATAGTCCTCTCGTGGGATGTGGTCATGGTTGGCACGATGGGATGGGATGTTATCCCCTCCACCCATCTTCAAATCCCACATGGGCATCTTTGGCCCATTGTGAGAAGGCTCAAGATGTAGGCTCCCCCACCCTCGTGGAGTCTTGGCTCTTGCTAAGTCATAAATTCTTGGTATATCTAGCTTACACGTTGTTGGATATAGTTTTGGTGTTATAGTGACAACTGCTAGATTTGATCTTGGGTCTCCTCCAAATTACTCCAACGAGTTAGCGATTCCCCATGGTAAAAACAATATTGCAAATACATGCCTCCTCATGGGACAACCAAGTGGTTGGCACAATGGGATGTTATCCCCTTCACCGGGTTCAAATCCCATAGGAGGACATCTTTGGCCCCTTATGATAAGGCTCAAGGATTAGAATCCCCCACTCTCATGGAGGTTTAGTTTTTACTAAGCCATAAATTCCTGGTATATATGACTTATGGGCAATGAAATATACTCTTGGTGTGATAGCGGCAACAAATACTACGCCCATAGTACTCCAAGAAGTTATTGATTCAACATAATAAAAAATATAATATTACAATGGTAGAATGGAAAAGTAAATTGTGCATTTGATTTTCATAATACATGAAGGCAAGCGTGGGATGGGATATGAAGGTGTGATGGAATGTAAGGGTGGGCATAAAGTGCTTCTCTATCTTCCGTTGGGTTAATTTACACTATAATACCACATTTAATTTATGTGTTTCCTGAGCATTATTTTACACACTGTAGAATCCATTGAGTTAATTTACACTATAAAACCACATTCAATTTATGCATTTCTTCTTGACTATTTTTTGCACTGAAAATTTATATTACTTTTATGTATTTGCTCAATATTATATTAGCTTAATGATCCGGATTTAAGCAGGAACGCAATATATTACAGAGATAACCATAAATACAGAGATGCGATAACCATAAAAACAGAGATGCAACAGAAATAATAATATGCGATAACCATAAAAACAGAGATGCCGCGGAAAAAAATACTTCATTTCATTAATGGAGAATACTGAAATATGCTTACAAATAGAAATAACCCAGCTAGGGCGATGGTAGCTTATCTCTGAGAAGAGATGTGTCGGCTACATGCCTCTGAACTGTTTTGAACTGTGTTACAATGAGGCTCGAGGGCCTATTTATTGTTGAGAAACAATGGAAAACCCTTCACATTCCAAAACCTAACCCTAGAAGATGAAATGCCAAATTGTGGGCCCCGTTTTTGGGTAAGTTGGTACATCAACTTCCCGGGGTCGCGAATTGGTCATACTATCTCCGTTTGACGTGCATGATAGCTCGTTGGAAAGATTTCTCCGAGGACTACGACGGAAAAGACGATTTTTATCAGAAAAATCGCTGGCGTGGATTTCCCAAAAAACGTCGTTTAGGGCCTCAAAACGGCTCCGGAAGTTTAGGACCCGAAAAACTGCTAAAAATAGTAAACTGTGCTATAATTAAGGAAACTGATAAAAACTGTAAGAAGCACTAGAGGGGATCCAAGTGGAATTAGCAGGTGGCCACCAATATCCACCTGGATCATTCCTCCCCCCTTAGGAAGCAATGGTCCCCATTGCGTTGAGTTCCTCCATGAGATGAGGGAACTTCTGCTGCACTTGGTCCCTGGTGAGGCACTTGCCCTGGTGAAGGAGTTGTCCTGCTTTGACAACTTGATACAGTTGGATATTCTGCTGGCGAGTGTGCTTGATCTGTGTGTCCATGATCCGATCAGTTGCAACTTGTTCCATGCAAGCTGGATTTAACTCTGTGGGTGTGAGTTGTTCTGCAATGTCGGACGTGTCTAGTAATGGTGGAAAGTATGGCCGAAGGCGGTCGACATTGAACACCGGGTGCAGGCCAAGGAATGGGGGAATGCTGAGCTCAAATGCATTGTCTCCCATAGCTTTGGTAATGGTGTAATGACCATGTCGAAGTGGTCTGAGTTTCTGATGGGTTCTGGTAAGGCGCTCCCTTTGCAGATGTAACCAAACTTTATCGCCCACCTGAAACTTGTGTGGTACCCCTCCAGGTAACGAGAAGTTGTTCCTGTGTTCTGTCATGACTGTATCCCTCTGTTGCTGCTGCTGTGTGGAGGAACCCTTCGCGGGGGTCATGGATGTAGCAACGATCTTCCCCTTACAATGGAAACGAACCAGACAGAAAATAAATTTCCTAGTCTGTGAGATGAGCTTGCTGCCTTTCTTAGTAGTGATCAAAGAGGTGGCGGTAGGTGGGGCTACCTCCGGTATCTTGTATAATGAATTATCCAAAGAAATGATGACAGCGCGAGGTCTTGACTCATACATAGCATGTCGCCTCCACAAGTATGGCTGTCCTAATAGTACATCACAAACATCCAGAGGTGTAACATCACACAATACCTCGTCTGTGAAGGGCTTGATGCTGTAGGGAAGGCGGCACTGCTGGCGAACTTTGAGATCTCGTCCTTCGTGAAGCCAACTGATACTGTACGGCTGTGGGTGTGGTGTAGTTGGTAGGCCCAACCGCTTCACGACCTCTGCTGAAATGAGGTTCTTTTGGCTGCCACTGTCGATAATGAATTGCAGTGGCGAACCCTTCACCCACATCTGTGAGTGCAAAAGACGTTCCCCCTCCTCTGGATCTTCGGGCTCATTTTTCTGGATCTTGGCAGTAGCAACAGTGGCGCTGGGATCCGCATCAATAATCTGCTTCCCTTTGTCATTCCCCTTGTCGGGTTCTGACTCAGAGTCGGAACATGCATCTGATTCGAAAGCCTTCAACTCGGCCACCAGCGACTGCTTGGTCCGACACTCACTTGTGTTATGAGTGGGACTCTTGTGGAACTCACACCACTTTCCTGTGTCCTTCTTTGGCTTCGTGGTGTTGTTCTTTTCTTGTAGCTTCGACGGGTTGTCTTGGGTCACCCCGCCTTGGCTTTGTCCTTTGGGCTTTGGATTTGCAGATCCAAAGTCTCGCTTCTTCTGTTTGAACTTTTGCTCGATTTTGACAGCGTATCGGTATGCTGTGCCGAGTGAGGAGATGTTCAAGAACTCCATCTCTTCCTGGATGTATCTGTGTAGGCAACTGCGGTATTTGAGTACCAGATGCAGCTCAGAATCTTTGATACCCAACTGTGTGCGAAGGGTATGAAAAATGTTTGTGAACTCCGGCACATCTTGGTCTCGTCCCTGCCGCAGTGTGGTCCATTTGATGTATTTGTCCTCATAGCTTCCGACGGGGTAGTACTGCTCCTTGATGGCATCCCGGAAGTCATTCCAAGTGGGTGCGGTTGAAAATGGTGAGCCTGTACTTTCACCCTTCTGCTCGCAATAGGTTTCCCACCAGTCCTTGACGTGGGGGGCTGCTTTGAGGAGAGCGAAAACAATCTTCTCCCGACTTGAAAATTCGTGAACAGAAAAATACCCATCTAGCAGATTTAACCATTTATCTACGGCATCTGCGTCTATTTGACCCTCGAAGATGGGGATTTCAAAATTAACTTGTACCTTAAATGGTGTGGCGTTTCTAGAGTAGCTGTTGGAAGCCGATGCGTCGCCTCTGGGTAGCCGCTGAAGGATCTGCGCAAAGATATCCATCATCGCGTTCCTTTGCCGCTCGAGCGCTTCTTCGAGCAAGTTTGATATGATCTCCTGCCCCCTCGTCTTTCTTCTCATCCGCCATGGGAGGACGTCGAGATTTGCGAGGCTGGTCTTGCAAAGGTTCGACCAGTTCAAGCCCTAACTCCTTATATCCCGACCTCGTTGGGGACATGCAAAGAAAAACAGAGAAAAAGCAGACCGCTCTGATACCACTGATCCGGATTTAAGCAGGAACGCAATAGATTACAGAGATAACCATAAATACAGAGATGCGATAACCATAAAAACAGAGATGCAACAGAAATAATAATATGCGATAACCATAAAAACAGAGATGCCGCGGAAAAAATACTTCATTTCATTAATGGAGAATACTGAAATATGCTTACAAATAGAAATAACCCAGCTAGGGCGATGGTAGCTTATCTCTGAGAAGAGATGTGTCGGCTACATGCCTCTGAACTGTTTTGAACTGTGTTACAATGAGGCTCGAGGGCCTATTTATTGTTGAGAAACAATGGAAAACCCTTCACATTCCAAAACCTAACCCTAGAAGATGAAATGCCAAATTGTGGGCCCCGTTTTTGGGTAAGTTGGTACATCAACTTCCCGGGGTCGCGAATTGGTCATACTATCTCCGTTTGACGTGCATGATAGCCCGTTGGAAAGATTTCTCTGAGGACTACGACGGAAAAAGCGATTTTTATCAAAAAATCGCTGGCTTGGATTTCCCAAAAAACGTCGTTTAGGGCCTCAAAACGGCTCCGGAAGTTTAGGACCCGAAAAACTGCTAAAAATAGTAAACTGTGCTATAATTAAGGAAACTGATAAAAACTGTAAGAAGCACTAGAGGGGATCCAAGTGGAATTAGCGGGTGGCCACCAATATCCACCTGGATCACTTAATCATATAAATTACGTGGTTGGTAACTGTCGATGGACATTAATTCATCATAAGCATCAAAACACTTTCATGATAAAATCATAAAAATAAACTAAATTACAACTTTACTTTAAATTATAATTAACAATATTTATTAAATGAGATAAACATATATACCTTTAAGAAACATGTAACAAAATTCTTAACCATAGAGATTCTTAATTTGTAAATAGGCTTTAACACCGGAGGCAATACTATAACTTATAAATACCAATACCACGGGTCTAAAAAATTATGAGTCATTTTATATAACACATGTTAATATGACATTGTTTTTTAGTTAAAAGGACAAAAAAGGTATAGATTTCAACCTTTTGATTCGTGACTACCACTAAGAATATTTTAAAATATTAAGTGTAGATTAAATCTCTTCCATCTATTTAATAGTTATTGATCATTATTACATTGAGAGACACATTCTACAACCTAATATGCGGGTGATGTGTGATTTTGTCATTGCGCAATGTGATATGTGATTCCTTCAGTGCTTAACGTGGGTTGACACTTGTATTTTTTAAATTAAAAATATAGATGATATAAAATTATGCTGGACAATGAAGTACTTTATTTATCATTGGGATAAAAAAAATCCCTTAATATCTATTTTTTTAGTTTTATATATATATATATATATATATATATATATTCGACATTGGTAAAGCTACATCATGGTCATGTCGAAGAATAACACCCAAATAGGGCGAGGAATTGAACTGGTGACTTAACATCTAGGAATGTCTTAAGAGTGCACATGGTCACTATCTATCCAAAACCCCGTGGACAATATTTTTTAATTTGTTAATATAAAAATTATTTTATTATTTTTAAATGTAACATTACCACACTACATCTCCCTGTATCACCTTTAAGGAATATAGAAAGTGTTTTTAGAAAGTTAGATATTAAAAAAAATATTTTAAAATTGTGATTTAATGTGGATATCTGTAAATCTTTTTAAAAAGTGTTTAACATCAGATTTTAATATGAACTTTGTGAGAATCTATTTTTATTTTAATAATATAATACTCAAAATAAAGAAATATCATTGGGTTTAAAGTTAATCATTTTTTTGAACCTAGAGTATGCCCTAAAACTGCTTCTATTTGACCAAGAGCTCGTCTTCCTTGGACGTAAGGGAACAAGTTAATGGTTCAAGACCTAGACGCATCTAGCAGGAATGAAAGCCTGCTCCCTTATGAACCACCAACGAATAGTTATAGGTGATATGGTTTTCCTTGAATAACAATGATGAGCCAACTTGCTTTATGATATATTAGCTAGTGATGATTGTCCCCTTTGCTAGTTTGACTTATGAGTTATGATAGACTTTCCCATTGTTTAAAAAAAGTAAAATCACTTTTTAATAATATCTAAATTTTCTTTTATTACTAAATTTAAATATAATAATATTTCTATATTATTTTTTTTCGCAAAATAACTTTATTCTTTCCACTTCACTAATTTAATTAAAATTTTATATTTTATTTTAATTAAAATTTAAAACCATTTTTAAAAACTTCTTATATTTTATGTTATTTATTTTATTTTTATTTAACTTTTTTTATCTAATTGTTTATGGAATTAAGTATGAAATACATAATTTTCTCACATTTAAGAGCGTTCACACGAAAAAACCTAATCCAAGTAAATAGCGGGAAAAAATCTAACGGTACAAGTTGGATTCTCTTTTCATTCCTCATCCATAACCCTTGATGCATGGCCATCTTATTTTCCCACCTCCCATCATTATGATTCATCATGCAAATTTTGCGGAGGAAGTGATATTTCGTTTCCTTGTCTTATAAAGGCTCGTAAGGGCAAGTGTTGTTATATTGATCCACTACTACTTCAGTTACATTGCTTGTATGACTTTACTTAGCTCATGCATTGTATGGTAATGTACGTAAATTGCATATTATTTTCGCATGTTAAAATCATTATCTCATGTTTCATGTAAAGTAGATTGCATTTATAATATATTTCACTTTAGATTTCACTTTATGTATGGATTTATTATTTTTATATAAAATATGGGTGATACCCTACGCTCAATGCACATGTATCCAAACAAGTTAGTTATAATGCGAAGGCTAAAGGTTTGCGGTCTCAGGAAATTATTTGATTTCTCAATAAACTCACTGTTAGAATATACAGATCATGCACTCTACCAGTTGGAGCTAGATGTTACCCACTAAAAGTGGGTGACCTTATAGGAGAAATTTTTCTCCCATCATCTCTTCTAATTAGTCAGCAAGCAACACCTGACAACCACCACTAGACAATGACGATGTGTCATTCATATATCCACCACCTGCATCAGTCATATGTTTCCTCGCCCATCTAGCAAGAGCATATGTTGGAAGGTGGGCTTCAAATCAAGAGGTACTTTGTTCATTTTGCAATTAGGTGTTTATACTTGTTATAATTCGAGCATTTGACATGGATTATGGGGTAACTTGGGAGGAAAGGGGGTTCTGATCGTGATCTTGTTCCCTTGCCTTAAATGGGGGGTTAATCTTCAATGTTAGTAAAGTGGAACCTCCTCTAATGGCCCAATGGGTATAGGAGAGGCGCAACTTGGGAAACCTTAATTGAGATAACATAGTGATCCAGAGCTTTTAACTTCAAGGATGCATTTAGAATTGCATACAAAAGAGCATATTAACCAAGTAACTTAAACCACGTGAAAAGAAGTGAAAACCATAAGCTAACATGAGATCAAAGACAACGATTTGATTACGGAGTTCACCCAATGTGGGCTACATCTTCGAGCCTTGCTCAAAAGTGGGGAGGCTTGATTTCATTAAGTGACATCAAAGAAATCAGTTACAAGAAACTTTACAAAAATGACCCTTATACCTCCAATTCGGATGATGGCCAGGAAATGGAGAGCTCGGTTGGAGAAATGGATGTCACCACTGGATTCGTGTCACGAAGTCGTATAAAAATGACTATAAATTTCTCAAATTTTGACATAGGCATCTCTGGCCCTCTAAGGGAATCTTTTTAGCATCTCAAGATACCCTCGCTCAGGTTTCCACTGCCCAGGTCGCTCCTGGTTCCGTCGCTCCTCCACCATTTCTCTACCTGGTCGAATTAATTGATTAAGTTCATATATAATGCTGTGGGTGGACATTTCAAAGTGGGTTGTTTGGTCTGTTGGTAAAGGCGCTAAAGTTGGAGTGGGGTGATCGTGGGTTCCAACCCGACCGACCCTCCCATATGGATGGCACTTTGTCTTTCTTTAATCAGTCGTCGGTTTGGCAGTTGCATTTAATACAGGGTCACCCATTGAGGACCAACCCACATGGGTCAGGCAAGTTCAATCCCCGCTAGCCCCAACATTTGTTGACAAGCGTTGTGGGGTGGAACCACCCCAATATGCATTGGGTTATATTTGAATGTGGCGCCAACGGGGTTGGGAGGATCCGCCCACCCAAATTTGAATATATATTTATATATAATATAATAAAACCGTTGGGGTTTGGTTGGCCGGGTTTGACCGTCGACCAACCAGCCCATATATATATATATATATATATATATATATATAAGGACCACTATACAAAAAAAATTTGTCAGGAAATAAGGGACATTAGACAAATTAAGTTGGTGACAAATTTTCTTGTTCTGGTGGTCGGATTTTGTGTGTCGGGTCACTGCCAAATTGTTGTCTCGTTAAGACTACCACTTGGTCAAGTTTGACCAAAACTTTGACCAGCTATAACTTGAGCATACGAACTCAAATTTGAGTGTCGTTCACATTGTTGGAATTAGGGCGATGAGCACTACGATCTGGTTCTGGTTTCACTTTCTTCTGATGAATTTTATTTTTTAGATATTTTCAAGGCCACTCCTATTTTTGGATTATTTCTCCCCACTGAGGAGCTTTTGGTCCTCCAAAAGCATGAACACATCTTGCACACTATTTGTGTCTTCGTTAAGCCACACTTTCAACATTTACATTGCATGCAATCTGGTACATTCTTTACAATCACATACAAAACCACACATGACTCAAACAACCCCATACTTACCAAGAATTTATAACACGCACTCTTTGGTCAAGTTTACATTATAACAGAAACTAATGCCCCAACTATGAACAAAAGGCCAAAAACATCATCGTTGCTTTAATAAGCGATGGAAAACACATCATCACTTTTACAATTATTCGCAACACATGATTACAAAACGTAGCCATGACAAGCTACTATATCTAGAAAAAACATATCTTGCTTAATAAAGTGGACCACCATAAATGTGGCGGATTTTTTTGTTGAGCATTTTTTCCAGCTGCCTTCTTTAACGGTGCATTCTGGGCATGGATTATTTGACACATGGCTCTCTGGTGTCCAACCTCATTGCAATAACTACAATGATTTTTTCTCCTCCAAACTTTATGAATCGTCGTAGAACGCGTATTCCTGATGCACCTCTGATGAGTGCCCATGGAACCCTCACTATCACTGGAACGTGATGAAGTGCTCTTATCATTTGTGATTCGTTGGTCATTGGTTGCCTTAGAGCATTCCCCAACCTCTTTTCTGTCATATCCAAGTCCTACATAATGAGGAAATTCCTCCACTTTTATGGGGTTCACAATGCCTTAGCCATTGATATCGAGGCCATTTCCTTGATACCCCATTTTCTTCAACAATTTCGATCCAATTCATGTAGTATGTTTCTCAAAAGCAGCAAAATCATTATCATAAAAAGTACATGAAATTGAAAAATCATTTTTACCTCAGGCTTGTTATGTTGCAACTTTTCCAAGGCCTCCTCCTTGGATTGTAATTGATGTTGCAACATTTGTTTCTCCTTCTCTGCTTCTTGTTGGAGTCTCCTTAGTTCAAAATTCTTTGCCTGAATGCTTTGGTTGATTTCTTCGAGTTCTTGGAGCCATGTCGCATTTGGTGTCCTTTTCATTTTTTGCAGAACATCTGCTGAAATCTTTGTCTCGTCACCTGAATCGAAACCCAAGTTGCAATCCCAAGCTACAATATTCATTTCATCACCTGATTCTGATCCCAATTCAATTGGTCCACTGCCTGCAAATCCCACGACTGTGATCTTCTCACTATCCTCTGATTCATGTTCTTGGTCTTGTTGCACAGTTACAACTATCTTATGCTTCTATTTTCTATCGTTCCGTGTAGGTCTCAATTCTGGATGGAGTTTCTTGAAATTCTCCTTATCATGCCCTTCTTTCTCACAATGAGTACAAGAGGGTCTTGCTTCTCTTCTCTTAGCTGCTACTACCTTCTTTGGGCGGTCATCTTGCTCATACTTCTCCCTGCTTTCAAGATGTACAACCTTCACACTAGCTTCATCAATAGACTTAGGTTCAAATAATAATAATGAATGACACAAATAACTATTCAAAAAGCCTATATATTTCATTGACGTCTCAGAAGTGTCTCGTGGAAAATTCAATGCTAGTGCTTGTTTTCTAAACTCCTCTGTAAATTTCTGAATAGTTTGACCTTGAATTTGCTTCAAATGTTTCCATTCCATCATGGTCTTCTATTTATAACCCAATAGGTAAATTTGTCCTCTTAAAGTGAAAATGAACTCAGACCAAGGTGAAAGAAGTTTATAACTACTCTTACCACCTTGTTGTAGCTTTCCTTCCCACTAGATAAGAGTGGTGCCACTCAATCGAAGGGATGCTAGTTGGATCTTGGCTTCATCCTCTTTTATTTGTTATATGTGGAAAAACACTTCAACCTATCTTATCCATTTATCTATCTTTTCTGGATTAGATTTTCCACTAAATACAATTAAATCAAATTTGACATCCAGCTTGAAAAAGGGCTTTTTGAATGCATTCCTCTGATTCCTGTTACAATGATGAGAAGAGGAAGAAGAATAACTTTCACTAGAAGACGGAGAGAGAAGAGGCTCTTCTCCTCCACCTCCATGATTTACTGAGACATGATTATCTGGCTCTTTCCTCTCAGGCTTGATTGTCTTCTCATATTCTGCAAACAACTTGTCAACTTTCTCTGCCATAGTGAATAATATCTTGCAATAATTGCGCTCTTCCTCCATTCGAGCTTCCTCATCTACCATGTTTTGTCTTCGTGGTGCACTCCCCACTTCGAGATCAAAGGATTTTTGTTTTTTTTCACCTCTTTGGAGCTTGTTCCTAGTTAGAATTCACTCGTGCAACTCACATCAAGAATACCTACTCTAATACCAAACTTGATCAAGATCTTTTAACTCCAATGATGCATTCTGAATTGCATATAAAAAAGCATCTTAACCAAGTAACTTAAACCACATGAAAAGAAGTGGAAACCATAACCAAACATGAGATAAAAGACAAAACGATTTGATTACAGAGTTCTCCCAATGTGAGCTATGTCTCCGGGCTCTGCTCAAAATTGGGGAGGCCTTCTTTCATTAAGTGGCATCAAAGAAATTAGTTGCACGCAACTTTTATAAAAATGATCCTTATACCTCCAATTCAGATGATGGCTTAAAAATGGAGAGCTTAAGTTTCCACCGTCCAGGCACTCCTCCACCACCACTATGCTTAGTCAAATGAATTGATTGAGTTCATATATAATTTTGTGGGTGGACATTTCAATGCAGGTCATTTGATCCATTGGTAAAGGCATTAAAGTTGGAGCAAGGTGGTCGGGGGTTCAAACCCCACCGACCCCCCATATGGATGGCGTGTTGTTTTATTTTAATTGGTCGTTGGTTTGGTGGTTGCATTTAATACGAGGCCACCCATTGGGGGCCGACACATGTGGGTCGAGCAGGTTCAATCCCCGCCAGCCCCAACATCTATTAACAAGTGTCGTGGAGTGAAACCATCGTTATATTCCATTGGTTATATTTGAATGTAGAGCCAACGAGGTTAGGCGGGTCTGCCAAGGGTGGCCTTCCCACCCAATTTTTAATATATATTTATATATAATACAACAAATTGTTGGGGTTTGGTTGGCCAAGTTTGATCACCAGTGAACCAGCCCCTATATATATTTTTTAATTTTTTAATATAAGGGCCACTATACGAAAATTTTCTCTCGGAAAATAAGGGACATTAGACAAATTAAGTAGGTGACAAATTTGCCCATTCCGGTGGTTGTATTCTATGCACTGGGTCATTGCCAAATTGTTGCCTCGTTAAGACTGCCACTTGGCCAAGTTTGACCAAAACTTTGACTAGTTATAACTTGAGCATATGAACTCGAATTTGAGTTTCATTCGCACCGTTGGAATCAGGGTGACGAGCACTATGATCTGGTTCTAGTTTCACTTCCATATGATGACTTAATTGTTGGGGTTTGGTTGGCCAAGTTTGATCACGAGTGAACCGGCTCCTATATATATTTTTTAATTTTTTAATATAAGGGCCACTATGCGAAAATTTTCTCTCGGAAAATAAGGGACATTAGAAAAATTAAGTAGGTGAAAAATTTGCCCATTCCGGTGGTTGTATTCTATGCGCCAGGTCATTGCCAAATTGTTGCCTCGTTAAGACTGCCACTTGGCCAAGTTTGACCAAAACTTTGACTAGTTATAACTTGAGCATATGAACTCGAATTTGAGTTTCATTCGCACCATTGGAATCAGGGTGACGAGCACTATGATCTGATTCTAGTTTCACTTCCATATGATGACTTTTATTTTGAGCTATTTTCAAGGTCATCTTTATTTTTGGATCCTTCCAGATCACATAGTCCCATCTCTCCCTATTCGATACTTAACACTTTCCATCTCACAATATAAGCCTTATATTCCACCTCTCTTCTTCGCGTTCAACTAACCATTGGTTTTTTTAGATTTGGCACCCATACATCCTCATACTTGAGTAGGGCTTGGAACTTGGCTTTGGTTGATGCAACTAAAAGAAAAAGAAACAGCATATGGTTGCCACAAACAAAACAAAAGAAAGATCAAAATGCAAAAGATGGCCAAGACATACACATTAGCATGTAGGCAAAATCCTAGCATGAGATCTACCTCACTCATGGTGGCCATCACCTGACTCTATAACACATGGTGTTCCTCTACATCATAAAGAAACCCTTTCATGTCCTAACCCCTGATGGGAAATGAGATGCCTCATAATTAAGAGGGTAATAATTTTTATACATCATACAAAGAAAACTCTAACCCTTTGAGCAACAAGCAATAATACAAAGAAAAAATTAAAAAAATAAAAGGCGCACAAAAGGGGTGGAAAAACAAATGTTGAATTAGTAACTCATGCATCCACGATTGCTCCCTCCTCACATCCATACACTTAAGATGAGGATCGCCATCATGATGGTCCCTTTTACAATGACACTTGGCCATGAAGTCCTCTCCCCTCCATTCCATCATTATTCACATGACACCCGTCGATTGAAGGCTGGACCAAAAAAATGTCACCTTTGTTAGAAGTTAGCTAGGAAAAGTGTTTTCCACATGGAATTAAAGCTATCACTTAAGAAATTTTCCTAAAGTGACTTGGGGTTTAATTTAACTTTATGAGGTTTAAAGTTAATGAGAAAAGTGCACTTTATTAATGACAATGAAAGATTTAAACACATCCATTGGATCAAGAGGACTTGGAATTAAATCTCAACCCTTGATATTAGAGGCTAGGTGGAAGGTCAGTAGACACCCTCTCTTGGATTTATAGTGCACAAATCCCAAGGAGAAGCTAACTCTAATTGTTGAGTGAGAGATTCATTGAAAGGAGAAGGTTGAGCTAAAGGAAGGAATTTCGAAACAAGAATGTTGGCATGAATACCAAGGCAACGTGAGAATCAATGGAAGGTCATACAACAAAGAAAAAGCAATCCATACAATAGTCTAGAGGCACAAAATGCAAGGTAGAGAGGGGGCACAAATTTCTGAGGGAGTGTTGTACTATAAAATAGTTGTTTGAATGCTTTCAAAGGTAATTTTGGTGTTAATTTTGGGGATGTACAGTTCATACAAGCTATACGCTTTGAACAACATAGGGCATGCAATTCAAGGTAGGTCATACCACTGATTTGGGGGTTGTTTTGTGGCTTGAAAATCAAGATAAGTCTGTAATTTCATTGTTGGGTTAATTCTATTGTGTAAACTTTGATTGTTGAAGCATAATAATAAAATCCTCCCTCTCCCAAACCGGTTTTCCCTCTGGGGTTTTTCCAAGGACTTTTGTCCAAACATTTATGAGTATGATTTCATCATTTCTTGAGTTGTTTGCTAATTTAAAAGTTCAGAATTTGTCATCTATGTTATTGTTCATAAAAATCAAAATTCAATTTATTGAATGAACGCAAATTTCTGAGTGTAATTTTTATCGGAATTACAACCTATGTGTTGACAAAGAGTTTAACAAAAGTTATAAAGAGAAATTTGAGTTGTAGTGGATTTTCTGAGTGATTTGTTAATGGTATTAGAGCTTGGTTACAAAGATTGAATTAGTAATTGGGACAATACCTTGTACTCAATTTTTACTCATCAATTTAAGGGGATTTATTTTTTCATGGCTATTGGTTTGAGGTTTGAGGATAGATTGGAAAGAGCTTCAAATTTTAGTTCATGGAAAGAGATGATTGTGCTGACCTTGGAGGAGAATGAGGTGTGGGATATCACACAGAGAGTGTGTGTTGTTCTTCAAGATCTAGTTCAACTAACATCCTACAACAAGAAGAAAGTGAACGTAAACATGATTCTTCTTGATGCAATCAAAGACCATGTGATTCCTCATATCACACGTAAGACCCATGCATTTGAAATTTGAGAAGCACTTTTCCAATTATATCAAAGTTAAAATCATAATAGAAAATTGATGCTTAAAGAGAAACTAAGGAGAACCAAGATGACAAAAACTAACACAGTCTCTTCATACCTTACCAAACTAACACATATACATGATGAGTTTGGGGCTATTGAAGTTGGAGTGGTTGGCTCTATGCTAGTTAGAATTGTATTCAATGGTTTTTCTAAACCATGGGATAAATTTGTGCATGGGATTATTGCTAGGGAGAACTTTCATGATTGAGCAAGACTATGGGATGATTTCATGCAAGAGGAGTTAAGACTTGGAGGTTTCTCTTCTAGCCAATAGCTTGGAGATGATGAAGAGAATGTGGCCCTTGCAACCAAGGTCAATAAGAAATCCACGAAGGGGCCCAAGGATAGGGCCAAGAAGAAGAGTGAGCAAAAGAAAGATATAAGTAAAGTTAAATTTTTTTCCTGCCATAAGATGGGACATTATGCGATGACTTTCCCAAATAAGAAGAAGAAGCAGGTTATAGCTTCAGCAGAGGTGGATGATTTTTCCACACGGTTTGAGAAGAAGTTCTCGTTGGTTGTTTGTCTTGATTCTAGTGTAGATTCCTCAGATGCTTGGATTATTGATAGTGGAGCCTCATGCCATATGTTAAGTGTTAGAGATTGCTTTACTGATCTCAGAGGATGGAGTTATTCATGAGGTGGTACTTGGAGATGACCCCACCATCAGGAAAGTTGGGTGTGGGAATGTTTCTTTTAAGAGGGAATCTTTGTCGCCTATGGCACTGAGGAATGTTTTTTATGTATTTGGGTTTAAGAATAACTTGATATCAGTTTCTGCCATAGAGGATAGGAAATTTGAGGTGTTGTTCATACGTAGACAGATACTTATTTGTTGAATTTTGTAGCTATGATCAGTTTTCATAGTTTATATTTTAGCCTTTGTAATATATAATATAATTGTATGACATGTTCTTCATGTCATTTTCATTTATTAGCCTTGAAAGATGTTGGGTGTGTGTTATATTCTTTCCAAGACTAGCTCTATGCGCTACACATTGCGTCGAGCGCAGTGGGGGGGTCACAGGAGGAGGTATCCCCCCTGCATAGGGTTTAGGGAAACACCATAGGAAATATTTTTTTATGTAGACCCAATAATAGTTGGGCGGACCCAAAAATGATGGACAAACCTACCCATGGTTTTGTGCATGGGATTTGCAAATGGTTTTGGGCATGATGATTTTCTGCCCATGGTATTTTGTAGATTCAGTCAAAGGAACTATGATTATGTTCTAATCCAGGGTTAATAGATTGGGGTTTATGAATGATTCTTCATGTAAATATATGTATTGTAACATTGAAAGGAACATAATGAAAAATCAATCTGGTAGTCCCAGTTTTGGGATCCAAGGGAAATCTTTATGTATATTTGTTTTTTGTTCTCGCCATTGTTTATTTTTCTGTTTGAAGAATTCGTTTGCAGGTAATTTATGTATAGGGTTAAAACCTACATTTGGTATCAAAGTTGTTTCGGATTCAAGGGAGCGCCTTTATTGCATAGGGGTTTTGCTCGGGCATGTAGTAAAACCTGTTCAATGGGAGATCTGCAAGATCAATTCTTGTGGTGAAAGAAGATGGTGAATAGTGAAAAGATAGGGATCAATAAATTTAATGGTCAAAGTTTTGAGTTTTGGAAGCTCAATATGAAAGATCTGTTGGTGGATAAAGGTCAGTGGATTGCAGTAGATCTGAGTACTAAACCAACGACAATGTTAACAAAAGACTGGGTGAAGTTGGATTGGAAGGCAAAGAGCACAATACGCTTGTTGTTACACAACATTTTGTCACTGTCCTTGTACTCCCCATTCCTTGACCCTGGAGGACCTCTACAGTGAACCCTTAATGCTTTCCTATCATGAAGAAACTTCCATTGTGTCCTTCTTCATGAGAAGAACAATTTCCCTTTGCATCAGTTTCCCAAAATCTTTTGTTTTTCCTAGTTTACAAGACTGGCTCTAATGACTTGTGTCCTCCTTGCGCCGATATGCAGGGATTATAACTATTCCTAGCGCCACCTGGAGCGACTAAACCTTTTTCCAATCATGTTGATCCTCTTTTGGAAAGTTTTTTAAATAAGGGGTTGAAGCTTCCAGCTCTAGAAGCTTCATAATGGAAGTTTGGTAAATGGTTTGGCTAGATGGAGTCGAGGAGATCAATTTGGGCTCCTTTCCCCTATTAATATTGAACAACCTTAAGAGATAATACCTTCTCCCATGATAAGAGGAACCATCTCCCTTCCATCCATGCTATATAAACCCCCCTTTTTCCCAAGCACAAGCTAGTTCCAATTAGGCTCTGGCTGAAGTTTTGATTGTGGAGTAATCAACAAGTTATTCATAGTTGTAACTCTCTAGTTGTGTGTGAGGGAGAAGTGTGAATTTTGTTTAGTGTGAAGACTAAAGGGAAGAGCCTTAAAAATACCATTGTTGAGGCCATCATGGAATGCTAACGAAAGTGTGTAGGAACCCGAATTTGTTGGAGGAGAACAACAACGTCAAGACAATGGTTGTAATCTCTTATTGATTTAATATATATGCAACTATCGATTGATTTCTTGCATAATATGTCATCTCACTTGTTTATGGCTTAATGTTTCTTGACTAGTTAAGTAGGTTGAATATAACTTCTCTATTATCATGGTTGTTGTTGTTTACTTGTTTCAGATGCTCGGAGAAGGAAACAGGAGATAGCTGGAGCAACGAGGCAAGGTCATCACCAAATGGGATAAACGTAGTAATAGGTAAGCCCTATTAATTGGTTCTAACGTAAGGAAATATTCCCCAATAGAGTCGCCAATTTGTGGTGAAGTAAAATTCTAAGTGAAGACATAAACAATTCCTCTAGCCCGAGAGCAGGTTAGCCACAAAAAATGAAACAAAGTGTGTGAGCATAGTTCTTTGTCTTGTTTCAAGCTCGTTAAAAAATGAAACAAGAGTCTCGAGAATAGTTATTTTACTGTGTCAACCTCATTAAATAATGAAGCAATTCCCTTTTCCAAATCAAGTCTTTGATTAAGATCACATAAAATCCTAGTCGAGTCTTTCCAGGATCTCGAAAGTGAACCTTCATTCCATCCACCTAGTTGACTGAAATGAAGCTTGGGGGACATGTACCTCGATTGAGTCGTTATGCCAGGGGCATGAAAAATTATAGCAAGCATAGTTTTTTGTTTCAAGCTTGTGTAAACATGAAACCGAATCCAAGAAGAGTTCTCCATGGTTCAAGCTTGTGTAAAAATGAACCCATGCCCAATTTACATCTCATGATTGCCATTTTTATCAACTAAATGAGCCTTGGTTGTTTCATTCCATTGCCACCATCTCTTTGGCCGATCATATGCTTCCACTTGGTTGTTTTTACTTTCTTGAGGGACCACAACGATGAGTGGTTTTATTAGCCAACCTCTTAACCATTACATGTTTTGAGCAGTTCCATCATTGCCGGAACTAGTTGCTACCCTTTATACCACTCGTTCCTCCAGGACAAGTAATATTTAAGCTCTTTTTTGACTCGTAAAAAATGAAAAAATTGTCGATTATTTTTCCCTTTTTGACTCGTTAAAAGAAAATAAAAACAGGGGGCCCGCTTTCAAGCTCTTTTCCAACTCTTTAAACATGAAAAGATTATCGAGCTCTTATCGTTTTGAACTCATTAAAGGTTGAAAAATGTCGTTTACCTAGTATATTTATACCCCTTTTTCTGGATGAGATGAACTATTTACGAAAAAGGTACTCCTTGACTGAAATGGTCAAGCAGTTCTCTCAAGTATCGTTTTCTACCTTTTCGGGCCCTAGAGACATAAATGTACAAAAATGGACCATGTGGAGTTTTCCTTTTCGTGTCTTTTTCAAAATCTCTAAACATGAAAAAGATACCGAGTTACACCTTTTTCAGACTCATTAAAATATTAAATGACATCGGATTCGTCACCGTAATGAACATGAGCTTCTCCTTCTTAGGGCTCATTAAAATCACTAGGTCGGATTCATCCGAAGGATGAACTTACAATGCAAGCATATGCTATCCCCTTCAAGCTTGCGATTAAAAAATAATTGGGGTACCTGCCAGAAATGGTGGGGGAAAATGGGAAATTTTATTAGTCGTGTCAGCAGCTCACTCTTGAACATGACACTTTCTAATTTGTGTCGGGTTGGGTTATCCTCACTTCATATTAAACTTCCTGGGTTGGGCCGTTTATTTTTGCCTTCCATTTTATCTCTATCATGTCATCATGACCACCGATCCTATGGGTCCAAAAGCTTCCAAACTCTAGAGTTGTGGCGACAATATGTTTAAGAGTTGTCCTTCTGCAATTACACTTACCCCTAATTCTCTATATCATCCAAAATCATTTTTCATCCCTTGTATCATGTCGATGGTGTGGGATACATCATGGCCCTCCTTTAACACAATCACTTCCTGTCGAATTCATCTCATTATCCAGGAAGTTGACCAAGAGACTCCCTTCCAGTACCTTAGAGCTTGCATGCCCTAATGGCAAGTTCTTCGCACTCGACGACAAGCTCACATCATTAGCTTTCGATCAGGTGATTTCATGGGTGTTCGACTTCAGTTCGTTTATTCACATTCTGTGAATTGTGCTGATAGTACCTTGAGGACCATTGTCATTACTGGTGGTTTCTCTTGCGCTTGTTAGAAATTCACATCATTGGCTGGTAATCAAGAAATTTTCTAGCATATTTGACGTCATCACATTTATTCACATGTTAGAATTTGTACTTTGATTGGGTCATGTTGGAGCGCAAGACCCTGGGCTCAGATTACAAAAGTCAAGGTTCCAAGGCAATGTGATATGATTGTGATGATATGCATGTCTCTTTTGGTGGGCTCCAGTATTGTAGCAATAATGCTACAACTCCTGGGGCTTCCTATCTCTAATTTTATCAAACCGGTAGTTCGTACAAACTTGGAAGCGACGGTGTTGTATGCACAAGTACTAGCTCTTGTCGCAGCTGTCACTTGGTCAACTGGCACAAGTCCGCTAGGGCTCAAGCCAACTTCTATATGCTCTCAGAAGAAGCTTGCTAAATGATGGACGAAGGCTATCTCAAAGGAAATTAATCTACTTTGCAAAAATGAACTGAAAGCCGACCAAAACATGGAAACCCTAGTAAACCCTAATCTGACTAGCTTAATCTCTATGATGCAATGGTGGGAGTGCAAATGTCTAAGAATGATGCCATTACCTCTAGTGATATGAAATGCATGAACTTAAACTACTTCCATTGAAAAGAACATTGTTTTTGCATTTTTGCTTAAATGGTTGGAGTGATTATGATTTTGTTTCTTATTAGGGTTTGGTTGTGCAGAGGCGGTGCGAAGGGAGAGAAAGCTTGGGAAAGGTCAAGAGGGCTAGGAGAGGTCCCAGGGGATCCCTAACATCATTCCACAGGAGTCCACAACGTTCAGATTCTCGGCAACCAAGTTTGCAGGCTTCTACAGGATGTCTGCAGGGGTTCCTACAGGAAACTCAGGAATTCTACAGGAAGTCTGCTAACTTCTACAGGATGTTCTACCGTGGGAGTTTTGGGTGATGGTGAAGTGATGGAGCGGTATGGGTGGATAGGTAAGATGGAGATGGAGCTTGTGATGGCTTAGGGGCAGAGAAATAAGATGGAGAAAGAGTGCATGAAGTTGGTTGGTGGATAGAAGGATGGAAGCAACGAAAGGTCAAGAAAATGGAGCTACGTGGACAATGGAAGAGTTGGGAGGTAAACAAGCTGAACAGAGGTCGAGTAGGTGGCTTTAGGCGTGGTTGAGAAGAAGAAGAAGGAAATGGAATGATGCTGAGCAGTGTAAATAAAACAAATTGCTTATGTCTTGCACCAAAAACGAGAATTCATTAACCTGTGCTACATGTGCTTTTAAACAAATGAACAACAATGTAAATCATGAAGAGAAGTCGTGCATGGAGTTAAAATGAAGAAGTATGGTTCAAGATCAAAGTGCATGGATGGATCTACAATTAAAATGACTGTGTTGCAGCTTGCATGAAAGTAAAAGACTGTGGTTTTTTTGGTGGTTGGGATAGACTGCACCCCAATCTCTAAACAGAGATGGCAGTGAAGGCACTATCAACCTTTTCTTGGAGCTCCAATGAATTACAATCCTTCTATTCTAATCTAAGCAACTGAAAGCGTTTTAACCATAAGCTAATCCTACTCAATCTCATTAAAGAAACCAAATCGGCAGACTGTAAATTCTAAATGCATGTCAAACAGAGGAAATAAAGTGCTGCAAAGAAAGGCAAATAACACTACAAAGAAGAGGAGGTCTATTGCTCTCAGGTTGGGCCCTAACCTGAGAGCTATAGCTCCCTTAAAAACTCAGAATTAGATCCCAATCTGCTTGCCTTTATTCATAATCAAGAGTCTAATGTCATGCCAAAATTGGCTTACAAAAACAAACATCGAGCTGTAACTCGTGCTCAGAAATTACAATAGTAATTCAAAAGTTCAAAAAGCTTCTATCAAAGGCTACGACCTTCATATTTATACACAATGGAGATCAAGCTGGCTTCCTCCATTCGTGGAGCTTGGCTGTCCAACTGAAAGTTAAACTGCTAATCCTGTAGAATCTGTTGGCTGACTTTAAGCTCGGTGGGGAGAGCTGTTGGAGCTCGGAGTTAAGGTGAAAATCACGAGGGAAGTCATTTAAGGCTGTAGACAACCTCCCTATAAACCTGCAATGCCACCTTTGTCGTCTCCTTGTCTCCTTTTGCGTGGTCTTTTGCTCTCTTTAATGCCAAAAACCTGAAATCATCATGTATTAGCCACATAGATATAATGCCTGCCCTTCTTCCTACAAATAACACAAATATACTAAGAAATGAATGCATAAGTGATAAAAGATGAATGGTTGAGCAAGGTAAGTAGGCCCAATGAGCCCAAATTGTACCAAAAATTGGGGCTCATCATCACCCCCCAGCTAAAACATTTGCTCATCCTTGAGCAACTAGTCCAACTCTTCATCCTTCATTGCTTTGATTGCTACCCTTACATCCCAAGCCTCTGTGGTAGTGTCCTCCTTGCTGATATGAAACCCAGCTTTCCTGTTCACCTCTTCCCATTGTTCACTGTCATCCATCTCTGTGCTACCTTCAGCCAATCCTAGCAGCAGTGGTGGGCTGAGTTTAAGGCCAATCCAGCTGGCCTGGAGGCTTTGCATTGATTTCTTGTAAAGGTCTACCCTTACCAAAGCTTCCCTCATCCGAGTTGGGGTATGGTACTCTCGGATCTTCAAACTGTGTGCCAAGGTATTCCATCTGCGTGCACATGCTTGGGCAGCAGTTTCTCCTAACAGTCTTTCCATGTCTTCAAAATGAGCTATGGCTTGGGCCTGTTGGTCCATAAATCTCAAGGAAGCTGTGGGATCAGTAGACAAGTGTTGGTGTGCTGAGATGAGTGCTACTGGATCCTCTGGTTCCGCTCGAATGAGCAATGGTTCGTTTATTTCTCGGCTCATGACCGATTTTTCTTCTGCTGCTCTTTGATCCTCATGGTTCAACCATGAAGCGAACGCCATTAATTGCATATCACCCAAGGCAGTATTGGGATCCCAGGAAGCTTCATTAGGCAAGCCCAAATTGTGGAGGTAGAACTCTGCTAATTTAGCCTTATCCTCTGACGAACTAGTACTGCACAATTCAAAAAATTGCTGTGGGTTTTGGATCTGAGAAATACCTCTTTGTGCCAAGGTGTTTATTTGGAACTGCAGCCATTGGTCTTTCAAGTACAAACCATAGGATTTTGCAGGTTGTCTGCACCTTATTTCCTCCATGGCCCAACTGGCCATGCAGGCCAATTGTGCTTCCTTTTGCTGCAGCTGTTCTTTTAGAGCTTGCACTTCAATTTGGGCTTGCTGTTCTGCTTCCTGTAGAAGTGTCATTGGCTCCTCAAGACTGGTGGTCAGCTCCTTTTTGCCCTGTTGTTCTTCTGTGGTGTCTTTGGAGGATGTACCTGCCCCTGCCCTTAGCTCCTGTAGCTGCAATCTCAGCTTCTGGTTTTCTTCCTGTAGAAGCACACGTTGGCAATTAGCCACATGCTTAGCCATGGCGAATTCACTCCTGACCTCCTTGAGTTGCTCTTGTAAGGGACCTATGTCTGCCACACCCTTTGATTTAGCGATCTGCATCCATGTGTGGGTACAGACTCTTTCTTCCTCTAATGCAAAAAATAGAGGCACAGTAAATTTCTGCGGTATGATTTTGCCCGCCTCTAAAAAGGTGTAGTATGAACTCAGACTAGGCGAAGGGCTAGGTTCTGGTATATGTTCTTTTTCTACCTCTTCAGGTGGCTCTACCTCACCCTCCCTTGGTGGTGATGAGGGTCCTTCTTCTTCCCTCCTTTCTGTTTCCTGTAGCCGGGTCAAAGTTTCCTGTAGAACATTTTCAGCTTCCTGTAGCCGAGCTTTTTCGGTCAACAAGTCTAACCTTGCTTGCCACTTAGTCTTCTTTGGGCTCCCCTTCTCATAGGTGACTGTGATCCTTGAGGGAGACTTTTCCTTGGGTGAAGTAGGGGTATCTTCAATAACAATCGGGCTGCTGGACGGAGGCTGTGGTTTGCCTGTCTTTATTCAGACACTTCTTCGAGCTTTAAAGAATAGAGGGGCCTCCCTCTTTCTTTTCTCTTTGGGCTTAGGTGGCGTGCTGAGGGCGGCCAGCACAGCTGCTGCCTCCCTCTCACGAATATCAGCCTTCTTCTCCTTGGGTTTCACTTTGTCAGGGCTTCCTGTAGAAGACCCTGTTTTAGCAATTTTCGGGCTTCCTGTAGAAGACCCTTTTTCAACAGCTTTCGGGCTTCCTGTAGAAGACCCTTTCCCAATAATTTTCGGGCTTCCTGTAGAAGACCCTTTCTCTGTTTTCCGGCTTCCTATAGAAGCCTATTTCTGCTTTCCTGTAGACACAGGTGTCGCCACCTTGGCTTGCTTTGCTGCATGGGTTTTGCTTTTTGGTTTGGTTGCGGGTGCTGATGAGGTACTTGGGCTGATGTGGACCATCTCAGCTTTGTCCGTTCTGCTCTGCAACCTCTTCTCTCTTGCTAACAAGATGGGTGTGTCACCTTTTTCTTGGTCATCCTTTTTCTCATGCTTCTTCTTTTGTTCTTTCTTCTGCACTGTGGTCGGGGTCTTCTGGCCTGTTTCTTTCTTTCCCGCGGCCACTGATTCTTTTTCCTCACTGTTGGAGGAACCACTTTCTTCAGTCAGCATCCTTATGTCTCCATCTTTTGTCAAATTCCTGAATGATTCCCATGAGAGGGGAACCTTATATGAATGAAGTGCATCCTCCACAAGAATTTTGATCAACCCATGGTGGGCTACCTGATCTGGTATGCCTTCTTTTAGCTTTGTGGCACACTCAATCAAAGAGTCAAGACTATAGTAGGAAATAAGGAATGCTCAGTTTCTTTTCTACAGGGAGATCAATCCGGTGCCTCAATTCAGTGAGAAACGAAAGTGATACCCGTACACGATGCTATAACGGCCTTCACAGGTTATATACTTCATGATTTGCAGGCTAACTTCATTCCATGGTGGCAACAAACTTGTTCTTCGCACCCCATTTTTGTCCTCCGAGAATTCCTCCTCAGGTGGAAAGAATTCTTTCTTGGCCTGCTGGCTCAACTTCCTTTCTTCCTTATCCCACAGCAGACCCATTGGAAGTTCAGTAATTCGACTGATATATTGCGGGGTGAGCTTGAGGCTTAGGCCCCTGAAGTTTATTGTGGCCAGTGTCTTGGATTTCGGCCTCAAAGCCTGCAAGAATTCTTCTGCCACTTCATCGTCGTAACCCTGCAGCTTGTCACAAAAGGATATCCATTGTGCTCGTGTGAAGAGCTCCACCACCTCCTGATTTTCCCTCAACTTGGTTGAATCAATGGGTTCTCGTCTAATAAACCCACCCGGCATGATAAAACAGTTTCCTTAACCAGAGGTGGTGATTGTGGAAGAAATTTGGTCTACTGAAGCAGAGCATAGAATTACGCTTCTGTCATGCACATAATCCACAAAACTTATCCCTGAGGAACTTAACACAGTTTAATTACCCTGACATCCTGTAGAATGACAGTATAGGCACAACAGACAACAATTTCACCAATTTTCTATGACCAGACTGTGGACGACGATTCTGCCACCTTTAAAAACCAATTGCATGAAGAGTTCAGGGTTACCTTTTAATCTGCCACCTTTTTACGTGAGGCATCCGCCTTCCTGTAGAAACTGCGTTCCTGTAGGAGCAACTTTCCTGTAGAAGCAGCGCGTGATTCCTGGGGAAGACTGCAGTTGGTCTGCGCTCTCGGTGGTGCTTCTCAGCCGTTCTGAAAGCCAAAGGCTTGGAGTTTCGAACTGCAGAGGGATCTGAATGTTCACTCGAGGTTCAAACGGCGAATGATAAATGCATGCGATCAATCTAGCCGATTAGATTTGAACCGGCGGAATCCGTGGCGCGGAGGTGAGTTGTCCCCGCCGGACCGTTGGATGATGTCGTCTCATCATTTTTCTGCGAGTTCACTTACTACCGCATCATCCCTTCAGCAGATCCGCCGCCGTTTCTTCTGCTAAATCCGTTTTTTCCGATGGGGATTGTTCTCACGTGTGTGCTGATCATTCCTTTTGTCACGGCCGCCACCCAAACATCTGACTGGACCATTAACCGGTCGACGTGGCCAGTCAACTGGCCATACAGCCGCTCAACCCATTCACCTTTACACTTTGCAATCAATTCAAAGTAAAATTCATGTGATCTGATGGAAGGAAGGGTCGAGACACTTACCTGTGCGGCTGCACACGATGTTTCGGTTTTTGGACGATGATGAGTGGATCTACCTGCTGCTGGTGAACTTACACAGGCCCGGAGGTTCACGGTTACAGGCTGCCGATGATGGATTTGATGCTTGGCTGCATGCGTCCGCGTTCACTGCATATGGCCAGCGCTGTGAAGAGTATACACTCTAGCGGGCTCAACTGTTACAGGACTCCCGCGGGATGTCTGGTAACAGTTCTTCCTCCTTGGGTGCATGCTGCATGACGAAGGATCTGGCCTCCCGATCACGCTCTCAGGGCTTCTGGATGACTGAGATGGATATGGTATGAGATCTCCAGCGTTTTTTCATTTAAAACTTGCTTTTTCTTGAGAACTCATCGATCTGCTTTGCTGGTGCAGGTAACTTCGTTGCATGTCGACAAGGATGGCAGGACGAGGTGACAACAATGTGCAAGGGAGATAACAATAGCTTGCATGCGTCCAAACCGATCCTTAGTCGTTAGATCTCCTCATAAAATGGATTCTGGGCCGTTCTGAGCTTCTACAGGAAGTTTCCTGTAGAAATACAGAGCTTCCTGTAGAAAGGTTGCGTTTCCTGTAGAGAGTCTGCACCTTCCTGTAGAAAATCTGCATCTTCCTGTAGAAAATCTGCGTCTTCCTGTAGAAAATCTGCGTCTTCCTGTAGAAAATCTGTGTCTTCCTGTAGAAGACTCAAGCTGTAATAAAATTGCACATACCTTGGAGAAAATGAGTATTCCTGGAGGAGGTGCTGGTGAGGTGTCTTGACAGCATGATGAGGACCTTTGGCTTTGAGTTGAGAGGCTTCCTCTCCTCCATAGACACCTGCAACCTGCATGCAATTTTACAATATGAACTTGCTAACCTTGTTTTTTATTCTTTTCTCTTTTTCTTTTTCATTTTTCTTCTTCTTTTTTTTTTTTTTTTGAAAGATAACAGGGGCGCCTCAATGAGGTTTTCACCCTTGCCATCTGCCCCGAGCGCCTTAGAGAGGTTTTCACTCAAGGATCTTTTCAAATCTTTATCTTTTTTTTTTTTTTTTTTTTTGAAAGACAATAGGGGCGCCTCAATGAGGTTTTCACCCCTACCACCTGCCTTGGGCGCCTCAGAAAGGTTTTCACCCAAGGATATTTATTATTTATTATTATTATTATTATTTATTTTTTTTTAGATTCTTCAGGGTATGCCCAAAGCAGAGGCAGAACCCTTCTCTATGACCAACACTGACTTCTCCATAGTTTTGATGAACTCTTGTCTTGAGAGAGGCTTCCTGTAGATCTTCAATCGATGCCCATTGACAAGCATGGGGATGGCTTCCTCATCAATGGTCTGAATAAGAACAGACCCATTGTCATGACATTTTTCCACTGCATATGGCCCTAGCCATCTGGTTCTCAGCTTCCCCTTGAAATCTTTGTATCTGGAGTCATACAACAAGGCCCAATCTCCCGGCTGGAATTGCTTGTCATGGAGATGTTGGTCATGCCACACCTTTCTCTGAATTTGAACCACTTCCGAGTGAAGGAGGGCCTGCATCCGGTGCTCATCCAGTCCATTCAGCTGCAATAACCTCTCTTGTTGTGCATGGCTGAGATCTAGGTCCAGCTGAGCTGCCATCCTCAAAGTGTTATATTCAAATTCAATGGACAGCAAAGCTTTCTTCCCATAGACCAGCTCATAAGGTGTGAAGCCGGTTGTGGTCTTCCAAGTGGTGTTGTAAGCCCATGTGGCTTCAACCAGGCGATCTGCCTAGTCCTTTCTGCTGCTGCTCACCACCTTAGTCAAGATCCCTTCAGTCATTTTCTTGAGGGTGATAGGGGGTGGAAGTCCTATGCTTGATCTTGTGATGAGCTAGTAGGTCTTCAACCAGGTTGGATGTGAACTGGCTCCCTTGATCGGTGACCAGCTCTCTTGGATAACCAAACTTATAGAAGATGTTTTCTCTGAGGAACTCGGCCACCTTTTCTTCTGTTGCTGCTTTGATTGCTTTAGTCTCTGCCCACTTTGTCAAGTAGTCAGTACATAAAATGATGTAAGACCTTTGCCTCGAAGGAGGGTTGATTGGGCCCACAAATTCCATACCCCACTTCTCAAATGGCTCAAGAGTCACCTGAGGTTGGAGAGGCATCTCATCCCTTTGGGTCGGTTTCCCCATTCTTCGGCATCACACTGGCTGACATATCTTCTGACATCTTGATGAAGTGTGGGCCAATAGTAGCCTGCCTGCAGGATTTTGAAGGCAGTTCTCTTTGCTGCAAAATGTCCTCCACAAGGCCCATCATGACAGGTGAGGAGGATATCAAAGACTTCCTCCTCCCTTACACAACGCCTTAAGATCTGATCGGGGCCAAGCTTGAACAGATTGCCCCCGATCCAAGTAAATGAGGCACTTTTTCTGATGATTCTGCTCTTCTCTCTTGAAGATAGGTGCGGAGGGAACTGTGCTGAAACAAGGTAGTTTGCTATATCAGCAAACCATGGAGAGAGTACTGAAATAGCAAACAGATGTTCATCGGGCATCTGGTCATCCACTGCTCCATCCTCATCTGCAGACAAATCCAATCTAGATAAAAAGTCAGCAACAACATTTTCTCTTCCTGGTTTGTCAACAATGGTCAAATCAAACTGCTGCAACAAAAGTAACCATCTAATAATACGAGCATTCACATCTGGTTTATTCATTAAATATCTAATTGCAGCATGGTCAGTATGTACAAATGTTTGATAGCCAGTGATATAATATCGGAACTTGTTCAGTGCATGGACCACAGCCAAGAATTCTCTCTCGGTTACAGTGTAATTCAGCTCAGCTTTGGACAAGTTTTTGCTAACAAAGTAAATGGCATATGGAAGTTTTTGCTCAACTTGTCCTAAAGCTGCACCTATGACTTTGTTCGAGGCATCAGTGTGGATGTGGAAAGGTAGGGCCCAGTTTGGACCTCTCAGGATTGGGGCTGACACCAACTTGTCCTTTAATTCATTCAAACTCTTCTGACAATCGTCAGTCCATTTAAACTCCACATCTTTTTCCAACAGGCCAAACAATGGTGAGGCTAGCTTGCTGAAGTCTTTAATGAATCTCCGGTAATATCCTGCTAATCCCAAGAAACTCCGAACATCCTTTACCTTTTGAGGAGGTGGAACCTTCTTGATGAGAGCAATTTTGTTAGGATCCACCTGTAACTCTTGGCAAGAAATGGTATGGCCTAGCACGGTCCCTTCAGTCATTAGGAATTCACATTTTTCAGGACTAAGGGACAAGTTCATCTCGATGCAAACCTCAAAAAAATGGAGTTTCATAAAAAATGAACATGACATTGATGGAAAAGGCAAGAAGCATGCTCAGTGGTGTCGGGTTAGGACATGAATTCTGGGCAGAGGCAGTGGAGACTGCATGTTACTTAGTTAACAAATCACATTCATCAGCGTTGGAGGATAAGACTCCACATGAGGTATGGATTGGTAAGAAAATCTCGCTTTCACGTATGAGGGTATTTGGTTGTGATGCATATGTGCATATTCCAAAGGAAAAAAGAACCAAGTTGGATAGTGAATCTGAAAGGTTCATCTTTATTGGGTATAAGGATGGTTTATAAGGTTATAAGATTTGGAACACAGAAACAAGGAAGGTTGTGTACAATCGAGATGTGATGTTTAGAGACGTGAAAGATGTTATTAAACATGAAGTCCTACCAAAAAACATGAGAAGATAGAGGTTGAGCTAAAGGAGGAAGAATCAGACTCTACAACGGAACAAGAATTGGAAGAGGAAGAACCACAAACTCCAGTTTTGAGAAGATCAGTTAGGGAGAGAAGGCAACCAGAAAGGTATAGTCCATCTTCTTTCTATTCAACTTTTTTTTTATTTATTACTAATAATGATCTCAGAATTGTCAGGGAGGCAGTAGATTCAAAGGATGGAAAACTTTGGAAAGAGGCCATGGTTGATGAAATGGCATCTTTGGACAAAAATGAGGATTGGGATCTAGTGGAGTTGTGTTAATTTTAGGTATGTTCTATGCTCAGATAAATTTATTTCAATTTTCTCAATTAGCTCAATATATTTTCTAGATTAGAAATCACATCAGCATTAAAGTAAACTATAATAGAATATAAACATAAATCGTTGAAGACAAGCCAAGACAAGAGGACACAAAATGTGGCGCTAGCCAGGGACAAACACCAATGTGGGGAACCCCTTGATGAATTCTTCTTATATGTTCTTCAATAGTTCAACAGAGAGAGAGAGAGAGAGAGAGAGAGAGTACATAGATCATTTCTAAGAAGATGAGATCAGTTGAAGACATGCTACTTCAACTGATTCTCCAAGGTGACTCCTTCACCTATCATCGTTTTGCATCTCGTCATCATGTTGCACCTCACCATGCTGCACCATGCTACACCCATCATCACAGTGTTAGACATTATGCTACACTGTTGTCCCAATGTTTAGCACTGTTATACCTTGTGCTACTGTTGCACCATGATGTCACCCATGTGCTTCTTGCACCATTGCTACTTTATGTACTTGCTGCACCAAATACCATACTGTTGTCCCAATGTGCTTGCAGCACTATGCTTGCTGCACCTTGTTGTTGTTGATGTCGCATGTACCATACTATTGCAGCACCATGAACTTGTTGCACTAAATGCAGTTGTCCCATGTACCATACCACTATATACAGCCACCATGTACTTGTTGTTGCTATTGTCCTATTATGCCACTGTTGCACAATGTCATAGCTGTCCTAATCATAGAGCTGTCCCAACATGATGTTGTCCCAACAAGTTGTTGTCCCATCATGTTGCTGTCCCAACATGTTGTTGTCCCATCATTGTGTTGTCCAATGAGTTTGCAGCACCATGTACCTTTGCTGCCATGTCACAACTATTGTCCCATTACATCTTGATGTGCTTGCCATGTTGTACATGCTTACACTGATTCTTATAACAACATTCTCATCATAAAATTATCCTCATACTTATACTTGAATTTTGGTGCACTGTTGTAGTTCTACAACTCTGGTTAGGGAATCAATAGTACCATAACAAGCACCTCTAAACTTGGCAATAATCCTTGAAATGAGTGCGGATTACCTCCCTTGAGAAGTTGCTATCCATACATCCCTTCACGCTATCTAGGGCAGCCTCCACGATGTCCCTTTGACCCTTTATACGGTTGCTAATACTCTGCTATCGACACAACCCTTCACATTGTCTAGGGCAGCCTACATGTTGTCTTTTTGACTCTTCATGCTGTGGCTAAGACTCTCTTGTTTGACTGCAGTTAGGGTTGAATTAGACCAGCGTTTAGGGTTGGATTAGATCAGCGTTTAGGGCAGCCTTTTAGGTCTACATTAGGGTTTCCTTCCATCTGCATCTAGGGTTGTAGGCCTCCTTCTAGACTTGCGTAGAGACAAGTGTATAGGTTAGGGATCCTTCTTGATATCATTAGGGCTTCTCTTCATGAATGCATCCTCTAGATTAGGGTAGCGTATCTCTTCTTCTTGACTGTGGCTAGGGCAATCTCATTCCTCCAACTTATGATAATATCAAGTAGGCATGGCATTCAAAGGAGTGGGCAGTACTAGAGGTCCATACCTAGCAGCTATGATTCTTTCCATTTTGGTAGGTGCTTATGGGCCTGCCATAGCTATGGTGGCTATAAGAGTACTGGAAGTCTGAATGAAAAAGGGCTGAGGAGTGATTGATGGGACTAAGGGAGTATGATGGATAGGAGGTGAGGTTTCCTTTGGGCTTAAAACAAAAGGAGAACCTAAAGAATAAGGAGCTTTATGAATCTCTAAGATATTTTCTTCACTGCTAGTATTAGAAGCTATACTCTCAACATATATTTGTTCCATTATAAGCCTTTGAAGAGGTATAGAAGATTGTTTGGGTTTACCTGAACCTGATGCTCCTTTCTGCAATGACTTTCTTTCTTTGATGATTTTTTCCGGGTCAGGTACTGGATCAGCTTGTGGCTTCTAAGGATTTCTCCGAGTATGTCTCACAAACTGAGCCAGAACTATGACGAGGAGTTGCCAAGAGGTTCGTCCTCCAGTAGAGTCACCAGATGGATGATTACAACCAAAAAGTGCCCAGAATTTTTCCATCATCAAAGTTGGGTCTGTGTTGTCTCCCAGGGAAGCTAAGCTTTAGTTTCCTCTCCTAGGCAACGACGCCAATTATGTTAGCACTCCAAGAATCTCTCCTAGGTTGTAGATCGGAGATGCCTGGTAACATATAATATTCAATATTGTTCTCTGAACTATTGGAATAAACGATGGTTTGGAACAAGTCAGATGACCATTTCAGCTCTATTCTCACTCAGGACATGCATGAACACCCTCAACAACACAAGGCTTTAGACCACTAATGCTCAATAGTTTGTAGATTTAATGAATATATGGATAATACTAACTGTATCAACAGATTGCATACATGAACATATGTGAATGGCTAGCTACAGGCAGCAAATGAGCTTATTAACTGTACTGGAAGATGCATATATAATAACACATATAAATGGCTAGCAACAGGCAACAAAGAAGCTTGCAAATCTAATATATCAAAGCAGAGATAAGATGATAGTTATCTAGCCTTAGACATAAAGAAAACATGAAAAACTGTTCGAGTGCAAGCATAAAACAGTAAAGAGAATGGACATTGAACATGTAATGGAAAAAGAAGCTTATATTGTTAAAGAATGCAGATGAGAAGCTTGAAGGAACATAGGAGGAATAATCTCCTAAACTTGAACCTCTATTACATCTTGTTTTCAGCTATTTATATCTTGTTTACAATGCTCCTAAGCTCTCTAGAAGGCTCGGAGTCTTAATCTGCCTGATTTGTGCCTTAATTGTTTGATTCCCTCCATGGGCAAGCATCGCTCGATGGTTTCTTCTTCTGACAGAAGACTAACCATATTCAGATATTTTAGGCTGTGCTGGCAGGGAGCTTTCTTGTGCCAGATGTGCTCCACAATCGATTCTATTGGTTTGCTAAACCGCGTTGTCGATGCCCATGATTGCTTCTCGGCCTCTGTCTTCCGACATTTATTTCTCGGCCTTTGTTTATGTGATAGAATGGGTCTTCGGGCCTCTATTATCTTTTAAATGCAAACGGGGACTTCTTTCTATTATAAACAGTGAAATGATGCAACTGTGACAAATCCCGCCAAGCTTTCAACGTTTCAAACTTCAAAAGTCATTAAACATGGCATATTTATCTACCAGGTCTACCCTTCGTGTCGTTGTCACCTATTGCAGGTGGTAGGATTCCTTTGTTCTTTTATTATTTTAAATATGCCGGAAAAACATTAAAAACACAGGAAAATTGGCTTTGCCGGACTTCAAAAATCATAAATATCACTTCCCAGGCCCTTTCGGGTCTGGGCTTTATCGCATCAGCGTTGTCCCTGTTTCCCTTTGTATTTCGTTTAAAACAACGGAAATACACAAAATGTTTTGAAAATGGGGCTTCCGCGGATTTCAAATATTATGCAATCTTGTTTTAGAACCCCATCGGGTCCGGTTATCGCATCGCGACTACATATGTGCAAAAGGCCCCGCCCTTTGGTTTTTGTTGATAGCGATGTTGTGATGCGATATGATCGTAATCACATATATGAATATGTAAAGGCCCTGCCCCTTGGTCTTCCCGATCTGCGATCCGCTGATGTGATTTGGGCTATCGATCCTTGTGCGCGATCGACGGTCCTCGTTTAATCGCCAATCACCATTGCCATCGCCCCATGGCCTGCGTCGATTTTCCTCCGCCGATGCGATCCACCAATTAGATATGGGTCGTTGATCGACCAGATCTAACGGCTGCTGTGCAACCACTATTTAAGCCTGCGCCTGTTGGTTTTTTCATGGTTTAAGAATGATTTAGGCCTCTCGATAGTGTATTTCCGCCCTTCCAAGGGCTTTCCTCTTGCACGGATTTTGATTTATGGATGACTTTAAACACTTATGAAGACTCGAGGAGCATTTTTGGATCCCTTTGCGTGAATTTTAAAGCACACTTGGAGACTTTGAGGCATATTTGGATCCGTTTTTTGGGTCATTTGTCTTCAAGGCTAACATTGGCTCCTTTTTGGGATGAAATCCTCCTTGTGAGGTTTCAAGAATCACAGATCAATGCCTTTCCTGCATACAACAAGCTCAAATCACAAATCCTAATCCATCGTCTATTATTATGCGTGGTGTGGGTCACACTCAGCATCACCTTTAAAGTGCTTAAGATGCGGAGAGGCTGCTAAAAATCATGGAATGAAGACACGTTTTTACATTATCCATATGATTGGCCCATAAAAACAAATGCTCAAAACGTTAAAAATTGCCTGTGAAAAAACATAAAATTAAATTCAAAACACTTTATTTTTGCCAATATATTTAATGAAAGAAGAAAAAATCTTAAATTAAATCCAATGGGAAGACACACTTTGGAAATCGATATTTTTAAATAAGAATAATAAAACTTTGCCCACTTCTAAAATGAATATCTCTCCTATTACCGGTTCTAAAATGCTCGTATGTAAAACCAACCTCTGGTTTTAGAACACATTAACCGACGGAGTCTGAAAAATGAGTGGACGACCAAACCCCAAACTGTCGGAAGACCCTGTTGCCCTTTGAAATTCCAAAATACGAAAAAATCGAATCGTTTAACTGCAAACCTGCAATATAGCCAACTGTTCCGCGCAACGGAAAACATGACTTTAATGAAAATTTACATCATAATTATCTCCATCTTCCTGAGATTCGAACACACTATCACATCCTTGCGATCTGTATGGGCGGACTGCTCTTGCTTAAATGGGGGAGATGCATGGGAATTTAACATTTAATATTAGAATCCAAGCCAGGCCGCTAGCTGAGAGGGATTCACTATGCCGGGGTGATGGACGTCACCCTCTTGGAGAAAATCCGTGATGGTATGATACACTCTCTCTTTCTCTCTTCTGCTCTCGTCTCCGTCCTGATCGAAAGAGCCGGACTTAGCCTACGATTTATTGTCACTTTCATGCCAATTGGGTTTCGAATCCCGCGGCTGCCACGGTCTTCCTAGCGATGTCCCGCGAGTGAGATATTCGTTACACATAAAGTAGGCCAATCGCTAATCCACCACCTTCTTTTCGTTCACCGATGGTTGGGGTTGCAAACCGGGGCCTCTGGTTGAGGTTTTATAAAGGTCATAATTGGTCTGGGGGTCGAATCTCGGCTGAGGCGGCAAACTGGGGCCTTTGGCGGAGGTTTCATAAAGGTCATTGGTCTGGAGATTGAATCCCGACCAGGTCGGTTTGCCTCTGGATCCTCCTCCTCCAGAGCTGTGTTTCATGATCAAGATCTGCCTAGGTTCTTGTGGGCAGAAGCATGCAACAATGTGGTATTTCTGTAGAATAGGAGTCCACACAAGGTGCTTGGACGAGTCACACTAGAGGAGGTTTCCACAAGCAAGAAGCCTAATGTTTCACACTTCTGGATGTTTGGCACAAAGGTCTAGTGTCATGTGTCCAAAGATAACAAGAAAAAATTCGATGCCACAACAGAGAAGGGTATCTTTGTGGCTATAGTGAGACATATCAGGCATACAAGATGTATCTTCCAGGATTTAGGACAACAGTTCTCAGGCGAGATGTGAGATTCCAGGAGGATCAGGCTCTAAGAGTTTCCTTAGAGCGTGGGCAGATTGCAATACTTGAGGAGGAACTACTTGCTCCCAAACAGGAGTCACAACCAACACCTCAGAGTCATCCACAACCACAGTCGAATGGCAAGAGGGTAGCGCAAGAGGATTTGTAGCATGATGAGGAGAAGAAACCAAGCTGAGAACAGATAGATAAGCCAAAGCTACCTACCATAGTGAGGAAGAAGACCAAGTGGGCTGAGAGGTTGATTCAAGAGGCTCCTAGCACCATGTTTAGGCATAGTAAACAATGATAGAGGTACATTGGATATATGGAACTGATGACAGAGTTGGTGGACACTGAGCCTTCTTCTTATAAGGAGGCAGCTTCTCAGTAGGTTTGGAAATATGCCATGGTGGAGGAGTATTCCTCTATCACAAAAAATGATGTCCAGGAGGTTGTTCCATGACCCGAGAGGAAATCAATAGTTGGATCTAGGTGGGTGTACAAGTTGAAGCATGGAGAAAATGGGAATGTGGAGAAGTTCAAGGCCAGGTTTGTGGCCAAGGGCTTCTCACAAATTGAGGGCGTAGACTATGAGGAGACTTTTTCCCCAGTAGCATGGTATTCATCCACCAAGACTATTCTAGAACTTGCAGCGAAGATGGGGTGGAAGATCCACCAAATGGATGTGAAGACAACCTTCCTCAATGGAGTTGTTGAGGAGGAGATCTATATAGAGCAACCATAGGGGTTCAAGCAGTTTAGCAGAGACACACATGGGTGCAGGCTTAAGAGAGATCTTTATGGGCTCAAGTAGGCTCTGAGAGCATGGTACACTCGGATTGACAGCTACCTTTGAGGATTGGGCTTCACTGAGAGTGAGGTGGATGCCAACCTGTATTACATCATGGTTGGAGGGACTTCACTCATTCTTGTTCTCTATGTCGATGACCTTATATTGACTAGAGGTGAGAGCTTGATCCAGGATTACAAGGAGGACCTTGCAAAGGAGTTTTAGATGAAAAATATGGGGCTTATGCACTATTTCCTTGGCTTGGGGGTTTGGCAGGGTAATGGTGAGATCTTCGTGGGACAGGGCAAGTACATAGCAGAGATTCTCCGAAGATTTCATATGCAAGATTGTAGGCCCATGGGCACACCTCTAGTCACAAATTGGATGAAGGTGTATGTTGGCAGAGGAGAGCAAGTGGATCATACAGTATACACACAACTCATTGGGTTGTTGATGTACATGGTCAACACATGACCTGATATTTGTTTTGCAGTCAACCAACTGAGTCAATTCATGGTTTAACCAACCAGATTGCATTGGGTTGTTGCAAAGCATGTGTTGAGATATCTTAAAGGCACAATGGACTATGGATTGTAGTACAAACAGGTTGATGGAGTGAGGCTTGAGGGCTTTGTAGATGCAGATTGGGCAGGGAGCTCCACAAACAGGAAGAGTACTTCAGGTGGCATCTTTAGCATTGGGTCAGCTGTAGTTTCTTGGTCCAGTAGTTGCAAGAAGCAGAGATCAGTTGCACTTAGTTCAACAAAGGGCGAGTACATGGTTGCTAGTTAGTTAGCTTGTGATGCTATTTGTATGAGGAAGTTGCTTGTGGGAATTTTCAGGAAAAGGACGGAGCCTACCATGATAAATTCTGATAATCAGAGGTGCATTAAGCTCTCTGAGAATCCAATGTTTCATGATCCTCAAAGCATGTTGAAATCCGATATCACCATCTTAGAGTTTGTGTGCAGAAGAGGATAGTCAAGCTACCATACATTCCAACAGGGGAGCAGACAACAAACATCCTTCCCAAGGCATTGGTAAGAAGTAGTATTGTTCATCACAGAGATAAGTTGGGAGTTGTACATAATCCCTTCCTTGCTTAGAGGGAGTGTTGAAATTAGCCAAGGAATGGATTCCTTGATTTGTGCCTTAATTCAAGGAATCGATTTAGTGATCTTCATCATCATGCATGAGTTCCGGTGATGTGGATGAGTTCAAGAAGCAGTTTGACTAGCGCAAATTTGTGGGGGAATGAGTTATCTGTCCTCTAGTGTGAGTTAAATTGGGAAATGAATGTTTAAGTGGAGTTAGCCTCCTAAATTTTAGGAGGATCCAGTTAACTAAGTGTTCTGACTTTTTTTAACTAGAAAAGCTCCAGTTCAACTTCCTAATTTAGAAACTCACTAACAATAGCCAAATCGAATTGCTTATAAGGAGATCGAAGGCACACTTTATATTCATTCTTTTGAAGACAAGTTTGTGCGCAAAAGAGCTTGTGGAGGAACGAGCCAAGAAGTTTTCTCTTGTGCGAGTTGGAGAAGGAAGGCAGCCTTGAGAAGTGCGCCGAAAAATAGGAGAAATTCCTATTTTTTAGGAGTTGGGAATGCGCTAGGAAATAGGGACCTATTTCCTAAGGAATGCACATAGATTTAGGAGCTCAGGTTTGCACAATTTTCGAGGAGCAGATTAGCATTTCAGCAGGTGTTTCAAGCCTAGTTTAAGACAAACAGAATATTGTATTTTGTGATTGAGACAAGCTGGTTTTAAGAGATCTGTAGTTTATTCTTCTTCAATAAAATTCTGAAGCAAGTGAGGGTTTTCTCTATTGGGTTCCCTAGAAAATTGTGTTGTTTCTTGTGTGAAATTGTGCATCCTATTTCTGTTCTATTCCACTGCTATTTGCTAGAGAAATTCTGTGACTGTGTGAAAAGAAAATTTATTTTCAGATTGTTCATACTAGCAGATCAGAATTCAATGGATTTTCTACACAAGAGGCAATTCTGTTAGGGCTAGAAAAGGAAAAACTGACAACAAATTTGTAGGAATAATAACTCTTAGCAAAGATTTGATTCTACTAAAATGATTAAACCATTCTGCAACTAATAATAAAAATGGAATTTCATGTTAATTACGCCATAAGGCATTTCCCTTTGGGAACCACTCTCCTAAATGCCACTGTGTACAAATCTACACCATTAAATAGTGTGTTAGACGATTGAATAATCTTACACCGTCAGATAAGTAGTTAATAATTAAAATGAGTAACTTCTTCTTGTTGAACTGTTTCTTCTCGCAGAATGGTTTCTTCTTGCTTAACTATTTCTTGATGGGTTAAAACAAAGACTTATTCCTGTCTTGTTTTTTCAGAAAAAGTTTTCTCTCGCAAGATTGGTTTATTTGTTCATTGGTATTTCCATACTCTTCTTCTTGCTGTAATTTTTCCATTCCATGTTTGGCCATTGTTTTGGAAAAAAACACCATTATTTTGAAGGTTAATAGTTGATCTGGATGTTCGTTGGCATGTAGGTGAATAGAAGCCTCCATTTCTGTGAGGTGGCCAAAATGGTTGGATCTGTAGATTTCAGAGCGAAAACAATGTTTTAGGGAGTGGAAGGACAAATTTCCTGTGAAATGGAAATCAATTATATGTAGTCAAGATACTCATGAGGTTATTCTCTAACCCTATAAACTTTTTTGGGTTTTGAAATTATAGCATTGGATTAATCAATCATGGAAACTTGCAATATTGCTTCCCTGCTAGCGATTGTACTAGTCCAGTGTAATTTTTCTTTTCATCCTTCATGTGCGCAAGATTTCTGAGTGGCAGACTTGTCGCTCACTCCCAGCTTATCCTTGCAAGGCGACTTCATCCTTAACTGCAGATTGGAAGATATCGGGAATGTGAACAACAACATCGGTGCTGCTGTAACTCCGGCCTTCCCAGTGCTGCTATAACTCCGACCTTCTCAGCAAAGTTTTCTGCAGTGAATGGCCTTGGCGTGTCGATAGCTAGACTCAACCTCGTGCCCAAAGGCGTCATTCCATTACATAACCATCTAGAAGGTTCTGAGATTCTGCTGGTGGTTGAAGGAGTAATCTGTGCTGGATTCATATCTTTAAGCAATATTGTGTACAACAGAAGACTCCACAAAGGAGACATCATGGCGCTCCCTTTGCCGGCAATATTCCTCCTGTCATCGAGAGGACTACGTTCCTTTCCTATGTTGAGGTGAAGCGCCTCAAGGCTTTCTTAGGAGGCAACGACTAGGATATATGTATATATATCTGTTTCAAGTATCGATCCTTCAAGCTTCAACTTGTACTGCCTCATTCTAATGAAATTTCATTCATTAACGATATGTTGGTTTAGTAAGGTTGTTACATATCCGTTGCTTTTCACATTATCATAATTTTTAGCTATGTTTCTGAATAAAAAATAAAAAAAGTTTTGTTGAAACTGAAATCTGTACCAGAAGTTGGATGTGATTTTCATTCAGTAAATTCTCTCTAAACTTTCGGAAGTGATTGGTGAAGTTTTCCTGGGAACTAATTTTGAATAATAAGAAATGTTAGTTTGAAATGATATTATGTTTAAATTTATAGACTTTGGAGCTTACCATATGCATTTTACATATAAAAAAATTAATAACTAGAAATTGAATTATTAATTCATTGTATTTTTTTATAAAATTTATCAAAATTTGTATATCTTTTTTCATTTTGATGGCCTTAAATGACATCAGGTTGAAATTTATAGATTTTGGAACCTAGCAAATGTATGTTATATAAAAAATAAAATAATAATAACTAGAAATTAATCAATTCATTGTAATTTTTTTTATAAAATTTTACCTGAATTTGTATATGTTCTTTCATTCTAATATCTTTTTTTTAATTTGGAAATAATTTCTATTTTTGGATGATTCATTTAGGTTTGAAAATTTTCAGTTTGGCAAATGTAATATTAAATTTCCAGTCATCTTTATGAAGATGCAAAGTGGGGAGTTTTTTTTTAAAGAATGGATGGTTCCAAAATATATAAATTGTATTTTTTTGTTTAAGTTAAATTAAGAATCAAGAGTTTTTATTCAATTTGTTGTGATAATTAGATTTCAAAAGACCATTTACACTAACTTTATGTTTGCGATTATCAATGTAAAGGAATTTAATTCATACAAATATCTTAGAGTTGGCATTCACCACAAGATTCATTGGAGCTCCAACATTGAGAAATGATTAATAAAGGATGGAAAGCTTCTTTGGTCTTGACAATTACAAACAAGTGCTAGAGGGTAGATTAGTCCCTACCACATATGTTGGAAATTACCCTCTAAGAAAAATTGCATATAATATGGTTGTGACCATATTAAAGGAGGAAGTTAATTCATACAAATATCTTAGAGTTGGCATTCATCACAAGATTCATTGGAGCTCCAACATTGAGAAATGATTAATAAAGAATGGAAAGCTTCTTTGGTCTTGACAACTACAAACAAGTGCTAGAGGGTAGATTAGTCCCTACCACATAAGTTAGAAATTACCTCTAAGAAAAATTCCATATAATATGGTTGTGACCATATTAAAGCTTTTTTTATTTTATTTTATTTACAAAATAGGCTTTCTTTTTAAAAAGAGTTAACTTATATATAAAATTTCAAACCCATTTTTTCTCTTTTTTTCAAATTCTTCCTTTACACTGACCTTTTGTATTTTAATTTCATTGTATATATATATATATATATATATATATATATATAGATCTTTATTACAACATCCTCTTCATCCTTCACTTTTATTATACTACCTTTTTAGATCTTACATCCTCTTCATCCTTCACTTTTATTGTACTACCTTTTTAGATCTTGGTGAGATTAAACTACTTTTCAACAAATTCATCTATAATATCATTGTTTCCATATTGAAGTTAAAAAAAACTTTTCATATTTGTTAGGTGATAAAACTTTGAGTTGGTTAGAAGATTTTTCAACATCTATTAGAGTTTGTAGGTTTAATAATTTGTCGAGAGTTTGTAGGTTTAATAATTTGTCCAAGCCTTTGTTTCCTCTTAAATTTTTCCATGTCAATCGTTTCCTTGTGAAGGGAAAAGATGTTACCATTGTTTTTTAAATAATTGATGCTCCACTATAAGATTTCAATTTTATTTCAATACTTTCCCAATTAGTACTTAACTATTCATGAAGTCATTGAGAGGTGGTTGATATAAGGTGATAGATGTGTATTGGTGTATATATTATGTGGTTGGGCTAGTTGAAGGTGAACAACTGGTGAAGGTAACTACTACTGATAAGAATAGAAAAGGTGGTTGTTGATTATGATAATGATTGCTACCATCTATAAATACTAACTTTGGTTTATCTAATCTTATGGAAAACTATAACAATTTAGTTCTTTTGTTTTAGCAATTTGTTTTTATGCTCATAAATATTGGAGAGAAGTTTCCTTAATATTTGTACTTTTGATGAGTATTCTTATTGGCATCAATATTCTTTGAAATGGCTATCTCATTTATTCACAATGGTTTAGCAAAGTCTTAGCAACTTTGTGCTAATTTTGAAGCAATCTTAAGAAACCTAATTGTATTTTGATTGACATCAATATTCTTTGAAATGACTACCTCATTTATTCACAATGGTTTAGCAAAGTCTTAGCAACTTTGTGCTAACCCCAGTGTTGACTGAATTTTGAAGCAATCTTAAGAAACCTAATTGTATTTTGATTGTACATAAGGTTCTTAGTCACAACCGTACTCTCATTGGAGGAATACCAACTTCTATGAAGGGGATGAGATATAGCATATTGCTTTTAATATCAATATTATAAGTTATACAACACTTCTCCATTTTCCAATTCCTTTATAATTCTCTATATTTATTCATTTTATCATTCTTATATTTCTACTTAAGATCTTGTTGAAACTTAAGTTTTTCTAGATATTTATATGAGTTAACTTCCTCTAAGTTGTTGTCATAGAAAAAATTATCTCATGAAGTAACTAAGAGTTCTCCAAGATTTCTATTCTTGTACATGTCTACCAATAAACATTGATAAGATAAAGGTCGTGATAATTATATTTTAAAAATATCATTTACACAAACCTTATACCTTTATTGGTTGATGGAAATCCTACTGGGCAAAGGCTATGGATCATATTTCGGTGGGCATGGTTGTTACTGTCCAAGGCATGCCGAGCTACAAATAGGAATTCCAGAAAGTTTAGTTTCAACTCCATAAGCAAGATATCATGCTGGGAAAAATTGAGAGGCATATTCCATGTATCTTGGAACTGTCTGAGATGCCTGGATCGAATGTCAAAGACTTTGCGCCAGTGGAATCGGCCTCGGAGGAACATAATGATTAGATAATTTGCCTTGTTTCATTTTGTTTTATATGCGGATAGCTTTTACTTTTCCTTATGCAAGAATATGTATAGGTAAAAATCTAGAGTATGGTCATGAAATAGAGACTTATATAGCTTGGATAGAAATACTGAAACTTTTTTGTTTATGGATGGCATACAATGCGGATAGGTGGCCAACAGACTTGGTTTCCCAATGGGCAAGTTGAGGCCACCTAGCCAATCTATGTCGTGTAAATTTTCTTATAAATGAATGGAAAAAAGAGGACCTACCAAGCTTAACAAAAAAAAAATGCACACTTCACAAACTTTTTCCACTTTTTCCAAAGTTCAATATTAAAAATTGGTTAGAGGAGAAAGAAATATGCACCAAACTCGTGTGGAAAGAAACAATCTCAACATCAAATGCACACTTCACAAAAATTTTCCACTTTTTCTGAATAGAGTCTGTTTTCTAAGGCATTAAATTCCTTTTATGTTTATTTATAGGCCTCTTCCTAGTCAAATATGTAGCCAAGTCTCCCAGAATATCATGTTGATTAAAGGAAAGCTCGTGGGCTACCATAAGAGTTTACCATGGCATCTCTGAATAGTGAACACTTCACAAACTTTTTCCACTTTTTCGGAATAGAGACGACTTTATAAGGCATAAAAATCCTTTTGTGTTTATTTATAGACCCCTTCCTAGTCAAATATATAGTAAGTCTCACAAAATATCATGTTGAATAAAGGAAATCTCGTGGATGCTACCATAAGAGTTCACCATGGTATCTATGAATAGTGAATTAAAATAATTATTTAATCAATTCTCAATAAAAGATCCACTTCTTTCCTATCAAACATTGTAAAGTTGTTATGTGAGTCCCTAGATTTATTGATATAGCTTTAAACTAGTTCATCCAATGGTAAATTTTGAATTTCCCATTTTCGAAAAAAAAACTTTCAATATAATCCTCATGTGTCACAAACCAATCCAAATACCCAAAAGAAGTTAAGCAAAGATAATCAAAGGAAAATCATCCATAAGAGTTCACCATGGTATCTATGAATAGTGAATTAAAATAATTATTTAATCAATGCTCAATAAAAGATCCACTTCTTTCCTATCAAACATTGTAAAGTTGTTATGTGAGTCCCTAGATTTATTGATATAGCTTTAAACTAGTTCATCCAATGGTAAATTTTGAATTTCCCGTTTTCGAAAAAAAAAACTTTCAATATAACCCTCATGTGTCACAAACCAATCCAAATACCCAAAAGAAGTTAAGCAAGGATAATCAAAGGAAAATCCAGTCACCTTAAGAGAAAGTGGTAAAAGGCTATAAGCTTTTGATCAAGTGAGACAATTCAATATTGAAAAAGAGCACATTTTTTATCAAATATTTTCTATTGGAACTTGAAAGAGCATCTTTGAAGATTGAGAGGAAATCTCTGTTGGAAAGGTTATAGAATTTGTAAATTTGACATAATGTAAGTGATTTTTCTTTATATTCTAGCTTTGAATGACATTTTGTTTACTAATTTTTAGATTTTATTTACTAATTTTTATATTCAATGATCTTCTATATCTCACTACTCTTTCGAGTTTATTCCTTACGGCGTTTCCTTTGCAACATTTGATGCAATTGCTAGTTAAAGACAAGCTCGAGAAATTGAGTTCATAGAAGATGGGGATCTACTCAACATGTAACTGGCACGTGGCTTTCCCTCCCAAGGAAATCTCCCTAGATTATGTGGACTATAAATTGAATTAGCTAATTGTATCTCTAAATTTAACTAGAGGAAGACAAAAGTGATGGATTTCTATTTTTTGAAAATGCCACTTATGGAAACAGCACTCAGAAATCTACATCAAATACTGCACTTTTGTCCACGAACAGCCAAATTACCAACCCAAAGCGTTAATGAACAGCCCAAAAAGAAAGAATAAAACAAAACATAATAAAAACCAATGAAAATACATTAAGCTACAGATAGAGATACAAACTCCCTCAATGACAACAACAATAAAAAAAGGAATAATGATTAGCTTAGCTATCTTAATGTCCTTCATTTCCCCAAAGTCTCCACACCATGAGGAGGAGCCATACCAACAAGGAGAAGGAGAACCAATATGTCAATTCCAATTCCAACCAGCATTAAACACCTGAACCGAACCATTATCATCAAAACCTCTCCAATGCTCTGTAACTCTCCCAACTTGGGAAGATGTTTTGTAAAACTAAAAGATGAGGCGAGTGAACCTCTCTAGTCCCTAAACCCTATTGATAATTATGAGCCAAGAATAGGATAGAATTGATACACCACAGATATGGTGGTGAAACAAAAATGCCCAATGACAGACAATTTTTTTTATGTGACTCTTATTAATCAATAAAGCTCTAACATAGATTCTTCTACAAAAAAAAGGATCTATGAGAATCCAGGAAGATGTTGCCTTTACATGGCTTTTATCCTGTTCCATCATTCAAGGAGCTCTAGTGTCTCAAGGACCATGCAATTATTGAAAATAAATAAATATGAAGGTAGTACCTTAAAATTCAAGGAAAATCATAAAACAAAAAACATTAAAATGGCTATGTAAACAGAGCTACATGACATCTTTATGATACATGAATCCTTCATACCAATGCTCCTGTCGGTTAAGCTACAATTTATTTACAAGCAATCAAGATGTATGACAGTGATGATGTTTTTCAGTGGCACAAGCACTGTTTCTGATCTAAATATAGATTACAATACTATTGTTGCAAGCAACACAACCTTTTTGTTTCTAGAGTTCTGATTTCCGATTGTAGCCTTCTTTTGAATTGAATAACCGATTGAGTGTTGCAGCCAACCTTACACCTGCTTTTGCAAGTTGTTTCTCAACAATTGGCAAGCGAGAGAGGAAGTAGTCATCTGCAAAGGACGGCATTTCAGCAATCACGCCCCAAAATATACTAAAAATACAAAGACCTTCTTGATGTGAATTGATGAATATACCTTCTAGAACACTGTTTGCTTCAGCGTCTTTGTAGGCCCACTTGCAAGCAAGAATGATACTTTCATCTGCATACCTGATGTCAGATTTTTAAATTCCAAAAAATCATTAATAATTATGCCAAAGAAAATATCAAATGAGTTGAATCATATGAAGAATAGAATCATAGTTATCACTCTTCAGGGTCTATTCCATTAAGGTCCTAATTTAACTCTGAAATGGAACTACCTCCTTAAAAAAGCCTAAAGGTGACCTATAAATTGCAAGACAAATTATGGATATCAATGTGTTCTTCTCCGAAACCACTGTACAGTTCAGTGAAAATTATATTGGATACTCGATAAAAATCTACTCAGACAATCAATTAATTATATGTTAAGGTAGCAACCAATCTATCAGTTCTAACTTTTAGCATGCAATGTTGGTGTAGCTACCTGGAAGGAGATTGTAGCTGCTGTTATTGCCTCGTTGTCCTAATTTATGTGTTCCCATACACTCTTCTCTATTTCTTTGTGATTAACAACAGCTAAATGTCACATTTTTTGTGCACCTTTTCTTTTTTTAAACTACATGTATTACTGCTGTTGGTATTAGTTGGAGTTAAATCACCAGTACCCTGGACAACTATACATCCTATCAAATGACAAAATCATCAAAGGTGACAGGCCCATGTCACAAGTTCCATCTCTTATATGCAGTTATGTTTGAGCCATGAGCTTTGCGAGCTCAAAATCAAAAGTTTATGCATATTAGTAGTTGGAGTGATGTAGTCGGAAACAAGATGACTAGTCACTATACCAATCAGTGTCTTAAAAATACAACGCTCTGCACCAACAAATGCCATTCTAGATATCTGATGTACTTAACTAAGTGTGCCAAGAGATATAACTGTTACCTTCAGAGAATACATAACCATATTCAATGAAACACAACTCATTGAAGCTTTTCTTAGAATACAACTCTCAACCGTTCACTCAAAAGGAAACTTGGCATTTTCTTTGTTACAGAAAACTAGGCATAAGTGATAAGAAGCAAAAGCTCTAAATCATGACTTAGTGTCTAATACTGTGTCTTAACAGGCATAAACTATGAGCAAGATTGTATATGCACTACACATGATCTTACAAAAGTTCAATATAATTACTCTCTTGTTTTTTCTGAACAATTAGCTTCATTTTTACAAAAAGAATTGATGGCAATAAAAAATGGTTCACCAAATGCATCGAGGACCTAATGTTGATTAAATGTTAACAAAGATCATAAGAACAAATAACTTCATATATTGGAGTCCAAAGAGGATGATAGAATTCTGGAATTTTAAGACTCACAATTTGGGGCAGGCTATATCACGTCCATTGCATTTCTCCCATGTAGGTACTTCAGCAGACCAGCTATCCTGTTTTTGAAACAATATATAAATTTAATCCTTGATGAAATTCACAATACACAGACAAACTATTAACTCTTTTCTTGTACAAGGAATAAATTCAATAACTCGTTGTAATATCCCAAAAGCATCTTATGGTAAAGTAAATAAGTAATCTACCAAGTCAACTACATTTTTGAAATGAGAGAGGAAGGCACATACGGTCAGATTTCTCTGAATTGATGTGATCATAACCGCAAGGTCATCATCATAGAAATCTTTCATGGCTGTCTCGATCATCAGCGTATCCCATATCTGTTGACAGTCACAGAAACGAAGGCACACCAAGATGTCAATCAAAAGGCCAACTGAAATTTGAAATAAGGTCTAAACAAACACCGTAAAAATAGAGCATGCTAGATTGCACCTAGTCCCGCGTATATTCTCTCATGAGAGTTCGATTGTTAACTATTGTAATAAGGTGTTTGGGACAATAGTTTACACTTTTGGACTGAGATTATATCCCTATAAAGACGTGTAAGGATAGGAAGTCAAGTAGAAAAAAACGAACATGATCTTAAAACATTAAGTCCTTTATATAGCTTTCTCAGTGGATTTTGGGAAGAGGCAGTTAGCTTTAGCAACCAGTGCCTAGGAGCTTATAAATGAGACTTGAACTGCATGGATTCCACCCGTCAGATGTTTATTATTCCTTCCGCCACTGTCCTCTATTGTTTTATTTGTTGACAATATATCTTCCTTCTTTGTTAAGAGTAGAACAACTTTTAATTTAATAACCTATTGCCAAGACACTTGACAGGGACCATACTTAATTACATGGGCAACAATCTCTAACAAAACAGCAGAATAATTATTTGAAGAAACATAGATAACAAGGGTAGATGTTGGAAACATGGTGAATGTACAAGGGACCAAGGGTACAGCTACTTGTTTTCACTCAAGTCACAGGAAAATAGATGCATTCAAGGCATTTCACACTTTTGGTGGTTGTAAACTTTGTCAACTCTTTCTAAGTCTAGTTGATGCAGTCAAGTCAATTCATAAGATTCAAGGGCCCAACCAATGTTTAAAGCTGTCAAAGAATAATAGCTAACAGGTGGAAACTCTGAGTATATGATAAAAACAAGGGTGAGAAAAGTTCTCTTACATTGATGCGAGACACACAAATAGGACAAAGGCAAGGCAATTTTGATGAATTATTTTTCATTCTAAAATCTACAATTTTTCTTCCCAAACCTCTTACCTTGCTTGCTTAATTCCCCTCCTAAAAATACAGAATTGAAATAACCAATGTGCCTTTAAGGTAAAGGATAAAAACAAGAACACCATACTTTTAATCTAATTACTGGGCAGAGGATATTGTATTTACTTACATGATGCAAATTACTCTTTTGCTTGTACCAGTGTAATATGATTGTATTTCCACCTTCATCTGTAGTGAACCCCACATGCAAAGGCTGCAAATATATTTTTCATTAATCAGTATCAATGAGTAAGTTCCTAATAAATTATCCATATGGAAAATGTATAAATAGACAGGATATGACCTGATGGACATCTCCAATAAAATGAGACAGAAATAGTAAAGCTTCTGTTAAATTATCTGCAAGTAATACAAATGGGTATTAGCCTCCACTGGTATTTGAATTAAACCACACTCAAATATAATTTATTGCGAAAGAACTATGAGATATAAAACACATGTCACAGATAGAGAACTAACTGTAAGATGATGGCAATACAGGATAAACATACAATTTTCTCTGTCGTCTCTGCTGCCATAAGTTTCAAGCTGAGAAGTGTAATTTTTTATGGCACCTTCAAGGCACATGCCTATTTCTCCTTGGGCATTATGGCAATCCCCTGTTTGCAAACAAACAGAAAGATTCTCAGATCTCTAATAAGGACTCAGATATTTCTTATATGTGGCACATCCTTCAGTTTATCATGAAGATCAGATAATTCTCTGGAGCAATTCATGTTATACCCACCTTATGATGGTAAACATACAGATACATAAAAGTACAAAATTGATGGGCAATCTGAGAGTATTTGACTAAAAACAGAAACGAAAACCCAAATTAAAATAATTAATTATGGGATGAAGTTTATCTTGGATAGAATAACTTACTGGAATAAACATAAGAACACTTATTGTCTTGTGTGTCAATGAAATGTAATGGACTTGACCAGGGATAGTGGAATCGCATATGATCAGCCCACGAACAAAGAGAAGCAAGATCACCCTCTGCATACTCAGGGAGCAGTTTCTTCACTGCCATTGATGCTTCTTCACTTAGGAGTTGCTGCACTTGACCATAAAACACTAGCTGTTGTAAGTATCAAAATGGCTATGTAAGTATATATATAACTCAAAAAAATATCCTCACCCAGCTAATAGTCCCTAGACTCCCAACTAAACAACTAATAATAAAATCATTATTTGTCAGAATAAGCTTTGATAGAGCCTCAAGAGGGAATTCTGACAGGGCTAGTAGAGGGAAAACCGACAACAAATTTGTAGGAATAATAACCCTTAGCAAAGGGTTGATTCTACTGAAAGATTAGATCATTCTGCCACTAACAATAAAAGGGGATTTTATGTGGACTATAAATTGAATTAGGTAATCGTATCTCTAAATTTAACTAGAGGAAGACAAAAGTGATGGATTTCTATTTTTTTTTAATCCAATTATGGAAGCACCACCCAGAAATCTACATCAAACTCTGCACTTTTGTCCATGAACAGCCAAACACCAACCTAAAGGGTTAATGAACAGCCCAAAAAGAAACAACAAAAGAAAACAATAACGAAAACCAATGAAAACACATGAAGTTATAGATAGAAATACAAACATCCTTTCAATGTCAAAAATAATAAAAGGAAATAATAATAATTACCTCGGCTATCTTACAAATAGAATAATGTCCTTCATTTCCCCAAGCTTCCACGCCATTTTGAGGAGCCATACCAAGAAGGAGGAGGAGGATCAATATCTCCATTCCAATTCCAACCAACATTAAACACCCAAACCGACCCATTGTCACGAAAACCTCTCCAATGCTCTGTAACTCTCCCAAAATATTTTGTTTTGCAACCTGCTGATCCCGTAGCTACTGCAATATTCACACTGGAAACGACGACTCTGCTCAACACAACAGTGATAGCATGCTTCATCTTTATACAATGAGTAGAAAATGTGAAGGTGAAGAATCCGTTTAGCGCAAGTATTCCCGTACACGGCACTGCATTGCATGAAGTTTTGGCATCCAATCCATCAATGTTAAAACATCCATATTACCTATCAGAGGGATCACAATTCCACATTCTAGCAAAATAATTGCCAGAAGATTATACTTCGAGCGCGTGTGACAATTTTTCCATTAAAGGTGATAGGGAGACGGAACTAACCCTGAAATCAGCTTGCAGTTCACGGTAACGTTAAGTATACGAGGGAATGTCAATGTACGGCGCGCTTTGCAAGTTGATAGTGAAAGCGATGACGTTGACGGAACGACATTGGCGGTTTCCAATAAAACTCATTGTGATATAATTTTAAATTTTAAGAAATCCAAGTAACTTGGATGACGTGATCTGGATGTAACGGTATGTTTTAGTAGCTTGATGTGTTTACTTGACGACATATCGGCGCAAAATGCCCACATCATTAAAAACCATAACTTCATGGTTTGTCCACTGTATGGGGCATAATATTTTGTATGAATCGATCTGTGAAGGGTCATTTTAAGACGCTTGCCGTTTCATATATATATTGGATGGGTGTTTTTTTTGGGTTAAGGTAATCGTGTGAAAAGGTTACGGGTTTTTATTTCTTATTAAGTTATAAATTTCGAGTATGTTTAGTTTATAGGTTGTTGGGTTCTCAAAAATCTCTAACAATATTTATTACGGTTAAAAAACAAAAAAATAAAATTATAAATACAGTGGGATGACTAGATAGTTGGTACAATGGGATGTTATCCAGTAGTTGGTACAATGGGATGTTATCCTTTTCACGTGATTTCAAATCTCATGGGAAGTCATCTTTGGTCCATTGTGATAAGGCTCAAGGAACAGCTCTCCCACCCTCATGGAGTCTTCGCTCTTGCTAAGTCATTAATTCTTGGCATATTTGGTTTATGGGCAGTTAGATATACTTTTGTTGTTATAGTGGTAGCAACTAAGTTTGATATTAAGCATTTTCCATATAACTCCAATGAATTACCAATTCACCATAGTTAAAAACAAATTACAAACACAAGTCTCCTCGTGGGATGATAGAGTGGTTGGCACAATGGGATGTTTTCCCCTCCACTTGGTTTCAAATCCCACGATAGCCCCTTGCGATAAGGCTCAAGGAGTGGGCTCCCCCACCCTCATGGAGGCTCCGTCTCAATTTTTGCTAAGTCATAAATTCTTGGTATATCTAACTTAAGTGTTGTTGGATATACTCTTGGTGTTACAACAAGAACCTCATCTAGATTACTCCAACAAGTTCCCAATTCACCATAGTAAAAATAAATTACAAAGACTAAATTGTGTATTTAACTTTCATAATATATGATGGTCAAGGTGGGATGGAGTGTCAGTGTGCATTTTTATATGGGAGTGTGTTGGAATGTAATGGTGGGTGTGAAGTTTTTCTCCTTCATCTTCCATTGAGCTAATTTACACTATAATACCACAATCAATTTATGCATTTCCTTTGAATTATTTCACACTGTAGAATTATCTTACTTTATGTATTTGTATTTGCTCAAGAATATATTAGTATGGCTATATAAATAAGATGGTTGGTAGCCCCAAGAGTTAGCTCAATCGGTCAAATCAAGTGCCTCGCCAATGGGAGGTCACAAGGTCGAATCCCGAAAGCTCTTGGGGTTAGGTCAGTAAATAGGCCGAGGGGTGTTGATGCCTTCGGGTGCGTCCACTCAGTGTTGAACAACCCTGGATGTAGCGGCTACCCATTGACCTGGGTATCCGTGAACCAGAAGTGAAAAAAAAAATAAGATGGTTGGTAGGTGCCAATCGACATTAGTATGTATTTGTATTTGCTTAAGAATATATTAGTATGGCTATATAAATAAGATGGTTGGTAGGTGCCAATAGATATTAGTGCATGATAAGCATCCAAACACTTACTTCATGATAAAATCATAAAAATAAAATGAAATTTTAAATTATTGTTAACAATAATTAAAAAAAATTAATATATGAGATAAACATATATACATTTAAAAACATGTAACAAGATTTTCAACCATGGAAATTCTTACTTTGTTATAGTATTTAACACCATGGGCCAATACCATGACTTATCAATACAACATGCCCAAAAAATCTAAAGTCATTTCATATGACGTTTGTTAGTGTGACATTTTTTTAATTAAAAGGTTAAAAGAGTAAAACTACTTTTGAGATAAATTTTAACCTTTAATTTGTGATGATTACTAAAAATATTTTAAAATATTACGTGGAGGTTAAATCCCTACCATCCATTTAATAATTATTGCACCTATTTATTGCACCTAGAGACACGCCTACAACCCAATATGAGAGCGATGTGTGATTCTATCATGGTGCGATACAATGTGTGATCTCGTCAGTGCTCAATGTGGAGTTGACACATGTCATTTTAAAATTAAAAATAAAGATGATATAAAATTGAGGTGGACAATGAAATATTTTATTTATGACTAACATTGAAATATTTTTTTTCTTAATATTTATAATTGATATTGAAATATTTTTAGTTATTAATATTTTTAATTTGTTTTCTATTTGTTTGTTAGGTTATGTGAGTCCTAAAATGACTAGCATGTCTAATTTGTGGCTTGAGTAGCCACGACCTAGGTGCATCTAAACCGTCAAAATCACCTGGAATAACACTTGGTCTAGGTCTCACTAGCCCTTCGCATGATTGATTTTTTGTCCATATAGTTTCAAACTAGCGACCTTTACACCATGGAGTGCCTTAACAAACTACTTGGCCACTAGCTATTTTACACCTCGTGGGCAATATTTTTTCATTTGATCAATAGTAATATTATTTTATTATTTTTAGATGTAACATTATGAGACATCTCCCCATATTTATCTTTAAATAAGATATGAAAGTGTTATTTTAAGAAAGATAAATATTGGAACAAATATTTTAAAATTGTGATTTAATGTAGATGTATGTAAATCTTTTGAAAATATTTAACATTATATTTTAATATGAAGTTTGTGAGTTTTTTTAACAAGATAATACTCAAAATAAAGAAATATTGTTGCATTTAAATTTAATCACTTTTTAATAATATGCTAATTTTCTTTATTATTAAATTTAGAAATAATAATATTTCATTATTATTCTTTTTACTTCGTTAATTTAACTAAAAAAGACATTGTATATATACTGCCACAAGAAGATATCATATAAACATAAGGTGACTAGCTATACCAAGGGCACAACTGGAAAAGGTTGGATCTAATACATAATTTTCTAACAGAACCTAATTCATTACTACCTTTATATCCTAAACTCATGGCCTATTCTCTCCAATCGTATGTTACCGATTTTGACATGCTCATAATAGAGCTATGTTGCTATATATATATATATATATATATATATTCTTCCTTAAAAAACAATATAAGTGTTCTGGTTATTCATTATAGTAACAACTTTTAACATTAAGGGTGCCCAAACAACCTCTTCAAGTACATCATATATTTTGGGTTAGGTAATATAATGTTTTCAACCCCATCTAATCATGTTTCCAATTCTATATACACCTTATTCTATGTATGTTCTTTATGTTTCTTTTGATTCAATCATAAAACCATCCCAAGTTTTTTACAGCGAAGGTTTCCAAACCTTCTTATTGCATAAAACATGTAACTGTTTTACATATTCCTAGCTCACTACAATTTTAACATCTTTCACGTATGTTAAATTTTGCATAGATCCTCTGCTTCCCCATAATATTGTTGTAAGCCCCATTCTTTTGTGGCTTTTCTCTCATGAACACACAATATTTCCCTTCCACTAGAGTGAATCATAATTCTTTGTTACTAGTAATATCTTTCTTAGCTCTGTTATTTTCTTAGCTTTTCCTTATTTGTTGTAGAAATTTGGTGATAGAATTGTAACTGCTCAAGAAATTTAATCTAAATCAAGAGACACAATTCTACTCTACTACTTTGTGGAAATTAATTCACAATTTAGAAGCACATTCACAAACATGCATTAATCACATTCACAAGTACATAGATGTATCTAGGGGAAACCAATTGGTAAAAACCCCTTAAGCTCGTTTACATTCATTAGTTGAATAGAGAAATTATTACAATAATTTGCATACTCGATCTGAAAACCACCTGCAAGTGAATCACCGTTCTCTCTATGAAGTGAGAACCTCTGACCCAGACTTAGTCAATTTTTTATCCCACCCGAGCTCTCATTTCCTTAGTCAATGTTACGTTGCCTTGGAATCTCCACCATAGTTGAGCAAATTGAATTCCTTGCATGCATGAGCTATTTTTGGTTGATTGATTAGTTAACTAGATGATTTCTAAGTTAGACTGTTGTCCCACTACACAATTGACCTCCAATTAGTTCTATTAATGGTTAGAACTAGTTTAACTTAGTACAACTGAATATAACTAAATTGGATTGCTATAAATTAGCAATCAAACATGCAAACTGAACTCCAAGCCCACTAACTTGAATTTACTGAGGTAACTAAGTGACAAGAGTTATGTCACCTCAGTTAAATGCCTCCAAGTTGTTCGCAGATGTGGAAATTTCAAATTTTCTCAATTTGACCAAGGCTAAGTCAAATTGAGTCCTTCTTGCTACACTTCTCAACATTAGCAAGGCAATAAGTAAAAAATTGGCATTTTGAAGCATTTCTATGCAAATCATGTGCAAGGTGGTAGCCTTGTACCCCTTAGATAACTTCTCTTCTTGAGTAACAATAATGCATTGCATACTTTAACACCAAGAATATCTTCTTACTTTTTCTTACCTCCCTTCTTTATAGACTCTATATAAAACATCCATACATGTTAGTCTTGTTTTTATATATATATATATATATAACTCTTTTTATATGCAAATTCGAAAGGTCTCACATTTTATATGCAAATTCGAAAGGTCTCACAATTACATAGAGTACTACATGGAACTAGCCTTGTAATTCAACCCTACATACAATATCCACAACTCTATAAACATGTACAACCTTTAACAAGTTAACAGGTAATCATCATGTATGAAATTCCAGATTTTTCAGAGATAATTTAATGCAAAAAATCTGACTTACCTCTTAAGAATTTCCATCTGCTTTTACTAACTAATTAACCTAGTAAGAGAGGTAATTCTTCTTTACACACCTATACTAATAAAAATGTCTTAACTTGATATGTGGGTTCTTCTTAATTCAAAAAAACTTCAAACTCTGTTGTCTATTCATTGCTCAAGTAGACGTGGAATAGAATACGATGATTAACAAGTATGATTACTTCATTAATCCATCAAAATAACATTTTTGCGCCCCGCTGGATGACTTTTACTATAGGTAAGGGTATTATAACAATGATTATTTAGTATCAAAGTTTAGGCCCCCTAAATAAAATTTGATGAATATCGATAGTACAAAACTTTTTTACTCATCTCTGCCTCGACTACATGACATAGACGTATTAGTTGGTTCCTCATCATATAAAGAAATTTTACTATTTTTTATTTTAGCTATAGTCAAGCTCATAGGCCTTAGTGTTGTAACCAAGGTCCGATACCATCTGTAACATCTTCATCTTTTAAGAAAGTAATTTATCTGATTTACTTGCATAGTTGTACCAATTTTTATTCTTATTTCTTTTATTTTCTAGGTTAAATTCAATACAAGTGCAGGGAAGAAATATATAAAAATTTTACAGTGCCTCTAATAATTCCTCTCCCAACTTACAAAGGCTTCACCTTAGTCTTGACGTCAATAATCAATAGTAATCCAAAGTTTATTGGACCACACTATATCTCTTATTTGTATGTACATGATCATTCCAAGATCTTCTCTTTACTCTATGTTCATTCTTCTTCCCCCCTTTTTTTCCTTATGATATACACTTGAAACTTAACTCTCTCTTTTCCTTATCATAAAGGAAGGATGTAGATATATGAATAATATATACCTACATAGATATATTACACATATATATGTAAGTATCATATGTTAATCATGCAATGTTATGTTTCATTCACTATTTTGGCCTTCACATCGATATACACTTATGCATATAATTCTGTTATAAAAATATCCCATCACATGCCATGTTCTCTTTGTATAATGCTCATATGAAGTTCTGGGTATCACTTTAAGGTTTCCATGGTTTGTGTCATGGTAGTGTAATGCATGGACTTGGATTAAGTGGCATTGAACACATTTATATTAAATTAGTCTATCCACTTGGTAGTTGGTCATGTGAAATAATCCACTTGGTAGTTGTTCATGTGAAATAATACAAGGTTTTGGTTTTTTCCTTCCCTGTGGTGATATTTCGAGTTGTCACATTCAACGATCAAGATGTGTTCCCACTAAAGGATGGCAAGGATTGAGTTGGGTGAGATTTAAGGTAGCTACTCTACCCAATCTCACCGATTAAGGCTCATTGTGATCCTAATCTTGAGGTGAAACAACACTCTGCAGGCATGCTTCAAACCCTGATTCATCAACCTTGTTTCTTTGAAGGTTTATTCTAAATCCTAGTATTAGCATTTTGCTAGCGAATTCTGATTGTAACCAACTAGTAGGAATGAAATTTCCAAAACTTGTTCACATGTAAAAAGGGTAGGGAAAGACTTCAATGTTGTTTTTATTTTCCCTTAAGTTTTGACTTGAATGTTTTGCTTACATGAGTAATATTTTTGGAAATTTCACTACATTCTCAGGGTTGGATTTCTATAGGGTTTATCTCTTCTGAAATATATTAAGATTTGTAACCCTACCATGACATCTCGATGATTCCTCCAATCACTTCAGAAGAGGAACTTACTACACCAGTTTTGAGGTAACCACTCTATATACAATTTATTTCTCCCCTTTCAATATTTTCCCAACTTTTTATTTCAGTTACCTTCTATACCAAGTCAAGCTTACATATTTACTCTTACTAGTTGTTTTTAATAGGAAAACAAAATTTCTTCTACATTTTCTACAGGTAAAATTTCCACCCTATGGCTATCCATTCTGTCTTATAGTTCAATTCCATGAAAATAACTATTAATTATTTTTTGGAAATCTCTTGCAAGTGCATACATTAAGTGTCGAGCTCTGTCAAGTTACTAGAAGAATTTTCCTTACGAGGGTTAAATTTTTCCAAATACTTTGCAAGGGTCCAAGGTTCTTATTGCTTCCTTTTTCCAAGTTATGGCTCTTGTAATTTCTTATGCTTAGTGGATTCCACATCTTGTGAAGTTGATAAATAGGCCAAATCCAAGAGTGGCTTTTTGTTGAAAGCCACACCTAAAAAAAAGCAGGAGGGTCACAATTAATTGCCTTTACTCATATATCATTGTACTCTTGTAATTTATCCTCACGATTGTTAGTGTGAGGATTTTCTCTTGAGACAAAATGTAATTATTAGTTATGTATAATTTTTGGGGGCTAAGCCCATCAATCCTAGGGTTATGAAATGACAATATATTTATGCAAAATTTTATGTAAAAAAATTATTTTCTTATGCATTCTACTCCTTACTTCTCTCAAGTTATGAGGACACTCTCTCTCTCTTAGTTTTCTTTTCCTTTTTTTCTTTTCTAGGTCTCTCCCTTTGGATTATCTACTCATAGAAAAAGAGTTTGTTTTTGTTTTGCATAACTTCCAGAGATTTCTGGTGATACAATGATTAGGTCAACTCTACAATACACACAACTTATTGACGTAACAAAAAAATGATGTCACATGTTTCTTCAAGAAAAAGATCTTTGTGTTCTAATTATGTAAAAAGATGATATTCTTTCTTATTTGGTATGTTATCTCAATATGCTTGTTTCTCTATACATGGTTTTTATACATATTTTATTCTTATATTTTTAGGGAAATGAAATTTAATAGTTCTTCATTCTAGTAAGACACACTAAACAGTCATACATTATATACATATATGGTTATATAGATGCATATAAATTTTTATTTAGTCTATAGACTTAGTAGACTCCTATAATTTGGGAATACTGAAGTTTTTTGTGTCTTATCCTCCCTATGTTCAAGACTGAGCGAGTTAAACTCAAGAATGAGATCATTGTTCTCATAGTCTTGCATCTAACCTGAACATTCTCCTAGTATTTCATTCTCAAATTAATATTATTATTATTATATATAGATGTTTATATCACACACACACACACACGCACATACACATATATAATAGTGTATAGTATTCTAGGATCCAACATTTATTTTTCTGGAGCAGTTAGCTCTGTGAGTTTTCTTTAATTTATAGTTATTCATAAATTACTTTTTGGGGTTCTGGTATATTTTCTACCCTTCCCAAGGACCTCCACATAGAAACTTGGATACTTTTTCCATCTGCAAAACATCGTTATTCTTTAACAATACCATTCATGTATACCTTATAATTATCTTATCTTCTAACAAGTACATAAAACTTCTATTCTATATTTTTTCTTGTATATTTTCCATGCAATCATTTTTCTATTAACTACTACTTCATAAACAAGAAAATCTATACTTATTTGAAACCCTTCAACTATAGGTTAAAGGCCTCCACTTTCCACCCAAACTTGAACCAACATTTCTCATCGCTTCCCCTCGAGCTTTCCTCTAACTGTTAGGAAAAAATTTGCAGAAATTTATTCTGGATTTCCCCCTCCTAAATCCTTAGCAATGCCTTGCTAATTATCCAAGTTCTACCAGCCTATCTCTCCCATTGGTAATATTTCTTTCAGGGATCGCCTTTATCTCCCACAATCCTTTTTAATAGATTCCACACTATGGTATTGATCTCCATCCATACAATAATTCATTGTGGTCAGTAATTTGTCAGTTTTATTCTCTTTTCCCTTACACCTTGTAATGGTTTTCTAAAGAATAACATAAGAAGGATTTTACTTTCTTTTTGTCATTTCCCCTTTTGGGGATAACTGACTTCAACCATTTTCCCCTAATAGTTAGGGGTTAATCTCTCATATTAGCCTTTAACCTTTTCCTGAGAGGATCAACACATCAAAAATTAATTTCTAATTACATTATTGCAAACAATATTTACATCAACATATTTATCACATGTCATTTGTCCTTTTTTTAACTTTTCAACAAAAAGTAAAAAAAGTCACAAATAGAGTTACCAAGGGTATTACATTGGGTGCCAAGCATTGCGACCTCACCATCCCACGATGACATCAATTGCAAGTTGTAGACATGGAAGTTGTTGAGCTACACTTTATGGCTAACAACACTTGGGCTCTAAGAAAATGTATTTGGCCGCCACCTTAGGGACTACAAGGAGTGTATTATTTTTATCAAGGCCCACATCCTCAACCTCGATCACTTTCAAAATGAACTCAAGGCAACTCTTCAGGATATGTTTGGCACCCTAGGAAATGACTTGCACCCGTTGTCAACATCAACCTCTTGCTCATTTTCACCAAGCCTAGTAGCCAACATGGGGCATGCTTCCAAGATTCGAGAAGGGAGTTCTAATGACCATCCAATTGGAACTATGCAGACCAATCCACCTTGTTTTGATAGACCTCTTATAATAAATATTCCATCCACGTCAACACTTCTAGCCAAAGGTCCCATTCTCGATGTCACACTCAAGTCCAGAGATCACCACTAGCTACGAGATAGTTATTACTATCGCCCAATGCCTATTAAGGAAGGGACTTTAGAGCCAAGTCATACAACATCCTAGCCTGAGCAAGTGTCCCAATTCTGCCTAGCTTGTCCCTACTTTTTCCTTTTAGTTTTGCACTCTATTTGCACAAAATTTCCTTCTTTTACAACCAATCTTTCTACCATATTCTCAACCCTTGGTCTTCTAATGCCATCCATCATTTTTTTTTAAATTATGTATTTTTCATATTACACCCTCTTTGCCCCCATGAAAAAGTTTCAAGCTAAGGGCTTGTGGCTTAAAAGCCACCATGATGTAATTATTGTAAATATTTTGTAATACAAAACTCTCTTACTTACAGATAAACAAATAACTTTAGAATCAAATTGCTATTATTAAGTTATTTAATTTTATTAATTACAAATCAATATATATATATATTAAATTTGTATAGTTTAACTATCATATTTTTTTACATTTTCTTTTGATAATTTTGTGTAAAATTTTGCTGAGATTCCTTGGAATGAAAATTGTGGGTTTTTTTTTATAAACAATATGATCGCCTTAGGAATTATTAAGGGAACTTAATTAATTTATGTATTGAAAAACACATTTTAAACCGTGAAAATCCATTATCTCATGAAGGATTTCGTCAACATGCCAAATAAATTAAAATATTTGATGGTTAGAGTACTCCATATTTAGTTTTGTCAAATTTAACATTACAAATTTTATTAAATAAAAATGTGAAATAATAAGATCAACTTTCGGTTGGATAATTATTGTATTCATTGTTACAAAATATTAAGTATTATAAGTTACAAAACCCATGTGCAATAGAGTGATATGTTTGTGTGGGGTTTAGTCTCCACCAAGTCATAGGTTCAAATCACATTTGAAGGGATTGATGATAGGAGCTACCTTTGGAGTAATTAAATTATCTAAAAAAAATTCATGCCCAACTTAAACTAAGCTCATTTTGAAAAAAAATAATAATAATTAAATATTAATATACCATTCTAACTAATTTGGTAAAATTTTAATATTAAAAAATGTTATTAATAAAACTATAAAATTATATAAGTATATATTAATTGTTAAACCATTAAAACATTAATTAATTTTAAATTTAATTATAAATTTAGTTGTGCCTACTTTTCTAATATAATAAAATGTATATATCATTATAATATGAATAAAAATTCTGTTAAATAAGACCTGTCTACTTAAGTTGGTCAAAACTATACTATATAGAGTTGGAATAAAAAATAAAAATTTCAAAACAAATGCATTGTACTAACAATTTGGTATTATTTTTTTGGTGGATTCTAATTAAAATAGGAAGTGGATTTTTTGGAACTGAACTATGTAATATTATTTTTTAATATAATTTTGAGGAAGATTATGAATTATTATGGTTCAAAATGAATTTTTAAATGTGTAATGAACTTTTAAATGTATAAATATATTTATTATTTAAAAAAATTCTTAATGCATTTGAATTTTATACAGTAAAATATTTAAATTTAAATTATAAATTTGATGGACACTTATTTCTCAATTTTATTTATTTATTTTTTATTTTTATGGCACGTGTTTTTTTAAAACTATTTTTTACATCATGTTTTATATTTATTATGCCCATTATTTAAATGTTATTATTGTACATGTTCTATTAATTTTTATAAAGAATTTTGTTGATACAAGTTTTAAAACTATTTTTCACATGATGTTTTATATTTATTTATGTTCATTATTTAAATGTTATTATTGTATATGTTCTATTATTTTTTATAAAGCAAAATTTTGTTGATACAAGTTTTGTATTTTGTCTCATCAATTTTTCGTTGACTATAAAGCAAATTGAAACCAAGTAAAATTATAGATATATGATTTAAAGAACAATCATATTGAATCATGTTCATTACCGCGAAATTAGCCAATGATTTAGGAAAATTATGTATATTCGTTGTTTATGTAATTCGAGAGATTTTGCAAGTTATGTTGAATTATTCCGCAAAAGCTCTCAAATAGCATGCTCAAACCCATTAGTTGTGATGTATTTTGAGGAGGAGCAATGAACCTCAACTCTCAATGTGATGAGTTGGATTGAAAGAGAACCTTATAAATAGTAAAATAAATTTGAACCCACTTTTACTTTTAGACAAATATTTGGAAGGATTCTTTTTTTTTGATGCAATAATAATATAAAGGGAAAGCGATAACAATATACAAGATATGCATTCTGAAGAAATTCAAAATTGTTTAAAAAGTAAGGATAGATGTCTTTAGCCAAAGGCCCAAACATAGTCATGTTCAAATTCAATTACGAATTTATGGAATGCATAGGAGCCATGATAATAGGGAAATTTTGAGGTCTAAAATGAGCCTCCTAAGAAAAATGTACAACCAAAATAAACTTTATAAGAACCAATATGATTCAAGATGATGATGTCAACCATGGGGATGATTCACCATTTTTGAAGTAAAAAAGTAAAAAAATTAAAAATTCATTAAACCATTTAAATCATCAAGAATAAATACTTTTTATAATTACTATTTTAAGTCACTTCAAAAATAAAAAACAAAAACAAAACAAAACAAAACAAATTAATCTAATAACTTTAGTTTAATTTAATCCAATCTCAATCATCATATTCAATTCCAAAATAAAATCTTTATAAACTAACTATCAATAGTA